>OY743108.1:17949682-19307182 GCA_963555685.1 Acrobasis consociella
GACTTAGAATTTATGGGCTTTTCAACATAATGTGTCCAAAAACTGTTTTGAGCGCATTACATTAAGTGTTTTGATTTTTAATTTAGTGAGGTTACAGTTAGGTAAACATATTTTTTGCCTTTATATTGCACTAGAAAGTCATAAGAATTATAATAGTTATCAGTCAAGCACGTATCCAATAAGTAATCCGGGTTCCGTAGGTAATAATTAACGTAAGAAGTTACCTTTTCGTGAATAATTCTACGGTTTACCAATATTTCGACTTATTTTGTAAAAGTAAATACGAAACATTACTTTTTTATCCTACTGCGACAGACGGAGGGTTATGTTTTTCGAATGAATGTGTATGTATGTATGTAAGTACTTACAAAGGGAGCAAGAGCAAAAGTCCTTGCGACACGACATCCGCTCCTTTTAATACTAAATGTATTAAGGAGACGATAAAGCAGAACAAAGGCTCCAAAATATTTGCAAGAGCTATGTCGGTTGGGCAAAGTCGATTGATGAAGCTGAAGACGGAGGATGGCGCGGCGCGACGTCCTCCGTCTGGCGTAGATTGAGAGGTTTTATGGACAGCTGTATACCTCAGTTCCACAACCCAGTAAACAAATGGCTAAAGACCCAAGAGCCAAGCTAACCCGACACTATACCGAAGATATCCCGGACATCAGCCTGTACGAGATTAGGTTGGCCCTGGCGCTGGGCGAGGATGGAATTACAGCAGAGCTTCTGAAAGCGGGCGGAACGGCGGTACTGAAAGTCCTTCTAAGGCTCTTTAATTCCGTTCTGCTCGAGGGCGTAACGCCGGAAGCTTGGAGCAGAGGCGTGGTGGTCCTGTTCTTCAAAAAGGGAGATAACACCCTATTGAAGAACTATAGGCCTATCACGCTTTTGGGTCATGTATATAATTTGTTTTCGAAGGTCATCACGAATCATCTCGCAAACAGGTTCGATGCCTTTCAGTCTACCGAATAAGCCGGTTTCCGTAAAGGTTTTAGTACCTTGGACCACATTCATACGCTGCGGCAGGTTATAGAGAAGACGAGGGAGTATAACCGGCCGTTATGCTTGGGGTTCATGGACTGTGAAAAAGCCTTCGATTAGATCGAAATATGGGCCGTGCTTCAGTCCCTTCAGCGAAGTCGTATTGACTATCGGTATATCGAAGTGTTGAAATGCTTATGCAGTAATGCCACTATGTCAGTTTGAGTACAGGAGCAGTGCACGAGGGCAATTCTATTGCATAGAGGTGTAAGACAGGGAGACGTTATATCTCCGAAGCTGTTCACCGTTGCACTGGAAGAAGCCTTTAAGCTTCTGGAACGGGAAGGATTTGGCATCAACATCAATGGCGAGTATATCACTCATCTTCGATTTGCCGACGATATTGTTGTCATGGCGGAGTAACTCCAAAGGAACCCTAATTTTCAATAACAACACGACCTTCTCCTATGCAAACGCAAAGGCAAATGAAGGAGTGAAGCGCGTCTCGCTCGCTGGGGCTCGCAGGTGAGGGCGGCGCGGCATAGTGCAGGGGGAGCCGACAGTAGGACCCGCGCGGCGCCCGCGCAAGGAAATACGGTTGGACGTTCTAGCAGGCCGTGACGGACACTGGTGTCTGCCATTTAACATCTCAGAAAATAATGCATAACGTCTTTGTTCTATAAGTTGCCCATTATTTTTAGGTTATTTCTTATCGATATTTTCAAAAAAAATCCCTATCAATTTTTGGACGTTCTTTATTTTTTGGTACGGCCCCAGGGGAAAGTATGCTGTCGACCACATGGTGTCCGACATGGCGTTTAACGTGCTAAGGTCACCATCAGTCCATACTCATCCCGATTTCTTCTACATTTTCTTTAAACTAGGCACGTTTTGATTAAACAAAACTAATATAAAACTACATTAGCTCAAAACAGACTCGCAAAGCATTGCACCGCTATTGTTCTAAAGTACTGCGTCGCGTCAGTCTCAAGTTTCTGCAAATACTTAAGTTTATTGGCGCTAAGGTCGCCATCAGTCCATACTTATCCCGATTTTCTTCTACATTTTCTCTTCTTGATTAAACAAAAACTAATAGAAAGCTATTGTTCTCAAGTTCCTGAAAATACTCAAGTTCACTGTCACTAATTTCGCTGTCAGTTCGTATTCATTTAAATTTTCTTCTACGTTTTCTTTAAACTAGGCACCATTTGATAAAACAAAAACTAATATAAAGCTACACTAGCCCAACAACTGCCTCCGTGGTGTAATGGTTAGAGCGTTCGGCTCATACCCGGAGGTCGCGGGTTCGATTCCCGGCGGGGGCAACGACTTTGTGTAGTTGTCCTAGTTTGGTTAGGACATTGCAGGCTGATTACCTGATTGTCTTATATTGGCCTTAAAGGCGGTTTAAAAACTCTGACACTAGTGTTAGTCAATAACACACAGGTTAAGAAAGAAGAAGAAGCCCAACAAACTCGCAAAGCATTGCACCACTATTGTTCTAAAGTACTGCGTCGCATGAGTCACGTCAGTCTCAAGTTCCTGCAAATACTCAAGTTTATTGACGCTAAGGTCGCCATCCGTCCTGCCACATTTTCTATAAACTCGGCACTTTTTGACCAGACAAAAACTAATATAAAGCTACATTACCCCAACAAACTCGCAAAGCATTGCACCGCTATTGTTCTAAAGTACTGTATCGCGTCAGTCTCAAGTTTCTGCAAATACTCAAGTTTATTGGCACTAAGGTCGCCATCAGTCCATACTTATCCCAATTTTCTTCCACATTTCCTCTTCTTGATTAAACAAAAACTAATAGAAAGCTATTGTTCTCAAGTTCCTGAAAATACTCAAGTTCATTGTCACTAATTTCGCTGTCAGTTCGTATTCATTTAAATTTTCTTCTACGTTTTCTTTAAACTAGGCACCATTTGATAAAACAAAAACTAATATAAAGCTACACTAGCCCAACAACTGCCTCCGTGGTGTAATGGTTAGAGCGTTCGGCTCATACCCGGAGGTCGCGGGTTCGATTCCCGGCGGGGGCAACGACTTTGTGTTGTTGTCCTAGTTTGGTTAGGACATTGCAGGCTGATTACCTGATTGTCTTATATTGGCCTTAAAGGCGGTTTAAAAACTCTGACACTAGTGTTAGTCAATAACACACACGTTAAGAAAGAAGAAGAAGCCCAACAAACTCGCAAATCATTGCACCACTATTGTTCTAAAGTACTGCGTCGCATGAGTCACGTCAGTCTCAAGTTCCTGCAAATACTCAAGTTTATTGACGCTAAGGTCGCCATCCGTCCTGCCACATTTTCTATAAACTCGGCACTTTTTGACCAGACAAAAACTAATATAAAGCTACATTACCCCAACAAACTCGCAAAGCATTGCACCGCTATTGTTCTAAAGTACTGTATCGCGTCAGTCTCAAGTTTCTGCAAATACTCAAGTTTATTGGCACTAAGGTCGCCATCAGTCCATACTTATCCCAATTTTCTTCCACATTTCCTCTTCTTGATTAAACAAAAACTAATAGAAAGCTATTGTTCTCAAGTTCCTGAAAATACTCAAGTTCATTGTCACTAATTTCGCTGTCAGTTCGTATTCATTTAAATTTTCTTCTACGTTTTCTTTAAACTAGGCACCATTTGATAAAACAAAAACTAATATAAAGCTACACTAGCCCAACAACTGCCTCCGTGGTGTAATGGTTAGAGCGTTCGGCTCATACCCGGAGGTCGCGGGTTCGATTCCCGGCGGGGGCAACGACTTTGTGTTGTTGTCCTAGTTTGGTTAGGACATTGCAGGCTGATTACCTGATTGTCTTATATTGGCCTTAAAGGCGGTTTAAAAACTCTGACACTAGTGTTAGTCAATAACACACACGTTAAGAAAGAAGAAGAAGCCCAACAAACTCGCAAATCATTGCACCACTATTGTTCTAAAGTACTGCGTCGCATGAGTCACGTCAGTCTCAAGTTCCTGCAAATACTCAAGTTTATTGACGCTAAGGTCGCCATCCGTCCGCAGTTAAACCTTTTTTCTTCCACATTTTCTTTAAACTAGGCACTTTTTGACCAGACAAAAACTAATATAAAGCTACATTACCCCAACAAACTCGCAAAGCATTGCACCGCTATTGTTCTAAAGTACTGTATCGCGTCAGTCTCAAGTTCCTGCAAATACTCAAGTTTATTGGCGCTAAGGTCGCCATCAGTCCGCAGTTAAACCTATTTTCTTCCACATTTTCTTTAAACTAGGCACTTTTTGACCAGACAAAAACTAATATAAAGCTACATTACCCCAACAAACTCGCAAAGCATTGCACCGCTATTGTTCTAAAGTACTGTATCGCGTCAGTCTCAAGTTCCTGCAAATACTCAAGTTTATTGGCGCTAAGGTCGCCATCAGTCCGCAGTTAAACCTATTTTCTTCCACATTTTCTTTAAACTAGGCACTTTTTGACCGGACAAAAACTAATATAAAGCTACATTACCCCAACAAACTCGCAAAGCATTGCACCATTGCACCATTGCTATTGTTCTAAAGTACTGTATCGCGTCAGTCTCAAGTTTCTGCAAATACTTAAGTTTATTGGCACTAAGGTCGCCATCAGTCTAACTGACGCTAACTTTTTCCAACCTTTCAAACTTTCTAAAATGACAATATCCTTATAAAGAGTTTTAGCTAACGTTGGTGTCATATTTTTCGAGCTGCCTAAATGCATCTGACGTATCTCAATGACTTGATTGTATTTTTACACATGATTTTGAACGTCCGAATTACAAATCTTCGACATATTCAGCGCTCGATGCAGTTTCGACATTTTAAACGTTCAAATAATCACTCGATAATTCGTCTGCGATCATTTGAAAATCGAATATTTGGTATCTGCATGCGTAGGGATATTTTGGTGAGTTTGCATTCCCTTTGAAGGATGATTTATTTATGAAACGTATGATCAAAATCCAACGTCTTTAGAGATATCAGCCGCGTACAATACACAAACACAGGGTAAACATGTTTTCCCCCACATCTATGATCTATTACTATCAAAACCATCGATATTTTCCTTCCGTATTCAAACGATTCCTCGGTGTATGAACTTTAAGGAAAAATATCGCTATTACGAAGGGGTTCCATTTGAACGACTTTCCGGGAATGTTTCAATACGATTTTATGCATATTTGAAGATCTTGCTCCACCAATACATCATTTTGGATTTACTCTTCTGTAAAGATTTACGGACTGACGGAGATTTTTTTACTGGGAGGTGTATCTTTTTGTAATTACTTGTTTGTCTTTTAGACTTATTATTATTATTATTATTTAGAGCCCGTTAGATCCCATTGTTGGGCAAAGGCCTCCCTCTCGGCTCTCCATTTCTCTCTGTCTTGCGCTTTTGCTTGCCAGTCCTTTGAGTAGGCTTCTAAGTCGTCACGCCATCTACGCCTAGGTTTTCCAGACTTATATTTATCGATTTTTTAAATGGTTTTAATTTTTGATACTTACTGTATTGAAAATGAGTACAAAAAAATATAATACAATACAATGTTCTTTATTGCACAAAATAAATAAATACAGAATTTCTTCCAGGCAACCTTGCTATATAGAAAAAAAGTGATGGGAAATTTGGAATAAAATAAATAATAATATGAATGTAAGTACCTGCTACGTGCAAAGATACGTAGTCATAATGTGCTATATAAATAGTTTTTGTTTCATTTTACTTACTCCGGCAGTAAAGATATGGCCTCCATTTTCATGTTTTGTTGGTAGGTAAGTAATAAAAATATGTTTTTTCGTTTTAATTAAGATATTTTTTGCAGCTAGAATAATGCCTACCACAAAGGGCGAAAAATTTAATTTCACCTAAGAATTTCCTTCGAAAAATAGTCACAAACGTTTACGAAGCAAAATTAACTTTGGTGGAATCCGAATTTTTCGTGACAAAGCCGAATGCACTTTAAGCTCACAGCCACGCAAATTACAATTTCTCTTTGGAAAAAAGTTTAAAAAGTGAAAAACAAATGCCTCGAGCCGCGACACAGGCAAAAACCTAAAACTGGTGACCCTATTTGAAGCAGCCTCTTTGCTCCCAGCCTCAAACTATAGTAGGTGAAAAAGGATGCATTTTATAATGCTAATAGGCATGCTAATAGGGACTGGGTCTAAAATATATTATTTGAATTAGTCCATCAACTAGATTATCCAAAAATAAAGAACCTATATTTTTTTGTTTAGCAAAGTAGTCAAAATTCACGAAGATACAGCGCTTCGAAGTTTCGGAGTGATTTACGTCACCGTTTGTTAAAAATCGTAGCCAATCGTGACGTCATATGAAATTTGAATGCGCTGTATCTTCGTCATTATTTGCTAATGAGCGCAAAGAAAAAATACGTATACCATACTTTTTAATAATCTATTCAATTAATAATCCAAAAATATTTTTCCAGTCCACATCCCTATTTTTGGTTTTCCGTAACTGTAAGTGCTAACACTGATGTCAGATGATTATATCAATTTTTTGTTTCTATACAATGTCCTTTTTTATTAAGTACAAATATTTTAAGGGGTGAATCAGACCATCATTTTGAACAAATTTTCCCAATAAATGTATAACGAAATAGGAAAAAAAAATTTTAGGTTTTCATAGAAATCGAAGTAGTCACGTGATATACCATTACTATGGAAAATGAAAATTATTTTTTCGTATTTCGATAAAAATTACTGGGAAAAGTTCATCAAATTTATGGACTGAATCACCCCTTAAATATATTAGTACTAATATTATTCTAAGATAACTTAATATAACAAATAATATTAACTAAATAAATACAACCTAAAATTAAAACTAACTAAAAATAATTAATATTAAATTATATAAAAAATTGAGGCCAAATCGCTGCCGTCACAGGGCAAAGTACCCAAGAGGCTGGCGGCATTTCCGCGTTGGATAGCAATACTTAAACGCTGTCCAAAATGCGCGCCCGCCCTTGGGTCCCCGGAGACATCGATCAGGCGTGCGGAAATTTCCTTAAAAATTTGACGAGCTTTCGCACCCCAGGGCCCTAAGGTCTCCACAGCAAAAGGCACAAATATATACGGCTCTCCCAGAGCCGCATATTTGCGCCTCTTGATGGCTTCTGCTGTCGTCGCTGCCGCGCCCGCCTTTCGGGCTGTCGCCCGTACATGGGATGCAGCTACAGTGTCTACGCATGTAACATCCCACACAAGCGTAGTAAAAAATTGTATATCGGTATGTATTTTATTTAAATACTAACCTTTCTCGTGAATCAATCTATCTATTGACGAAAACTGCTTTAATCCGTTGCATAGTTTAAACGTACATGCAAAGGAAAAGACGACGCGTAAGTTATCTTAATTATCTGTTACTAGATTATTTACTAGATATAGTGTAGGTAGGTATTTAAGTTTGTATTGTACACGCAAATTACCTCTTTCTGCCAATTTCCTCTCGCGGGTCTACTGAAAGAAATTTCTTTAGAAATAAGTATCACCTATGTACTATGTTTACTTCTCCTTATTATACCGGTCCTATAAATACAGTTCTTTTATTTACTTGCTAATACAGTTGACATTATAGTTAGCAGGCAGGGATAGGGAAGTCCCTATTTTTCTATGATCCTTTTATAATTAATATCAAAACACGGGTAACTCACGTATAGAGTCAGCTACTGCCGACATGTTTCGACCTCATCCGGTTGTCTTCATCAGGGCGAATGTGCCGAAGACCTCCGGATGAGGTCGAAACATGTCGGCAGTAGCTGACTCTATACGTGAGTTACCCGTGTTTTGATATTAATAATGACTGCATCTCACGTTAGTTTTAACCAAAAAATCCTTTTATAAGTTACTTTTATAAGGTTTTATTTGCAAATTTTCAAGTGTACATGAACCAATAAAACAAAGAAATAAAGTTAAATATTTTATTCATTTGGGGGTTAAGACTAGGGTTATTAGCTGCTTTAAATAATTATGAGCTTTTCGAAAGTGCATATTTTCGAAGCTTGTTCCATTCCCGCTTTAATTCGTGTCCCAGAGAATTTGCTCTCTGTCGACGAACTCTAAAATAAATAAGGGCTGTCGTTTGTCACAAACACAAACAGAGCAGTGGCAAAGGACTTTGTTGTAGGTATTCTGATAGTTTAGTGTCGAGTTTGTAGGTACGTTGTTACTAGTTAGATTAACACTATAGTTAGTTTTGTCGATACTGTACTTTTCGGTGAACCGTGCCTTCGAAATTCTATGTAAGTACAGGGCCCTGTTTAATAAAGATTACAAATTGTAAATTGAAATTGTATTTTACAAGTTACAATTCTACAAGTTTCTGTTTAATAAAGATTACGACTTACAAATTTACAATAGTGGAAAATCTACAAAATTGAAAAATTGACGGATTGTTTTCTTTATTAAACAGAGCCCAGGTCTCCCTTTTCTTAGTTTTCTTTCTAAATCTTTCTATCTAGAATCCTATTCATCTCAGTTCGTTTCCCGATGCGTCCTCAGCTATGCTGCTTTGGAGAGGTTTGTTTTCCCGCATTTCTTCTACTAAATCTATATGAACATATAATAAAACAGTGAAAAAATTGTCTCTATCTTATCATTGTTAAAAAAAAATGGAGGCGATGGGTAATAATAGTAAGAATTTTAATAAAAATGTCTGTTTGTTTGTCATCTCCGGAAATGTTGGGCGGATTCGTATGAAACTTCTGTTATATAGCTGTTCAGCCTAAGCAACATATAGAATATAAATTGATTTTGGAAAATAGAACACCTTACGCAGGACCATAATGGTCCAGCTAAACTATAAGAAATATAAAAATGACGCCTTAGCAAAAGTTGTTCAGCCTGATGATAATATTTGCCCATAAAACTCACATTTTGAAGCTAGCTTCTTCATCACCATACAGAGAGGGTCATGTTCCTGCAGTTGAAATTAAAAAGACTAAATGATGATGATGATAAGATAAAACATGAAGAAAGTTTACTTAAATTAATCAACCGTGGTTCACACTCAGACTAGTGACCACAGAGGTCAGAATAAAACTAGAACTCTTCGGGCTAGAGCATGATAACTAGTTGTTGCTGTAATAATGTTATCGATAGGATCAGTTATTATTAATAGATGACAGTTGATATATTATGTTAAATACCTTTAGCTACATTAAATACGCTAGTGTTGTTTTCTAGTGGCCCACATCTAATATAAAACAAATGAAAACTAAACGAAACAGCAAATATAAGCCTAAAGCATTTATACTTTATTACAATACAAACAGACGTATGGAAACAGCCAAAATATTTAAATCAAATATAAGTTCGAAAAGCGAATCGAGTAGTTCAACTTTGGTATCATCATTTCAACCGCATAACGTCCACTGCTGGACAACTTCGGTAATGTCCGTGACTAATTGATAAATGGCTAGTTGCAGAGATATATGCGACTGCGGCTCACCGTGGCGACATATGTTTTGGGAAACAGATTTGAGACAATGTATGGGAACGTATACCCCTTAATACTATTCCAAGATTTGTTGATTCAAATATTCTTACTAGAATATCAGATACTGCGGTATGGAAGGCAAATGGGGAAACCACCGTACTATATCCCTAAAATGGAGTCAAAATAGAGAAAAGTATAAAATAAAGAGGTTAAGAACTTAGCGGAAGGAAGAGAGACTTGGAAAGCACTCCACCGACAAGAGCCCAGCTCTTAAATATAAGAAGAAGAAGAATATCAGGTGAGACATTTTAGAACTTGCCATTATTTGTAGAAAAATTAAAAGGGTATCACTAAATTGTTATCATGCTTGGTTTTTATTTGGTGAGGTATAAACCAACGAAACGGTTAGCAACTGAGCACCGTATAATCAAATTTAAAAGTAGGTAAACTGAAATAACTTTCCGCGCGGTTTCTGGCAGAGTAGAATAGGGCCACTCCAAGTCCTCCCGTAGATGTCGTAGAAGGTGACTTAGGGAATACCATGGAAATACAAACTGGACAAACCTTTTAAACTTCAATGAGTTAGAGAGCCAACCCGTCTGGCCAGCGAGGAGAATGTAGGCCATGTCCTCTGCCTGGTCTGGTAGTATAGAGAGGGTCGTACTCCTGCTGAGCAGGAGATATAAAAAGACCTGATGAGGAAACTAAAATAAATTAAGTACACCTGTGATTTGTACTTACGTTTATTGACCGTTATTCTTCGAGACATAATTTGGTAAACCGACCAATGAGCAACAGTTTTGTGTAAAACAGTTATTCAGACATGGATAATTCGGATAATCGTGGTGAACCCAAACGAAAGTACCCTAAGGCAGAACCCAGGCTTTGAAGCATTCCAAATAATATAGCAACTGAAAACCGCAGAGATGACAAAGAAATAGCACAAAGCTATATGCCATTTTATGTTAAATTTCGTCAAAACTCATAGCACGACCATGCTTGCCTTCTTAGATTAAATTCCGTTTACTGACTCTTTCTTATTTCTCCCAGCTTGACCTATTTCGAGTTAGAGCGCTGAAAAATAGCATAAGCAGCTTATTTCTAGCTCAGACTTGAATTTCAAATAAAATGATTACATTTTCAAACGAGATTTTAAAGTGAAACTTCTCGTAAGTTGAACTTGCAGACTCGTACGACCTTAGGTAACCACTTTTAAACTTTTATTGTAACTATTTTTCATGTCTGGCATATTATTTATAAAGCGGCATGATAGTAACATGCTAAACAGCAAACATACAAATAAATATGTTGTTACTTGGAATGGATGAGATAAAAATAGTTTTTAAAGGTTAATATAATTGGATTATTCAATACCAAATTATTTAGTTCACAGCTTGAGTACAAGATATTCCATAAATCAGTTGCTTTAATTTGAGGCCTTTGAGCGGATTAACTCGTTGAAATGGCAGTGGGCGGGACACATAGCGCGATGAACCGATGGCCAAGGGCAAAAACGTTTTCGAACAGCGACCACGTACTGGCAAGCGTAGGACGCTAGCTGCAGGCCGCTTTAGATCAATCATTTTGGAAATCCTTGGGACAGGCCTGTATGTATGTTATGCGGATAAAATGTGATGATGATGATGAATTTGAGGCCTAATTACTCATTGTCATTAGTAGATAACTTTGTCGATATACAGCATACTCGGTTTATGACCAGTGAAAGCCACAAATCAATAAAGTGGTCGTTACGCTACATGCGAATATTCCTCATATTCCTTCATAGTTACTGCAATAATTAAAGTTTTTTTTTCATAATTGGCATTCAGGGTACCATTTCCACTTGTCGATAAAACCTGCATTTGAGGTAAAAGAGATCACCAACCCACGTGCGGGAGCCGTTATCACTTTTCGTTAGAGTAAGGTACAGTACAGTTTTCGGATACTATATATCAAATGAGTCATCGTCCAATCTAATGAGTCAGCGCATTTCTCTAATAAGCTGACTGCATACATCAATGGTTGGAACTGAACGGGAATACCTACTAGTTACTTATTTTATCATCATCATCATCATCAGGTCTTTTTGTCTCTACTGCAGGAGCACGACCCTCTCTGTATTATCAGAGCCATACTTGGCCAGAGCAGCAAGAGGGCTTGGCCTACACTCTCCGCACTGGCCAGACATGTTGCAGAGGTCTCATTGATGTTTATCAAGCTTTGTTTAGCTTTATTCCTAAGTCACCTTCTACGACATCCACGGGAAGACTTGGAGTGGTCCTATTCTACTTTGCCGGGAACCACGCGGCAAGTTACTTATTTAAAAGGTAACATTTGATGGGTATGTTAACTACAAAATATGTGAGCATAAAATAACTCGGCTAAATCGGAAAAGGGTTACCAGTGATTGAAATAAAGGTGTATGCACAATATCACTAAACATAGACCGCCCCAGGGAAATCACAGTCCGACGACAAATCTTTTCCGTTATCGGATAAAATACCTGGGTCTCTAATAAATTTTGTTTATTGCGACCACTGTTTGTTATTGTTTCTAAACAGTAAAGCCTGGTTTACACATTGATAGGTGACAAGTGCGAGTAACAAGAGAGCCTGTGAATAGGCGATATACGTGTATATGCACTTGTCACTTGTCAATATGTAAACTAGGCTTCAGGCATCGTACTTTGTATTCTGCATAGGCGTATCGAGGGGGGACTTAGAGACTAAAAATCCCTCTTCTCCGAAATAAAGACACAGCTGTTTTTTTTAAATCTTGGTTACAATAAATACGTGGATTTCTTTTTTACTACTAATATAAAGGCAAACAGTTACCACGTGTTTTGTCTTCTTTTCATGGAACCCCGCGACAACTGGGGTGTCCCAGAAGTAGAGTGACAAAATTATCATAACATTGCCTATTTAATTATAAATAATTTAGCATGTGAATTTTGAATGCAAATGAAAGTAAATTTTTCTTTAATGTCAGTTGACCCCCCCCCCCTATGAAATACTGAACTGGATAGGTACGCCTATAGCACCCTGTACCGATTATCTGCATTACAAAATCTGGTTTCTATAGTCTAATTAAACTGATTGATATCTGAAACCACAAGCTCCTCAGACATTTAGACGTATTTTACAAAGTCCTAAGGTAGGTAGGTTTGTATTATGGATAAAAAAAATTGTTAAGTTTTTACAAGACGGTTCAATTACAATCTTTTAGGCTTTTATTCTCTTATGCTCGTAGTACACTGCAGAATAATTTCTTCGATAAGAAATCTATTCTTAAATTCTACTTTTTTAATAACATGTGGGTTATTTTTACACAAAAACTTTAATTTTGTTTTATCTACTGTTTTTTTTTTCAATTATAAAGATAAGAATATACCTACGTAAAAATAAGTCACGAAATGGTCATGAATGAGGAAGTGATCAATTTTTATGGAACATTTCGGTATAATGAGGATGGTATTATTTTCAGTTAGACAGTAGTACATTCTTCAACCTTGAGTAATATTTCATTTCATTCCAACAGTGCTCATTATCTTAAATACGTGTATCAATGTTTACTGAATAATTTATAGATACCTTTGTATATGGATACGTATATAGAGACGACCTCTATGGCCTAGTGGTAATTATGCCACACTGTCACACCGGAGGTCCCGGGTTCGATCCCCGGTCAGGTCAAGATAGAACATGATCTCTTTCAGATTGGTTTGGTTCTTGGAGGTTAATTTATATATGTATTTGTTATTAAATATAGTGATGTTGACTTATATAAACAAATAAATATCATGGCTACATCAAAGCCACCAGTCTAGACTATTCAAGATAGTAAGTTATCAGATTAAATATAGACGGCAACGTAATAACTTCATTAACAAATTCTATTTCATTTTGATATAATATGCTTATTTATCATAACTTAACAAATGCTAAAACTGAGTTTGCCTGCGAATATAAGGATTTCTTTACAGCCTTTTTCAGTCTATTATAGGAGTAAAGGGCTCTCAATAAGGGAAGATTTCTTAGTTTGTTTTTATTTCGTGTGTGCAATTGGCTAATACAGGTATCAAATTTTTAAAGCAGCCTAAAAGCATCTGACTTGGCTTGACGACTGCCATACAATGAAGCCGGGACCAATGGCTTATACCTTCTAAAGCACGGAGGAGCTTGAGAAATTCGTATGCCACTATTGTAATATCCATCCAAGTGTGGACTACTGGTGTCACACAACTAGCGAAAGCGCTAGTAATGCGCACTTCCACCGAGCCATCAGCTCCTCCAGGACGGATTGCTGATCGCAATAGATGGTAAAGTTTTTGAACAAAGGAATATTATAAAGGCGAAAGTTTGTGTGTGTGTTTGTTTTGTGCTGTCTGGACCATTTTGATAAAATTTGGTATGCAGTAAGCTGACACCCTGGATTAACACATAGGCTACTTTAATCGCGAGTAACACCGCGGGGGAACTAGTAGTATAATATACGCTGATATTTCATTGGTTTTAGAAAAAAAAAAACAAATTGTGTACGACATGATCAAAAAGTTGCGAAAATGCTAAATACAAGATCACGCCTGTCCAAAACTGCCGCGGGACCTCGATGAACTTCGGCTGACCGGCGGGCGGTGCCCAGCGGGGCGGTACTACTTATTGATCTCATGATTTTACTTTCGAGTTCTGGTCAACATTTTTTGTTTCAGAATTTTTATTTTTGCTTAGCTAATTAGGTCTTACTAACGATCCTTAAGCAGTGCCTTCGAATTCGAGCCTTCGGCTCCATAACCATTAAAAAATCACCGTGTATTGTCCCCTAAGTAGCTTCTTATAATACACGTGGAAGAGGATTCTACTTTGCCGTTACCAGGTGACAACGGTATAAAAAGATTAAGGTCACTGATATTCAGCTCTTTGGTTTATTTTGTTGGTATAATAAAATAAAATAAAAATTTTATAACTTACTTTGTTTGTACAAAGTATTGTTATTGATATTACAAAAATGGTACCTATACATTTCCAAAATCTTCCTGAAACTGGCTCGCAATAGCAATAAAATAATACTCAGATAATTCAATTAACTGCGAACCAAACGAATCAAAAATTAATAATTTAAGTGATTTTGGTCAATTTTGGGAGCAAATTCCCGCGAATTCCATTCCGATTTATTTGAGCTTATATCATAGTGAATAGTAATTTTATGATTTAAAACATTTTCATTTCGGTTCAGGTTATAAATTGTAATAAGCACAAACAGAGCAAAAGGCCGTTAGGCCCAAAGGCCACGCTTAGCGTGGTGGCGGGCGTTAAGATGGAAAAGGAATCAAAATAGTGATGGGTTACTAGCCGCATCGCCTATTACCATGATTCAAATCTCGCCCATTCCTCAATCGGCTCTTACGATCTGCGCGGGAAGAGAAGCAGCTGGTACATTCTACGTTTTTTCTTTTCTCCCAGATCAGCATGGAAGAAGGGACATATCCGTAATAAATCAAACCACAGGCTATGTCCCTTCCACGTTTTATACATGTATTACCTTTCAAAACGCATATTAAAAAAAAAAAAAGACCGACTTCAAAATACACTACCAATTTTGACTATGAAACCATCTGATAAGTATGCCTAGCCCTTTTAAGCAAAAAAGTATTTACCAAATTGTTCTAAACGTAATGGAACGGAATGGAAGTCCTCGGGTAACATACATTAGGAAACATACACCTCCTCCTTTTTTAAGCCTGCTAAAAATAAATCTATCTTTCTATGCCTACTATTCGACGGTGATTTTTACTACTTTTCTTTTGTTTTTTTTTGATAAATGCAAAAATCTTGTTATTTGGTATCTCCCACGCGATTAACCATAATAAACCACGAGCTGGTATATCGCGGCGGATGGGCGGATGAATGAGAAACGGCTGAACATATCAGAATAAATCATTGTTGTGTAAATTGACGGAATTCGGCCGGAATACGCAGCTGGCTACATCGCGCCAAGAAATACCAACGTTTGTTTATATATTTACTAGCCGTGCCCGTGGGCTTCGCTCCCCGTGGGAATTCCGGTATAAAAACTGTCCTACGTCCTTCCCCGGGTACCAAATGTTATCCATATCAAATTTCATCTAAATAGGTTCAGTGGTTAAAGCGTGACGTGGTAACAAACAAACAAACAAATATACAAACTCACTTTCGCATTTATAATATTAGTAGGAATAGTAGGAATAGGAATAGGATAGTAGGACATAGGATATGATTAAACACTAGCCGAAGCCCGCGACTTCGTTCGCGTAGGTTTTATGACTACGGAAAATGCTCATCAGGCTGAACAACTTTTGCTAAAAATATACGAGTATTATTTACATATTCTCATAAAATTTCAACTTTTAATTCTGCCTATATATGGTTCGTGTGATAATTAAATGTTCCATTTACACACAGACGACGATTTCGTAACCCACTGCTGGACAAAGAATAAGAAGAATAATTTTATTTGTACAAATATAAGATGTCAGTTGTATAATTAGTATCTAGTATTCAACCTAAAATAAGGGATGCAAATATTTATGTAGTCACATAAATTTATTTATAAAAATATTATTTATACTTGTGTATAAAATCAAGAACCACTTGTAAGAGGAAAATTATGACGACTGCTTTTATTTTCTTAAATGACAAATTCAAATTATAAAAAGATTACAAGAAAAATATAAAAGAGGTTGGCTGATAGCCAACAACTTGTTTAACTGAAAGTCAAGTAATATTCATTAATAAAATACACAATTACATATAATCTAAGCTTATTTATTTTATAAGCGGGAGTGCGCATTACTAGCGCTTTCGCAAGCAAAGCGACACCGGGCGTGGTCCGCACTTAGATGGGTACCAGTGGCATAACATTTTCTCGAGCTCTTTGTTGCTTCGGAAGGTACGTATAATTTTTATTCCTCTGTCGTCAAGCCATGTCTAGATGCCTTTAGGTAGTCTGTAGGTAGTCTGTAAGTAGCCTGAAAAATCGGTAACTAGTGTTGGCCGCACACGAAAAACAAAATAACCAGCCAAGTGCAAATCGGTTTGGCGCACTAAGGGTTCCGTACCATCATCTATAAAAATCGCGTTTGTTGTTTGAGAGCCCATAATATTTATTTTATTTTGTTTTTAGTATTTGTTGTTATAGCGGCAACAGAAATACATAAATTGTGAAAATTTAAACTGTCTAGCTATCGCGGTTCTTGAGATTCAGCCTGGTGACAGACAGACGGCCAAACGGACAGACGGAAGGACAGACAGCGAAGTCTTAGTAATAGGGTCCCGTTTTTACCATTTGGGTACGGAACCCTAAAAAAGAAAATAAAATAAATGCCGCCTCTAAACTTTCCAACATCTGCACCCTGCTCGCTTGGTAAACTGTATGTTCCATTATATATCCCTTTATAGCCACTACATTATTCGGGCGATAAATTTGATTGTGCCACACTAATTAGTAATTCCATTTATTTACTTACGATTCCGTAGATCAATCGTTTTGAGTGAAATACGAACGAGTAGATATCGTACGTCATAAATAACGTACCTAATACCTATCGATGTTTTGACTTTCGACGTTCAGTAGGACAGTCATTTGGCAATGTCGTATACCATGAAACATTGAAATATTTTTCATATCCTCCGGGTTGAAAGTTTTTTTTCAAGAAATGTCTTTTCAAGCCAAAAGAAGATGTAAAATTAAACTCGTGAAGATGAAGAAAGCCTCAAAGCGTGCACTTGGCTACTCGTTTTACAGAATAGACATGATAGGTAACTCAAATTTTCTAAGTAGCCCATCAGATATGCCATGTAGGTTGACTGTAGAAAAGGACCTGTTTCTCAAGTCCGCCTTTTGAAATTTTTGTAATAAAGTTAAATAAATAAATTCATGTTCCTATTATAAATAAAATATTGTACGCCTATTTTTTATTTTCTCTGGTTATCAAAAAATTACGAAGATGCAGCATGCATGATAGTTACGCCTTAGTTCAATTTTCACTGCGTGCTGACGTCACTAGTCCCCTTTCCGGAACTAAATATTATTTGTGGATAATATAACTTACGTACCTAAGTAATAAAACAATATTTGTTTTATACAGTCATCCAGCATCCGTGTTATCTGGTGTTAGTAACATACATAATATAGTTTTCAAAAACATTTTAAAAGTATCGGCATTGTTTGCTAGATTTTGGAGGAAAACCAAAGAAAGAGTATATTTAAGCTGTCTTTGTAAACAAATCCTGCCAAAATCGACGAAGCGTCAAACGAGACAGTAAATAAGGCGGATAGAGGCAATAGTGACCGGGTCAGATATCGCTGATCAAGGGTCGGCCGTCTGCACGGCCAGGTCAATGCGTATTGTCGCGGATTCGGATTGACGCGTGAGCATTTCTGCTTAAACTGTAGACTTAGGCAGTGTTCCTTTTATATTGCAGGCTTGAATCACCTGATTATCCATAAAGAAAGATGAGTCTGTGATGCGGCAGGCACGTAGAAACTGTGCTGAGGATGCAACCGGGAAAATACGCTCGGATGATGGTGATTTAGAAGTATTCCTTTTACTACGAACTGTGACTCTGTAAGCTATATACCCGTGAGGTCTTTCATCCCCAATCCTTTTATTTTAACACTTTGTCGGCATGATCAATATACATACCCATACCCATGCCAAATTACAGCTCACTAGTAGTAGTCTAGTACTTAAAGTCTCTAAGAAGAACCACAGACAGACAGACTGACTACTACAGAACCCTAAAAATGGAGATTTAGACTTAGATCGATGTAAATATTAAGATGGATATGTCGCAGTTGGATTGTATAATCCGCTGTTATTCAAAAACTCTAGCTGTTTGGCATTACAGCTCGGTTTTGTAATATAGCTGAAAATCATTCAGCTAGATCGTCCAATGTGTTACGTTTAACAAACTAGCTAACGTAAGACTGTGGAACGATTAGTTTGGAATTCTGCCACTTGTGGGTCTTGTGGCTTGTGAAGTGTCAGTGTCATAACAACAAATATAGCCTCCCATAAAGTAAATTCTTGGCCGCGTTCCGGGAATAAGCTGTTTTATCGAGAGACATCGGGGGCATCGTTTTTTTTTCGGACTGCAAAAGATTTAAAAGAATAAAGCAGACCTTTAGCTTGGATCCCATATTGTTATTTCCGCCTTCCGGTATATGGAAAATTCACGTGGATCAATTGCCGTAAGAAATCGCTGCGCCATTGAGTTGTCGGGTTTACAAAATTTCTAATTCTATTTCATCGAGCTGATTATCATTCTTCATTGGTGTTTCATGATGTTGGAGACTGAATTATTTAGTAAGGAGTTGAATTGAGGTTTTATTTCCATCCCACGAGTAATATAAAAATAATAAAGAACAACATTGTCTCCTCATATATTATTTCGTTTGGTAACACAGTTTTATTCAATAATGGTAACCCCGTATGCCATCTCAATGCTAGCTGTTTTGTTAAAAGTAATTACGTAAATCATTAACAATCGAGCTGAACTATTTTCAGCTGTTTTACAAAACTGAGCTGTATTGCCAAACAGCTAAAGTTTTTGAATAACAACGGATTATACAATTCAACTGCGACAGATACACAACTTTCGTTACCTACATAATTTGTTAGCTTTATAATATAAATTCGAATTGTTTTATTTTATTATTTTTTTGTATATCGGTTTACAAGTGTAAATTGATTTTAATGATTCTTTTTTATTTGAAAGCCTTTAGTACAGCGTTAGCAGGGACGTGCTGTCCATAGAGACGCAAAGACATTGTCTACCCGGAGCTTCCCTAATATATCCGCATTATTTATATTATAATAAATTATAAATAGGCCCTATTTTCAAATAAACGCGCGCTTCCCCGTCCGTTTCCCATCGCGCCATATGCAGGCCACCGCCACGTACTACCTTACTTAGGTTATACGTATATACGCTCATGTACTCTAGGGGCTACCTACCTAAAAGACAATTGTTCATCGTGTCTTGATTTGCACACATTCACAACGCATGGATAAGGATTTGCGTCTGTAGTATGATCGTCAACGTACTTCACCCACGCACACAAACATGAAGTATACGCGCACACAACTAATATTTTAGACTTTGGCTGATGAATGCCATTTTTGAAACGCATTAGTAACAAACAAAGCAAATTTTTGTATGGAAAAAAGCATTAGGTTAGTGAAACGCTGATTTCAAAAATGGTCCTTATCTTTAAGCTAGTTCTATCTCAATAATCAACGTTTTTTATCTCTTTTCACTTTTGACCAATAAGGAATGATATCGATTTTAGGCCTATTCATTTTATTGGTTCAAGTTATTGGTTCTCGCTTGTGTTATGCTACCAATTTAAATACGCGGAAGATGTTCGAGGATAAAACGGAACACGAAGATTTTTGTGTTAGTCGTATATATTTGATATTTTTTCTTGTCGAATGATAATTATTTGCATTGTCGCATTACAAATGATAACGTGTTGCGCTCTGCTCTGAACTTTGTTTTGTTTGCGATAACAGATGAAATTAGGAGAAGTTTCTTATTTTTCTTTTCTATTATTACCTCTTCAAAATAGTTTGCAATGGAAAGGTTTCCATGTGAAAGTTGTGCGCCAGGTGATTTTTTTGTAAAACTGAGAAGTTACGCGTTTAACCATTTAACTTTTGAGGAAAAAAGTGCAATAATCATAAATGGCCGATGCCAGCCTATTTTGGATTAAGTTCAAACAAGCGGTAAGCTAAAAGGAACATTTATTAATATTAAACAATATGACGCGTATAA
Source organism: Acrobasis consociella (assembly GCA_963555685.1). Taxonomy (NCBI): domain Eukaryota; kingdom Metazoa; phylum Arthropoda; class Insecta; order Lepidoptera; family Pyralidae; genus Acrobasis; species Acrobasis consociella. The sequence continues at coordinate 17,969,954 of OY743108.1, forward strand.
GTGGCTCTCAGGATGTAAACACACTAATAGGGTCAGTTTAGTCAGAGAGCTTTATTTTTGTCCCACTGCTGGGCAAAGGCCCCACAATTAGTCTACCCTGCAATAATCGGTGATGCACGTCCCTGAGCGTTAGTCCCATATTCATTTGGTGAAGCTATGATGAGGAACATTGGAGATATAAAAGATACTTCAAAGAAAAAAAAGAAGTCGGTTGTTATTTTTGTAAAAAATGTAATCATCAACAGTTTTTGTAAAGGCTCTTATACTGATCTAATTTGTAACATTTTAGTCAAAAACTTTTGTTATCTACAATCAAAAAAATTGTTGGCACCATCTTAATCAGATTCATGTTTGTATATCCATTTATCTTGATTTTCAAAACATTGAAATTGAACTGTCAATTCAAGTCGCTGACGTCATTCATATAATAAATTGCCAAAATCCGTCCTTGATATGCCGGATAATAAATTCAAAACGTATGTAAAGAAAGTACTTTATGAGAAGGCTTATTATAGTACCGAGGACAAAAAAGTCTGGCTTGAGCTTGGCGCGGGTCCCTCAGTTTGTAATATAGGTACTCGCAAATGACATAATTTGGTACATTTTGTACAAACTAAACCTACAACTTGACATTATTTTAAAATTTTGATATTAAAAATTCAATTAAAATGATGATATGACATAACAAACAACGTATTCTCTGTCCACATTAACTTTAAATATTAATTCAATTGTGAGTTGACGTCTTTGGAGAAAATGCTGCAGTGCAGTTTGTTACCGCTTCTTCTGCACTAGCGCTTTGGAAGCGGTAGTAAACCTAGCTGTCAGACATTCAAGAGGAAGCACCCTGGTGCATGTTATTCGCGGACGACATAGTTCTCGTCGGTGAAGAGGGGCTTGAGGTTCAGAGCAGACTGGTAAAGTGGCAACAGAAACTGGAGAACTTTGGATTTAAAATAAGTAGGTCAAAAACTGAACAGCTCTTTTTTGATTTTGGTGGTGCTTCCAGCTTCACTTCGGTTTCGTTAGATGGCGTGTCCCTACCAGTCTGCTCCGATTTTCGATACCTCGGTTCTCTCTTGCAAAACGACGGCAATATAGACCGTGACGTAAAAAATCGCATAAACGCAGCTTGGGCGAAATGGCGGCAAGTGTCAGGGGTTATTTGTGATGCGAGAATGCCCCTTAAACTTAAAGGAAAAGTCTATAAAAACGTAGTCAGACCAGTCGTTCTATACGGTTCAGAATGTTGGGCTACTAAAGTGACAGAGGAAAGACGACTTCATGCAGCGGAGATGAGAATGTTAAGATGGATGAGTGGAGTGACAAGAAAAGATAGAATTAAAAACGAATACGTTAGAGGAAGTACGAACGTGGCTCCAATAACGGAAAAGCTAAGAAGCAATAGACTAGGATGGTATGGACATGTAATGAGGAGAGAGGAGAGCCACGTTACGAAAAAGATGTTAAATTTAAAGATTAATGGATATAGAAACAGAGGACGGCCTAAGAAACGGTGGATGGAATGCGTTAAGGACGACATGGACAAAAAGAATGTAACAAGTGCCTTGACAAAGGATAGAGGAAAATGGAAAAGACTCACATGCTGTCCCGACCCCACGTAAAGTGGGATAAGGTGAGGAGAAAGAAAGAGTAAACCTAGCTGTAAGTAAACTTTTGACGTCAACAATTATACAACAAAACAATGACGATTATTAAGAGATATTATAAATATCCTATGATAATAAATAATATATTTGAATTGAATTGAATTCAAGTCAATCGATGACGTTGTCGAAAACTGTCAAAAATCCATGGTCTCAGTAGTCGCTCCGTACGAGAATAGCCCGTAGGCGAATTGTATTAAAATTTGCATGAGTTTTGTCCCGACCGATCCCGTGAATGATGCTTACGGCACACGTGTCCCAAATGATACATATTCAGGTGTTCATTCTTTGCAGTGGTTTGTTTCTTCAGAGATTGGGTGACATTTGGAAAGAAATAGTAATAGGCATCCGCCGACCGGAGTTGTTGTTTGTGGTTCATACCAGAATATTCGACCATTTTGGTGCATTCATCATACAATAATTTTGCTTTTATCAGCACCACCTGTAGGTGCGGATAAACTACCAGTTGCACCTGTAGGTGCAACTGGTAGAAATGGCCTTGGGCATTGAGTCCGCCTGTTACATTTTTGTGATAAAGTTTAATAAATAAAAAAATAAAAAAATAACACTAATACCTATATTATAAAGGAGAAAGTTTGTGAGTGTGTGTTTGTTACTTCTTCACGCGCAAACGGCTGGACCAATTTGATAAAATTTGGTATGCAGGAAGCAGGAAGCTGACACCCTGGATTAACACATAGACTACATTTTCCGCGGGTAACACAGCGGGGCGCAGTTAGTTGGTACATATAGTTTTTTTTTTCTATTATAATAAACTAGTTGTTATTATAAAATGTTGTTATCGCACGGTGTTAATATTTATTATTTTTGCATTTCAGTGTTTACTAATAAAACAAGGTATTCTCTTCCCGTGACAGCTGATGACGTAGGTGGAACTTGACTACGTCATCAGTCTGATGTGTTGCCACTGTGTGAATTTGATTTACCCGAGCATAATGCATTTTTGAACTTTATATACCAATTTCGAATTAATAATCCATTAAATCAATTTCTAAAATATTGAATTGATGAATCACGCGAGAATCGCTTGATACTAAATAGCTAAGTTACTTAATTTTGTATTTAATATTCATGAACTAATTGAGAAAGTCCTTAAATTTATTGCAAAGAACAATCAGTGGCAACAATTTCGTGACGTAGTCAAGTTCCATCTCGGGAAGAGAATACCTTGTTTTATTATACCATGAGTGTTTACGCTACCCAGCTTTACGAGTATCTTAGTCCTTTAAGGGATATACTTGGCTTGCTCAAAGGAATCTCTTTCGTAGGTACACGGTCGGACTTCAAAAATTATAATTTCCCATAAAATAAGTATGAGAGACTATGACTCCATTTTTTAAGCGTACCATACTTACATTACTTACTACAGTAAAACGTACTAGTTGTCAATATAATATCATAATTATTAAAGTCGCTATATAGATGTATGGATGTGCGGATGTTTGTGACGCCTTCACGCCAAAACGACTGAACGGCTTGGGATGACATTTAGAACGTAAATAGCCAAATACTCAGAAGTAAACATACAGGATACTTTTTCAGGAAAAATACGAAGTTCTCGTAGGATGTCAAACCCTTTAAAAGGACAACAGCTAGCAATAAAGAGTTAAAAACAAACAAGAAACTCGTATTACCGATTTCAACCGTACTCACTTAAAATGTCCGGAAGTGGACTCTTCAAAGAATACAATAATCATACGTATGGAGCAAAATACCTCAATTTCAGAGCCATTACATTAATAATAGCTGCTTACAGGGAAAAGAACGAAATTTAACCACACTCCCGAAAGCGAGGTGCGTGTGTAACACATCCGTACCCAACCGGAAGTTCCGGTCGGATGCGATAATTCCGCCGTATTGTGTACCCTGCTGAAAATACAAAGGTTAAAAAGATGCCAAATTCATGCGTTCAAAAATTTATTGCAGATGAGTATTTTTTATTTAAAATGCGTATTTTTAATTCATTATTTGGATTTATGTGTTTTTGCATTAGAAGTTCCTTAGGTACTTGATATATTAAGTTTTAATTGCATGAAAATGCCATGTCACTGGAAGGCACTGGATGTAGGCCGCTCTAGATCGGTAATTTCGAAATTTTTAGAAGAGGCCTACGTCCAGCATTGGACGTTATGAGACTGAAATGATGATGATAAAATGCATCATCATCATCATCATCATTTCAGCCGCACAATGATAAATAAGACTCAAAAAATAGTAGCAATGAAAATTAAAATAAAGAAATAAATCTAGATCACGGTATTGATGTGCCGTTCCCAGAATTTAGGAAACTAAGGACAATATTACTGTAAACATTCCTGCCAATATTTCTAAAACTAGTCAAGAGTATACGATATGGTTTAAAAGATAGAGAGAGAAAAAAATATATTAATATTTCATATTGCGTCGCTTGTTAGATAAGTATTATCCAGTTTGGTTTAAAACGGATTATATAGGTAGGAGAAGACCAAAGATGAGAAGGATGGAATGACATAGACATAGTTGGGGTGGATGATGGATTGACGGGTAAAAGAGGAGTAATATACGGGTTAAGAGTGTTAAGAGGGAGGGTTAAGAGTGACGGGTTAATCAGTGTAATTTGTCCCTATAAATTTATTTATTTATTTAAGAAATACTGCGCCGATAACAAATAAAGTGCAAAAAGGTATGTGAGATGATGTTTAATATTTGTTTTAAAAACTTAAATTCACCGCAATCTAAAATCAATAAAAACTAAGCAGAAAGAAAAATAGAAAACGTTTATTTTGAGTAGAACTTGGCTGCGACACAACTTCGCAGCAACTTCCCTCGCGACGTAACAATCCTACCATTAAACTCGGAATGATAAAAGAAATGTCATTTGTTTCAATAATGCCTTCAAAGCCCCTTTGTTAAAAATACATATTTAATACTAGCTGTTACCTGTAGCGTTGCCTGCGTGTTTAAAATGGAGTTTTAGGTCACTATACGATAATGTATATTTTGTGTTAATTCGATAATAAGCAACTTATACTACAAAGGATCAAACCGCCGCCATTTTGTGACGTCAAGCTTTTAAACATGTGTCAATTTAACTTTAAACATGTGTAAGTACTGCAGACTGCTTTTAAGTTTCCGGAAGAGTAGAATAGGACCACTCCAAGTCCTCACGTGGATGTTGTCGTAGAAAGCGACTTCGGGAATAAAAGCTAAATAACAAATATCAATGAGACTTCTCCAATTCGTCTGACCAGCGAGGAGAGAGTAGGCCGAATCCTCTGGCTGCCCAGGCCAAGTATGGCTCTGGTAGTTCAGAGAGGGTCGTACTTCTACAGTGGAGACAAAAAGACCAATTGATGATTATGATTTTGATGATTATGATTTTAAAAAAGGGGGGGTATGAACACCCCTCTTTTTTGATGGGGGTTGAAAACGTGACTCCTGGAGATATTGTTGGTGTCGTGAATGACGCCGCGGGAATGGATAATACGATTTTTAAATATTGTCCTACGTATCTATCTGTTTTGTTACAACCTTTACAAAAACAGAAGCCTTATAACAGCACAATATTCTACTATTTACGCTGAAAACAGAATAAACTCTACAACAAATGAACAATGCAGAAAAAAATACGGAAACTCTGTAATTTATTTTGTTGTTTGGCTAGAACTTTTTGTTTCCCTTTAATTATCTAAGTCTGCTCGCTGGTTTTAAATCTAATTAAGTATCTACTTATTTCTGTATTATTTTTCTCGTTAACTGGCTTTTGTTCATAAGCTTTTATTTAGTTTCACCTGTCTTGTAGTCTGTCTGTCTGTAATTAAATCTTGTTAGTTAAATTTGAACCACTTCCCGGTTTCCGATTAAGCTGAAATTTACCACGTATACGTATATTGCGTCACAATATAATATTATGCTGACATGGAGCTGATATGACGATGGAGCCGGAAGGTGGCCATAGGAAATCTGTAATGGAACGACGCAACCCTATTATTTAGGCTCTTTTGTTTCGTCGCCGGCGGGCAATAGTTTGCACGAACTTACTGGTGGCGGAATCACACAAAGTAATTTAAATCACACAGTATGTAAACAGTCGATTGCACCTGACGTCACTGTCTTGCCATCTGGTGTCACATAATTGAAAACCCTAAATTGGCTGTGAAAAACAAATAGATATAGATCGATAGGCTTCCAGGTTTTTTTTTAGGAAACTGAACCTTAAAAACAAAGTTCTTAATTCTAAAGTAATTTTTCAAACGTGTAACCATTTTGAAAAGAAAAATAAGGAAAATCCCCATCTAACTTCGTGATGCGAGCAGTGTGGCAAAAAATGTCTCTTTTGTAAAGAAACGGGGTAATTTATCTCTTTTGTTTGCGTTTTAATTACTTTTGAAGCGTGCTCACGGGATTTCAAATTAATACAATTACAACGCTTTTGCTTTTATTTTGTAAACATTAATTATATATATAGAATACTACTCGTATATATGATAAAAAAATACGCAATTGCTTTTTTCTCGTTTTTGAGGTAAGTGAGGTTTGATTATCTTCATTTGTGTTTCAACACTACTTTGTGGTTATATAATAACGTAGATAAAATGAAATTGAACTTATCTATGGGAGATTCAGTCCATGGTTCGATTCTAAACAACTTTTTCTAAGGAATATAATTTAAAAAAAAACTATTGGTGGGCAGAAACTTTCACCGCCACCCTCTCCAGTTGGAAATACCCATGGTATAATAAAACAGGTATTCTCTTTCCGAGATGGAACTTGACTACGTCACAAAGTGTTACCACTGATTGTTCTTTTCAGTAAATTTAAGGACTTTCTCAATTAGTTCATGAATATTAAATAAAATATTAAGTAACTTGGCTATTAAGAATGTCGCGATTGTCGCGTCATTCATCAATTCAATATTTTATAAATTGATAAAATGGATTATTAATTTGAAATTGGTATATAAAGTTCAAAAATGCATTACGCTCGGGTAATTCAATTTCACACAGAGGCAACATATTACACTGATGACGTAGTCAAGTTTCACCTACGTCATCAGCTGTCACAGGAAGAGAATACCTTATTTTATTATACCATGGAAATACCCATGGTATAATAACATACTACGCCTGATATTCTTTACCAGCTGTCACTCACGATAGCTGGTCACGTGATTGGCCTAAGAATACGTCATCAGTTGGTAGTGTTGCCACTGTGAGTGATTGAATTACCCAAGCAAAATGTTTTCAACTAAACACTAGCGAATTAACAATTCAATTAGTATATAAATTTATTAAAAATTATTAAATTTAATAAATGAATCACACAAAATACTAAACAGTTAAGTAAGTTATTATTTTTCGTAGTCATAAACTAATTGAGAAAGTCCCTAAATTCAATAAAAATAACAATCAGTGCTAACACTTATCGTGACATTCGTGACGTAGTCTAGGCCATCTCGGGAAAAGACTACCTTGTTTTATTACCTGTTGTCTGTGCCCTGCAGTGTTACCTGCGCCTAAAGTAGCCTATGTGTTAATCCAGGGTGTCAGCTTCCTGAAAAGAACATGTATCGAAATATGACAAGTCATTTTTGGCCTCCCATTCAAGTTGACCGAACCATTGATCCAAGTTTGTATGGAATGCCAAAAAATATTTTTCATACTTCGACATGTTTCTTGCAGAAAGTTGTTCACTATGACGGACTGAATTCACCCTTAAAATAGTTTCAGTATATTTTATGAAATAAGGTATTTCACATTTTAGCTCCACTTTACGCTATAGTCCGGTCGTTTTCTGTTTGCATAAACTTCTGACCGCAGAGGTCTGCAACACGAAAATGCATAATGCAAAATGCATAAGTACGGTTTTCTCATTTTAATCTTGGCTGACACATTCGAAAAGAATTCGTTTTACGGTTTGTCGCTTTTGCACTGAGATTTAAATAATGTGGCTTTCCATTTTTTTCTTTTTATCCATAGAAGGATGGTTTCGTAGTATTTTTTGGTCGTTTGCGTGTTGTGTTTAATTACTTAAAAATGTAACTTCAGTTTGTATTTTAATTTCCAAAACTAAAAACTAAGACTTCACCACTAAACTACACAGCCGATTTTGATAAAATTTCTACAGAACACCTGACAAGTACGCTCTTTGAAAAAAAAAAGTTTATCTAATCGGTCAAGGCGTTTTTGAATAATCGGTGAACAATAGGGGTGACGGCAGGATCAGAAAAGTATGAATGTAATCAGACCATATTTTAGATTATCTAAAATTAATGTAACTAAAATATCGGAGCATCAAGTTCCGGATCTCCCATGCTGGTCTGGGAGAAATGAAAAGACTTAGAATGTACCAGCTGCTTCTCTTCCCGCGCAGATTGTAAAAGCCGATCGAGGGAATGGGCAAAAATGCGAATCATATTAACAGGCGATGCGGCTAGCAACCCATCACTGTGTTTATTGCTTTTCCATCTTCTCGCCCACCATGACGCTAAAAGTGGCTTTTTGGTCTTGCGGCCCTGGGCTGTGCATAGAGCCGCAAGACCCAAAACGCTCTGTCTGCCCCATTAGGGATAAAGACGTGATGGTATGTATGTGTATGTAAGTTTCGGATTGGGGCTTGCGACGTCGCCGCTAAGTAAAAATATGTGTACAATAATTTTTAATAATCTTGCCAAAAATTAAATTTTGCTGCGAGTAAAAATATGCGACTGAGTTCGATTGACCCAACCCAACCAACCATCCCATGCGATAGAAGAGGACACAGCCTGGGATGGTTGGTTGGGACCTGTGTGACAATTTCAATTTTCAAAGTTGGAAAACCGGTTTTCGGGACTGATTTTTCGCAGGCAACCCTATACCACCGTCTTCATTATAAAATAAATTTTATTTTCATTTAATTTTAATTTAATAATCAGACCGGTGCAAAATGCTACATCTTACGATTTACCCGTTTAAACCTGGCAACCCGAGAGTTGTGACCAGAAAAGAATAGGCAACCTAACGTTTTCATATTCTAAGGGCTTCAAACATTCCATTGGTATAGAATTTGTCTAATAAGCAAACCGGTGAAATATTTAAATAAAATATATTTTTAAAGGTTATAAGTTAAAGATTTTTAAATTATTAATTAATCATATCCTGGACTGAAATTTGCTACGCAACCCATATGCAATATCTTTATTGACATATAAAATTAAACATAAAATACGTTTCATCAAATATTAAGCATGGCGGTAAAGGTCGTTCTAGATCGGGATCTTAGACCATATAGAAACATGTCGAAATATGAAAAATAATTTTTGGTTTTCCACATACACTCGCATCAGCTGATGTATGGGAGGCCAAAAATTACTTTTCATATTTCGATACGAGTTACTTGGGGAAAGTTGTTTAGTATCATGGACTGAATTCACCCTTGAAATAATGTATATTTTGTTAAGACCTTATGTATTTACTTCATTCATCTTTATTTTATTTTTTTGCAATAGATTCTATTCCTGCCGAAACCTATTAAAGGATAAATCTTTCTTTGGTAGGTTAACCAAACAATTAGTTTTGGGGGTAGCGCTACATTACATCAACTTCTTTTAAATGAGCTGAGTGAAAAGTAAATCCAAAGGAGATTGAAACATAACAATATAATTTTATTTAATAGGAAGCAGTAATTTCAAATATTTAAAAGCCGACTAATTGACGTCACTCTATTCAAAATGCCCATAACCGTGAAAGGAGAAATACGCCATTTAACAGGCATTTTTAGCCGCAAACTGGCAAAAAGTTCCTTGCAGCTTCGTTTAATGAGGGCCACCGTAGATGTACGCTGAGCAAACTGTGTGACTACCTATAGTTGGGACATCAGCTGTTACTAACTGTTTTTATATTCCTTTTTTCTTTTTATTATAAAATTAAGTTATTAAATTGTCTTGATGACAAAAAGTCAAATCAGACACTTTTTTCTAAATTTCAGAACCTAATTTTTCTATGGGATTTGTATAAAATTACCACCGTGATGTCATACTTTTTGGAATCAAATAGCACGCTTAATAGGTATCTTTTTTTCTCCATTCATACTCGTAAATCTAAAATTATGTTGAAAGTGGATATGACCAATGGAAGTTACATTATTTTGTGACGTTTTATTTAATTAACTGTATCAAATAATGTATTTTTGACCCAGCATCTACTCAATTAATATAGTTTTGATTCCTCTTCTAGCTTTCTTAATTGTATTTCTTTTTCTTCCTTTTTAACCTACTTTCAAAAAAGGAGGAGGTTATCATTTCGTCACGATCTTTTTTTTATGCATGTTCACGGATTATTCGAAGACGTCTTAACTGATTTAAAAAAAAATAAAAAACTAAAACTGGTCCGGTGGTCCCATATAAATTTTACCAAAATCGATTGCGTAGTTTGGGTGAAAAGACGGTTTTAAGTTTCAAAAAAATATTAAAAAATAATGTTTTCTTGAAATGTTCTCAATTTCTCAGCTCCAGCAGTCATAAGCAAGCACTTTGTCCAAGCAGAAGCCTGCGGTCGCTTTTTTACGCTTTCATGACGTAAAGGGTTAATTAAAAAGTTAGATTTTGTACAAGAACAAAACCTTTATCATCACGTCAAATTTTTACTTCGCTAAAGATTTTCATACTTATACAAAGCCCCTTAAAAGCCTTTTAAAAAGTTGTGTGGACTTTAATTTAAACACATTATGGTCTGGATATTATTACTAAATAGCAGTCGCGTAGTTATGTCAAAGTAAATCTTTTTTTTTTCATCCTTATTATTTCCTAATATAGAGTTTGTCTCGAATGGTCTTAAACGCAAACGAGTTCTTCTTTCAGTTCTTTATTTAGGCAAACATCAGTCATAGGGAAAACCCTATGACCGATGTTTACGTTTTAGTTAAGTTTTACTACATGTTCTTTCAGTCTTTTCATGATCAATAGATCATTTATCTTTACTTATATGGCTATGCCTTTATAGAAGTGGATTTATAGATTCATACAACGCTCTAAGTACCTAATCTATGGATGATACTTCTATAATTTCTTTGTACACCAACATGCTCAGAAAGTTTCAAATCAATGTCAGCCCTCAGTCAGAAAACGGAGATACCATTCAACAACCAACTACAAAAGGTATTTTCTTAAACAAATAAGTACTAGTTAGTTTGAAAACATTTCTATCCCGTGATAATTCGGTGCAAAGTTCCACCCCTTGCTCCAAATAAAATTTAATTAAAGTAATAAATACTAAGACGGTCCCCGAATGCAAATGGGGCTTTCGGAATGAACTTTAGAAAAATATTTTAATTAAAACCGGTGTATTATTTAAATTTACCCCGAAATCTCTGGACGTATGAGAATTTATGATTGTAAAAATGTAATTTAACTTTTAGCAGGACAAAATGTATGTTAGAAAACTGACCAACCCCGTTTAAAAATAACTAATGAGTTGTGCAGAGAAGCACTCTTTTTTTAATATATGTTTTAGATAAAAGCTAATGAAATGAAAACTTAAAACTGAATTCGTACCTATTTTTCAGATTTAAGAAATTTACCAGATTTTCAATAACTAAGCCCTGTCTTTAATGACGTCACAAATCTCGGTCCTGAGAGATAACTCTATAAAAGAATACGTTAGTCGTACGAGAGTAACGTTCTATTTCTATGTCAAACAAAATGAAAAACTCAAAGTTGCTTGACACTGAAACGGGGATACGCAGTAACGTGAGTCTTGCGTACAGCTTTTGGAGTACCCTCTATATTGCTCTTATCCGGGTGTAACTTGCAACACATTGCCATGCATTGTCATGTCGAGGAAATCAGATTTTTATAGACATTTAGTCAAATAAATAAACATAAATTAAAATAGGTATTTTTATACAAATTCTTTAATTATACAATACCTAGGGGTAATAAATAATAGGGGGGTAGCTGCCTCCCCTACCCTCCTCAGTACGCCCATGTATGTATGTATGTCAGAAGTCATAGTCATTTTATCTATACATATCTATACATATAATAAAACAGTAAAAAAAGTGTGTCTGTACATTAAATATATTTTCAAAAAAAATATTGGGGGCGATGGAGACGTAGTAATAGAGTAAAAATTAAAAAAAAAAGTGTCTGTCTGTTTGTCTATTTGTACACGCTAATCTCCGGAAATACTGGACGGATTCGAATGAAATATTTTTTTTGTTATATAGCTATTAAGCCTGGGCAAATATTGGGTATAAATGATTTTGGAAAATAGAACGCCTGATGCAGAACCATAATGGTCCAGCTAAACTCTAAGAGATATAAAAATGCCGCCTTAGTAAAAGTTGTTCAGCCTGATGAGCATTTTCCAGAGACATAAAGTCCACGCGAACGAAGTCGCGAGCTTCTTCTAGTAAATAAATATATTCAAGACATTATCTATGTATATATGTTGGCCACACCAAAAAAAAAACGAAACGAATACACTTTTAGGACATTTTTTATACTTGTATTTTTATGCACAAGATCACAGAGGCCTATTCTATATTATATTTATATTTATATATATATATATTATATATATATAATACTATTATAAATCCATACTTACATTACAAACTTTTATTTAGTTTCACCTTCTGAATTCTCTGTCAAGCAACATTCATGATGGAGCCGAAATGTGGCCATAGGAACTCTGTAATGAAATGACGCAATATCATCGAATTTGATTCGTCTTAACAAGCACTTTATTTTTTTTTCATTGTTTTAAATATATACCTAAAAGCTTGTTCTAAAAAAGTAACACGCTGTCTGTCTACCTACCTATCAGTTCTCTATCTTCACACTTCATACACTGAACCGATTTAGATGAAATTTGGTATGGATATAGTTTTAGACCCGAGTTTTTATTCCGAGATTCCCACATAGAGCGAAGTATTTTATATGTCACAGAAAATTTACTGAATCTGGACCATGTACCAGGAAAATTGTTAAGGAAAAACATTTGTTCAGAAATAGTGTAGCAAAAAGATGTAGTAAGAGGTAAATAAAGACATATTTTTGTGTGTTGTTGTGTCTAAGCGAGACACTCACGGGAAATCAGCGGCCGTGTCGCTGCGACAAATGACAACATGGAGCCTTGAAGGGAACAGAAGTGGTATTTTTTTGTCAAACTCCGTGGCGTACAACATGCTAGTCCACCACCCAGAGGTTCAGGGTTCGATCCCCGGTTAGGGCAAGTTGGAAAATGACCTTTTTCAAATTTTCCTTGGTCTTGGATGTTTATCTATACATGTATTTGTTATAAAATGTAGTATCTCATAACACAAGTCTCGAACTTACTTTGGGGCTAGCTCAATAAGTGAAATATGTCCCTATTTATTTGTTTTAAAAATGACTGTTATGTACATAATATGTGAATATAGGTATAGAATGCTGATATACATACATAACTAGATATACATACTAAGTAGACATACATATATAACTAGAATAAACATCCAAGGCCTAGGACAATTTGAAAAAGGCCATTTTCCAACTTGCCCTGGCAGGGGATTGAAACCGCAACCTCTGGGTGGACAGCGACCTTAGCATAGCGACCACTACTCCACGGAGTTAGTCAAATTTAATACATACGAAGCTAAAAAACATACACAAAATAGATTTATAGAATGCTAAAGGATTTAGTAAGACATACAGAAAGTACCTATTTGTATATAAAGATATATTTATGAACCTTATTTTGTCTAAGCGAGATTTAATGTCATATTAAACCATTTTAATAAAATTTACAGAAAATACTGCCACATCCAAAAAAGATCCTCCAGTAGGTGAGTGTCAAGTCTTGGCGCGAATTACGTTCGCATCTCGATACCTACCAGGTATTTAATGCTGATTGCTTTCCCGAATAGGGATTAGGCGCGTAATTTACCCGTTACCAGATTAAACCGGAATCTTCCGGTATTACGACTTTTTCCTAACAAGTTTTCGGTGACAGGGTTTCTTTTTCATCCCCTTCGGTGACGGAAAATGATTATTTTCCTTTTAGTGTGAAATTCTGTAGGTGTCCTTTTTTCTTTTTAAGATGTCTTTTCAAAGATAGTGAAAGCGTTTAGGTATCATTTGTTAGGATTAGGTATTTGTAGATATTACCATAGTTGTGCGACAAACCGTTCTCCGGCAGGCATAGGCTATTAAAAGGATATTACTAAAAAGTCTTATATTTATTTATCGGTTTATAAATATAGGTAAATGTTAAACTGAATAGTTTTTATAAATATAATAAAATGCTTCCTGTTCTGAAACATGCTCGGAAATGTAGGCATGTTGGTATAAAATCACAACAAACAAAACTAATATCCGGTATTATATTTTTGCGTAAAATATAACTGGGCTGTATGGGTTATTCCCGGGCTATACTTGCTTGGCACTAATGACAATTGAAAATAAAAAACAAGGAAAAGTAGATATTTTCAGTAAACCACGTAGTGATTATATACTCTTTGCTGTAAACACTAATTGCTTTCAATATTTGCATAGTAGGTAAATTATTTAATTATTTCCTCACAATTATTGAGAAAAGCTCTAATATATACCTTCGGTGGGAATGGGATTACTGGACTCGTAATTATTGTCAAGGCCTTTCTAACGCTCAGCCTCAAAAACTCTGCTCTCCGGCAGTTCCTAACGTCCCAACCTTTGCAGTAATGTCTTGCAAAATTGTTAAAAAGTACTGTGATAAATTCGCTACGGAATCCTAAAATCCCAAATAACTAAGTAAACTTAATAACCTAGAATATTTCATGTAAAAATCTCAAACGCAAGTCTAGTATTAAAGAAGTTAGAAGACAAAGACTCAAACTTTATATCCCTCGAGAGTAAGTACTTCAAAAGGCATTTATTTCTCATTTGTGAGTGAAAATGAAACATTTTAATAAAGCATACAATGTTGGTGAGTTAATAAGCTGAGTGCGATTTATGCCTTTATAATAGTGTTGCGGTTGGGAGGAGCTACGAAGGATGTGGGTTTGGATCTGGTATTTTAGCTGCAGGAGTGACTGCCTGCGTGGTCCAGTGGTTAAGGCGTCCGCCTTGTAATGCGGACGCCGTGGTTTCGAATCCTACTGGGAAGTGTGGACTGTGTACTGCCTCCGTGGTGTAGTGGTTAGAGCGTTTGGCTCGTACCCGGAGGTCGCGGGTTCGATTCCAAGCGGGGGCAACGACTATGTGTTGTTGTCCTAGTTTGGTTAAGACATTGTAGGCTGATCACCTGATTGTCTGATAAGTAAGATGATCCGTACGTCGGAGGGCACGTTAAGCCGTCGGTCCCGGTCACTGTCTTTGACATTGGTCGTTACCTAAAACCAGGTCAGAGGCCTTTAAGGCGGTTTAAAAACTCTGACACTAGTGTTAGTCACTAACACACACGATAAGAAGAAAGAAGAGTGTGGAGAACCTCTATAGTTTGTCAAAGATTTACGTTTCGTTGGACAGTTTGGCAATTATTCTCATGGCTTGCTAAGAACATATTGTTATTATTCTCAAATAAAACACAGGAAACTTAATTTGTGAAAAGTTAGTTCTCAGTCGTGTTAGGATATTGCAGGCATGGATTACCCGATTATCCGAAAAGAAAGATCATTCCATATTTCGGATTAAGGCACTGATAAAATGTGGGTCCTGTTTGCTCAAACCTATCTAAGGATCGGTTCTGGTCTACCCTTTGGGTTGCAGAGGTCAGACAGCAGTCGCTATGTGTAAAAAAAACAGTAACGTCGTCAAATTGCCTAGGTTATGTAGCGGACCCCGGGCTCTGAAGAGTCCCCTTACCCTGTACAACTTTCCATACAAACGTAGTCTACGTTTTATTTCAAAACGACATGTCCGATTTCGACAAAATTTTGTAATTTCAAAGATATTGCAATTATCTAGGTTAATAACTGGTTTCCAACGGTAAAAATATGAACTTGAAATAGAATATAGTGTTATTTATCATTTTTGACCATCAGTATGGGAAACTTCTAAATTGTTATATTTTCTTTCCAGTTCATAATTTTACGGTAGGAAACCAGTTATAAACCTAGATAATTGCAATTTCTTTACAATTACCAATTTTTTGCGGACATGTGGTTTCAAAATTAAACGTAGTATGGAGAAGACTAGGGTAAGGGGACTCTGAAGCGTTACCGCTAAGGATGCAACCGGGAATACGAGATATTCATGATGATATGTTACTGACAAGAGCCTAGCTCTTTAATGTTTCAAAAGCAAAACTTGATTATTAATCTAATTATATAACAAATAATTTCTAGACGCTCTAGATATCATTACTTCAGCGATGAAACTGATTTATGAACAACTATGACTGAGTGTTCATTCAACTAGATGTTATTATTCCACTTGATATAATTTGGAACAAGGATGATAAATGCTGTTTTATCTTGTTAAAGCTTTCTGAGAAAGGCAACACATATCTGTAGAAATACTATAACACAAGTTTATTTGCTAAGCCAATTGAAAAAACCCCGACTGTCAAGAATGCCATCTAGTGACGAGTGGCGGAACTACTGATACCGTAGCGCCATCTGTTGATTGCTTGAAAAAGCCCTGATTTTCAAGCGTTAACCCTCAATAACTTAAGAATGGCTGAACTGATTTTAATTAAACATAACTAAGGACTACGGCAAGGGAACTTGCTTTTACGCAAAAAACACATCGAAATTTGTCAATCTGTTGTATGATTACCAGTTGGAATCGAACCCACGCCCACGATCTCCGAACCACAAGGTGAACGCCGTGACCACTGAACCACGAAGGCAATCAAGAAGAAATATACTTTAAATAAGATGCTGTATTTCATTCGGTAGGGCCCAGGGCCGCAACATATAAAGGCCACTTTTAGCGTGGTGATGAGCGAGGAGTGGAAAAACAAATCATTGTGACGATTATCATTGTTGCCCATTCCTTTAATCGGCTTTTACGATTGACTACGATCTATGGCCTCCGTAGCGTAGTGGTCACCATTCTAGTCTGCCCAGTACCCAGAAGTTCCGGGTTTGGTCAGGGCAAGTTGGAAAATGGCCTTTTTTAAAATTGTCGTGAGACTTGGATGTTTATCTATTTATGTATTTGTTATAAAATATAGTATTGTTGAGATAGTATCTCATAACGCAGGTCTCGAGCTTACTTTGGGACTGGCTCAATCTGTTTAATTTATTATTTATCTGCGCGGGAAGAGAAGCAGACACAAGACATTCTAATTTTTTTTCAGCCTAGCGTGAAAGATAAAGACGCGAGATATTAAGTTTAAAAAAATAGGTAAAACAATCTTAAACAAGGTCTTAAATTGCGAAAATAAATGAGAATATCACACGTACAATTTAGGCAAATTTACGAGCAAAGATGTTTATTACGCTTACATTAATAGCTTGTTTTTGAGTGAAAATAGTACTCGCGTCTGGCCCCAAATCTCCGTTGGGAATAAATTTCTATCATATTTGAGAATGCAGCTGCGGCTACGTTAGCTTTGGTAAAGAAATACGAAGATGTAGCATGGCAACAGTTGTGCGACAAACCATTGCCCGACAGACATATGACCGATATGACATTTGATCGGCACTACTATTGCTCGACATCAAATCTGTTCGACCAATGTTTGACTGACATAAAATTGATTGACACTACTAATGCTCGAAATCAATTTTGTTTGACTAATGTTGCGCGATATAAGCTATAAATGAGTTTATCAATGTTAGCGTACTCCGGGAGCAGGTACAGTAGTATTTGTTGTTATAACAGCAGCAGAAAAACATTCTGTAAAAATTTAACTGTCTATGTGTCACGGTTCACGAGATACAGCCTGGTGACAGACAACAGACAGCAGAGTTTTAGTATAGGGCCCTGTATTTAACCTTTGGGTACAAAACTCTAAATAGTAACTATGTAAAGCGACAGCCGTTAAAATTTTGTATCCAATTGTAATGCAACATCTTGTTAAAATATGAAATCTTTGTATGTGAGGTCTAATTTATTGACTTGGGCAAAATATGAGACTATTCGACAAACTGTTATTGGTTTTATATAGTTTCGTGGTTTAGAATATAGAAGACTAGTGAACTTTAATATTTTTAGTGGTAAATTGTCGTTAAAACTAATATTTTGCAAGTTGTATCGAAATATGTTATTTAGTAAATAAAATTTAATTTATAGTTTGTTCATTCAAATGATGTGCAGTACGCGGCAAGACGTATATTTATAATTTTCATATAATTTGTGTGTTCAAATAAACATATGATCACGTTATGGCGAGAATTTTGCATACACGCCGAAATGGAAGTCCTTTATCTACCGAGCGAGCGAAGCGTCTCAGTTTCGAGATTGGCCCAAAATGATTTTTTGTCCAGCTGTCCGTCAGTTTTTCTAGCTGTTCCTACAGGTCGCATTTCTGCATAGGTTCTCGTGAAATTTTGTGCAGTTCGAAAATCATACAAAAAAAATATTGTGGATACAGTTTTTAAAAAATTTGCAAAATGGCGAAAACAAAGCTGTTGAAAACTTAAAAAAATATATTTTAACCATTATATATTTTTTTAAATATGTCATATTTATTTTTTGTTATTGAGTAGATGCAACTCTTTTGTTGGAAATTATTCTTATAGGATAAACTTTAAGGGTCCCCCGACCCTATACCAAAATACAACTTTCCATACAAACGTAGTCTACGTTTTATTTCAAAACGACATGTCCGATTTGGGCAAAATTTTGTAATTTCAAAGATATTGCAATTATCTAGGTTTATATTTAGTTTCCGACACTAAAAATATGAACTTGAAATAGAATATAGTGTTTTATATCATTTTTGACCATTAGTATGGGAAACTTCTAAATCGTTATATTTTCTTTCCAGTTCATAATTTTAGTATAGGAAACCCAATATAACCCTAGATAATTGCAATTTCTTTACAATTACCAATTTTTACCGGAATCTGACATGTGGTTTCAAAATTAAACGTGTACTACGTTTGTATGGAGAAGTCTTGGGTCGCCGGACTCTTAACGAGTCGAAGTGACTCGTGCGGTCTACCAGCTCACGGGTTTTCTACGCCATATCGAATGCCAGTTGGTCGGTGACAATTAGCCGAAAACCTAATATATCGACATGCCATTTGATCGAATGACAAATAATCGACAGATCAAAAGCTCACAGATCCACTAGTTTTACTAGATACCGCATCAAAAACGGATCACATCAAGGGTACACTTGACTGTTCGCGTAGCGTCAACCACCAGGCAGCGGATTATTGCAGCGGAAAATCACGTTATGGCGAGCATTTTGCCTCGATTGTCATGTTCCAGGAATTGATAATTTACATTATTTTAGCTTAATATTGTATTGTTTTGCTCGTGGAGAGGATATTTGGGAGTTAATTAGTTGATTAATTAAATGTATATTTCTCACTACGAAACATAGATTATCGTTAGTTTAATTACATGTTTTGCGGTGAGAAATGAATATTAAGCATTTTGGTGATATTAGTCATTGTATTATATTAAATATAATATTAACTGCCTCCGTGGTGTAATGGTTGGAGCGTTTGACTCATACCCGGAGGTCGCGGGTTCGATTCCCAGCGGGGGCAACGACTTTGTGTTGTTGTCCTAGTTTGGTTAGGACATTGCAGGCTGATCACCTGATTGTCTGATAAATAAGATGATCCGTGCTTCGGAGGGCACGTTAAGCCGTCGGTCCCGGTCACTGTCTTTGACATTGGTCGTTACCTAAAACCATGTCAGAGGCCTTTAAGGCGGTTTAAAAACTCTGACACTAGTGTTAGTCACTAACACACACGATAAGAAGAAGAAGTCATTGTATTAAATCTATACATATAACAAAACAGTAAATAAATTTGTGTCTGTGCATTGAATATATGTATTTAAAAAGACACAGAGTAAAATAGTAAAAACAAACAAAAAGTGATTGTCTGTTTGTACACGCTAATCTCCAGAAATACTGGACGGATTGCGCAGCAGTTTTACACAGCTGTTGGTGACCGATTGATATACTATGTCACGTGACCGTTTGCGACAGTCGGGGATCATCGCGCGACGTACTGTCGCTGGTTCGTAAGTGCCCTAATGTGGCAGACAAAGCATTTTGAGTCTTGCCAGAGCCGCAAGACCCAAAGGCAACTTTTAGATCGCCCACCTTTGGTAAAGGTGGGCGAGAAGGTGGGCTTTTTTGCCCTCGATCGCCGCGGGAAGAGAAGAAGCTGAAATATTCTATATATAAGATCTAATAAAATATGCTGAAACTTTTTAAGGGTTCATTCAGTCCGTTCATTTTTGCCCTCGATCGCTGCGGGAAGAGAAGAAGCTGAAATATTCTATATATAAATTCTAATAAAATATACTAAAACTTTTTAAGGGTTCATTCAGTCCGTTCATTTTTGCCCTCGATCGCCGCGGGAAGAGAAGAAGCTGAAATATTCTATAAATAAATTCTAATAAAATATACTGAAACTTTTTAAGGGTTCATTCAGTCCGTGATACTGAACAACTTTCCCCAAGCAACATATGTCAAAATAAGACAAAACATTTTTTGGCTTTCCATGCAAACTCTGATCAGCTGATCGGTCAACGTGTATGGGAGGCCAAATATGGTAATACTTTTATATTTCGATACGTGTTCCTTGGGGAAAGTTTTTCAGTATCATAGACTGAATTTAAACTTAAAATAATTTCAGTATATTTTGTTAGACCTTATATATATTTTTGTTTTTGCCCAGACCACCATGGAAGAGTAGCCGAATATTCTCGACCAATCTGCCGAACCCAATATTATCACCAACAAGTTTGCCTATTCCAGGTTATCAACAAAATATTTACATTCACCACGTAACTCCGATAACTTATCAAATACGAACCACCTTTGATCTGTATACATTACCTACCAACTTATTAAACTAACAGATGGATAACGTTGGCTGAATTTCGAATCAACGTGTATGTTTATTTGTGTTAATTAATCGTCGCTACGATAAACAGTTTTAGATATTCGGCACATATTTACTGTATGTCATGCTTGAAATCAAAGGTTATATCTTTCATAGGATGTTTCGCTAGTTCATACTTGTTTACCTCTAATTTGTAATAATTATTAGGGCTTACAGACGAGCGACCGTCGGTGTCAGTCGCCGACCTGTGTCGCGCGATTGTCGCCGACTGTCAAAAAGTACCGCGCATCTGTAAGAGCCCTTAGTGGCAGATTTTATAGACCAAGAGCCTAGTTGCCAGCCTTAACTTTTTACTATTTTTTTATTGGAACGAAGTTCCTTATCGCGCGTTGCGAAAGGCGCGTTTCTTTGTCTGTCTCTCTCTCGAACTTCGTTCCATCCGGGTGTCCCTTGACACCTCTCAAGTTTTTTATTTCAACAATTTTTTAAAACTATAATAACCACGGAATCGATTCCTTCAGGCTGGCTAACACCTTAATTTGGGTAAGTAATATAAGATAGAACAACAAAATATATATTATTTTGAATAAATACCAACGAAATATATAATTTTGGTTGGTATAGTTATCAATTAAGATAAAAATCGTAAATCATACTTTTCAAACCCATAAAATCGTTTAAATAAAATTATTCCATCTAACAAACCTTTCGTATACATTTAAAGTCGTATAAAGTTCTCGAAATCTATTGGTCGTTACGTATAATAAACTTTCTCTAGATATATTATTAAACATAATAATTATTACGTATATGAATCGATTAATAGAAGATTCTTAATATATAATTATCATTAGATAACTTTTGATATAGCGCCTGGCAGTATTTTGCGGATAATTTTATTACAATAAGCCAATGCAGGTGGGCTGAAAATAATACATTAATATGTCGCAATCACATAATGTACGTATTAACATTGATAGACGATTTCGTTCCTCAAATTTTCGTTTGTTATACGCACTTATTTTTTATATATGGCTAATATATAAAAAATGGGTGTCTATTAGAATACAGATTTTTTTGACATCGAATTTCATTTCCCAGAAAACTATTGCACGATTTTTAATACATATTTTTTTTAATAAAACGAATAGTTTATCATCGCAGTTTCATATTATAATAACAACATTTTAAAAAATATATATTTTAAAATGGTTTTCTTTTATAGAAAAACGGTATATTGAACTAACATTTCATATAAAATATTAAGTTATCGATAAAACTGTTCATAAAAACATGTTTCAATATGTAACGGTACACATAATAACTCGCTTCGCTCCGCTCGCTCGGCTCGTGCGTGTGTTGGTCGCAGTTCTAACATAACCTAACCTATAGGATTGCCCTAACCTAGGAAAATGGATAGTGGTGTCTTAGCACTCGCCGGCCGCTGCCGCGGCACGCTCGCTTCGCTCGCTCGGCTCGTGCGTGTGTTGGTCGCAGTTCTAACATAACCTAACCTATAGGATTGCCCTAACCTATAAAAATGGATAGAAGTGTCTTAGCACTCGCCGGCCGCTGCCGCGGCACGCGAGCACGTTCAAAATGCGCGCATTTTGTACGCGTAACCAAATTTTTTTTCTGTCTGCCTGTCTATACTTTTTAGATGGTATGGTTTTTAAGTCATATATCTTCTAAACAATATGATTTTGATAGGTGTTAGCGCCTTACACTTGCAACACCATGCGGCGGACGGCAACATCGGGGCGTAGCTGGCAACCCTATCAGATGAGGGGCGCGGGTGATGTGGCACACGCCCGGTCATCGGTCTTCTTGGCTCAACGCTCGCCGCGTATGGTTGTGTCGGTCCATATATTGTAACTTATTAGTACTGAATTTATAGAACATAGATTATAGATTATGATTGTTTAAAGTAATTGAAGTAATAATTAGATATTCCATAAAGTACTAGTGATCATTGTATTGAGCATAACGGTCTATTTAGCAAAAATAAATATGTATTATGTATAACTGTGTCTAATATTTATTTTCTTGATATAGGTATATGTTTTGAATGATATCTCTTTTCAACAATACAGTTTTTGAATGATATACTTTTTGGCCTGTATACCGCACAAGTTGTATAACAGGTGATTTTTAGTGTATTGTGTAGTGTGTTTTATGCTTTTTATAATAGAAAATTAATGAATATTATAGCTAATAAAAATTTATACCATAATGATTATGTCAAATTGACATTATATCTTATGAACGTTATTAAAATGTTAATATATAAAATGTAATTATATCAAGCAATACGCACCCCCTTAATTTATAGACTAATTGATCGTCGTTATTGACTTCTTTCTTATCCTCATCATAACCCTTAAACATCCTTTAGTAATATGGACGATGTAGAATTGTATACAGTTATTTGTAATAATTTTGGAAAACATATGAGTCATCATATCATGAGTGGCTTTTATTCATTCCATTATTTTTTATCACATTTTTATCAGTTAGTAGCTTAGTTTAGTAGTGACTATCTCTGACTCATTGTCAGTTGTAATATAACTCAAGTATTATTAAATACCATAAATATTTCAGTAGTCGATAAAATCTCTACAAGAAAGTAATGTCAATGAAGCAAGATAACGAGGCCTAATTATAAATGTAAATTGATTACTTTAACAATTATATTAAAATACGAAACTAACTACATTTTCCACTCTAGCCCATTATCGCCCACCTTCTTCTTCTTCTTATCGTGTGTGTTAGTTTCTAACACTAGTGTCAGAGTTTTTAAACCGCCTTTAAGGCCTCTGACATGGTTTTAGGTAACGACCAATGTCAAAGACATTGACCGGGACCGACGGCTTAACGTGCCCTCCGAAGCACGAATCATCTTACTTATCAGACAATCAGGTGATCAGCCTGCAATGTCCTAACCAAACTAGGACAACAACACAAAGTTGTTGCCCCCGCCGGGAATCGAACCCGCGACCTCCGGGTATGAGCCGAACGCTCTAACCACTACACCACGGAGGCAGTTCACCATCACCATCGCCTATCATCACGCTAAAAATGGTTTTCGAGTCTTGCAGCCCTGGGCTCTGTCTGCTTAAAGCCTCAAAACCCAGAATACTTGATCTGCCCCATTAAGGTAATTAATGATGGTTTGTGTGTGTGTTTGTATATACTCATCAAACGAAAAAATCAAAGTAGGTACTCCTCTGCTCCTGGAAACATCAACAAGGTTTTAAGAAATATATAAAAGTGCGGAATAGCGAAGCGAGCGTTCATTATAACCTCGAACCGTTTGCATTTTTCTGAGTTTACTTACATAGTACGCCAATCTATATCGCCAATATAATCCGATTTTAAAGAATCCTCTTACCTTAGACTTCTCCATAAAAACGTAGTCTACGTTTTATTTTGAAACCACATGTCAGATTTCGGTAAAAAATTGTAATTTTATGGAAATTGCTATTATCTAGGGTAATAATTGGTTTTCCACACTAAAATTATGAACTGGAAAAAAATATAAGGATGTACAAATTTTTCCTACTAATGGTCAAAAATGATATAACACACTTTATTCTATTTCAAGTTCATATTTATACAGTAGGAAACCAATTATTACCCTAGATCACTGCAATATCTTTGAAATTACAAAATTTTGTCGAAGTCGGGCATGTTGTTTCGAAATGAAACGTAGACTACGTTTGTGTGAAAACGTGTAGTTTAGTCTAGGGTAAAAGAATCTAAAGGATAAAGACAATGATTTTATGTCTACCTAAAAAACAAAAATAGAAAAGTACTCCTCTCCTCCTGCAAACATCAACAAGGTTTTAAGAAATATCTAAAAGTGCGAAATAGCGAGGCAAACGTTCATTATAATCTCGAACCGTTTGCAGTTTTCTGAGTTTTCTCACATAGTACGCCAATCTCGTGTATAATCCGATTTTAACGAGTTGGTCCGCGGCTCAAGTCACACACACTGCGAGTGTCTTTTCTAGAATCGTAGTTTCAAGAGATTGCACGGTCAATTGGAAGATTAGAACGCTTATTGAATGAAAGAATTTACTTTTGGCTAAGGCACAGAATAAATACTAGTAGCTGGGGTAAGAATTTGTATTTAGTATTTAATTAATTTATTAATAAAAATAATTATAATATAACGTAAGATTAAAAATTATTGTTTTTTATTATTTTAATGTTGAATCTTTGATTATTTTAGTATAGGTAGAATGAGAGAATTCTTACTGATTTCTTTTCCCACGAGATGAGGTGCGTTTTAATATGTTTTACAATTTTTTTACTTCATCACCCCAGGGACCCAAAGTTTCTCCAAAAGTAAAAGAAATAATATTTAAAAAAATGGTGTATATTGCTCTATATTTCTCTACACAAACATATTAAAAAGTGTTTTTAAAACTAAAAAATTTAAAAATTATCTAGCGTGAAATACCGAGGCAAACGTTCATTACAACTCATGCGAACCGTTTGCAGTTTTCTCACATACGACGCCAATTCTACGTATAATCCGATCTTAATCAGTTGGTCTTGTTGGTGGCTTCTCAATCTACTGCTTTGTACTTTAGAGCTTGATACGACATGACCTTTTCTTTTAGGTGGTCTATATATTTCTTTCTTTGGCTTACTGGAAAATATTACTATCTAATGATATATAATCTTTCAAAACTAAATACCGACTTCATCCCCAAACCAATTTTAATAAAATTATGGGAAAAAAAGATTTTTCTTAATTTTTCCAGGCGTCTTCGAATAATCGGTGAACATAATTAAATAAAAAAGATTGCTACAATTTGGTAGCCTCCTTGTTTTTGGAAGTCGGTTAAAAAAAATCATTTACGATTTCACCAAGCAACTACAATTTTTAAGAATTATCTAGCATGAAATAGCGAAGCGAGCGTTCATTACAACTCCTTCGAACCGTTTGCAGTATTCTCACATATGACGCCAATTCTACGTATAATCTGATTTTAACGAGTTGGTCGGCTTAAGCACTTTTCCACTTGAAGACCTATCGTGGCTTCAAGAGATTGCAGAGTCAATTATTAATTTACTCCTGGTTAAGGTTAAAGTAGAGTTTTTATTCAATTCACTATTAGAACTACTACAATATCTTTGATAATTTTGTGTAAGTTGCACTATTTCTTGACATAAAAATCTTTATAGTGTTTTAGAATAATAAAATATTGCTTTTTCCTCTTCTTGTCTAAGAGCTGAAAGCTCTTGTCGGAGGAGTACGCTCTAGGCTTCTCAATTTACCGCTTCGTTTTGGCGTGATGCCATATGACCTTTTCTATAACTAACTTAGCAGTAAACTTAGCTGTAAGTTAATGATTTGACAACGGTTCGGTCAACAACTACCTATTATGAAATCGAAAGAAAAACTGACAATTATCAAGTGATACAAGTATCCACTGATAAATAAATGATTTCTTACTTTTATTTGGTAGGTCGTTTACATCATTTTTCTCGGTCTCCCTGGAAAATATTACTACGAAAAACAAAATCAAAGACTTTCACCAAGCAACTACAACATTTTAAGAATTATCTAGCGTGAAATAGCGAAGCGAACGTTCATTACAACTCCTTCGAACCGTTTGCAGTTTTCTCACATACGACGCCAATTCTACGTATAATCCGATTTTAACGAGTTGTTCTTGTTGGTGGCTTCTCGATCTACTGCTTTGTTTTTTAGAACTTAATACTGCATGACCTTTTCTTTTAGTTGGTCTGCATATCTCTTCCTAAGTCTCACTGATAAATATTACTACCTAATGATAGGATAACTGCCAAAACCGACTTCACTCTAAACTATACAACGGATTTAACTGATAAGTATGCCCTTTCAAACAAAAAGAATTTTCCAAATTGGTTCAGGTTCGTCTTCGAATAATCAGTGAACATACATACAAAAGATCGCGACGAATTGATGACCTCCTCGGTTTTGGCAGTTGGTATTAAAAAAATATTTAAAAAAATTCACCAAACAAGTACAAAATTTAAAAAGTATCTAGCGTGAAATAGCGAAGCGAGCGTTCATTACAACTCCTTCGAACCGTTTGCAGTTTTCTCACATACGACGCCAATTCTACGTATAATCCGATTTTAACGAGTTGGTCGGCTTAAGCACACTGCAGGCGCCTTTCCGCTTGAAGACTTAAGCTGCACTGTATCGGAAGAGATTGCAGTCAATTGGATGATTAGAACGTTCTAATTGTAAAGAATTTACTCCTGACTTAGGTAAAAGTCGAGTATAAATTTACTGCTTCTACTCTTTGATTGTTTTGTGTATTTTGCACTGTTTCTTGACATGAAAACTTTTATTTATACATACTATCACGTCTTTATCCCTAATGGGGCAGACAGAGCATTTTGGGTCTTGCGGTTCTATGCAGAGCCCAGGGCCGCAAGACCCAAAAGCCACTTTTAGCGTCATGGTGGGCGAGAAGATGGAAAAGCAATCAATACAGTGATGGGTTGCTAGCCGCATTGCCTGTTAACATGATTTGCATTTTTGCCCATTCCCTCGATCGACTTTTACGATCTGCGTGGGAAGAGAAGCAGCTGGTACATTCTGAGTTTTTTTTATTTCTCCCAGACCAGCATGGGAGACTTTTATTTATAGTGTTTCTAAAATTACAAAATATTGCTTCTTCTTTTTGTTTAAGGGCTTAACGCTCTTATCGGTAGAGCTTGAGCTAGGCTTGTCGATCTTCCATATATTCTTTAGAGCTTAATTGATATGACATGACCTTTTCTTTTAGTTAGTCTGCATATTTCTTTCTTTGTCTCACTGGAAAATATTACTACCTAATTATAATTTGTCAAAACAAAAAACCGACTTCAATCCCATACAACACCCGATTTAATAAAATTTCTATGAGACAACCTGACACTAATGTAATTTCAAGAATATGTTTACCGATTATTCGAAGACGCCTTTGAACTAAGAAATTATCTAATAATATAACGTACCAGCTGCTTCCTTTCCCGCGTAGGTTGTAAAAGTCGACTAAAGGAATCTGCTGAAATCTCAATAAACTATTACCAATTTCATAATAAAATGTAAGTTATTCAAATCACGTACTATAAGTGTATAACCTCTTTCTTTTTGGAAGTTAAAAGGGACCAACACAACAACGGTTGATAATAATAGTAAGCTCTCGTCCAACATTTTTTAAAATCTGCATTTTTAGTGGAAAAAGACTGATAATTAGTCAGAAGTTAGAGACGTAATTAGCTGTTGTTTCACAAGAAAAAAACACCCGTACTTTCCCATGCAAGTTGAAAAACTATAAAACTTAAAACTACACAACTCCGTCGTAACTACAAGCACTAAAAACTTGATTACGAACTTAAACAAACGTAAGAGCGGCATAAATCTTTGTTTCCGAGACTAAAGAAAGGTAACTCCCCCGTTCCAGCCCATAAAAAGCCTTGAACGAGTTGTGACAAATACCACAGCGCGTTTCAAGAGACGTGAAAAATGATCCTTTTAGATAAGGGACGGGCAATTGTTATGTATACAGCCGCCAGTATATCTTGAGCCGTCAACGACTAACTACAAATGTAAACTCAGTTTAGGGCTTGGAGGTCAATTTGACTGGTCGTGGAATACCCCTAAGGATGTCCCTTAGAGATCAACGCCCGGCCATTGCGTAGGACCGTTTGAAATAATTTCTAAGCGGTGATATTGAGCTCTAGATTAGAGATAATGTTTGCACTTTGTTCTATTTACCTGAAGGTTATACATACATACAAATCAAGCCTGTTTCAGAGACTATGGACGTCCACTTGCTACGATCCTGACAGACCTCTTTCGCTTTATCTACACTCATCAATCTCTTCATATATGCTTTTCGGTTATGGGTACGTACTTAAAGGTTTTAAAGGGTTTTCAAGATCTGTTACTAAAGAAAATTAACGCGAAATATATTTTATTAATACAACGTGAAAGAGACTTACCGGACTGCACTAGATCACTGTAATACGTGTAGTATAATGAACTGAAAATAACTGTAAAGAGGACAAAATAAAAAATTGGCTTTTCCATACTAAAGTGTGCAGCCGCCCGGGTAATTTGTATGGAAATGACGATATTTTTTTTTTGTTTTCTAACTGTTATTTTAAATTTATTACGCTATAGTGATCTAGCTCCCATGCTGGTCTGGGAGAAATAAAAAAAAAACTTAGAATGTACCAGCTGCTTCTCTTCCCACGCAGATCGTAAAAGCCGATCAAGGGAATGGGCAAAAATGCAAATCATGTTAACAGGCGATGCGGCTAACAACCCATCACTGTATTGATTGCTTTTCCATCTTCTCGCCCACCATGATGCTAAAAGTGGCTTTTGGGTCTTGCGGCCCTGGACTCTGCATAGAACCGCAAGACCCAAAATGCTCTGTCTGCCCCATTAGGGATAAAGACGTGATAGTATGTATGTATGTATGTATAGTGATCTAGTATAGCCCGTGATTTGTTTTTTACGGTTATGTTCCTGCCACGTTATTTATCTTCGCTGACGTTTCGGCGGGTTTACACCGAACGTGGTCTCTCGAGATAGTTTATAATTTTTCAAAATTAAAAACCGTCTTCACCCTCGAAATACACAACAAATTTTTATAAAATTTCTATAGGACAACCTGACAAGCATGCCCTTCAAACGAAAAAAGAATTTTCCAAATCATACATACTATCACGTCTTTATCCCTAATGGGGCAGACAGAGCATTTTGGGTCTTGCGGTTCTATGCAGAGCCCTGGGCCGCAAGACCCAAAAGCCACGTTTAGCGTCATGGTGGGCGAGAAGATGGAAAAGCAATCAATACAGTGATGGGTTGCTAGCCGCATCGCCTGTTAACATGATTTGCATTTTTGCCCATTCTCTCGATCGGCTTTTACGATCTGCGTGGGAAGAGAAGCAGCTGGTACATTCTAAGTTTTTTTATTTCTCCCAGACCAGCATCGGAGTATTTCCAAATCGGTCCAGGCATTTCCGAATAATCGGTGCAAACATAAAAAAAGAAGATTCCGATGAATTTCAATTGAAAGTCGGTCAAAAAGTAGAGATATGGAGGATATTCTTCCCCCCCCCCCCCTTCACCCCCTCTTGCTCTAGCTACACCAGTGCGTAAAGCCGAATATATTTTTAATGACTCATAACGCCCTTCCTGAAATCATCATGAATCATTACAAATGACTCACAGTTCCATGTCAGAGTGGCTTTCAAAATATTTGAAAACCACCTACAGAATCTCTATCGGCGACGATAATATATATAAATAGGAAGTGATAGATAATACATGTGTAGATAAAAACAAAATTAAGACACGTCATTGTTTTCTAATAGTGGTTATATTATTATCTTCATTTTTATTTATCTATATAGATAACGTTTATTTACGAAAGCTGCATCACATACACACACAAGAAGTAGGTACAAGAACACCTATATAGAGGTACAATCATAAAATCAAAATGATTAGCTGATAATACATACATTCGTACCATATGCTAAAACTTATAGTTTGCCGGGAACCTAGACCTCGCGATTATTATTTTCAAAAC
Organism: Acrobasis consociella; assembly: GCA_963555685.1. Taxonomy (NCBI): domain Eukaryota; kingdom Metazoa; phylum Arthropoda; class Insecta; order Lepidoptera; family Pyralidae; genus Acrobasis; species Acrobasis consociella. Next base: position 18,000,144 of record OY743108.1, read on the forward strand.
ATTTTTATTAATATTTCTAAAACTACTGAACCGATTTTAATGCCCAATGAACCTGAAAATTTCATCATAATCGGACCATCGGTTTGGCAGTTACGGCGGTACAAACTTACATACATACATACATACATAGGTACAATGTGTTTTCGCCCCAACTCTATTTAGAAACCTCGCTCGCTTTGCTCGCTCGCTTTGCTCGCTCGGTCAAAGATTAACCAATTCTTCCTGTGGTTATCATAGAAGGCGACTTAGGAAATACAAGATAAACAAATCTTATAAACATCATAATGTGGCCTCTCCAACCCGTCTGGCCAGCGTGGAGAGTAAAGTCCAAATCCTCTGGCTGCTCTGGCCAAGTATGGCTCTGGTAGTACAGAGAGGGTCGTGCTCCTGCAATGTAGACTAAAAAGGACATGATGATGATGATGAATGAATTAGCTGCTTCTCTTCCCACGTATATAGATCGTGGGAAGTGGTAACAACTACTAGAATATTGTTAATAAGCATATCTATTTTCGCCCATTACCTTGATCGGATTGTACAGCAGCGGGTACGATTTAAGTTTTCCTTTTCTCCCAGACTAGCATAGAAGAAACATAGAAAAAATCTTGACAGGTGTCAAGGGACACCCGGATGGAACGAAGTTCGAGAGAGAGAGAGAAAGACAGAGAAATACGCGCACGCCGCACGGCTTACAACTATAGCAAAAAATGAGGTTTCAACTTTCGGACGTCTGTTTTCTGTCTAGCCCCATTTCGCAACGCGCGATAAGGAACTACGTTTCAAAAAAGTGAGAAAAAAATATATATATAATTACGCAATTCGGTCACCACATTAATCACCCAAATAAGTTATTAGTGTGCCGGAAAACAAATAAAATGTCCTCATTTTATGATGCGTTAAATTGTAACGAGTTTAAATTTAATTGCGAGCAGATTTTATTGTTGTTTTCAGTTTGTGACACACCGATACAAAGTTCAATAAGCATCTAACAAATTTGATTATTTGTTTATAAAATCTTTATTGAACATCAACACAGGGCAAAAGTACAAGTAAGAAGTAGGGAACACTACAAAGGCGGACTTATCTTACATAGAAATCTGTTCTGTCTACCTTGAAATATGAAGAGAATTTACAACACAGAAGACATAAAACAGAATTCAATTACACCTGAAGCACTAAAAACTATTTAAAATGAATACTTGTGAATTATTATTTTAAAAAAAAGTATTTATCGTTTCTACAGGCCCTATCATGTAATCATATATGAACAAACCAATTGTTCAACTAATTGTTATTTATTCGTGGACAGGGAATGGGCGGGGCATGTGTGCCGCATCCGGAGATATTGGCCCGGAGTTCAACCTTGTTTCCAGAAGAGCGCTAGCGTAGAAAACTGCAACGGCTCGGTCAAGATTTAAATTATATGTAATTATCTATCCCTATGGTTGACTAGGAGAAAACGCTGTTAGCATTAAAACCAAATGGAATGATGAAGTTTTGATTAAAGATAAAATTCAATGACTGAACTATTTAACGTTTGATAGGTAAACGTTTTACAACCCGTCGCCTGTTTGATGTCAATCCTTTAGCAAAATCCTACTTCCTATCCTATCCTACTAATAAATATATTATAATATTATAAATGCGAAAGTGAGTTTGTATATTTGTTTGTTTGTTTGTTCGTTTGTTTGTTTGTTTGTTTGTTTATTTACTCTTCACGCTTAAACTACTGAACCGATTTGGATGAAATTAGGTATGAATATAGTTTGAGACTCGGAGAAGAACATAGGGTACTCTTAATCCCGAAATTCCCACGGGGAGCGAAGCCTGCGGTTACAGCTAGTATTGTATCTGACAAACTGCATCGCCTATTTCTTAAATATTTACTTCTCACTCTACCCAAAGGTTGACTGGAAGAGATTGCTATGCGAAAAGTCCGCCTTTGTATCATAATTCTTATGCTTTCCTTTTCTGCTTTTTTGTATTTCCTTTTGTTTATGGTGCAATAAAGAGTATTTGTATGTAAACGTAATTCATCGTGAACTAAATGTCTGCTGAAAATCCGGCCCGTGTGTCCACCCATTGATGTAATCAGCATTAAAGGTTTATTGCGATCAAAGCCGGACCAATCATCAATAAAATATATTTTGTTTTCGATCCATCAAATCAGGTAACACCCTACGGTGGTGATTTCCCGAGGGACCCAGTCGAAGTTTGATTCCATTTTTATTATCCGATTTGTATCGATTTTTAAAACGTAGAAAGAGTGGATGTTTTTCAAGATATATTCGATTTAGATTTTTGACAACGTACAGAAGATTTTTCAAATCCGGTGAAGGAAATTATCGTGAGGAAACCTGCACATTACTTTACTGTAAGAACTAAGTCATCATCGTCATCATCATCATCAGGTATTTTTGTCTCCACTGCAGGAGCACGACCCTATCTGTGCTACCCGAGCCAAACTAGGCCAGAGCTGCCAGAGGTCTTGGCCTACACTCTCCACGCTGGCCAGACGGGTTGGAGAGGTCTCATTGATGTTTATAAGCTTTGTTTAGCTTGTATTTCCTAAGTCGTCTTCTACGAAATCCACGGGAGGTCTTGGAGTGGCCCTATTCTACTCTGCCGGAAACCACACGGAAAATAGGAACTAAGTGTGTAATAGTAATAGTTGTTACTAGATGCCAATTATTGAGCTACCTTTAGGCGGCTCGAAAATCTGACACCTGCATTGGGTATTAATACACTCGATAAGAAAAAGAACAACTTTTATACCAAGGTGACAGATATACAAGTTGCTGAAATGAGGATATTGATCTGAATAAGAGGCGTGCTAGGAAAGATAAGATAAGAAACAAGTAGGTACTATGTGTCGGGAAGTGCCAAGGTAACAAATTATTTATTGGAATCTGAAAAAGTTAAAAGAATACTAATAGATTAGGGTGGTATTTATGAAGTGAGATAATCACAACTTTGTTAGAAAATATTAGAATAGATGGTAACAGAAACAAATAGAGACCGTAGAAGACGACTTACTTGCTGTGCCCACTGTACTTAGAGTGGTATAAGGAAAGGAAGGAGTTTGTAACTTTTAACACATGACTGCAGCATGTGATCACGTAATTCTATAAAAACATCAAGCAAAAAAAAATAATTGGTACGCGCTCAGTCCTGTCAATATACAGATATGACCATGAAGATAACGTGGCGCAGTGGTCACCATGCTAGCCCGCCACCCAGAGGTTCCGGGTTCAATCCCCGGTCAGGGCAAGTTGGAAAATGGCCTTTTTCAAATTGTCCTGGGTCTTGGATGTTTATCTATATATGTATTTGTTATAAAATATAGTATCGTTGAGTTAGTATCCCATAACACAAGTCTCGAACTTACCTTGGGGCTAACTCAATCAGTGTAATTTGTCCCTATATATTTATTATTTATTATTTATTATTTAAAAAAACGTTGGTAGGCCTATTTCATGTCCAGCAGTTCCTTCTGTGGCCAATATGATAAAGATGAAAGTTCAGTTAATTGGAGATCACAGGGTGGCCTAGCTTCCCACAAAACAAGATGCAGTTCTTCTTCTTCTTTATCGTGTGTGTTAGTGACTAACACTAGTGTCAGAGTTTTTAAACCGCCTTAAAGGCCTCTGACATGGTTTTAGGTAACGACCAATGTTAAAGACAGTGACCGGGACCGACGGCTTAACGTGCCCTCCGATAATAAAGAGATGCAGTAAAAAATATACCACCCTTCAAAAGTTACTATAATTACGTCGGTGGTATTATCTATCACATGTCCACATTTTCCAAGCACGTTTGAACTGAACTGCCTCCGTGGTGTAGTCGGTCCCGGTCTCTGTCTTTGACATTGGTCGTTACCTAAAACCATGTCAGAGGCCTTTAAGGCGGTTTAAAAACTCTGACACTCGTGTTAGTCACTAACACACAATAAGAAGAAGACGCACGATTGCCGCAAAGATATATCAGCCATTTTTAGATATACAAACGAAGCCTTTACTATCGTTTCAATAATGGACATGACGATGTATAATTTTGATATTATTAATTGTCAAAATACAGCGTCCTTTCTCAGCTAGAAAGAAATCTATGCCTTACTTGCTTACTTACTTACTATCCTGGCTCACCAACCTAAGGCGAGTCTTGGCCAGCACAAAGCACGCCACGCATTCGGTCCTTTTTTTTTTTGACGCTGAGAAAATCCCTTCGGATACCTTACCGGTTACGGGACACCGGTAAGGTTATGTGGTGTTACCACTAAAAACTCCGCGGTGTCACCTCTCAGCCGCTATCGGCCGGGACCGTGTGCTTCTTCATGCTCCACAGCCCCGGCGCGGCCGGCCGCTACTTAAGCGGCCCCGGCTCGCCAACGGCCTCACGGCACCCTCTGCTGAATCAGAGGGACCGGAGCAACCGCCGCCTTGGCCTCTTTGCCCAAGGACAGGCGCGCTGACACGCACACGCGCCTGCCTTCCACTCCGGAGGGCTGTCCGTTGGACGATGGAATCCCGTTTCCACCGTCCAACCAGCCCTCATAATTTGGGGTCTGCGAAAGCAGACCCTGCCCCAGTCAACCTGACGGCGACCGGGGCCCACCCAGCCGGCCGCAGGGGATAGGGAGAGCGGCAACGTAAAACCGATACTCCTCTTCCCCTGCGGCCCCACCGATGCCGTGCCAAGCGCCACGGCCGCGCTTGGTCGCGGAGGATAGGGCGAGCGGCAACGACACACCGACACACCTCTTCCCCCGCGACCCCTACTACGGCTGTGATGGAAGGGGGATCGTTGTCACCCCTTCCCTCACAGCCAGGCCATTCCAGCCAGGAATGGCCTCCGCCGGGCCCAGGGAGGCCTAAGCCTCAACCCGGGCAATGGGTTCCTCTTAGCTTCCCTGCGGCCGAGGCAACCGCAGGTACTGAGCCCCCCCATCGCGACAAGATGGGAACCACATCGGGGGGGCACGCTTTCGGTCCTGTGCTAGCTCTTGCCAGTTGTCGCTAACTTATTCTATTACTAGCTGTTGCCCGCGACTTCGTCAGCATGGACTTTTCGAGAGTTCATCATCATCATCATCTAGCCCTTCTTCTGCTAACCGCTGAGCATAGACCTGTGCTGCTCACATCCAGGTATGACTCGCGACTTGATTATTTCGTCAAATCATCGCATAGGCCGACGTCTGACGCTTTTGTCACTCCAATCGTGCCATGCCCTGTTCTACTTTAAGTTCATAACCGTTGCCTATGCCAAATATTACTATAAGGTCTTATTCTGATTAATTAGACATTATAACATAGATATTCTTCTTCTTCGTCTTACCGCGTTTCCCTACGATTTACTTAACCATGTAAAGAAGATTTATATCAGAGAGAATAAAAGACTAAATTCACTAAGATCCAAATATCGACGGGTTAACCAGTTGCAACAAATGTCGCTGTCGCACGACCCGAAGAATGAGCGCTGTTAGATAAGAAAATGCCATAGACTTACATATATTTAGAAGTTAACTATTTGTAGCTCATTCGTTCATATAATTCCTTTTTTTAGGTAACTAATATAAAAAATACTACTTACTTTTCATTTCTAATTAATTACTAAAAAAATTTTGCTACAATAACTTTTATAATCAATTATCTCTGTTTTAATACGAGAATATTATAAAACTATTTTGTCTGGGCAAAGGTCTCTCCAGTCTTCTTTCACTCTCATTTCAAACAGGATGGTTGAAAATACGGGAAAAAGATAAGAAAATAGCCTAATTATGTTCATTCTTCACAAACAAATTTTTGCAACATACTGCGACGATTACAACAAAACGAATGCGAAAAAATTTTACATTTGATAAATTTGCCTCTCGCATGATTTGTCATAGTTGGTAAAAATAATAAATATATCCGGCATTTGCTCAGAGTTTTTGAGATATCCTGTGGAGTTTTTATTTTTCTGTAAAAGGTTATATTAGGTCCTTACATATGAAATTGCCGATTTTCAATACTGGCAACTTTAAAATCAAATATCTTGCGTTTCATTAGGAATTCCAAATTCAAATTTATTTCGAAATAAAGCCAGAAAAATATTGTTTTAAAATTCGTATTTCATTTGTTTTAACATCATTTGTTTGAGTTTCAACATTGCTATAACAACAACTATGGACAAATTGAAAATTCGCGGTATTTACTAATACGAGTTCCACCGTGGCACCAGTGCTGCAGAAACGACTCGAAGAATTAACGACGTGTATGGACCAGGCACCGCTAACGAACAAACGGTGCGTTTTTGGTTTCAACGTTTCCGTTCTGGAAATTTTGATTTACACAATGAGCCTCGTGGACGACCTGATACTCAAGTGAATAACGAAGAATTGAAGGCGATAGTGGAAACGGATCCATCTCAAACCACTTCTGAATTAGCAGCAGCCTTCGGCGTAAGTGACAAAGCGATACTTATCCACTTGCGCCAAATCGGAAAAATTAAAAAACTCGAAAAGTGGGTACCGCACGAATTGACTGAAGCAAACCAACAAACACGCGTTGCTTGCTGCGTTTCTTTGCTTAATCGCCACAATAATGAGGGGATTTTGAACCGTATCGTGACTTGTGATGAGAAATGGATCCTGTACGACAATCGGAAGCGATCATCACAATGGCTTGACCCTGGAGAACCGGCAAAACCTTGCCCTAAGCGAAAACTGACCAAAAAGAAGATTCTGGTTAGTGTTTGGTGAACCAGTGCTGGTGTTATCCACTACAGCTTCTTGAGATCAGGCCAGACGATTACTGCAGACTTGTATTGCCAACAATTGCAAACAATGATGAAAAAGCTCGCCATTAAACAACCGAGACTGATGAATTGCTCTAGCCCACTGCTCCTTCAGGATAACGCTAGACCACACACTGCACATCAAACGATCGCCAAGTTAAAGGAGCTGCGTCTGGAACCTCTGCGTCACCCACCATACTCTCCAGATCTTGCCCCAACCGATTACCACTTTTTTCAAAATTTGGATAACTTTTTACAAGGATTTTTTTTTAAATCTGATGAGGCAGTCAAAACCGCCTTCAAACAGTTAATAGACTCTCGCTCCCAGGAATTTTTTTCCAAAGGTATCAATGATCTGCCTATAAAATGGCGGAAGTGTATCGATAACAACGGCGCATACTTCGATTGATTAAATAATAATTTCATTAAAAAAACTTGTTTCACTTTTTTGATACTGAACGGCAATTTCATATGTAAGGACCTAATAATATGTGCCCAAGTCAACGGTTAAATTATTGTATCGACGGGGTTATTTTACTGATATAAACAGTTCAAAGAAATCTCCCGTAACTATCTCGAACGAGTGTCTAGAGACCATATTCGTGATATTTTGTAATATTCTAAGTGTAAGTATAATTTTTTTTTTAAATTAAGCTGGTGTATTTTTACTGCCCTATCTATTTGTTTGTAGCTCTTTCGCAGATTATTCTTAGAAATTACTTCATTTGAAGACATAGGGTGGAGGTTCGTCGGGTTCCATATAAATTCGTCCAATTTGTTATTCTGATGACGTCATTAACCTTAAACGTGAGAGAACGAATTTCTACATTAGTAGCCCAATCTACAGTATCATGTCATCATTTACTTGGTAGTATAAGATGCTTAAAAATTTGCTTTTACCTACGTTTCCCGTAAATAATTAGGTACTATAAGTACCTACATACTTCTAATGTTTTTATCCCTTACGAGTAGATAGAGCCTATAGTCTCATGGTCTTAGAGTCACTCCTTTACTTGTTTTTCCCTTGTCTATAACTTTGTACTTTGCACCTCCCCTATTTTCGTTAAACATCTCAAAGTACTTCGGTTGCTTGGAAGAGATTGCAATTACGTATTATGTTAAACGTTTCCTTTGCAAAATTGGAACAAAATCAAACTGTTCAATATTTAAGACTTCGTAATTAGCAAGAATATCGTTGTACCTGCAAATGTTTTTATGTTTAAAACAAATGAATAACAAATTGACCCTCAATCCTAGTTTAGATCTTATCTTATCTAGCTAATAATAAGTGTACCAATAACATTTTATCAGCACCACACCAATCCACACCTTACTACTTTGACAATAATGGTAAAAATAGTGCAATACTGAAATCTGATAAGTTAGTATCAGTCGATAAACCATACAGCGATAGCCGCTTTAGCCCACATTTTTTCTTAATAGTAATATTGGAACGGAATACAATAGACGTGAATGAAACTAACAAAGAAGCTCAAGATGAATTGCCGATACTACACGGAAATGACCCTGGGATGGATGCTGAACAACAAAATGATAGTATTCCTTGGATTATTATCGTTTTGTCTTTTTGTTTCAACGTTAGCATTGGCTGGACAAAGAAACAAGTATAAGGCGGAAGTCGAAGATCTGAAGTCATTTACTACAGTCCATCCTCCAACCGATCAATCAGATAATCCTACGACAGATGTGCCAACGACAGATGTACCGACTACAGAAACACCATCAACTGAGGATGGTACAACAACTGTCACAACTGAAAGTACAGATACCAACCCTGATGGTGAAGTCGAAGGCGAAAGTGGTGATCAAGAACAAAACCCAGCTGAAAATGCAGCCGCGAATACAATAATTGATGCTTCTAATAATGAAAATAATATCAAAAGTGATGTTGCAACTGCAACTGATGAACAAGCAAGTGCTAGTGAAAGTATGGATATAAACAGCAAATCTGTAATTGCTAGGACCCATGGTAAAGAACAGGATGCCGAAGAAGCAGTAATTGCTTTGGAACCTTCACATTTTAATATTAGAGACAGCCAATTGTTACAAATTTTGGGTGCCCGTGCGTAAAATTAGTGATTTTATATCTAGTTTTGTAAAAAATTAACAATGTAAAATATAAAGTTGTTTTGTGTTAATATTGCAACAAGACTGTAAGTATTTCTTTATAAGTATTTGTGCAACATTGATTTATCTGTGGACACCATTTTGTTTTTTTAATATTTTTTAATGTTGTTGTTATTTTTTTATTACGTAAACATATAATACCAATAATGTAGTGATAAAGTTATATATCTTCAAGTGAGTCATTTCATAATATTAAATGAAAATAGCTTTTGTATATAATCATGTGTCGATTAATTATATAAATTTGAATGTCTTTTGTTATTTTAATTATTCTTGTTTTTAGAAATACTTACATTAGATATTTTTGAGTACCTACTTAAGTTTTTTTTTGTAGCCTTTGAAATCAAAGTTATCCCTCACTAATTCATTTATATTAAAATTGTTAAATAGTTTTTTCTTAGTTTTTCGTGTTTAATTGAAATGAAGGTTATATTTGTAATAAATAAACTGCCGTATACATAGAAAAACTGCATTACTATCGATTTTAGGTACAGTTGGCCAACGAGATAACTAGGCCGACCTTCAAACTATATCTTATAACTAGCTTTTCGGGCGCTGCGCGGGCTGCAAGCAGCCCGCGGTTTTTTGTGCGGCTGTTGAGGTTGCCTTAATAACATGTCCAGTTGAGAAAATGGGTAAAAACTGAAGTCAGTAAAGGAAACATCATAATATGTGTAGGGGCGGCCATCTTGGATCCAAATTCTGATTCCAGTTCCGAGTTTCACGGGGTGCTTTACCCCCATGTACAAATTTGCAGACCCCTACAAAGTCCCAGTAAGACGTTATGAACGAAATAAGTTAAATTTTCTGAAATCCAGACGCCATCTTGGATTCCAAAATAAATATTAAATTTGGATTTTTGGGCTCAAACTACATATAGATATCGATTTTCAGCCAAATCGCAAGCAGTTGACTTTTGGCGGCCATCTTGGATTTTCAAAAATTAAAAAAATTTGACTGCGCTTGGGAAAGTGGCTCGGGCTTCGCCCTCGCCCACAGCTCGCCCTACGGGCTCACGTCACTCGGCCTCCGGCCTCGTGAAAATTACTTCCGAGGGAGGGAGGGGGAAGGGGGGGGGGGGCTGTGAGAGTGGCTCGGGCTTCGCCCTCGCCTGCAGCTCGCCCTGCGGGCTCGCATTACTCGGCCTCCGGCCTCGTGAAAATTACTTAGGGGGGGATCCAAGAGGAAGGGGGGAGTGGCTCGGGCTTCGCCCTCGCCCGCAGCTCGGCCTGCGGCCTCGCGGGGGTGGCCTTTGCTTTTGGCCTCTGGCTGCGCCTAGTTACTTGGAGTGGCCGTTAGTATTAAATTTGTATAGAGAAAAATTGTGCATGTATGGCGGCCATCTTGGATTTTGAAAAAAATAAAAAAACAAATGACTCTTGTCAAATTGCTTACAACCCCCTACATTTTGGAAAAAAAATCACGCCCCTAACCCCAACCGTTTTCGCAGGCCGTACCCCTTCCACATCAGGTTTCTGCAGATCTTCAAATGTCAGATTTTTCTGGTACTCACTGGAGCACCCTCTATACGACCGCACATCAACCTAAACCCCACCAACCCGGCAACAGGGTAAACAACTCTGTCAGTGAGTCAGTGGTAATGTAGGTTTATATATTATAACTAGCTTTTCGGGCGCTGCGCGGGCTGCAAGCAGCCCGCGGTTCATCGTGGGGCTGTTGAGGTAAGCTAAGATATGTTTCCAGTTTAAAAAATGGGTAAGTTTGTATGGAGGAAAATTGTCCTTGTATGGCGGCCATCTTGGATTTTGAAAAAAAATAAAAAACAAATGACGATCGTCAAATTGCTTACAACTCCCTACATTTTGGAAAAAAAATCACACCCCTAACCCTAACCGTTTTTGCAGGCCGTACCCCTTCCACATCAGGTTTCTGCAAATCCTCAAATGTCAGATTTTTCTGGTACTCACTGGAGCACCCTCTATACGACCGCACATCAACCTAAACCCCACCAACCCCGCAACAGGGCAAACAACCATGTCAATCAGTGAGTGAGTGAGTCAGTGGTAATGTAGGTTTATATATTATAACTAGCTTTTCGGGCGCTGCGCGGGCTGCAAGCAGCCCGCGGTCTTTCGTGCGGCTGTTGAGGTAGGGTAAGACATTTTTCCAGTTTAGAAAATGGGAAAAAACTGCAGTCAGTAAAAGAAACATCAAAATATGTATAGGGGCGACCATCTTGGATTCAAAAACTGATTGCAGTTTTGAGTTCCGCGGGGTGCTTTACCCCCATGTACCAAATTTCAGTCCCCGACGAAATCCCAGTGAGACGTTATAAACGAAATAAGTTTAATTTTCTAAAACCCAGACGCCATCTTGGATTCCAAAAAAAAAGTTGAATTTGGATTTTTGGGGTCAATACACATATAAATATCGATTTTCAGCCAAATCAGAGGCAGTTGACATTTGGCGGCCATATTGGATTTCCAAAAAAAAAATTACGACGCAACGCTTGGTGATGGTGGCTCGGGCTTCGCCCTCGCCCGCAGCTCGCCCTTCGGGCTCGCATCACTCGGCCTACGGCCTCGTGAAAATTACTTGGGGGGGGGGAGGGGGGGGGTAAAGAGGGGGGGGGAGCTCGGCCTTGGGCCTCGCTCGGCAGCTCGGCCTGCGGCCTCGCGTGGGGGCTTCGCCTACTTGGTGCTGCGGTTTGTATGAAATTTGTATGGGGAGAAATTGTCTTTGTATGGCGGCCATCTTGGATTTTGAAAAAAATAAAAAAACAAATGACGGTCGTCAAATTGCTTATAATCTTCTACATTATGGAAAAAAAATCACGCCCCTAACCTTAACCGTTTTGGCAGGCCGTACCCCTTCCACATCAGGTTTCTGCAGATCCTCAAATGTCAGATTTTTCTGGTACTCACTGGGGCACCCTCTATACGACCACACATCAACCTAAACCCCACCAACCCCGCAACAGGGCAAACAACTATGTCAATCAGTCAGTCAGTCAGTGGTAATGTAGGTTTATATATTATAATAACTAGCTTTTCGGGCGCTGCGCGGGCTGCAAGCAGCCCGCGGTTCATCGTGGGGCTGTTGAGGTAGGCTAAGATATGTTTCCAGTTCAGAAAATGGGTAAGTTTGTATGGAGGAAAATTGTCCTTGTATGGCGGCCATCTTGGATTTTGAAAAACGTCAAAAAACAAATGACGCTCGTCAAATTGCTCACAACCCCCTACATTTTGGAAAAAAAATCACGCCCCTAACCGCAACCGTTTTCGCAGGCCGTACCCCTTCCACATCAGGTTTCCGCAGATCCTCAAATGTCAGATTTTTCTGGTACTCACTGGAGCACCCTCTATACGACCGCACATCAACCTAAACCCCACCAACCCCGCAACAGGGCAAACAACTATGTCAATCAGTGAGTCAGTGAGTGAGTGGTAATGTAGGTTTATACTAGCTTTTCGGGCGCTGCGCGGGCTGCAAGCAGCCCGCGGTTTTTCGTGCGGCTGTTGAGGTAGGCTAAAAAATGTTTCCAGTTTAGAAAATGGGTAAAAACTGCAGTCAGTAAAGGAAACATTAAAATATGTGTGGAGGCGGCCATCTTGGATCCAAAATCTGAATCCAGTTTCGAGTTCCGCGGGGTGCTTTACCCCCACATGCAAAATTTCAGACCCCTACGAAGTCCCAGTGAGACGTTATGAACAAAAAAAGTGAAATTGCAAGCAGTTGACTTTCGGCGGCCATCTTGGATTTTCAAAAATTAAAAAAAATTGGACTGCGCTTTGGGAAGTGGCTCGGGCTTCGCCCTCGCCCGCAGCTCGCCCTACGGGCTCGCGACACTCGGCCTCCGGCCTCGTGAGAATTACTTACGGGGAGGGGGGAGGGGGGGAAGGGGGGGGAAGGGGGGGAAGGGGGGGAAGGGGGGGAAGGGGGGGAAGGGGGGGAAGGGGGGGAAGGGGGGAAGGGGGGGGAAGGGGGGGGAAGGGGGGGGAAGGGGGGGGGAAGGGGGTGTGGGAGTGGCTCGGGCTTCGCCCTCGCCCGCAGCTCGCCCTTCGGGCTCGCATCGCTCGGCCTCCGGCCTCGTGAAGATTACTTAGGGGGGTCCAAGGGGGAGGGGGGAGTGGCCTTTGCTTTTGGTTTTTGGCCTCTGGCTGCGCCTAGTTACTTGGGGTGGCCGTTTGTATGAAATTTGTATGGAGGAAAATTGTCCTTGTATGGCGGCCATCTTGAATTTTGAAAAAAATAAAAAAACAAGTGACGGTCGTCAAATTGCTTGCAACCCCCTACATTTTGGAAAAAAAATCACACCCCTAACCCCAACCGTCTTCGCAGGCCGTACCCCTTCCACATCAGATTTCCGCAGATCCTCAAATGTCAGATTTTTCTGGTACTCACTGGAGCACCCTCTATACGACCGCACATCAACCCAAACCCCACCAACCCCGCAACAGGGCAAACAACTATGTCAGTCAGTCAGTGGTAATGTAGGTTTATATATTATAACTAGCTATTCGGGCGCTGCGCGGGCTGCAAGCAGCCCGCGGTCTTTCGTGCGGCTGTTTTGGTAGGCTAAAATATGTTTCCAGTTCAAAAAATGGGTAAGTTTGTATGGGGAGAAATTGTCCTTGTATGGCGGCCATCTTGGATTTTGAAAAAAAAAAAATGACTCTTGTCAAATCGCTCACAATCCCCTACATTTTGGAAAAAAAATCACGCCCCTAACCCTAACCGTTTTTGCAGGCCGTACCCCTACCACATCAGGTTTCCACATGCAAAATTTCAGACCCCTACGAAGTCCCAGTGAGACGTTATAAACGAAATAAGTTAAATTTTCTAAAATCCAGACGCCATCTTGGATTCCAAAAAAAATATTAAATTTAGGTTTTTGGGGTCAAATTACATATAGATATCGATTTTCAGCCAAATCGCAAGCAGTTGATTTTCGGCGGCCATCTTGCATTTCCAAAAAAAAAAAGACGCTGCGCTTTGTGATAGTGGCTCGGGCTTCGCCCTCGCCCGCAGCTCGCCCTTCGGGCTCGCATCACTCGGCCTGCGGCCTCGTGAAAATTACTTGTAGGGGGGGGGGTCAAAGGGGGGGAGGGGGAGCTCGGGCTTCGCCCTCGCCCGCAGCTCGCCCTTCGGGCTCGCATCGCTCGGCCTCCGGCCTCGTGAAAATTACTTAGGGGGGATCCAAGGGGGAGAGGGGAGTGGCTCGGGCTTCGCCCTCGCCCGCAGCTCGGCCTGCGGCCTCGCGGGGGTGGCCTTTGCTTTTGGCTTTTGGCCTCTGGCTGCGCCTAGTTACTTGGGGTGGCCGTTTGTATGAAATTTGTATGGAGGAAAATTGTCCTTGTATGGCGGCCATCTTGAATTTTGAAAAAAAGAAAAAAACAAGTGACGGTCGTCAAATTGCTTGCAACCCCCTACATTTTGAAAAAAAAATCACACCCCTAACCCCAACCGTCTTCGCAGGCCGTACCCCTTCCACATCAGATTTCCGCAGATCCTCAAATGTCAGATTTTTCTGGTACTCACTGGAGCACCCTCTATACGAGCGCACATCAAACTAAACCCCACCAACCCCGCAACAGGGCAAACAACTCTGTCAGTGAGTCAGTCAGTGGTAATGTAGGTTTATATATTATAACTAGCTTTTCGGGCGCTGCGCGGGCTGCAAGCAGCCCGCGGTCTTTCGTGCGACTGTTGAGGTAGGGTAAGACATGTTTCCAGTTCAGAAAATGGGTAAAAACTGCAGTCAGTATGGGAAACATCAAAATATGTGTGGGGGCGGCCATCTTGGATCTAAAATTTGATTCCAGTTCCGAGTACCGCGGGTTGCTTTACCCCCACATGCAAAATTTCAGACCCCTACGAAGTCCCAGTGAGACGTTATAAACGAAATAAGTTTAATTTTCTAAAATCCAGACGCCATCTTGGATTCCAAAAAAAAAATTGAATTTGGATTTTTGGGGTCAAATTACATATAGATATCGATTTTCAGCCAAATCGCAAGCAGTTGACTTTCGGCGGCCATCTTGGATTTCCAAAAAAAAAAGAAAAAGACGCTGCGCTTTGTGATAGTAGCTCGGGCTTCGCCCTCGCCCGCAACTCGCCCTTCGGGCTCGCATCACTCGGCCTACGGCCTCGTGAAAATTACTTATAGGGGGGGTGTCGAAGGGGGGGGGGGGAGCTCGGGCTTCGCCCTCGCTCCGCAGCTCGGCCTGCGGCCTCGCGGGGGGGCTTCGCCGTCGGCCTCCGGCCTCAGGCTGCGCCAAGTTACTTGGAATATTTGTATGAAATTTGTATAGAGGGAAATTGTCCATGTATGGCGGCCATCTTGAATTTCGAAAAAAAACAAAAAACAAATGACGGTCGTCAAATTGATTACAATCTTCTACATTATGAAAAAAAAATCACACCCCTAACCCCAACCGTTTTCGCAGGCCGTACCCCTTCCACATCAGGTTTCCGCAGATCCTCAAATGTCAGATTTTTCTGGTACTCACTGGAGCACCCTCTATACGACCGCACATCAACCTAAACCCCACCAACCCCGCAACAGGGCAAACAACTATGTCAATCAGTGAGTGAGTCAGTGGTATTGTAGGTTTATATATTATAATATTGAGGCGCAAGAAGTTTATAATAACGTGTAAGTGCTGATATTTTGTGAGTTAGTAAAAACCACAGACAAAATCGTAATTTTGACAGTTATATAGTATAATATACACAAAACGATAATTTAACAAAAAAAAAAACAACCGACTTCAATTTCTTTCAGGAGTTTCTTCCATATCTCCAAAGTTCTTTATCATGTCTTCACCAAATTAATATAGGACCAACTTGGGCATAAAGGCTTTCAAATAAAAAAAGAATCATTAAAATCTCCATGGTCCACGGTAGACGAAGATATCACCTAACATACATATAAATAAAATATACAGTATATAACCTCCTCCAAAGTCAAAGTCAAAGTCAAAAAAATTTATTCAATGTAGGATAAATTTATCTCTTATTGAAGGTCATTTTTTTAAATAATCTTTTAGTGCAAAAGCTAAAAACTACTAGCCTTTCGGAACGACCACTGCTGGGAAGATTACGCCGAAAGAAACCCAGTTCAGTATTGGTCCCTACCCAGCCTGATGGGCTATGTTACAATTACAATACAGATTTACACTTAAGTTATACATTTAAATTATACAATTACAATTTGCAGACAACTATTTCCAAGAATTTTTCTCAGATGATGATAAGTAGTCATTTACATGATAATACGCATTTTGTAATAAATGATTTTTAACGGCTGTCTTAAACTTAGATAATGGTAATGCTACTATATCATCTGGAATTTTTTTATAGAGGTGCAAGCCGAGACCCACAAAAGATTTTTTTGTTTTCTCTAACCGCAAAGCTGTGATGGCTAATTTATTTTTATTTCTCGTGTTATTACTATGAATATCACAATTTCCTTAAATGAGTGTATATTCTGACGCACGCACATAATGTTCGCATAGATGAATTGCGAAGGGAGGGTCAAAATATTTATGTCTTTAAATAGTTCGCTCAAAGACTTCCTAGCACCTTATTTATATATAAATCTGATAGCGCGTTTTTGTAAAACAAATATGGTATTTATATCTGCAGCGTTACCCCATAGCAATATTCCATAGGACATAACTCTGTGGAAGTACCCAAAATATACCAAACTCCTTTTTTGAAGTCGGTTAAAAATATCAAACGTCGTACTTAGATTCTTTTCAACCTACTAAAAAGAAGAGATGAAATAAGTAAACAATTGTTGCTTATATAATATTTCTGTGTTTTTAATGTTATGTTATGATAGCAAATTTTAATACAGAATTTACCTAACGTTGCTATTTTACTCTTTGTTTATCAAAGACTAGCTGTTACCCACGGCTTCGCCCGTGATCCTCAATTTTTATGTGTCTTTATAAGTGGGTACCTGTTTATGCTATGGTCAGTTTTTGTCCGCTGATGCACGTAGACCTTCATATATCTATTAAAACTTAGCCAGCGTTTGCAAAGAATGTGTCCGAAATAACTTTTTTTTTACTACATACATACATACATACATACTATCACGTCTTTATCCCTAATGGGGCAGACAGAGCATTTTGAGTCTTGCGGCTCTAAACAGATAGAGCACAGGGCTGCAAGACTCAAAGGCCACTTTTAGCTTGATGTGTGCAAGAAGGTGGATGAAGGGATCAAAATAGTGATGGGTTGCTAGCCGCATCGCCTAACATGATTTGATTTTTTGCCCATTCCCTCGATCGGCTCTTACGATCTGCCCGGGAAGAGAAGCAGCTGGTACATTCTAAGTTTTTTCTTTTCTTCCAGACCAGCATGGAAGTTTTTACTAAAACTACTTTTTTACTAAAAGTTAACATCATAGGGCGCCTAGGTAGAAGGACACCCCATTTCATCCCTCTAGGGGTTGAATTTTGTAAAAACCTGAAACACGCACTTACTCATTTACCATCAGGAGTACTTCTGCGAAGTTTCGAATAAAATGGTCTGACTAATCTGGTTTCTCCATACAAACTTTCAACCTCCTTTCAACCCCTTAGGGGGTGAGTCTAAACAAATCTTTTTTTTAGTGCACCCCTAGACCTCATAAGGAACCTACCTGTGCCAAATTTGGTGTCTCTAGACCCTGCGGTTCCAGCTGTGCGTTGATCGTACTCTGTCTATCTATATTCTATATATGTCAGCTAGTCTGTTTCTTCTTTAATATAGAGGTATATAAGATAAGCCACTGCACGGTGAGCTTTAACCTGTGGCTAAGCGGTTTATTATAAAGAGCCGTCACCGTCAACACTTGCTCCCTCTAGCGGGGAGCCATACAATTACAATATAAATTGAACTCTTTATATAAACATTTATAATTTGCATTTAAGGGAGCGCGATACTCACGACGCGGATTTATTCTATTATAAAAGACTTTATAGATGACTTATACAAAACTGGATAGATTTTGAGATAAAACATTAATAAACAGATTTTTTGATGATATTTTTTTGGGATCTTTAATATTTATTGCCAAATAAGTGTTAATTTATTCGAATTATGGATAATTATTGCGACCTTAGAAGTACGAGCGTGATGTACCTATAGGTAATGTTTAAATATTTTTAATTTAGCAATACACGTACATCACGCACTAATATACACGTACTCCTAACTCAGCAACCTTCCTCGCTTCTTAATATGTATATTCCTTTGTATATAAGTTAGTATTCTAACAAATAAATTATTTCATTCCTTTTGTTTACATGGTAATGGTGGTTTAATTAATTTACCTACCACCATGGTCACGGCTTGACATTTCATATAAATTCCATAGATGATTCGTTGTAATCTAGCGATTTATAAACAAAAGTCTCAATTACATTTCGCGAAACAAAATAATGTTATAAAGTAATTAATTTAATCTTATATCGTAAAATTTGATGTGTAAGCATATCCAAAACCCAGGTTTGACGTCGTCAAAGATAATAATATGCGTGCCAATCGTCTTACAACCAAGGATGCTCAAGACCGTGCGAAGTGGAGAAGAAAAAGCCGAAAAGCGGACTCCAGGCTTCTCAGCATTACAGCTGAGAATGCAACTGGGGAATACGCTGAGATGAGAGAGAGAAAGAGAGAGAAGCAAATTCAAGAAGTTAATGCCTTAATGAAGATTCCATCATGACGAATGATATAAAAACTTGAAGTAAGTATCATATAAAATAAGTATTCAGGTATTAAAGAACACTAATCAGTTAAACATAAAACAATATTTAAATAGGCTTTTTGTACATGAATCTTCGTGAATGTTCTTTATATCTGATACTAAAATGATTGTCATAAATTATGATAAATTTCATTATAATTATATATCAGAACTTCTGTGCGTGTTGATACCATTCGCAACATCGATTTCCCAAACATTTTATTGTCTATTTTTCACTATATTTACTTTATTTTTTCACTTTATTTTAGTTGTTCAACCAATGAAGAAAAGGTTTATCAATTTTACGCATATTAAATAATGAAATACTTGTCACAAAAAAAAGAGCGAACCTTAAATGTTAAGTACATACAATATACATCATATGTGACTACTATATGATGTGTAACATCAAATAGCGCATAATGGCAAAGATAATATAAGTACTAACGTAACAGATACCCAACGCCATTAACTATTAGAAGGCCCGTAAGTAGGCAAAACTGGAGTTGCGGGATAGCCTCACAGACATGGCTGTACACACGACTAGCAAAAAGTGACAAAGAAAGTTTTGAATATACGTAGGTACATAAAAGATACTTATTGCATTTCATATAAGTCATATTATTTGATTAATTAGAGCACTACTTTACTAAAATAATAGTAATAATTTTTTTAAATGTTTTAATTATTGCCTTATAGTGCCATGTTGTGACAAGGAGTGAAATAATTATGTTTATAAGGCGATGGGTAGGCAATGAGCTGGTAGAATTGACCAATACCATGTCTCCTAGGCATGGTATTGTCACAGGTATGACACTTCATAGAAACGGAGCAGCATATATACCTAGAACTACTACAAACGAAACAATCCGTCCGTGCACACGTCAAATGTGTGAGTTAAACAACCAGGGTCGCTAGTACCACAGAATTTGTTGCTTTGCTTACCTGTTTTCATCACTCGGCAATCTATAAAATTTTCATTATTTATTATTTTCCGTGGATAAACAATGATAATGTGCGCAGTTTCTCACCATTATAATTCAATAATCCTAAGTGACTCGCGTAATGTCAACGTGCGACTACTAATAACCCTGTTTTACTGGCGCTTACACGTCCCAATAACGGGGACGGTGCGAGTTTCCGTTCTGTATTACTATTATTAATTCTGTGGTATTGATCAATTGGTAGGCTTCCTCGGCTTTGTCTTAAGCGAGCGAAACTAGTCGGCCTTTTCAGATTACACTACGTGAGTAAAACTTGTGTCAAATCACGTTAAATTTATAATATTAGAGCCCAAAGTAGTAAACAAGCAATCTTTTATCATTCATAAATGGCCAGGTAAAGATATCATCAATTCGCGAAAGTTGTTCGCCTTAACCACCGGTGGCGCAACACGAACGTCGTTCAGCTAATATGTAATAAATATTCATAGTCATAAGTAGCTTCGACCTATCGAACGTTTTAGACTTGCCCAGTTTATCTTGACCTTCTTAACTCTCCACCACCACCCCTGAAACTCCAACTCATAGAGGATGGAGGGGAGTCAAGGGAGCTCAACTTACCTTGGCCGTCTATACATTACCCGCGAAAGGGGATTTCGATACACATTATACGATATTTCAATACCGTATTTATATTTCCTTTGGGAGAAGCTCTAAATCTGAGGATAGATGTGTGTTTCGTATTGTTTTTGAAGATGCGTACTCAAAAATTCGGGTAAGAAATGCTCGGTATTTTTTGGACTTTTATTCAAATTTATTGAATAAATTGAGCGATTTCTAACGAGAATAAAAATAAATTATGTCTATTTTTGTACTACTGTTTATAAATTGTTGACCTTCCCTTTCTCCTGGTTTGGAAGAAAAGAAAAAATTAAGAATATATCAGCTGCTTCTCTTCCTGTACAGATCGTAAAAGCCGATCGAGGAAATGGGTGAGATTTGAATCATATAGGCAATGCCATTTAACATGCTTAAATTGGCCTTTATGTCTTGCGGCCCCAGGACCAAAGAGTCCAGACTCTGTCAGCTTAGAACTGCAAGACTCAAAAACCACTATCTCTCTCTTTAGGGATTAAGACGTGACAGCGTCTGTATCTATAAATGTACTAGCTGCGCTCTGTGGTGCTACCCGCGCCTTCCTGCTTACATACTGCATACGTAAAAAACACACACTCACAAACTTTCGCCTTTATAAAATTAAGGTGATTATTGCTAGCGAAGCGAGCGAAGTCTCCGTTTCAGTTTGGCCAAGAATCTATATATATAAATGTGTAAATCACTCACTCACAAACACAAAATCTCGAAAACAACTCAGCCAATAAAGATGAAATTTGGCAGCAAGATAGATGGGGAATAGGAGACGTCCGTTAAGAAAGATTTTTGTAAATCCCATCCTTAAAGGAGTGAAATAGGGGTTGGCAGTTTGTATGAAACTTCATAATTTTTGAAGTGAAAAACATGAAATTTTTAATGTATTTTAGAAGTTAGTAGAAAATAATGATGCATTTATTAGATTTTGAAAATATCCCTATAGGAGTGAAATAGGGGTTGTGAGTTTGTATGAATCTTCGTTATTTTTTAAACGAGAAACATGACATTTTTGAATGAGTTGTTAGGAAAAAAAATATAATCCATTAATCGGATTTTAATAGAGCCATTTTTTGGAAACTTTTGAAAATGGCGGAGCTGGCACAATAGACATACTTTAGAGGGATATTTTTACCAGTATCATTAAAATATTAATAGTCCAGTTTGTTTTTAAAGAGATCTAATCGACTTGAGCATCTAGAGTTCGAATCCGAAGGTGTTCTCTTTATAGATCAATGTAATTATTTTTATTTTACTACCGGTATTTTGAAGTTTATTTTACAAGTTTTTATACTTCTTATCTGTTTTCTTGGGAATTAAGTAACTATAGGAATATTTCGTTCTATAAGCTTGCGAGGTCTACAGCTCCCAGAGCCACTAGTTTATTAAAAACTGTAAAAATGTAAAGTTCTACAAATATGACAATGTAAGTATGATTTTATAGTTAATTTTTTACGTACTTATAGAAAACATCCTCTCAATCTATCGCAAGTTGACTGGAAGGGATCCCTGTATGGGAAAAGTCCGCCTTTGTACATATATTTACTCTTTTCGTGAGTGATGTTGTCTTTTTATATGTTTTTGTTTTGGTACAATAAAGTTATTACAAACAAACAAACAAACGAATGTTTTATAAAATCAGACATACAGGCGCTTATCTATTGGACCTTTATTTATAGAATGATGATGTACGATAATGTGTTTTGCCAAATTGTTATCAGTATATTAAAAATTGTTGACTAATGTAGTTTCCGATAGCAAAATATTGATTGTTGTTTTTCGTGTGTGTAACTGGTGAACACTGGTGTCAGTTTTTTAAGCTGCCTAAAGGAACCTGACATAGCGAAATATTGATCACATATAATATGCAAATGTAGATTGAGACAACTGAGCAGTAAAATTTAGTTTAGCTTGCCGAAAAAGCCTGACTATTAAAATAAATATATAGGGACAAATTACACTGATTGAGCTAGCCCCAAAGCAAGTTCGAGACTTGTGTTATGGGATGCTAACGTAACGATACTATATTTTATAACAAATACATTTAAAGCGAAAAATCCAAGATCAAGGACAATTTAAAAAAGGCCATTTCCCAACTTGCACTGACCGGGGATCGAACCCGGAACCTCTGGGTGGCGGACTATCATGGTGACCATTACGCCTATCTATCTCATATCTATATTATTATAACGTTAAACAAACAACGCCTCAAAAAACTCCTCGCTGGCCAGATGGGTTGGAGAGGTCTCATTGATGTTTATAAGCTTTGTTTAGCTTGTACTTCCTAAGTCGCCTTCTACGACATCCACGGTGATGTGTACGATTCTAAAATGACTGATCTAGAGCGCCTTGCATCCAACGCCTTTTAGAGACCTTGTTCAGGAAAAAACATATATATACATTAGAATTCAATAACCTTTTCCTTTTTTATTTAGTTTAAAAATTAATTACCCGACTTCAGCGTAGGAGGGGTATGTGTTTCGCCGCTATGTGTGTATGTTTGTATGTTCATCTGTTCCCTTGCTTCTTATATAATGTCCATGATATTTTAACAAATGAATACCTCATTTGTTGGAAGCATCTTAGCTGTGTTGTATTTATAGGCTATTTGCCATTATAATAAATTAGATATAGCGCCGTCTATAGGCTTAATAGTAAATTTCTAATAACTAAATCTTACCAAAATATGTTTGATATCAAATGAAAGGGCTCAATGAACAAATTTCAAAATGTACATTACTAGCTGTTTCTTCCAGCTGTGCTTGTATTCTGAAAAATGAAAAAAAAATAGTTTAATTAGTACTTAAGTTTACAAAAAAGTTTTCTCATAAACTTACTTTTCATTAAGAATCTTACAGTAGTTGGTTTTATTTTAAAAACTATATCTTTTTTGTGTACAGTAAAGAATGAACTTTGTTTTAATGAGAAAAAAGAAATAAGAACAATAATATTAGATAACAGAAATAAACCTAAACTAAACTAAGCAATAAAATAAATCTATACTAAATTATGCTAAAAAAAGGAATTAGGATAGAATATACTTAATTTAAAAGTGTACAACGTTCTATTTTAAAAAGTCTCAATCATCATCATATCAGCCACAGGAAGTCCACTGCTGGACATAGGCCTTCAAGGATTTCAAAAACGACCGATCGGAAGCGGCCTGCATCCAGCGCTCTGCAACCAAAGTCCCAATAAATTTCACAAAATATTTCCCCATGTAAGTGGAATTCCGTTGAGTCAACAAAAACGATATCGAAAATAATAGTATCGTAAAATAATTCATTCGTATAGTTTTACTGCCAAAACGATACCGTTCTTCACCGTAATACCGCCACAAAATGTCGATACACCAACAGCAGTCATCTCAACGAAGAGGGTGTATAAATGAGATCAGAACATTGATGTATATAAGAATAGACCGACGTTAAGATACAAAAGACCCAAGAAATGCTGGTTTGACAGTGTAAGGATGACATGCGTGGCAATGGTCTTACAAGAGGCTATTATAGTGTTATTTTTTTTTAAACAAAAAATTATATATTTGAATGATGGCAGTTTGTAAACTTTTCACTATTTTTAGTCTGTAAGTAAGTGGTCAATACTGGCAGCAACTTAAACACAAAAACTCTGTTTATCATTATGGTTGACTGGAAGAGAAAGCTTTTAGCGTTAAGTCTGCAAACTGTAAACGATTATATATTGTGGATCAATAAAGTTTTTATATATAAATAAAAACAAAAAAAAAATTGGTTGTTTGTAAAGTAGGTTTACGATCGAGATGTTTACGTGATAACGTCTTCTGGCAGCGCTCGAGATGAGACGGGAGATCGGTCCGTCTCTCTCTCGTTATACCTGCGATCGCGCTCGTGAGGTTTTGGTGTGACACAAGTTTCTGAACATGTCACCCGACTAAAACGATTTTAAACACGTTATCACGTCAAAAAGACTTCATTATTAACTTTTTTCAATATATATTTTTTTAATTTCTAAATATGTGATCTATTCCACTAAGACGTCTATGAATCAGCAAAACTTCGCCTCTTTACAAAATTGATGAAATATAAAAAATGTTGAGGAAATCGTTCGGGCTTCCATACTCGCTTCCTGACTTTCATATCGGCATTGTTAATCATGCGAGCACTTTTGGAAAATATCGGGAAAAAGCATTCATTTCTTTTTCCCTTGATGGTTTTCCTCATGATACACACGTGACCTTGTTCTATTCATATATTATGTAGTATCACCGGAAAAAAGAATAGCTGCTAGTAGCAAAAATGTTTGCATAGCGTTCTTCTTATCGTGTGTGTTAGTGACTAACACTAGTGTCAGAGTTTTTAAACCGCTTTAAAGGCCTCTGACATGGTTTTAGGTAACGACCAATGTCAAAGACAGTGACCGGGACCGACGGCTTAACGTGCCCTCCGAAGCACGGATCATCTTACTTATAGGACAATCAGGTAATCAGCCTACAATGTCCTAACCAAACTAGGACAACAACACAAAGTCGTTGCCCCCGCCGAGAATCGAACCCGCGACCTCCGGGTATGAGCCGAACGCTCTAACCACTACACCATAGAGGCAGTTTGCATAGCGTTTACGTAATTACTAACGTTAACCGTGTGACTGCTGAATTCAGGGCTACTAGTGTTGAAACTATAAACAGTAGTTAACCGGTAAAGACACGGACGACATGAATAAATGTCCACGTCCATTGTCTTACTATTGTATCTGGGATTGGCGGTAAAGAAACGGTTCATAAAATAGTTTAAAGGGTTAAAATGTGTTTTAATTTGGGACATGCAACTACATGGTTTTGCTAATTGGAACAAAAGTTTGGTATCTACTAACCAAATCGCAAGTAGCAAAACTGGTTCAGCTTTTTCTTTTTCAGTGTATCTCCCCTGACAAAAAAAAAAGGTAGAAGAGGCTAAGAAAGATCTAGATAGAGATAGATTTATAAAACAATTAAAATCTTTCAACCTGCAAATTTGTAAAGGAGTTGACTTTGGACAGAGAGAGTTGAAATGCATTGGTTGCTCCTCAGACAAGAGCTTAGCTCTCTAATGACCATAGGAAGAGATCGTTCTTGACGAATTTGGCACTTTAAAATAGGAGGTTTTTAATGTAACAATTTCTCTCTCTACATTTAATTTTAAGAGCTAAGCTCTTGTGAATGTAATTATTAACCCCTGACAAAAACCGGAGGTTTTATACGTTTGACGCTAGAGTTTTTGTCCGTCTGTGTGTCAGTGCTAGTAGCTCTCGAACGTATGAACCGATTTTAATGCGGTTCGAACAAAGCCATTGTGTGCATCTCTTTACAAATAAGTTTATTTGCCAGAAAAATAAAAAACCTTGACATTCAATAACGCCATCTCGTGATATGTAGCGGAACTACAATATTCCAATTAACAATTACCGTAGCGCCATCTATTATTTTGACAAGAAAATTAAAACCCCGACTTTCAAGCGTTAATCCTCGATAATTTTCAAACGGCTCAACCGATTTTCATCAAACAGCTAAAAACCACCGCAAAAGAATTTGCTTTTACGTAGAAAACCGCATTGAAATCAGTCTGTCCGTTCGAGCGCTACGTACGATGCCTCTTTTATGGTCTGTTTGTTTGTCTAATCTAAACAAACAAACAGACCGAGAGACATTAGCGTCAAACTTTTGACACCTCTCTTTTTTTAATCGGGGGTTAAAAAGACTCGAGACTTTGTACTCTCGAGGCTTGAGACTTGAGACCCTGTTGTTCTTAAGTAAACAACATACAATCTCCTCATTCCAAAATCGATACAAAGCATGAAACTTAGATTGGTTTGAGGCCACAGTTTTGAAACCACCTTCGCCATTAAGCAGGCTCATATCGTACCTGTTAGGGCAATTTCGTGTGTATTAAGTTGGCAACAGTGGAAACTTTGGTCATTAGGACAAGGCCAGTAAGTGCGGAGACCGTTATATGTACAGAATTCTGGCAGGTGGGACCAGGGGAGGGGCCTTAAATCACAAGCGTAAGCCATCTTCTTCACCTTTATATTTAACGGGATACCAGAATTTTCTACGGTCCAGTGCTGCCCTCAT
This sequence comes from Acrobasis consociella, assembly GCA_963555685.1. NCBI lineage: Eukaryota > Metazoa > Arthropoda > Insecta > Lepidoptera > Pyralidae > Acrobasis > Acrobasis consociella. The sequence goes on from OY743108.1 coordinate 18,026,446, forward strand.
TTAAAATAAATCATTTGAAAGGAATCGGATTAAAATTGTGTCTTGACCAAGCCTGTTAAGCTCTGTTTATAGTATAAAGTGAGAACGTGAAGCTTTTACGCACATATTTCTACGCATATTTGCGAAAACCGGACACTTTTAGCAAATGTGCTAAAAAAAATTAACTAGGGCTTTGTCAAGATACAGTTTCCTTTCAAATAATTTATTTTAAATAGGGGCACCACTTGTCCCTGAAAATTCATGTATTCCCTTAAGACTTTAAGAGGGAAGAGTACGCACTCTGTCCATACAAAAAGCTGATGAAGAAAATGTTTTTCCACTACTAAATGACTGATCTCAACGACTTTTAAGTATGTTAGTACTTAGGCGACCGAGCTTTGCTCGGTTATATATCAAAAATTATGTACATTTTTTAAACTTGTCTAAAAACAATAAAAAATTATACAAAAAAGCATGAAAACACGCATTTTTCCAAACATAAGACTAATCTAGATCGATTGTTTACCCCCGATTTGTCGTTAGAGCCGTTTCCGAGAGCACAGTAATAAATTTATATAAATATACAAAAATTGCTCGTTTAAAGGTATAAGATTAAAACAATAAAAGACAGGGTTTACAAGTTTTCCTTTTTACAAAATTCGCCTTTTTTTTAATTAAAGCAAATTTTGGAAATTTTTATAAAGCCCGGTCCACTACCTAAGTGATTTGACGAGGTTACTGGTTTTTACACACAGCGACTGCCGTTTGACCTCCGCAACCCATAGGGTAAACCAGAACCAATCCTTGGAAACGCTAGATAGCATTCAGGACTCACAGTTTATACATATGCCTTTCGGAACAAGGGATCACTTTCTTTTCGGAAAATCAGGTGATTCAAGCCTTTTTTTTTTTGACGCGGGGAAAATCCCTTCGGATACCTTACCGGTTACGGGACACCGGTAAGGTTATGTGGTGTTACCACTAAAAACTCCGCGGTGTCACCTCTCAGCCGCTATCGGCCAGGACCGTGTGCTTCTTCATGCTCCACAGCCCCGGCGTGGCCGGCCGCTACTTAAGCGGCCCCGGCTCGCCAACGGCCTCACGGCACCCTCTGCTGAATTGAGGGGCCGGAGCAACCGCCGCCTTGGCCTCTTGGCCCAAGGACAGGCGCGCTGACACGCACACGCGCCTGCCTTCCACTCCGGAGGGCTGTCCGTTGGACGATGGAATCCCGTTTCCACCGTCCAACCAGCCCTCATAATTTGGGGCCTGCGAAAGCAGACCCTGCCCCAGTCAACCTGACGGCGATCGGGGCCCACCCAGCCGGCCGCAGGAGATAAGGAGAGCGGCAACGTAACACCGACACTCCTCTTCCCCTGCGGCCCCACCGATGCCGTGCCAAGCGCCACGGCCGCGCTTGGTCGCGGAGGATAGGGCGGGCGGCAACGACACACCGACACACCTCTTCCCCCGCGACCCCTACTACGGCTGTGATGGAAGGGAGGTCGTCGTCACCCCCTTCCCTCACAGCCAGGCCATTCCAGCCAGGAATGGCCTTCGCCGGGCCCGGGGAGGCCTAAGCCTCAACCCGGGCAATGGGTTCCTCTTAGCTTCCCTGCGGCCGAGGCAACCGCAGGTACTGAGCCCCCCCATCGCGACAAGATTGGAACCACATCGGGGGGGTGGTGATTCAAGCCTGCAATAACCTAACCAGACTGGAAACAATTTTTCTCAAAGTGTTATTATATTTTCCCAGTGAGATTCGAACCCACATTCTCCGGATCACAATGCCTTGACCACTGGACCACGAAGGCGGTCCATAAACGCTCTTAACTATCTAGTTAGGAGCCTAGTTAGCTAGTGATAAGCGTTTTGCCTATATAGGCAAAACGCTTATCACTTAAACTGCTACCAAATATCTAGGCCCACTAACTGCCAAACTTCCACCTCCTACGTCAAAACAAGTTCCATTGAAGCCTTTCGTTAAACGTATTTTACTTGCTCTCTTACACTTTCAGCGCAGTTTTACACTATTATTACTACTTAGCAGTTTGTTACAAAGGTAATTGTTAGAAGTTCATAAATTAAAGAGTTTTCGTCGCTGAATCTGCAGTTTAAGGTGAATATCGTGCAAAAGTGGCACCCTCAATTTTGATGTTTAAATTTTTAATGGATCGAGATATTTGGAAGGAGATGAGGGAGACCTTTGCCCAGCAGTGGGACAGTACAAGTTGATTAAAAAAAATAAAAAACATAATGTACTTAATACTTACATACTGTTACCTCATCATCATCATCATCATCATCAGGTCTTTTTATCTTCACTGCAGGAGCAAGACCCTCTCTGTACTACCAGAGCCATACTAGGCCAGAGCAGCCAGAAGACTCTGGCCTACACTTTGCACGCTGGCTAGACGGATTGGAGAGGTCTCACTGATGTTTATAAGCTTTGTTTAGCTTGTATTTCCTAAGTCGCCTTCTACGACATCCACGGGAGGACTTGGAGTGGCCCTATTCTAATCTGCCGGAAACCTTACGTCGATGCTGTCACCTCTTTACCCCTAATGGGGCAGAAAGACTCTAAGTAGTCAGAGCGCAGAGCCGTAAGATTCAAAGGCCATCTTTAGCATGATGGTGGGCGAGAAGATGAAAAAGCAATCTATAGATATTTCGACTATTTTTTTTATTTTATTTTATACTATTGTATAGAACCTTACAATCATTTTAGAATATTGATATGCAAAATAAGTGTTCGAATTTCTAGATATGTTATAAACTTATAACTTCAATAAAATGATGTTCCAACCAACTTTGTTTCAAATTAATTATAAGTAGCAAAGTTTTGTTATAACTTCCAAATTTTAAACTTTCAAATATATAAAACGTCAAAAGTCAGAGAGTTCTATGCAAAAGTCTTACATTGTTTCATAAATGCAAAGTTTGAGCAAGTATTTCTTCTGTTAAACTGTATGTTATATATTTTTTTTTCTTTTTTCAAAGATTAAAAAGAAACCTTTTCTAACTGTTTTTAATAACTTTGTTATTTAATATCTAAATAAGAAACTTTTTGAGTATCTACATATAAGTTAATATTTCATTAGGTAATTATTTAAAAAAAACTTTTTAAAAGTAGACTGGAGAACAAGACGTTACCTTAGAGGTATGATTTTTTTATTTTCTTTATACATACTTAGAAACTTTTCGGTCAAAAGAATACTTACTGTACCATGTGTGTTCAATTATTCAATAAACGATACAATTTTTCTTGCAAAAAAATGTAATTAATGTAATTTAATAGTTTTAATATATTAACATAAATATGATTGCACTAATTCTTTATGTGGATGCTGTATTTTAGCATAAAACAAAATTTGTTTTTCAATTGGGAAGAAGTATCACGTCTTTTATATAAGGTTTAACGAAATCTACTGAAGCTTTTTTAGTGTGAATTCAGTCCGTGGTAGTGAACAACTTTCCAAAATATATGAAAATAATTTTTGGCTCCCATGGTCTGGGAGAAATAAAAAAACCAGAATGTACCAGCTGCTTCTCTTCCCACGCAGATCGTAAAAGCCGATCGAGGAATTGGGCAAAAATGCAAATCATGTTAACAGGCGATGCGGCTAGCAACCCATCACTGTATTGATTGCTTTTCCATCTTCTCGCCCACCATGACGCTAAAAGTGGCTTTTGGGTCTTGCGGCCCTGGGCATAGAACCGCAAGACCCAAAATGCTCTGTTTGCCCCATTAGGGATAAAGACGTGATAGTATGTATGTAATTTTTGGCTTTCCATACAAACTTGGATCAGCTGATCGGTCAACTTGTATGGGAGGCCAAAAATTACTTTTTACATTTCGCACGGAACACGTACAAAAACACTTGGTAGTCATAATCATCATTATCAGTTCTTTTTAGCCTCTACTGCAGGAGCACGACCCTCTTGGCCAAAAGATGGAGATCATGGACTAAATTCACCATTAAAACAGTTTCAGTATATTTACATATAGTTGGCAGTAGCTGACTCTATACGTGAGTAACCCGTTTACTAAATATAAAAAAGTTTCAGTATATATTAAACCTTATATAGAAAAAAAAGAAAAAGAAAACGGAGGCTGCCATAAAATACTGTAATTTGAGTAATCGATGCCATATATCGCGACCCCATAGCAATATAATGACATAGTGGAGCCACGTTTTACCCGATCAAATATTTCCTCACATCCATACATCACCCGAACGTTTTTATAAAGGTTGCAATAATAACCTAAAATATTGTTTGCAAAAGTATGTTATTTCACTAGTTTTGTTTGACTATTTTGACTACATATTTTATTTATGAACTACTAGCGACCAGACCCGTTCTCGCACGGTTAGATATATATTTTATTATGAATATAAACTATTTTTTTTAAATACAGATAAAATTAAAATACGAATGCCACGTAGTTATGTAAAATAAAGACGCATTTCAAGAATTTGCAACCTTTCTTTTTATTTTATGTTTTAAAATAACAACACATTATTTCTTAGCAAAGAAGCTTGTAGTCTGCAGTAGCAGTGTTTTAGCGTCGTAAAGCAAAATATTCCTTTGTTTTGAAAACAATCTGTCATAATGCTCAGCAACCGCAAAGAAAAACACATACAACCTCACTTGTAACAGCAATCTCTTCAAAAGAACGCCTTAAAAAGAAAACTCAAAAGACTTTGTATTCAAAAATTGCACAGAAGTAGAAACAAAACACATTCGCACTATTCAAAGAGGCAAGCGCCCTACGACCCGCGCACCGCCGTCGTAGCGGCTACGAATCAGTCCGCCAGTCCGCTACGGTACGCGTCTCGCGACGGTCGTGTCTGCTACGCGCGTCTACGCCGATATATCGATACCGAAAATCGACTTGTTGCGATGTTTCAAATCTTTGGCTTGAAAGATTCTACTATAACATCGATTTAACATAATATTTGAGTGTTTATGGACATTTGTTTAACATATTTGAGGAAAATGTTTATTGGGTTCGCAAATTTCATTGAAAATCCTACAGTTTTATGGACATAAAATCCGACAAAGAGTTTAATTTCTAATAAGGAAAATATGGAAATAATCATTCACTTTTTGTGTTTTGTATAGTAAGTTTTATATTGAGTATCTAATTCGTTTTTGTTATACAATATTGTAAAATTACAAAAATATGTTAAATTTCCGTACTTTGGAGATATTACAAATAAATACGAAAAATATATTGTCGATACGACTATGACTTTGTAAATTCTGTAAATATTTGAAAATAATTTTAATAACTTTAAAATTCTCATAGACGTCGTAAAATAAATTTCTAAGTTGTTTTAATAAAAACTATATAAGTGAACAAAATAATAAATGAAACGACAAAAGTTACTGAAATGGACACAAATGTAAATGAAGCAGTGCTAATGGCTGGTTGGGATGGACGGAATGTGAATGAAAATGTACTGTTTCGGGATCGTAGTGCATAGTTGATGAGACGGGATGAAGATCGCAAGGACGTGTTTCTGGTCCATGCTACAGGCCCTGGCTTTACTACCCACCATGGCTCTGAAAGGTCAGTACAGGGCAGTATCCAAAATCATCAACATCATCATAATTTCAGCCGAATAACATCCACTGTTGAACATAGACCTCTCCCATGGATTTCCAAAATGACCAATCTAGAGCAGCCTGCATCCAATGCTTTCCAGCGACCTTGAGTAGGTCGTTAAACCACCTTTTGGGTGGATGTACGTGGTCGCCATTCGAGAATCTATTTGTATCCAAAGTAAAAAGAAATTATTTTGTCATGTTAAGAGAATAAGGGCCATTTTACACCGTGCTAGTTTATTGCCTGTTGCATACAATTTCATTAAAAAAAGTAGATATGGCGAATGGAAAAATATTTTTGGCTCATCGGTTAGCTTATTGAAAAATATTGTTTACGCATTTTTTATTTTCTCCAAAAAACAAAAAATGACAAAGATACAAAGCATTTAAATTTCGTAGACGTTACGACTAGGTACGATATTTACTTAACGGTGATGTCACATCGCAAGCAACCACTCCGGAACTTTGTACTTAAATCAGTTTTGTAATATAATGCGTACATAGGAACAATATCTGGGACGCATTTTTATTGTGTTTGTCTGAGTGTCCCATAAGATGTTGTGATTGTTTGTTTTTTGTGTAATTGTCCAATACTGGTGTCAAATTTCCAAGTTGGCTTCTGACATAGCTTAACGAATATATAACGATGTCCGCCTGGAACAACAAAATGTTAAAAATGTTAGATTTAATCGAGATCATTCGGATGCCAAACCTTACATATCCGCGTAGTATTAGTCATTTATTACTTCAAGTTAATTATAAAACTTCATTGTACCACATCAAAATTGTCTGCAATTTGCAAACTTTAAAAAAACAACGCTCAAATCATTCTCTCTCAGTCAACCACAGGGACATTTTTTGCTAACCTATATCGTCTCACTGCTGGGCAAAGGTCTTTCCCATTTCCTTCCATGTGTCTCTTTCTCCTGCCTCAGCTGACCACTCACGTCGGAAAAAAAGGGATAAACAGATAATTTATCTTATAGGTTATCTACTGTCTAATAATTCACAGTGTGATTTATTAACAGTAGATAACTTGTGACTATCACACACATACTTATCTACAAGTATATTTTATCATTTTCCTATAAACAACCATATTTTTAATTCAGTACAATAATTTTAAGGGGGCGATTCAGCCCGCTACGTTGAACAACTTTTCCCAATAAACGTGATTTTCAAAACTAAAAATCGACTTCACACCGAAACTACTACACCGATTTTAATAAAATTCCATGGGACCATACAACGACAAGTACACGACAGATCGATAACCTTCTCCTTTCTGGAAGTTGGTTAAAAGAGACTTTAAGGTAAATAATTGATTTAAAATTTTCTGATTAGATCAAAACAAAACTGAAAGACTACAGAATCAAAATACATGAAAAGAAACCGTTTCTAATCCCTTAAGGAATCTTTTGGCGTAACTACTCACAAATGTATATCGTATTACGGAAAAAGTTTTTCACTTTCCATAGTAACTGGATACCGTGACGTCTTTTTTCATATTTCGATATATATTCTTTAGGAAAAGTTGTTTAAAATGATAAGTTTAGTTGCCCCTCAATTTATAGTACTAAATTGAAAAAAAGGGCAACAAACCTATTATACAACGTGAAAGGTACACATACTCGTAATAACTCGAACCACAGACTTTACTCACTATAACATAATATTTTTTTTTTTTTTTTAAAACTACATTCCTGACATTTCTATATAAATTGCCCGGGCTGCTACACACATTTTGTATGAAAAAAACCATTTTTTTTTTCAGTTGTTGACTTTTATTTTAATTTCATTATTCTTTAGCCAATCTGGAGGTCCTGGGTTCGATTCCCAGCGAGGGCAAGTTGAAATAATTCCTTTTCAAATTGTCCTGGGTCTTGGATGTTTTTCTACATATGTAGTTGTTATAAAATATAGTATCGTTGAGTTAGTATCCCATAACCAAGTCTCGAACTTACTTTGGGGCTAGCTCAATCTGTGTAATTTGTCCCTATATATTTATTTATTTATTTATTATTTAGTGGCCTAGTATAACCCGCAGTTCGATTTATTCCGAGTATGTTACTTCCACGCTATATACTATACGTAACGGGATATACTCAAAACATTATATACACAAGACCAAAGTTCCAGGGGTAATGTAAAAAGTATCAATTTCCATCTTGACCTGACCAGGGATCGAACCGGATGCCCTATAAATGTCGAGAGCGATCGGCATACTTCACCTGATTAATTTTCTTGAACCATGGAAACCTTAAAAAGACTTATAATTTTATTATCCATCAGATAAGGAGCTCAGTGGCTCGATGTGAGTGCGTATTACTAGTGCTTTTGCAAGTAAAGCGACACCGGGCGTGGTCCGCACTTGGATGGGTGACCACAAATGGCATAAAAAATTATCGAGCTCCTCCTTGCTTCAAATGGCACGTTAACATAAGCCGTTGGTCCCAGCTGTCATCATTGTATGGCGGTCTTCAAGCTATGTTAGAACCCTTTAGACAGCCTAAAAAAAACTGACACCAGTGTTGACCACTTACATACGAAAATCAATCAATAACTATCTATTGCACACGATTTCGTTCACACATTTATTTCAGAAAAACTTTTCGGGGCGTATGTGGTTACTGCGTTGTAAAAGTTACCATCAGTTGCTTTATTCTCGTCAGAAAACTGACAAACAAACAAACAGACACACTTTATACAAAAACACTGTCGCGTATTTATCATATCATGTGCATGCATTATCATCTGTTAAAATGTCAACTGTCTAGCCATCACGATTCATGAGATACAGCCTGGTGACAGACACATGGACAGACAGACATACAAACGGTCAGCGGAGTCTTAGAGATCCCGTTGTAACCCTTTTGGACACGGAACCTTAAAAGACAAAAGTCCTTAATTTTTCAGCTATGATCAAGATTTATGGCACTGATTCAAACCACTCTAGCCAAAGATGCAACAGAAAACCCATTTACATAAGGTATAAACTATAAAGAAACTTTATACTTACTAAGAATTCTAAGCCGTATTTTTTTTCTTATAATCCGGTAATTTCCAACAACATAAAACAAATACTTTTATCTAAAAGTCAAAACAAACATTTTCTGTGAGATTTGTATGAAATACAGGCTAATAACGTCATAGTTTCTTGGAGTCAAATGGTGCTCTTAGTATCAGTTTTTTTCAATAATAAATCTGAAATCACTTCAAAAATTTTGTAACGTTTTATTTTCTTAATAGTACCAAATAGTAACTCCGTGGCGTAGTGGTCACCAAGCTAGGCTGCCACGCAGAGGTCCCGGGTTCGAACCCGGCCAGGGCAAGTTGAAAAATGGCCTTGTTTAAATTGTCCTGGGTCTTGAAAGTTTATATATATATGTATTTATTATAAATATACTATCGTTATGTTAGCATCCCATTACACGAGTCTCGAACTTACTTTGGGGCTAGCTCAATCTGTGTAATTTGTCCCTATATATTTATTATTATTATTTTTATAAATAATTCATTATTGTTCTAGAAAAATACCCAATTATCCTACCTGCCCCTTTTTCTTTGTTATATCTCATTATTTTTTTATAATATCGGGCACTGAATGAAGTTTCCGAACTTAATTAAGTTGCCATTGGCAGCAACTACTCGATTTAATTAATTTACGTGAGTCTTGAAACTTGTTGATTTTCTTTTGGAAATTCATCTTCGTAAGTTTAAAACAGGGGCAGAGGTTCTGATTTTATATTGAGAGCCGTTAGAATATTCACATAATTTATTTTAAAAAATTATTTTTTATTTCGTCAAATTGTCTTTCACACTTTACTGGACACTCAGCCAGATTCGAGTACACTAGAAATAACAATTGATGTACGTCTATAAACGTAGTGTGTCCAAAAATGTGTTGATATGTGTCTATAAAAATTATCTATAGGCAAATTAAACAAAACTATATCATATATTTATATCGTAGCGTCAACTAATATTTGTCTAGTAAAAAACAAAACCCCCAATTTAAAGCATTAAAGTATTGATATTAGTTCACCTGCTCGAACACCACAATGCTACAGACAGAAACACTTAGGCAGATACAGACATTAGAGTTTGGTATAACGTCAAACTTATAACACTACTCTTTTTGCAGGAGGTTAAAATCGTCTACACATTCACATAATCGATAAAGGAAAACTCACGGTAGAACTCCGTTCATACTACTTACTGGTCGGTTTATTTGGCCTCGTGCAAAAAGATAAGGAAAAAAAAAGAATATATTTTGTTATGAGGATCTCTGTGGCGTAGTGGTCTTCATGCCACGCTGTCATAACGGTCCCCGGTGCGGTCAAGATGTAAAATGATCTTTTTCAGATGGATCTGGGTCTTGTATGTTTATGTTTATATTTATATTTATATGTTATAAAATATAGTATCGTTGAGTTAGTATCCCATAACACAAGTCTCGAACTTACTTTGGGGCTAGCTCAATCAGTGTGATTTGTCCCTATATATTTATAAAACTATAAATTATTGCAGAGCGAAAATGCAAGGGCATCTATTAGGCAAGACTTTTAAGTAATATTGTAGAGAAAAATAGAAAGAAGAAGTGACAAAGAAAGACCTAGAGATAGTTTTATAGTACAACTAAAAGATCAAATCAATGTTTAACCCACGAGGATGTTTGTCTTTGAACAAAGAGAGATGTAATGCATTGGTTGCTCCACAGACTAGATCACCCTTTAATATGATTGTCATTGTTCGGATAGAATCTCTTCAATGACACGCACCGATGGTGAACAAAAAATATTTATTGCAACTCCAATAAGTACATAATTACTATTTTTAACAAAAGTTGTGTGATGTCGCGCTTGGATGGTAGCAGACTAGATTTATTTCAAAAAACTGATATGATTTTAGTAAATGTACTATTAACACAAAAGTTTTCCTTCTACTTCTTACTCTAAAACTCTATCTGATATTAGTAACGGAATTCGCCGGTAACCAGGAAATGTATTCAGTTCACTGCTCATTTATGCAAAAACTCCAGCGAAGTTGCTGCTATTTGCTTATGTGAATCGATTGACACGATTTCATTTTGGCTTCAGTGTAAAGTCTACTACAGAGACAGAGCTCAGGGTCTCAAACCCAAAGGCCACTTTTAGCGTGTTGGAGGGCAAGAAAGGAGAAAAAAGGAATCAAAATAGTGATGGATTGTTAGCCACATTAGCGTAGTAAGAAGTCGACTTAGGAAATGCAAGCTAAACAAAGCTTATAAACATCCATGAGACCTCTCTAACCCGTCTGGCCAGCGTGGAGAGTGTAGGCTAAGACCTCTGGCAGCTCTGGCCAAGTTTGGCTCGGGTAGTACAGAGAGCGTCATGCTCCTGCAATGGAGACAAAAAGACCTGATGATGTTAGCCACATTGTCTATTACCATATTTCGCATTTTCTCACATCCCTCAATCGGCTTTACTCGGAAAGAGAAGCAGTATAATTAAAGTTAATTAAATCAGATGAAATTTATCTGAATTTAATTTACGTTATACTCAAATATCTGCAGCAAGATGAATAGGTCAAAGCTTAATGGTAAGTAATGCCTTATAATTTATATTGACGACGTATGTGGCGTTTGGTCACCCTGCAGAAGTCCCGGGTTCGATCCCCAGTCAGGGCAAGTTGGAAAATGGCCTTTTTCAAATATACTTGGGTCTTGGATGTTTATCTATAAATATATTTGTTATAAAAACACAAGTCTTGGACTTACTTTGGGGCTAGCTCAATTTATTATTAATTAATTAAATTAGCAAAATTTAATGGATAAATTATTTCTATTCCAATATACTCACTACACGTAATGCCAAATTATAGTAAGTTTATTACAATTAAAACCCGTCCTGTATCGTTACTGGTGCAAAGGTGCCCAAAATGCTAGCTGCATTACCACGCTGCATATATAAATTTAGTTAAAATTTTAATTAAATTTAGATCAATAACTGTGACCAATTTAAAGCAACCTCGCCACCAAAACCGTAATATTGAGGTAGAAAAGGTCGCTTTCACGGCACATTAACGTCAGACGTACGATATTCGTTCTTCATAACGTTTCAGCCATTTTGGATGGCATTAGCATTCGGTGACAGGTGGCAACTGCCGCCGGCGGCCGTGTGATTTTTAGGGTTCCGTAGCTGAACGGTGTCAGCGGAACCCTATTGCTGGAAGTCCGCTGTCTGTCTGTTCAACCGCCGGGCTCTTCTTGTACGGTAATAGATAGACACTAGAAATTTTTACCCATTATGTTCCGTGTGGTTTCCGGCAGAATAGAATAGGGCTACTCTAAGTCCTCGCGTGGATGTCGTAGAAGGCGACTTACGAAGTGCGAGCTGAACAAAGCTTATAAACTTCATGAGACCTCTCCAACCCGCCTGGCCAGCGAGGAAAGTGTAGGCCAAGTCCTCTGGCTGCTCGGGCCAAGTATAACTCTGGAAGTACAGAGAGGGTCGTGCTCCTGCAGTGGGGACTAAAAAGACCTGATGATGATGGTGATAAATACTGAAAAGGGGATTACGTTAAAAATTAAAGGGGTCATCATACAAAGAACCTGTTCTTTTCAGCTTTTTTAACTCGCTCTTTTTTTTAGCCGTTTAGGTCCCATAGTTGGGCAAAAGCCTCGTCTTTTTGTTTCCAATTACTTAAATTAATTAACTTAATTAATTAAACTCGATTTTTATAAAAGCATTAACTGGATACTTGAAAAACATTATACGGAGTACGGAACCCTTGACGTACGAGTCTAACTCGCACTTGACCAGTTTATTTGAGTATTTCACGTTTTTAGTTTTGCCATTTTATGTAAGTTTTATGATTGTTTTAGGGTATTTTTGTTTTATGCTGTGGATTATTGGCATTTTTGTTTTGTTGGAAGGCTCGCGGTTGACGATGTTCGTTTATTTGTGTTTGGAGTTTTTGGATAGTTACTTACTTACTCTAGTTTTTGAACCGACCTCCGAAAAGAAAGAGGTTATCAATTCGTCGTGATCTTTTTTTGTTTTAAAGGTGGTCACATGGAAATTTTATTAAAATCAGTGGTGTAGTGTAGGGGTGAAGTTAGTTTTTAGTTTTGAAAAATTATTTCGTAACCACTCACATTTATTGGGAAAAGTTATTCAACATAGTGGGCTGAATCGCCTTTTAGAATTATTGGACTGAATTAAAAATATGGATGTATTAAGGAAAATGATTAAAAATGTTCTCGTAAATTATAACTACGTGTGTGACTTATTAGACATTATACCTATAAGATATATTATCTAGGAGGAGGTTATCAATTTGTCACGATCCTTTTCATGTTTGCCGACCTCCGTGGCGTAGTGGTCACCATGCTAGTCTGCCACCCAGAGGTCCCGGGTTTGATCCCCGGCCAGGGCAATTTGGAAAATGGCCTTTTTCAAATGGTCCTGGGTCTTGGATGTTTATCTATATATGTATCTGTTATAAAATATAGTATCGTTGAGTTAGTATCCCATAACACAAGTCTCAAACTTACTTTGGGGCTAGCTCAATCAGTGTAATTTGTCCCTATTTATTTATGTATATTCACCAATTATTTGAAGACGCCAAAACCGACTAGAAAAAATAGTTTTTTGTTTGAAACCAGCTGAGCGTTACACACGCTCAGCTGGTTTCATAGAAATTTGATCAAAATCGGCTTTGTAGTTTGGGGGTGAATTCGGTATTTAGTTCTGAAAAAAATAACTATTTTGTATTTTTTTATAGGTTACAAATGTGCTCTTTTTAAATATAATACCGTAAATCCTTTTTGTAAGTATAGATTAAGCAAGTTTAAAAAAATGTTTGCATGTTCACAAAAAAGGGGTTTTATAAGTTTGACGCTAACGTCTGTCTGTCTGTCGGTGGTATAGTAGCGCTCGAACGGATGAACCAATTCCGACGCGGTTTTACGTGAAAGCAATTTCCCTTGCAGTAAGTAGTTCTTAGCTGTGTTTGATGAAAATCGGTTCAGCCGTTGAAAAGTTATTAAAGGTTAACGCCTGAAAGTCAGGGCTTTTCCTAGCAAAAAAAAGATGGCGCTACATAAATCATGTCGTATTGGTAATTCCGCTTCTCATCACTAGATATCGGTTTTGATATACATGAGTTTTTATTGCTTATCAAGCTTATCAAATAAATTTGTTGTATTAAGTTGTAAGATCAACTTACTAAAGTGAATTCACTTATATATACTTATATATGGTTTAACAAAATATACTGAAACTATTTAAGGGTGAATTCAGTCCCTGTTAGTGAAATACTTTGCCCAGGAAACATATGTCGAAATATTAAATGTATTTTTCGTACCACTTGCTCAAAAAAGTCACATTCTATAGCACAAAAAGCGAACATAATAATAATCATTTTCAATCTGATAAAATCAGGGAAAGAAAAATGTACTGAATTTCATTTTAGCCTCTAGACCAAAAATGAAAACAGGGAAAGAAAATTGTACTGAATTTCATTCATCCTCTAGGGGAAGAATGTGGTTTAAGTTTGGAGTACTTACCGAAATTTATATTGAACTGAAAATGATTGAAATCATTTCTGTATTGTTCAGCGTAAAAAAATATCGATTTTGAATCGACAACATGTATCCACAAAACCACTTAAAAATAAACAACTAAATCAAGTGATGTTATTGTTTGCTTTTTTTAAAATTAATTTCCGGATCTGGATACTAGTCCTTTAGAGCCCATCTTCATTTATCTCTTCTTTATTCCGAATCCTAACCCTAACTATACAATCGAAGGTTGGTATAGGTCCTTTGATTGCTTCACGGGAGTTCAATGGTTTTAATAGCCGATTGAGTGGCGGACGGCGTCCAACCGCAGTCCGCAAATAAATATCACTACAGCCGCACTATGACTGTCCACTTTAAACATTTCACATATTGTCCGTGAGAATAAGGATTAAAACTACACCAATTTCATATTATCAAGTCAACTAGAATCAATTTGCAAAACAATTTAAAGCAAATTTCAACTGAACCCCTTGACTTCTCGCCAAAAACTCCCGTTATTGTTTGTTTAATTTACACCAGCTGTTTAGTTTTCCAAAAAGAAAAAGCAAAGCGCCATTTGTGTCTCACACAAACAGCCTAGTTTTCTGTGTACCTATATTTATTTACAACGTAAAGCATTTTGTATTTTTTAAGTATATAGGTATAAAATAATTAATAAATGCTTATCTCTTGTTATTATTGTCTTTATTTTTTTCGCAAATGGTATGAAAAGTAGAGTATTTTCCCCGGTGATAAAGCTGTCTTAGTCTTGGGTGAACTTAAATCCGTCGCTACACTCAGGACTCGTGATAAATCCCTCGCTTCGCTCGTGATTTAAGTATTTAACACCCTCGCTTCGCTCGAGAGTAAACCTCGAGTCCTTCGTTGCGGTCGTCACCCGCGACAGAAGACACTGCTTTATCCCCTTGGTTAATAATCTACTATTTTGGCTTTCCATACAGATGCCGTCAGGGTCCATATATGATTTTAAACTGTATTGTTAACATCTTATTGTACTTTATGGTTTGCAATAAAATATTGAGTATTGAGTATTGATCGGTCAATTTTTATAGGAGGCCAAAAATTACTTTTCATATTTCGATATGTTCGATCTGTTGCTTGCGGAAAGTTGTTCAGTATCATAGACTGAATTTACCTTTAAAATACTTTCAGCTTATTTCGTTTGACCTTGTAGAAATATTGGGAGCATAATTGTTAGTATGATTTTATTCAAAAGCTCAAAACTAATTTTACTGTATTAAACCCACATATTATAGCGAAAAATAAACCAAAAACGTCATTTTTACATTTTTTTTTCTACCCAAAATGAAATAAACAGATATATTAATAATATTAATTCTATTAGTATGATTTTATTCAACAGCTCAAAAATAACTTCACTATATTAAACCTACATACTTAAGCGAAAAATAAGCCAAAAAAGTAGTTTAAATATAATAATTAACCATTCTTTCTCCACCCAAAACGAAATAAGCAGAAAAATTGCCATAAAAAATTAACAGTTAATTTGTAATATTCCGATGAACATAAATATTTATTGTAAGCCATTGAGAATGGATATTAAATTTTAATTTAACTACACACAATTTTCATATTCACAGAATATCACAAAGCCAGCTTGAATCAACACTAACTAGGATTAAACTTAAGCCAAGAATTTCCGGGTTACTTTGCAGTTGAATTGACTTTACCCTTTTGCAGAACCTCTCTGATTAAACCGTGCATTTAATATTAATGTAAACTTGTATAAACACGACTACGTCCGCAGCTCCCACTTGTATAATCATGACTATGTTTCCTTTGTAAATAAATTTATTTTTTAACTCCCAACAAAAAGAATGGTTTTATTAGTTTTACGAAAATGTCTGCCTGTCTGTCTGTCGGCCTGTTGGTTTGTCCGTCCATGTGTATGTTTGTGGCATCGTAACTCTTGAACGGATGCACCGACTTCGATGTAGTTTTTTTACGTGCAATTTAGTCCCTTTGCGGTGGATCTTAACTATGTTTGATGAAAATCGATTTAGCGGCTTAAACGTTTTTGGGGGTGTTAGCTTGAAAGTCAGGGTTTTCCGTATCACAAAGCCAGCTTGAATCAACACTAACTAGGATTAAACTAAAGCCAAGAATTTCTGGGGTACTTTACAGTTGAATTGACTTTACCCTTTTGCAGAACCTCTGTGATTAAACCATGCATTTAATATTAATGTGAACTTGTATAAACACGACTACGTCCGCAGCTTCCACTTGTATAATCATGACTATGTTTCCTTTATAAATAAATTCATTTTAAAACCCCCGACAAAAAGAAGAGCAGTTTTACATTTCGTCTATCTATCGAATTGTCTGTCTTTGTGTTTATATGTGGCATCGTAACTCTCGAACGGATGGACCGATTTCGATGTCTTTTTTAACGTGAAAGCAAGTTTCTTTGCGACGGGTTTTGGGTATGTTTGATAAAAATCAGTTTAGCCGTTAAAAAGTTATTGGGAGTTAACGCTTGAAAGTCAGGGTTTCTAGCAAAATAGATGGCTACGAATATCAATAAAATTTAACGATGTAGATCCGCTACTCATCACCAGATGGCGTTCTTGAAAGTCCGGGGTCTTCTATTGCCTAGTAAATAAACTTGTGTTTTAAATGTCTGTAACCAAAAAACCTGGTTACATTTTAAATCGTATAAAAAAGTAAGTAGGACTTAATTTATACGTTACTTACGTACTTATAAAAATAAAACTAAATGAATTTAAAAAAGTTGAATGGATGCGAGCCTTACTTTGCTGAAAAACAAGACAAGGCTTTTAAGCGAGGTGTGACTACGCATAGCAAGTGATTTATGTCTGGCGTGTACCCAGATGCGTTTACAAGTAGTGGTATTAAGTTAATGTCTTCGTGCTTTCGAAGGCACCTTTGAATATTGGTCTTGTGCATGAGTTGCCAAATAAAGCACAGGTAAGCTATAAGAGTTTTAAGTCACGAGGGAATATAAATTTAAAAAGTCTGTTTGTTTTATTTTTATTTTATTTAACTTGATACAAACCTCCTTTATTAGAAACTCAAACAGAATACAATCGTATCGGTACCAAAATATCTAATTTCTACATATCTGTTCTAGTGTACTCCAAAACTATATGCTTACAGCATGTTTATACATGTTTATGTTTAGATAATTTGACAGTGTGTGTTGGTGTTTATTACCCGAAAAGTGTATAATTGAGGCATTCTATGCATAAAACCCCTAGGCATGTTATACAATGCCGAGCTCGTCTATTGTTTCTGTCGTTCATAATTATATAAAATTCCTCTCTAGTAAAGGTAAAAAATTGTGTTCTGAAAATTGTTTTATACATTTCCTAGCAATTTTAGAAATTTACACAAATGTGTAAAATGTTTAGACATGTTTATATACATATAAATATGTCTATGATCTATGATCGAGGGAATGGGCAAAAATGCGAATCATGTTAACAGGCGATGCGGCTAGCAACCCATCACTGTATTGATTGCTTTTCCATCTTCTCGCCCACCATGACGCTAAAAGTGGCTTTTGGGTCTTGCGGCCCTGGGTTCTGCATTGAGCCGCAAGACCCAAAATGCTCTGTCTGCCCCATTAGGCATAAAGACGTGATAGTATGTATGTATGTATGTATAAACTTGTCTATAATAAACATGAAGTATAATCATATTATGATTCCTTGTTCCACCTTCTCGCTTACCAACACGGTCTTTGGTTCTTGCGGCCCTGAGCTTTGTCTGCTTCGAGCCATAAGTTATATAATATATAAAATGCTCTATCTGCCCCATTGGGGATAAAGACGTGAAAGTTTATGTATGTATCCTGTGAGATACATACATACATAATTAAACTGTATATTTCTGATATTCTATAGTAAATATTTTGTCTCTCTCTCACTGCTAGGCAAAAGTCTTCCTCACCTTGATTCCATATACTACTGTTATACAGTCATATTACATTACATATACCAAAATAATATCACAGTTATTTCGCACATTAGAGATCTAAGTAACGTTTATTAGCTAACGAAAGAGCATTAGTATAATTTTACGCTCAGTTATAATTTTAATGATATGGTTACCGTAATAAAATGTATTAATTTGGAATAAAGGGAACACTCCACTGCATGGGCGTAGTCGTGCATGAGCTTTGGGTCGGATTTTTTTGACAAAAGTGCATTGGCTTACCATTACTTTGTATCTTGCAACTAGCAACTCAGTACAATTTTCACTTTAAAAGAGCAGCAAGACCTAAAATGCTCTGTCTACCCCATTAAGGATAAGAACGTAATAGCATGCATATTTATACCGACCAAGTCCAGCTCTATATGTTTCAAAATAGTTTTTGAAACATACTGAGTTACATTTTTAGTTAAATTTTAATATACACTCTCGTAATGTAAATTATACTTATTGACTTGTAAAAATGCCGGTAAAGGTCTAAAACCTAAATAAACATTTGAATCCTTGTATCTTGTAGCTGGCAACCTCGCACTATTTTCACTTTAGATAGATTAGCAAGACCTAAAATGCTCTGTCTACTCCATTAAGGATAAGGACGTAATAGTATGTATATTTATAGGTACCTAAGTACTCATATAAAATTTGAATTTCATAATTATTCAAAAGATGTGATTTGTCTAAAATTCTGACAGTAACATCGAAAACCACTTCAAGATTTATTAATTTGTATAAATATGAAAATTACAGCTCTTTTGATTGACAACCTTGATTACTTATTGTTAACTTAGATTTACGTTTGAGAAATTATTTATTTGGTTGAGATTTCGTTGAGATTATTATTTAGAAATTGATTTACTGAACTAGTTGTAAGTATTTTTGTTGTAGTACTGTAGGAAAGAGGGGAGACCTTTGCCCAGTAGTGGGATATGAACGGCTTATAAAAGAAATACTGTTAGAAAACTGTTACAAGTGTTGTTAAAATTGATCTGGATTATTTAAGGTCTCCGTCAACGAGTGTGCTGAGATAAGAAGATAAGGACTAAGTAGGTGCTGCTGCAAATTTATTTTTGCAATGAGGAATTTTAAAAATATGGGACACCAGATGTCACAGTGAAGTCTAAACGTTTGTGTCATTGGACCATCAGTTGACAGGTTTTTTGATCCGTCAAATGTATCCAATAACAGCATTGTTTTTATCTGGAGTCCCATAATTTTGAAAATCTTCATAGATTTGTGTAGTTAGTAGGTCTTTGATCTAAAGTCATCTAATACACTGAAAATATACATAGATTTCTAAATATCTGTGAACACAACAAAGAGTGCTAGCAAATAAAGAAATATTTGCCCGGGCTTAGAATCGTACGCAAATTATATTAAACTAGCTCTACCCGCGGGCTTCGTTCCCGTGAATTCGGGAATTTTGCCGGGAATTTCGGGATAAAGAGTACTCTTTGTCCTTCCACAAGTCTCAAATTATATCCATACCAAATTTCATCCAAATTGGTTTAGTAGTTTAAGTGTGAAGAGGTAACAAACAAACAAATAAACTCACTTTTGCATTTATAATATTATAGTAGCATAACAGCACTAGTGTAGAGAAAGAAAGAAAATTCGATTTTAGAATAAATGTAGTAAATGTACTAAATTGTAACTGGAAAAGATAATTTTTAGTCGTGTTAGAGACGGAACAATCCGCGTCGCTGAGAAACGATTTTCTAGCGCATCACTACATCTAATAACTCCGGGAGCCTGTACGGGCGATCTATGCCTGTGATCTATACAAATCTCTCGCATAAATGTGAAACCAGCATTAGGATCCTTTCGGTCCGTCATGGATACGTCTTCGTGCGAATGTAGTATAGACAATATAGACATTGAACTGTCAGATTTCCTCCACACAGATATTCTCTAGCATAGCAATTTGATAACAGCTGTTTGTGCCCACGTTTACGTGATTGTTTTGCGAAGTGGTGCGTTTCAGAGAATTCAGATAATTCAGAGACAGTCTATTAGATTTAGTTTTAGTATAGTATACTATATTATGTGAATTCGCCTCTACTATCTCCTATTTCTAGTAAGACATTTATATTTTTTCTAGTTTAAAAATCTTGAGTAAGTATAGTTTATTATACAAATTAAAATATGTATTCACAAATTTCAACACGAGTGGGATTCGAACCCGTGACCCTCATGTTGATGCCGTGATTGCACTACCAATTGTGCTACCGTGACTTTGAATCACCGACGAATTTTTCATCACATATTTTTATTTAATTAATAATCCAAGCACTGTAAGAGCCGAGCTGTTAAAAATTAATAATTACTTAGTTTAGTTGGTCGCAGAAATTTAAATTTTATTATTTTGACAAAACGTACATACCTACATACTTTAGCTACCTATCGGTCTATTTATTCAAAACAAAATACAATATAACAATATTACAGGGTTATATAACTAATTTATCATCATTTCAATCGCAAAATGTCCACTGCTTAACAAAAGTCTTTTATAATAAGTTTAAATAGAATATTGCAAATGAATTAATAAAAACAACGTTCTTACCCAGCATAACACATCTGATCCCCCTGTCCGTAACGAGAGTTCTGTTTTGCAAAGGCAAGTAATTAAATGGAATTTATTTTAAATAGCATTTGGTCAGCAAAAAAAGGAAGCTAAAAAATATTTTGACTGCGAAATATGTTTTTTGTCCGCTGAAAAATAAATCAGCAGCAGCAACTACTTAGTCATGTATCTTCTTATTTCAGCACATTCGTTGACGAAGACCTAAAATAATCCAAATCAGTTTTAACTTAACAACACTTGTAACAATTTTGTAACAGTACTTTTTATTAGGCCCTCCCTAATACAGTACTACGACAACAATAAAAATACTTACAACAGTCCAGGTAATTGATTTCTAAATAATAATCTCAACGACATCTCTGCCACATAAATAATTTGTCAAATTTAAATCTAAGTCAACAATAAGTAATCAAGGTTGTCAATCAAAAGAGCTGTAATTTTCATATTTATACAAATTTTTTTTTTTTTTTTTACTAAAAAACTTATTTAATTACACACAAAATAACTAAAAACTAAATATAACTAAGTATTGATAAAAACTAAACTAGATAAAAAACAAACATCAATTTATATAAAAAATTGAGCCTAAATCGCTGCGCTCGCAGGGTAGAGTGCCCAAGAGACTGGCGGCATTTCCGCGTTGAATGGCCAAGCTAAGCCTTTGGCCAAAATGCGCACCAGCCCTTGGATCCCCTGAGGCGTCGATTAGGCGTGCGGAGATCTCTTTATACAACTGACGAGCTTCCGCACCCCAAGGCCCCAAGGTCTCCACGGCAAAAGGAGCAAAAATATAGGGCTCTCCCAAAGCCGCATACTTTCGCTTCTTATTGGCTTCTGCCGTCGCCGCAGCTGCGCCAGCCTTACGAGCAGTCGCTCGTATATGAGATGGAGCAACAGTATCTACGCATGTTGCATCCCATACGAGCGACCGCCCGTTTTTCCAAGGTATGAGCGTCATTCCGTCGGGCCTCTTCCCATCGTCTCGATTGATACCAGCAGGTTCGAGTACCGCTGGCACACCCGACGAGGTAAGGGCGCGACGGATGACGTCATTCAAGGCGGCATGACGCGAAATGCGACCTGCGCTGCGACGACACGCCAGGCCATGGTGACCTAGGGGATCGACACTTCCACCACAGCGGCAGCGATGAGGCTCGTTCGTCCTGGCGCCTAAACGCAAGCTCACTGCCAAACTAAACGTCGTCTTCTCCAAAAGCGTACCTACGCCGATCGAAGGAATGGCATTGAGCCAGTAACTTGATTCTGGCTCACAGCTGGCTAGGAGACGAGACCGCTCTGCCTCATCAGCTGCTGACTGTAATAAATTTGTACGCGTCTGCAAGCAAAGAGGCTCGTCCCACTGCCGCTGTGAAACCAGATTCAGTGGAAGTTATACAAATTAATAAATCTCGAAGTGGTTTTCAATGTTACTGTCAGAATTTTAGACAAATCACATCTTTGGAATAATTATACAATTCAAATTTTATATGAGTACTTAAGTACCTATAAATAAACATTCTATCGAGTTCTTATCCTTAATGGAGTAGACAGAGCATTGTAGATCTTGCTGATCTATCTAAAGTGAAAATAGTGCGAAGTTGCCAGCTACAAGATACAAAGATTCAAATGTTTATTTAGTAATTAGACCTTTACAGACACTTTTACAAGTCACTATTATAAGTTTAACTTACATGACGTGTGGTGTATATTAAAATTTAATTTATTTTTTAAGAAAAGCTACCGATACCAATACTTCGCAACGACCACTGCTGAGAAAACTGAACTGGGTTTCTTTCGGCGTAATCTTCCCAGCAGTGGTCGTTCCGAAACGCTAGTAGTATTTAGCTTTTGCACTAAAATAATATAAAAAATGACCTTCAATAAGAGATAAATTTATCCTACATTGAATTTAAAAAAATTGACTTTGAAAAAGCACCGAAACAAACTAATTTTCACAGTATTGGAAGGGCATTGTCATAATGTCATATTACTATTATTGTCTTTTTTAAATCAGTAATAAATACTTATAATAATACAATGTTGATAAATTATAACATACTAGCTGTGCCCGTGGGCTTCGCTCCCCACTGTTCTATGTCCTTCCCTGGATATTAAACTACATCCATATCAAATTTCATCTGAATAGGTTCAGTGGTTGAAGCGTTAAGTGGTAACAAATAAACAAACTTACTTTCGCATTTATAATATGTAGGATAATCACATCGCGCCTATTTAACAAGATTCGCATTTCCTCTATCAACTTCTCTTAAAATCTTTGTGCGTTAGAATTTGGACAAATTTTCACGTGACTTATTTTAGATTAGGTATATTTTATATCTGTATTTATTTATTTTATTTTGACATAGGACGAGATCAATTTTATGACTACTTCCTATTATGACGACACGCGATTTAGACCATGAGTGATTTAGACGGGTTGCTACACAGTCTACTTGCGTTTAAGACCATTCGCGACTAACTTAATAATAAATTGTTACAATACAATACAATCCAAATACTCTTTATTGCAACATTATTATTAATAATAGGCATCAATGTCCCAGTATTGTGCAAAGGCCTCTCTCTCTCACTACTCCATGACTCTCTATTTTGTGCCATTTATTGCCAGTTTTTATTGTATTTATTAAGGTCGTCGCAGCAACGTGTCCGAGGGCGGCCGCGGTGTCGCTTGCCATTTGGAATCCAATTGGTAACTCTTTTTGCCCATTATTGGTCTTGGCACATCCTGACTACGTGTCCAGCCCAGTCCCACTTCAAATTAGCTGCTTTTTCTGCAACATCTATTATTTTGGTTTTTGAGCGCAGAGTGGTGTTTCGTAAGTGGTCTGAGAGTTAGCACCATAAACAAAAGGAAATTCAAAAAACAAAACAAAAAATTAAAGGACAGAATTATGATACAATGGCGGACTCGTTGTAGACAAAATGTTGACTCTTCCAGTCAACCTTTGGGTTTAGTGCGAAGTGAATATTTAAGAGATAAGATATACTTGTTTTCATTGTAATATGTTGACAGACAATAAAAAATTTGTTTTATTACAAAAAAGATTAGGTATTTATCATAAATAATCTTACTATTTTGAAACTTAACTCTTACAGAGCTGGACTCGGTCACTCAAACAACTAAGTAATAGTTTGTACCTGCGACTAACTAACTTCAACTAAAACTTTGCAGATAACAAAGGGAATAGCGGCAAAGTTATCAGTTAAACAACTTTGAACTCAATCTGAAAGTTGGTAGAGTTGACGATTGATTGCAGTAAATATCAATTACTACATCAAATAAATAGGTTAATGGTTCTTTGAGATAGGTTTGAATCTGTTTGATGGTGACTGATTGCTAAGATAATATTGAATTGATTAATAATTCGTTTATACTTACTTGCGACAAATTATTTAAATAAGATAGTCGTAAGATAAAACTTTTTTATCACACAGACTATATTAAACACTTTGTAAGTATGAATTTATTCCAAATGTTTTTGAATTCTGATTGAATTTTTAATTTATTTTAATTTTAATGTAGTTTTAATTAATTAATATCTTTCTATTTTAGTTTATTGAATTTCATGTTTCTATGCACTGAGTTGTTTCCAAATTAACGATATTATTTAATATTTTATTGTTATATTTATTTAATTATTTTTCGCTTACTCTTGCACACTTACTTAGAATGAGTAAGTACGAGGTGAAAAAACAAAGGGCTTAGTGTAAATACATTTCATTATAGAAATAAATTAAAAGAGTCGACCCCAAATAGAAAAAAGTAGAGGAAGATGATAATCATGACTTAACGCTTTTACAGGATCGACAATATGTCCGCGACCGACAGTGACAGTTGGCGATCGTCGCCAACTGTTGCAAACGGTCGCGTGACACATGTCAATCTATCGCACAAACTGTCAAAATTTTCCACGCGATTTTATCATCGCGCAACGTTTGCCAGCGG
Source organism: Acrobasis consociella (assembly GCA_963555685.1). NCBI lineage: Eukaryota > Metazoa > Arthropoda > Insecta > Lepidoptera > Pyralidae > Acrobasis > Acrobasis consociella. The sequence continues at coordinate 18,051,130 of OY743108.1, forward strand.
TCGCGCGGCAGTTTGTGTCAGATTGTCACGCGACCATTTGCGATAGTCGGCGACCGTTGCGCGACATCATGCGAAACAGGGGGGTACTCCAAAAGCGGTATGCAAGAAGAACGTTACTGCGTATCCGTGTTTCAGTATCAAGCAACCTTGAGCATTTACGAATAATGATAAAGTCTAATTTGGTTCGACATAGAAATAGGACGTCACTTTCGTACGACTCACGTATTATTTTATAGAGTAACCCCCTGGTCAGTGACGGTTCCCGATAATAATCTTATCTGGTTTTAAGAGCCCTTAGCTATTTATTACAAAACAATACAATATTATTGTACAAATTAAATAAATACAGGACATAATTATCTTAAAAACTAGGATATGCGCAAAAGGCGGCTAACCTAGCTTTATAGAAATAAAGTGATCTATTATCTAGTTTATTATTCTATCTAGTTTTAATAAAAAGCATATTAATTTAAATTTCTTGCAAAATACACGAGAATTCACAAGGTAGTTAGAAAAGAACTTCCATATATGTAATTATGTAACATCTAAATTAAATAAATTTAAACAAAACAAATAATAATAATTAAGTTATAATTAAATTCAAAAAGGTATATTCATAAACTACTAAATTCAACTTTGAAGTGTACTTCTAAATTTCTAGCTCGTAGCCAACGTTATTTCAGCGCGATTTATCTCATCGGGCTCTCTGTACATTAGCATAACTACAATATAACTTTGTGTGTAAGTGGTTTTGGTTGCCAGTGTTATGACAGCGGCGAAAGTTAAACAGCATTTGCATAGATTGGGACGAGACCAGGATTTTGCACTTCTGGAGATGGAGGGTACTTATTTAATTGAAACTTAATTTCAAATTTACATAGAGGATTTTAAATAATTTTAAAGGAAAATCATCCGGCTCGAAGGACCATTATGGTCCTTCGAGCCGGGCGTTTCGGCGAGCGTAGGCTTCGGTTGTCGCCTAGGCCCGCGCCATACACGAAGAGATGGTCATGTTGATGCTTGCGTGGTGTTGTTATGGAGACACAAGACCATGTCACATTAAAACTGATTCATTACTGATAAAATGTGATGGGTCCTTTCTCGATCGCTGTTCGATAGTGTCTCGTTTGACTGTTATAATACTTAAAGTAAAAACAGCTGACACGCAACCTACATAATAGGTGGCCACGTGCAGCAGTACAATATGTAAACATAAAAAAATTACTAGCTGCTGCTCTGTTTGATTATTAAAGGTTATGGAGTTTTCTAAAAATTATGGCTTATACATTAGGCTAAAAATGCTATTTTAGAACCCTTTTGATGAGGGTTATGTCCAGCAGTTAGTCACTTACACATGTAAGAGAAACAAACAATCCAGCTGAGGACATCTTATGACTGATATAGTAATAACTAGTCTATAGTATCACAATATGACATCACACTAATATTAAAAAGGTGAAAGTTTGTAAATGTGTGTGTGTGTGTACGCTTGTATCTAACAAGCGCGTACGCGCGCAAAGGGTAAGACCAATTTTGATAGAATTTGGAATGCAGAATACTGACACCCTGGATTAACACTAGGCTATTTCAGGCGCGGGTAATACTACGGGGTACAGCGAGTACTAAATAAAATACAATAAGCATAAAACCTATGCACATTTATAATTGGATAATTTGTATTTGTTCCAGATTCCCAAATGACAACAAAGAAGTTTTCCGAAGACCCAGAATTCGACAGGCCGATAGGAAACCACACGTTCTTCCTAGGAAGAGAAGCGGTCCTAGGGTGTGCTGTCACGAACCTTGGGAAACATAAGGTGAGTCATCTTCTTCGAGGCCTAGTGTCCTTGTTGATAAATCTGTCTAAGCTGACATATTCTCATAATCCTCGATAAAGTTGCTGACTAGGTGTTTCCTGCTGGTTTATTTTTACAGCTGACAAAAACATTTTATGCTGTCAAAATATTTACTTTTTTTATTTCAATTTTAAAGGGTAAATTTCAAAGGGTAGAAGGCCAAAAATTTATTATTCGGTACAGTTCATAAAATAACATTTAGGTACGTCACAAAATAGTGTCAGTTTTCATTGATCATATCGATTTTCAACATGATAGATTTATTAATGCAAAAGAAACTAATATTAAAAACTATTTGACTACAAAAAAGCATGAAATCACACTTTTGTATTTCATACAAATCCCATAGCAAATGTTTGTTATGACGTTTAGAAAATAATAAATGATTTGACTTGCTGTCATCTAGCGGATTACTTTTGCCACAGAATATTGTGTGAACTTGATTTAAAACATTTCTCAATATTTTTCTTTCTTGCCCTTATTTATTGATTTTTATAACAAAAAGCAATACTCGCTTGTAAAATTCCCTTCTAGAGCATAGACGGGCTACGTTCAAATGTTTTCAAAATAACTCAGAAATAAGAAGTGATGAGGTAAATACAAAATAATACCGTAACTATTCCTGTATAATTTGTCAGATACTTGTACCAGTTTATATTAAAAAGTTTATCATCGGCTAGAATTAAAACTAACGCGAGACACTTTATCATTTCAGACTTTGGTTTGTCCGTCTTTGAATAAAGAAACTCATCTTCCATAATTTTCCATAATTACCAGTTTCAAGCCTCCATCATTAGTCAGAATGAGTAAGTACTCGCGCACGAAGGGTTCCGTTCCATACCATTATCTATAAATAAATCACGTTTGTTGTATGGGAGCCCCCTTAAATATTTATTATATTCTGTTTTTAGTATTGATTGTTATAACGGCAACAGATATATAAGGTAACAAAATATACTGAAACTATTTTATGGGTGGAATCTGTCCATGATACTGAACAACCTCCCAAAGAACACATACTCACATACCGAAATATGAAAAGTAATTTTTGGCCTCCCATACAAGTTGACCGATCAGCTGATCCGAGTTTGTATGGAAAGCCAAAAAATATTCTTCATATTTCGACATATGTTTTTTGGGGAAAGTTGTGTATCACGGGACTGAGTTCTTCCTAAAATAGTTTTAGTATATATTTTGTTAGACCTTGTATATTATCATAATTTTAACTGTCTAGCTATCACAGTTCATGAAATACAGTCTGGTGACAGTCAGACAGACAGACGGACCGGCAGCGGAGTGTAAGATATAGGGTCCCGTTTTTACCCTTTGGGTACGGAGCCCTAAAAACTTACCTATCCATAAATTTTCGTACTTAACCTTTACCTACCAAACCGGGCCGACCTCCGTTGAAATATCGCTCACCCAAGTCACATTTTCTCATCGGCCTAAAATACCAGTACTTATTTAAATCGTCGGCAAGACGCACCTATTGAAACTTCCCAGCTCGACATTATTACGTCATTTATAACTTTTTCTCCAAAGAAATGCGAGACTCCAAAGTTTATGTACTCTCGCGGAATACCTTTGCTATAAAATATGGAGCGTCACAGAAAAGTATCTCGTAGTAACCTTGTGTACTTACTTTGAGTACTAGGCTACCAGGCGATGTTAAATAATCAACTGTCACTTCCCAGAAGGTTTTAATAGTCCAAAAAAAATAAAAATAATCCTTATCAATTAAATAACTTCTTATCGAGTGTGTTAGTGGCTAACACTAGTGTCAGAGTTTTTAAACCGCCTTTAAGGCGTCTGACATGGTTTTAGGTAACGACCAATCTCAAAGACAGTGACCGGAACCGACGGCTTAACGTGCCCTCCGAATCACGGATCATCTTACTTATCAGACAATCAGGTGATAAGCCTACAATGTCCTAAGCAAACTAGGACATCAACACAAAGTCGTTGCCGCCACCGGGAATCGAACCCGCTACCTCCGGGTATGAGCCGAACGCTCTAACCACTACACCAAGGAGACAGTTAAATAACTTACAGTGTGAAAAAAAAAGGTATCAACCAGAAGAGAGTAAACGTGTTAATCAATGTGAACAACGTTTACGAGGCACCCCAAGCTGTTTATCACATGGAAAAGTTGTTCAATCATCAGTTCATCAGTATGTATTTTTTTAAGGTTTCAATCCTCATATTTCCGCCGTATTTAAAAATTCGAAGTACTGAATCCGTTGAGAAATGCGACCTGCAGGCGAGAACCACCGGAAAGCTGGACAAAATTATTCTATGCCCATCTCGAAACAAAGATGCTTCCCTGCAGGTAAAACTAAACTTGAACTAACTGCAGGTAAACAATCTTAAGTTAAAGTTAATGTGGAAATTATTCTTACAATAAGAATTGTTTACTTTAAATCAAACACGATTTGATTATATCTACCAAAAAAACGACATTGAGTTTATTCAGAGACTGTATTCATACAGAGACTGATTTAATATCGCGTGGGATAAAAAATTGAGTTTCGCGTCATTCCGCGTTCATTCCTTGCCCCCCGTTCCACAGTTAGACGAGATATTTAAAAGTCTGCGGGGTGCCTCGCAGATCGCCCCGCACCTCATCCGAGTGGGCCATTGTAATAGAGTTCCCTTACCTTATCCAGAACCGAATTTTTCGGTACAATAATGTAGTCTAGCTTTTATTTTAAAACGAAGAGTCAAAGACATTGTACATATATAACTGATTTTTACAGTCGAAATATGAACTTGAAGGAGATAATTGTTCAAATATCATTTTTGACCATCAATATGAGAAACTTATAAACCCTTATATTTTCTTTCAAGTTTTTATTTTAAATTTGGAGACTAGTCATTTGCCTAGATGTATGCAATTTCTTTAAAATCACAAGTACTTTAAAATCTGTATGTAATTTCAAAATAAAAGGTAGACTACGTTTGTATGAAAATATCTATGGTAAGGGGATTCTTAAGGTAATATGTTGTTGACGTATACAAGAGTACAGACGGCTACAGTACAAGAGTACAAGTAAAAGTCGCATCTGTTATTTTCTAATTTGTATCTCTTTCTTTGCGGGCACGTTCAGATACGTGTAACGAAAATTCGAGATTGTTCGAAAGCTTACGTCGGTGGGATTTTTCTTTTGTAGCCGTTTTAATCTGTGATTAGTAAGGCTTTGAGTAAATAAAACTTTGCCTCGTTATTGAAAAAGCTGTTTAAGTTACGTTTTTAGATTCTGCAAAGATTGATATGAAAGTGATCTTGAACAATTATTAAAATTCTCTATGTACTTATTTGAAAAAGTTTTATGTACATTTTCGTTATTTGATTTTTACAAGAAAATTATGACTCTTTATTTATTATTATTTTTATATACCTACTAAAAACATCTTTAATTTTTAATAAAATTTAAAACGTGTATTTATTTTTTTCGTCTAAATAAAATTAATCAAGGCATTATACTAAAAGAAAAAAACAGGTAAAATGCTTGTATGTAACCATTATCTCTATCATCATAATCATTATCATTTTAGCATCATTATCATAAAGTCCACTGCTGAACATAGGCCTCTTCCAAGGATTTCCAAAATTACCGATCTAGAGCGGATTGCATTCAGCGCCTTCCAGCGACCTCAGTCAGGTTGTCAGACTACCTTGTGAGTGGTTGTCATACGCGTCGCTTGCCAGTACGTACCATTTCAGCCGCATGACGTCCACTGCTGAACATAGGCCTCTCCAAGGATTTCCAAAATGACCGATCTAGCACGGCTTGCATCCAGCGCCTTCCAGCGACCTCAGTCAGGTTGTCAGACCACCTTGTGAGTGGGTATCCTACGCTTCGATCGCCAGTGTTTATGTAATAGCATATTTTATTGAAGTTATTTTAAATAAGTATAGTAAAAAGATATGCTATTTTAGTTATTTTAAATAAGTATAGTAAAAGTTACTTCTTTATAGGTTAATTTTACGATCATGTAAAATTAACCTATAAAGAAGTAACTTTTACAATGCGGAAGGTTTCCTAACGTAACAATAAACCTAACATGGCTGCCTTTAAGTATTTTTCTTGATTAACGGTCCAACTTGCAAAAAATAGAGGTGACCCCGTAAACAGAGGAAGGCAAGAAAAATGAAGTAAAAAATGGCACAGCCTGTACGAGCTTACTGGGATTGTTATTGAGGATCCGCGAATTACTTTCTTTTATAAAAGCTTTTTAAAGTATTTTAAATAATTTTTCGAAATTAAAACCGACTTTACCGCCAAACTACACAATCAATTTTTAATAAAATTTCCATGGGGCCTCCTCGGAATAGGTTTACCTTATCCAAATCGGTCCAGGACTATTAAAACTTTTTTACAAATAACTTTTTTCGTATGTTAATATACAACTAAATATTGTAAAAATATTTCAAGCATCTACCCGTTGCCTTTATTAATATCGAGAAAAACGGCAAAAATCACGTTTTTGTTTGTATTTTTTTCCCATATTTATTTTATTCTCTTTTTAGTATTAGTTGTTATAGCGGCAACAGAAATACACCATTTATAAAAAATTCTGCTGTCTAGCTTTCACGGTTCATGAGATACAGCCTGTTGATAGACAGACGGACGGACAGCGGAGTCTTAGTAATAGTATCCCGTTTTTACCCCTTAGCTACGGAATCCTAAAATCGCACAAAAAATGTGAAAATTCTTTTAAAATCCACTCGGAATGTCACCCAAAAGGAAAAACAACTACACGCTGTATCGGATAATGTGAAACGCTGTGGTATTAAAATTCACGATGCAGCTTGTGCTAGCAGCTTGATTTTTGTGCATTGTTATGCTGTAGGCATCGGGCCAAGCTGGGACGAGGTGGGAATAGAACATTCTGGATTTTATTTGGCCAGGTAACATCACCTTTCGAAATTTCGAAAGCTATTAGATACATTCTTGGTTCCTTACCCAAAGGGTAAAAACGGGAATCTTTTATTTTTTATGGATGTTCACCGATTATTTGAGTAGCCTGTACCGATTTAGAAAATTCTCTTTAAATTGAAAAGTTTATCATAATCTGATATGTAGTATGGGGTTGAAGTAGGTTTTTAATTTTGAAAAATTGTAATAAACTATGTTCTATAACTATAATTCTTTCCCATCCTATCTGCGAGAGCGTTTCTCCTTATATCCTCCAAAGTCTCCTTGCAGATCCTACCTAAGAACTGTCCTTAAATTCGCTCCTCACAACACCGCTAGTTTTCCTACCCCTTCTTGGTAAGCAGTCAGACTAAGGAACTCATCATTATACGTGAATCTAAAAAGATTTCTGTATTTAAAAGACGAGTAAAAGATCATTATTTATTGGAATCATCTTAATTGTAACTTCTTTCCAGATAAGATCTGTATTTATTAATGTATATGTGTAATATATGTATCAGCTTGTTTATTTGTAATTTGTGTAGTTTGATGTAATTTCTTCTTCCTTTATCCTATGTATGAAAACGCTTGTATGCCTGTCTCACATAAAGATCTCCTAGCACAGGACTACTCCTTTGAGATAAGTAGGTAGTCCCTTTGCACAACTTCTATTTTATGAATTCTCTATAAGTAAATTTTTAGTGTTTATAGCTATATTTACCAAATTCATAAAGTTAATTATAATTAATACCATTACTGGATCAAACGGGACTAAAGGTGTGACTAGACTGTGCCAATTGACTGTCAGTTTCACTGTCAATTAGTGTGTATTTTGGTCGACAGTTATAAACTAGGACTTCGATTGATGATGCCTTTATGTCAACGGTGTATTTATAAGTGATCTGTAAATAAATTGGACTTGGTCTTTTAGAAGAAGATGTATTTATTTAAACAATGTTGTCCTTATATATAGGTGTACGTAATTAGTGTGGGGAGTGTTGTAAGGGAATTTTTACTATTTTTTTATGAACAACATAAATAAGAAGATAAGGTTAAATAAATCACACAGATTGATCTAGCCTAACTTGTATTATGGGAATACTTACTGACTAAATACTTCATCATCATCATCATATCAGCCACAGGAAGTCCACTGCTGGACATAGGCCTCCCCCAAGGATTTCCAAAACGACCGATCGGAAGCGGCCTGCATCCAGCGCCTTACTGCAACATTGCGTAGGTCGTCTGACCATCTAGCAGGTGGGTGCCCTACACTGCGCTTGCCGGTACGTGGCCGCCATTCGAGAACCTTTCTGCCCCATCGGCCATCGGATCTTCGCGCTATGTGCCCCGCCCACTGCCACTTTAATGAGCTAATCCGCTTGGCTATGTCAGTGACCTTCGTTCTTCTACGAATCTCCTCATTTCTGATTCGATCACGTAGAGAAACACCGAGCATAGTCCTCTCCATAGCCCGTTGAGCGACCTTGAGCCTTCTTATGAGACCCATAGTAAGGGACCACGTTTCAGAGCCATAAGTCATCACTGGTAACACACATTGATTAAACACTTTAGTCTTGAGGCACTGAGGTATTCTAGACGATAAAACACTGCGCAATTTTCCGAACGCTGCCCAGCCTAGTCTAAGACTAAATACTTACTGAACATTATTTAATAAAATATAAAAAAAAACTACAAGGTATTTGGAAGGGGATGGCGGAGACCTTTTCCCAGCATTCATGGGGCAGTATACGTTAAATATAAATAAAATAAAAAAAAGAACTAATAAGGAGTCTCATTTTGAAGACATGACTGCGATTGTCAAAGTGTTCGAGTTCTTGTCTGTTTTTTGTTACATAGGTATAGTTTTTTTTATGTATTTAATAGAAGCCTAATTACTGAAACAACAAACATTTGAAATTTGAATTTCAAATTTTTTGTGGAATCACCGTACAGTATATACGAGAATTTTATCTGCGTCTTTCAGAGAACATTCTCGAATTTTATCTGAAAACAAAAGAAAACATGTCGAATATTCCAGACAACGAACGCAAGTTAATTACAGATGTACAGCAACCCCATGTCACAATTAGGACGGTTAGTTAAGTAGGCAAACATAAGACCTTTTTGATTAAAAACACAACGAAAACCTCCTTTGTCTCGGGTGCAATTATACCCACAAAAATTTTCGCCGATTAACTTTCATTGTGAGTTCCGGCTCTAGCTTGCGGGTCCGCTTTATCCGGAAAAGGGACGTACATCCGGTTAAAAATAAAATGTACAAACCACAGGGTTCTGGTTGAATCAGAGTTGTTAATGAAACAACCGCTGGTCCAGTAATTACTGGTGAAAAGGAGGTAATCTGCTTTATGTTGTTAGCAGAATGGTTGTTGTGTCCCGATATTGATTTTGTAAAGTAATATTGTTGTCAAACAGTAATTTGTGTGCTAACGTAATTTTACGCAATTCGATACTTTTTTTAGGGTTCCATACTTAAAATGTTTGCCGTGTGGTTTCTGGCAGAGTAGAATAGGGCCACTCCAAGTCCTTCCGTGGATGTCGTATAAGATGACTCCTGAGTCATTCATATTCCCTGGAATACAAGCTAAACAAAGCTTAAAAACATCAACCAGACCTCTCCAACACGTCTGGCCAGCGAAGAGAGGCCAAAGTCCTCTGGCTGCTCTGGCCAAGTATAGCTCTGGTAGTACAGAGAGGGTCGTGCTCCTGCAGTGGAGATAAAAATACCTGATAAATAATGATGCCTCAAAATGTAAATACGGGACCCTATTACTAAAACTCCACTGTCTGTCTGTCACTAGGCTGTATCTAATGAACTGTGATAACTAGACAGTTGAAAATCACAGATGATGTATTTCTATTGGCGCTATATTTACAAATACTAAAAACAGGATAAAATAAATATCAAAGAGTGGCTTCCGTACAACAAACGGGATTTTTTATAGATAGAACGAGTCTGACTCGAACTTGGTTGGTTTTATTTCTAAACTAAAGATTATTAATACCAATTGAGATTATTATTACTCACGTACAGAAGTCTTTCACAGTAAAGGTATTTAATGAAATATCTACTTTATTTGGTTAGCAATATAGTTTAATTTAGCTCGCGTCAGAACTCACATTTTCGTTTCAAAACCTAGATACCCATTGCAAGCCAATTTCAATCTTTTATCTCTAGACCAACGATTCATGTTACTGAATTTCCCACTCCTCCTCAAAAATGTAGGTATATTTTCGATACCCTAAGGGAAGTGACACAGCCCTGCCTAAAGGAGATATAGGTAATAGAGAACAGACAGCAGTGTCCTCTGTGAAAGACATCTACTGCCATCATCAACCCGTCTGCCCAGCGTGGTTATTATGGGCAAATCATCCCTCTATTAAGAATGGCCTTTGTTCTCGCAAAGTACCTGTATTAAAAGCTGTAAAGACACAATTTTCGTGACGCTATTCCGAATTTATGACCTTCTTTAATGATAAAAATATTTATAATAGAGTTTATTTAGACGTGTGAATATTTTTTATAAGAAATATTTCTGAAATGACGCCAGGACTGTTAACCAGAACTTTGCGCAAATGCTAAACTTTTGCACAAAGTTCTAGTCAACGGGCCTCTTTTGAAGGGCTGATGAGGAATAGTGTTCCCGTTTCACTTTTTGCATGTTTTCTACTGATGTGTCAGACAATATTTGTAAAATAACTTGTCAGACAATCGTACGGAAGGAAACAAATTGTACTGTAGCAACGGCAAGGACAAATGTCGGTGAACAAAAGAACGTTGGGAAATGGTTGTACAATCGATATACGTTCAATCATCAGGCCTTTTTGTCTTTGCTACAGGAGCACGATACTCTCTGTACAACCAGAGCCATACTTGCGATATACGTTATTCAAAATATTTTTTTCTTTCCAGGTGGGATGGCTAAGAGCAGAAGACCAGACCGTCCTGACGATGCACGACCGCTCCGTGCTCGGCGCGCGCTACTCCGTGACCCTGGATGCGCCCGCGACCTGGCAGCTGCGCATACGCCACCTACGCGCCGAGGACCGCGGCTGCTACATGTGTCAGATCAACACGCAGCCAAGTATGAAGTGGCAGATCGGCTGCATTGATGTATACGGTGAGTTGCCTTCAGCACTTATCAACTGCTACATGTGTCAGATCAACACGCAGCCCAGCATGAAGTGGCAGATCGGTTGCATTGATGTATACGGTGAGTTGCCTTCAGCACTTATCAACTGCTACATGTGTCAGATCAACACGCAGCCAAGTATGAAGTGGCAGATCGGCTGCATTGATGTATACGGTGAGTTGCCTTCAGCACTTATCAACTGCTACATGTGTCAGATCAACACGCAGCCCAGCATGAAGTGGCAGATCGGTTGCATTGATGTATACGGTGAGTGAGTTGTCTTGAGTACTTATCAAATCAAATATTTATCATCTCATCATTATCTTCTTCTAGGTCTTTTAAGTCTCCACTGCAGGAGCACGACACTATCTGTACTACTGAAGCCATACATAGATCATGGCTATACCGTACGAAGCTATATAATATAGGTATTATATCGCATCTCACTATCACACTAATATTGTTAAGGCGAAAGTTTGTGAGTGCGTGTGTATGTTCGTTACTTCTTCACCCGCAAACAGCTGGAACAATTTTGATAAAATTTGGTATGCCGTAAGCTGACACCCTAGATAACCTCTTAAGCTACTTTTTCTGCGGTTAACACCGCGGGTCGCAACTAGTATTAAAAAAAGCTAAGGGTAGCTTTAAGAATAATCTGTAAAGCAAGGTAAGTATAAATAAAATAGGTGTATGATAGAAAGAGGAAAATTAGTATCTATAGATTTATTTCGGGGTAACTGCTTATAGCTACGGTGCGCTGAAACAGAGGACGGAAATTCCAAAAACTTGTTTTTGTAGTGTGTGATCAAAATAACATCTAGTGGCGGCTAATGGAATCACTTATTGAACATCAAGTTTCAAAGTGTCAAGTTAAAATTAAGTATAAAGCACTAGCTACATAATGTAATTCAATTCAAGCGAAAAAGATGGCGCTCATATTAACAACAAGTACGCGACCAATACGATACATAAGGACATACACTGTCATGTCTTTATCCCTAATGGGGCAGACAAGGCATATAAGAATTTTTCGATGCAAAGAAAGTTATTGAGGACGACGAATTTCATTTTCAACAAAGCCCAGTCAGTGTAACAACACCAAAACTGCTTCTTTGTTACTTACAAAAATATTGATTAATTTTTCAGTTGAAATAAACTTCTATAGTTTTTGTCAAAACAAAATACTGCGCTCGTTATTTGAGCGCTAAGCCCCGCGACCTTCCAGAAATGTTGCCATCCATATTCTGGCTTCAGCCCCGAAAATATCCATGAAGATATACGATTACGGCCACCTTAGATTGCGAGGTATGGCGCTGTATATCTGAACCGCACCCTTTTATTTCCATCCGTTTCTGGGGCAAGTTTACAGATTATAGAAAGTAGAAGATCGAGTACAAAAATATGACGAAAGTTTCTATTGTCTCGTCTTGGCGTGGGCTCTACCGTATCTCCAGATCTTATGATTTCTGTGGTCATCGTGAAGATGTAGGTTTTATTTTAAATAATTAATAGGTACTTATTTTGTTTCTTTTCACTGTAATAAAATTATTTATTAAAAAAGCGGCCAAGTGCGAGTCGGACTCGCCCATGAAGGGTTCCGTAGTAGCAAATAACATAATATGAAAGTCTTGTAGTATGTTTTTTTAATTTTTTTATATTTGAGTTGATTGAATGAAAGGTAAATTGCCGTTTATGATTTATGACGTATTAAAAAAAACTACTTACTAGATATCGTTCAAACCAATTTTCGCTGGTAGTTTTTATGGTAATGAGCATCATGTATTTTTTTTAGATTTATAATTCCCTTATTTTAGAAGTTACGGGGGGGGGGACACACTTTTTTCCACTTTGGAAGTGTCTCCCGCGCAAAGTATTCGGTTTATAAAAAAATGATATTAGAAACCTCAATATCATTTTTGAAGACCTATCCATAGATACCCCACACGTATGGGTTTGATGAAAAATAAATTTTTGAGTTTCAGTTCTAAGTATGGGGAACCCCCAAAATTTATTGTTTTTTTTTCTATTTTGTGTCAAAACCTTAATGCGGTTCACATAATACAGCTACTTACCAAGTTTCAACAGTATAGGTCTTATAGTTTCTGAAAAAAGTGGCTGTGACATACGGACGGACAGACAGACAGACATGACGAATCTATAAGGGTTCCGTTTTTGCCATTTGGCTACGGAACCCTAAAAATTGTCTATTGTAAAAAAATGGTTTGCCTATTGTGATGCAGTCATAGATATTTTAAAAAGTCTCTGAATTATTTTTTTCAACTTTTAAACATTAGCTAACTACTTGGAATGAATCTATTCATTAAACGTTAATTTTTGCACTAATATGTAAGGGGTAAATGACTACATGATAGACAATAATTGGCCAAGTGCGTGTCGGGCCACGCGCAGTATAGGGTTCCGTAGTTGTAAATGCCAACTTGCAGTCTAAAACGGCTAAGTATTGAATTTGTATGAAATTTTACTTTTCGAGTACATTTTATAAGTTGATCACATATAACTTTTTAATTTATGGCAGCGACCCTTTAAATTTTTTTTTTCCATATTTTATTTTACGACTTTTTTGCCATGATTGATATACATATCCATGCCAAATTACAGCTTTCTAGTACTTATAATTTCTGAGTAGGACCGCGGACGGACAGACAGACAGACAGACAGACAGACAGACATGGCGAAACTATAAGGGTTCCTTGTTTACTACGGAACCCTAAAAACCATCTAAAAATATATATAAATACTTCAAAAGTTTGTTCGTAGACGACATTTTCCGAACCAGATAAGTATCAAAAATTATATTCGTCAGTGGAAAGTATTTTTTCTAAAGATTATATATTTTAACTATATTTGTGATAATATCTCCTTATTTCTATAATCGTTAAACTAAAGCGGAAATCGATTGGTCAGGTAAGATTTTCTGTTTTGACGAAAATGTAAAGTTTTTGGAAACCGCAGTATTAAGGTATCTAAAGTATCACAGTATTTTAAAAAGGTTCTATTTAAAAACAAATTAGACTAAATTACTGATTTATCTTTTTTAAGTTAAATAAAACAGGTATGTAATAAAACAAACCACGGGCTATACGAAATCACTATAGATGGAATTAAAATAATACCAGTGGAACAAGAAGTTTTTTTATCATTTTTATACTACAATGTGCAGCCGCCTAGGCAATTAGTATGGGAATATTATATTTATATGTATATTTTTTAGCCATTTAGGTCCCATAGTTGGGCAAATGGTATTTATGTGGAAATATCTTTTTTTTTATTGGTTTTTGTACTGTTATTTTAATTTATTATACTACTAGCCGAAGCCCGCGACTTCGTTCGCGTGGACTTTATGTCTCTGGAAAATGCTCATCAGGATGAACAACTTTTACTAAGGCGGCATTTTTATATCTCTTATAGTTTAGCTTGACCATTATGGTTCTGCATCAGGCGTTCCATTTTCCAAAATCATTTATACCCTATATGTTGCCCAGGCTTAATAGCTATATAACAAAAAAAGTTTCATTCGAATCCGTCCAGTATTTCCGGAGATTAGCGTGTACAAACAGACAAACAGACAAACAGACATACAGACAAACAGACAAACAGACAGACATTTTTTTTGTAATTCTTACTCTATTATTATGTCTCCATCGCCCCCAATATTTTTTTTGGAAATATATTTAATGTACAGACACACTTTTTTTACTGTTTTATTATATGTATAGATAAAGATCTAGTATAGCTGGTGGTATGTCCTTTCAACGTTGTATAGATTCTCACCTTGTAGACTTAGTATCAAGAACCTTCCACGACAAATTCCTAATGGGTCTGTGTATTAGTGTGTATTCACACCGCGCCCACACTTGATCGATCGCCGACGGGAGCTTTCACATATTCTATTAAGTTATTAATGTATTCCGAGGTACGTTGCACCCTAATCGCTCCCTATAATCGGTAGTGGACAAAGGCTTTTAAGGCTTGAGGTCGAAGTATATTAAAAATAACTACACAATGGCTTGAGGGTAGTGAGTAACAGTGATATTTCATTACGTGGTCATTGTTATATGGCAGTCGTCAAGCTATGCCAGAAACCTTTAGGCAGCCTGAAAAATCAGACGCCAGTATTGGCCACTTAAACACAAGAAAAACATATTAGTGGTTTAAAAAAATATCAATGCGTACAAAATATATCTTTTATCTATAAATATTAAAGGCAAAGGTGATTGACAGATGTATCAACGCACAGCCCAAACCGCTGGGTCTAGAGACTCCAAATTTGGCTCATAGGTTCCTTATACGGTTTAGGGGTGTACTAAGAAAGCATTTTTCAATAAGATGGTAAAACGGGGATCCGAAGTTTGTATGCAGAAAAACATTGGTTAGACCATTTTATTCGAAACTTCGCGGGAGTAGGTACTGCATTAGGTAAATGAGTAAGTATGTGTTTTAGGATTTTATATATATCAACCCCTAAAGGGATGAAATGAGGTGACCTAGGCTATGCTAAAGCGTTCTGTCGCTCTCCCTCGCTCTAGCAAGGGCAAGAAAGATTATTATATTTGATAACTATTCAAACATTTTAACATAATAACTCATATTTTATCAAAATTAATAACGTTAAAATCAATTATAAATCCTATTAGAATCATTTCCGACTTCTACGCGGACGAAGTCGCGGGTTAAATTTCATTAAAATATAAATCTATATTTATCAATTTCGATGATTTTCGGTAACAGTCCTGTTATATGTAGGCACCTAAGGCAACATTATTACGGAATTTACGGAACACAAAACAACATCATGTATATGCTGTAACAACTTGCCGTGTTTTGCCGCAAGTTGAGGGTCCTAAGTCAGGTTAATCTGAAGATTAGGAGAAATGTAATCCTCTGTATAGGGCTTAGTATAGTCAAGGATTTGCGTTATTTCCGTGAGTGAGATACATCCGTCGTTTGTATGTATGTTCGTTCTGTTACAAAAGAGCGAGGTTAGCACTTTAAAAGAAAAAAACAATTTTTTAAAATAAGAAATTGGATTTTATTTTTATTAAGTTAACACTGAATTTAACAACAGGATTTAGTAAAATTTTGGATTGAGTCGGAGTAATATTATCGATTGCGACGTTTTTTGGTAACATTCCTGTTATCTGTACGCACCTAAGACAACATTATTACGAAACACAAAACAACATCATGTATATGCTGTAACAACTTGCCGTGTTTTGCCGGCAAGTGGATGGTCCTAAGTCAGGTTAATCTGAAGATTAGGAGAAATGTAATCCTCTGTATAGGGCTTAGTATAGTCAAGGATTTGCGTTATTTCCGTGAGTGAGATACATCCGTCGTTTGTATGTATGTTCGTTCTGTTACAAAAGAGCGAGGTTAGCACTTTAAAAGAAAAAAACAATTTTTTAAAATAAGAAATTGGATTTTATTTTTATTAAGTTAACACTGAATTTAACGACAGGATTTAGTAAAATTTTGGATTGAGTCGGAGTAATATTGTCGATTGCGATGTTTTTTGGTAACATTCCTGTTATCTGTACGCACCTAAGACAACATTATTACGAAACACAAAACAACATCATGTATATGCTGTAACAACTTGCCATGTTTTGCCGGCAAGTGGATGGTCCTAAGTCAGGTTAATCTGAAGATTAGGAGAAATATAATCCTCTGTGTGGGGCTTAGTGTAGTCAAAGTTTTGCGTTATTTCCTTGATCTATTTGTCTGTGAGACTACTAGAACCATCCGTCTTTTTTATGTATGTTCGTGACGTCAACTCAATAAGTTTTGTTCTGAGCGTCATGCATTAAATTTACTAGGTGTTTAGAAGTGCCCAATAGAGTTTTTAAGTTCGAACATAAGCTAAACCGGTCAAGGGGTTGCCGATTGGGGTTTGCGAGTTCGCCGTTCGGAGCGAACAACTAGAAGTTCCTTTAATGGTGTAAAAAAAGCTTAGCTTAAGCTTAACAAAAAGCTAAAAATGTAAAAGCTGCTTCTCTTCCCGAATTTTGATTATTTTTGTCTTCTCGCCCACCATCACGGTGAAAGTGGGCTTTGGGTCTTGCTCTTGCTCTATCTTCACTATTAGGGATAAAGACGCGATAGTCGAAACGAAAAGAGTTCCGTTTCTTCCATTCCAGAACTTCGGAAGTCTAAAAATGGAACACTGCAACATGTGTGACGTCACATCCGTTTGCCCTACTATATGGGTCGGTGCGCATGTGGGAATATAATCACATAGCAGCATAACGTTTTCCCTGGACACTCATATCCTGTTTGAAAGTTATAGCCATAGTTGTTTTTTTAAAAGCTCAATGACGTGGTAGAAGAAGCGCTGGTATACCCTCCAGCGATTAAACATGTTAAGCGACCCCTGTCAATATCCATACTAAGATTGGTGAAATTTTATTTTGTTCTTGTATTGTATTTTAAATCCATTCAACTATAATAGTGAGTAGTCTAATTCTTTTTGGGATTTCGTAGAATGCGACTTAGGAAATACAAGCTAAACAAAGGTTGTAAACGTCAATGAGACCTCTCCAACCCGTCCGGCCAGCGCGGAGAGTGTAGGCCAAAATCCTCTGGCTGCTCTGGCCAAGTATGGCTCTACTAGTATTTAGAGAGGGTCGTGCTCCTGCAGTAGAGACAAAAAGACCTGATGATGATGATGATAGTCATCTAGTACATCCCGTGATTTGATTTATTACTGGTGAGTCCCTTTCCTCAACCGAGTATAAACAAAGAACTAAATTTCCGCAGACGAAGTCACGGGTAAAGGCCAAGTAATAAAAAAGAAATATTTATTTACAGCACCCCAAATTCCGACTGACAGCAATCCTATTTACTTTATAGGATAACGTTCAAAAAGAGCAAATCTTAAGCCTAATATTATATGAGGGTTAAATTATGAAATTTCGGAGTAACCCCGACGGAGTTTCGCAATTTCGCCGGGCAATATTTGCATTCGCCGGAGATTTCTTTTTCAATTTCCAACTTGTTCGCTTCTTTATTGGGCGGGTGTCACGGTAGCGGACGGCACTAAGGCACTTACAGTATTACTTGTACTAAACGGTTTAAGTGTACATTCAGCTTCGACGTATTTTACTCTGGTTTACGATTTGAATACTGTGAAATCCAAGAGAAAATATGTTTTGTGTCAGAAAATTACTCGTGTTTTCTTTACTTTACCTTTCATTTTTAACCTTTCGCACGCCAGCGCGTGTTTTGAAGTGTTATAATGATTATAAAGTGGTGTGTATTGTTAACTTACCTTAATACTTATTGTAAACTAGCTGTGCTCCGCGGTGTTACCCGCGCATAAAGTATCCAATGTGTTAATCCAGGGTGGCAGCTTCCTGCATAGCAAATTTTATCAAAATTGGTCTAGCTGTTTGCGCGTGAAGAAGTAACAAATACACATACACACACACACATACACTCAAAACCTTTCGCCTTTATAATATTAGTGTGAATAGTGTGATACACAATGTCGAAGGGACATACCCGTAATAAATCGAACCATGGACTATACTACATGACTTCATTATAATGAAAATTAAATAACAGTCAAAAATTAAAAAAGGCCTTTCCATTCGAAAGTGTGCAGCCGCCCGGGCAAGTATGGGAATGTAATTTTTTTTACTGTTATTTTATTATCATTATACTATAGTAATCTAGTAATAGCCAGTGGTTCGATTTATTACGGGTACGTCCCTTCCAAATTATCAGTGTGATATAAGTCGTATGATTGTTATTATGCTGCCTGATCACCGGTACGATGTTAGACATTGTCGTAGACAAATAAACGTAATTGGCAGCGTTGTCTCTTTGACGCTTAACCAACCCCAACATGACATAGAGACCCTGCTAGGATTTGAACTTGGAATCTTCTGATGACGATTTTCTCTTAAATACTTAACCAACCCCAACATTACATGGCGACCCTGCGAAGATTCAAACATGGAATCTTTTGATAACGGTTGTCTCTTTAACATCTAACCAACCCCAACATTATGTGGCGACCTACCAGAATTCAAACTGGAATCTTCTGATCACGGTTGTCTCTTTAACACTTAACCATTACATTACAGCTTACTTCAATGCCTGGCTTAGTAATAATAGTACAATTTTGACCACTTTAGTTGTCACGCGACCGTTTTGCAACTAAAGTGGTTAATGGTGCTCAATAGGATAACTGAAAGTGACGTGACAATAAGGTAATCGATAATATCCTTTTAAGGTGGACATCTTAAGAGGCAACAATAGGACTCACAAACATGTTGTGTTTCACTACATCCTCAAGGAAGGTAAACTTTGGCTGGTGTCCGATTGTAAAACTATTCGCACAGATGTATTCCCAAGAGGATTAACGTCAGGCAAACCGTCAGTCGTAATCATCATTCATTAACAAGAGGTCTTTTTGTCTCCACTGCAGGAGCACGACCCTCTCTGTACTCCAGAGCCATACTTAGCCCGAGCAGTTAGAGGACTTGGCCTACACTCTCCACGCTGTCCAGACGGGTCGGAGAGGCATCATTGATGTTTCTAAGCTTTGTTTGGCTTGTATTTCTTAAGTCACCTGCTACGACTCTGCCGGAAACCACACGGCATAGTAAAACCAAAGTCATTTGTTAAAATATTCTGCCACCTTGATTTCGCGTGGTCTTTGGCATTGGCAGTGACCATTAAATGCATTGCATATAATATTTTGGAGAAGTAATTCAGACAAGCGCACCAAGGGTTTCAAAGCAACATCTGAGGATGCAGCTGGAAATGTGCAGAAATGAAGAAGAGAGTGTTACTTTAGTACAAAGAAGGATTTTTAAAAAGGACACGTAAATCAATTTTATAATTGTCAAAAATAGGTACAGTGATATAGTATAGTTGACTATGTCTTGCCATATTTAGCTTAAAACTATTGGAGATTCCAGACACAATTGATTTTCAATTGTTATGGACCACGATCGTGGTCTTAGAGACTGGACGTATTAAGACAGAAAGTCGCTTAAGTAGAGACTGAATAAATTAATAACCGACTTGGTATTACATGGATCTCACAACTTTTTACCGCAGAACAACTGAGTTGCGAGACTTGGTTTTTTTGACAAGTATTGTTTTTGATGGGATCTCATTTCTTTTTGTATTTTGTAGACAGTTCTACTTTTTTCCTTTTCGGTACCTTCTACTTATTGTATATATGTATATCTACCAGCAACGAATTTTCTTAAAGCCCTCTCTCTGACTTATGAACTTTTCTTATTTTTGTAGGTAGCCTTCCGTTTTCTCTTTTCCGGTACTACTTCTTGAGCTTCAGCTACAGTTTTTCTAAGAGCCCACTCCCTGTCTCCATGCGTTTTTCTGGGAGGCTTTGGTGTTACAATTTTTGACAAATCTGGACGGTAAATGCTTCTTAGTCTTCAAATTGTCATTCACAAATTGAGGATTTATTTATATGGGACTAGCTTAAACCTATATTTTTATGGGACTAGCTTAAACCCGCGGCTTCGCACGCAATAATAATAACTGCCGTAAAACATTGTTACGAATAAAGCCAATATTGAAAAATTTAACTGAAGACTTGGCTGTATATGGGCTTAATTTTCTTTGCGGTCTTTTCTAGATTTTTTAGTTTTTCCTTGATTCATACACCAAACACTACTTATTATCAAATTTGAAGCTTCTAGGTCTGCTAGAAGTGCCTTAGAATTTTGATGATCGGTGAGTCAGTGAGTGACAAAATTAAGAAATTTGACCCGTTATAATTCTTAAAATACTGGTTCAAATTGAATGAAATTTGAAATATACCGTGTCTTTACAATGCCTGCATGGTTACTGAACATTTCAGTCTTCTAGTTTTATCCACAACGAAGTTACAGGGGGTCGAAAATGGTCTGAATTGCTTCGAGAAAAGGATGGTAGGATGGTATGGTATGGTATGGTACGGCCGTGACGCTTTTTTGCTCGAAGTGCCCCCAGATTTTATTTTCTTTAATTATGAAATAATTTTACGCAAAGCCGCAAATCTGAAACCTCTCAACAAAAGATTTTAATTCTAAGTGTAATAACCGGTGTATTCGAAACACTCAAAACGCTTTTCACATTCCATGCGAGAGCGCATCTCGTGTGACACACATATTGCATTTTAAAATGAAATTCTTAAGTAAAACCTGCTTGCGTCGAAAGGAAACATAAATAAAATTCCACGTAGGGCTGCATAGACGAGCGATTTCTAACTATAAACGCAAGCTTGTAAAATTTTATCGAACGTTTGAAATGGAAGTTTAGAATAATAGGTACTAGTGGCTCTGTGCGCTTTAGACCTCGCAAGCCATGAGATTAGCACATTATCTGGAATCGGCGCATTAAATAGGATAATTTGATGATGAGGTTATGCGGTTCTACATACATACATACTATCACGTCTTTATCCCGAATGGGGCAGACAGAGCATTTTGGGTCTTGCGGTTCTATGCAGAGCCCAGGGCCGCAAGACCCAAAAGCCACTTTTAGCGTCATGGTGGGCGAGAAAATGGAAAAGCAATCAATACAGTGATGGGTTGCTAGCCGCATCGCCTGTTAACATGATACGCATTTTTGCCCATTCCCTCGATCGGCTTTTACGATCTGCGCGGGAAGAGAAGCAGCTGGTACATTCTAAGTTTTTTCATTTCTCCCAGACCAGCATGGGAATTAATGCTGTTCTATTTTATAATAATAAGTTATATAAGA
Source organism: Acrobasis consociella (assembly GCA_963555685.1). NCBI lineage: Eukaryota > Metazoa > Arthropoda > Insecta > Lepidoptera > Pyralidae > Acrobasis > Acrobasis consociella. The sequence continues at coordinate 18,072,805 of OY743108.1, forward strand.
AATGTTATTATAACGCGTAGGCCTAGTCATGTTTTTTTGTTAACGATCAAGGGGAAGCCTTAAAATGAGATGGAGTATGGATTGAAAAGAAGAAGCTCAAGACCGAAACAGCTGGAAACAACAAGGGAAGGCTTTTGCCTAACTATGGAAACTAAATGGCTATTAAAAACAAACAAATCCTAAAAGTTTACTCTTTTAGAAACACTTAGGTGTCCAGCTTTCTTATAGTCTACATGACATCGGGTTAACTGCTGAAAATACAGAACAAATCACTGAAATTTGTCTTAAATAACATTACTAGTTATGAGAGGCCTAATTTTAGGAGTAGTGCAGTTAAAATGATAATGATTACTAGGTATTTATGACACAGAAATATAAATACTGGCTTCATAAACGGATTATTACACTACACAAGATATAAAAAATAAGTATATAGGGACAAATTGCACCGATTGAGCTAGCCCCAAAGTAAGTTCGAGACTCGTATTATGGGATACTAACTCAACGATACTATATTTTATAACAAATACATATATAGATAAACATCCAAGACCCAGGACAATTTGAAAAAGGCCATTTTCCAACTTGCCCTGACCAGGGATCGAACCCGGGACCTCTGGGTGGTGGACTAGCATTGTAATCACTACGCCACGGAGGTCGTCATATATATGATATGATCTGTGTAACGCAACTACAAACAAGCCCGTCTGCTCTAGCCAGTAAATATTCCTATAAGTTGACTATAGTTACAAAACTCCACTCTCAAGCGGCGACAGATGGCAGCACATGAAACTTGCCAACATTATTATTGGAAAAAGTTACTGTTTTATTGTCCATGTAATGGTAAAGTGACGTCATTAATTGGGTAATTGGGGAAGCTCGAGAGTTTAGATAGTTTTGGTCACTCCTAAGAGAATTGAAGTTTCTATGCTACTTTGAGCGTTGGTGCCAGCAGTGGCGGTCACTAACCCCTATCCTGTCGTTTTCATACATTTTGTATGGTAATTCAAGCTAAGCAAAGCTTATAAACATCAAAAAATCTCTCTAACCCGCCTAACCAGCGAGGAGAGTATAGGCCAAGTCCTCTGGCTGCTCTAGCCAAATATGGCTCTGGTAGTAAAGAGAGGGTCGTAGTATATCCAGAAATGGGTTTTGGCGGAAACGCCATTCGGGAGCTTAGATAGTTTTGGTAACTCCTAAAAACATTAAGTTTCTTTGTTTGAGGTGCCACCAGTCACAGGTTCGATATCCGGTCAGAGCAAGGTGGAAAATAACCTTTTTCAGTTTGACCTGACCAGACCAACCACTGAACCTATTAAGATGAAATTTGTTATATACATACATACATACTATCACGTCTTTATCCCTAATGGGGCAGACAGAGCATTTTGGGACTTGCGGTTCTATGCAGAGCCCAAGACCCAAAAGCCACTTTTAGCGTCATGGTGGGCGAGAAGATGGAAAAGCAATCAATACAGTGATGGGTTGCTAGCCGCATCACCTGTTAACATGATTTGCATTTTTGCCCATTCCCTCGATCGGCTTTTACGATCTGCGTGGGAAGAGAAGCAGCTGGTACATTCTAAGTTTTTATTTCTCCCAGACCAGCATGGGAGATTGTTATATATGTATATAGTTTGATACCCAGAGAAGGACATAGAATAGTTTTATCCCGAAATTCCCACGGGGAGCGAAGCCCACGGGCACAGATAGTTTGTTATAAAGTATATTTTATAACAAACTATATCCCTTAATTTCTTGAATCTTTTACTTCACTTTGGGGCTAGCTCAATCTGATTTGTGGGTATATATAGTTAATATCATCATCAGTTATTCCCAGCTCTTCTTCCGCCCACTGCTGAGCATTGGCTGATATAACTCACTATTTTATAACAAAATATTACGAACTAAACAAACAAACATCACAGAAATAACAATAAAAGTAATATTTTCATCTCCCTATCCAAAACAAATACGTGTAAACAAATAAATATTTATTCTGACAGGAAATCGAACTTACGACCCTTACTTCAGCATCTTCACCCAACCAACCAGCCGTAAAAAAAATTACAGACCCATTTCGTTTGATTGAAGGGAGCCCTGCGTTGGGACGTAGTACTCACCTCAGATCAGAGTTCAATGAACTCTTAAGAGGGAGGGCCCTCTTAATACAAGACTTCCTGTTTAAGGTACGCTTCATATTTACGAAGATTTTTTTATGTAACTTGCAACGTTTTACTTTTTATCTTAATGTTCAAACCAGGCCGTTCTTTTATATCCAACCAGGATATTTTAACATATATGTTATTATGAGTTTAAAAAACTTCTGCTTGGTGTGTGTGAAAAAAAAAGATCTAACTGCTGCTTCTCTTTCCGATATATATCTATACATATAATATGACGATTAAAAAAAGTGACTTTTCATTGAATATATCTCCAAAAAAAAAACAATTTGGGGTCATGGAGACATAGTAACAGAGAAAGAATAAAAAAATTGCTGGCCATTTGTCTGTTTCTACACGCTAATCTCCGGAAATACTGGACGGATATCCATAAAACTTTTTTTGTTATATAGCTGTTAAGCCTAGGTTGCTGGTGTAATTGATTTTGGGAAATGGAACACCTGATGCAGAACCATAATGCCACCGCCAGCCAGCAAACCAGGTAAATTATAAGAAATATAAAAATGACGCTTTAGCAAAAGTTGTTCAACCTGACCTGATGAGCATTTCCCGGAGACACAAAGACCATGCGAACAAAGTCGCGGGTTTCGGCTAGTCAGAAATCAAATCCTAGAAATCATGACTTATGCCATGTGTCTAGCCTATCACATACTAACCCACTATTGCCCTTAAAGTGGCATTTGAGTCTAATGGTTCTTTGTATTTGCCCCAATAAGTACATAGATAAAGGAAGGTGATAAGTATGTGTGTATTTCACTAACACCAGACAAATGTTTCAATTTTATATTTTCGTATGGACGATTTCAACAAAACAGAACCGCTCTTCAGAATTGTTAAACGTTTTTTTTCTTCAGCGCATTTACACAAAGGAGTTTTGCAATACTGCCAGTTACTACGTTTCAAACTGGCAACCGACAACCGCGAAAAGTTTAGCAATTTACTTTTTATTTGCGCCTGTGATTTGCATGAGTCTGGAGGAAATGTCGCGATTCCGTTTCCAATTTCGAACTTGTTCCATATTTGAATGGCGCGATGTGACTGTAATCTTTGCGATTTTATTTTTTTATACGTAACTTTCGTATGGCGAGGGGAGATTTTTATTAAATTGTAACACTTGAAGGTGTGATTCCGCTTTGTGTAAGGAAATTCGAGATGTTTGACATTTTGTTTCTGATTATATTTCTTTGTGAAGTATTGAAACCTTTGTACATTCAATGAGAGGTTTTATGGTGAAATTCAGAGATATAAAACAAAATTAAGATAAAAGCTCGCGGGATGTAAATGTAACTCTGTCCTTTTAAATATTAAATTAATACTCCCATTTAATGGAGCAGCGCAGTGAATAATACCTGACAAGTTTAAGTCTATTGTTCTCAGTTAAGTAAATATTGCGAAATGTTAATACAATTTAGATTTCTGATAAAAAATAGGAAACGTTTTGACTTTATTGGAAATGGAAGTTATTTAATACTACCTATTGAATGATTTAATGGGATAAAAGAGAGAACTTATGGTGTACTTAAATATCATCCGTTTCTCTTCCTGCGCCCTATGGGAATGTAAAGAATGAACGAAAGTGAGAATCTTGTTAATAAGCGATGCGACTAGCGACCCATCACTATTTAGATTCCTCTTTCCATGCTTACCATCTCGCTAAAAGTGACATTTGGATTGCCGGCCCTGGGCACTTTGTTTAGCCGCAAAACACAAAAAGGGCTGACTGCCCCAATAGGGATAAAGAAGTGACAGAAAGAATGTTGTAGGTATGTAATGCAGGCTGACTTTATTGGTTTTGGAAAAATGTCGTATTTGTAAATAAATTTCTCTATCCATAAACGTAAGCTAAATTTGTGTATGACTTATGATAACAAAGTTGCGAAAATAATTTTCGATCGAGATCACGTTCCAAAACTGTCGCGTGACCTCGATGAACTCCGGCTGGCCAGCGGCGCCGAGCGGGGTTACTACTCATTGATCTTGACTTTGAGTTTTAGTCAACATTTTTTGTTTATTAATTTTTTTTGAATAGCTTATTAGGTCTTAGTAACGATCCATATAAAGAGGCTTTCGGCACCAAAACCGGTGAAAAATCACCGTGTATACGTTTACAAGTTTTCAAAGCAAAATTCATCAACAAACTCAAACTGAGGCCCAAAGTATCGGCTTTTAAATGTCACAGAGGCTTAGTCTTGCACTCGTTTAAAATTGATTGATTGATGTATTTGCTCAAAAGGCTCCACGGAAATGATCCATGGATCATTGATCCAGCTTTATGGATCACTTTGAGTGTCGGTTGTAAACCGTTTTACGTGAGAAAGGTTGAGTATGATGAAAGCGGGAATATGTTTAATAAAGATATGTTTTATAGGAATTCTATTTGATATCATATTCCCTTTTTATGGCTTTATTATGAAGGCTTCTATGCTTGATAAGTAAATATTGGTACGCAACTTAATTCTTATCATCATCTTTTCAACCGAATTACATTCACTGCTCCGGAAAGGCCAAGGATTTACAAAAAGACCGATAGATAGATCTTTTAATATTATTCAGATTTAAAAATTTGGCTTAAATTCAGCGTTTTTCAACGACCTTGTTCAAGTCGTCTGACCACCTGGAGGGTGGGTGTTTTTCGCTTGCCAGTTTAAGGTTGCCATTCGAGTTCCATTCAGTTCCAGTTCATTCATTTATAAATTCATTAATTTACTCCTTCATCTCCACTCGCACTTGGCCGATTATTTACTTAATTCTGTCTACACAAGTACTTACCTATAATTTGCCGACTTATATTTCTAAACCAACAGGCAATAAATGTATTAAGAAAATCAAATACCGTTAGTGAAGATGGAGACTAAAAAAAATAACGTTATTTAAGTCCCAGCGTTAAATGCAAATGTTTCGTCGGTTAGAGTAAAAAAGTTCAGTTATGTCGAGCAAGGGACGATAAATCACAACAATATCGTGGAAATTTACTTTTTTCTCCCCAAGTAGGTGTTTCGAGAAAAAGTTTTCGTGTTAAAAATTGGCGGGCCCTTCGCGGCTATTTTTGCGCTTGCTTTGTTTTTATCGCGCAACTCTTTGCTACTTGGCATGTAAAAGAAAATACAGATAGATATCCTTAGACGTTCAACGAAAAACACTGTAAATAATAAGGGATTTTTTTTCAAGAAAACGTTTTATATAATAAAGTAAAATATTTCCAAGATACGTGTAATAAATAATGATAAAAATACATAATATTAGTTATATATAATGTACATATATAGATATTTTCCATCTTCTCGCCCACCATGACGCTAAAAGTGGCTTTTGGGTTTTGCGGCCCTGGGCTCTGCATAGAACCGCAAGACCCAAAATGCTCTGTCTGCCCCATTAGGGATAAAGACGTGATAGTATGTATGTATGTATATAATGTACATACCCTTATAGATGATATGGGTGTTTGATAAACCTTATTGGACTAATTTTGTTTATAAGTTATATCCCTTTACAAAGTAAAGTACTGACATTTGAAACATAGATGTTTTACCATCATTATTTCAAAGATTATTTTCGTTCAAAACTTCCTTTATTTATAACAAATAATTAAAAGTAGTTACTCAAAATGTCTAAAGATAGTGTGAGCCAATCGTAGGTTTCGATTCATTAGAAAACCTTTTGTTGGTAAAAGCTGATTACTAAATTTAAAATATTTATCTGTGGGCATGAGGTAGGGATGTGTGTATTATTTTCATCGCTTGAAGAATAATGAATTTATCAGAAAAAAAGATCCATGATTTATTCTCAATTCATTTCTAAAGAAAAAATCTATGTTTGATCGTTTTTCTTTTCATAATCGATTATTTTCACATCCCTTTATAAGAGTTGCCACGTCAAGACGAGACAACAGAAGCGCAAGGCATCATCTTTTCCTGCAGCGTTTAGGCGTACAATGTTTTGAACCAGACTTGTATTTAATAAAAGAACGAAGCAACTAATATCAATTTTCTTCCGCAGTTCCCCCGGACATCGTCAGTGACGACACCTCAGCAGACGTGTCGGTCCAGGAGTTGGAGAATGCCACTCTGACCTGCAAAGCGACGGGTCACCCGCCTCCGAAGATCACCTGGAGACGAGAAGACCATGAGCCTATATTGCTGAAGAAACCTCTGTCCAGAGAGTTTGAAAAAGGTTTGTGACACCTCTTCATCTTAGCACGTTTCTGGTTGCATGAAGATGTAACTTCCCGGTCTCTGAAGCGGTACAACTGAAGAGTTGTACTGCTTCGGAAACCTGGGTGCTCTTCCCGGCTTTTTTTTTTCAAATATAATAGAAATAGGTTGATGAGTATAGATGAAACAAAAGAGGTTTGTCAGGATCGTAGCAAATGGGGGTCCGTAGTCTCTGCCTACCCATAACAGGCGTGATATTATGTATGTATGTTAATATAATAGGCATGTCAATGGTCACCCAAGGATGCCAAATACCTTGCGAGGGAAAAAGATATAGTGGCTATAGATTTACGATAGACAACCTACCTGACGTCAAGGTTTTTTTTTATTTATATAAATTTATGGCATGAAATTATAATCAGCGGGCTAAAGTTTAGGTTTGTAATACCTTTTCCTGTAAAAATAATAAGAAAAAGAAAGGCTTAACAAAAAACTTATTTAAACCTTCACTTATTACATTAATAGTTTGCTATGAATCGACATATTGGCCATTGTTTTTGCGACCAAATTTGGGACGAATAGGCATACGTGGATCTTTGTTTTTTTTTGTTTTTCTTATGTGTATGTGTAAGTTTTTTTTGTGACATAAAAAAAATTACAGTTAGTTTTGTACAAAATCAATTTAATGGTTCCATATTTTGTTGCCGTCTATCTTTACAATACAACGAAACATGAATGTGACCCGTATATTTCATTGTCAGTTTCAAATCAAATGTGAAGTATTGAAAAGTTTTGAACACATGATATTTGTCACGTTCAATACTTTTCACCGTTTGAACGATATTCGGTGCGACACACGTGAAACAAAATCCTCTGTGAGACAGATAAGGCCCAACGCAGACCGATTATCCGTGACGCACTTTTTAGTCTGTGACATTCTGTGAAAATAGAACCTATGGAATCATACGCACTAACGCACACGATGCGCGCCGGACTTGCCGTTTTTGCGCATCGTGTGCGTTACTGCATGTGATTCCATGGGTTCTATTTTCACAGACTAAAAGTGCGGCACGGTTTAGTCTGTCGTCTGTGTTGGGCCTAAAAAAGGCTAAGTAATATTTTGTTACCATATTTTTATTGAGGCCTTTACAAGAGTACACTAACAAAAAAGAAAAAAATTGTGGAAGTGCTAGTAGCTCATAGTGTCTAATATATTTTGTTATCTATATTTCTACCAAACAAACATATTTTCTTTCTTTCTTTCTAACCGTTGTCACCAAACTCACACAAATAAACCGCTAATCACATTTGCATTATATATCAACAGTCAGTCTGATTAGCCGTTTTTATTTACTTCAATAGAGGCCTTAAGGCGTCATTTATAACATTTGTTTACCAATGGTTTAAAAAGTACCACATACGTAAACCTTTATATAAGTCTTCCTAAAATGTTATAAGTAAAAAACTTGAGAGGTGTAAAGGGACACCTGGATAGAAGGAATTTCGAGAGAGAGAGAGACAGACAGAGAAACGCGCACGCCGCACGGCTTACAATACAACTATAGCAAAAAGTGTCGTTACAACTTTTGGTCTTAATCTTTTCCGTCTAGCCTCCTTTCGCAATGCGCAATAAGGAACTTCGTTCCAATTACATAGTACATATACATCATTATTAGTAGCAATGCATGAAGAGAGTGATAGTGTAGGTAAAGCGATAGAGATCTGTCAGGATCGTAGCAAGTGGAGGTCTATAATCCCTGCTTACCCTGTGAGCGTGATACTATTAGTTCGCCCCGAACTGTGAACTCACGAACCTCATATATATTTGTTTAGTACCTGGGCGACCGAGCATTGCTCAGTTACATCTCAAACAATAATTAAATTCTCAAAAAATATTTTTTTTTAAACTTGTCCAAATACAATACAAAATAAAAAATTATATATAAATCTGAACATAAAAAAAAACCAAAGTGAGTCATCGAGTGGGATTCGAACCCGTAACACTCTTTCTAGTGGTCCGCATGATAAACCGCTGAGCCAAAATGGATGGCGGCCGGCGCGACAAAATTAGCGATCATAATCTGCGTGGAAAGAAAAACGCATGAAAATTCGAAAACACGCGTTTTCCCAAACATGAGACTAATCTAGATCGATTGTTTATTCCTGAAAACCCCCATATACCAATTTTCACCGAAATCGTTAGAGACGTTTTCGAGATCACGGAAACTTATAAATATATATATATAAATAAATAAATAAAAATACAAGAATTGCTCGTTTAAAGGTATAAGATATCTTGTATCTGGGGGCACGGGAGTGCCCCCACCAAGACGAGCCAAGCGGAGCGCAAGGGCACTACCTACCTTTTCTCGAAACGTTTCGTTGGTTTCTTGAACTATCATAACTTTGGTTTGGATGATGTTTAATAGTTAATAATTTCAAGATATAATGACAATAGTACAATTATTAAACATACAAAGTTTGAATATCGTAGCTATTATACTTTAGATTTTATTAATGTTTAAAAATCCCCGATTTCGTCACTGATCATCAACTCACTGCTCTCACTCACTGATCATCAACTCACTGCTCTCACTCACTGATCATCAAAATTCTTAAGGTACTTCCTGAAGTCCTAGAACGCTGAAATTTGGTAAAAGAAAAAAAAATTCTAACCTAACCTAACCTATCCCCTAGGAATAGGAGGTGGAAGTTTGTATGAGACTTGCACTACATTTGCACTAACTACATAATCATGCAGTAATTACTATTATTTTTATACACAAAAAAAATCCATTAACCAATTTACAAAAATAAATGAAATCCCACCAAAAAAAATTTCATGTAAAAATGTTGCCAAGACGAGTCTACATAGCTGACTCTGTGTGGCTTGGCCGTTTTATTTCACACATGATGAACGAATACCTATGAAATATTCGTAACAGTAGCAAAACGGCCGAGCATCACGTTTTGACTAAAATGTAGCTTATGTGAAGTTAGGCCTGGTAAAGTAAGGGCGCATAGATCAAGAATCTTGGCTCTACATGCGATCTGACCACTTTTTCACAGGGTAAGCTATGTAGAGTAGACTCGTCTTGGCGACATTTTTACATGAAAATGTTTTTGGTGGGACTAAAATCTCTCAAAAATTACATATTTTGCACCTCCTTCTAAAGACTTCTTAGGGGCCTACCCTCGCTAGCGAGCTTGAAAATACAAAAAAATTAATTTCTCTTTCTGTAAGTGAGATTATCAGAAACGCTGTAGTTTCCTTTGCAAAAAATACTAAAAACGGCCACTTTTGACTCTTTTTGTAAAGGTTTCTAAAGCGAATAGTATTTCAATGACTTTCGAGGTTCTAATGTAACTTAAGGATACTAGCTAAAAAGTTGTACGAGGGTTTCTGATAATCTCACTTACAGAAAGAGATTTTTTTTTGTATTTTCAATGTCGCTAGCGCGGTTAGGACCCTTAAACTCGGCATCACCAACCAGTCGGTTGATTGGTAGATAAAGCCTATGGCTTCAAGTCCGCCTATTACATTTGTAATAAGCTTCTATAATCAATTTCATAAAGCTCCGATCAAAGCCACTTGAGTTATCGTCGAACAAACATATAAACAAACACCGGATTGTTCAGACTCAGAAACCTTCTCTCGCTTTGCTTGCTTGTTCAAATATGTATATATGTGTATATTTTCATATCATAAAGCCTATTATTCACGACACGAAACATTCACACGTTCGTTATATCTCGTAAATATGAAATGAGCCCCGTTTTCACTATAATGAAAGAGGTACGTGTTGCGTACACAAAAAATGAGCTCACAGATCATATCTTTTGTAATAATACGTTTACGAAGCAAGTATTTGTATTTCTGGTGTCATAAATAGTAATCATTATCATTTCAACCACACGACCACTGCTAAAATTAGGCCTCTCATAAATAGTAATGTCACAACAAAAAAGAATCAGTAAAAAATAATTTCGATTTTTCAAAAACTGGACGTATAATTACGAAACCGAGTTTTTTCGGAATGTACCTTGAAAATTTACCCCAATCTAATACTAGTAGTTCGCCACGAACTTATATCTCGCGAATATTATTCCAAAGGATGTGCCTCCGCTGCCGGCCGAATTGGCTGCCGGCGCCGGTATAACACGATCTGTGTCTGTAGTAAGATACGCATTTTTGGGAAAGTTGTTCAGTAACCCGGACTGAATTCACCCTTAAATAGTTTCAGTATATTTTGTAAGAAGTTTTGTATTTTATATCCGTCACGGCTCAGTCAGCTAGACTTCGCGAGTCATCCTAAACCCGTTCAAGTATAACGTATAAAAATTGATCAGACAAAAAAGTTGTTCAAATAAAAAAAATGCGTTTTTATAATGGCAACAAAAAAGTCTAACGACATTTTTGAAAATATTTGGAAATGGCGGATATATGACACTTTTAAAATTTTAAACCCACATATTTCCGCCATTTTGAAAAATTTCGAAAAACTGGCTAGACAAAAAAATTCTATTTAGTTGCTGAATCTGCTTACAAAATTTCATGAGAATCAGTTAAGAAATGCGACCTGTAGGCGAGAACAGACAGACAGACAATCCCAACAATAATACACAGATTACACAGATTGAGCTAGCCCCAAAATAAGTTCGAGACTTGTGTTATGGGATACAAACTCAACGATACTATATTTTATAATAAATACATATATATAGATAAACATCCAAGACCCAGGACAATTAAAAAAGGCTATTTTTCAACTTGCCCTGACCGGGGATCGAACTTGGGACCTCTGGGTGGCGGACTAGCATGGTGAACTCACTCATAGTAATCATATCTTTCTCACTAACCCCAAAAAACACTTTTAACGTGATGGTGGCCGTGAAGTTGAAAGGCATACATACATACATACTATCACGTCTTTATCCCTAATGGGGCAGACAGAGCATTTTGGGTCTTGCGGCTCTTTGCAGAGCCTAGGGCCGCAAGACCCAAAAGCCACTTTTAGCGTCATGGTGGGCGAGAAGATGGAAAATCAATCAATACAGTGATGGGTTGCTAGCCGCATCGCCTATTAACATGATTAGCATTTTTGCCCATTCCCTCGATCGGCTTTTACGATTTTCATTTCTCCCAGACCAGCATGGGAGATAGATTAAAGACTATTATTAGAACTGACTTGAAAAGGGTTTTTGGATTATTTTGTAAGTGCGTTAGGATACTTTGTAGATATTTGTTTGATTAGGTGTTATCAAGTGTAATTTATCTAAAAACAATATTGTGAATTTAATGTAGATAACTTTTATACACTTTTATAGAAAGTCGTAAATCACATTGTCGGTTTTTTAACGCTAATTGGAACGGCAGTCCAGTTACCACAAGACAGACATGTTGCCTAGTGTGTAACATTTGTGTACACATAAGAGTCAAATAAATAATTTTCAGTAGTTATAGACAATAAAAGCCGAAGACTGGCAGCAGGTGGTCAAAACTCACTTTGGGTTGCTGCACCATCCTAGTAAGAAAGTTACAGACAATTTTAAACAAAAAAAGCGACTTATATTTTGGTATTATTCTACAGTTCTACTCTAAGGTTCTACTTCATAAAAACACATTTTCTGATTGCAAATGCTTGATTTATGAACAAAAACATCAAAATCACTATTTATGTATGTAACGGGAGCGAGGTAATATGCTCGTCCGACACAAAGGGAAGATCTATAATAATTTATAATAATTAATTATTTCATGAAATATTTTGATATTTATGTTTAATGTTCAGGAACATACTGATTAAATTTACTACGGAGGGAGGTGGGCGTTGATGCCTGCGACACAGTTTTTCTTAAACTACTGCAGGTATTATCGTACATGATGTTTTTTAAAATATTCTTGTATACTGTTTCTAAAGATAAAGATAAAGATTTTATCTTCCCGTCCGACATGGTATTGTGTAGTAACTTATTAGTAATCTGTGGTATTGCGCCTGGGGAAACGGTGTAGTATCGTCGGAGGTTGTATTTATGCAGCGAATCGGGTGAACTCTGAGATCGAGATGTAGGATACTGCTGGCGCCATCTCTTATGCTTCTTGTGAACTATTTTATCGCTTCATTCATTGTTATTTGTAGTTTTAGTGTCTCGTAGTAGCATAGAGGTTGCCACAGTGTGCAAAAAATATTCGAGGTGACAATGGGATCAACTTGCATGTACATCCTTTCAAATAAAAAAATATTTTAGATGTTATTTAGGAAAATACGTAAAAAAAACCATATACTCTATTAGGCATATTCGAATTGAAAAGCTCCTCTTTTTTAAGGCGCTTATAAATGTGTGGATACAATAAAAAATCTTTTATGTGTGTGTCGTGTATCTTTGTCAATAGTGCGTGATAGTATCAATTGAAAATGTTTTTTCATATTGAATAATTCTTACGTTCCATTAATCTTTTTCCCCATTAACTTTCGACCATTTAAGAATGACCTTTGATGGTGGTATCAGAAGCCTATTTATAGTGCTTAAATAGTGGAAAAGAGTTCTAATGGTTCTGGCTACAATTTGATGTAATATATTAACTGAAAATGTATGTTAAGATTTTATCTACGATTTATTGTATGTGACCGTTAGTGATATTTGTTTACATATTTGAAGTTACACTACAACGTGGATGGGATGGGACATACCCGTAATGAATCAAACCACGGGATATGCTAGAACAGTATAGCATAATTAAATTAAAATAACAGTCAAAAAACAAAAAAACGACATTCCCATACAAATTTCCCGGCTGCACACTTTAGTTTGAGGATGCCATTTTTAAGCTATTGCATAGCTTCTATCACGGGCCTTGAGCGCGGGGACCGAATCCAGAAATTCCGTAACGAAAAAACCTCACGCTTCCCACTCCGCCTACCATGTAGGTTGCCGCTTCGTCTCCTTCGTCCATTTGCGACGTTGCCGTCCTTCCTTGTAAAAATTCACCGACCGAACGGAACCACCTTAATGCAATAGCTTTACCGCGGCAGTCCCCGAGTGCCACACGTCTTTTTTTTTAAATATTTTACTGTTATTGTATTTCTATTATACTATAGTGATCTAGTAGGTATAGTTCGTGGTTCGATTTATTAAGGGTATGTCTCTTACACGTCGTATTAAAATTTAGATCTATGTGTTCCAATACTAATCAATCACATCTTTATCGATCACGGAGCAAACTTGGAAGTGTCATAAAACTCATACATACCTAAATAGTTAATGAAACTAAGTATAAGTTAGTAAAATCCTCGAGGCATAAGCTTAGTTTTGCATTAGTGTGAGTGAGCGCCAGAAGGAGTTAGTAAAAAATTTACATAAAAATAATACGAGTCTTTTATCAAAAAGAAATTAACCATTTTTTTACATTATTTATTATTACTGTTAGTTTATTTCACTAATAATTCAAACACAACAAATCTGGATCGTCAAGCTGCTAGCGGTATCAAAAGCAAAGGTGAAAGCGGATATTGCGCGGTACGGTAATGACACGTGAGGTTCGTGCCGCGACTCAAGCCGAGTTTCAAGAATCAGTACAGACCAGTGCGAGCCATGCCGTACCTCAGGCCGATGTCTACCTGCATTATCTGTGTGCACTCACACAAATGCAAAGCTGAGCTTATGTCTCGAGAGCTGTACATACATACATACTAATGTTGTTTTAAGACTTCGAAAGGAAGAGGTGCAGTGTTCCATTTCTAGACAGGAAATCATGGTCAAATTATTATTTTTCAATTAGAGCTCTAAGAGATAAGCAACAAAGTGCCAGCGACAGTTTGTAACCCTAGTCGGCGACAGGTTAGGACCGTCGCGCGACAGGGGCCGGGCTTTGTCGCTGGCACACTCTATCGCTCGTTAGTCTAAGCCTTTATTTGTTAAATATTTAAAGTATGCGTAGTAAAGATGGGTATTTCATGTAGAAATAGAAATACCTAGATCCTTACCATTTACTTACAACACAAAATAGTATTTTTAGAAATCGATTTCTTTGACACGGATTCCGGTGACCTTTTGTGGTATATTTGAATTATTTATTTGTAAGTCACTTGGTTTGTGTTCAATAATATGACCAATTTAATTTTGGAAGTTGTGATTTCCTTTGACTCAAAATTAAAGAAAAGAACTGGCCAAATGCGAGTCGGACTCGCGCGCTAAGTGTTCCGTACTATTCTTTAATTTGTAAAACCTACTTAGCTCTGATAGTTTTCCTTTAAAATTCGTTATATATACTATAGCTTTTAATTTTTTCACGTTTCCATATGTAAACGTTTAGCAGATATATACTTGACTCGAACAGAAATTTGCACTATAACCAAATATTTAAGAAACAGATCCCTAAATATAAAAATGGTGTTTCAAAGCTCGCAATACTTTTGAAGGTCCTATTCAATGTCATCCCACAGGAAGGGTCAGGCGAGAAAAAAAATACTTTTTCTAATTTGACCAATATACACATGGGTATGTACCCATGCTGAATTATAACTTCCTAGTACTCATAGTCTCTTGAGTAAAACCGCGGACGTACAGACGGACAGACATGGCGAAACAATAAGGGTTCTTTGTTAACTTCGGAACCCTAAAAAGATCACTGTGAATTGAAAACTTCTTCCTTCTTTGACGTCGGTTGAAAATATCGTATTTTGAATTCAATGTTATACACACTTCCGTAAACATTGTTATAACATCGGTACAACTTCTAATTATTGTGATTATAATGATGTCGAGTAAATTGATGTTAATTAGCTTACACGGCACATGTTGTCACGTTACGGTAACATCAATTTCTCATGTCAAATAAACATAATAGGACCGCGGAAGAACTTTGGAGGAGACATGACATTGTTTTCTTTTCGAAAATTAAAAAAGTTTTTTGAAAGAATTAAAATTTTTGTATCATATTTAATTGTGATCACATGCCGCCCGTCAATAAAGTGATCAAGAAATACACCGAAGCACATGAGTATAGACTGCTTCACCGTGTGAATGTCGAGGCGATCCAGCTCCTCAACAACACGGACATAGAGCGACGTCTCAAAACAACTAAACCATTTTAACTAGTGTAGATTTAAATAATACATTGATATTATTGTGCAGTGATGTGCCAGCAGAGACACAAGAACAAAGTGCCTTCCTCTTAATAGAGACAGTAAGAAAAGTGCCAATGGACACATTCTTAGACAATAACGTATAAAACTAAGTCAAAGTTAAATTACTTATTAGTCTGAGTTTAGTGCTAGATTGTAATATTATTAGCGTACTTAATTATTTTAGTTCATTAGAAACGTGCTTTCTAATTAACTAAAATAATGTTCCCATGCTGGTCTGGGAGAAATAAAAAAAACTTGAATGTACCAGCTGCTTCCACGCAGATCGTAAAAGCCGATCGAGGGAATGGGCAAAAATGCAAATCATGTTGACAGGCGATGCGGCTAGCAACCCATCACTGTATTGATTGGTTTTCCATCTTCTCGCCCACCATGACGCTAAAAGTGGCTTTTGGGTCTTGCGGCCCTGAGCTCTGCATAGAACTGCAAGACCCAAAATGCTCTGTCTGCCCCATTAGGAATAGAGACGTGATAGTATGTATGTATGTATGTATGTATAAAAACAGCTGCTTAGACCTACTAGTGAATGGATACAGTAAAAGTTTAAAGCACCCTTTAAAAAGCAATCTGATCCAGCATTTAATTTCCCAATTCAAATACATGTGTATAAAGCTCCTACTTAGCTAGGTAAAAAACACCTCGAATTATGATATAGAAAGCCTCATAAAATAAATTTAACTTCTTAAATTAGACTCATTTATACAATCTGAGACTTTTCTTCTTCATCGCCTTCGGTGTAGTGTGTCGCAGTTGGATTGTATAATCCGCTGTTATTCAAAAATTCGCTGTTATGTATGTAGAAACGTTAAGAAAGGAAAACAAAATCTTTTATTGTGAGGCCAAAGTACTTACTAAGATAAATGAAATAAGCTCAAACTCGATGGAGTTGCGTCGTTTTATTACTAAGTTCCATCGACCACATTCCTTCTCCTTAATCAGACCCAAGGCATCGTTTACCTTATAGTGCCCGTCAAGACAAATCAAACGAGTCCTACTCAATGAAGTCATACATACATACATAATATCACGCCTGTTTCCCGCAGGGGTAGGCAGAGACTATTGACCTCCACTTGCTACGATCCTGACAAACCTCTTTTGCTTCATCTAAACTCATCAATCTAATGAAGTCATTTTATTTTTATTTTAATATTATCAAACTTTATTGTTCGAAAGTACAAATATACTTTTAACAAATGGCGGACTGCTAAGACGAAATGCTAAAAGCATTTTCTCCCAGTCAACCATAGGGATAAACAGAGAAAACTATGCGGCCCAAAAAAGCAATACCATATAGGTACATATGTATATTCTAAAATATTACTAAATAATATAAAATTATATTATAGTTATGTTGTTTTATAACTGAGTTCCGTCGAACATCTCCCGGCTCCATCATCAGAACAGCTCCCTTTCATAATATTGCATTGTCATCTTACTTACACAAGTATGAAAAACTTAAACTCAATCAGTTTAGGGTGTTGAGGCTAACCGTTTAAAATTTAAGTTTGAAGAAGATTTAACCTAAACATACATACATACATACAAGATACATTACAAGTTAAATAAAAGCTTGTGAAAAATGAGCAATTAAAATAAGTGTCGGACCAACACGCATCGTACAATGCCTACATGGCGTTTTATACAATAAGGAAGTTGCCAACAACTCAAGTCGGATACTTTTTTCTAAACGTCAAAACAAACATTTTTAATGTGTTTTGTATGAAATACAGGCAGATGACGTCATAGTTTCTTGGAGTCAAATAGCGCTCTTAATATCAGTTTATCCGCAATAATAAATCTAAAATCACGTTTAAAATGGATATGATCAATGACAAGTGACAAATATTATATGACGTTTTATTCTAACAGTACCAAATAATTAATTTTTAACTAGGAAACTTCCCCATTACTACCCACCGCTCACACCGCGCCCAAGTTGCGTGGGTAGAAATAGGTATAATGCTAAAAATATACGTAAGGCCCATCGGTTAAATTTAAAAAAAAATATTTAATTCTTTTCTCTGTTAAACAAATACTGACGTAGATACTGCGTATTTAAATTTCCTGTGACGTCACGGCTAAGTAAGATTTTTACATAGCGGTGTCGTTGCAAGAACATAGATGAACCCCGTTCTGAGACATAGATGCTCCGTATCGTTATACTTTTTTGATAAACTGAAAAATATGAGTCCATTTTTTAGGATAATCAAAATAATAATACCTTTCTTACCCTGTCATCATCCCTCATTAATAATACAGTCTCAAATCAACGGTGTTGAGTTTTAATGCTTTTTAAACGTTTTTTTTTCTTTGTTGCAGTGGAAAGTTACGTGGGCAGTTCTTTGCCGTTATGGCGGGTTGATCGAAGGCAGATGGGCGCCTTCCTTTGCATAGCGTCTAACGATGTGCCACCTGCAGTCAGCAAAAGAATAATACTGCTTGTAAATTGTGAGTATTAAATTATCTTTATAGCTTTTTCAGTCCCCGTAGCAAAGTACCAGCGACAGTGTTTATCGATCGCTATCATCTATGGCTTATTATGAGTGGTTGATAACTCAGTCGATATACAGCATGCGGGATGAAACTTGGGGAAACCACAACAACAAAAGAAATTGGGGTTCCTAGCAGCTATATAAACTATACAGTTTATTATCGCAGGAGCACACACATGCCACAGATAAAAAGGTCAGACACATTAGACAGGACATTTTGACAATACTGAATTGACAGTGACATTACTCCTCCGACTGTCGACCTCCGTGGCGTAGTAGTCACCATGCTATTCCGCCACCCCCTCCGTGGCTCCGTGGTTCCGGGTACGATTCCCGGTCAGGGCAAGTTGGAAAATGGCCTTTTTCAAACTGTCCTGAGTCTTGGACGTTTATCTATATATGTATTTGTTATAAGATATAGTATCGCCACGCCACGGAGCTCGTCATGAAAGGAGTGTTACTTTGATACTCTTCATTTATACAACACGTTCACCAAATCTTTATGTTTATACACACACTTTTTATCTATGCTACCACACTACACCATAATATGATACAGTAATACAGTCAAATTTTTGAGATTTTACTGAGAGGCGTCCAAACAAAAATGAATGTAAGTAATACCTTCATATTTCCAAGTTTCGACAGAGAGACATAGAACTGAACTCAAATACGTCAAAGCCAAAGACCTAGATCGAGAGTAATTGACATTGGAACTTTCGCGAGGTCGCATTTGGCTCCTCAAGCTAAGATATTTTCAAAGTTACTTTTTCATTTCTGCTTTATTTCTTCAATAAAAAAGTATTTTGATAAAAGAGTTTGTCAAATATTCAGTTTATTGTTCTATGGGAGCAATACTGGAATGGAATTTTGAAACAAATGTTTGCTTCTCTCAAAACAAATTGCCCGGTCAATAGAGTGCTGTTGACCGGCCAATTTTCATGACTGTGTCAAGTATTTTTTTTTGTGAGCCCACGATACGTTATTTTAATCAGTTATTTTTATCACACTTATCTAATTAATCCTACTAATATTATAAACGCGGAAGTTTGTAAGTATGGATGGATGGATGGATGTTTGTAACTATTTCACGTGAGAACTACTGAGTGAATTAATAAAAAAAAACTTTACAATACTTTAGCTTATACATCAGAATAACACATAACATAGGCTATAATTTATGAAGATATTGTGTGATCCTGCGCAGATGAAGTCGCGGGCACCAGCTAGTAATATTACTAAGGCGAAAGTTTGTGAGTGTGTTTGTTTATGTTATTCTTCACGCACAAACGGCTGGACTAATTTTAATAAAATTTGGAATGCAGGAAGCTGACACCCTGAGTTAACACATAGGCTACATACTTTAATCGCAAGGGGCAGCTAGTTATTATAGGTCTATATTTGATATAAAAAAAATGTTTGTTTTGTTTGAGTTAGTATTCTATAATACAAGTCTCGAACTTACTTTGGGGTGTGTCTCAATCAGTGTAATTTGTCCCTATATATTTATTTTAATTAAGAATTTATTATTAAGGTTGTTTGAAAGTAGCGAATTTTCTCTAGTACGTGTCGACCACTCGTTTACATCAAGTGTATGGCATGCAATTTAATTTAAATAGTAAGAAACCAAGAAAATTATACTCTCAGTATTAATTATCACAATCCCAGACTGTTCTTTTCTTCGAAATTGTAGGGTTCTACTCGCATTTCTAGTTGCAGCACTTTCCAGTTGGATAACGGGGTGCAGTCACGAGATCGACGTATAAAGACTAACGGGTGGATTATATTATTCTAAGTGCTTTTCGCGAATAGTTTTCTTAATCTCCCTTTCAGTTTAATGCACCTTGAGTCATTGCTGGATTGTGTATCGTCTGGGGTTTTAACTGACTTCAGAAATAGAGGATCTCAATTATTAAAAACTAGTTGTGCCCACGGGCTTCGCTTCCCGTGAGAATTCCGGGATGAAAACTATTCTATGTCCTTCCCCGGGTATCAAACTATATTCATATTAAATTTCATTTAAATAGGTTCAGTGGTTGAAGCGTGAAGTAGTAATAAACAAACGAATATACAAACTCACTTTCGCATTTATAGTATTAGTAGGATAGAATAGGACAGTAAGGCTGTATGATCTCAAATTTAAAACTTCATTTTATTTTTGCAAAACAGTTTTAAAAAAAGACCAAACCTCACATGAAGCGGGAAAAAGTGGAAGTGATTATAATTTTTAAAGTATGTATGAATGTATGCTTTGAAAGTTGCCGAAATTTGTCTGAATTTTATGTTTAAAATCTCTGAAAATAGATGTTTAATTTGACGAGAAAATTACGAACGAAGTGAAGTTAAGCAATTATAATAATATGACATCAGGTGACATCAGACATGTTATATTTAGCTTAAAATAGATATAATCTATATTTATTTTCGTTGGCACGTAAATACATTTCTTGTTGAATTTCCTGTTACGTACTTAGCACCAAAACTTCTTAGCAACTCCTTATCTTCGAAATCCGTTGACAGATTTGGCCGATGTTCGAAATAGAATATTCTATTAATCATTTCCTTCTGAATTTTTATGCATTTTATGAATTTCTGATCAATGGTAATTATCGACGAACATATTTATTATCATGTGCCGGGTGGTTTCCGGCAGAGTAGAATGGGACCACTTCAAGTCCTTCCGTGAATGTCGTAGAAGGCGACTTAGGATAACAAGCTAAACAAAGTTTACAATCTTCATGAGACCTCTCCAACCCGTCTGGCCAGCGTGGAGAGTGTAGGCTAAATCCTCTGGCTGCTCTAACTACATATGGTTCAATAGCTTCAGTAGAGAGGGTCGTACTCCTGCAGTGGAGACTAAAAAGACCTGATGAGGATGATGATATTTATTACAAAAATATGGGCAAATTCATTTATGAACACAATACGAAATGCCCAATAATTCTCAAATAACTTGCTTCATTTGTTTTTTCTTAAATAATGAAAAACAAGTGTAGGTACTATTTTTCATTTTGTTGTTTGTTTGATGTAACTTTATTGTACCAAAATACAACAGACAACATGCGAAAGAGCAAATATACAATAGGGATCTCTTCCAGTAAACCTATAATAGATTGAGAGTCATTTAAGTATTATGGGTAATTTTCCAATCGCAGATTCATTAATATATACAAACTTTGTCAGGTATTTACAAGTAAGGAACTATTGCTTATTGCTTAAACTTAGCAACTTAGGAATCCTGAGAAATGTCTCTGCCTTGTTAGGTCTAAACTTAGCCGCAAACTTCTGCTTTTCGTTACCAACTCACCACTTTTTGTCGGGTAACCAAACGGCTGCAGTTGTATAAAGGTAGATTAGGTGAAAAGTTCAATTATTCTTGTATGCGTTACTATTATTTAAAACAAATGAAGAAAGTAATTTAAAAAAATGAATTTTGTAGGACACTCGGTCGGAACGAAATTACAAAAATTGGAATCCCTAAAAAAACCCCCAAAAATTCCACCCCTAAAAAAAGTTCGTGTCGGAAAAAGTGACAAAAAAGCTATCAGTTTTTTCCGCCAAGTCCGTACCGCCGAAAAAGGAACTGCGTTCTAAAAATACTTAATTCTTAACACATTCACGGACACTTACGGCTGTGGACGTAATTCAATTGTTATTTCTATTGTGTCTGGCTTAGTGTCCGTGAATGTGTTAATAGGTACAAAATCCTGGACTTAAGTTTCTTCAATGGTTTAAAATCATGATTTAATCACCTTTCTTTTCCTTTGATGGTTTAAAATTCCGATTTAGTCACCTTTAAAAAAATAACTTTATAGAAAAAAATTATATCTGTTTTGAAGTTATGCCTCATTAAGATACGTAAACTGCTTTTTTTATTTACAATAATAATATCCCTTATCAATGAAGCAATAGTAACCAAATCAAATAAAATAGTGTATCGTTACTGTATAAGTAATTACCTCATAAAAACTCAAAATTCCAATAAATTTAGAACAGTTTTAATAAAATAAAATAAAAATTTCAATAAGTCACAAAGGAAATTATCGTCACGAAGTACAATTTGTACGAAAATAACTTTATTATATTTAATTGGCAATAAATACGAAGAAGCTATTACATCAAACTCATCACTGTCATCAAACTTCAAAAAACAACGATAGTATGGATATTCAAAATGCTTCGATATTAATCGAAAATGTATTTTTAATTGCCTGTTATTATGATAATAATGGGTTATTTTTAATACTCGTACCTACCTTTTACCGGGTTTGAATGAGGTCAACACGTGTGAAGTGTTAAGTGTGAAGGAGGGACTTTGTCAATCAAATATAGGTTAATATGTACACTTTTGCTTAGACCATCGAAGCATCTTGGTAGCTAATAATTAATAAAAATAAAAACAAAATATTTCAAAAAATATTTCAATGTCTATTGTTCACCAAATTGAAATGAAACCAGGGAGGAACAAAAGGCTTTTAAACAAAAAAGAATAATCAAAATTGGTTTGCTTGTGGCGAAAATATTGCAAAAAATACATACAAAAAAAGCATTTCAAATAACCTCCTCGTTTTTCGATCGGTGTAGAAGAAAATCTGATTCTCATCATCATTGACTTCCAAACCCCACTGCTGGACATAACCCTTCCTTTGTCTGCGCCACCCGGCCTGTCCCTAAAATGCCATTTTTGAAACGCGCACCTAATCTAATCAAATGGTTTTAATAAAAATCTGTTTAGCGACTTCACGTTCAAAAATGGCATCACTGGTCGCTCGTTTATGGTAATAGTAGGTATAACGTGAAAGTTTATAATTTTTTTAAAACTAAAAACCGACTTCGACCCCCAAACCTCAGAATCAATACCTAATAGTATCTAAATCCAAACCCCAAACCCCAAACTCCCCCATCCAAACTACACAACCAACTTTGTCAAAATTTCTATAGGAATCTATTCTGACAATAATAATTATACACTTTCAAATAGAATGAATTTTTCAAGTCGCTGTCTTGCTTGAAGGTTTCCAAAAAATTAAAATAGGTTAAGGCTTGTCTCTACGTTTTTATTTTTCAAAATCTGTCAAAATTGATTCAAAAGTTGTCCGTTCTTTTCCGCTAGGTTCGTAGTAATGTCTAAACGCAATGCAAATAGAGTTAAAAATATATAGAGGTCACAGTATGAAAAACATGACGTAATGAAAAGTATCTCTAGTATGTTTACTTTTTTTTGTAACATGTTATTTTTTTGTAAAAAATTGAAAAAGGTCATGTCACGTAATCTAATACCTAGTTACGTTATATTTTTGAAACTGAGACTTATCAAGCCTACTAGATCAATGAACCAGAGGTATTGGCTTTCAATAACAAATCTGAGCAATGACTAACATTCTGGAGGGAAGTCTAGATTCTTCGAAATTCATAATGAAAGATCAATATTTATTAGTTTGAGCCAACGACACGTGGAGAAAAAGATCGCAATGGGAAAATTTATTTATTTGATTAAATCTTAAATTACCATAATGGCACAAAAGGTGGACTTAATGCTAACGCACTACCGGTCAGCCTTTAGATAAAAAAAAAAGAAATAATTTATTTAAATTTTAAAATATACACGGTTATTTCTCAATGTTTTTTGGACCAAGGGCCACTTTATAAGGATCGTAAGTAAAATTTAATTAGCTAGTCAAAATAAAAATTCAAAAACAAAGTAAAATCGTGAGATCCATTAGTACTACCGCCAGGCACCGCATCCGTCTGGCCGGCCGGAGTTCATCGAGGTCATGCGGTAGTTTTGGTCGGACATAACTACGTGGTCTCGATTGATTTATCTTATGTCATACACCAATTTTAATTACGTATATGGATCGAGGAATTTATTTACAATACGATTTTTTTCGAAAACCAATGAAATGTCAGCATGTTGTACAAAATAAGTAGGGGGTAAATACGTAACTATATAAAAAAGAGCTGCATTATTCAATTCTTTATATTAAAATAAGTAATATTTTTAGGGTTCCGTAGTAAACAAGGAACCCTTATAGTTTCGCCATGTCTGTCTGTCTGTCTGTCTGTCCGTCCGCGGTCCTACTCAGACACTATAACTACTAGAAAGCTTTAATTTAGCATGGATCTGTATATCAATCATGGCGAAAAAGTCGTAAAATAAAATATGGAAATAATTTTTTTTTAGGGTAGCTGCCATACAAGTAAACAGAAAGTCAATATTTTTTTTCTCTACTAACACATTGTGTGGGGTATCGTTGAATAGGTCTTTCAAAAATATTGTGAGCTTGGGAACACCATGTTTTGATTTAGGGATCCGTGTCTGAAATATTTAGGTTTAAAGTGAATTTTTTTGTTACGTTCACGTGTCCCCCCCATCTATCTGCTAAACGGTTATATATGGACACGTGAAAAAAATCACAGCTATAGTATATATAATGTAGTTTAAAGGAAAACTATCAGAGCTAAGTAGGGTTAACAAATCAAAAAGTTATAGGCGATCAACTTATAAAATGTACTCGAAAAGGAAAATTTGATACAAATTCAATAGATACTTAGACGTTTTAGACGTTTTTAGTGGCATGAACTCAAAGTTGGCATTTACAACTACGAAACCCTACACTGCGCGTGGCCCGACACGCACTCGGCCAATTATTGACGTGACAACGTCTTATAAATTGGTTTGCCGGGTGACACTTCAAGAAACTGCGTTACGCTCCGCTCACGTTATGCGCTCACAATGAGAGCGAGTGAGAGGCACGCGTCCCTTCCACTCGGGCATGGTTAGCCCGCCTAAGAGCGAGAGAGACAGACATAAAAAGTCGTTGTCACGTAAAACTTTCGCCCGTATACCGACTTTACAGGCAACCAATTTTTTTATTTAAATTGAAAAATAGTTGTGTATATTACCATATATGTGCGTTATAGTGGTTATAACACAGGAGGTGGAATTTTCGTGCCCGAGCCGAAAGCGAGGGCGTGATAGAGCCGAGAGTGTTTAACCAATAATATATGCACGTATATCGCACGTTTTTCAACACAGGTATACCTAAACTTATTTTTATTTTAACCGGTAAAGATCCGCACCATATTTATAAATGTCCACGTTTATTGTCTTACTATTGTGTCTGGTATTAGCGGTAAAGGAACGGTTAAATAAACTCAACCATAAAACTGTGAAGCACACGGCTGCTTTCCCACCGTAATACTTATTAAAATCAGCGCGGCTGGCCAACCATTACTTAGTTGGTGCCACAAGGCAGTGGGCGTGTACGGAATTTGAGAAAAAAAATTAAAATATTGCTGTTGCATAATATAACTTCACTATTTGCGTTTATAACGCAAGCGTGTTTTATAAGCTACTTGATATATGTCTAAAGCCGATGAAATTCAATGAGATCCACTTTACGAGCAATTATGTTGAAAAAACAATTAATATACAACATGGAAGGGACATACCCGTAATAAATCGAACCACAGGCTATACTAGATCAGTATATTATAATGATATTAAAATGACATTCAAAAAACAAAAATAAATTCGACATCCCCATACAAATCGGCCGGCTGCACACTTTTGTATGGAAGTGCCGAATATTTTTCTTAAGTTTTTGACTGTCATTATACTATAATCAAGTTGTCTAGTGTAGCCCGTGGTTAGTTTTATTACGGGTATGCCCCTTCCACGTTGTATATTGGCACTACTGTTGGCACTACATTTATTCTAAACTGACGTCGAATTTGCGGAGCGTCTATGTACTGTAAATGCTAGGAGAGCAATATTATATATTCAGATTTGTCGCTTAATACACGTTTATTTGGCTGTTATGCTACAGTAAACAATGGGCAAAATTTAAAACAAGTGCCAAGAAAGGGTAATTCAGTCCTTTATTTTTACCCACTCTTTGAAAGTTAAACTAGATATTTTATCATTTTAGGGTTCCGTACCTAAATGGTAAAATCGATACCCTATTACTAAGATTTCACTGTCTATCTGCGTCACCAGGCTTTTTCTCGAGAACTGTGATAGACAGCCAGTTGAAATCTATACATTTCCTAAGAAGATGTGTCTATTAAAAATATTTCTACAAGTGTTGTATAGTATAACTCTATCTTTAATTTGACTATCGATAATTGATCTCGAAAAACCTTCACAATATCGATACAACTATCCATATCGATAAGAAAGTCTAAAAACTAATTTTAATTCGTGTACCCTAATTAGGATTGATAGTTTTCTTTTAACTTTTAATAAAACCAAATATATCAGAAACGGATCCCTTAATCGAAAAATGTTGTTCACAAGCTCAAAATATTTTGAAAGACCTATTTAACGATACCCTACCCTACACGATGGGTTAGTCGAGAAAAAAAATCTTGTATGGGAGCAACAATATTTTTTTCCCTATTTTACTTTACTATTTTTTTTGGCATGATTAATATGCCCCACGCCAAATTGCACTTGTTGGTAGTGGCTCGGTCTACGGGCTCGTAGGTAACCTCTGCCTTCGGCCTCAGGCTTCACTTGGTTGCTTGTTTGGAGGGTTAAGCAGAAAGCCCCCCCCCCTCTCTGCTTCACCACCAAGCAAGTGAGCTTCCATCCTTACGGCTATCACTACAGTGCAGATCAAACAACCATATCAATAAGTCAGCCAGTCAGTCAGTGGTAAAGTATGTACGTGTATATTTCTCGAAATCTAAAAGTAAATAAATCCGAAGAGTATTATTTATAGATAAGTTTATTTGGCTATTATAAAATCATTTATTGCCACAAAACTGGTAATTAAATAAAAATAAAATATTATTAATCGATATTGTATGTACATTACTTGTATGAAAAAAAATCTATGCCGACCATGTCTGTCAGGTAATCAATCTATGCCACGCTATGCTTTGACACTTCCTTTGACATTATGACAAGTGACACAGTGTAAGAAAGTTACTTGCACGTTTGTTTACAGACTGTTCGACCCATATATATTCGTGATATTATTTTACACTGTGACAATAATTTTACGAAATCAAATGTCATTTTTTTTGTGAAGAGCGACGCGTCCTTGCTTCGTGAGGCCCATCGGCCATCTGACAATTTGATGTATAATTGTCAAAAATCTGTGCAACAAGAACAGTTTATTTAAATACACTCACGAAAAAGCGAGACGGCAAGTACAATATTTTTCAGGAAGGCAAAAGGGCTTATATGACTGAAATCTGAAGCCACGCAAAACTGATCAAATATAGAAAAATGGCTCTAAAATTAAAACTAAAGCATCAAAAAAAAATTTGTACCACAATTTTAAAGATAACATAATTACTAATCTGCATAAAAAATTTCAAAGCTGAAGTCCCTCTCGTTTGTGAGAAATTAGACCGTATATGTTTTGGTAGAGGTGTTTTTGATGAGCAAGTTTGTGTTACAAAAATTAGCTAATCGTGTATCCACAACCAAAATTATGCTAGAAAAGCGTTCTAGTATGCTATTAGCAAGTATCAGTTTTAAATTTCTGATATTCGCTGAGAAATAAGAAATAGATAATGCCCATTTTCACGGTGCGTCCCCTTAAAATGTAATTATTAACTTTTTATTTTCTTCAACAGTTGCTCCAACAGTAAAAGTGCCAAATCAGCTGCTGGGTGCCCCGCTAGGCACCGACGTCAAGCTCAAGTGCTACGTGGAAGCTTACCCTAACACTATCAACTACTGGATCAAGAACCGGGGGGAGATGTTGCTTGATGGGTAAGATTTTTTAATTTTCTTGTGTTTAAGTGGCTAACACTAGTGTAAAACTATTTATGCTGCATAAAAGCATCTGTCATAGCTATGACAGATGCAAAATAGTAGAATAGGACCACGCCAAGTCTTCTTGTAGATGTCGTAGACGGCGACTTAGGGAACACAAGCAAAAAAAAGCTTATAAACATCAATGAGACCTATTCAACCCGTCTGGCCAGCGAGAATAGTGTAGGTCAAATTCTCTGCCTGCTCTGGCCTAGTATGCATCTGGTAGTACAAATCAGCTGCTGGGTGCCCCGGTCGGCACCAACGTCAAGCTTAAGTGCTACGTGGAAGCTAATCCTAACACCATCAACTACTGGATCAAAAACAGGGGGGAGATGTTGCTTTATGGCTAAATTTTTTTAATTTTCGTGTGTATAAGTGGCCAAAACTAGTGTCAAATTTTTCATGCTGCTCGAGAAAATTGTATGCCACTTTGGTTACCAATCTAAGCGCTGACCACGCCCGCTGTCTATGCGCCTGATCCCTAGTGACAAGAGAGCTGGATGCTTTTTTCTCCACGAATTTGCATAGCTATTCAGAGAGGTAAGTGTAACGTACGGTCAAAAACTTTTAGATTTTAAATTCAATGATATAGAGTGTACGCCGTGTGGTGCTCGGCAGAGTAAAATAGGACCACTTCAAGCCTTCCCGTGGATGTCGTAGAAGGCGACTTAGAAAATACAAGCTAAACAAAGTTTATAAACATCTTGAGACCTCTTAAACCCGTTTGTACAGCGTGGAGAGTGTAAGCGAAATCCTTTGGCTGCTCTGATCAAATATGACTCTAGTCCAGAGAAGATCGGACTCCTGCAGTGGAGACTAAAAAGACTTAATTATAAATTCAGAGTAAGTTTTATTTTAAAGTTAAGTTTTCAGTTCAAATTGAATTTGAACTCTGTAAGGAAATTAACTTAAAACTTTGTGGAATACAAGATGAAGATGCAATTGTATACCAAGCAATTCTTCATTAGTTGCCGTAATAATATACAATTTATCACGACTGGCAACCTTAGTGCAATGTTAATTTCGAAACAAAGTTGTGCGAACTCTCTTAGAAATTCGTCGCATCTCCTTTGTTGCTGAAGGAATTTCTTAATTTAGAAGTCTGTTTGATGTATTATCTTTATGATTTAGACTTTTGGGAGACAAATTATTCCTCTCTTTGAAGTGAAGCGCTATTCCGAGAAATAGAGAGCTTTCTTTAACATTTTTTGATAACATATAACTTAAGATATGAGTATATAGGTATATAAAAAAAACTTGTAAAAGATTTTATATTACTTTGCCATTTCTTAGAACATTTTCGTTAAGGCTTAACTCCTTACGTTCGACACCTACCTATTCTACTAATACGATACAAGGCTCGGATGTGGTATTATTTAGAAAGAAATCGACGAGTTATTGTATACTTCATCGTCATCAGGTCTCTTTGTCTCTACTGCAGGAGCACGACCCTCTCATTACTACCAGAGCAGGCAAAGGACTTGCCAAACACTCTCCACGCTGGCAAAATGGGTTGGAGAGGTCTTATTGATATTTATAGCTTTGTTTAGCTTGTATTTCCTAAGTCTTTCTACGACATTCACGGGAAAACTTGTAGTGGCCCTATTCTACTCTGCCGGAAACCACACGGCTATATTACGGCTATATTGTGTACTTTTGTCTTACGTACTAGAGTAGATGCCACATACCACAGTTTTGATCCGTTAGTGATATACTATCACTCTTCACCTCACATTTGTTTTAAAAGACGAGTTAAAAGCGGACTTAGCACTGCAGCGCAATAAGTGTCAGTAACCAAAAAAAGACATGGCCATTATTGAAGACAGCTGGTGTAGTTAATTATGTTGATGAAAGAAATGAAAGTTGTTGGGGAGGACTGGTGAACGAACGAACGGTTGTCAAAAGTTCTCCCCAACGGAGGACTTTTGGCAACCGTTAGTCTCATAAGTTAAGAAATAACCGGCCAAGTGCGAATCGGATTCGCGTACTAAGGGTTCCGTACTATTATCTTTAAAAAATTGAGTTTGTTGTATGCGAGCCCCCCTTAAATATTTATTTAATTTGGTTTTAGCATTTTTTGTTATAGCGAAAAACTTGTGAAAAGCGAGACAGTCGAAATATTTGTGAAAATTTCAACTGTCTGCTATCGCGGTTCTTGAGATACAGCCTGGTGACAGACAGACGGACAGACGGACAGACAGCGAAATCTTAGTAATATTTTTTACCCTTTGGGTACGGAAATCTAAAAAGGAAAACGAATTAAAAAGTGCCAGCCAAGATGTTTCTTAATTTATAAAAGAAGAACGAACGAAAATAGTTTAAATTTAAAATTGAAGTTCATTGTAGAGACACAAGCCAAAGATCCCTAGGGACACTTTCCACGCGCACGTTGCAGCAAAATGGCAGTCTGGACCGTTTCCTTTTTACTAGAAAAGTTTTAATACTTTTTTTGCCTGGCTAATATCAATAAACATAGCTTGCTTTTTAAATTACTTGTATAGCCATGAAAATATTGCAGCAGAGGTGATGCGGTAACAGTAATTACGTGACGCATTGAAGATTTTGGTTGCAAGGATACCTGTTGTTGTTGTTGTTGTTGTAAATTCTTTGTTGTACATCTTCTTCTTCTTATATTTAAGAGCTGGGCTCTTGTCGGTGGAGTACTTTCCATGTCTCTCTTCCTTCCGCTAAGTTCTTAACCTCTTGTTGTACATAAAAAGCCACAATTAAAATACAGATGAACAATAGTACAAAGGCGGACTTATCCCTGTCAGGAATCTTTTCCAGTCAACCCTACTGGGGTGGAACGTTGTACAATACTTACAAGCTAAAACACTAAATTCTACTCATAATTACATTAAGTACTGAATTAAGATACATACACATTATCTATACTTACTTATTTTCTCACCAATGACTAAAAGTGAACAAAATAAAATTTATTGTCCGAATTCATAACGTCTTTGACTTTATATGGTTCATTGTATGGCACGATTGGTCAACTTTAATAACATAAAAAAATTAATTTAGTGAAAAACAAAATATTCCAATTTTAACGACATTGATTTAATTAAACAAGAAACGAACACTATAATTAGCACATATGCTATGTAAAATATATTTGTAGTTTATAAAGTACGCAAAAAAAAAAAACATTTCGGCGATCGGCCCTCCCATGTACTTGCGCTGTCCGCTTGCGGTGTGCGGGGTGGAAATCCAGATTTTTAGTTTAACCTGGCGTCACCTTTAAGCCAAAGTTTGGTAAAACCAATATTTTTTCTTCATAATATTCTAGAACTAGTTTCTGAGATGTCAGTTAAAAGTAACATTCTCTTAGTACTCGTATAAAACATTCCTTCAGAGAACAATTCATACTTTGGTACCATGTGTGACACGTAGCCGAAAAGACAAATTTACACTTATACAAGTAACAATGTTCTAAAAGAACATAATATAAATATAAATATATACATTATGATTATTTAAGTGTAAACCGAATTAATTTAGGAGGTTCTGCGTTGAAATCAGATCTCAAGTTCGCGTCAAAGGTGAAATTTGGAAAAAAAATTTTTTGCTCTTTTGTAAACGGACGTAGCGACTACGTCGCGCTACGTCGATGTAATGCTGAAAACGTGCTGTATTTACATGCTCTTAAATTGTAAAGTCATTTATAAAATCATTAAGTAATATAATTCCAACGAAAAATTATAAGCCAGCATAATCAAAGAGTAAACATCTTACGTAAGACAACACGACAACCGTGTTTACTTTCGGAATTGTACGGAAGGCGAATGTACTCTTATTACGTATATTATTGGGAAAGCTAATTTTGTTTACTGTTTATCTGATCAAAATTCTTGGAAGTAGTCCTATTTCCAATTTACAGTACAAAAATAATTTACACTAGCTACGCTCCGCGGTGTTACCCGCGCTTAAAGTAGCCTATGTGTTAATCCAGGGTACCAGCTTCTTGCATACCAAATTTTATCAAAATTGGTGCAGCCCTTTGCGCGTGAAGGAGTAACAAACATACAACCACATACACATAAAATTTCGCCTTTATAATATTAGTGTGATTTAAAAATCAATTTTTAATTGTGAATTTTATTGTCTGGGAAGTCCCATCAGGCTGGGTAGGGGTTGGGGACCTGTACTAGGGGGTTAATCCATAATATGATACATAAATCGTACGATAGTGATGTCAAACCAAATTAGACTTTATCATCATACATTAGTGCTCAATGTTGCTTGACACTGAAACGCAGATACGCTGTAACGTCCATCTTGGACTGTCCTACTGAACGTCGAAAGTTAAAAAATCGAAACGTCGAAAGTTAAAAAATTGATGCTTAGTGCGTACCGCTTTTGAAGTAACTCCCCAGACCTGGGTTTCTTTCGAATCTTATCTTCCCAACAATAATAATGTCTTAGATTTTAGAGATTTATATTTTATTTATTATGAACAAACAGTAACATAAAGTCTTATAACTATCTAACAGAATGTGAATGTGAGTTTGTATAGTTGTTTGTTACTACTTCACGCTTCAACCACTGAATCTATTTAGATGAAATTTGATATGAATATAGTTTGATACCCAGGGAAGGATATAGGATAGTTTTTATCCCAAAATTCCCACGGGGAGTGAAGCCCATGGGCACAGCTAGTATTACATATATTAAGTTTAAATTTCTGCTTATCCATATATCCATATATCCATATATTATATATAAAGCTGAAGAGTTTGTTTGTTTGTTTGTTTGTTTGTTTGTTTGTTTGTTTGTTTGTTTGTTTGTTTGTTTGAAAGCGTTAATCTAAAGAACCACTGGACCAATTTGAAAAATTCTTTAGGTATTAGATAGGTCTTTTATCGAGGAAGGCTATAGGCTATATTGCATTACGCCTGCGACTTCATTCGTGTGGTTAACGCGGGTGAAGCCGCGCGCTGCCTCTAATTAATTATAAAGTAATCACTAGAGGTAATAGTTGCAGGATTTTAACAGATGTTTTTTAATATACAGAGTAAGTAGTAGTAATCTATAAGACCAATCTGTAGGATGTTGAAATAGGAAACAAGCAAGAACAACATCCTACACTAAAGTAAACATCTTACGTAAGAACAAAACAACTGAAGCTGCTCGTATTACGAACGTTACGAATCATTAGGAACATTAACGTGAGCTACAACTCACTCTCCGTACTTATTTTAGTCTCTAGGGATTAAGTGGATACCTGAGTTTCCAGTGTCTAGTAATGCACCATTTGACATAAATCATTTGAAAGAAAATAGAGATATAATTATAAATTGTGTCTTGATCAAGCCATAAGTGACCCTTTAAAATATTTTATGAACTATGTTTATAGTTTAAAGTGAGAACTAGAAGCTTTTCTACACACATTTGCATAAATTGGCCACTTTTATCTAATGTGCGGAGTTTAAACATAATACAAATCAATACGATACATTATTTTTTACGAAAAGCTAAATTAAATCGCCATTGTCATTTATTTAATATGTAATTTTAAGTCATGTTGGTAATTTTTTTTATTCAAAATATTTGATATTATTTTATCAATAAAATTTCAAAAAAATACTCATAGCGTAAATACGGAAAATTTATTTTTTCTCCTAATTATCTTTAACCGAAAATGGTGGAATTATCGAATAACAGTGGTGGATGGTATAAATCTAAATCATGTTTGATGTCCAAAACAATGTCTTAATTTACGAAAAATAGTATATTCCACGCAACAATAACATCCCACACCCATAGACGCACAATAAACATCTTACATAAGAACAAAGAGCCGAAGCAACTCGTATTACAAACGTTACGAATCATTAGGAACGTGCGCTACATTACAGTTTCCGTATTAATTTTAGCCTTAAGAGGAAGGTATGGACGGAAAGCGATTACATACATACATACATACATACTATCACGTCTTTATCCTACTCTACTCCATCTTTATTAACATCCTCCAATGTATTCTTTATTGTAAATTGTTCGTTGCACATGGAGCATGATAAAAAGAAATTTGATGTTATTCCCGTACATTTTTCTGATACAATGTTGATGGTATTTAATTCACAATCACAAAGCGACTGGTGGCTATTTTCTTTAATTCTTTAAAGAAGTACTTGATGTTCACTATACGATGTCCAGAAATATTTTCATTAAATTCATACTGAAACAAATACCATATTGTAATTTTTATTGCATGCTATTAGGTATACATACATACATACATACATACGATCACGTCTTTATCCCTAATGGGGCAGACAGAGCATTTTGGGTCTTACGGTTCTATGCAGAGCCCAGGGCCGCAAGACCCAAAAGCCACTTTTAGCGTCATGGTGGGCGAGAAGATGGAAAAGCAATCAATACAGTGATGGGTTGCTAGCCGCATCGCCTGTTAACATGATTTGCATTTTTGCCTATTCCCTTGATCGGCTTTTACGATCTGCGTGGGAAGAGAAGCAGCTGGTACATTCTAAGTTTTTTTTTTTTATTTCTCCCAGACCAGCATGGGAGCTACTTATTTATACCACTTAAACTAACAAGAAATTTCTTTCCAGGCCTAAATACACAATAAGAGAAGAGAAGACGTCATACAAGGTGTCCATGTGGCTGACAATCCGTCAGTTCTCGAAGAGTGACATCGGTACATATAACTGTGTCAGTACAAACTCCTTGGGCAAGAGTGAAGGCACCCTTAGATTATATGGTAAGAGAATTTGTAT
Source organism: Acrobasis consociella (assembly GCA_963555685.1). Lineage (NCBI taxonomy): Eukaryota > Metazoa > Arthropoda > Insecta > Lepidoptera > Pyralidae > Acrobasis > Acrobasis consociella. The sequence goes on from OY743108.1 coordinate 18,107,301, forward strand.
TTTTTATTCTTCTTATATTTAAAAGTTGGGCTCTTGTCGGTGAAGCTTTCCATGTCTCTCTTTCTTTCGCTAAGTTCTTAACCTCCTTATAAGTTTTCACGTTTAATTTTTTTTTTATTTGGTCGATGAATTTTTTTTCGAGGTATTTTTCCTTCTATTTTTATACTTCTTGTTTATTCTTTATTTTCTACTTTCTAAAATAAGTACCAAAATTTTCAAAATGTGTCTAAAATGCATCTGAAATAGCATAAAAGACGAATAAATGTATCTATTCGAAGCCCAATTAAATATGTTGGCAATTTACTTCATAGTTTATTACATACATAAGTATGTAAGTACCTACCTATCCAAAAACATACCAATGTATTTTTTTTTTCTAATTCAGACATGATCATTACTTTAATGACCATTGACCATGTAATACATCCTTGACAAGTGTCAATAGTTCTTAGTCAGTGTAAAAAATACACTAACAATATATTTGAGAAAGTGTAAAAGCACCCTTAGATTATATGGCAAGTTAATTTGTTTTTCTTTATATAATGTCTATTGGGAATTAGGGACATCAAATAATGGAACACGAGTAAAATAAGGAAAAAGGGAATGGCAAATGATTACTTAAAGTTGAGATTTTTTTTTCTTTTTAATTTTGTCTTACAATAAATAAATACATATAACACGATATACGTGTTAACAGGCGGATTTGACGGAGTAAACAAAGCCAAGGGTTGTAAAACTCCGGAGACTAGGTACTTGGAAACAATAAACAGTGACAAAATAGTACCCCATCATTTTTTAGAATTAATTACATACATACATACTATCACATCTTTATCCCTAATGGGGCAGACAGAGCATTTCGGGTCTTGCGGCTCTATGCAGAGGCCAGGGCTGCAAGACACAAAAGCCACTTTTAGCGCCTTAGTTAGCGGGAAGATGGAAAAGCAATCAATACAGTGATGGGTTGCTAGCCGCATCGCCTGTTAACATGATTCGCATTTTTAGAATTAATTACTTTTTGCATATTCATTCAGTAAGTTTGATTTGATTTTAAAAGTCCACGATTCGAGTATGTCACTTTATACTTACCTTGTAGAATAAAAACTTGGAGAGGATAAAAAATGAAAAATGGACATTCGGCAGTGGCAATCAAAAGAACAGAAAATATTCCTTTGTTTCATTTACCGAAGTGCACAAAATTAAATTATCGCATTTATTCTCGAAAAGTGTTGATGCATGAATCGCGAATGACTTTTAATTTTTATTTTATAGGCAAGAAATATGGGGAAAATGTTTGTGAACTAAGTTAAATAAAGATTTTAAGAACAACTTGGTATAAAATTAACTGATCATATTTAAAGTTTAAAATTAATTTTAAATACCAACTAATACAATACAATATCCTTTATTGCACATAATAAAATACAGCACATAATTATCTTAAAAACTAGGAAATGCGCAAAAGGCGGCATTATCGCTAAGCAATGTCTTCCAGGCAACCTATAAAGAAAAAAAAAAAAAAACAGTGATGGGAAATTAGGTAGTGCGGGGGTCAATATAATAAACATACTTATATACAATAATTATAACAAACATACATACCTATACATCTTACTTAAATACATACAAGTTACACAAAACAAAAAAAAAGGTATAACAGTACAAGATGAATAAACTAAGGGGAAACAGATACATACATACATACTATCACGTCTTTATCCCTAATGGGGCAGACAGAGCATTTTGGGTCTTGCGGCTCTATGCAGAGCCTGGGGCCGCAAGACTCAAAAGCCACTTTTAGCGTCATGGTGGGCGAGAAGAAAAGCAATCAATCAAACTTATTTTTTTGGCTTACCCCCATCCGCCAAGTCTGTACCATCTGAAAAGGAACTTTGTCCCAAAAGTTTTCCATACCTATTGACTGTCCTGTTTTCATTATACCTAAGGGTCGAATTCATGACGATTTAAATACCCTTTTAAGCGTTAACCCCTAATAACTTTTAAACGGCTACACTGATTTTAATCAAAGATAACAACCACCGCTAGAGAACTGGCATTCACGTGAAAAACCCGCATCGAAGTCGGTCCATCTGTTCGAGAGCTACGATGCATGATACACAGACAGACATTAGCGTCGAACTTACAACACCCCTCTTTTTTGTCGGTGGTTAAAAATACAAGAAGCAGACATAAAACCAGAAAAAGAGGTCATAACCTTTTGCGGAAACCAACAAAATTTTACGAACGTCTCAACGTTTTTGTATCATAATTTGGATTATACCAAGAGTATACATTATAAATATTATAGATGGTCCACTTGACTTTATTAGCATACACAGACAAAAACGTCATTTCATTACAGATGGATAACATATGTATGAAATAAATTGGACTTATACTTTCGACGGCTTATATTCAATATCAGATTTTTGTACATTACTGGAATTGTAACTAGATACTGTAAACTTGCACCAGATAAGGTATTTTTCTTTTTTCTTTCTTTTAAAGATACAATGCATCAAAGTTTAGGACTGGGGAGATTTAAGTCACCGTAGTGAAATTCGTACTTAATCGTGTCATCATGCGAAATTTAACTGCGCCAATTTTCGCCATCCATAATTCAAAGAAAAAATACTTATGCGATATTTTTTAATAATGAACCTAATGAGGAAAAAAAATTTTTCGTCCCCATTCCACATCTGTCTTGCGTATCCGTACTTCCTTACTAACATTATAAATGCGAAAGCATTTGTTTATGCGCACTTCACGCTTCAACCACTGAACCTTTTTAAATGAAATTTGATATGGATATAGTTTGATACCCAGGGAAGGACATAGAGTAGTTTTTATCCAGAAATGCCCACGAAAAGCGACGCCCACGGGCACAGCTAGTCTATCTATAATTATATACTTAATGATAAAGATACGATCAATGATAAAGATATACATACTTTTTATTATCCAGTGAGAGCCAGTAATTTGTAAGATTAATTTATACTTTTATTGTAATTTCCATTTCCATTTTGCAGAAATAAAGCTGAATTCGTACACCGAGGACTTCAGCAATCAAATCAGTGTCGCGGGAGGTAAGGGTATTTTTCTGTATAATTCTTTATTTGTGTTTTTTCAGATGAAAATTTAATCCCCACGGTATTGGTTTTGTTTTGTTGTAGGAAGATGAAAGGTTTTTTACGTCGTCTTTTTTCCTGTATTTGTATTTAAGACATTGTGACTCGATTAAAAAAGTTCGTGGATTCATTCATGTTCACAAAATAAGTTTATTGTGCTTTTTTTTAATTATATAAATAAACCAAAACCACATACAAGAAGTATGTAACAAAAGCACTATGTAACAAAGATGTAGCAAAAATTTTAGCTTTTCATAAAAATAGCAGCCGGTCATCGGATTCCAGTGAAATGTTATATTTTCTTTATTCCAATACAAAACTCAATTCATATCTGAAATACAGATATGACTTAAACTTATTTTATTTTGAAATAACTTCTTACTGTTATGTTATGTTAATTCTTGATTGTACAAAAAGGACACCTCAAAAATACAGTAGATAACAATACAAAGGCGGACTTATCCCTTTAAGGGATCTCTTCCAGTCAACCCAACGCCAGAGGAGAGAATGCTATTAATTAGGGTGGAACACTGTACGATATTTACACGCTGAAATAAAAAAAACTGTTTACATGTAAGTGCAGTTCAAGAAGTTAACAGCTTTTTACGCTGATAGATCACAACGTCCTGGGCATTGTCTTTCTTGCAGACTTAATTATTTTATACCTCTAACAAGACTTAATATTCACGACAAGTAAAATAAACGAGCGGGTATAAAATAAACTTTGCAGCGAGCTCCCGGCGTAACTGTCTTGCGTGAGCCCAAGTTACAGGTTTAATCCTAGAATTAGACGAAAACTTTCTAGATAACGAAATTGAATTAAGTATTCTTAGAATGCCTGTCTTCTTTCTTTTTTTTTTCATCTTTTGAGATAAAATAAAATGTGAAAATGGGTTAGGAAAATTAAAAAATACAGGCCTCTTATAGCTTATTTTAAAAAACTGGTCATGGAAGGGCTTACGGGCAATCTTTGTAATTTGTCCCTATATATTTATTTTTATATTCCGCTCATTTTTATTGCATAGAGCTAGATACATTAAATTTACATATTTATGTTTTAACTCCTTTTCGTATACTTAATTATTTGGCTACACAATCACTTAAAATGCATATAAGGATGTTGTAAGAAAAACAAAATTGACATTTAATTTTAAAATATTGTTTTTACAGGTCTCACTGAAGCGGCAAAAGGCAACTCATGTACGAATACTCGATTTGAAAGGACGTTGTTATCAATAATATTCTGTTACATCTTGTATATGTTTACGTAGTGTACTGTAAATACTGTTAAGAGATGCTTTAAACGGAACGTAATTCAATTACATGTTTCAATTCGTGTAAATATTATGTAAGGTTACAGTGATTGGGGTTGGTAGAGCGAAATTACTCAAAGTTGTCGAGGTCACATAGGTTTCTTTAATTTTTTTTTTTATTTGTCTTTAAAAGATATGTGAACCATGATTAACGTTTAGTATTTTAAAAATAATTTTGTTACTGACCGAACCCTTAAACATTGTAAAAAACTAAACAGCAGTCAATTCTATTTCATTTTAATGCAATAAATTTGAAGGTAATGAAATTTCATGCTTTAAGGTGTTCTTTATCGGTAAATTACAAACCAATCAGAAAATATTTTTAGCTGATGTAATAAAATGTGTGATGAGCATGTGAGAACAAACATCACATTTATAAAGACGAAAGTTTATGAGTGTTTGTATGTTTGTTTCTTCTTTACGCGCAAACGGCTAATTTTGATTAAATTTGGTATGAAGGAAGGTGATATCCTGGTTTAACACATACGCTAAATAGGAACCAATCTATTGAAAGTAAAGGCTATGTAAGAAACTTTGAGTAAACTAGATCTACCTCCTCCAATGATTAAGAGAAACACGTAACAACGACAATTATATTCAATACTTAGCTCGTGTAACAGTTTGCTTAGAACCGCCAAATGAAGATTGTTTGTATTATCGCTCGAATAAGACTGTTTACAAAAAATAAAATGAAATGATACCAATTCAGTTTTTTTATTTCAGTCCAATGATTTCTTTAAGTATTTCATCAACATCAGGTCTTTTTTGTCTCCACTGCTGGAACACGATCCTCTCTGTACTGCCAGAGCCATTATTGGCCAGAGTATTTATCTCTTTAAAAAATTAAAAATCAAATTGACTCCGAAATATTTATGTAATGTATTAATTTTATAAGTACATTTGAATATTTGTGACTTAGTGAATTTGGATGTTTGTTTCCAAAACACGCAAAAAGGCAAAACGATTTGAAATGAAATTTGACATTTATGTAGATGGCTTTTTAGAAACTTTTATTTAGTTTCACATGTCCCGTTACCTGTCTGTAATCAAGTCTTGCAAGTTACATTTGACCTACTTCCCGATTTCCGATTGAGCTGAAATTTTGCATGCATACGTTTAACGCGTGCCAATGAAATATCATGATGACATAGAGCTGATCTGATGATGGAGCTGGAAGGTGGTCATGGCATCTCTGTGATAAAACAACATAACTTCATCGACTACACTTTGGGCTCGATTGATACGTCTTGAGAAGCACTTCAAACTTTTACGTTTACTGTTTTAGATAGCTTGTTTTAATTTTTTTAATATTGGTTTGTTTAATTACCTAGATGTACTGGGACTGGGATAAGATTTCCGTGGAATTTTTTATGTAACTACCCAGTGCTTTACAAAAATCTTGATATTTGGAGTTTTACCGACTAAATTCTGACGGAAGCTGGATCATTTATTACACGATTCTCGCTGCTTCTCTAGAAGCGTAGAAGCACGTAAATGATCTAAATATAATAATATGTAGGTATTACAAAGTTGCACTGCTATGACTTTTTCACCTAGAAATAATGAAGGAGAGTCATAACTTTAAGCCAGGCTAACTAGGAAAAGTTTTAGGTGAGGATAGCCCCAGATATTTGCATGAGTAGGAAGCTGACAACTGGAAAGATATCGCAGTTTAGACAGAAAGGAGAGGAAAATAAAAAAATATAACATTCGGAAATAAACTTTTATCTTTCAACATAAACTACAAAACGCGAGTATGTATTGCGTATGTAAAAAAAAACATTTTAGGCTATGGTAATATGCTCTTATTTTTAATTGTATTAGTTGATTGCTCGGGCATTTATACTCTGTCTGAACTGATCCTAAAAATAGCAATAACGTCCTCTCGTCTAGGAGATGAACATCTACTTTAGACAGGCAGAAGAGTAAGTATACATAATACTATAGAAAGAACGCTCAAATTTTAGTGTGTAAAATATTTAAAGTCAGTCCCACTAATCAATGTTCTTTTAAATTAAGAACAATTATATTTTAAGGGGTGTTTCAGTCCATCAGTTTGAACAACTTTTCACATTAAATATATATCGAAATATGATAAATTTCATTTTCCATAGTAACGATATCACGTACCTATCTACTTCGATTTGGATGAGAACCTTAACTTTTTTTCAGTTTACATTTACTGGGCAAAGTTATTCACAATGATGGACTGAATCGTTCCTCAAAATATTTGAACTTAATTAAAAAGGAGATTCTGTACAATGTTGGCTACTAAACTTCATCATCATCAGGTCTTCTAAGTCTCCACAGCACGACCCTCTCAGTACTACTAGAGCCATATTTATAGTATTATAATATCAGAGCATTAAGATGATTTGGCAACTAAACTTATACACAAGAATAACCGACCAAGTGTGAATCGGATTCGCGCACTAAGGGTTCCGTACCATTATCTATAAAAAATTGTGTTTGTTGTATGGGAGCCTCCCTTAAATATATTTTTTTAGTATTTTTTGTTATAGCGGCAACAGAAATACATAATTTGTATAAATTTCAACTGTCTTGCTATCACGGTTCTTGAGATACAGCCTGGTGACAGACAGACGGACTAACGGACAGATGGACCGACGGACAGACGGACGGACAGACAGCGAAGTCTTAGTAATAGTGTGCCATTTTTACCCTTTGGGTACGGAACCCTACCGAGTTAGATAGATACCTACATAAAGCACAGTTCAAATAACCAAGTTGCCGATTCCGTTTACTCGAATTGTCGACACTTTTATAAAAGCAAGCAATTTACAGATTTTTCATCAAAGTTTCCATTATAACCTTTTTATTTGATTGCTCGGTTATTGGAAGCATTATGGAGTAATTTGGAAGCTTTTAACAATTTCCTTAATCTACAATTTGTGGAGTCGGTGCTTGAAACTACTATATCTCTTATGTTATATTTAATTTTTTGGGGTTCAGTGCTGCTCCAATTTGAAATAAATTATTTGAAAGGAAACGGAGATTACAGATTTGTGTATAAAGAAGAACTCCAATACTGGCACCGTTTCATTACTAGAGAAAGGTAGAAGTGATTTTTTACTTGTTTACTGAAACGCGTTCAGCAGTTTTTTAAAACAATATTACTTTTTCTAACGATAAAAAATTGAGCGTGAAAATCCTGACAAAGATCGCATAGCCATTATTATGGCAACATTTAGAAACAGCTACTTTAAAAATCACAGCACTTTTGACTAATAAATATTTCTAAAGCTGTAAAGACGTCTTCTGAACGTATAATTCTCCAATTTATTCTCCGCTACCAAAACAAGGTTTCGCACCCGTTCAGTCCCCGTATTTAGACCTTCTTTAACTTTTAAAAGGCCCATTTAGACGGTGCAAGTTTTTTTGCCTGTTGCATACCATTATTGAAGCAGTTGATAACTTGCATGGTTTGAATGAAATGTTAGCCATACAAATCATTTATTGCTATTAAACGTCAGCCATACAATCCAATAAAATTAAATGCAATAGGCAAGAAACTTCGACCGACCGCTACTTTACTCAATTTTTATTTTGTGAGTATGTATACGTGGCAAACACTCGTGTCAGATTTTAGCGGCTTAGAGCCAAGGATCGGACATAACTTAATAAGACTGGCAAACGGTTGTGATAGCCCAGTATTAACGTGCCTTTCAAAGTACCGAAGAACCTTAAATTTGACCCTAGAACCACAACATGTTATTTTGCTTCACAAAATACAACATGGGTTACCGGCGACCCCAAATAAAAAAACAGTTTTTCTAGAAAACTATAATCTTTGAATGACTTTAACAATCAAAATACTTATCTTTGGATATTTAAGGAACTTTTAATATCAAAAAAATGAGAATAGCACAATTTTTTAAACACACTGGGAACAAATCGGTACCCTGTGCTGTGCACGTAGGTTTCTGGAACACTTCACACAATGCTCTCTGCCCTTTCTGTCTTTAGACCTAGGACATAAATAACAGCGACCTCTTGAAATACGATGGCTAGGCGGGACATGGACGGCATTACTTTCTCCTTCCCCCAAAATATTAAGCATTATAACTCTTAAACATTTGAGGTAAATTTTTTACAGTATCCAACGAGGTTTTATAAATGGATGGACTAGTTGACAGCTCAAATTTTTCAGAAATGTTCGTTGTTTGAGTTTTTATTTATTTAGGGGAGCCTTAAATATGACATATGAGTTTATACCTCCAGCATCCGCCATACCATTAAAAAATCTCATCAGCCATCTTCGAGTTTTCCGAATAGTGGTCTTGGAATAACTCAACTAGCCAAATGTGTCAATTAGAAGTCCGAATAATTGAGTAAGCTACCATCTTATTGTTCCAAAATGTCCTCTATTTCGTCATTTCTTTGTTGAAGTGATGTTGACGCCATATTGTTTACACTACTTGGTAAAAAAACAAAAAACGAAATGACGATCGGTCAAAAAAATAGTGGCACTAATCACAACACGGGTTGCGGGTGACCCCAATAGGTGATAACTCAAAAACGAATGAACGTGTGCACTTCGTTAAGCGGCACGGGCTACTGATAGCTAAAAACGGAAGGTACCGAGATGCACAAGTTTATATGTCTACCTCTCGCAAAAATAATTTAAAAAATCAAGACGTGGGGTCACCCACGACCCGATGTTGTGGTTCTAGGGTTAACTTATGAAAACGCAAAGAATACCCGGGTTCTCCCATATGATCACTAGACTCTTTAAGATTTGTATATCTAATGAAGAACATACAAGAGTACAACAGATTTAACAAGGATGGTATAGTCGAAATTGTTTGATCTCATTAAATGGATATGAATGGGAGAAAACCAAAGGGCGAAAGGGTGCGGAACACAAAGCAGGTGAGGGAGAAGGGAGGAAATACAATTTTATAAAATATTCAGTTGGTGAATTTTTGTTACGAGTGCAACTCCCACCTTTGCAGGAAACTATGCAGCTGCGACCGGCAGTTTCCGGTTCGGACTTCCGGTTGGACACTATGTTGTTGTTTTATTGTTTGTTTGTTTTTCATGAATAACTTGGTTATCAACGTTGTCAGAGTTCATGATGACAGCCGGAGTAAAAAGCTTACCGAATCTCTTTTCATTACAATAATTAAGGAGATACATGATTTTCCGGGGTCCAGTGTTATTTGAAATAAATTATTTGATAGGAAACGGAGATATCATTTAAAATTTTGTGTCAGTTCAGCCCTAGATAATCCTTTAAACTATTTAATGAACTGAGTTTTACAGTTTAAAGCGAGAACGTGAAGCTTGTTATCCACATTAGCCCAAAAGTGGTTGTTTTTCGCAAATGTGTATAAGTAGTATCAAATACGATATGTCAAATGCGAGCATCCTTATTGCAAATAGCGGTCATCAATTCGCGTGTTCCGGTGGCAAATGATTGATTATTAGGTTTGAGCTTCTTGTGATGCCTGGTAAGCAGATTAAAAAATTGGATTCCAGTGTCAGAAGAAGAAAGAAAATTACAAAAACTAGAAACTAAGTACACCTTATCATTAGTTAAAGTAGTATCAAATACGATGCGTCAAATGTGAGCATTTTGATTGCAAGTAATTGACATCGACTCGCCCGGTCGGGCGGCAACTGATATATTATATTGTAAGCAGCTTGAAAAATCGAATTCCAGTGTCAGCTATTAACAAAATCTGTAAGAAAAAAGAAAATTACTAAAACTAGAAACTAAGTGCATCTTATTATCAGCTAAAGTAGTATCAAATACGATGCATCAAATGCGAGCAACCTGATTGCAAATAGCTGACATCGATTCGCGCGGTCCCGGGGGCGGCAAATGGTATATTATTACTATTGAGCTTCGTCAGATGATTGTAAGTTCAGCTTCAAACAGCTTCAGCTTTAAACGCAATCGATAAAAAGAAGAAAGAAGGTCACAAATAACAAAAAATGAACTTCTAGGAACTAAGTATCAACTTTAAGTAGTATCAAATACGATGCATCAAATGCGAGCATCCTGATTGCAAATAGCTGACATCGATTCGCGCAGTCCCGGGGGCGGCAAATGGTATATTATTACTATTGAGCTTCGTCAGATGCCTGTAAGTTCAGCTTCAAACAGCTTCAGCTTTAAACGCAATCGATAAAAAGAAGAAAGAAGGTCACAAATCACAAAAAATGAACTTCTAGGAACTAAGTATCAACTTTAAGTAGTATCAAATACGATGCGTCAAATGCGAGCATCCTGATTGCAAATAGCTGACATCGATTCGCGCGGTCCCGGGGGCGGCAAATGGTATATTATTACTATTGAGCTTCGTCAGATGCCTGTAAGTTCAGCTTCAAACAGCTTCAGCTTTAAACGCAATCGATAAAAAGAAGAAAGAAGGTCACAAATCACAAAAAATGAACTTCTAGGAACTAAGTATCAACTTTAAGTAGTATCAAATACGATGCATCAAATGCGAGCATCCTGATTGCAAATAGCTGACATCGATTCGCGCGGTCCCGCGGGCGGCAAATGGTACATTATTACTATTGAGCTTCGTCAGATGCCTGTAAGTTCAGCTTCAAACAGCTTCAGCTTTAAACGCAATCGATAAAAAGAAGAAAGAAGGTCACAAATCACAAAAAATGAACTTCTAGGAACTAAGTATCAACTTTAAGTAGTATCAAATACGATGCATCAAATGCGAGCAACCTGATTGCAAATAGCTGACATCGATTCGCGCAGTCCCGCGGGCGGCAAATGAAATATTACTGGTAGTTACGAGAAGTACATGCGTTACTGGCTCGCTGAGCTTCCAATTTGGTAATATCGGTGAGTAATTATGATGATAACGGTAAACGTGGAGAATTAGTGCAGGTTCATGCATATTCAATTTTGGGAAATGAGTCTGTGACGATATTTAGTAAAAGATAGTTCTAAATAGGTATAGTTTATATTCGCTCAATTTATGTTTTAAAATGCTTTATAATAACTTAAATAATACAAATATATTGTACTTAGAATAAACAAAATAACTAAAAACTAAATATAAATATTAATGAGAAACTAAACTTAATATAAATACAAAAAACGTAGTGTGCCTAAGAGGCGGCATTTCTGCGTTGAATGGCCAAGCTCAGTCTTTGGTCAAAATGCGCACCAGCCATTCGTTCAATTAAAGGAAGGTGGCATCGACTTACATAAAGACTTGCACATCAATTCAGCATATGAACTATAGTGAAGTCCACCGTGAGACTGTAAAATAGGACCAGTCAATCTCTCCCTGTGAACGTCCTCAAAGGTGACTAAAAGGACTAAGCACAACAATCTCATGCTTCAAATGCATTCCTAATAAGTTGTAAAACTTTTCGCACAACTACGTTATTGTAGAGCGTTGACGTCAGACAGGCATCGTGCAGACGAAGATATGATATATCGGGTCGAAAACTGTAGCCAAATAGTTTGAAAATGGCGAAATCTGACTGATGTTTCAAAATAAAGGCTAATCTAAAGCCTAGTAGCCTAACACCTAAATATCTGCAGTCAGATCTTATTTTAATGGCCATTGACAGAACAAACAAAAATAATCGTTACATACCTAATTATTTAAAAAAACATTAAAAAGGAAAAAAAGAAGAAGAAAGATGAATGGACGTCAATAGGTAACAAACAATCTCTTGAAAAAAATAGTAGAAAAGAAACAAAGAAAGGAAAGACTGAGTATAAAGTTTTTCCAACAAATTTAAAAAAGTTAGGAGTATGGTCCTACCAGAACATTATAAGGATGGCAGACAAGAGAGGATAGAGGCTTTTTTTTTATTAAAACTAACGTGAGATACAATCATTGTTTTATTTTGAGAACGGGTTACTCACGTATAGAGTCAGCTACTGCCGACATGTTTCGACCTCATCCGGAGGTCTTCATCAGGGCAAATGTGACGAGAGGCCCGTACACCTCCTGATGCTGATGAAGACCTCCGGATGAGGTCGAAACATGTCGGCAGTAGCTGACTCTATACGTGAGTAACCCGTTCTCTAAATAAAACGAAGATAGAGGCATCTCCACTTAACTCCAATGACCAGAGCAAAAAGAATTAATGCGGATAGGGATGTGGACTAGGTAAAAAAATTTACTATTTTATTTAGTCCGCGAACTAGATCATCCAAAAATAAAGAACTCATATTTTTTCGTTTATAAAAGTAGTCGAAATGCACAAAGATACATACAGACATTTGAAGTTTCGGAGTGGGGGTGATTTACGTCACCGATGGTTAAAAATCGTAGCAAATCGTGATGTCACGTGAAATTTAAATGCGTTGCCTCTTCGTCATTATTTGCTTAAAAGAGAAAAAAAATGTATACCATACTTTTTAATAATCTATCTAATGAATCACAAAAATTAAATTGCTTATTACCCCTCTTTGCCATGTAACAGTGTGCACGTTTTTGACTGAATAAACTTATACACTAAAAAGCCTTTATAACATCAAAATAAAGTTAATCTAAAGCCCTACAATTCCAAAGCTTTCCACGTTGCAAAATGGAAATATTGACAGCAATAGCAAATGTTGCGTTGCATTTTACGTCAGAATCAGATGCACTTTGCTTGTATTGCGAAGGTTTATTGGATATATTTGGTTCGGGTTTTTGAAACTATGAGTTTAATAACAGTCTACCTAAATAAATCGTAGATTTTCTTACTCGATCATTTGTTTTTTGGCAGGTGCAGTAGTTAGTTCTTTCAGACCAAGACATTAAATTTTTTAATTAATCAAAAAAAAACATTAATTTTTTTATAGGTAAGAATGATCAATCATTCAGCCCTTGATTCCGTGGGATCACAGACTAACACGTGCGTCACGGATAGTCTCTCGTCTTCGTTGGGCCTTATGGATAAAGTCGTGACAGTTTATCTATATAATTTTAATAAAATACAATACCCTTTATTACACAAAATAAATAAATACAGGACATAATATAAAATTATAAATTTATTAAGGAAATTTCACAAATAAAATACAATATGTCATATAAACACTGTCAAAACTATTACTAAGTACATACAAGTATCAATCATATAAACCGCCCTTCATCGTCAGGACATAATTATCTTAAAAACTAGGAAATGTGCAACAGGCATCTTTATCGCTAAGCCATTTCTTTCAGGCAACCTGACTATATAGAAAAACATTTTAATGAAGAAAAAGCCCTCACTAACATGTTAATGTTCTACAAAATAGTCACAATAAAAATAAGATAAAAACACACTATAATAGGGTATTACGTTCTCAAAAGCTGCTAGCATAAACACAGCACTGTTTCGGATTATACAAGAAATTCTCGCTCAACTAAATAGTGCAGGAACAAGAAAACTAAATTAGAAAACTGGAGCGAACTAAGTACTTCTTCTAAATTCCCTACTTAGACTAAATAGTTCAGGTTTATTAAATTTGAAGCAGCTCTTCTTGAATTATTTAAAGCTATATTAAAAAAATCAACCAAGTGCTAGTCAAAATCGCGCGCGACGGGTTCCGTATTATTATCTGTAAAGAATCAAGTGTGTTGAATAGGAGGCCCACTTTAAATACTTATATTATTCTGTTTTTAGTATAGCAGCAACTGAATTATATATCTGTGAAAATATAAATCGTCTAGCTATCACGGTTCATGCATGCAGTCTAATGACCAGAGATCGGAATTAGGTGTGTGAAAATACCTAAAGTTTGCAGCAGGACATAATATGGAGCTGTTACAACCACTTAAGTTAAACCTGTTTTGGATTTAACCGGATAAGTTTCGGTTTTTTTTTGTTTTACTTGTTTCTTATCTTTGAAACATTAAAACCGCATTAGCATTTTGCAGATATGTAAAATTCTGTGTTTGACCTACAAAGAAAAATTAGGACTAAAAAACCGAATTTTAACCGGAAATGTACAAAACAAAAATTAATTTAGAACTGTATTAGCAGCTTGTAAATGTTTATAGTTCGGTGTTTCAAAGGTAAGGAACATGTAAAACAAAAAAAAAACCGAAACTAAACCGGTAAAATCCAAAACCGGTTTAACTTTAGTGGTTGTAACAGCTCCATATTATGTCCCGCTGCAAACTTTAGGTATTTTCACACACCTAATTCCGATCTCTGCTAACAAACAGACGAACATTTTTTTTGACTGGAAGCAATTGGGTAGATGACTTCATAAAATAAAACGTTACAAAGATAACATTTAAAGTAAGAATACAACATAAATTTTAATGTTAATGAAACTACACCATTTTTTTGCTCTTAGTTTGTACCTATGTTGTAATTAATACAGAAAGCCATGACTACCCAGTAAGTCATCTACGTGACCTACATACCATAGGGATTATCGCCTATATAGGTCAAGCATCATCTAATCATACTAGTATATATCTAATAAAGACGAAATCCTATTCTATGTTAGAAAACAACACAGCTCTCAGTTTATAGAAACTACACAAATTTTCTGAGCTGTTATCTCACTTTTTTTTGCAATGCAGAAAGCTAAGTCTACCCAGTAAGTTGTTGGTGACCTACATAACGTTGTAGTTATCGTCTACATAGATCAAGCGGCATCAATATCCTACAAAAATAATACAAAACTCAATGCTCGTACCTATGTTGCAATACAGAAAGTCACGTCTATCCAGTAAGTCGTGGCCTACATACTATTAGAATTATCGACTACATAGATTAAGCGGCACCTTATCATACTAGTATCTATCTAATAATTACGAAATCCTATTGTATGTTAGAAAACAAAACAGCTCTCGGTTGATATGAAACTGCAGAAATTTTCTAAGCGGATTTCGCAGCTTTTGTTGCAATTCAAAAAGCCACGTTTAACCAGTAAGTCGTATAGGTGACCTACATACCATTGGAGTTATCACCTACATAGATCAAGCGGCATCAATATCATACAAAAATAACACAAAACTCAATGTATATATAAACTGCACCATTTTTCTGCCTTGTTTTCGTACCTATTTTGCGATACAGAAAGCCACATCTACCCAGTAAGTTGTCTACGTGACCTACATACCATTGGAGTTATCGCCTACATAGATCAAGCGGCATCAATATCATACAAAATAACACAAAACTCAATGTATATAAAACTGCACCATTTTTCTGCTATGTTCTCGTACCCTATGTTGCAATACAGAAACGTCTACCCAGTAAGTCGTCTACGTGACCTACATACCATTGGAGTTATCGCTTACATATGATAAGCGGCATCAATATCCTACAAAAATAGCTCAAAACTCAATGTATATAAAACTGCACCATTTTTCTGCCTTGTTTTCGTACCCTATGTTGCAATACAGAAACGTCTACCCAGTAAGTCGTCTACGTGACCTACATACCATTGGAGTTATCGCCTACATAGGTCAAGCGGCATCTAATCCAAGCTGTAGACTCGTGCTAGTATGGGACTATTTCCTGCGAGAACGAAGTAGAGAAGTTATTATTTAAGTCGACGCTTGTCGCTGACGGGTTGTGCAGTGGTACAATTATAAGGCGGCAAGCGATTTTACACCGTCATCAGGCTTGTTTATATTGCATAAAAATTTAAAACGGAATTATATCTTTCTGTGCTTCTAAAAGGTAGGTAGGTATTTTTAGTAATTTCGTCAAATGACTCTTGCTTACATTTTCAGATGAAACACTGGCATATTACTAGATGTCAACTTTATTAAGTAGGATAGTGGTTTTAACCTTGTAAACTTTATTTGGTCGGATAGTGGTTGAAAACTAGTAACAAAGTAAGTCTGCGTTTTATGATAAGACGGAAAGAGTTTGATATTTTTTGTGTATTGAAAATTGAGAAAATCGGGAATGTTCAATTAACTTTAGTGTTTGCGTAGCATGGTTCGATTTATTACGAGTACGTCTCTTACACGTTGCATTTACTACTTCACCGACAACCCAAAAGTTTACATTGTGATACTTTTTCATTTACCCAATATTTATTCACCCAAAGCAGCACAAACGTTCAGACCAATGAAAATAAACATCTATTTTGCCTCTCGCTTTTATGTTTCCATTTGCACCAATCGTTTATAACCACGACAAATATCTTCAAAAGGCTTACATCGCGATAAAATGTAGTTACGAGTACACTATTGCTTTCAAACAGAGTTGACGAATGGCGTTTTATTTTGCTTTGTTTTCTATTCAGCAAAAATTGGGAAAATGTTAGCTGAAGAAGTGGAAGTATTCGGGTGCGACAGATATGTCTGTAGATGTTTCCAGTGCATGGAACATCTGCTGTCATGTTTCACGACTATCTTATATCTATCCGTATTCCTTTCTCGAAGGCGACTTAGGTAATACAAGCTAAACAAAGCTTATAAACATAAATGAGACCTTGCCATCCCTTCTGGCCAACGTGGAGAGTGTACGCCAAATCCTCTGGCTGCTCTTGTCAAGTATGGCTCTAGTAGTACAGAGAGGGTCGTGCTCCTGCAGTGGAGACAAAAAGACCTCATGAATGATACAATACAATGTTAATAAAACAGTATATTTAAAACTAGAAAATAAAAAGACACCGCCAGAATAAAAATTACGGCATAATACATTTTCCCTCTTGCAACTATTTTGCATTTTTAAATTGTACACTGAACGCCGACGGGATAGCCTTTTACATTTTAAAGATGTACATTACACGTGAAAAGGACTACTTATCACAAAGTTCTTTAGCAAATGAGCAGAAAGAGTTATATTTTTTTTTATAAAAACTGTTGTTTATATGAACTGAGTTTTTAAACGCGAGCCAAATTTATGAAGCAAGTTCAGTTTATAATAGTAAACTTCTTTAAAAATGTTTTGCGAAATTAGAGTCCGTCTTCTTCTTAACGCGTGTGTTAGTGACTAACACTGGTGTCAGAGTATTTAAACCGCCTTAAAGGCCTCTAACATGGTTTTAGGTAACGACCAATGTCAAAGACAGTGACCGGGACCGACGGCTTAACGTGCCCTCCGAAGCACGTATATCCTAACCAAACTAGGACAACAACACAAAGTCGTTGCCCCCGCTGGGAATCGAACCCGCGACCTCCGGGTATGAGCCGAACGCTCTAACCACTACACCACGGAGGCAGTTATAGATTAGAGTCCGTAAAAAAAAGGAAAATAAAATGTTTATCCGTGGTCAAGTTTGGACAGGATTTAATGCGATGAATATCTATTTAATTTCAATCAAACATTTTCATTATAATCAGCCGCATATCGTCCACTGTTCATGTTTATGTTCCTTGGGTAAGTTGTTCAGAATCACGAACTGAATTCACCCTTAAAATAGTTTCAGTATATTTTGTTAGAATTTATATTGTGAATTAGAACACTCAATCCGCTTACTTGATAAAATCATATTAAATCATAAAGTACTTACTACATTAATGTAGAAAGATTGAATGAAAAATAAGCTAAATTTGTGTTATTAAATGACCATTACTATAGCTTATAGCGTAATCTTAATTTCATACCAGTAAAATAGCAAGTTAAAATAAAATACTGTGGAGAATTTCCAGCCAATAAGCGCGAGTATTGCATTAGCTTCATGTGATAACAGGGAATGTATTTTAGCGGTATTCTCGCATTTAATGCAAGTATTCTCACATTCACTGCAAGCACGGCAAGCCATTTCACTAATACATACTTAAATTAATAATAAACGTAAGAGAAAAGTTTCATTCCTTAACATTGTCATATGTATAATTAATAAGAAGTTTTCTACTCCTCTACTGTTATCTGCCTTTAACATAGTCACGAACACTATTGAACATTGATTATTTATGACTTCAGAAAAGTCTATAGTCTATTTCCCATAACAGCACTTGTATCGTTATTTCGCCAAAACGATACTCCTAGCCATAGACTTAGAACCTTTTTTTTTCTTTGAATCTATCATACTGCCAACATAAGAAAAACGTTTTATTAATATATTCGTGATATATTCACTAGGGAGACGTCAATTTAAAAAAAATAAAGTTTACCATAGATGCCTATTATCTACCAAACATAAATGATGTCATACATTTTCATATTTTTCTTTGTTTATTTTTGTATTTTATTTAGTAAATATAGTCGTAGAAAAAGTATTGTATGCAACGTTGTATAAGTATGTCAAAAAATGCTCGATGGCGTCTTCTTACGATGCTCGCTAAAGCTCACATCGTAACCTGCGCCACTCGCATATTTTGAACCCTCTTATACAACTGTTGCATAAAATACTATTTACCATTGTTGAACAAATGTCGTCTTAGTTTGCCTTTTGCATGAACATCATAATCATCATCATCATCAGGTCTTTTTGTCTCCACTGCAGGAGCACGGCCCCCTCTGTACTACTAGAGACATACTTGGCCAGAGCAGCCAGAAGACTTGGCCTCTCTCCTCGCTGGCACGGTCGCTGGCCATACGGGTTGAAGAGGTCACATTGATGTTTTCAAGCTTTGATTAGCTTGTATTTCCTAAGTCGCCTTCTACGATATCCACAGGAGGACCTGGAGTGGCCATAATCTATTCTTTCGGAAACCACACGGCCAGCAAACATACCTTTTAATAATAAATACTCGTAGCATTATCAATACATCATTAAAACAAGAAATAAAATTTAAAAAATTAAGTAACTTCCGACACATCTGTAGTTTAGAATCATCTTGATCACAAAAAGCTTCAAAAAAGAAACCTCTTCATAATCGGTCCATTCGTTTAGGAGTTACGATGCCAGACAGACACGTTCGTATTTTCTTTCTAAAAAAATTACCGTTATAGGAGCAGGATGGCCCAGGGGGAGTGCGCATTGCTAGTCCTTTCGCATATGCGCATTGCAAGTGACAACGGGCATGGTCCGCACTTTGATGGGTGACCACAAGCGGCATAAAATTTTCTCGAACTCCTCCATATCTTCGTAAGGTATGTATAGTCTGCTATTCATGGTTTTACTTTTTTTATTTGTCAAACTGTGTCAGATGCCTTTATAGATATCCTGAAAAATTTGACACTAATATTGGTCATTTACATACGCAAAAGAGAAACAAAAATAACCAAAATGTGATTTTGCCACAACCTACTTACAAGAAAATCAAATTGCATCACGAATAATGTTTCAAACACAATGGGATACCAAGGGATGAAAAAAATCCCATTCCTTACAGAATCAAGGGAAAATTCCGGGATTTTATTCATAATACAACAGAAATAGACGCCGTGCCCCTAAGGAGCTTTTTCTGCTTTGCGCTTACAAACACTTTTGTGAAATAAATATCTGTTGTGCAAAAGTACAAAGAAAACTCTATCAAAACAACTAAGCTTTTTATGGTGAAGTAAGTGCGTAAAAGTCATTAGAAATAATTTTTGAACGTAAATGTAGTGTCAATTTTTTTTAAATAGTTTCAGGCACTAGATAGACCTTTAAATTATTTTCCGAGCAATTTCTATTGTTATTAAGTTAATCCGTCTAGTTTCAAATCTGCTTTCGCCAAAAGTGGCCACTTTAAGCAGAAACAAGCCTATCAATGATTTACAGTAATTATCACGACGCATTTACGATACAAAGTCATCTGGCTGCTCTGGCCAAGTATGGCTCTGATAGTACAGAGAGGGTCGTCTCCTGCAGTGGAGACAAAAAGACCTGATGGTGATGATTTACGAAACAAAAAATTCAAAGGAGGGCGTCACGACAGTCTTCAAATAAAATACTCTTAGATAAGATTAATACTAGGAGGAAACATTACTGTTTGAAATTATATTTTTTTCTTTTTTGTACGCAAAGGAAAACCAGTGACATTTAAACATTGCGAATCCGAGATTTTGCGGGTATCTGTTTAATGACCGAGATAAACAATTTTGTCTATTTTTAGTTTTTTATTCAGAAATGTAGGAGATATTTTTGAATATTTTTACTAGAAACTCTTTTACAAGTAAATGATAGGATAATTTTATTGACCTTGACCTTTAAGGGTAATCATTTGATTTAATTTACTGGAATTGTCAATTATTATGGTCTTACATATCCCTTTTACATTAAAAATGATTTATATATATTGAGAGGCTTAGTAACTTTTAATTATTATTATTGAGCTTGAGTCTCAAGTTTCCTTTTTAGGGTTCCGTAGTAAACGAGGAACCCTTATAGTTTCGCTGTCTGTCTGTCCATCCAACCGCGGTTTTACTCAAAGATTATAAGTGCTAAATAGTATTAATTTGGGTATGCATTTGTACATTAATAATGAAAATAAAGTGGTAAAATAAAATCTTGAAAAAATATTTTTTAGGGTTACTCCCATACAAGTAAATTTTATTTCTCGACTTACCCATATTATTGACAAATTTACAAAACGAGACCCCATCTTTATATTGTGAGTTTGTGAACACCAATTTGGTTCTATAGTGCAAATTATCTCTGTTAAATTAGAGGTATATAAAGATACGTGAACTAAATCACGGCAGTAGTATTTTACAACGCATTTTAAATTAAAAAAACATTTAGAACTAAGTAGGGTTTACAAATTAAAATGTGATAGGCAACCAACTTATAAAATGTACTCTATATAAACTCAATAGAAAATTAATTTTTAGACGTTTTTAGTGGCGTAAACTCAAACAAAACATGACTAAATTGGTGAGTGATATTGCAATCCTACATTGTTACAGTCCGTTTTTATAAAACCTTTTTTCATCTAGCGAAGTGCGGTCGCCATACTAAACATTAAACCAATAAAGCTTGGTATACACCGTGCATTTTTCAGATCCCTGCTGGCGCATTGGACGGGAATGCACTTGTATAACACAACTATTTATCTCTTACAATATAACGACTAGACATTGGAGACTACAAAGATTTTAAAGTAAAATATTTTCTTGTTTAAATTTTCCTTGTTTAGTTTCGAATGACAATCTTTTTCTATGCTGGTGTAAAAGAAAAACAATTTAAACTATATCGGCTGCGTTTTTTCCTAGGCAGATCGTTAAAGTCAAGCCAGAGTATGGCCGAAAATGCGAGTCGTGTAACGTAAATAACTCTTCTATGCGTGTCTGGGAGAAAAGAAAAAGCTTAGAATGTACCAGCTGCTTTTCTTCCCGCGCATATCGTAAAAGCCGATCGAGGGAATGGGCGAGATTTGTTTCATGGTGAGAGCCGATGTGACTAGCAACCCATATTTTGATCCCTCTTCCACCTTAACGCCCAGCATTATGCTAATTTGATTTTTTAATTTTGTAAAGTAGTAGTTAACACTTGATAAACGTTGCTCTCGCAATCGCAAGAACATTTCTTATTTACCATTATCACATCCCTACGAATCATCATCATCATTTCAGCCACATATCGTCTACTGCTGGACTATATAATAGGCCTTTCCCAAGGATCTCCAAAAATTCTCTACGAGTATTATAAGTTTTGGTAATCTTTGGGAGAGGCCTATGTCCAGCAGTGGACGTTATGCGGCTGAAATGATGATGATCATGATTATAGGTATACTCCTAGAGTGAAACCATAACATACAGAAGTAGTTTTCATCCTATAATAATGCCAGTACCTGGGCGACCGAGCTTTGCTCGGTTACATCTCAAACATTAACTAATTTTTTTTAAACTTGTCTAAAAACAATGCAAAATAAATAATTATATATAAACTTAAACATAAAAAAAAACAAAAGTAAGTCACCGAGTGGGATTCGAACCCGTAACACCCTTTCTAGCGGTCGGTATCCTTAACCGCTGAGCTAAAAACAAGGCGGTCGGCGCGATGAAATTAGCGACCATATTCTGCGTGGAAAGAAAAACGAA
The DNA here is from genome assembly GCA_963555685.1 of Acrobasis consociella. Taxonomy (NCBI): domain Eukaryota; kingdom Metazoa; phylum Arthropoda; class Insecta; order Lepidoptera; family Pyralidae; genus Acrobasis; species Acrobasis consociella. The sequence goes on from OY743108.1 coordinate 18,129,556, forward strand.
TGAAAACTCGAAAACACGCGTTTTCCCAAACATAAGACTAATCTATATCGATTGCTTACCCCCAAAAACCCTCATATACCAATTTTCAGCGAAATCGTTTCGAGATCACAGAAATTTATAAATATATAAATAAATAAATATACAAGAATTGCTCCTTTAAAGGTATAAGATATATCAGGTTACGAGTGTGAGCAGCGCCGTGCAGTGTCATCGTGGAGTCCAGTGCCGGATATTGCATGCTTGTCTGCCGAGAAAGTAGCAGGAAATCAAAATATTACACGATGATATTATGTCCCCGTGAGTTTCTTGGCTTCTTTTCTTTACCATTAATAGGATCCAGGGTCAAAAATAAATTACTTTGTACTGATATAAAATGTCACAAAATAATAACAAAAAAAAGTAAAAAAAAATATTGCCATATTTCGGACCTTTTTTGTCCATAGAAGAATTATTATTATTACATTAGTCCTCTCTTCTCCTAAATTATAATAATATCACTAATCATTAGTCATATCCATTATCAAACTGATTTAAGAATTATTAATGTTGAAAAACAAAAATCTCCCATGCTGGTCTGGGAGAAATAAAAAAACTTAGAATGTACCAGCTGCTTCTCTTCCTACGCAGATTGTAAAAGCGAATCCGAACCGATCGAGGGAATGGGCAAAAATGCAAATCATGTTAACAGGCGATGCGGCTAGCAACCCATCACTGTATTGATTGCTTTTCCATCTTCTCGCCCACCATGACGCTAAAAGTGGCTTTTGGGTCTTGCGGCAGAACCGCAAGACCCAAAATGCTCTGTCTGCCCCATTAGGGATAAAGACGTGATAGTATGTATGTATGTATGTAATGTTGAAAAACTGATTACTCTTTGAGATGCGCCAATACCAGACACAATAGTTAAACAATGGAAGTCGGGAGGAATTCCTCCCAGTGCCGGCTTAGGGGATAGTAGGAGAGCTATTGAGCTCCTAGAAACTATTCTTACAAATCTCAATCGACCGCATGACGTGCTTATTTTTAATACAAATCGTAAAAAACATTTTTTTTTTTACGTTGACGTTTCGAAAAAAGTATCTGATTTGACTTGTTGAAAACTAGCGGATTTTTATGTGACACTAAGGACTCTTACAGACGAGCGACAGTTATCCCCACGACACCTGTCGGCGACGGTCGATAAATGCATGGTATAATAAAATAAGGTATTCTCTTCCCGTGACAGCTGATGACGTAGGTGGAACTTGACTACGTCATCAGTTTGATATGTTGCCACTGTGTGAAATTGAATTACCCGAGCGTAATGCATTTTTTAACTTTATATACCAATTTCGAATTAATAATCCATTATATCAATTTATAAAATATTGAATTGACGAATCACGCGAGAATCGCGAGATATTATTTAGCTAAGTTATTAAATATTCATGAACTAATTGAGAAAGTCCTTAAATTTAATGAAAAAACAATCAGTGGCAACACTTTGTGACGTAGTCAAGTTCCATCTCGGAAAGAGAATACCTGCTTTATTATACCATGGATAAATGTTGCAGACGCTCGCGTGTCACATGTCAAACTGTCAAAAACGGTCGCTGACAATCGCCGACTGGTGTCTACTGGTGTCTTTACTTATTTACGTCCTTGATACTTTTTCATTTTACAAAAAAAAATCTGATGGAGAGGTATTCATAATAGATTATTTTTCGAGGCAAAATTTGCATCAAATATTTTCAATTATGATGTTATTCTAAGCATTCTAATGCTATATGAGCTTTTCTTTCTTAACTTATCTCACTTTTATATGAATAGACGACCTCCGAGGCGTAACGGTTACCACGCAATTCCGCCACACTGGAGACTCTGGGTTTGATCTTCAGCCAGAGCAAACATCATATTTTATCATAATATATGTATAGTATCGTTAGTACCTCATAACACAAGAATAAAACTTACTAAGGTTACTTAATCTGGTAATTGGTCCCTGCGTACATATTTATCATAATAAACATTCAAATAAAAAAATACTTTTCAATCAGAGATAACTTTTTCTTACGTTGTAAAAAAATAATGACTCTGACTTTCACTTATGGTTAAAAAAGCTTAAGGCTGATAAAATTACATTATATTATAATTTTCCGCCCCAAAGCAGCTGAAAAGTCATAAATAACCTTATAACGACGGGTTAGCATATTTTCGAGGCCATAACTATTTCTAGGGTTCCTCGGGGAAACAACCCCATACCGTTTCAACCCCTGCCTCACCTTTGAACTTGACCCATCCGTCTATTCTCGAAATGCGCTGCGAAATTTTCATTAACTACCCTTTATCTGGGCGTTTGCAGTCACATATTTATGCTAATATTTGAAAACACCCCTGAGACTTTCAAGTTTCAGGTGTAATATAGAAATTTGAAAATCAGCACATATTAAAGCATCTTGAAAGTACTTACTTATTAATTTCGTAACAATTTTATGATTAAAAGTATACTCTACATACCTACTACTAATACAAAAATGCTCATTTTTAGGGTTCCATAGTAAACAAGGAACCCGGATTCCTTCCTATTTAGTGTCCGAAAGCTGTTATTTGGCAAAGGTATGTACATGGCCCGACACGCACTTGGCCAATTATTTATTATATTATAGTCTAGCGCGTTTGTATAGTGCTTATTCGATAATATAGTATTTTTATGGCGGGCTATAAAAATCCTAATGTTAGTAAATAAATAATAATCGGCCAAGTACGTGTCAGGCCACGGGTAATATTGTTTCCATATAGTTGTGAATGTCGACTTTAAGTTCAAGGGACTCATTAAATATCATACAAAAAATATTTTTTTTTGTATGATATTTAACTTTACCGAGTACATTTATTAATTTCCCAGGCCAGCATAGAAGAAAAATAGCAGCTAGAAAAAAGTCTAAAATCGCGAAAAGTACGAACATTAGAATTGTTCGTACTTACATAAAATGAGGCGATAGTTCGTTCTCATGAAGATAGTTTCAGCAAACGGAAGCAAGCGGTTTAATATCCGTTGTAACTGGTGCTGTGGAGAGCTTCTTGATATGTGGAACTTTGCCGGGCAACTTTGCGTAATAATATTTAAAATATTTTATAATGGATAAAAGATGCCTTCTATACTGCTTTTTAGGCTTAAAAACTTTCATAATCATCATCAGGTCTTTTTGTCTCCACTGCAAGAGCACGACCCTCTCTGTCTGTACTACCAGAGCCATACTTGGCCAGAGCAGCCAGATGACTTGGCGTACATTCTCCTCGCTGGCCAGTCGGGTTGTAGAGGCCTCATTGATGTTTATAAGCTTTTTTGAGCTTGTATTTCCTATTAGAATTATTCTTACTCACGTATAGAGTTAGCTACTGCGAGTCAGCTACTACTGCCGACATTATACGTGTGTGATAGTATAAGTGAGTAACCTGTTCAATAAGTATAATAATGATTGTATCTCTCGTTAGTTAAAATAAAAAAAAATCTTACGTACTTACATTAAATGAGGCGATAGTTCGTTCTCATGAAGATAGTTGCAGCGAACGGAAGCAAGCGGTTTAATATCCGTTGCAACTGGTGCTGTGGAGAGCTTCTTGATATGTGGAACTTTGCCGGGCAACTTTGCGTAATAATATTTACAATATTTTTTAATAGATATTTTATTTTATTTTAATAGGAAGACCAACAGCATTTAATATAAATCTGGTAACAGATTTAGATGTAAAGAAGCCAATAACAGGTCCTCACATACAGACACTGTATAGGTTACAAATAAAGTTGAACATAACAATATTCCAAGCTATATGATAAAGTTATATAAAAAATGAATTCTAAATAAAAAATAATCAACGTATTCTTCCATACTAGTTTGAAGGCTTAAAAACATTCATCATCATCAGGTCTTTTTGTCTCCACTGGAAGAGCACGACCCCCTCTGTACTACTGGAGCGATACTTGGCAAGAGCTGCTAAAAGACTTGGCCTACACTCTCCTCGCTGGCCAGACGGGTTGTAGAGGCCTCATTGATGTTTATAAGGTTTTTTGAGCTTGTATTTCCTATTAGAAATATTCTTACGTATTGTACTTAGGGAACGGGTTACTCACGTATAGATTCGAGTTAGCTACTGCCGAGACAGCTACTGCCGATATTATACGTGTGTGATAGTATAAAGGCCCATCAAGACGGTGCAAGTTTCTTGCGTGTTGCATACAATTTTATTGAAGCAATAAATGATTTGTATGGCTGACATTTCGTTTAGACCATGCAAGTTGTCTATTGCTGCAATAAAATGGCATGCAACGGGCAAGAAACTTGCAACGTCTAAATGGGCCTTAAGTCAGTAACTCGTTCACTAAGTATAACAATGACTGTATCTCACGTTAGTTTTAATAAAAAAAATCTGACGTACTTACATTAAATGAGGCGATAGTTCGTTCTCATGAAGATAGTTGCAGCGAACGGAAGCAAGCGGTTTAATATCCGTTGTAACTGGTGCGGTGGAGAGCTTCTTGATATGTGGAACTTTGCCGGGCAACTTTGCGTAATAATATTTACAATATTTTTTAATGGATAAGATGCTTTCCAGACTGATTTTAAGGTTTAAAAACATTCATCATCGTCATCAGGTCTTTTTGTCTCCACTGCAGGAGCACAATCTACTCTGTACTACTGTATTCTTGGTCAGAGCCGCCAAAGGATTTTCACGCAGAATTCTTTATCGTAAAAAAATTTAATATTGTTTAAAAAAAACTTCAGGAAATAAAAAAAAATGTTAACCTTTTTCTAGATAGAGATACAGACTATATGCTGAGGAACTTCAATATATAAGGTCTATCAAAATATCATCATCGTCATCATCAGGTCTTTTTGTCTCCACTGCAAGAGCACGACCCTCTCTGCGATACTTGGCCAGAGCAGCCTGAGGAATTTTCCTACACTCTCCTCGCTGGCCAGGCGGGTTGAAGAGGTCTCGTAGATGTTTATAAGCTTTGTTAAGCTTTAAGCTTGTATTTCCGTAGTCGCTTTCTACGGCATCCACGGGAGGATTTGGAGTGGCCCTATTCGACTCTGCTGGAAACCACATGGCAATTGAAAACATTGATCAGCTGCTTTTTAAGCAGTTTTTTTAAGTAATTACATTGTATATGAATTTACTGATTAGATAAATCATTAACTTAGAATATACTAGCTGCTTGTCTTCGCGCGCAGATCGTAAAAGCCGTAAATAATTTTAATTTCCCATGCGGGTAGCAACTTATCACTATATTAATTGCTTTTCCATCTTCTCACCCACCATAATGGTAAAAGAGGCTTTTAAGTCTTGCAAACTTGGGATTTATCTGCTTAAAAGTCCCCTTATCCTACACCAAACTACGTCTACGTTTTAGTTTGAAACCGCATGTTAGATTTCGGTATTTTTTTAAATTTTTAGGGTATTTTTACGGTTAGGGGATTCTTAAAGCCGCAAGATACAAAATCGCACCAAACCGAAGCATACGGACTTTGATTTATGTTTTTCCTGAAAAAATAATGATTTCTTCTCAATAACTGCCATAACTGCACTCCATTCGATTTTGAGTAATGACGATATTACCAAATTACGTGTATTAAGGCTCGAGACATGTGACGAATGACACGATATCTCCGGTACTTACGGGGGGATTAAGCGACGCTCCACTGGATATATGAAGTATCCCGGTTGATTCATGCCATCGCGTTTGCGTTGGGAGTACGATTGGTTCTCGATAATGCATAAGTAATAAAGTCCCTAGTTAAAATACGATTGGTTCTTGAAAGCGCATAAGAAAATGAAGTCCCTAGTTAAAAAAAGAATCATAGATTTTATTAAATCAAAGGCATTTTTGTAGTTTTAAAGTATGTAATAAAGTCTGAACGTGTTATTATTAGTGTCTATGTTTATGTGTCTTAAGTTACTTTTTTTAAGTCGAGGCAGTAGTTTTTACGCGTAGTTTTTAATAGTATTAAAAAATAATTGTAATTTATATTGAAGTCGTTTTGTTTAAAAATAAATTAAGTAACTCTGGATGACTTTTCAAACAAAAAAGTAGTCCTATTAGTGCGAGTTGAAAAGTCGCCTTTTTCAAATTGTCCTGGGTCAAGGGTATTTATGTATACCTCTATATGTATTTATCATAAAATGTAGTATAATGCAGTTAGTGTCTATAATACAAGTTGAAAATACTTACTTTGAGGCCTAGCTCAATCGTGTGACTTGTTTCTAAATATTTTTTTTTTATAGAGAAAGATAAGAGTAAAAATGGCAATGCGTAGTACTATAGAGTAGTCTCACGTTTAAGAAGTCAAGTTTATGAAGAAATCTTTAATTCTATAAGTAACAATAACCCTATGTTTTCGAAAAAGCTCTTTGATTTCCTTTAGAGAATACATAGTATTTCTTATTAAGTAGTTTAAGGGGCAAGTTTTTCGCCTTACATAAAACTTCATGAGGAGTCCACTATTATGGCTGTTTAACTTGCCACCTTAGCTAGTTTTCGACTTCCGTGGCGTAGTGGTCACCATGTGGCCACCATCCAGAGGTTCCGGGTTCAATCTCTGGTCAGGGCATGTTGAAAAATGGTCTTTTTCAAATTGTCCTGGTTCTTAAATGTTTATCTGAATATGTATTTTTAATAAAATAAAAGTATCATTGTATTAGCTTCCCTTTAACACATGTCTCGAATTTACTTTGGGGCTAGTAATGTTCCTATAATTATTTATATATTTTGTTTAATGACTTCGAGTTTGAATCGACTAAGACGTGACACTTACTCTATGGTACTACGCATTGCTATTTTATGAGGCAACTTATCATCTTCGCCAAAGATATTTTTCGAATGATTCACATCGTTTAGCTGATGTTTGGATTCTTTGATGGTATTCTTTGCCAGCTGTGAAATTCATGCTTCAGAACTCAAATATTTCATACTAGCTGGTGCCCGCGACTTCGTCTGCGCAGTATCTTTATAAATTGTAGCCTATGTATTATTCTGATGTTTAAGTTTTATTATTGTCAAGTTTCATTAAAATCCATTCAGTAGTTTTAACGTGCAAGAGGAACAAACATTCATCCATACTTCATCCATATGCGTTTAAAAAATTAGTAGGATAAAAAAAATATAACACGTATAATCATGTCTTTAAATCACAAAGATATTTGGATGTGGATGTTTATTTTATTTATATGTATATACTTACCTTTATTCTTCTTTTTGTAGTTTGATTTCAATATATATTATAGGTAATCAAGTAAAAAAAAAAAATTGTAGGCTCCAAAGTACGTAATAAAATCTGAAGCTGTCGAAGCTGTAGATATATTTGTGTCTATGTTTATGTGTTTTTTGTAGTTATTTCGTAGTGTGACCGATAAAGTGACCGAATTAGTCCAGGTAAAATTTACTCGCTATAATAGGATTATAGAACTTAATACACTTAATACACTATGAGACACTTACTCGTATTACGCAAACTTATGACGCCTCATTAACCGACTTTCAAAAAAGGAGGAGGCTATCAATTCGATACGATCTTTTTAGGGTTCCGTACAAATGGAAAAAAGGGAACGCTTATAGGATTACTCGTGCGTCAGTTTGTCCGTCCGTCTGTCACAGCCAATTTACTCTTAATCTACTAGACCAAATGAGGTGAAATTTGATAGGACGGTGTAATCCTATGACCCAAACAAACAAGCGCAAAGTAAAGATTTTTTTTTAATAAGGGTCATTTTTGGTGGACAAATTAGGAAATTAAAAAATTGAGTTTTGTAAACCTTACTTTGTCACATATCAAATGAAAAAGCTCCATAAGAGAATTTCAAATATTTGTTTGTTATTACTGTTAAATAAAATGTTTTGATTTATGTCATGAAAGAAGACGAAAATTGATTTTTGAAAGTACTGAGATTAAAATTTGAAAAAAAAAATACTAACTTTAATTCAATGCTTTTAGATTACAGGAAATCCTATAATAATTCTATCAATTAAAAATAAAGTTGTACCTAAACTCAATATAAAACACCTAGAAGTACCTAGTGAACTCGCGTGTTACTGTTAGGATTTCAAATATGGTGAAATGTCAAAACCTCTTGACGCCTAATTTAACTCGCACTTGGCTATTTATTTTTATTTAGTTATTAGGTACCAAGCTTACTTCAAACCTGGGCACTCATTTTACATACATACATACATACATACATACATACATACATACATACATACATATTTTCACGCCTGTTTCCAATGAGAGAAGGCAGAGCCTATGGATTTCTACTAACTACGATCCTTGCAAACCTCTTTTGCTTCGTCAACACTCATAACTCTTTTCATGCATGCTCTCCAGAGTACCCATAAGTCTCCTTGATTTTTTTACCTACCTACCTACCCTTACATCAACTCTCTTCAGTACATCTATACTCATTTTGTCAACTGACATTGTGGGCATACGTGTTTAGTTATGACCTACTTATATTCGTAGTTGAATAATAGAAATAGAAACGTCTACAAAGCATTATTACAAAGACGCAAATGCCTATAAAACAATAACAATTCATAATTTTTCTAAACTAAAAATCGACTTCACCCCCAAACTACACAACCAATATTGATAAAATTTGTATGGGACCATGAAAGTGCACTCTTTCAAATAAAATAATTTTGAAAATCGGTCCACAATTGGTGGAGAAATCAGTGAACATACATAAATTAAATCTCTTCATTTTTTTAAATCGTCCAGTCAATTTTTTTAATTATTTTGCTTTAAAAATTTGACTTAATTTTTTTGTTTTGCTACGCAAACACATTTTTCTAAGCACTATGAAATCCCATTTTTTAAACGCAAAGTCACCTAAAGGAATAGTTTTTCCATACAAAAAACCGTTCGTTTAGTGACTTCGCCTTTCAAAAATGGCACTTTTGAGCGTTCATTTTGCGGACTGTATTCGGATTCGTTTGCCCCGTATTCAGTGTGACCTAGTTGTATTTGCTTTAAAACTCCATTGACCGTGCGAAGGTGGGTTTCAGTTCATATTTACATTTGCTTTGCCTTTAATAACTGTATGCGTTATGTAAATTACGTTACGCAACCTTTTGAATGAAAACCGTTTTTTTATTTTATTTATGTACTTTGGGAATGAATCATTTTTTTTGTAAATATGATTTTTTTATTGTTCATAATTAAATAAATCTTTCTTGAAGATTTAAAATAATTAGTTTCATAAAGAATTACTCATTATCAATACTCGTACAGTATGTACATACAAATTATCACGTCTTTATCCCTAATGGGGCACACAGAGCATTATGTATCTTGCGGCTCTAAGCAGTCAGAGCCCTGGGCTACAAGACTCAAAATTCAGTTTTAGCATGATGGTATGTAGGCGAGAAGATAGAAAGCAATCCTACTCATATTATAAATGCGAAAGTGAATTTGTATATTTGTTTGTTTGTTACCTCTAAGCTTTGAACTACTAAACTGATTTGGATGAAATTCGGTATGGATATAGTTTGAGATTAGGGGAAGGACATAGGGTAAATTTCCTCGAGGACCGAAGCCCGCGGGTACAACTAGTCAATATAAAGCAATCAATATTAGTGATGGGTGCTTGTCGCATCGCCTATAAACATTGGGTTTAACATTATTCACAATTTTTCACATTCCCTCGATTAGCTTCTACGATCCGCGTGGGAAGACGAGCAGCTAGTACACTCTAAGTTTTGTCTTTTCTCCCGGACAAGCATGGAAGAGACTCAACAAGTATGTATTTAAAACCAAACTAAGCCCTAAGATAAGCTTTAAACTTGTGTTATGGGATAGTAACTCCAGATCATCATCATCATCATCATGTCTTTTTGTCTCCACTGCAGGAGCACGACCTTTTCTATACTACCATACTTGGCCAGAGCAGCCAGAGGACTTGGCCTACACTCTCCTCGCTGGCCAGACAGATTGGAGAGGTCTCATTGATGTTTAGAAGCTTTGTTTTTGTATTTCCTATGTTCGCCTTTTACGACATCCACGGGAGGACTTGCAGTGGTGCTATTCTACTCTGGCGAAAACCACACGGCATCCAAGATACTAAATTTAATGAAAAATTCATATATTGACTTTGGGTACCCTATATAAACATTGATTATGGCGTGATCAACAAAAATAGAGATTAATTTTTAGAGGGTGCCTCCGCTGCCGGCGCCAGCTCCTTAAAAATATCCTTATTGGGAACCGGCGGTTATACTCATGTTAGCAGAGATTTAAAACACCGGCTGCCGGCGCCAGCACTCAAAATTTGCCGTGAAGTTTAGGTTAGGTTTGTTATATTTCCGTGAACAAAACACGAGCGAGCGAGCGAGCGAAGCGAAAGGGCGAAAGTAACACAGACAGAGATCGTGTTATGCCAGCGCTGGTAGCCAATTCGGCAACCAGCGCCGGCAGCGGAGGCACTCCCTAATTTTTATATAAATCAATCGATAACAACGTTTGCTTGATTCATATATTAACATGATCGTCAACAATGAATTACTTGGTAATATCCTCACATTTATCACGCATTAGCTCGTGTGTCAGATACCACGTCTTGCTAATAAACTTTGATAATGTCGGGCTGTGTGTTTGTCAATGATCAATGATTATGTTTCAGGATTTACTGTTTACAGTTTAATGTATGGCTGCAGATAGGGAATGAATTTACGGTTTTAATACGTGTTCCGATAATCAAATATGTACATTGTAGGTTTGGATAGCTTTAACTTTAGTGCTACGATTAACATTTTTCGAAAGTAAACACCGACTATATCACCAAACTATACAACTGATCTCAGTGAACGTCAAGTTGCATACCAAAACCGGTGTTTTTCTTCATCTCCTTCATCAGGTCTTTTTAGTCTCCACTGCAAGAGCACTACCAGAGCTACTAGAGCCTTGCTTGGCCAGAGCAGCCAGAGGATTTGGCCTACACTCTTCTCGCTGGCCAGACGGGTTGGCGGTTGAAGAGGTCTCACTGATGTTTATAAGCTTGTTATTTGTACGTACTTTCTAAGTCGCCTTCTACGACATCCACAGGAAGTCTTGGAGTGGTCCTATCCAGAATTCTGAAAAAATGGTTATTATAAGTTTGACTTTCGTCTTTTTGTGGCATAGTGACGCTCGAATGGATGGTCCAAGTTTGATGCGTTTTTTCACGTGAAAGCAACTTTCCTTGCGGTGTTTTTTATCCATATTTGATAAAAATCTATTCGTTCGTTTAAAAGTTATTGGGTGATAAATATGTAATTTACCTGACAAATAATAGATGGCGCTACGATATCAATATATTATGTAGTTCCACCATTTATCACTAGATGGTGTCGTTGGGATTTTTAATTTGCCCAAAGCAAATGTATTTAGTTCGAAACTCATGGTCATTACAAATAGCTATTATCTTCCGATTAAATAAGCAAAATGTGTACTGCACCAAAATGGTATTGGATGTTGTGATTTATTTGAATATATTTGCATGTTAATGTTGGTGTTATGAACGCTGTTTTACAATTTAACTTATGAAATACGAGTATAATATTCAGGAACTTTACGCTGCGCTCCATCACCCAAGTGGTCGACCTGGGAAGTAAGAGTGCCAGACTGAAATGGGACTGGGCGGGTCACGTTTGCCGAATGGTGCCAGATAGATGGCTCACATAACGCCCATGTGGATTCCAGGAGACGGGAAGCGATCAAGGGGAAGGCCTAAAATGAGATGGAGTAACGACCTGTTTGCGTTTGACAAGGATTGGAAGTAGCTAAAAATCGAAGTAGGTGGAAACAACAAGGGGAGGCCTTTGCCCATCTATGGGACATAAATGGCTACTAATATATATATATATATATATATATATAAACAGACGTTTGGGCACTACGTAGATCCAGCAGTGGGCCTGAACTTAGTTGATTCCACCTTTAGCGGCGAATAACTTGGCTCCCTTGGCATATTCTTCGAGCGGTGTGGCAACGTCGCATTCTAGTAATGGATTCTGTCCAACATATTCGTAGAAATAAAGTTCTACTCGTCATTTTTTGTATTCAACCTCCGAGAAAACTTGGATCCGTAACGGTTATTTTTTTGCGAACTAATTCGCACTTGCTGCGTCCACATTTTATTCAAAACCCATGCTTGTGTTGTTCCGTTTTATATATATATCATATGTTTTTGTATGAACTCTTTGGTACTTTCTGCCTCCGATTTTACTCAAAACCAATACGTATGTTGTTCCATTTTATATATATATAGTGATTGACGGTGAGTTAAGCCATAGCTGAAATTTGAATGCTTGGTTTGATCCAGCAGATTTTATATTCACTAAACTTGTGCGTTTTAAGCTCCTATATACTTTTATGAACTCATCGATACTTTATAGCTCCGAATTTTATTTAAAACCAATGCTTGTGTGGTTCCATTTCGTATTATTTAATATAACGGTTAGCTTAGGCATGGCAATATATATTTTTAAATCTTATGCCTTGTAAGCTCCAAAAGTGTTGCCAACTTTGAAACCTATTGGGTGATTGTTAAAAAACTACAGTAATTTTTTTCTAAAAAAATTTTATGGAATATTTTAGAATTACCTTGCTTTTTAATGCAAGTAATAAGTCTAAAAAGTCATTACAATAATAAAAACTCATTTTTTTATACTGAATATGATAACCTTATTGTTTCGCATTATTTATAAATTTAAACATGTTTATGACTTAATGCACACAAAGAAACTTGCTATCTTGCCTTACGCTCTTGCGTAATGGTACTAATGGTATATAGTACGATTGAAAAAGTACTTTTCAACAAAAGCAATTATGCAAATAATTTTAAACACAACATACAAGCCTACCAATTTCTTTAGAGTCAGTAAATTCCAAATTCAGAAGCCCAGACGCTTTGTTTACAAAATATAATTGCATTTCGAGTTTAGCGGAGTGCTTCACCTCCACATACAAAATTTCAGATCTCTACGAAGTGCCAGCGAGACGTAATGATTGACTATTATTTTTTTTTTTATCCAGATGCCAGATCCAGATTTTGGACATTAACAAAATCAAATTCGGATTACGCCCAAAAAATATAGAATTACAGCCAAATCGCAAGCAGTTAGTAACTTTCGGCAGCAATCTTTGATTTCTAAAAATTAAAAAGAAACACTTGGTGTGGATGACTTGGGGTTTGCCCTCGCCACGCAGTTCGCCCTGTGGGCTTACATCACTTGACCTGTGATGTGGCCTCGTGAAAATTGCTTAGGGGGAGCGGTAACAAACAGTAGAAGAAGGGGAATGGCTTGGGCTTCAGTACGATATGGCTACGTTGAGTAGCTTGGTGGTGGCATTTGTATGGAGGATGAATATTTTTTTGAAACTTGAAAATAAAATACCGGCTCTGATGAGATTGACATCGTTTAGATATGGAGCCCTAATTCTATTATGAATATGAAAAATAAACGCACACAAAATTGTCTGTATATTGACTAAATTTCCAAAAAGAAACAACAAGCAGATAGATACACAGTGAAAGAGTAAAATTTTAAAGAGAATGTCTCTCTGTTTGTTTGTCCTTTTTGTACACACTAATCTCCGGAAATTCTGGATAGATTTGAAGGAAACTTTATTGGTATAAATCTGGGCAACATACAGGGTATAATTGATTTCGGTAAATGCAACACCTGATGCAGAACTATAAATTTTCAGCTAAACTATGAGAAATAATAAAATGACGCCACAGCAAAAGTTGTTTAGTCGGATAAGCATTTTTGTGCACGCGAACGAAGTCACAGGCATTCATTAGTATAAATACAAATAAATACATCATTAAAAGAATTAAAAATTCTTAGGACAGTTGAGTGACTAATCTATGTTCAAATCTAATGCACAGGGAATTAGGACGAAGGTTGTAAATCATAAAATGGTAGTCTTGTGGGAAGTGTGCATAGTTTGGGTGTGCATTCTTTTACAGACAAAAGTTTTATAGATTTTCGTTATACGGAATATTTATTCCATACTCACAATATTTATTATGAAGAATTTTATAGTAAGAAAACAATTTTTTTTACAAATAACATTAATTTTTTCGATTTTAATAATATCATAATATCAAATCAAATTTTTTCAATTCTCAATATATTTAGTCTTCTTTTATACTTATATTGTTATATAACTTCGCTCTAGATCGGTCATTTTGAAAATCTTTGGGAGAGGCCTATGTCCAGTAGTAGACGTTGTGCGGCTGAAATGGATGGATAGATGGGTGGATGTTATATAACTTAACCTACACTCCACGACAAAGTTGATTTTGTGTCTGTGTTAATTTCGTCCTAAGCTTGAGTCGTTCGCTCGCTCGTGTGTTGGTCACAGGAAACCTAACAAACTTAACCCACAACCCACGACAAAGTTGTTTGTGTTTGTGTTACTTTCGCCCTAAGCTTCAGTCGCTCGCTCGTGTGTTGGTCACAGGAAACCTAATGAACCTAACCTACAATCCGCAACAAAATTGTTTTTGTGTCTGTGTTACTTTCGGCTTAAGCTTAAATTGTTCGCTTGTATTACATAAATATAAAACAATTTAAAATATAAAAAGCTTATTCGAAATGGTTTCCATTGGCTGCAATACAGCCCTTTACACGTTGATGTCAGTTACCAATAGAAGCATGCACTCTTTCCATGGGAAAATTCTTCACTGCCAATATTATGGATTGTTTTGGGGACTCCAAATTATCATGGCGTTTAGAGCAAGCCGTACTCTCTAAAACTGACCATAAAACATAATCCAGCGGATTAAGATTGGGATTAGACGACGGCCAGTTTTCAGCTCTGATGAAGTCGGAAACGTTTGATTCCAACTAAGACTGCGTTGACCGAGCTTTGTGACCCGGTGCCGAGTCTTGCTGGAAGAACCATTCTTGGTTATTGAACATAGTGTTGTTAAGGGGCTTAAATACCTTCTCAAGAATGGTATCTTGATACACTTATGCCGATGTTTCGATACTTTTTTTACAAAAGCATGGCTCAGTCACTCCTTCATAGCTAACACCCCACCAAACCATCACTAAAGTCGGCTAATGCCACGCTGCACTCTGTCGACTTATTGGGAAGCTTTCTTAGAGCTTGATGCATAAATACCTACAGTCATTTTATTTGTTACAATGTTGCTAAAAAAAATGGTCATCCGTAAACAATTTTTTTCTGCGACCACCCATTGCGTACCGCTTCAGTAGATTTTTCGATTTTACTACTCTATTCTTTTTTAAATTATCAGTTGTAAAATTACCAGTTCGTCTTTTATAGGCAGCAAGTCCTAAGTCATGTTTTAAAATAAGCGACATGGTTCTAGGTGCTATCTTCATCTCCTGTGTTAAAATCTTTTGCTTTCGGACAGGATTTCTTCGAATTCTTTCCCTTACTGCTTTGACCACCTTTTTCATATGAACACTACGTGGACGGCCAGATCTTTTACTGTCACAAAGAGGAGGTCTCATTGTACCTATTATAGTCCGGTACCACAGAATTAATAATAGTGTTACATACAGAACGGAAACTCGCACCGTCCCCCGCAATCTGGTGTCCCCGCAACCTTTCCCCTGTTATTGGGACGTGTAAGCGCCAGAAAAACAGGGTTATTGGTAGTCGCACGTTGACATTACGCGAGTCACTTAGGATTATTGAATTATAATGGTGAGAAACTGCGCACATTATCATTGTTTATCCACGGATAACAATAAAAAACGTAAATTTTAAAATCATAATCATAATCATATTTATTCATAAAAAGTATTTACACGTCATACAAAAATAAAATTGAATAATAAAATAAAATAAATTAAACATACAAATAAATATATTACGCATACACATACATAACTAATAATAATCATATAATTACATAATAATCGAATGAAAATTAACATATCAAATTGGAATTATAAGCGACATTCATAAAATTCTTCTATACTGTAGAATGTACGCTCAAGAAGCCACTTTTTTAGCTTGACTTTAAAGCTTGTCAATGTAGTCGCCTGTTTTATATCAGGTGGCAACTTATTAAAGACAGACGGCCCCATTACATGAGTCAGTCTGTCAGTCTTAGCTAGTCTGTGTGGTATCAGGTGCAGTCGGTCAACATCGCGGAGCGCAATGTCGTGCACATCTCTCGGTCTTTGGTACACGTGTTGGTTACTAAAGACATATGTGGCTACCTGTAAGATGAAAAAGGATGGCAGCGTGAGGATTCCAAGGGTTTTAAAGTATGGTCTGACGGTTGTTCGCCCTGATACGTGGACTATCGCGCGGACTGCTCGCTTTTGCATACGAAATGCTCGTTGCCATTCCGCGGCGCACCCCCAGACCTCTAGGCCATACTGCAGGACAGACTGCACTATCGCAAAGTAGGTAGACCTCACCACCTCTCTAGGTACCACATCCGATAGTCGTCTGAGCGCGAAGCTAGTGCTTGCCAATTTACCGCACACTTTATCAACCTGTGTTTCCCAGGTAAGGGCACTATCCAGTTGTATTCCCAAGAAGGTAATGTCATCCACCTGTTCAATAGTTGTTCCTTGTATAGCAACAGATAATAGTATAGATTTCCGAGTGGTGAAAACAGGTAAGCAAAGCAACAAGTTCTGTGGTAGCGACCCTGATTGTTCAACTCACATATTTGACGTGTGCACGGACGGATTGTTTCGTTTGTAGTAGTACTAGGTATTTATGCTGCTCCGTTTCTATGAAGTGTCATACCTGTGTCGGTACACAAACATTTGACTAATACCAAGCGTATGGAGAATTTTAAAAACTGCATTTGGCTCAAACCTACTTTGTGTAATGCAATCACAGCGATTCGGTTCTCTATATCACGCAAAATATTGTTCAATATATTAGCGCCAAAAGAAGAAAAGACAATGAAAAATCATATAAAAGTAACGGATTCCAAATTCAAATGTAATATTTTTTTTATTTTTAATGGTAACGAGCTTTTTTGTCCACGAAAACGAGGTCAAAGGCATCAGATAGTCACAAATTAACACGTCTTTCAAAAAATGTAAACACTTCTTAGGACAGTTGAGTGGGTAATCTATATTCAAATCTAAAGCACAGGAATTAAATAGGAAGGTTGTAAATCATAAAATGGTAGTCTCGCGGGAAGTGCGCAGTTTCGTAGCGTGTGCGCCTTCGTCATCGACTAATTGTATTTCAAATTTGAACTTAATTATCGAACCTTGCTAATGTAATTGATACATTTAGTCTCGGCTCAAAGGATAGTGAAAAAATAATATCGAAAAATGAAATTAGTTTGGCAAGTTTGTGTCATGCCATTATTAATATTTTTACTGTAGTTTGGCAGTAAACAAGCGAGAAAATCGTTTGGCATGGAAATTAGTCGCAAACTAGACTGTATTCTTTTTACGTAATCGATACTAGAAGATAAACTCATTGATACCATTTTTCAGAATTACTTCTTAATACAAAACAACGTTAATAAAATAAAAAACATTGCCCGTGAAAGGTTATGCAATCTTTAAGAAGGTTATATGTATTTTTTTGTTTTTAGTTACTAACTTGCAATGTATCAGATATCTACGTACGAATATTGGTTTGGGTCAAATCTTGTAGCTCAATTTCCAACCAGCTATTCTCAATCGATTTCGCTCAAATTTTGCATACTTGTCAATACAATATTATGAAGTTAATGAGCTGTTCTGATGATGGAACCGGGAGGTATTCACTAGGACTGAGTTATAAAACAATATAACCTCATGGAGCAGGACTCGTTTGAATTGTCTTAATGAGCACATTAGTGCATACGATGCCAAGGGTCTGATCTCGGAGGACGGAAGGTGGTCGATGCAATTCAGTAATTAAACGACGCAACTCCATCGAGTTTCGGCTTATTTCATTCGTTTCAATAAGTAGTTTGGCTTCAGAATAAAAAACTTATCACACAAGGAAACTGTTTAACATAGAAATTCTAACGGAGCACTTGCACCGTCCTTTCGATACTTTACAGATTTACGTAATGATCATAATCGATTACGCAACTTACATTATAAATGTATTAGATTAGTTGATTTTATACCTTGGCAGAGGGAAACACGCAGGTAAGGCTAATCTGTAATAAATGATCTAAGGGCTATGTTATTTTATTTACTGAGGGTTGTTGAATTCGTTTCGGTTCCATCATCAGAACGGCTCATTTACTCCATAAGCATTGGATAAGTGTTGCCGCTCGATAGTCCACTATTGACAGTCAATTGACTCACTATCGGTATTTTTAATAAAACCGACAGTGAGTCTTGAGATACTTTTGATTGTTTATCGATACTGCTGATAGTATCGATACTATCGATTCTGATGACGAACAAACTATCGATAGTATTGCTTTTAATAATACATAAACTATCGATACTATCGATATTACAAAAAATATCGATAGTGTCGATATTTTATGAAACGCATACTATCGATACTCATGATAGTTTGATTTTCGTCGGATCGATACTATAAATACCAATTATGGTATTGTTGGTTATCAATAGTATTGCTCTAAAACAGATATCCATACTGATAAACTGATATCTATTGTTTGGCAACACTACATTGATTGCATAAACATTGCAAGTTGAACAGAAGCTTGTAATAATATTATTACTAGCAGATTGTAGCCAATGAGGTCAACGGTGCTCTCTGATTGGTTGATTTGAATCGGAAGTAACAGTGTTGAATGCCAAAAAGGTGGATTTGTATAAAATTGACGTAATTATTATTATTACTCTCGTTGACACTTTTGGCTCCAGTCGGAACAACATGCGCATGGCTGACTAGCATTGGATCTAGAAAAGGCACCCGGAGCCAACTATGTAAACGGAACCAACAAATACTAGTCGTACGGCACGATGGATCTGCAAAGTGCCCACGGGTATATCTATATATATATATATATATATATATATATATATATATATATATATATATATATATATAATATTCATCATCATCATCATCAAGGGTAGACTAGAACCAATCCTTGGATAGGTTTGAGTAAATGGTAGATGGCATCCGGGACCCACAGCTTATGCGTGCCTTCTGAAGTATGGAATCTTTGTTTTAGTGATGCAGGTGATTCAAGATTGGAATATCCTAATCAGACTTGAGACAAGTAATTATAAATTTTGCTTCCCGGATGGATTTGAACCCACTACCGGATCTCAAGGCGTGAGTCTTAACCACTAGACTACGTAGGCAGTCAATTTAACAAATATATTTCATATCAATTTAACAAAAATAATATGTAAATTACATTCTCCCTATTTATGCAACGTCTAGATGAAATTAACCAAATATGGATTTGTTTTTAGGCATAAATAAAAGAAATGTTAAAAGTCAAAACCTTTTAATGGTAAATAAAAACAAACATATAGATATTTGTGTTTAACATAGTGAAAAACTTATCTTAGATTTTTTAATTACTAGCCGAAGCCCGCGACTTCATTCGCTTAGATTTATTCTTCGTTCGCTATATGAGCTAAGTATGGTTTACAGATTAAAGAGTAACAGGCGAACAATTTATAAAATGTAACGGTAAAGTAAAATTTATACAAATTATTAAATTTAAAAACTGATTTAAAAAAAAAATTGTTTTTTTAGACGTTTTTAGTCTCGTGAACTCAAAGTCGGCATTTGTCACTACGGAATCATACACTGCGCGTGGCTCTGCACGCACTTATCCGGTTTTTATTGATATTATCTCCCTTATATTATAACTAATACCTAACATAACTACGAATATATATACCAAATCGCTGCCATACGAGTATCGCGAATATTGCGTTTCCACATAAACGGAAATAATTAATGTTGCGTCGCTGTATCTCAACGACCATTTATCATGGGACATTAGTTTCAATTCTCAGTGTTATCGGTACTTATTTTGCTATTTGCGTGTTCTGTGTGCGCAAGAATCAAAAAAAAATATTCAATGTAGGATATATTTCTCTTATTGAAGGTCATTTTTTAAAATATTATTTTAGTGCAACAGCTAAAAACTAATAGTGTTTCGGAACGACCACTGCTGGGAAGATTACGCTAAAAGAAACCCAGTTCAGTTTTAATTCAGTAAATGCGTGTTAATTTTATAAAATGAGTATTTAGAGCATTCAGTTATGATTAAATTAAATAACTGCCTTAAACTCTTTCTATTGGGACCTCTAGCCTAGAAGTTGTAGACCAGTATGACCACCTGGGTCAATTGATCCAGGCAGGAAGTTCCAGCTTCGAGGAAGAGGTTTTTCGATGAATTCGACTCAGCTGGGCAGTGTTCGGAAAATGACGCAGTGTTTTATTATCTAAAATACCTCAGTGTCTCAAGGCAAAAGTCTGTTACCAGTGAAGGCTCTAAAACGTGGTCCCTTACTATGGGTCTCATAAGAAGGCTCAAGGTCGCTCAACGGGCTATGGCGAGGACTACGCTCGGTGTTTCTCTACGCGAAATAGGGAGATTCGGAAAAGAACGAAGGTCTTCTATATAGCCAAGCGGATTAGCACATTGAAGTGACAGTGGGCGGGGCAAAGAGCGCAAAGAACCGATGGCCGATGGGGCAGAAAGGTTCTCGAATGGTGGCCATACGTACCCGCAATTGCAAGGTTGCAGGAAGGCGCTTTATGCAGGTCGCTTCCGATCGGGTGTTTTGGAAATCCTTGGGTTAGGCCTATGTTTAGCAGTGGACTTTCTGCGGCCAACGTCACCTGAACCAGGCCTGTGTAACTCCTCGTTTAGGTATCGAAAATATACCTACATTTTATTACGTGCGCGGCGACCACTCTGAAGTGGGAAATTCAGTGACGTGAATCGTTTGTCTAAAGTTATAAGAATGAAATTGGCATGCAATGGATTTCAAGGTCTCTAAACGGAAGGGGCCAAGTTCTGACGAGAGCTTAATTAAACCGTATCGCTAACGACATTAAGTAGATATTTCCTTGAATTTCTTTACTGAGTAAGACTTTAGTACGTGAGTACCTACTAGTACCTACATATTTTGTGCCTAAACTGCCAGAATGTTAAATTCAATATTTTAAAATGGTTTTCTATAAAGCGTAGCACGAATTCGAATAATTCCCATGTTCCAATATAAAAATTGCTTTTCAATTTGCAAATGGCGTTAGAAGTTACCAACTACAGTTGAAAATATGCCGTCAAATAAACCACAACATACAATAATGAGGTACAGATACGGTTTAACTTTTACGTCCCTCTCTCTTACGGGATAGAAAAAGCTAAAGCCCGCGAAACCGCTTAGATAGACGACGGGCTCTAAATAGAAAGAAAACGGGATGAAAATAGTGATAAGTTGCTAGCCCTTTGCTTCGTCATAAAATTAAAAAAAGCCTGGACCAATTTGTTAAATTCTTTTTTTGATAGAAATATTATTACACTTGATTTTTATTAAAATCGGTTATGTAGTTCAGTGTTAAAGCTGTGGTTAAAGTCAGGTTTTATTTTAAAAAATATATTTATGAGACCAGTTCCTTGCTTAATTTACCGATTTCAAAAAAAAGAAGACGTGACCATCGTCGAAATCTAATTGAAACATTACGTCACATTCTAAGTAAATGCAAAAGCTCCTTGCAATCAAGTACTTAGTTAAAAAAAATATATAACAAAAGGCATACTTCCTTAGCCATCTTTATTTTGTGTTTACTGTATTCCCGGCGCTACTCTCTTGAGAAATTTAGTTGTAACTCCCTGCTTTAGAGAAGTGATTTCAAACTTTTGTAAATATTATTTTCGGCCATTATTGTGATTTGACAATTGATGTGATTTATTTTCATATTTTCGTACTAGCTGCGCCACGCGGTGGGCGCAGCTAGTTAGCCTATGTAGTATATGTGTTAATTCAGGGTGTCAGCTACCTCCCCCTCAATGGGTTCCCGGTTTGTCGTACCGGGGGGGCTCAGTACCCGTGGTAGCGTGGAGCCACGAGGAAGCCAAGAATAAGCCGCGAGGGGGCGCTCCTGCGGTTTGCGCCAGCAGTGAGCGCCCACATTGGGGCGGCGGGGGAGTTGGAAGATCTCCCCCCACCCGGGGAGGGGCGCTCTCGCGGGCTCGGCTTCGGCCTTGAGCCTGCTGGGATGCGCCCAATGGGGCGGCGGGGGAGTGGGAAGTTCTCCCCCCACCCGGGGTGGGGCTGCCGCGAGGGGAATGTTTCGTTGCTCTCCCGGCGCTTCAGGCGGGGCCACACCGTCGTGGCTGTGGTTGGTGATCGATCGCGGGGGGGAGGGAGTGTCGGTGCTACGTTGCCGCTCTCCCTGTCCTCCGCGGCCGAGCGGTGCCGCACCGCGATTGAGGCGAGAGGTAAGCGGCGGAGCCTTACATCTTCTCCGTCGCTGGGAGCTGGGTTATCTGGCTCCCATGGGCCCACAGGCGGTGGACTGCGTGGGAGTTCGCCGCCTCTCAATTGGCCCGAGGAGGTACTTGGTGAGTGGGGGGGCGCTCAGACTCCCCCGAGGAGGGGCCGCTTCGGCGGCCAGCCGCGCCGGGGTTCGCGGTTGTATTTCCTTTCCCGTGTCCCCGGCAAAGGCGGTTGAGGTGGAACTCCGGAGGTTTTTTAGTGGGTAGGCACGTCACTCTGGCGTGGAGTCCCATATAACCCGACAGCCTCCCCCGCAGGCTGATGGGTATCCGTAACAGGCATCTTTCCTCCGTATAAAAAAAAGGGTGTCAGATACCTGCATACTAAATTTTATCCAAATCGGTTTAGCCGGTTGCGCGTAAGGAGAACCAAACGAACACACACACACACACACACACTCAAACTTACGACTTTATAATATTAGTAAGATGTATACGTATATTTTAAAGCTAAGAACATATACTTAGGTGACGACTTCGTTACTAAAATTAAAGTTTTAGGTGGTGCCGGATTGGCCATGTTACTAGGAAATACGTTAAATTGTGAAAAGCACTGGTAGAGTGGAGCTAAAAACACCGACAGAAGGCCGAGACTCGACGTCTAGGCCGAAAGATTTTAGATACCTTTTATGGTGATATAAAATATGTAATTTTTATTTGAACTAGAGACATAAAGGAACAGAACAATATGGTGCGGACAGAAGGAAGCTGGTACCCAATAATAGGTTTATGAAAGCTGACGATGGTTATGATGAGAAACAATGGTGTTGACAATTATATAATGGGCATGTTGAGAGGATGGATGAAAAAAGACTAACAAAAAATATTTATCGTGTGGATGTGGATGGGAGAACTGGACTGGGCCAACGTCGACAAACGTTTTGCGACCAAATTGCAGATGTTCTCAAGAAAGGTGATGTAAGGAGTACCCATAACCGGTTAGCATGCATGAAAAGAGTTATGAGTGTTGACGAAGCAAAAGAGGAAATCCTAGTCACTGCCTACCCCCTTGGGAAACAGGCGTCAAAATATGCCTGCATGTATGTACAATAGCATTTGCTGAAGGCTTTTACAGACGAGCGAAATTTGGCCCGCGACATCTGTCGCTCGACAGTTTTTGACAGGAGCTTCGTTTTAGTCGGCGATGGTCGCTACAGCTGTCGCTGGCTACTGTCGCTTGTCTGTTAGAGTCTTTAGTGTAACTTTAATTGTAGCTATAACTGAAACATTGTAGCAATTCGCGAGTTCGATAGAGCCCTAACCTAAAACTCGTTCGTTCCGCTCCGCAGCCTCATCCCTAGGGAGCTCAAACTTTGCGGCTGTAAGTCAGCGCGCACCGTGACCAACAATTCCAAGACACGCCACTTGACTTCTAAATTCATTGCTGTTTTCAGAACTAGAGCTTAGTTTTTACCTGTCCCCAAAAAAGAAAGGTTATGTCTAACTTTTGACCTCTTTGGAGAAAATTTAGCAGTGCAGCTTTTACCTTGTTTTCGGCAAGTGCGCTGAACGAAATTAAAATCAAAATTATCAATGAACAAGTAATGAAAATACACAACGATGAAAAACGATGTTTTGATCCCGAAACATTTGGAGTAACTGCTGATTCTCTCGGGACAAAAAAGTGAAAAAGAAAATCTCTAGGGATTAAAAACAATTTGGAAACTGAGCACGCGTGTAATCTAAATAGAATCAAAATTAATGTTGGTAGTTCAGCAAAAAAAAAGACGAATTTAATTTTAAAACAATAAATGAAAGGCACAGGCGTCGTTTTTTAAATTTTGGAATTTATATCGTCGTCATCATGAATGATTGTAGGTTTGCATTTCTATGTCCTTCGCTTCTGAAAAAGAAATAAGTATTATTAGAAAAAGCGCAACTTTGGTTTTTAATTCAAAGAAATTACAAAAATTTTAGGTTATATTGGACTGACATATAATTATTTATTAAGATTTTAATATTTGCGTCCATCCGCAATGGCTTTTATGATCACGTTTACGTGTCCAGTGACGTAACATGGCAGTTTTATTTTCTTCAAGACCAGCTTGAAGAATATTGAGTGCAGCAACAGTTATAGCTAGAAATGCATGCCAGTGTTGCGAAATCTACTAACTTTAGTAATAAAATAAGTGCTCCAAACTTCACTTTTACCATCATCATTATCGGGTCTTTTTAGTCTCCACTGCAGGAGCACGTTCCTCTGGCTACAAGAGCCATATTTAGTCAGAGCAACCCGATAATTTAGCCTACATTCTTCACGCTGGCCAGAAGGGTTAGAGAGGTCTCATTGATGTTTATAAGCTTTGTTTAGCTTGTATTTCCTAAGTAGCCCTTCTATGTCCACACATCTACGATAAAACTTAGAGTGGTCCTATTATACTCTGCCGGAAACAACACGACAAGATGTAAACTTCACAATATTTTAACACATAATAGATCTCAAAATATCCAAAAGGCGAAATTTTCAATTATTCTTGTCTAGACTTTTGTAAGATAATCCAAAATAGGTTAGTATCAAATGAAATACATCAAGAGTACTTCAACAATACTCCTAGAAATAAGTGTCAGAACAGTCTCGGGCACGATATGTCGCTTTTATTACAATACAGTATCATCTTTATACAATTGGGAATATACGAGTGAGTGTTTTATTATAAATAGGTATCTGTTAGAATAAGATAACACA
The DNA here is from genome assembly GCA_963555685.1 of Acrobasis consociella. Taxonomy (NCBI): domain Eukaryota; kingdom Metazoa; phylum Arthropoda; class Insecta; order Lepidoptera; family Pyralidae; genus Acrobasis; species Acrobasis consociella. The sequence continues at coordinate 18,154,673 of OY743108.1, forward strand.
GGGAGTAGGCTTTTAAGTACGTTTTATATCGAAGTACATAAATAACCTTCTTCTTATTCGTTTACGAAATACCTATTTGGTTTTATAGTGTAATTTTTTGCTATAGTCAAGTGGTCCCATCCCCCTGCATTGCTATTTGCTAAATAGCTGTATACGGACACGTGAAAGATTATAAAGAAAGAAAGAAAAATACTATCCATAATCCACTAATCCATAAAAAAATAAAACTATTGTACAGCATTAGTGTACTTATATATTACGAAATTTAAAGGAAAACTATCTGAGTTAACGCGACCAACTACAAATTCAATAAAATATTTTTTTTGTAGATGTATTTTTCCGTAAACTCAAAATCGGCATTCTCAACTACTACGTAACCTTAGACTGCTCGCGGCTCGACATGCACTTTGCGGGTTATTATTGTATACATACATTCTATCATGTCTTTATCCCTAATGGGGCAGACAGAGCATTTTGGGTCTTGCGGCTCTATGCAGATAGTGTTGTAAAAAACTCGAGTCCAAGAGTCTACATTGGCAAACTCGACTTAATTTTGCATGCTTGCTAGACTAAGACATTCACAAGTCAGAGTCAAGTCGAGCACGAGTCGTCGGAGCTCAGACTCGGAGTCGAATAAAAACTCAAGTCTAACGAGAACTCCGAGTCGCAAAACCAACTCGAGTTCGAATGCAAAACTCGATGCAACTTCAACTCAACTAAACTGTTACAAAAAGTAATACAAAGCATTACAACCATTCAAAACTTTATTTAATGTTAATGATAAGTATTACAACATATAACAATATTTGTTATTAACTTAAAATAAACAATTATGATTTTATAAGCGCGACTCAGTCCATAATCAGACTCCGAGCACACAACAGAGTCGAGCATTTATACCGAACTCGAGTCTATTACGGGAGCTTGACTATAACTAACATCTCGAACAGTGGAGTTGCTATTCATGAGTTGAGTCTTGTGATTTACAGTCGAGTCAGAATATTTAGACTCCCAGGCTCAAGTTTTTTACAACACTAATGCAGAGCCCAGGGCCAAAAGCCACTTTAAGCGTCATGGTGGGCGAGAAGATGGAAAAACAATCAATACAGTAATAAGTTGCAAGCCACATCGCCTGTTATCATGATTCGCATTTTCGCCCAAAATATATTTGTATAAATAAATGTTTAAAAATGTAAATTATTGAGTCATGCGTTATAAATTTATAATATTCCTAACTCAAGTTAGGTATTACCAATATACCCGTATATCGCATAATAAAAAAGTCCTCACTCAGCTAAAATGTATCGAAGAGCTAAATCATAAAATCATCTTTAATAAATGATTCAGCCTCTCTCAGCCCAGAATTAATTTATTGAGACTGAACTCTGAACTCAATGTGCTATCGAGAGACATAAAACGTCTAAGTTATATGAATTACGCGAATCATAAAGAATTTATAGCTATTCCATAAGACCTGAAAGTGCGTGACATTGAATATTAACTTTGTCTGCAAATTTGAACTTGATATTGTTCAGTATTAGGTCATTGGAAGAATTGAGACGTTGTATGTAAGTATACAACGTGGAAGGGATATACCCGTAGTAAATCGAACCACGGGCTGTACTAGATTACTATAGTATATAATGATAATAAAATTACAGACAAAAAACAAACACAAATTTCGACATTGAAATACAAATGCTATTTGCTAAATAAAAAATAAAAATAAATAAATATGGACATGTGAAATATTTACAACAGCAGTATACCTATATAATGAAATTTAAAGGAAAACTATCTGAGCTAAGTAGGCGACCAACTTATAAAATGTACTTGGAAAATTTTCATATAAATTCAATAGAAAAGTAGTCTTCCAAAGATTTTCGTCCCGCGCGTGAACTCAAAGTAGTCATTCGCAATTAATCATTTTTAATAAACAAACCTCTTTTTAATACGTATTAAAATGTTAACTATTGAGCCATGCGTTATAAGTTTATAATATAACTCAAGTTATTACAAATATACCCGTATATCGCATAAAAAAATGATCACTCAGCTAAAATGTATCGAATAGCTAAATCATAAAATCATCTTTAATAAATGATTCAGCCTCTCTCAGTCCAGAATTAATTTATTGATACTGAACTCTGAACTCAATGTGCTATCGAGAGACATAAAACGTCTAAGTTATATGAATTACGCGAATCATAAAGAATTTATAGCTATTCCATAAGACCTGAAAGTGCGTGACATTGAATATTAACTTTGTCTGCAAATTTGAACTTGATATTGTTCAGTATTAGGTCATAGGAAGAATTGAGAGCTTGTATGTATACATCGTGGAAGGGACATACCCGTAATAAATCGAACCACGGGCTGTACTAGATTACTATAGTATAATGATAATAAAATTACAGACAAAAAACAAACAAAAATTTCGACATTCTAATACAAATGCTATTTGCTAAATAAAAAATAAAAATAAATAAATATGGACATGTGAAATATTTACAACAGCAGTATACCTATATAATTAAATTTAAAGGAAAACTATCTGAGCTAAGTAGGCGACCAACTTATAAAATGTACTTGGAATTTTTTTTATATAAATTGTATAGAAAATTAATCTTTCAAAGATTTTCGTCCCGCGCGTGAACTCAAAGTCGTCATTCGCAATTAATCATTTTCATTATACAAACCTCATTTTTAATACGTATTTAAAATGTTAACTATTGAGTCATGCGTTATAAATTTATAATATTTCTAACTCAAGTTAGGTATTACCAATATACCCGTATATCGCATAAAAAAGTCCTCACTCAGCTAAAATGTATCGAATAGCTAAATCATAAAATCATCTTTAATAAATGATTCAGCCTCTCTCAGCCCAGAATTAATTTATTGATACTGAACTCTGAACTCAATGTGCTATCGAGAGACATAAAACGTCTAAGTTATATGAATTACGCGAATCATAAAGAATTTATAGCTGTTCCATAAGACCTGAAAGTGCGTGACATTGAATATTAACTTTGTCTGCAAATTTGAACTTGATATTGTTCAGTATTAGGTCATAGGAAGAATTGAGAGGTTGCAATATACCTATACACAACGTGGAAGGAAAATGCCCGTAGTAAATTGAGCCACGGGCTATACTAGATCACTATAGTATAATGATAATAAAATAACAGATAAAAGAAACTTGGAATGTTATAAATAAAGAAACGGGTAAAAATAAAGCCAAAGAAAATATCTGTCAAATCAAATCTTGTGGTAAGACTATTACTAAAACTGAAGAAATAGTAAATATTTTTGATGATTTCTTTACTAACATTCCTTTGGAACTTACTTCTAATGTGAATTCTAGCCCCCAGCGTGCTGAAGCCTTGCTTAAGAATAATGTAAGGCCTTGTGATTCTAAATTTAAATTTAAGCATATTGGCCCTAAAGATATAATAGATGCATTTAAACAGTTAAATTTAAAAAAATCTGAAGACCATTGGGGCATGTCAGTTGCTGTAGTAAGCCATATCATAAATATCATAGCTGCTGATTTAGCTTTTATATTTAACGAATGTATTGATGAAGGCATATTTCCTAACCTAATGAAATGTAGTAAACTAATCCCCTTATTTAAAAAAGCTTAGCTGCAAGTAACTATTTGACGTCAACAATTGTGCAACAAAATAATGACGATTATTAAGAGATATTATAAATATCCTATGATAATAATAAAAAAAAAAAGACAAAAAACAAACAAAAAAAAATCGACATTCCCATACAAATTGCCCGGGCGGCTGCATTCTTTCGTATGGAAATGTTTTTTTTTGACAGTTATTTTATTATCATTATACTATATTGATCTAGTATAGCCTGTGGTTCGATTTATTACGGGTATGTCTCTTCCACGTTGTATAGAGACCAAGATTGACCGTTTTCAAATGTTGTATACAAATGTAATAATCATAATAATAAGAAAGACTCATTCATTTTTATTAAAAAAATTAAATAGTTTTAAAGTATATATCATGCAAGTGTGAGAAGAACCAGCTTTTTGCCAGGAAAATTAATAAAAAAAACCCCGACTTTCAAGCGTCCATCGTAACTTTTGAACCGCTGAACCAATTTCCATCAAAAATAGTTAAAAACGCTAAAACAATCATTTTTCCGCTTTCAAACATCGGCCCATTCGTTTAAGCGCTACGTTGTCACAGACAGAAACACAGACTCAAAGACAAAAAGAGGTGTTATAAGTTTAACATACTTATAACACTCTCTTTCTCTGTTTGTCGGGGGTTGAAATAGAAACCTCGATGTTTCTGTTTTTTCTTCTCAGAATTTTTAGTTTTTAGGTCCAGGAGAAAAGAACGCAGAATATACCCGCTTTTATCAGCTAAAAGCTTTTAAAGAGCAGCAATAAGATTAGAAATTAGATTTTAACACGAAAAATATACATCTCGGCTAAATGATAGTTACAAACGAGGGGTTGGCACCGAGCCATGTTAGTTTCACCAACTTCACGCTTTATGAGTTTATGAGACGGTTTGCCGCGTAATTTCTTCTACAAGTTATCTTCCTATTTACTTCTAGGATTTGTCTACCACAAAGCCTATAATAGGTTTTGAAGTGGGAGTGAGGTGATATGCTCGACCACCACAAAGGGAAGATCTTCCCGCCAGTTTTGGTGCCTGGGTAACCACGACTCCGATGGTGTATCGTCAAAGATGAATACACGGTGATTTTGCATTGGTTTTGGAACAGAAAGTTACTTCATTAGGATCATTAGTAAGACCTAATTAGCTGTTCAAAAAAAAAAATCCGAAACATGAAATGTTGACTAAAACTCAAAATTAACATTATGAGGTCAATTTGTAGTAGCACCATAAGGCGCCTGCGCCGCTGGCCGGCCGACCGGAGTTCACCGAGATCACCCAACAGTTTTGGATGGGCGTAACTATGTGATCTCGATCCAAAATCATTTCCGCAACTTTTTTATCATAAGTCATACGCAAATTTGGATTACGTATATTAGTCAGTTGCAACCAGAACTCTGAGATCGGCACTCTGGCGCACACCTTGTTATCTTGTAAACTATGGTATCGTTATCTTGTAAACTATCTTCGTTCGTTGTTGTTGGTGTAGTTCCTCGTAGTAGTGTAGAGGTCACTGCAAGTAGATTAAAGTAGCTGATTTAGTTTACGCAAGTGATCAAAATTTGTGCCAAATCTCATCAGAAATGAGAGTGGATGAGGCATGCCGCTTGAGCAAAGAGGCGATCACATAAGAGCAGCATAGCTCGTACGCCCAGAGACAAAACTGGATGCAGGCTGCTTTTAATCTGATATTTAGGAAATGATCAGGATAATAATAAAACTAAACATAGTTCAGCAGTGGACTTCTCTACACTAAGCGCTCTTACAGACAAGTGACAAAAGGGCTGTTGCTTCTCTGTTAATGCCCTAAACTGATGATGATAATGTCTAGGATTCATTTACCTACATTTAAGTAATGTAAAATTAGTAAACTTTAAAATTGCACACTTCGTAAGAGGAGTTACAAACATTAAATGGACTTAGCTCTCAGCCACGGCTCTTGTTACATAACTTTACGAGCCAGTTAGTCACTTTAACAAGCAGAAATCTCTTTAGGAAATTTAGTTCTTTTCCAAAATAATCATCAATTTATTTGTTAAACATATGTACAATGATACATATTACATGTTACAATTTAATACAATAGTTCACTTTGTCTTGCCATATGTAGCATACAAATATTTACAAACCAATGAAAATTAGACAGTAGTGAGGAGATAGGTACAAACATTAAGTGAAGTTGGCTCTCAGCCACGGCTCTTGTAACATAGCCTTACGAGGCACTTTGTCACTCTAACAGACTGACATCTCTTTAGGAAAGTTAGTTCTTTATCTGGTAACTAGCAGTCCATCCCGGCTTCGCCCGTGGTACATACATAGCCTATGTCACTCAGGGATAACATACCTATCCAACAGTGAAAGAATTTTTAAAATCGATCCAGTAGTTTCGGAGCCTATTCAATACAATCAAACAAACAAATCTTTCCTCTTTATAATATTAGTGTAGATTAAAGATCACATACAAAAAAGGCAAAAAAGAACAAAGTGGGTTTATAGTTAGATAGATAATGTTTATCATTTATTTCTGACATATAGTTATTAAAAATAGGAAGCATTAAGATTGTTACAGTAGATACAATAATACAGACTAGATGTTACAATATCATATAATAGTTCGCTTTGTCTTGCCATATGTAGCATACAAATATTTACGAACAAATGAACTTTAAAATTAGACAGTAGTGAGTAGATAGGTACAAACATTAACTGAAGTTGGCACTTAGCCACGACTCTTGTAACATAGCTTCACGAGGCACTTTGTCACTCTAACAAACAGTCTTTAGGACGATCAGTTCTTTCTCTAGTACTTAATTACAAATCACAAATTGATCTTTAAAATTAGATAGTAGTGAGAAGATAGATACAAACATTAAGTGAAGTTGGCTCTCAGCCACGGCTCTTGTAACATAGCTTTACGAGGCTCTTTGTCAATCTAACAGACAGTAGGTATATATCTTTAAGACATTCAGTTCTTTGTCTAGTACCTAATTACAAATCACAAATGATCTTTAAAATATGAAGTATGATGATATGTAATGATCTTTAAAGTAGGCACTGGTAGGAGATAGATACAAATATTAAGTGAAGTTGGCTCTCAGCCACGGGTCTTGTAACATAGCTTTACGAGGCTTTTTGTCACTCTAACAGACAGTAGGTACATATCCTTAAAAAAATCAGTTCTTCGTCGAGTAATTGCAGATCTCAAATAATGAACTTGAACATTAGACAGTGGTAGATTATAGACACAAACATAAATTGCAGTTGGCTTTTAGCCACAGCTCTTGTAACATAGCTTTACAAGGCACTTTGTCATTTTAAAAAACAGCAACCCTTTTTGGTACCTAAACCTATTTTACAATTATTTATAAATCAGATTTAATTGCAAACACAGCCTAACAGGAAAAAAATTCTGGGAAAAGACGTGAAATAAACAAGTATAATATTAATTTAGATATCACTACAAAAACATTCGTAGGAGTAGGTCGCACGTGCAAATAAATCAAAACAAAAACAGGACCCCTATAATCAGCTCCAGAATAACAATTACCACTCCGGTAGTGAAGAAAGGCACAGTACAAGAAAATAACAGAATGTCAATTTCAAAATACGGTACTTTTATTAATTATTTTTATTTTTAAAACAATAAGTAGCATTATGCAAAAACAAAAATATATTTTTAAAATCTGCCTAATCATAAAAACTGGCGGAAGGAAATTGTCAAGTAACAAAAAAAGAATGCACGTACAGCGCTCTTGACGTCACTGCTATTAGGCCTCGCACATACGAAGGAGATAGTTATATGTTCCCACCACGCTCCTACTCTTATATTTGGAATATTTAATTACTACTTCATTAATTGACCAATTTTCTTGCTGTTTTCAAAAAAAAAATTTTTCAGTGGTATTATTTGTTTTATATAATATATTAACCGAAAAATATAAACAGTAAAATAGCCCGTCAAAAGGTTAACCGGTCAAGAACCGCACGACATGAATAAACCCACGTCCATTGTCTTACTATTGTGTCTGGTATTGGCGGTAAAGGAACGGTTAATACCTCCCTCTTATAATACTTGTGTATCTATTGATGGTGTTAATTTGCTGACAATAATCTATGTAATTGTGGCAATCCAATCGGTGGACCACCTTTTGTCGTGTAAGAACTGCCCTATGTCATGTACCCTTAGCGAGGTAGGGCAGTTTGGCTCACGAGAGAGGGATCGCTCGCCGTAGCCACATACTGATCAAAGATCATCAAAAACTACAAAAATAAGAACAATTTCGACTCGACTAGAAGAAGTGCTATTAAAAAAACAAAAAAGTCAAAAATAATTTATTTATCTTTGGATATTCTTTCAATTTCATAAAAGGTGAATGTTGACGTCAGATCATTTAATAACAGCTAAGTTTACTGCTGTACTAAACTGAGATTAGTACTTTAGTATATAAATGACACAAATTTCTATCTTTCATTATGTTGTGGCAACGCTTACGAAAACGAAATTTAATTAAATTGCAAGCAATAGTACAAAGCACTCCCTTCGGCTAATTGTAAGTAGATCGACCTTCATAACAGTCTTTGTTTAATTTTAGTCTCCCTATTAATAAAACCTTTTACATAACGTCATTGTCCCTTACAGGTTAATAATGCCTCGGGCTGTCACTGCGAGACTCAAAAGAATATATTTACCAGATTTAACGATGAGCTTAGGGATTTTTTGTTGTGAATATATATACAGATATATTGTCACATCGTTATCCTAGACGAGGCAGACAAGACAACAGAGCTAAGGGCTGAAGGAGCCAAAGGCCACGGATTTCAGATCATTTCAGGGTTGACAGTGACGTCGCAAGTCCCCAGTCTGGAACTTAGATGCTCCGTGTGTTTGTAAAATTTTCATTATTTAGATATACTTAAAAATATGCGTATGTAAGCAATATAAATATTTACTCATAAAACATAATTTATATATTTACATACGTATAATATCAATATTGTTTATAATTAAATGCTCCATTTTACGTTTTTTTTTTTTTAAATAAAATTCCACTCAGTTTTAAAAATATATTGATCACATTTAGTAATTTGCTTATTTGTCAACGTTGAACGTCGCTGGTTAGATTTTCTTTTAGTACCACTTGTCACTTTGTCAGAGAGGTTGTGACGGATCGACATTCTGTTCGTAGCAACCGCCCAGAGCGGTCACTAGTAAAATAAGAGCCATCATCATCATCATCATCATATCAGCCACAAGAAGTTTACTGCTGGACACGGCCTCCCCAAGGAATTCCACGACGGATCGGAAACGTCCAAAATTAGAGCTACGTGCATAAAAATTAATGGCAATTAACTATCACCTAATTTTCTGTTTGTGAATTACATGTGAATTAATAACTAAATGTCATCAAGAATAAATAAGTTTGATTTGAAAATAAGGTTTAACTTGTAGAACTTGCCAACAGTTCATCATCATCATCATCATCATCATCAGGTCTTTTTGTCTCGACTGCGGGAGCACGACCCTCTCTGCACTACTAGAGCCATACTTGGCCAGAGCAGCCAAAGGACTTGGCCTACACTCTCCTCGCTGGCCAGACGGGTTGGAGAGGTCTCATTAATATTTATAAGATTTGTTTAGCTTGTATTTCCTAATCGCCTTCTACGACATCCATGGGAGGACTTGGAGTAGTCCTATTCTACTCTGCCGGAAACGACACGGCAATTTTGCACACAGTTATTTATGGATAATCTAAAAGACGGATTAGATTCATACTTTTCCGACCCTATGTTCATCACATCTTCAATAAGACAGAAAATGTCTCATTACAAACAAAATAAATCAAGGATTTAACCTTGCGTCTTTATTAAGGCCATTTATAACAATAACTGACTAGATACGTAAAAATAAACAATAATAATAATTCAACGTATATGTACGCGCGTTTTTAAATCTATATGCGTGGAACGATGCAATATTCTCGTAATATTTGTGATTCATGAACCATTAGGCATTGGCCACGAAACAAACGTTTTTTGATAGACGACGCTATTATTTTTATTCATTTATATTGAACGTAATCGCCAAGTGCGAGTCGAGCTCGTCCATTGAGGGTACCGTTACATAAACAATTTACAAACTTTATTACAGCTTTGTGTAAAAACCATAGTCACATTGTCAAATCACCTAGGTTAGGCAGCGGACCCCGTGCTCTGAAGGCTTACCGCTGAGGATGCAACGGAGAATACGTTCGGAAGATGATGATGACATTTTTACAGATATGATGAATTAAATCACAATCTTTGCTAACGCAACCATATTTTGAGTAATCTTCCTTAAAATCTTCCATTTGCAATTCTTGTTGACCCGCTAATTTAAAGTCAGTCAAGTCAATGTCTAGCGCCCGTTTCGTGGCCCCGCAGTCATAAAGTTATTGGGAAGGTAAGCCCAAAAGACAAAGGTATTGTGGACTTTTAACACTTATAGCACATTCGTGGAACTGGTTCCATAAAAATAGAAGCAAAAAGAGTTTCTAGTAATTGAAGTATTTTAGAATACCTAGCTAAACGAAAATTTTGTGATTGTTGGTAATACGTGTTGCTAGTCACAAGCCCTTAATATACAGAGTAGTAGGTAGTACTTGTAATACTATCACGGTTTTTTCCTTAACGGAGCAGACAGAGTATTTTAGTGCTGTGGCTCTAAGCAAACAAAACTCGAAAGCCGTAAGACTCAAAGGCCACTTTTAGCCTGATGGTAGGTGAGAAGTTCGAAGGTGGAAGAATTATTCCTAAAGTCAGCGTCAACCACCAATAACTCCGGAGTGGTAAATTTAGTAATATAAATCGTATTTCTACAGTAATAAAAATGAAATTGGCTTGCAATGCATAATTGATATCAAAACGAAAAGGTGCTGAGTTCTAACGCGAGGTAAATAAAACCATATCACTAACGACAATAAGTACATATTTCTTTGAATTCATTTGCTGAGTAAGGCTTCTGTAGGTAAGTAATTTTTCTGTGGTAAGGGTATGATTCATACTGCTACAAAAATTAAATAAATTCAGCAAAATAAAACAAGCGAAGTACCAATGCAATGTTAAAATTTCAATCAGTTTTAACTTCTGTTAAACTCTGTTTAATTAGCATATACCACAAAACCCGAACCGGATTCTGTGGTTTAATAAGCCAATATCATAATACGAAATCATAGCAAAATCAAATGAAATTATTTAAATATACGTATTTAATTTAATTACAAAAGTTAATAATGAAAATATGAATAAGTGATTTCATATTTTCAATTTACGGCTTCCCAGAACCAACAGAGCTTACTAAATTTTTTTTTGAACTGTCAATAATTAAATTATAATTTTATTGCATTTTTTATTTTATTAAAATTTAACGTGCTTAATAAAAAATAAAAACATTTGCGAAACGGTGTTTTCATTTTGAAATACCAAAGCACAAATTATAAGGTGAGTCTAACAAACGGTCATCTTCTTCAAATTAAAATTGTTATAATTCTATCCTTCTATGCGAAAATGAGTTTGTATATTTGTTTGTTTGTTACCACTTCACACTTCAACTCACGCTGCAAGCGTGAAGTGACGCTTTAACCACTCAACCTATTTAGATGAAATTTGATGATGCTATAGTTTGATACCCAGGGAAGGACATAGGATAGTTTTTATCCCGAAATTCCCACAGAGAGCAAAGCTTACGGGCACAGCTAGTTTTTTCATAAATTATCAAAAGCAAAACCAGTTTTATTGCATTTCTAAGTTTTTTGTTATTAAAAACAAGAGATGGTTTAAGTTAATAGTAGTTTGATGCTGGAATAGCAACGCACAAAACAAGGTAAATTTATAAATGAGATGCCAATCTTACAAACGGCCATCTTCAATCATGTCGGGATCCCCGGTGACATCCTATTTCCGAAGCGGAGGTAAACGGCGGAATAAAGCAAAACCTTATTTATATCGTGTTCTGAATAATATCGTGTGGGGAAAGGAGTTTGATAACTCAGCAGTGCGTACGGCAGCTACATATCACTGTGTTAAAAACTTGACGGACTGGACCTTCTAAAAATTTAGTAATCCGCATTTTAAATATTTCCTTGCTTCGGATATTATTAGTAAAGACATACTTTATGTGTGTAAGCGGCTTAAACTAGTGTCAGGATTTCTATACTATCTGAAGGCATTTGAAATATATTTTCAAAAATCTCCTTCGAGAATCACGGGTCTTTTCACCCCGGTCCTTTGAGAGGCTTGCGTGGGGATACAGATCCAACACGTAGAGGCCCTTTGGAGAAGTTGTTGTCATGTGGCGCTCCCGCCAAAACCTATTCCTGGATATACCTATGAAAGGTGTACCCTTGAATAGGTTTTGGCAGAAGAAAAATCTATTGCATGTAAAAGGAAAAGGTTTAAGGGTTATGGAATGAATTTGGGATGGACTGATACTGGGTTATTGCAACAGAAACGTCACCTGCCATAATCATGATTACTGACTATCATAGGCAGGTGGTGGCTTGCCGCCCACTAGATGGGCCCCTCAAACGCACCGACTGTAGTTGCCGGCAAAGGAGCAACACCGGTGCGAGCGACTCAGGGGTGCCGAGAGGTGTGCTGCGCTTTCTCCGAAGTTACTCGCGTCGTTATGCCCTTTAACACTTCCACCCCTGGAGCAACAGCTCTGACGACTCCTCTCTGCACAGCCAATTAAGGCAATGCAGAGCTGAGAGCCCTGCGAGCCCTCTTGGGTCTCCACCCCGACCGATGAAGACGCGTCGGGGACGAGGGATCTAACCGGCTCTCTGGAGCACTCGGGTCCGTGGTGTCGTTACTCACCAACAGCTCGCCACAAGCTGCCCTGCCCGACCTTAATCTTATTATTAATAAGATTAAGGTCGGGATAAACAACTTCCCTTGTTTTCCGGAACACGGATCACTTTTAAAATTTTATGCCACTTGTGTTTATCAATCCAAGCATGGACTATTTTTGCCGGGGTTATCTAATATAATAAAAGCACTGAAATGTATTGCACTAGGTGACTTTATATCATCATCATCATCATGTCTTTTTAGTCTCCTCCTCTCCTCTCTGTACTACCAAAGCCACATTTGGCCAGACAGAGGATTTTTTAGCCTACACTCTCCTCGCTGGCCAGCCGGGTTGGGCAGGTCTCATGATGTTGATAAGCTTCGTTTAGCGTATATTTCCTAACTTGACTTCTACTTCAAGGGAAAACTTGGAGTTGTTCTATTCTACTATGCCGAAAACCACACGGCGAAGGTGACTTTATAATGAGACGCCAATCTCACAAACGGCCATCTTCAATCATGCCAAGATCACCGCTGACATCCTATTTCCGAAGCGGAGGTAAACGACGAAATAGCAAAGCCTTATTTACGTCATGTTCTGAATAAGACCGTGTGCGAAGAGTTTGTTTGCACAGTGGTGCGTGTGGTACGAAGAATAAGTACTAGTATGCACATAAAGAAGTCTTACTCAGCAAAGGAATTTAAAGAAATATCTACTCAATGTCGTTAGCGATATTGTTTAATTTAACTCGCGGCAGTACTCGACACCTTTTCGTTTAGATACCTAGAAGTGCATTGCAAGCTACTTTCATTATTATTACTCTAGACCTGGAGCGCTATTTTTCATTGACGGACTCAGCGAAACACAAAACGTGTAGTTTTCCAACTTACCGCTCGCGTAAAATACAAATTGATCGTATTTTTTAAACCGTCGTGTCAGAGAAAAACAATATTGTTTTACGCAGAAAACATCGATAATTTGTTTATGCTTTTCTAAAAATTCGAACATGAATAAAAAAAGCAACGTGAAATGGAACGGATTTCCCATGATTGGTTTCGATGACATATCTACGCTACAAATGTCAAAATTACGAGTGATCAAGACCACTCGTTGCAAATTATTCGCAAACTACCGATTCAAAAATGCGCCCGTTTGGAAACGCTCGCGCAAACCCTTCGTAATGTGACAAGTGATTTCAAAAATACGTCTCCTGAGCTCTAGACCTCAGACCGAATAAAAAAAACTAGACATACGATTCATGTCACTGAATTTCCTACTCCGGAGTGGTCGCCGCGCGCACAGTAACAATATAGATATGTTTTCGATATCGAAACGGGGAGTGACACAGGCCTGGTGCGGAGAATAAAATTAAATCCCAATACTTAAAAGAAATTTCCTAACATGAATAACTTGGTGTGACGACGCGAAGTATTAAAAGTCTCTAAGATATCGGTAAAAGGTAAAACTTATTTCATTATAAATGACTTAGTCGACAGAGCTACATTGACAGGTTTAGGGCTACCGTAAAAGGTTTTCAGCATTTTGAGATGACGACACAAGTCTTTATTACAATAGTTTCCCTATGAACTTTCAATTGAAATCAAGCTTAGAGGGTTTTGAGGAGGTCGATGGCCCGGTGTGAGGACGCATTGCTAGCGCTTTCATAAGTTAAGCAACCCGGGGCGTGGTCTGCATTTGGATAGTTTCTAGGCAGATAGACATAGGTCTCCCCACTGTAACTTACACAAATGAAAAACAAAGTCCGGGCCTTGGTTTACAAGTACCGTGTTCAGGTCATTTCACTGTTCATTTTAAACCGAGCTATGCATAGAATAGGGCCACTCCAAGTCTTACCGTGGATATCATAGAAGGCTACTTAGGAAATACAAGCTAAACTAAGCTTTAAAACTAACATTAATACAACCTCTCCAACACGTATGTCCAGCGTGGAGAGTGTAGGCCAAGTCCTCTGGCTGCCCTGGCCAAGTATGACTCTAGTAGTACAGAGAGGGTCGTGCTCCTGCAACGGAGACTAAAAAGACCTGATGATGATGATAATGTGCATGGAACCTCAAGACAATGACGCCATTTTGAAAAAGGTTTGTGACTTTCCACGTGATGATATTTTTCCTCTTAGTTTTTCTATAAAGAGAGTGCTACTTTTAAAACGCCGGCAACACTTTTGTAGCAATTTCAGTCCGTGGTACTGAACTACTTTCCATAAAAACAACTATCGAGAAACAAAATAAAAATTCGGCTTCTCATATAAATCAGCGTTCGGCCAAATGGAAATTGTTTTGGGAGACGATTTCTATTATCAATTTTCAATATATTTTTTATACAAAATAGTTTACTAAACTGGCCACAAAAATGTAACCCCTGTTCAATTAGTAACCCTGTATAAGAAGGTACATAAAAAAATTTCATTAGTCAGTTATCGAGTAAAAAAAATTAAATAGAAACGAAATGAGTGATTTGACTTTGACGTTTTAAACCTTTAATACTTAAAACAAAGAATAATATAAAATTGGAGATTGTTTTCGATTCAATTTAAAGAATCAATGTTTTCTCAACGAGTTATTAAAGTGTGTGTCCAGCCTAAGCTCACTGTGGTTGTTTGACGGCGCGTAATATAAAGTTGGCGAGTTTCATATAAAATACTTTCGTACTTACCTTGGCTTACTTGAGAACGATAGATAACAGATTGTAGTATGAAGATGAAGGATTACTTTAAAGTGGACTTCTAACCGATTAAACCGATGGCCGAAGGGGCAAAAAGGTTCTCGAATGGCGACCGGGTAATGGCAAGCGAAGCGTAGGCCACCCACCTACAAGGTGGTCAGATGAACTGATTAGGGTCGCTGTAAACGACGACCTCCGTGGCGTAGTGGTCACCACTCAGAGGTTCCGGGTTCTATCCACGCTCAGCGCAAGTTGGAAAATGACCTTTATCGAATTGTCTTGGGTCTTGGATGTTTATTTATATGTATTTGTTATAATATACTAGGATGTTTTGTTATAATATACTATAGGATACTAACTAAACGATAAATATAGTATCGTTTAGTTAGTATCCTATAGACAAGTCTCGAACTTACTATGGGGCTAGCACAAAAAAATTGTCGCTATACTTTTATATTTATTTGTAAAGCGCTGGATGCAGGCCCCTCCAGATTGGGCATTTTGGAAATCTTGGGGTGAATCGTATGTCCAGCAGTGGACGTTATGCGGCTAAAATCATGACACGAGTAAACTTTTCCATATTGGTTTGGGAGAAAAAAGTATATTTAGACTATATTAGCTGCCTTTCGCACTTTAGCGCTTACTTACGTTACTTTACCTCTGATGCCAAGACTAGTAAAACTAGTACAATTTAGATAGTTTAGTTTTATTTAGTTTTAGTTCAATTTATTGTTTTAATTGTAAATTTATTTAATTCTGTTTGGTAAAGTTAGTTTAATTTTAGGCTAGAAGAGACAAAGGGACTCTATATCTGTAACTTGATACTTTCTTTTAATATAAATATAATTAAAGATGACATTATAATTAAAATCTCATGATTTAGACAACTTAAGTAGTCAATAGCGTCTCAATCATGCTATCGTTTTGCAACTAAAGTGGTCAATCAAATGGCGCTCAAAAGGTTAGGCCATTTGCAACAAGCAACTATAATTACTATTGCCCACCGTCTTGCCACCATCACGCTTTAAGTGGCCTTTAGGTATTGTGGCCCTAGGCTCTGATTAGGGCCGAAAAACCCAACCAGCTTCATCTACCTCATCAGGGATAAAGACAATTTATGTATGTATGTATTTTCGACCTGTGAACGTAGTCCAAAACTCACTTGGCTAGTTATCATTAAAAAAACCGAGATATTCAGCTTAAAAGTGGTTTAAAGCATAGAAAATTACATTTGAAATTTTATGATATTATTCAGGCTGGGTAATAATTTAAGGATTTAACAACTAAAACCTTTTTCACCCAAGATTAAAAAAATATCGTAAGTTTCGAAAAAACATTATTTTTTATATCGGTAACAATCTAATTTGAATAATCTATTCTTATTTCTCACATATTCTCTTTCAGTGTTATAGCTCACAAAATATGTCCCGAAGGACGGAATTTACATAAATCTGGTTAATTTTTTCCCAGCTTTATAGTTTCTTTTATGGTTTGCCCCGAATTTCATGTTTTATGCGTCGTAACGTTTAAAGATTGTAGCAAAGTTTTTTTTCTTTTTAGCGTAGTTTTGATATCGTTTTAAAATTTAAAGAAATATGTCTACTGATTTAACTTTATTACTTGTAACCTTACGTCTAATGCGTCATGGTGAAAGTAAGTTCCTTTGTGTTGGTTCTTAGCAATGTTTGATGAAAATCGGTTTAGCCGTTTAAAAATTGAGGGTTAAAAAGTCAGAGCTTTCCATGGCGAATAACGGTGGCGCTACGAATATCAAGGCGTATCAGTAACTCCACTCCTCATTACTAGATGGCGTTTTCGACAGTTTGGGTTTTTTAATTTGCTTCGCAAATTAAGTTGTACTTAATACCTATTATTTAACATGCAAATTCCTGTCAATACCAATTATTGTCAACTGTAGTTTCATCATCATCATTTCAGCCGCATAACGTCCACTGCTTGACAAAAGCTTATACTAACTGTTATTGTGTTGTCAATTATTGGTATTGGCGAGAAAGTGAATGTTTCCTAAATATTCTTGAAAAAGCCAAGCAAGAGAGCCAATAATTTTATTTTCCACGAAACAGTCGTTCCCGCTTCACTTTCGCCAATACCAAGTTTGCCGCCCCGCAGTAATCGCCGTTTAAACTACCCACTTTTAAGCGAGTTTCGCAGATCTCCCAAATTGAAAAATAACTGAGCGTCTTCGCGATAAATTTGAGCAGAAAACTTTGCTTGTAATGCTCGCGAATTGGAATGCTGGTCATTAGGTGAGCTGAATTTATGCTCTGTTTATTGTTAATTCTTGTTTTTTTAACAGATTAATCGTGAACTTTTGTTATGTATGTTCACCGAATACGTAACTGCCTCCGTGGTGTAATGGTTGGAGCGTTTGGCTCATACCCGGAGGGCGGGGGCAACGACTTTGTGTTGTTGTCTTAGTTTGGTTAGGACATTGCAGGTTGATCACCTGATTGTCTGATAAGTAAGATGATCCGTGCTTCGGAGGGCACGTTAAGCCGGCCGTCGGTTCCGGTCACTGTCTTTGACATTGGTCGTTACCTAAAACCATGTCAGAGGCCTTTAAGGCGGTTTAAAAACTCTGACACTAGTGTTAGTCACTAACACACACGATAAGAAGACCGAAGACGACTTGATCGATTTGAGAATTCTTTTTATATTTGAAATTGTGCTGCCATCCACTCATGAAAGAGTCTATGCATCCCGCCATCTCTTAATAATAAAAAAAAATTGAAAGGGTATACAAGTTAGGTGGTCAGGGAAGTACTCAATTACCAAAAAAAAAACCTGCCCAACATTTACCAGCCAGCACAGAGACACACCAATAATAGAAAAATATTCCGATGTCTCGTTAAAACACAAAATAGAAAGAAGCCATTGTTATTTCGTTCTCAATACATCCTGGACCCTTTTCAATCGAAATATTCATTACAAAATAATCCGAACTACTCGTAAATATAAGATGGAAATAATAATGCGTTTACCTCAAGGAAATATTGAACGTTCTGTTTGGACAGATCCATTATTATTGTGTTCGAATATTTTCTAGAAATTATTTCTTTTCTTCTGAGTATTTCTTAAAGAGGTCGCTGAAATAATAGGGTACCAGTATAGTAAATATTGTAGAGTAGTAATAGTTAATGCGGGTAAAATAGAAAATAGATTTTACGAGATCTATTTGAGCGTGAAACACGTTAATTTTATGATATAAAAAATAAGTTATTATATATTTATCCTATATCACTTGGTATCTATGTCATGCTTCTAACGATAAATAATTTTAGAGATGACGACAAAATGGTCGTCAAAATACCAAGCAAAAAAAAACTTTAGAGGTGTTAAGGGACACTCGGATGGAACGAAGTTCGAGAGAGAGAGAGACAGACAGAGAAACACGCGCACGCCGCACGGCTTACAACTATAGCAAAAAGTGTCGTTACAACTTTTGGTCTTAATTTTTTCCGTCTAGCCCCCTTTCGCAACGCGCGATAAGGAACGTCGTTCCAAAAATATTAATCGCGATAAGTCTCGTAATACTAATAAGATATTCTAACTACTTAAATAATTACACTTCCTTTGGCTTACCGTAGTCGGGTAAAAATGCTGAACCGTGATAACTTACAAAAATACTAAATGACCTACAAAAATCACTAAACTATTATTTACTGATGTAAAGAAAAATAATGAATATACTTAAGTACTCTTTTATTTATTTGAGAGAGCTTGGCTTTGGCTCATATTTAGCGTAGAAATGCAGCCAGTGTTTTTGGCACCATGCAACATGAACGACATTTAGATTTGTTATGTAGTTTTTTGATTGAAATTATAAATCTTTTATTTACCATTTTTTAAGAATTACATGAGTAAAATGTTATGTACATAAAATAACAGTAGCTGGGTGACCGAGCTTTGCTTGGTTACATCTCGAATATTAACTAAATTTTTGTAAACGTGTCTAAACACAAAAGAAAATAAAAAAAATATAAAAACTTGAACATAAAAAAACAAAAGTAAGTCACTGAGTGGGATACGAACCCGTAACACTCTTTCTAGTGGTCCGCATCCTTAACCGCTGAGCCAAACGGATGGCGGTCGGCGCGACGAAATTAGCGACCATATTCTGCGTGGAAAGAAAAAACGCATGAAAACTCGAAAACACGCTCTATAACATAAGACTAATAGATCGATTGTTTACCCCCGAAAACCCCCATATACCAATTTTCAGCGAAATCGTTGAGAGTTTTCGAGATCTCGAGTTTTCGAGATAAGAGAAATTTATAAATATACAAGAATTGCTCGTTTATAGGTATAATATAAACCTTGCAGATTTGTACTTGTGTTATTAATCCATTACATCGTACTAAGTATACTCAAGACTAAATATAGACCACAATGCACTTACCAAATGAGAAAAGTCAACCTTTTAAGTATGAAACGTTATAACCAAACTTGTGCTCTTTTTACAAGACAAAAAGCAAAATTAAATGCAAAACCTTGTCAAACAGTCCATTGTTCAGGTGTTATTAACATAACCAATTGCATTTCCTAACACGCAAATAGAGGGCTGCGGACCCATTTACCACGCCGTAAATTACAAATTTTATAAGCAGTAAAAGTGCTTCTAGTTTAGGGTGGCCACATGCGTTTTATTTACCGGATGGAAAAATGAATAAAGATTTTCCGTCTTATTAAAAATCAAGAACAAACTTTACGATTTGGTTTAAATGATTATTCAGCCTAATTAAGTGGACAGTGACATATGAGATGCCATATTGCGGGAGGTCATCGTGTTCTAGGCGGATAGTGGTTTAAAGCAAGTACGTCCACGTAAGTTGATCCACGTTTTATAATAAGACGGTTTCAGTTTATTCAGTGAACTATATATGTAACTTCTCAAATATGAAATGTGTCGTGTGGTTTGCGGACAGTAAAACCTTTGCACATTGTTTGTTGATGTGGTAAGATGCAATTAAAGCACAATATTTTATGAAGGAACTGCATTTCTAGGGATAGTTGACATCAAGAGAAGGCTTTCCGTATAGGTAGATGCATTCTCAAGAAGACTTCATCAGGTAATCGGCCATAGAACAGTCAAATAATTACCTATATTGGTTTCGGATTTTTACTCTCCACTTACCTTTGCAGAAGAAAACGCTCTAAAGCAAGAGGGCCATCGAATGGATTAAATGCTCACTTTTGTAACCACAACCAGCTTAGAAAAGGAGGGTGTTCAGAGAAGATATTCAGAGTCTAAGCAGAATCAGGAAAGAACGCAAAATAAAAGCATGTTTACAAGATCATCACCATCTTCATCCAAACGTATTTTCCCGGTTGCATCCTCAGCAGTAATGCTTCAGAGCCCGGGGTCTGCTACCTCACCAAGGAGATTTGATGAGGTTACTGATTGTTACACAGCAAACACGATCAATATTAATAAAAAAATATATTCAAAAACTAATTCTTACAGAAATATTAATATGGTTACCCTATTACCACTCCCACTTTCATCCGTGGCTATTTTCAAAAGGTGTAAAAGTTTTATGTGTCGTAAAATTCTGACACCTATGCTTAGATTCTAGGGATGATTTTATTCGACTTTTTAATCCACCGTTCCGTCGATTTTGTGAGGAATAAAATTTAGTGTTGCCGGAATCATTTCCTTTATGGCTTTTTTATTTCGTGGAATGGGTTTTTAAGCGCGGTCTGATGTTTTGGGCGGAATATCTTATGCTTTGTTGCAATGTGGTTTAGTATTTTACTAATAAGATTGTCACATACGACATAGTATGTTACAAATAAGTTAATATTGGGCTCTAAGCGCTCTTACAGGCGAGCGACAGTACTTATACAGCCCGCAATATCTGTCGCCGATAGGTGTTGCGGATATCTGTCCCTCGTCCTATAAGACCGCTAACAGATAAGCAACAGTGGGCAATCATCGCTATCATTAAGAGCCCGCCCACGTCAGACTTTTTGTAGTACCGATAATCGGGCCGTTTTGTTTTGTATGAATTTCTATCCTACTTTTTTTAGGGACATGTACGTTGCACTATTGCAATAAGTACGTTCTATTTTTCTTCTACAAAAAATCGGTGACCCATTATCGGATATCGGCAGCCTAATTGTCACAAACTGACGCGCGACGAACGCCGACGGCCACACGACTTCGCAAATATCACACAATCCAAGTCGCCAATAGCTGTCGCTCGTCTGTCGCAAATGGTGTCGCTCGTCTATAAGAGCTCTTAGTTAAAATACTGGTTATTTTAATCAATTGAAAACAATCCGAGTGGTTTTTATTTTTAACATAATGAATTATGTATTCGAGTACGATTTGTGATTTTCATGCATGACTTCAGTGGAGTTAAATCAGAGATGTTAAATATAAACATTTGTATTTTATTTTAGTACCACTAGCAATATGATGTTTTACACCGGTCATTGGTCATCCAAATAAAATTAAATGTTAAACTAAACGAAACTTTATTTTGAGACCGAATCCAATAACGAAAACTATTACAGAAAATCAATCATACAAATTGATATCAGTTCTGGAACAAATAATAATGTAATATTAAAATATTTGGAGCCCAAATGCGTCCAACCAGAAAACAGGTCGGTTTGCCGAACAAATAATATGTTTTTAGGTCGCGTTTACATTATTGGATTTAGAATTTTTATTAATAAGTTATGAATTTGAATATAATCCACCGATATGCTTGGGGTTCGTGGACTATGATAAAAAGCCTTCGATTCGATCGAAACATGGACCGTGCTTTAGTCTCTCCAGCGATGCCATATTTACTATCTATATATCGAGGTGTTGTAGTGCTTAAATACAGCAAAAAAGTTCTCGAATAGCGACCAAGTACTAGCAAGCGAAGCGTAGGACACGCACCCACAAGGTGATCTGACGACCTGACCAAGGTCGCTGGAAGGCGCTGTATACAGGCCGCTTTAGATCAGTAATTTTGGAAATATTAAGAAGAGGCCTATGAATGTCCAGCAGTGAACGTTATGCGGCTGAAATCATCATCATCATATCAGCCACAGGAAGTCCACTGCTGGACATAGGCCTCCCCCAAGGATTTCCAAAACGACCAATCGGAAGCGGCCTGCATCCAGCGCCTTCCTGCAACATTGCGTAGGTCGTCTGACCATCTAGCAGGTGGGTGCCCTACACTGCGCTTGCCGGTACGTGGCCGCCATTCGAGAACCTTTCTGCCCCATCGGCCATCGGATCTTCGCGCTATGTGCCCCGCCCACTGCCACTTTAATGAGCTAATCCGCTTGGCTATGTCAGTGACCTTCGTTCTTCTACAAATCTCCTCATTTCTGATTCGATCACGTAGAGAAACACCGAGCATAGTCCTCTCCATAGCCCGTTGAGCGACCTTGAGCCTTCTTATGAGACCCATAGTAAGGGACCACGTTTCAGAGCCATAAGTCATCACTGGTAACACACATTGATTAAACACTTTCGTCTTGAGGCACTGAGGTATTCTAGACGATAAAACACTGCGCAATTTTCCGAACGCTGCCCAGCCTAGTCGAATTCGTCGAAAGACCTCTTCCTCGAAGCTGGAACTTCCTGCCTGGATCAATTGACCCAGGTAGATATACTGGTCTACCACTTCTAGGGTGGAGCTCCCAACAGAAACAAGTGAAGGCGTAACGTGCCTATTTGACATGACCTTCGTCTTGTCAATATTCATTTTTAGGCCTACCTGTTGGGAAACTCGATTTAGGTCTTCAAGCATCGTACTTAAGTCCTCCATCGATTCTGTCATGACAACGATATCGTCGGCAAATCGAAGGTGAGTGATATACTCGCCATTAATGTTAATGCCCAGTCCTTCCCATTCCAGGAGCTTAAAGGCATCTTCCAGAGCGGCGGTAAACAGTTTTGGAGATATGACATCTCCCTGTCTTACGCCTCTTTGCAATGGAATATCCTTCGTACTGTGCTCCTGTACTCGGACCGACATAGTGGCTTTATTGTATAAGCACTTCAACACCTCGATATACCTACAGTCAATTCGGCACCGCTGGAGAGACTGAAGCACGGCTCACGTTTCGATCGAATCGAAGGCTTTTTCGTAGTCCACGAACCCTAAACACAACGGCCGATTATACTCCCTCGTCTTCTCTATAACCTGCCGCAATGTATGGATGTGGTCCATGGTACTATAGCCTTTTCGGAATCCGGCTTGTTCGGGAGGTTGAAATGATGATGATGAATTCGTTTCAAAGCTTTCTCGCAAAAAGTTATTATTTTATTCATTATTAGAACTATTTTAACGGCTTTCTAGTGCGGCTGGAGCTGCCTAAGAATAATTATTGGAGTATGTTCGAAATTAGTTAGGAATTATGTTAACCTACGCAATGTTGTTGTTACTTAAGCTACTCGTATGTCAGATGCTTTGTAAGCAGCTTGAAAAATCTGAAACCAGTGTTAAGAAAAAAAAACGCCCTTCCTCAGTTCGGAGGCGGTTTAAGCTTTTTTATGTGGCCCATGATAGTTCTTGACTTGCCAGTATATATCCACCAGTACCATTTGAGTTTGCATCAAAAACCGCTGCTGTGCAATGTGTAAACGCTTTCAGAACAAGTTTGACAGGCAAATTAAAAAAACCCGCCAACACCATCTAGCGATGAATGGCGGAACTACATATTCCAACCGATTGTAATGGATTTATATCCGTAGCGCCATCTCTTATTTGCAAGGTAAATTAAAAGATCCTGACATTCAAGAGATAACCCCTATAACTTTTAAAAAACTGACACTATCTTCATCAAACATTTAATAAAACCAAAAAATTGGTCCATCCAAATCAAATCAAATCATCTTTATTGTGGAAACACAGGTTATAAAAAGATCCTAAAATATTTTACAAGTACTATGAGACCTGCCCTTAATGGGCAGTATGGGCATACAATAATATGAGGTCAATTCAGGAAAAAAACTGATTGAGTGTAGTTCTCAATCGGTTTTTTTGAGACAGACAGTCAGACAATCAGACAAACAGATAGACAGACACTAGCGTCAAACATATAACACAGTTTTTTTTCTATTTTAAATGAACAATAGTGTACACAAGCCCTTAGGGCGGCGACACATGCACGTAGAAATTCAAATGAGGTGAGAAAATATCGTATAGATATTTGAAATATTGCTACGAGGGCTGCCCGTCTGTGAAATGGTACACAATTTGTAGCTGACAATACTCGTTGTTTGCATTCCGTTCTATTTGGGAGTACAAAATAAATGGGATTGGCGTAAATACCTATTCAACTTTTTAGGAGTCATCAATTATTGAATAATCTCACTTGAACTCAAAAACGTTAAGAAAATTCTGTCTAATAGTTAAGTAAAAAATAAACGTGATTTCAAATTAAAATATTTATAATAATTTTAAAGTTTTTTAAATTCAGATTTCAATCATATAAGCGTCAGTTTAGATAGTAAGAAGCGAAGCGGAGAGGATTTTTTTATATCACTTAAAAATAATCTTTAAACTATTGGCACATAGTTTACTACACTGACACTACAATTTAGCAAAGATTACTAATAAGTTACTTTAACGTATGGTAACACTATCGTATTGCAAGGTACCTACATAAAAGTTCTCAGTTGCCACTATTGCATCACAATCGTCAAACTGCGTTAGATGCCTTAAATCAGCTTGAAAAATCGGACACCAGTATTGGCCAACTCACACTTAGAAAAACAAAACGCCAAATAAAATGTTTAAAAATTGCCTGGCAAATCACAAAAGACTAACAATTTAAAAACCCTGTTCAATTCGGTAAATCGCAAAACAAACCACAAACATTCCTAAACTCCTCGGCATTCCCATCACGGTTCCCCACTAAATGCCTACTTGGGGTACCTCGTAATCTGGCGAAAAAAACAAAAGCAAAAGTCACCCATAATAAGGCCCGTTTATTCCCCGTTAAGGGTCAAGGCACACCTGGAGTAAATTGAATTCTATGAATAAATTTCCCTCGTGCAGCTGAGCGGCTTAAATTATAAGCTGATGACAGAAAAGTCAAAGATGTGTTCGCTTCGAATTCGAAAATATTATTATTTTATGAATTTTGAGTTTGTCAACCTCTGTGATTTAGTTGCATCATAACACCCTGTCGCATCGGAGGTTCGGGTTTCGATTCCCGGTAAGGTCAAGATGGAAAATGATCTTTTCAGATTGACCTGCGTCTTGGTTGTTTATATGTATTTGCTTTATATGTATTTGCTTTAACATATTGTTTCGTTGGGATAGTATGCCATAAGAGAGTCGAAATTACTTTGGAGCTAGCTCATTCTGTGTGATTTGTCCGTATGTATTTAATTTTATTTATGTCTGACTGGAATGAAGTAGGTACTACTTAGTAAAATAAATACAATATATATAATATATACGAGTAGAAACATTTTAAGGTTTACATGACTTAAATGCGTTAAGTCATGTAATACTTAACTCACATTTTTTAAAGTATCCGCTTAGCTTATGACTTACGTCCTTGGACCCCAGGTTTTTGGCAACATTTCATCGGAAACAAGAACTTATGGCCCCCGGCCCGTAAATAACTTAATATTATTAGATTACAAATCAAATATAAGTTTGTTTGTTTGTTCCCGTCGTGATCTGCCTAATCAAATGTGTTTTGTATATCAAAGCGTATTTTTTTCGTTGAAAAAACAATGTCACATGCAAATAATATCTATTTTTTATTAGATATCTCGTGTGTACCTTTTTGTTTGTTATTACTTTTTTTTATTGCAAGATGGTAAGCGGCAACTTTCGAGTAGAAATGTTTTTGACTTACCACTAGAAATGCAACTTACGACAAGAAATGTTTTTTTATAGCAGACTTAGAGCAAGCCCGCAGTCCCTCATATGACTTGCTGTTATATGTATGTTCCTATTAACTTTAGCCCCATATGAAAAAGATTTCGTATTGACGGACGTCGAAGTATAGAGGTACACGCTATCCCATTTTTATCCCTGATGGGGCGAACAGAGCTTTTTGGGTCTAGCGGCTCTAAGCAGACAGACCCCAGAGCTTCAAGACCCAAAGGCCACTTTCAGCGTGTCGTAAATATTTACACATTTACATACACGTTGTTTTTCATCTAGCTAAAGTTTCATATCAAAATATATTCTCAGTAATTTGTAATCTTATGAAGGTTTTACTTATAAAATATGCGAGGTAAATATTTCATACCGAGTTATGGGAGACCTAGGAAATATTATGCTAGGCAATAAGTTAGGCACTCTGTAACTAATAGTTGTCATAAACACTTCACATATATGAATAACCCGGTTTAGTTGGAGATATAAAACATTTTTTTATTATGATACTGCATAGTTTTTTTCGCAGAAAGGTAAGCGTGATATTTTATTTAAAAACATCATCATCAGATCTTTTAATTTTCCATTCCAGGAGCACAACCCTCTCTGAACTAAAAGAGTCATACCTGACCAGAGCAGCCAGAGGCTTTGGCCTACACTCTCAACGCTGGCCAGACAGATTGAAGAGGTCTCATGATGTTTATAAGATTTGTTTAGCTTGTATTTCCTAAGTCGCCTTCTACGACATCCACGGGATGACTTGGAGTTGTACTATTCTAATCTGCTGGAAACCACACGGCGAACTAGAAATAAGTATCATCATCATTTCAGTCGCATAACATGCAATGCTGGACAAAGGCCTCTCCCGTGAATTTCCTAAATGACCTACGTAGGTACCTACGTTGAAATATGGAAAATATCTAGTTCCCATAGGAATTTCATCAGCTGATATCTCGAGGGACGTGTCAGGGACTAACTTTTTTTTAAAAATGCACACTGTTTTAAGTTATAAACTTATTAAACGAACTTTAAAGTAACTCAGCAATAAGTAAATCAACAAGTAATATAAGTAAAATAAGTAAACAACGAATATCACTTCAGTGCCATGCATATTTAACTGATTTTGAATTTCCTTTGTCTCTTAAAGACAAGCGACAATAAGCCTGTGACCCCTGTCGACCACGATCGGCA
Source organism: Acrobasis consociella (assembly GCA_963555685.1). NCBI lineage: Eukaryota > Metazoa > Arthropoda > Insecta > Lepidoptera > Pyralidae > Acrobasis > Acrobasis consociella. Next base: position 18,181,900 of record OY743108.1, read on the forward strand.
ACGATCGCCGACAGGTGAGAGCGCTAAAGATGTAGTTTATTACTTGTCAATCTCACGGAAATCTATATTTTTTCAGAATAAAGGTGTTTTTTGTATTAATTTTATTCAGCTGTCGAAATGCCAGATTTCATTCCAATTCCTTTGCCGTTTTGGCGTGTAGGCGGAGTAAATAGGTATGTAAACAACGGTACAAAAAGTCTGATAAGTAGTAAAATAAAACACAACAAAGTATCTTGACTAGAATTTTAGTAGGATTATATAAAGGTCGGTTTATTTTCACTTTCTTCATAAAGTCTAACAGTGACAAGGAAGAGAAATAATTATGTTTATATGGCGTTAGGTAGGCATACTGTAGGTATGTAGAAAACAGGGTCAGTACACTCAAAGTCAACAAAGCAATATCAAACCACGACAACGGTAGTGTTACTTTGTACTTGCACTAAAACCTTCCTACTAGTAGTTGAGGGCGGTCATTAAATAGCTGTTAGAAACTTTTCTAATTAGGCAGAGCATTAATCTTCCTGACGTCTCCAACGGTGACTGGCACCATTTGCCAAATTATACAAATAATTGCCCGGGAATTTTGTATTGGTGCGTGTTTTTCCGTTTTAACTCAAGTTTTGACTGTCTTTTGTTTATGAATATGTAAAATTTCCATGGCCTGGGAGAAAAAATAATCTTAGAATGTATTAGCTGCTTCTCTTTCGTCAGATCGTAAAATCATATTAAGGGAATTGTTGAAAAAGTAATCGTGTTAATAGGGTGATGGAATTCCACGGCCACGCCTTCCACTACGCTAAAAGTGGCCTTTGGCCTTTCGCCTTTGCGGTCATAGACTCTGACTTTTTAAAGCTGCATGTCTTAAAATCTGGGGTCTGTACCGCACCCTTGTCTACTTAATTTTCAAGTATGTAGTAAGTGAATATAGCAGTTATAAATCACGACAATACCTACAGAAAAGTAAATTTGTACTTGCAAAAAAATATCAACTTTTAGTAAATTAACAACATCTAGGTATGTCTTTTCCTATATATAAAAATAATAATAGTTCGGTCAATGAGTGCTCAAAAGGGGCATGTGGATGTGTGATGTGAAGCAAAAAACCTAAAAAACGGGACCTGTTTTGTGCCCTCCGCGGGCTCACCTCGGAGGGGTAAGGACTTTTAGTATGTTTATGTCCTAACTAGTCCAAAAAAAATCCTGAGTCAAACTTTCTGCTTTCGACTTTTCCATCCACAACTATTCGTTGACTGTACTATAAAGACTTATTTATAATTAAGACTATTTTTATAATCTTTTACAGATAAGATTTGACAAAAAACTTTGACAAAAATGCCAATCGTCTCTTATGACAAAGCATAAAATAAAGTCCGTCAAGCAATAATTTCCTAAGCGGAGTGCTGGCAAAGTTCCCCGGCATTATTCAAATATAAGCAGATTTGAGCACTTCACTGCAGGCGCCCGACCGCGTCTACTGATTGCGGATTAACTCGTTATTAAACCCGTGCCTCACAAACGCACACCCAGTGCCTTAACCGTTTTATTATCATCGCTTTCATCCTCATCCATTACGTGGTAAACAGAGTGTAATTATAAATTTTTCTCAATTCTGTTCGCTGAGATTTGATAAAAATATTACAATTCGTCACTTAATTATCGCAAACAATATGGCGGCCGTCGATTGACTTTTACTTTCGCTGTGGTACAAGGCACCCCGTTTACATCAACCACGGCCTAGTCTTTATTCTGTGCCGTGGCCCGAAATGAGTCGTTTGGGTGTTTGCATGTTGTAAAATTTGTAAAAATAAAATTGTATAAGTTTTTAAATACCTTACGAGCCGCAATTTTTAATGAGTTAAGAAGCCCTGATGTTTCAATTCTCCGCGAATAGACTTTAACAGGCTTAAAACTTGTATGAAATATTCAAAATGTCTTCTAAAAAAATTCTAACAAGACTAAATCAAAATTGGTTCATCCGTGTGGAAGCTATGATGCTACGGTTAGATAAACAGATAGACACTTATAACTTATAACACCACTAGCAATAATTTCCGTGATAAGCGGAGTGCTGGCAAAGTTCCCCGGCATTATTCAAATATAAGCAGATTTGAGCACTTCACTGCAGGCGCCCAACCGCGTCTACTGATTGCGGATTATTTCCAGGGTTCCGTGTAACATGTGTGAAAATTCTCAAGCTGGTTATTTGTTTTCAAAAATGTTAATCTTCAATAATATAATTAGGAAATAAAAAGAAACAATAATAATGTAATTGTACGAACAATGTGCCGTGTGGTTTCCGGTAAACTACTCCAAGTCCTCCCGTATATGTCGTAGAAGGCGACTTACGAAATACAACAGTACAAAGAGTGTTATACTCCTGCAGTGGAGACAAAAAGACCTGATAATGATGATTATAATAGGCAAAGTTTTATTTTCATATGATTTTATACTTTAAATAAAACAAATATTGAATATCGCACATCAAACCCCCAATGTTTACGCTTCTTTCCATAGTATTAAATTATAAGCTGTTCCATATTTTGATGTTATCAATTATTTAAAGGATTAAGTATTACAAAGTGTACCAAGAGTAAGAGTAGGGTCATAATTAGACATCAATATTATAGTGATCTCAAAACATTTTAAGGTACAAAAGACAAAGAGAAACTGGCTATCCTCAAGGCCTCATAACTTCTTTTTTAACAACTGACTTTGTGACGAATTCTTCATTGACAACTGGATGTGAAACATAAATAGATTTTTTAGGTAACTAGATGCGTAACAAGATTATTCCTTCTTTTTTAAAAACTCGTTAAAAACAAAGCGGCCTGAGGGGTCTCAAGATAATGTTTTTGAATTAACAGACCCAAAGATAATAAAATTACTAAAGTAAACTAAGTATGTATGTATAAACAAATTTAATGGCTTATTTATTATTGTAATGTCCATTATAAATCTGTAGCTAAAAGCCGAAGAAAAATACAACTATCAAAACTACACTAATTGCTGAGAAACCCTCAATCTGGGCAAAGTAACGAGCGCCGTTTATGACACGGCTTTGCTGGAACTTTTGCTCATAATTATCATTCCATTTGCAAGAGCCTGAATTTCCTCTTGGCTCTTTACTCTTATCCTCTCCCATGGTTGTCATCATAGGTGACTGGCTCTTATAGACTAGCGATAATCGGCAACGGTCACGCGACAGTCGTGTCAGTCGCCGACAGTCAGCGATTGTCGACGAAACGTCGCGCGACGTCACGCGTATTTCCTAGGGGGGTAGTTACTCAATAAAATAAGACGATAGTGACGTCCTATTTATATGTCAAACCGAATTAGACTTTATCATCATACGTTAGTGCGCAATGTTGCCGAGCCGTATGGAAAGTATATATGTACAGATAAGTGGAAACTGTATGTAGCATGTTCATTATTGTTCACGAGCTTCTCGTCCACAAAATCTTTACATACGTATTGTATTATAAACTATTCACAGTACTCACTTATTTTTCGCAAACCAAGTTGCGGGTAAAAGCTAGTCCTACTAATCTTTTAATATGAAAGTGTAATAAATAATCTTTTAAATGTGAAAGTGAGTTTCTATATTTGTTTGTTAACTCTTCATGCTTAAACTACAGAACCGATTTGGATGAAATTTGGTATGGATTTAGTTTGAGACTCGGGGAAGGACAAACGGTACTATTTATCCCGGAATTCCCACGGGGAGCGAAGCCCGCGGGTACAACTAGTAAATAATTAAACGTATACTTATATTTATAAATGCTTTGCTGGCAATGTATACGGAATCGGATACGGAATTCAGTAAGTGTGCGTTGAATGTTACCGCCATTGTTCGACAGATCAAAGCTACACGGGCGTACGTTTGATCTTTCCTGGAACGGCACAAAATAAATACGGTATCAAAGAAAATATGACACCGCTGACATGTTTTTCTTTAATACCATATTTATTTTGTGAATAAATAAGGTGTCAAAGTATGTTTTGATTAAAAAAGTACTTAACTGAGAAATGAAGAAGGTAATTCATGGGAAAGAGAATTTAAGTTCCAAAATAATATATTTATTTTACCACACTATAACAACAAATATACTAAAAACAGTATTGAAATGAGGCCCCATACAACAAACATATTTTTTTATATAATTTTAGTTTTACGGTCACATTTTTTTTACAGATACAGGGGTACGGAACCTTTCGTACGCGAGTCCGGCTTGTACTTAGTCGGTTATTTGCACATATCGGACCAACGAGACCTGGGCCAGTTAATAATTATAAATGTTTATAGTAAGACTTCAATATTTCTGAATATACATTTTCATGTTAATATTATTTTAAAATCCAATGAATTATTTATTACAATTTCAATCAATTAACAACTAAATCAAAAACTAAATAAAAAACTAAATTAAAAACTAAATTAAAATCTAAATTAAAAACTAAATTAAAAACTAAATTAAAAACTAAATTAAAATCTAAATTATACTCTAAATTAAACTAAACAAATAATAATAATTAAAAAAAATCCTTACAAATAGAAAACGTCTTTCAGATCATTGCCCTGTGGTAGAGTGCCCAAAAGGCTGGCAGCATTGCCACGTTGGATGGCAATGCTTATTCGTTGGGCGAAATAATTTCGACACCTCGACTAACTCGTTTCACCTGCATTCCTACGGAAGATTGACGTCCAGCAAGTAGCCAGTTGTCAAATCCTAGCCAAATACTAAATAAACCATGGAGAGCCCTAATGTCATGAAATAAACCTAACCCTAGCCACATGTCACTTTGATTGCTATCTCTTTTGCTCTTGTGAGGGTGACCGTTATCGTATTATTTGTCGCACATGGCTTTCTAAAGAATCTTTTTAAATATTTCTAGGTTTATGGATGCAACCAGGACCGTGGTACGACCAGCAAACTTGAATATCTGCCTACAACAGACTTGGCATGGCACAAACCTTATAGGGTTAAGGGGAAACACTGAAGCCGGCAAAAGGTGCAAACGAGGTTCTGCTCGCAACGGCCTGCATTTGAATAATACGCCAATTCGTTAATACAACACGCTCTGTAATTAACCAGATTTCAGGGTACAGTCGCCTGAAGATGAAACTTTATTGGGAAAAGTATTTTTTTGGCGTTTTGTTAGATTTTACCGATGGACGTATTTTATTATAGTCAGTCGATAAAATGGTCGAGAATGTACTTAAATCTTATGACATGTCAATAGGTGATATAGCTTAGTAGTCACATCGCCTATTACAATGAAAATGATTCCTACAATTTTTTAACAAATTCTAATCAAAATAAATCAAACTCATACTCCATATTTCCCAAAACTTGACGTTAATTAGTATGAAGGAAAACATGTAATTGAACAATGTCTGTGTGAAGTAATGAAAGCTGGGGCGAGTGATTAAAAGTGTACGTGTTCTGCATCTTGTTGACACAAATTAAGGGTAGTTCAGAAATTATACTTTTTAAAATGTCTCCTTTAACTTTAAATTATGTGATCGTGGAGAATAATGACACGTCGAAGCAAGTCGCTGGAAAGGACTGGATTGCAGCGGCCCCAGTGATGGAACGGTATAGAACAGACAGGGTCATGCCCCAGCAGTTGATTTTTGAAAGGTGACGATAATGGATACCGAAATTATACATATTCCTTTTTAAAATATGGTTTGGCAAAGCCAGGAGCTAAAATTTCTTAAATGATAAATAAGAACTGGGAAATGATCAACTGGTCATGGTCAAAAAAAAATTAAAACACTAGAAACCTTGTGGAAATTTTACGTCCAGTAGTAGACATCATAGGTAATGAATATTGAATAGAACTTGGATCAAAACTTTAATGATTGAAATACCATTGTCTACACTTAGGCTTGCAGAGGTCAGACAGCATTTACTCTGTCTAAAAAAACAGTAAACTCGTCAAATCACCGATGTTAGGTAGCGGGCCCCGGGCTCTGAAGTGTTACCGCTGAAGATGCCAACGCGAACGCTCGAATCATAATGATGTAAGGATTGACTTTAAGCTTGCTTCGATGGATGCTTCTAAAGCCTTTAGCACAAGTTATTCCAAAGGCCAAAAATTTCATTTTAACAGACTTTAAGTTATCAGTCCAGTCGTAAGCTTATAGCTGATCGTTTTTTAGTTGCGACTTATTTTTTAGTTAGCTTAGTCTTTGGGCTACAAAGCAGTACAGCAACTGTGATGTTTCCGTTTTCTAAACATTTTGTACTTGATGTCATAATTTGAAGGTCCCTTGACAAATGGCTGAGATACAAGGGTGAATGACCTGGTAATCGAGTCGACCTGAAATGACCTGTCTTGCCTTACCTCCTTAATATTTAACAATGTGACATGCTGAACTAAATTTTAGTAGCAATTGAAAGCAATTAGTTATATCTATATTTTATATATTTATCAATAGAATATAATGGTAATATTTTAGATATATCAAATCAAATACAAGTTTATTTGCTAAGTAAATTAAAAAACACAACATTAGAGCGTTACTACCCAATAACTTTTAAAGTTTTCCGACTGATTTTCATTCCGCATTGAAATCGGTCCATCCGTTCAAGCTTGACTGACTGTCACTAGATGACAGTAATTAATCTACATTAGATATTTTAAGACAGCTTAAAAATCTACACTAATTTGAGCTATAACCACGCACAATAAAATGAAGAATATCTGACATAAATGTGAGCCACTTATCACGAAAATTTTAAAACCGATTTCAATGGGACCATCTGACAAGTAGGTGTGCCCTTTTAAACAAAAAAAGTAATAATTTCCGAATTGGTCCGTAGGCGTCTTACCAGTAATCGGGGTTCATAGGTACATTAAAAAAATATATAGATTCGAATTGATAACCTTCTCAAGGGTAAAAAACGAAAATAAATCATAAGTTACAGCTTCAGACACGTTACATTCAGATTTCAGACGGCGTGTTTTCGCTGAGTTCCTCAGGCTTTATCTTCCAAATACAATATGCATGTTGCTCAGTGATTGTAAGAGAAATCTCAGTGTATGATTGTAAGAGAAATCTCAATGTTTGATTGTGGAAGCGTATATGTAGCATTTGTGTGTTAGAATAAATGCTTTATAAATGGATTGTTATGTTACTCGTGTATGTATCATCATCATCGTCATCATTTCAGCCGCATAACATCCACTGCTGGACATAGGCCTCACCCAAAGATTTCCAAAATGAATGAATCAAGAGCGGGCTGCATCCAGCGTTTTCAGCGACCCTGATCGTGTGTGTATGTACTTATATAATCTCTTCGTGCACAGTTGAGGCGTTCGCCTTGTAATCCGGAGGTCATGGGTTGGAATCCCAATGGGAAGCAGAATTTGTAAAAAGTTGTTTGCAGTCTGGTTAGGATATTCAGGTTTGAATCACCTGGTCATCCAAAAAGAAAGATGGATTCGTGTATCGGAAGGCACGTATAAACTGCGGGCAAGGAACGCCATCTAGCGTTTGTTCAAACATTTCCAAGGATTGGCTCTGGTCTACTTTTTGGGTTGGTAAGACGGAAGTTGCTCTGTGGAAAAACCAGTAACTTTGTTAAATCCCTACGTTAGATAGTGGACCCCGGGCTCTGATGCGTCACCGCTGAGTTAATGCTACCGAGAAATCGCTTAGATGATGATGATGTACAGATACTCTAGTGGATTTGGGAGATATAAGACCTCGAGATAGTTATATGATATCTTTTTTACGATTTCGAATGACGATGAACCCGATTGGGTCTGCATTTAGAAAATTTCAGTTTATCGACGAGGAATATAGATATCTAATTATCGAACCTGCTCACATCTCTGTAAACAGCCATAATATTTTAAAATACATAGAACTATATAATGTAGTAATCTCAACTCAAAACTACGAGTAGTAGACATAGTAGGCAACACGTAGAAATACTATTTTGATTCCTTTATCTAGGAATTGTTTCCGCTAATTGTGGCTCAGTTGGTCGTAAATTTTGAATTCCATAGCTTCTATGCTGGTCTCGGAGAAAAGAAACACCTTAGAATGTACTGAACCTTTCAATGTAGATCGTAGTCGCCGATCGAGTGAAGGCGTTAAATCGAGAATAATGTTAATAGGCGATGCGGTTACCAACCCATCACTATTTTGATTTCTTTGCCACCTTCTCATCGCGATGAAAGTGGCCTTTGAATCTTGCGGCCTGGAGTCTGCCTGCTTAGAGCCGCAAGAACCAAAATGCTCTGTCTGCTCCATTAGAGATAAAGACGTGATTAAGTATATATGTACAGTAAATTTTAGTGATATGTACCTACCAAGTTCCACTTCAATTAAAAGCGATCGAAAACTGAAATTTCGTCAGGGAAGCAAACATTATTCAGAAATTTCTCGAAATTTAAATTGAATTTAGTCCCTGAAGCTGAATCCTCGGTATAACAACTGTTTTTGAAAACAAGATCAAACGCTAACAATTCAAATTTAATATTTCAAGGAGCTCTTGTTAGTCAAGACGTTTGGAATATATTTGTTGTAATTTTCGCTGAAACGAAGTGGAGTATTGATATCTACAGGACTTTGATATTGAAGTTCAATTCAATGATATTTAAAGCAAAATATTCAAGTTCTGTTTTATTTATATTAGATTATCTAACTACGTAAAGTTTTAATAGAGAGATATTATTTATTTACCGAGTGTTATAACCAGTTGAAATATTGAATAAACATCGAATGTAAATCAAATAAAACAAATAATTATTTTAAGAAAAGCTTTCATCTAAAGCTCCTTAAAAACGAATCAAACGAGCCCAAGCTTGATGGGATTGTTTCGTTTCATTACAGAGTATCTATGGCTACCTTCTAGCTCCATCATCAGATCAGCTCCTTATCATATTCTTACATTGCCACGCTATATACGAATGCGTGTAAAATTTCAGTTTAATTGAAAACCGAGAAGTAGGTCAATTTTTGCTTGCAAGATTTGATTATAGACAGAACGACAGACAACGGGACAGGTGAAACTAAATGAAAGCTTGTAATGATGTTATATTTTGTAGAAGTGTTTGCTACCCGAAAAAAAGCATTTGAAGCGCCTGTCTATCCCTTTAAGAGTCCCCTTACCCTAGACTTCTCCATACAAACGTAGTCTACGTTTAATTTTGAAACCACATGTCAGATTCCGCTAAAAATTGGTAATTGTAAAGAAATTGCAATTATCTAGGTTTATAACTGGTTTCCTACACTAAAATTATGAACTGGAAAGAAAATATAACGATTTAGAAGTTTCCAAAAAAACCATTTTTCTTTCTTTCTTTCTTTCTTTCTTTCTTTCTTTCCCATACTGATGGTCAAAAATGATAAATAACACTATATTCTATTTCAAGTTCATATTTTTACCGTTGGAAACCAGTTATTAACCTAGATAATTGCAATATCTTTGAAATTACAAAATTTTGTCGAAATCGGACATGTCGTTTTGAAATAAAACGTAGACTACGTTTGTATGGAAAGTTGTATTTTGGTCTAGGGTAAGGGGACTCTTAAGGATAAAAACATGATGAAGTAATAGGTATCTAGCAGTTTCATAAGTATAACTCCCAATCTCTTGTCGACTACATCATGTTTTAATATAAATGATTTATACCTGCATAGATATTGTAATCCTATTTCGCGTCGCTTGCGGGTTTATCTCAACTGAACCCGCAAAATCTAGTAACCAACCCCAAAGAGTATTAAATCCTCTTTGTGTTGGATGGATAAAACGCGTGTTTGAGGTTCCGTACAAATGATAAGAAGGCTTGACTTTGTTCTCTGAATAAAATTATGCAGAGAATTTTTAACGATAGGTAATATGGAAAAAGAAATCATCATCATCAGGTCTATTTAGTCTCTGATGCAAGAGCATGATCCTCTCTGTACTATTAGAGTTATATACTTGGCCGGAGCAGCCAAAGGATTTGGCCTGCACTCTCCTCGCTGGCCAGATTCATCATTATCATCAGGTCTTTTTAGTCTCCAATTCAAGAGCATGACTCTCCCTGTACTTCTAGAGCCATACTTGGCCGGAGCAGCCAGAGGATTTGGCCTACACTCTCCTAGCTGGCCAGACGGGTTGGAGAGATCTCATTGATGTTTATAAGCTTTGTTAACTTGTATTTCCTAAGTCGCCTTCTAGACATCCACGGAAAAACTTGGAGTGGTCCTATTCTACTCTGCTGAAAACCGGCGGAAAAAGGAACTTTCTGATAGTTAATATTAATAAAAAATAAAAATCTATCATTTAAACTTCATCCATTCTTTATTTTAAGTATAAATTCCTAAATTCTATTTTGAAGAGCACCATAACGTCTTATAAATTTCCACTTATTAGTTGCAAATCGTTTCATGACGTTTTTATTGTGCGTGGTTGTATCTTTTTAGCTGAGTTTCAAAAAAGGAGAATGTTATCTATTCGTCGCAATCTTTTTTTAAATAAAACTTCACAGATTATTCGAAGATGCTTGGACTGATTTGGAAAATTCTTCTTTTGTTTGAACGAGTTGCAAGGTGGTCCCATATACATTTTATTAAAATCGGTAGTGTAGTTTGAAGTGAAGTCAGTTTTTTTTTCAATTATAATTATTTTACGTAAATAACTTCAGATACAAATATTTCGCGATAAAAACTTTGCTTTTGGAATAATTGAGATGAAAAATATATTTTATGCCTCCATAAATTATCATTTCGCTTAAGATGAATTGGTGAATGAGGGAAGAAATAAATATGCAGGAATGATATTTATTACATTTGCCCACGGGCAGTAAACCAACGGAACAATTTCCATCGCTGCTGCAGTTTGTAATCCGCAGGGATAATCCCGTTTAAATTTAAAACTGCTACCAAAGCCGATTTGGCTATCGATTTGTAGCTGTTTTTATGTTTGTATGTACATTAACTTTTTGGCTAACTTTGTCTTTGACGACCTCCGTGGCGTTATAGTCACCACACTAGTCCGTCACTAAGAGGTCCCGGGTTTGATCCCCGGTCAGTGGAAAATGGCCTTTTTCACATTTTCCTGGGTCTTGGATGTTTATTTATTTGTAATAAAATATGGTATCGTTGAGTTAGTATCCCATAACACAAGTCTCGAACTTATTTTGGGGCTAACTCAATCTGTGTGATTTGTTCTTATATACATACATACATACATACTATCACGTCTTTATCCCTAATGGGGCAGACAGAGCATTTTGGGTCTTGCGGTTCTATGCAGAGCCCAGGGCCGCAAGACCCAAAAGCCACTTTTAGCGTCATGGTGTTCTTATATATTTATTTATTCATTTGTCAACAAGCTTAAAAGAAGATGAAAATAACTGGTTGAATTAATGTATGTTAACTCACTTCTCCGTAACGGTGACAGATTGGTCCCAAAATGTTTTAATCAATATGGGTACAGTAGTTTGGTTGATAACCAAAATAACTGGAAAAAATAATGTCATCCATGTAAATTTTTTATTGGTTTTACATTTGAATAAAGTCTTTTTTATTTTTGGAAAATGGTCTTTGGACAATGTAAAGACTGAAACTTTGCAAGGCGGACAAATCTATACAACGTGGAAGGGACATATCCGTTAATAAATCCAACCACGGGTTATTCTAAATAATATAGCATAACGAGAATAAGCTTCTTTTTTTTACAAGGTTGCTATAGGTTTGTACAAATTAATTTTTGAACCCTGATTTCCAAACTAGGCAGGCGCTTGTATTTTAGAATCCAGTGTAATCCAGATAACAGCTAAAACACAAAAAATCGGTGATCTTGATCGGCTTATACGATAATCGTGGGAGGTAAAGCAGCTGGTACATCGTTCACTTCTCCTAAACCAGCATGAAATGATCTTATTTATGTGGGCGAGAAGATAGAAAAAGGAATCAAAATAGTGATAGTTTGCAAGCCTCAATTTCCAATTTTTCCTCGATCGGCTTCTACGATTTGCACATAAAGATAAGGAGCTGGTATAATCTTATTTCTTTTTCGTTTCAACCAGCACGAAAGAAATGACCAGAAAAGTACCACAGTTGTGCGAAAAACCGTTGCCCGGAAGACTTATGACCGACATAACATTGATCGGTACTACTATTGCTCGGCATCAGTTTTGTTTGACCAACGTTTGATTTACATAACATTTGATCGGCACTATTGGCAGCTTCCAGATGAGCACAGAAAAATGCCTAAAGAATAAATCACTAAAAAGATAAATAGGTCTCATTTTATCAAGGTTTCAAGCCCAATTAGCCCGCCAATCAATCGACCGTTGAATCTTAGATCAGTCGGATTCGTGATTCAATTTACAATGCTCAGTTGACTATACGACTACGGTCACTTTAAATAAAAGAAATCTTTTGGGAGATATCCTACTCTAAATGCAAAAGTTTTTTGGTATTTGTTTTGCTTTCACGTCAAAATGGCTGCATGGATTGAAATAAAATTTGCCATTGAGAAGATAGCTTGTTGTTCAAGTGGCAATAACATTCTCTAAAATAAAAATTATTCTTTGTGTTAATTTTGGTTTTATTTACACTCTGGCTTAAATTTGACAAACTAACAATAAAATAAAAATTTAGAAAAAATATGGAAGAAATGAATATCATGTTCCAGATGAGTATAGAAATATGTCTAAGAAAATAACTAAATAAATCAGGAACTAAAAAGATAAATAGGTCCCATTTTATCAAGGTTTCAAGCCCAATTAGCCCGCCAATCAATCGACCGTTGAAGCTCAGCTCAGTCGGAATAGGCGTTGATTCGTGATTCAATTTACAATGCTCAGTTGACTATACGACTATGGTTACTGTAAATAAAAAAAATCTTTTGGGAGATATCCTACTCTAAATGCGAAAGTTTTTTGGTATTTGTTTTGCTTTCAAGTCAAAATGGCTGCATGGATTGAAATAAAATTTGCCATTGAGTAGATAGCTTGTTGTTCAAATTTCAATAACATTCTCTAAAATAAAAATTATTGTTTGTGTTAATTTTGGTTTTATTTACACTCTGGCTTAAATTTGACCAACTAAAAATAAAATAAAAATTGAGAAAAAATATGGAAGAAATGACTAGCATGTTCCAGATGAGTATAGAAATATGTCTAAGAAAATAACTTAATAAATCAGGAACTAAAAAGACAAATAGGTCTCTTTCTATCGAGGTTTCAAGCCCATTTAGTCTGCCAATCAATCAACCACTAAATCTCAGCTCAGTCGGAAGAGGCCTTAATTTGTGATTCAATTTACTATGCTCAGTTGACTCTACGACTACGGTCACTTCAAATTAAAGAAATCTTTTGGGATATGTCCTACCACAAATGCGCAAGTTTTTTTAGATGTTTATTTTGCTTTCAAGTCAAAATGGCTGCATGGATTGAAATTAAATTTGCCATTTAGTAGATAGCTTGTTGTATGAATTGCAATAACATTCTCTAAACTAAAAGAAAAAATCTTTGTGTTCATTTTGGTTTTATTCACTCTCTGGCTTAAATTTGACAAACTAACAATGAATTAAAAAATATGGAAGAAATGACCAGCATCTTGCAGATAAGTATAGAAATATGCCTAACAAAATAACTTAATAAATCAGGAACTAAAAAGATAAATAGGTCTCTTTTTATCGAGGTTTCAAGCCCATTAGTCCGCCAATCAATCAACCATTGAAACTCAGCTTAGTCGGAATAGGCCTCGATTCGTGATTCAATCTACTATGCTCAGTTGACTCTACGACTACGGTCACTTCAAATTAAAGAAATCTTTTGGAAGATGTCCTAGCACAAAATGTGAAGTTATTTTAGTTTTTGTTTTGATTATAAATAAAAATGGCTGCATGAATTGAAATTAAATCTGCCAACATTCTTTGAAATAAAAAATATCCTGTGTGTTAATTTTGGTTTTATTTACTCTCTGTCTTAAATTTTACAAAATATATTTTACAAATTAATTACTGTGTATATTAATATTAACAGTTATTTTGTCCATATGAAAAATAAAGAAGCATTTTATCAATAAACTAAGAATTAAATACATAAAAAAATAAGTCATAACATTGAAGACTAAGCCTCTTTTTATCAAGGTTTCAAGCCCAATTAGCTCGCCAATCAATCGACTGTTGAAGCTAAGTTCAGTCAGAATGGGCCGTGATTTGTGATTTAATTTACATGCTTAGTTTACGCCTATTACAGTCACGTCAAATAAAAAAAAATATTTTGAGAGATGTAACATTTTAATGACATCCTAAGTGCGTGTTCGGAAGGCACGTGTACGCCTAGCCCACGCCGAGCACTGCTCTAGTGCGCTTCTAAATTTTTGAAATTTGTTGCATTTAATTTGAGCCCTATCACATATCAATACATCTCAAATTGCATTAACTGAAGTCAACACGCGCACGCCTCGCTTACGCCACGCGCTCGCCGTGCCTTCGCTTTGCTTCTGCCTTGCCTTCGCCTTGCGCCCGCCCGGCGCGGCGCTCGCCTCGACTGGACTTCGGTGAATGCAATTTGAGTTGAACTGAAGTGTTATAGGACTCAAATGAAATGTAACATATTCAAATAGCGCTTGTCATGAGCTAGGCGTGGGCTTGGCATGCGCGTGTCGTCTAAACGCGCTCTAATAATATAAATGTGAACATTTTTGTAGGCGTTTATTTCGCTTTCCAACCAAAATGGCACGTAGGTTTTGAGCTGGGTTAATCCGACCACAAATTTAGAAGCTCGACTCGATTCCATTGTTGGCTGCAATATGTCGTGTTTCTATTAATAAACTAAACCACAGCTTTTACAGGTTTGTATTTTAATCTCATTTGTGTTTTGTTGTTTGTATCGATCTGTCAAGGAGCTCGCTAGCTAAGCGGTGCATGTGTTTGTAATAAATTAGAGACATAGACATTATATAGGGACAAATTACACTGATTGCTAGCCCCAAAGAAAGTTTGAGACTTTTGTTATGGGATACTAACTCCAGGATGCTACATTTTATAACAAATATATATATATATATAGAAAAACATCCAAGACCCATAACAATTTGAAAAAGGCCATTTTCCAACTTAACCGGGGAAAGAACCCGGCACCCCTGGGTGGCAAACTATCATGTTGACCACTATCTACGCCACGGAGGGCGTTCTATGTCGATATTATGTGTATTTATGCATATTCTCTGGATGCAACCTTAACTTGAATCTGAACATGCCGGTTAGTAGAGTTTAAACTTTAAAATTATATAAAAATTAAAAAAAAAAAAACACCGAGCGGGATTCGAACCCGTAACACTCTTTTTTGCCGTCCGCGCGATATTGCCCATCAGGACGAAATTAGCGACCATATTCTGCGTGGAAAGAAAAACGCATGAAAACACGCGTTTTACCAAACATAACACTAATCTAGATCGATTGTTTACCCCGAAAACTACTAAATTTTAGCGAAATCGATAGAGCCGATCATCAGGTCTTTTTTTTTTATTCTCTGCAGCTATACAACAAGAGCCATACAGCTAGAGAATTTTTAAATTTTTCATTTCTTACTTATTACTTTCCTAAAAATTTCCTTTCTTTACTATTCAATTACCTAAATAAAAGCAGTACAGTGCATCTAATACTTTGACGTCACTTGGCAATTAACGCCTTCCATACATTTCTGATTGATTCCGATGATTGCCGAGTAATATCTAGATAGGTATTATTAGACCAAAGATTTAGAATATAGAAGTAGTGTAGATTTGCCACCGAGCGATCGGGGGTAAGAGGTAGACATATTAATAATACTACGTATATTTTTGCTATATTTGAAGTGTGCATATAACCCGATCATGAAGAAATATTCGGTCGGTGAAAAGGTACACGGCACTTTTTTCTTTTTTTTCTTTTAGAAGTCGCAATAGGACTATCTCGCCATATCATAGCGTGTCAGGTACTGTATACTTTATTTAACGCCGGTTTTTTGTTGCATAAAAAGCTGACCTTTCAAAAGTATCTTCCAACAAAGCACGAGGGATTAAAGCTGACTCAATTCTTCAATTATCCGACCACTAATTTGGAGTTCGGTTCGATTTAACATTGGCTGCAGTGCCTAAACCATGATTTTATTAACTAACCACAGGTTATTGAGTTTCTATTTGTATACCCCGGACGACATAAAGACAAGTCCTGGCGTGTTATAAGTTTGATATATGTCTGATACTGTCCGTGTGTCTGTCTGCATCATATTGTTAGCGCAAACTGCCTCAGTGGTGTAGTGGTTAGAGCGTTCGGCTCATACCCGGAGGTCGCGGGTTCGATTCCCGGCGGGGGCAACGACTTTGTGTTGTTGTCCTAGTTTGGTTAGGACATAGTAGGCTGATCACCTGATTTGTGCTTCGGAGGGCACGTTAAGTCGTCGGTCCCGGTCACTGTCTTTGACATTGGCCGTTACCTAAAACCATGTCAGAGGCCTTTAAGGCGGCTTAAAAACTCTGACACTAGTGTTAGTCACTAACACAAGATAAGAAGATTGTTAGCGCAAAAAAAAAGTGTAAGATCTTTTTGTCACTTTTTTGTCATGTACTTTTAGGGGCTGGAATTTTTCGGGGGATATTTTAGGGGCTTACATTTTTTAACTTCGTTCCAAGCGATTGTTCCACGACACTTACTTTTTTTCAGTTTGATAAATGACTTCTAGAGAGTGTTCTTGTTGATGTGTAATCAAAATTGTAAGTAGCCAGTATCAAAACAAAAATTCGAAACTAAAAAACCGACTTCTACACCAAACTACGCAACCAATTTTGATATTTTTTTATTGGAACACGTAGCAACTAAGCTTCTTTCAAACAATAAAATATATATTTTCCAATTATTCTCCTGGAACAATTAAAAAAATAATAATTAATGGGCATACTTTTTAGGTAGTCCCATAGAATTTTTATCGAAATCGGTTGGGTAGTTTTAAAAAAATCTAAAATAAAATAAATATATATAAAAAAGCCTTTATTTGTAACATATCCCATCGCTTTTCTTATAAAATAATATTAGTCTAGTTGTTAGTTTTTTTTGTTTAGTTATTTATCACTTTCACTATTAGTGTATTTATATTTTTAGTATTTATTTTATAATGTTCGTAGTTTAAATTTTTATTGTTTTGTTCTTATTTCCCTAAAGCAAGTAAGCCTAACTTTTTATTTTAGGGTGTGTAAGTTCATTCGTTTTCATTGCCCCTCTGTCCTCTTGACCTTTCTTTGCCACGTCTCTCAAAAACTAAATAATAAACTAAAAAGTAATTTGATAATAAATAAAAATTACACGTAATAATGTAAGTTATTAGTTATTACTTAAACTTACTGACGTGTAAAAGCACTTGAAAAAGCCTTATTACTCAAAAATAATATTTCAGTATTTGTTTGATTCCTTATTTGAGTCACAAATAATTATTTCTCAGTTACATTAGAAGGTTTTTATTATTAGATGCAAAAAATGGACTCTTGGTGCCAACAAAAAAAACGACGGGTTGCACTCTGGGAGTGCCGGCAGAAGTGAAAACTTGAATATTAACGTTGTGCATTTTTGATATTTTGGAATGGTTAGGGAATAATTTTGCACGAATTGCTTTAATTATTATCAGTATAAAATATTTCAAATCTTTTCTGAACCACAGTCTGTCACAAATGTCACAAGCATGAAAAAATTCATTTTCAACAAAATCATTTTCAAATACACCGCAGTATGGCCACTACACAGACGGTCGAGCCATCAGCTGTCACCATCCATGGATGCGCGTAGCACGCTGTAACATAAACACACACGAAAATTCGCGCAAGCGCCCTGCGCCGTCTTACGAATTTTCGATCAGGCCACGTGTCCTGACGCGAGTTTATAATTTTTTACCCATTCCAAAAAAAGTGCACAACGCCGCTAAAGAAGTTTTCACTTCAAAAAAAAGAAAATGTAACTTCAACGGTACGAAAATTAAGTGCAATATCGAATGTTCGTTCAAAACTTTTTCCTATTCATCAATCACGGCGCAGAAGGATATTCAATAAATTGGCCTGAGTGCCGCGACGCGAAGTCAAATGATTTTAAAATAAAATAATGTTAGACATAGATTAATCACGGAATTCACGGACTTTTAAACGCACGGTTAGCTCGGTAATCGAAACGTATTGGAGCGTCCACAGAAAGAGACAAAAGATACGAAAAAAGGTAATCAAGAAAGAGACATAGGTTTTACAATTTCGTCCTGGAAAGAAAAACATGGAATTCGTATTTGTTTTTACAGCGGAGTAGATTTTTCTGGTCCGTTTGTGTATTACAAAGTATTTGGTATACGTTAATGGAATTGTGTTACCTTTTTCCTTTTTTTATTGCGACTTTTTCTGTACAATTTTACGTTTGAGTTTGTAACCTAAAATCAAAGTTGTTTTAATAACTTTATAAATTGTTAAGAGCTTCAGCGTAATGAGTAGGAAGTAATAATACGAATTAATCTTTTTTAACCGTTAACCTAGTTCTTATTTATCAAAACCATTTACAAAAATTCGGATATTTGTTAATAATACACTTGATAACTGTCAACTTTTCCTTCCATTTCATAATAGGTAATTGTTGTCTTCAGATCATATACTTACAGCAAAGTTTACTGCTGCTTCCTAAGCGTAAGTGCAGAAATAAAACTGCAAAGATGTAAACTTTACAATCAGACTGATACTTATTCAAATTATATATGTGGACTGAGAACACATTCATCATCATCATCATCATCAGGTATTTTTGTCTCCATTGCAGGAGCACGACCCTCTGTACTACCAGAGTCATACTTGGCCAGAGCAGCCAGAGAACATTGGCCTACACTCTCCTAATGTACCTACATACTCAAATAATGACACTTATGATTGTACAAATCTTTAAGAAGAACTCTCGCCAAGCTCAAGCCAGATTTTTCATTTTGAATTTAAGTAGACATAAAGACGTTTCAAAACATTTGTTCGAAAACTGCTGTTTACAACCTAAACTTACTACACAAAAAGTTTCGATGCCGTAAGTAAAATCATTTTATTTTATTTTATTTTATTTTTCATGTGTCCAAATGGCCAATACTGGTGTCAGATTTTTCAGGCTGCCTTAAGGCACAGTGGCATAGCTTGACGACTGCCATACAATGATGACAGCAGGGACCAACGGCTTATGCGTTCTCTCTAAAGCATGGAGAGTTATCCATCCAAGTGAGGATCCACCGGTGTTGCTTTACTCGCGAAAGCATTAGTAATGCCCACTCCCGCCGGGCCATCGAGCTCCTCAAAGCTCTCTCCTCAAGCTTTTCTTATTATAAAAATAAACGGCCTTAAAGAGGGATGTTAAGGAAAAATTAAGTCAGTCACTGTTCATGGTTATTCGCATGTTATTCGTCCTTTGTCTATGTCAAGTGTCATCTGACAAATGATAACTGTTTTTTTATTTTTTTATTCAAACGCCAATATATGTATGATCTATGTGTACGAAAGTAAGTACCATGGAATTGTATGTACTTGCGTAAAATGTCCATTCGTCCGTAGTAAGTCAGTCTGTAAGGAGGCTGGACGCCAAAACATAACTAAAGAGCAAAGTTACCCAAAAGTCACCAGAAATGAACTTGCACCAATCTAGGAAATTGGTATGCATTTGAAATCTAATTGGTTTTATTACGTATTCGCGTTCAATTTTGCCACAAACTTGTTCAATAGAGCTCCACTTTTTCAATAACGGGCAACTTTGCGCGGCAAAGCGGAGGGAATAGTTCCTCGCCTCGGTTTCCCCTGTAAAAAGCGGCAGGTGTGCCCCGGACAAGATTCAGGGGACATTTTCTTTCGAGTGACACAGAAAGAAACGAAGCCCTTACCATTTAATCTTTGCACATTTATTTGAATTCGAGTTTTACGGTAAACTTTTAAAATAGTTATAATTTTATAGCTTCTTAGAGAATTTTTTTTTCTAATTTATTCTGAATTTTTTTTAGGGTTCCGTACCTAAAGAGTTAATACGGGACTCTATTACTAAGACTCCGCTGTCCGTCCGTCTGTCTGTCTGCCTGTCCGCCAGTCACCAGACTGTAGACTAGACAGTTGAAATTTTTACAGATGATGTATTTCTGTTGCAGACAGAATAAAATAAATATATAAGTGGTGCTCCCATACAACAACCGAGATTTTTTATAGATGATGTACGTAATGTACGGATCTCTTCGTGTACGAATCCGACTTGTACTTGGCCGGTTATTTGTAATTATTTTATATTTCTGACTTGATTTTGACACCAAGCGCACTTAAAGGCTAGGCTATGACCACGGTCAGTGGCCGCAATGACCATATTAACTGAAGAAACCATATGGGCTACTATAGTCTTGGGTTTTCATCATCATCATCAGATTGCCTCCACTGCAGGAACACGACCCTCTCTGAACTACCAGAGCCAGACTTGACCAGAGCAGTCAGAGGATTTGGCATACACTCTCCTCGCTGGCCGGATGGGTTGGAGAGGTATTATTGATGTTTGTAAGCTTTGTTTAGCTTGTATTTCATAAGTCGCCTTCTACGACATCCATCTTATTTTAAAAAAATTGGTCTACCCCAAAAATAAAGATGTGATCAGTATGTACGGTACGCTTAAAAAAGTCATAATTTCTTATCCTTATTACTATATATCAAATATATTAATATCCTAAAAACTTATATAGTACCTACATCAAAATATAACTGTCTGTTTTGTGTGCTAAATAAAGGAATGAAATGAAATTGTGTGAGAAATATGACTCCATTTTTGAAGCTTGAATTTTTGCAAATTCATAAATGAACGCATTCGAAGGCGTGAACGCGACTGAATGAATTGAAGTGTGAATGAAGGGAAAAAAGAAAGGTGTGAATGATCTTGAGTCTCTTCTTGCACAACCACAGCATAAAACGTTTATTGAGATGAAATTAGAAAATAATTTATTCTTTGCGATAAAAAAAAATGTCTTAGGGCTCTTCTTTGATTTGCCCGCCTACATGTACTTACCTTTGTTAATATAATGCTAAATATAAAACTTTTTTCGCAAAATGCTTTAAAATTGTTTGTTAATAACATATTGATAATGGAATTAGACTTTTCTTATCCTTTCACAAAATGTTTTTACAGAAAAAAGTTAAAAATATAATAAATTTGGACAAAGCATGTCTGATGTGAAAATAATATAACTTTTGTTCTATACTAGGCTTAAGTAATTTGTTATTCACGTAACTACAAAATCACGTTCAGGTATACAGTGTACCAGATTGAAATTAGTTAAAATTTCAGCATCCAAAATTATCCGGTGTTTTGGCCAAAGTCGGGTTATTTTAACCAGCTTCCAACAACTTCTGCTCGGAGCTACGTTGGTAATCTGTTTATAGAGCAGAGTTGTTTACCGGTTGTTGGTATAGCAACATTCTGCCTAGTCTACGTATAAACTGATAGTTACTTAGATATGTGATATGAATAGTAATTTAAGTATATCTTTGTTATTTGGTCTGTGTCCGCTAGTTTTTACAAGCTTTAAAACATGACACTCATAATCATGGTTAAATATATATGACTTTTATTGAAAACGCTTGTTCGCCATCTTTGATTTAGAAATGAACTTTTATTTAAGATAAGCACAACTTTTAACATAATGCCCACAATGTAAGTTCCACTTAAATATTTAGTTTGTTGTTATAACAGCAACAGAAATACATCATCTTGAAAATTTCAACTGTCTATCTGTCACGGTTCATTAGATACAGCTTGGTGACAGGCAGACCGACAGCGGAGTCTTAGTGATAGGGTTCCACTTTTAGAGTGCCGTACCCAAAGGGTAAAAACGGGACACTATTATTACGACTTCGCTGTCTGTCCGTCTG
The DNA here is from genome assembly GCA_963555685.1 of Acrobasis consociella. Classification (NCBI taxonomy): domain Eukaryota; kingdom Metazoa; phylum Arthropoda; class Insecta; order Lepidoptera; family Pyralidae; genus Acrobasis; species Acrobasis consociella. The sequence continues at coordinate 18,203,789 of OY743108.1, forward strand.
TCTATCACCAGGCTGTATCTCAAGAACCGCGACAGCTAGACATTTGAAATTATGTCAAATTATGTATTCTTGTTGCCGTTTTAACAACAAATATCAAAAACAAAATAAAATAAATATTTAAGGGGGGCTCCCATACAAGAAACGCGATTTTTATAGATAATGGTACGGAACCCTTAGTGCGCGAATCTGATTCGCACTTGGCCGGTCATTACTCTTTGTTTAGGGAACCTTTAAATGCAACTTAGGTTAGGTATGTGTTGAAAATGTGAACTTCCGAAGTGAGAAACCCATAGTAAGGGTTTCCATCCATGTGTGCAGTCGGAACTTAATGTTTGTAAACTACAGATGTTTATTTTCTTTGCCGGTTCAAAAGAGCTGGCGACCGCGCCCGCTTCTCACAAAACTATATTATTTCGCACCATATGTGGTGGGCACTTAAGTTGGCTGGTTTTTGAAGTACTTTGGGTGTTACTATTTTTATAGTTTGTAGATAAAACAAGCTTGTTATATTCGTAGAAGTAGTAGGTAGGTACTTTAGTAGGCTCGTTTTTAAGTACTTTGAGGTACTATCTTTGTAGTTTGTAGATAAAACAAGCTCGCTTCTCACAAAAATATATTATTTTGCCCCGTATGTGGTTGGACACTTAAGTTGGCTGGTTTTTGAAGTACTTAGGGTATTACTATTTTTATAGTTTGAAGATAAAACAAGCTTGTTATATTCGTAGAAGTAGTAGGTAGGTACTTTAGTAGGCTCGTTTTTAAGTACTTTGAGGTACTATCTTTGTAGTTTGTAGATAAAACAAGCTCGCTTCTCACAAAAATATATTATTTTGCCCCGTATGTGGTGGACACTTAAGTTGGCTGGTTTTTGAAGTACTTAGGGTATTACTATTTTTATAGTTTGAAGATAAAACATGCTTGTTGTTTATGGTAATAGTGGGTACTTTAGTATTCTCGCTTTTAAGTACTTTGAGTATAACACGTTTATAGTTTTTAAATAATACAAGCTCGCTTCTCACAAAACTATATTATTTCGCACCGTATGTGGTGGGCACTTAAGTTGGCTTGTCCTTGATGTACTTTGGGTATTACTATTTTTATAGTTTGTAAATAAAACAAGCTTGTTGTTTATGGAAATAGTGGCTACTTTAGTAAGCTGGTGTTTAAGTACCTACTTTGAGTATAACTTATTTATAGTTTGTAGATAAAACAAGCTCGTTGGTTACAAAACTATATTATTTCACACCATATGTGGTGGACACTTAAGTTGGCTGGTTTTTGAAGTACTTTGGGTATTACTATTTTTATAGATTGTAAATAAAACAAGCTTGCTGTTTATAATAATAGTGAGTACTTAAGTAAGCTCGTTTATAATACCTATATGTAGTTTGTAGATAAAACAAGCTCGCTTCTTACAAAACTATATTATTTCGCACCGTATGTGGTGGGCACTTAAGTTGGCTGGTTTTTGAATTACTTTGGGTATTACTAATTTTATAGTTTTATAGTTTGTACTACTAATATTAATAAAACAAGCTTGTTTATTATAGAAATAGTGGGTACTTTAGTAGGCGCGTTTATTAGTACTTTAGGTATTACATGATTATAGTTTTTAAATAAACAAGCTCGCTTTTTACAAAACTGTATTATTTCGCACCGTATGTGCTGAGCACTTAAGTTGGCTGGTTTTTGAAGTACTTTGTGTATTACTATTTTTATATTTTGTAGATAAAACAAGCTTGTTAGTGATAGATAATATAGTAGGTACTTTAGTAAGCTGGTTTTTAAGTACTTTAAGTTATATGCATTAATTTTATAGCTTGTAGATAAAACAAGTTTGCTTCTTACAAAACTATATTATTTCGCATCGTATGTGCTGGGCACTTAATTTGGCTGGTTTTTGAAGTACTTTGTATATTACTATTTTTATAGTTTGTAAATAAAACAAGCTTGTTGTTTATAATAATAGTGATTACTTATGTTACATATGGACGACAACCCTTACCTAATTAAATGGAGCAGTACCTTTATAATATCGTAAGACATCACTCGATCGCGGAATCAATGACCACCCAAGAGCGTCGATGTCGCAATCCGCCGCACACCTGGCACCGGCCCGAACTCCCCGAAGATACCTCACTTTTGAATCTTACATCGATCAATCGTCACGCTACTTAGATTTTAAATTATTTTTATCACTCGATGTATTTTTTCTAAATATATCAACTTAAAACTAAAGTCTACATTTTTCTTCTGCACCCTCCGTCTGCAGCCCTCGTAATTGGCGCAGTCGGCAGGATCGTCGGGACGACTAGATCATAGACATAGAGTCAGTGTAGTGCGCGAAGACGGTCCAGAATCTACGCAGGCAGTTGCAGTCACGAGGTGTATCCAGAAATCGATACAGCAGAGGAAATATGTATATGTGAGTACACTAGATCTAACTAGAGTTGCTCTCCTTTTTCTTTTAGTGTTCCTTTTAATTTTCTTCCAAGATTTTCCACCCACGGCAATCTCGGTTATCTAGCTGTAGTGTTAGTAATAGATCTTTAGCGATAGACTCAAATAGAGGCTTAAACATAATTGAAGAAGAAGAAGAAGAATTTAACGAAATGGCTTTTAATCCGGCTCAGCCTCAACCACCAGTTTTAAACTCATCTCAGTCTATGGTAGACCATATTTATAAGGCTCTTAGACTTGTTCCGGAATTTGACGGGAATCCGAACGTTTTAACTCGGTTTGTTCATTTGTGCGATCAATTAGTTGAACAGTACATGTCAAATGAGCCCGGACGAGAACTTGCTAATCTGTCACTTATTAATGGAATTTTGAATAAAATTACTGGGCACGCAGCACGCACTATTAATTCCAATGGTATCCCGGAAACCTGGCAGGCTATACGTAATACAATTATTAACACTTTTGCCGACCAACGTGATGAGACCTCTCTTTACAATGATCTTTCTCTATTAACACAAGGCTCAAGTACCCCTCAGCAATTTTATGAGGAATGTCAAAATTTATTTAGTACCATAATGACATATGTCTCATTGCATGAAACTATAGGTAGCACAATTGAGGCGAAACGTAATTTATATAAAAAATTAACGCTTCAATCGTACCTTCGTGGACTTCGCGACCCCCTTGGTTCTCGTATCAGGTGTATGAGACCAGAGACGATGGAGAAGGCTTTAGAATTTGTTCACCATGAGATGAACACTCTGTACTTACAGCAGCGTAACGATCACTTACCTCACCGAAAGTCTTCGTCTTCATTTAATCAGCCTAACTTTTCAGCATTTTCTTTCAGCAACCCAAACGCGTTAAATATTCCAAGAAATAATTTTATCCCTAAACCTTTAAATAATATTTTTTCCGGTCAAATAAAACCTAATAATTTTAATATGCCTAATATGCCTGGCCCATCTAGGCCATTCGCCGCGCCGAGGCCTATGCCACTTTGGAGACCTCAACCACCGTTCCCTACTCGTACTCAACAAATGTTTGCGGCTCCTCCGCCAAATTATAGGCCCCAGAGCAACGTTTTTAAAATACCTAATCATCATCCTCGTAACAACGCAAATAGTAACACAAATTTTCCGCAACCTATGAGTGGTGTCAGTCACTATGTAGCTAAACCTTTCCCGCCTAGACAACCCCATGACTGGACTAAATCTGGGAATCCGCCACCCACTAACTATTTTAAGACAAGAGAACTTAACGTAAACGAATTGTATGACTTTGACTATGACTATAATAATGACTATTTGGGTAACTACTACCATGACTATCACAATGACTACTACGAATATCCTGACTATGCTTATGACTTATCATTTGAGCAACCTTCAGATTACGTTCCTGCTACTATAGAAGAAGCTAATGAAGAAGCGACTCGTTCTGATAAAGAGGATTTTCGGACAGTCTCGAAGTCAGAAAAACCAAAATAGAAATAAATCTGCAAACTCAACGTCAATTGCCCTATATTCAGATCCTAGATCCGCCTCTTAAATTACTAGTTGATACTGGAGCCAACCAGTCTTTTATAAGTCCCCAAGCTGTAGAAACCTACTTTTCGGATATATCATGTAACTACGACCCTTTCGAGATTACTAATATCCATGCGACTACTCGTAGTAATTATTCAATTACTATACCATGTTTTAAAGAATTCAATGAAAAAGAAGACATTACTTTATTAATTTATAAATTTCACAATTATTTTGACGGAGTAATTGGTCTCGATTTACTTGAACAATTTGAATCTACAATTGATTTAAAAAATAAAATTTTAGTTACACGGCACTCATCCACTCCTTTGCTAATGTACGACTCTCGCAACTGTAATCTCTATGAATGCATTATACCTGCAAATTCATCTAAATTAATCAAAATTCCAGTAAACTTTCATGACGGCGAAGCATTAATCCCTGAACAAATTATATCAAATTGTCAAATTAAAGATTGTATTACGACTGTTAAGAATAACCGTGGTATTGTAGAAGTAATTAACCCTTCTAGACATGACATAGTTTTTTCTATGGATAGACCAGCTAGTGCTGAACTATTTAACACTCAAGTGACACCTACCGGAAAATTACCTGATCGCGTATCTCAAGTACTTTTTCGTCTTCGAACTGAACATCTAAATCCCGAAGAACGTGCCAACCTAGCAAATATTTGTGCCAAATATGCTGACGTATTTTATATCGATGGCGAACCGTTAACATTCACTAATAAAATCAAGCACAGCATCAAAACGACTGATGAGTTACCAGTCTACACTAAATCTTATAGATATCCCTTTATACATAGAAATGAAGTTCAAGATCAAATTTCAAAAATGTTATCACAAGGCATTATTCGTCCTTCACAATCAGCATGGAGCTCTCCCATCTGGGTGGTTCCAAAGAAGGCAGATGCATCTGGTAAAGCTAAATGGCGTATAGTTGTCGATTTTAGAAAATTGAATGAAAAAACAATAGACGATAAATATCCTATACCCAATATAACCGATGTTTTGGATAAATTAGGCAACTGTCACTATTTCAGTACCCTTGATTTAGCCAGTGGTTTCTACCAAGTGGAAATGAATCCTGAGGACGTTCAAAAGACCGCATTTAACGTAGAACATGGGCACTTCGAATTTCTGCGTATGCCCATGGGTCTGAAAAATTCCCCATCCACGTTTCAACGTGTGATGGATAATGTCCTCAGGGATCTCCAGAATACAGTTTGCCTAGTCTATCTAGACGATATCATAGTTTTTAGCGTTTCTTTGCAAGAACACATAGTAAATTTGGAAAAAGTATTCAGAAGATTAAGAGAATCAAATTTTAAAATTCAAATGGATAAATCGGAATTCTTAAAATTAGAAACAGCCTATTTAGGACATATAATTAGTAAAGATGGTATAAAACCAAATCCGGACAAAATAAAAGCTATACAAAAATTCCCCTTACCTAAAACTGCTACAGAGATAAAAAGATTTTTAGGACTCGTTGGATATTACAGAAAGTTCATACCAGATTTTGCGCGTATAACTAAACCAATGACTAAATGCTTAAAAAAAGGATCTAAAATTACTTATAATGATTCTAATTATACTAAAAGTTTCGAGACATGTAAGACCTTATTAACTAACGACCCAATTTTGCAATATCCGGACTTTAACAAAGACTTTGTACTTACCACAGACGCATCCAATTATGCAATTGGTGCTGTCCTCTCACAAGGTACTATTGGTAGTGATAAACCTATAGCTTACGCATCTAGAACTCTTAACTCTAGTGAGATCAATTACAGCACAATAGAAAAAGAACTATTGGCTATTGTTTGGGCCACCAAATATTTCAGGCCATATCTATTTGGGAGAAAATTTAAAGTAGTTACGGATCATAAACCCCTTCAATGGGTAATGAACCTCAAGGAACCTAATTCTAGACTAACTCGATGGCGCCTAAAGCTAAGTGAATACAATTTTACTACGATCTATAAGCAAGGCAAACATAATACCAACGCCGATGCTTTGTCCCGTATAGAAATTAATAATGAAGAAACTAGTTCTATTGCAGTTAATGTCTCAGAGAAACCACCTTCTGAATCTGGTTCATCCACCTTAACAGCTCATACAAGTGCTGAAAATCCTATATTAGAAATTCCTATAACAGATGAACCTCTCAATAAATTCACTCACCAAATTTGCTTAGTTGTTGTAGGAGACCTAAAGAAAAAACCAACAATGACTAGACCTTTTGACACGCATACTAGAACGACTATTCGTATTTCAGAATCCAATCTTGAAGCTGAAGTCATACAAGCCATTAAAGAATTTGTGAATCCCAAAATCAAGACAGGTCTTAAGATCTTTCCACCTCTAGCTATGTATCAAGTAATTCCTATTATTCAGGATAACTTTAGAAGTTCCTCAATGAACTTAGTACTTACCAAAGTAGAATTAGAAAACATTAACGATTACTTAAAACAGCAGGATATAATTAAAAAATATCACGAGGGCAAGACGAACCATCGTGGTATAAATGAAACCTATTTAGCCCTATCTTCTAAGTATTTCTGGCCTAAGATGAGAGACCATATCACTAAATACATCAACGAGTGCGGTATTTGTGGTCAAGCGAAATATGACAGGAATCCTATAAGACAAAGATTTAATATAGTCCCTCCACCTACAAAACCCTTCGAAATTGTACATTTAGATCTTTTTACAGCTAAAAACGAAAAATACCTTACATTTGTTGACTCTTTCTCGAAATATGCTCAAGCATATCATCTTAGAGATGGAACAGCAATAAGTGTAGTCCAAGCTCTACTAAAATTTTCGACTCATCATGGTCTACCTCTAACCATAATTACTGACCAAGGTCCTGAATTCACCAACCAGCTATTCTCTGAATTTACGAGACTCCATAAAGTTCAACACCAAAAAATTAATTCCCATACTCCTAATGAAAACGGTATAGTGGAACGCTTTCATTCTACTATTTTGGAACATCTTCGAATATTACAACTCGAAAAACCAGATGAACCAGTAGTGAATCTTATGACATATGCCTTATTAGCATATAATAGCTCAATTCACAGCTTCACTAAATGTAGACCTCTAGACCTAATTACAGGACATTTCGATCCTCGTGATCCATTAGATATAAATCTGACTGAACATCTTCTACAACAGTATTCACAAACCCATAAAAATCGCATGACTCAAGTGTACGACTTAATAAATCAGACTTCCCTTCAGGACAGGACTCAACTGACTGAAAGCAGAAACAGAAACCGTGAACCTGAAAAAGACTATACTCCCGATCAGCAGATTTTTATACGTAATCCAATGGCGAGTAGACAAAAGCTAGCGCCAAGATATACTCAGGATACTGTTCTTGCTGATCTCCCTATCCACATTTACACCAAAAAGAAACGCGGCCCTGTCGCTAAATCCCGACTTAAACGTACCCCTAAAGTCCCCACTTTGTTACAGGATAATACTGCTAACGACTCTTCTCCAGCTGACGAAAGGACAAGAAATAACGATTGACTCTTTGGACAGCGGACCAGGCCTACTTCCCTTTAAACTAGGACCCGCAAAGGTCATATCACATTACCATTCCTTCCTTAATTTCGTTGATCTTGATAATATTCGTACTCAGATCAATAAAGTTCAATTACAACTATCTGAAGTAAAACTTAAATTAAGTAATAATACTTTACACCTATTTGATCCTCATATTGAACATTTGAAACTTAAAATTAATGCGGTCTCAGATCAGCTACTTACCTTTGAGCCACATCGTGTGAGGAGAGGCCTTGTAGATGGATTAGGTTCAATTATTAAAAGTATCTCTGGAAACTTAGATTACACCGATGCTATTAAATATGATAAAGCCATTCAGGTTATCCAGAAAAATGAGTTAAAATTAGAAACAGAGTTAAATAACCATATTACATTAAATAAAGAATATATATCTTATAATACAAAAGTTTTAGATAGTCTAGTTCAAAATCAAGCTAAGATAAATCAAGTCATTAACGAGTTTTTGGAACATGAAAATCAAAGTGAATCTGTTTTATTTAAGTATGCCCATTTGGCGCAGTACTTACTAATAGTTGGAGACAATATCGAAGATTTGTCTCAAGAAATAATTAAAATAGAGAATAATTTAGCTTTTATTCGTGCATCGAGCACACCCCATTCAGTAGTTAGTTTAGATAATGTTAAGAATATAATCAATACAGTTAAAGCTATATATAATAAGGAAGAAATCTTTGACATCGAGTACAGAGATTTCTATGATATAATTAAGCTAGGATATTTTTACACAGATAGGCGAATAGTAATAGTTATACAGATACCGATTGCCTATCCTCATTCCTACATCCTGTATAGATTATCCATAGTCCCAAATAAATTTAAAAATGTCCTGATACCCACCTTACCTTATATAGCAATTTCTGGGAAGAACTATGTGTACATGGAGACAGAATGTCTGAAAGTTAACTCGTCATATCTCTGCCAAGCGAAGCCGAAGAATAGACTACTAGATGAACCGGACTGCATACAACATCTCATTGCCAAGCAAGAACTCCTAAAGACTTGTAACCAGACTTCAGTTACCATGATGAGAGAAGCACTCGAACAACTCGATGATAAGCACTACACTATGTCGTTCCCGACGCCAACTAAAGTTAAAATCTCCTGCGGTCAAGAACAATACAAGACTCTACATGGAAGCTTCCTAGCAGTAATACCACTTCACTGCCAGTTGAAAGCTCCTGACTTTACCATCGCCAATATGAACGAGCACGTAAAAGGACACGTCGTCAAGATTCTGGAAATGCCTATGTATGACGAGTACAGGCAACTGGATCATCCATCTGTCGTTCTAGATTCCACAGACCTAGGAAACCTGCATTCTGCATACAACAAGATATCTATCCAAGCTCCAGTACATCTGAAGAATTTTGCTGAACAATCGCTGTACCATACGACTATTCCTGTATACATGGTGTTAATTATTTCAATCTCACTTGCTATCGCCGTGACTATCTATCGACTAAGAAAACACCAGAGAAATAAGAACGAAGCTATCATAACTCTCAAAGAAGTAAATCCAAGTGAGATTAGAGTGGATCACAGGAACATTCCCGCAACTATCCCCAAAAGCATTCGCGAATAGTTGCTGATCTATGGGGGGAGGTGTTACATATGGACGACAACCCTTACCTAATTAAATGGAGCAGTACCTTTATAATATCGTAAGACATCACTCGATCGCGGAATCAATGACCACCCAAGAGCGTCGATGTCGCAATCCGCCGCACACCTGGCACCGGCCCGAACTCCCCGAAGATACCTCACTTTTGAATCTTACATCGATCAATCGTCACGCTACTTAGATTTTAAATTATTTTTATCACTCGATGTATTTTTTCTAAATATATCAACTTAAAACTAAAGTCTACATTTTTCTTCTGCACCCTCCGTCTGCAGCCCTCGTAATTCTTATGTAAGCTCGTTTATAATACCTATTTATATTTTGTAGATAAAACAAGCTCGCTGCTTACAAAACTATAATATTTTGCACCGTATGTGGTGGGCACTTAAGTTGGCTGGTTTTTGAATTACTTTGGGTATTACTATTTTTATAGTTTTATAGTTTGTACTACTAATACTAATAAAACAAGCTTGTTTTTTATAGAAATAGTGGGTACTTTAGTAGGCTCGTTTTTAACAACTGGGTTGGGTATTACACTTTTATAGATTTTAAATAAATTAAGCTTGCTTTTTACAAAACTGTATTATTTCGCACCGTATGTGCTGGACACTTAAGTTGGCTGGTTTTTGAAGTACTTTGGGTATTACTATTTTTATAGTTTGTAGATAAAACAAGCTTGTTATATTCGTAGAAATAGTAGGTACTTTAGTAGGCTCGTTTTTAAGTACTTTGAGTTACTATTTTTGTAGTTTGTAGATAAAACAAGCTCGCTTCTTACAAAACTATATTATTTCGCCCCGTATGTGGTGGGCACTTTAGTTGCCTGGTTTTTGAAGTACTTTTGGTATTACTTTTTTTATAGTTTGAAGATAAAACATGCTTGTTGTTTATGGAAATATTGGCTACTTTAGTATTCTCGTTTTTAAGTACTTTGAGTATAACACGTTTATAGTTTTTAAATAAAACAAGCTTGCTTCTCACAAAACTATATTATTTTGCACCGTATGTGGTGGGCACTTAAGTTGGCTGGTTTTTGAAGTACTTTGGGTGTTGCTATATTTTTATTTACTTGATAAAATAGTCACATTTTTTGTAAGAAACGAGTTTTAACAAGCTTATCTACATCGTAATCATTTTCATGATAATAATGATGATCTACTACAAACTAAAATAAGTACTTTAACTTTTATGCGAGTATATTATCGAAAAAATATCAACAAATTTAAAATCCTTTTACAATACTAATTCAAAGCAGACTCTTTCATTTTTCCAATCAAATAGAAAATTGCAGTTTCGATTAGGCCCCTCGCCCACCGCGACTTTTTGTCGCGATGCAGTCGCGCGATTACGAAACGCGCGCCTGCATCACTACTAACGCGCGTTAGTCGCATTTGCAGCGCGATACAATAGTGATGCTAACGCGCTACAGTATCGCGACTGCATCGATATAAACGCGCGACTGTCGCGCGACCGTTTCCTTATTAAATGGATGCGTCCAATTGACGTTGCTTCCGTTGCCCACGCTTCGGCTGTCTACTCTTCGTCTGCTTACGTAAAAGCAGCACCAAAGATAACGTGACTGTTGCCTCAACGGAGTCCATCTTGCAAATGTGACGATGACGCATTTTTTTGTCGCGCGTTTGCATCGCGACAGAAGCGCGACAGTATCGCGTTGGTATCGCGACTGCATCATGTTTAGGTGGGCGAGGGTACACAGCTAGCGACTGCATCGCGACTGCATCGATGCAAATACGCGACAGTATCGCGTTTGCATCGCGACAAAAAGTCGCGGTGGGCGAGGGGCCTTAAAGTCCCCGTTTTAAGATTTCATTGTACCATTGTGAGCATTTAAAAGCCAGTGATTTTGTAAGAATAGAATCGTTTATAAAATAGAAGTTACATTATAATAAAATTTACCATGAGAAAGGAATTGCATTCACGTTTCCATACATTGTTAAATTTCAAATGCACTCGCGTGATATTTTCGAAGTTATTTTTCTGAACTTTTGTCGATGTTTAAAGTTATGAAAAATAAATTTCCCATGTCGTTCCGTAATGAGTTACTTAGGAACCCTAAAATGTGTATGGTACGACACGCACTTGGCCGGTTATTTCATTTAATACGTATCCTATCGATCAGACAAATCGTAATTGCTGATCGAGGGAATAGCTTAGAGTTGAATCATGTTAATAGGTGATGCGGTTAGCAACCTATCTCTATTTTGATTTCTTTTCCATCTTAACGCCCATGATCACGCTAAGCGTGGCCTTTGGGTCTTACGGCCCTAAGCCCTGTATAACCCGTCAGATTAAGACATGAAAATGTATATGTATACTTATTTTTAATATAGTAAAACACTGTTTGATAACATATTTGTTTAACTTTTAATAACTATTCTACTTCTGAAAAAATTGCCTAGATATTTCGATTTTGGAGTTAAACCGAATCAATATATTAAAAAAAAATTATAATGATTCACGTACCTAACTATCGGTGAAGAAAGGTTGAATAAATGAAAATTATTTCACGTTTATAATATAAGTAATTTTCAAGTAAAAATTTCTTTAGTCAAAAAACTATAACATTTTTCACATAATTTAACTCATAAAATACATGTCGTAATTATAAAGAGCCATATTGTACAAAGGTTCCTTTGAGGTATCCTATGTCAAGGCTTGCGCTCATTTTTATCATTCCACACTGTAATGACTGCGAAGCCTTTTGATAAGATAATTCAAGAATTTATTTAGCTAATATTTTAAAAGCTTGAGTTATATCATAACTTTTAAAAAACTTTCTGATTATTTTAGACTATTGTTAACACAACTTGTCCAGTGGAGGCAGGCTGTCAGTACCTATAAAGGATGTCGACTAAAAAATACTCTTTACCCAGTCTACATCCCTATTGTCAACGTTAAATAACCGGCCAAGTGCGTGTCGGGCCACGCACAGTATAGGGTTCCGTAGTGGTGAATGCCGAGGGCACGATATTTTTCCAAATCCTGGAAAATTTTATTTATCCTGAGCTAAAAAATGCTCTAAGAGTATTCAGTTTCTAGGCGGCTACCTATAATTTCATAATTAGATCGCCCGAAAACCACATGATAATAGTCATAATATGATAAATAAGGAAATTCTAATTCATTGCTTCGCCAAATTTGTTTGTCATTATTCATAATGACTTTCAAAGGTCCATTTAGAAAAGTGCCCCAATTTATCACTTTGTCCATTATATAGACATTTCCTGGTTTGCAACGATAGATTTATTATTTATTGCAAAGTCAGCAATAACAGTACCTAAATAAAATCAGCTTCTGAATCTGAATATCAGCAAATGGATTCACAATCTTACTCAAACGAGACCAACTTTTAGTACGTACAAAACTTAAAATTGCATTTTACTACATAATGACCCCCGTATTGGCGCAAGACAAAATACGCTCAAACTTGATCTAGGACTATTATCGTGAAGCAACTATTGTTAGTTGTTTGCAGCGAATAGACGTTGTGTCTGAAAAAGCAATTTAAACTATTCCCGGGCTACCTTGGGCCGTAGTTCATAAGCGTAAGCGACTTGAAAGACGAAAAGATGTTGTATTCTTACTCAAAATGTTGTCTTCTTTTAGGTGTATATAGAAAGTATAGTGTTTTACTAAAACACCCTTTATAATATTAGAAAAAATACATTCATAAACAGTATTGGCGTATGAGCTCATACGCCAATAATAATCAATTGATTATCGGTTTTTTAAAGGCTCTTCCAAGAATTTCTAAATGCACAGAGTGCTTCGATTCAATTGAACCTTTGTCAAAAAGCTTTTTTTTATTTTCAAAATATCTTGTCAAATACTCGCTTTGCTTACCTTTTTCTGGGGTGAGCATTGTCTTACATAACTTTTTAACTTATATCATCGGAAGTCCAAAAATGTTTCTAATACCATTTAAATCATAATGATCATTCTTCATAAAAAATTGATATGCTAATGATTTTAAACTATAATCATTGGAATTCATAATATCACTAATCATACACTTCGTTTTTAATAATATTTGTTTTCATATATTTGTTTATACTAATGATCTAAACTCCTAACCATTCGAATTAATAACTATTATATTCATACAACATAATATTTTTTCTTAAAAAATTCTTAATCATGAATGTTTTATCCTTATTATTGAAAATGATAATATCTATAATAAAACATTTGTTTTATACTAATATATTCACTTTCATACAGTTATCTAAATTAAAATAATCATAAGTGTAAATGAAATAGAATAGGTAACAATCATTCATTAAATGAAAGTAGACAGACGCACTGACAGGTAAGTCAAAGTTATAAAATTTTGTTGATAGAAAAGTAGATAGACACACTGACAGATAAGTCAAACTTATAAAACCCAAATCATTTTTGGTCGAGGGTTGTAATGGATTTACTTTTTTGTTTAATAAAACGAATTGCTGCCAGAAAAATAGGTTAGGTTAGGTTAGAACTGTGACCCCAACAGCGCGCGAGCCGAGCGAGCGAAAATTTTTAAGAAAAAATATTATCAAGTTTTCAAAAAAAAAGAATTGATAACCTCCGCTTTTTTGGTTACAGAAAGAGGTGCATAAACTTAAAGAAAAATCGAGAAGAAAAAGAATATGAAATTAAAGTAAATATTTAATTTACTTTAATTTCATCACAATATTATTTTTCCTAAAGAAGAAAGTTATTTTGCTAAAAAGACAGAAAGACACCGAAGGTTCTTTACCTATAAGAGAAAAACATTCTATGTTTATGCTTAAGAGCCTTTTGGTTTTTAATGACAGAAAAAGGGGTCCATATTGGCTCTCATAAAATTCTAAATTATATTCTTTATCTTACTACCGATTTCTGTTCATAATCATCACTCTTCATAATTTTATTCTTCATACTTTTTTTATTCATACATTTTTATTACTATCATCGGAGCTCATAACATTTAGTGATCATAATTTTTTTATTAATACTGTTGCTACCTAGAACAATTTTAAATTCATAATTTTTTTTCAGAAATACGTAAAACTTATAAAACCCATCTTATTATTGGTCCAAGTCATCCATTTCTATGCGTTACAAAGACAAATCTGCGTTAAAATAATTTTTTTTTGGTATTGCTTTTATTAATACAAAAACTATGATACTTGTCCTTTATAAAGAAAACTATTCTGAACAACGACGTTATGAGCAGCAGTATGTTATTAGTAACAACATTATTAACAAAAACAATATGATAATTGAAAGTAATGAAGAAAAAAGTTCTGAAAAAAAAATTACGAATTTAAATTTGTTCTAGGTAGCAACAGTATTAATAAAAAAATTATGATCACTAAATGTTATGAGCTCCGATGATAGTAATAAAAATGTATGAATAAAAAAAGTTTGAAGAATAAAATTAAGAAGAGTGATGATTATGAACAAAAATCGGTAGTAAGATAAAGAATATGATTTAGAATTTTATGAGAGCCAATATGGACCCCTTTTTCTGTAAAAACCAAAAGGCTCTTAAGCATAAACATAGAATGTTTTTCTCTTATAGGTAAAGAACCTTCGGTGTCTTTCTGTCTTTTTAGCAAAATAACTTTTTTCTTTAAGAAAAATAATATTGTGATGAAATTAAAGTAAATTAAATATTTACTTTAATTTCATATTCGTTTTCTTCTCGATTTTTCTTTAAGTTTATGCACGTCTTTCTTTAACCAAAAAAGCGGAGGTTATCAATTCTTTTTTGTTTGAAAACTTGTCAGTTGGTGCCATAGAATTTTTATCAAAATTGGTTGTGTAGTTTGAGAGCCTTTCCCTTCACTATTGTCTGAACCGTTTGCCCCCTTGGCATCATATGAATTATGCGGCTTTCAATGTGTCTGGTACTGGCGGATCTCAACAGGTTATCTCAATAATCTTCATGCCGTAGATCGTTTATCACTTGGACCAAATTTTTAAGCCCTAGAATACAGTGTGACACAAAGAAAGTGTGTTCATGCCGAGTTTGCCTTATAAATCTCGGAGCTAGGGGAGTAAATAACTTAGCAAGCGTTTGATTTTCTACTATGATTACGTCGATTTTTCCAACGTCATTTTCAAAATGCTCGCCATTTTATAAGCTTCGTTGGAGCCCGCATTTTTCTATGTTTTTTAAATGTGAAGGTAAAGAGAGCTATCTTTTATTTTTTGTAAAAATAATAGAAAAGTGAATAGATGGTACGTCTAATGTGATGAAATTTCTTATTTTTCATTAAAAATTCAAACATATTTTTTAACAATGTTTTCTTAAAGATCATTTTTGCTGAGTAGGTTATTTTTTTTATACCAAGCTTCAAAATGGCATAACATAATATTAAATTATAAACATGTTGAGTAAATGTGCAAATAAAAAACAATGTAAATTATTTGTTTTAATAAAAAGCTAAATAAAAACAAAACTTAAAAAAATACAGATTATATTTTAAAAATACTAATTTCCCATCACTGTTTTTTTTCTATATAGGTTGCCTGGAAGCAATTGCTTAGTGATAAGGCCGCCTTTTGCGCAGTTCCTAGTTTTTAAGATAATATTATACTGTATTTTATTATATGCAATAAAGGGTATTGTATTATGAAGTTCCACTAAAATATCACCAGCACCGTGGCCAAATGGCTCGCAGCAATGCCCCGTTGTATGCCAATGCTGATTCTTTGAGCCAAACAGTTACCAGCCCTTTGGTCACGGGATACCTCGAATAGACGTTTAGGAAACTAATTTAAATAAATTATGGGCTGAAAGGCCCAACGCACCAAAAGTTTCTACATTAAAAGGCTTAAATATGTAGTTTTCTCCAATGTCTACATATTATACTTTAAGGCTATCTGCTGCGGCAGCTGCTACGCCGGCTTTTGACTTGGTGACCTGAAGATGGGACGGTGCGAGGTTATCCACATAGGAAGCATCCCACGCCAAAGACCGTCCCAATCTCCAAGTTACCAAAAAATATATATGTCACTAATTGTATTCTTACTTCCATGGTGGACTGGGAGAAAAGAAAAATCTTAGAATGTACCAGCTACTGCTCTTTCCACGTAGATCGTAAAAGCCGGTAGAGGGACTGGGCGAAAATGCTAATCATTTTAATAGGCAATACGGAACAAATCACTATTTTAATTTCCTTTTTCCCCTTCTCGCCCACGATTACGCTAAAAGTTGCTTTTGAGTCTTGCGGCCTTGGGCTCTGTCTAATTAGAGCCGAAAGACCCAAAATGCTGAGGATTCAACCAGAAATGCTATACGTGTCTTTTCCACAAGATTTTTTTCACAGTAAAAGATGATTAGGAAGACAGCAAAACATTTCGGGTAACACCATGTAAAATTACATGAACGGTCCGTTATCACCATTGTCACGAGCAAAAAGGTTGCAATAAAAAGTTACGAGTGGGTAAGGGAAAGAAAACGGACTGATAAATACAAAGCACAATTTAGAAAGAGTATAGGTGTTTAGCTTTACATAAAAAAATCCATATAATATAACATTAAATTATGATATTTTTACATGATATCTATATCTACAACTTTTAGGGCGTGTTCGGATGACACACTCATGCCAAGCCCACGCCCAGCGCAAGCCTAAAAAAGATTAGCGCGCTTTGAATTTCTTGAAATTTGTTAGATTAAATTTGAGTCCTATGACATATCTTATAACTCAAGTTGCATTAACCGAAGTCAACACGAGCACGCCCGCCCTACACCACGCGCTCGCCATGCCATCGCCTTACTTCCGCCTTGCCTCCGCCATGCCTCCGCCTTGCGCCCGCTCGGCGCTCGCCCCGATTGGACTTCGGTAACTGCAATTTGAGTTTTAAAGATGTGTAATAGGATTCAAATTAAATGCAATAAATTCAAACCGCGCTTGTCATGCGCTAGGCGTGGGCTTGGCGTGCGCGTGTCGTCTAAATGCGCCCTTATTTTGAGATCAGGTAGGTACTCGTTAAGACACTTCAAAATTGCAATATTTCACACAAACACTGCTAGTGAAGCGCTTGTAAAAAAACAGCCAGCATTTATTTTACATATATGTAAGTAGCTTGTCAAATCCACCAATGAATTTGTATTTTCTTTTCTTAATTACTTTTTCTTTCTAACCTTATTTCCCTCATTATTAGCCCGATATTTCAACCACTTTTCTGCCGTCATGGACTCTGGCGGAATGGATGATTGGTCGTCGAAATATCTGGCTTTCAAATGTTCATATGATATTAATCGCGGTAAGTCCCGTAATACTAATAACAGTAATTGTGACCATGAAACTCGAAAATCATACGCTTATTACCACTTCTAGGAGTCGGAAAAACATATGAGTCTTTTCTTTAACAATATACAAAGATTTTTTTTTTTCCGTAAATGTTGTGTGAAGTTGATAGATAGGGCGCTGGACCGCTCGCTGTGTCAATTTATGACCTGCGACTAAACGGGAGGACATCTACTTTTTTTTCAATTTAGTCTTATTGAAAAAAAAACCAATTGCTTTTATGTTATAAGTTTTTTTACTAGCCAAGACTAACAAGTGCTTGAATATTTAATATGGCTTGCCAAAATTTAATATGGCTAACAGGTTAGATAATTTTTTTTAGAAAAAAAATTACCGAACCTGTTAGCCATATTAAATTTTGGTTTCAAAAGTGGAGGAAAGCGATGTAATCCCAGTTTCTTAATTTATAGAGATACTACGCTATCTACCTTTCCATAACATATTTGTTTTGTGAATTGATACTCGACTATGCTATCTTTCAGCCCGATCTGTACAATGTTTTGCGAATTCTCCAAAGTTTTTAGTTTGCATAGTTACTTGGCAAAAAAAAGTAAAATATATTTGTAAATTCCTATTCTACTTGCGCAAAATATATGTAAATATTCTAGTAACTAGTGACCTTATAAAAGCAAGAAGTGGAACGCTGTTTTAATTTTTTATTCCAGAAAAATAATTAAAATCAGGGGAAATAATCCGTGTACTTTTGAAAATTGGCACTGTTATAGCTTATGGGGTCCAGATGAACACACTTAAAGCTCTCAAGGGTAGAGTGTACTAACCGATAGTGTAGGTATCTTGTCCTTAAACAAAAGATTTTGCATAAAATTTCCTACAAATTTAATTATATTTACTTTTACTATACGAGCAATACTTTAGGAGCTACAGGGTATTAAATTTAACCAAAAAGATAATAATTTTCAAAGTTTAAAACCGAAGTCAACACAAAACTGATTTTGATAAAAAAAATCGGACCAACAGACCAATAATATCAAACATAGAAAATACTATTTCAATTTGGTGTAGAAGTCAGTTTGTATTCTTGAAAAAATATATGTTCACGCTATAGCTTCTTATTTAATGATCGTAGAGTAAAAACAAAAATAACAAAATTTGTAGAAACATTTATGTTAAAATTTTTGACAAATGTTATCATACCGTAATATCTAATGATATTCTATATTCGAGAAAAAATCTGAAATAGTGCTTTCACCTCTATATCTTTAGCACATCCCCCACATTTGGGTACTTTCAGTATTTTCATCTGGACATCACAAGTTATAACGAAACGAAAAAAACTACACGAATTATTTCCTCTGATTGCCTATTTTCAGCTTGATTTGACTAGGGTTTTATTAGAATAGTATAATCTCTGTCTAATTTTCTTTGAACTAAACGTACCGTTAAGTTTTTTTTTACTGTCTCTAACTTTGTGTCAAGTGGGAAAAGATTTTAGACCTCCTTTTACGATGTGAAAATAGGACTGTGTAGCTCTAAAAATGTGTCAGTAAGTAATTATTTACTGAGATGAAATCGCGAATTATTCATAACAAACAAAACCAGCTTAAAACCAGCGGCTTGATAAATTACTGGAATTTCATCTTTTGATTTACAGTATTGATTTTGTATTAAAATTTAATACTTCAAAAGTTTTGGCGATGTAAAGATTCAAACCGGATGACTGATACAAAAGTCCATGATTCGAGAACGAAATTATATATTTTATCAATGTTATAAAGACGAAGAGTGTTTCCAAGCCAGTGGTTTGTAAATTAGCAAATTAAATAATTTGCCAAGTGCGTGTCGGGCCACGCGCAGTGTAGAGTTCCGTAGTTGTAAATGCCAACTTTGAGTTCATATCACTAAAAAGTCTAAGTATCTATTGAATTTGTATGAAATTTTCCTTTTCGAGTACATTTTATAAGTTGATCGTCTATAACTTTTTAATTTGTTAACCCTACTTAGCTCTGATAGTTTTCCTATGAACGAAATTATGTATACTATAGCTGTGATTTTTTTCACGTGTCCATATATAACCGTTTAGCAGATAGATGGGGGGGACACGTGACTTTAACAAAAAAATTCACTTTAAACCTAAATATTTCAGACACGGATCCCTAAATCGTAAAATGGTGTTACCAAGCTCACAATATTTTTGAAAGAGCAATTCAACGATACCCCACACAATGTGTTTGTAGAGAAAAAAAATATTGACTTCGTCTTTACATGTATGGCAGCGACCCTAAAAAAAAATTTGTTTCCATATTTTATTTTACGACTTTTTCGCCATGATTGATATACATATCCATGCCAAATTACAGCTTTCTAGTACTTATAGTTTCTGAGTAGGACCGCGGACAGACAGACAGACAGACAGACATGGCAAAACTATAAGGGTTCCTTGTTTACTACTGAACCCTAAAAATCGCGATGAATAATAGAAGTCGGTTAGTTGGTCTAAGATTTTTCAATTTTCAAAGTTCGAAAACCGGTATTCGGGACTGATTTTTCGCAGTCAACCCTATACCACCGTGTTTATAATAAAACTAGCCGAAGCCCGCGACTTCGTTCGCGTGAACTTTATGTCTCTGGAAAATACTCATCAGGCTGAGCAACTTTTACTAAGGCGGCATTTTTATATCTCTTATAGTTTAGCTGGACCATTATGGTTCTGCATCAGGCGTTCCATTTTCCAAAATCATTTATACCCTATATGTTGCCCAGGCCTAATAGCTATATAACAAAAAAAGTTTCATTCGAATCCGTCCAGTATTTCCGGAGATTAGCGTGTACAAACAGACAAACAGACAAACAGACAGACATTTTTTTTAAAATTCTTACTCTATTACTACGTCTCCATCGCCCCCAATATTTTTTTTGGAAATATATTTAATGTACAGACACACTTTTTTTACTGTTTTATTATATGTATAGATAGATATAGATAAACTTTATTTTTATTTAATTTTAATTCAATAATCAGACCGGTGCAAAATGCTACATCTGTCGATTTACTTGCTTATACCCGGCAACCCGAGAGTTGTGACCGGAAAAGAATAGGCAACCTAACGTTTTCATATACTATGGGCTTCATACTTTCGATTGGTATAGAATTTGTCTAATAAGCAAACCTATGAAATTTGAAAAAAAAAATTTATATTCTTATTTAGTCATATACTGGACTGAAATTAGTTAGGCAAGACATATGCAAAATCTTTATTGACATATTAAATTAAACATAAAATACGTTTCATCAAATAAGCATGACGATGAAGGTCGTTCTTCTTTTAGGAATCCTGTACTAAGTAATAATATATTCAAGCACTTGTTAGTCTTGGTTAGTAAAAAACTCATAACATGAAAGAAATTGGTTTTTTTTTTCAATAAGACTAAATTGAAAAAAAAGTAGACGTCCTCCGTTTAGTCGCAGGTCATAAATTGACACAGCGAGAGGTCCAGCGCCCTATATATCAACTTCACACAACTTTTAAGAGACCGTTCATATGTCTTATGGGGACATGGGGAACGTTTTAGTCCAAGTTGGTTTTGTCTACCTTTAGTTTTAGTAGAATTTTATCTAACTGAAATCCATAAGGTTTGTCCACAGAAATTGGAAAAAATAACAGCATTTTTGTTAAAAAAGAACATGTGTATGTAACGTATCGTGCAATATACTTGCTAATTGCCATTATTTAGAAACTTACTACTTACAGCGTTGGCTCAGTGACCAAAAGTGAGTCTTGACCTCCTAAACTGGAAGACGCCATTGTTCCCTAGCCTGCGTTATCTGCATATTTCCTTGGAGGGCTCAGACGTCTTTGCAGGCTTCGTCTCTCCAGCGGTACCTAGGGCGATCACCCGACCTTTTCCCGGTTGATCTCCCCGTGTACGCTCTTTTGACGGCACGATCCTCCTCCGTCCTTTCTACGTGGATCAGCCATCGAAGTCTTGCCACTTTGGTCTCTCCTACTCAATATTTAGATGCTTAGGTAACTCTTTTATACAAGATTCTCGATTTCAATTCTAATCTTCTAATACGTTTTGATAAAGACAGCTAATTTCGTACTCATTTTGCGTTCGAAATTTTCTTAAAGCGATTTGTGTTTCAATTTTCTCGAAAATCTAGCGAGAGAATTTGTAAAACAGTTTCTTGAGAGCTCTTTTCGAGATAAATGTGTAGCATTGGAGAGTCTGGCCGTGTTTTGTGTCTACTGCATTATATACAACTATATTATGATCGAATTGAGACGTAGTTGGTGTTGGTTTGTTTGTTTTCTGACTGAATAGATTTACTTCAATTACATTTGCAGATAAGACTCACAGGTCGCTTATTTATCTTAATACAAAATATACATTTAGACTTTCTGTATAACTCAAAGGTTCACTGGTAAATAACGCTTTTAGCGGTAAGTTCGCCTTTTATTCTGCCCAATTTGCATTTGACAGACAATAAAGATAAAATTAATATATTTAATCAAAGAAATTAATATAACATAAATAAATTATACTATTGTTGGGTGAATCCATTTCGAAGGAGAATACACAAACAACTTTTCTGAGTTAATTAATTCTATCTGTCTGTTTCGTAGTGGTTTATTTATCACACACCACCAACGAAGTCGAACAAACTAGCGAAAATATGCTAGTTAAGTAAGATAAAAATGTCTGGAAATATAAAATGTAGCAAAAATATTGCTCGCAAGAAAAATAATGGTAACAATTCAAAAATTAACATATTTCGTCTGATATTTTTCTTGGAAGAGAAGTGTGACAATATATTTTATATTTTATGTATAAGTGTAAGTGCATACTCTACAATGTACTATTTTGGTGAGAATTTTAGTACAAAGTAAGAAAAACTGTTTGTGCGATGCTAACTGCGCTACCTCTGAGGATGCAACCGGGAATATGTCCGGATGATGATGAGGTATCTATATCCAGTAAATTCGACATGTCACATCATAAAACTTACTGTTTTTTATGATGTAACATGTCGAATTTACTGGATATAGATCCTAACTGTGTACCCATTCAATTTGTACCTCAATACTTCATCTTGACCTTGTCTTGTTAATTGGTT
Organism: Acrobasis consociella; assembly: GCA_963555685.1. Lineage (NCBI taxonomy): Eukaryota > Metazoa > Arthropoda > Insecta > Lepidoptera > Pyralidae > Acrobasis > Acrobasis consociella. Next base: position 18,226,405 of record OY743108.1, read on the forward strand.
GTGATTATTTGGATCTATTACAATCATAAACTCATTTGTCGATTCTTCTGCACTAGCGCTTAGGAAGCAGCTATCTTAGCTGTAAGTCACCATTTGACTTCAACAATTGTACAACAAAGAAAGTAACTGTTGTTTGGATATATTTTACATTACTATGGTAGAAAAGATTTCTAACCTTAAGCCGAAGGACAAAGAAAATAAAGAGAATGGTAATAAATAGGCATAAAAAATAAAATGAATAGATAAAATACAAGTTTATTTGCTACAGGCAAAAAACATAGTCTTTTAAATTCCTCTATGAGAAATTAAAATTCTCCCGATGACACCATCTAGTGATAAGTGGCGGAACTACATTATAATATTGATATTGTAACACCAACTATTAATTGTCTGGCAAATAACTAATTTGAAGCGTTGTCACCCAATACATTTTAAACGACGAGACCGATTTTCATCAAACATGGCTAAGAACTACTGCAAAGGAATGCTCTCTCAAAAAAAAACGACGGGTTGTTCTCTGGGAGTGCCGGCAGAAGTGAAAACTTGAATATTAACGTTGTGCATTTTTGATATTTTGGAATGGTTAGGGAATAACTTTGCACGAATTGCTTTAATTATCAGTATAAAATATTTCAAATCTTTTCTGAACCACAGTCTGTCACAAATGTCACAATTAATTTTCAAATACACAGCAGTATGGCCACAACACAGACGGTCGAGCCATCAGCTGTCACCAACCATGGATGCGCGTAGCACGCTGTAACATAAACACACACGAACATTAGCGCAAGCGCCCTGCGCCGTCTTACGAATTTTCGATCAGGCCACGTGTCCTGACGCGAGTTTAACATTTTTTACCCATTCCAAAAAAAGTGCACAACGCCGCTAAAGAAGTTTTCACTTCAAAAACCGCATTGCAATTGGTCCATCCGTTCGAGCGCTACGATGGCACAGACAGACAGAAAGACACGAGCGTCAAAATTATATCGCCTTTTTTTTCGGGGTTTAAAAAACATACTAAAACGTTTCTCACTACTAACAGAACGAAAACCTGAACATCCTATTCCATCATACACGCAACGCAACGTATAGAGTTGTATTCCCAAAACAGCCTTTTAAGCCGCCTCTCCGGAATCGCCCAATGTCCTTTTATATCCGCTAACACTACTTACAAGTTTTTACAAGTTCGGAACCGTTTTCATGAGTTTCCGAGTGTAGCGGAGCGGGATTCTGTGGGAATTCTATGTTCGCTGCCTGTTACACCGAAGCGCTTCCTATATTATATCTTATAGTAACCAAACAGACATTATAGTAACCAAACAGACATCTTATAGTAACCAAACAGACATATATTATGCATTTATAAAATACTAGCTGTTGCCCGCAACTTCGCGAACTTTAGTAAACTAAAGTTCGCGAAGTTGCGGGCAACAGCTGAGCACCATCATTTTGGTATTTTCAAATAAACCAGCCAAGTTCATGTTGGAGAAAGGAAAACAGTTGCCACGCAGATTGTAAAAGCCGTTTGAGAACAGACATATAATTTTTTCATCGAGTAGCATTCATCTAACGTAACTCAATAATTGTCATCTAGCACTAATGTATAACTAATGGGCAAGTTTCATCACGACGCTCTTTTTAATCGAGAGCAGCAGTTGCAATGAATGCAATGAGCAGTTGAAAATGAATTCGATTTATTGTCAACTAATACTACCAAACCACCATGACCACCATGACGCTAAAAGTGGCTTTTGGGTCTTGCGGCCCTGGGCTCTGTATAGAACCGCAAGACCCAAAATGCTCTGTCTGCCCCATTAGGGATAAAGACGTGATAGTATGTATGTATGTAATACTACCAAACCAACTTAGAGATGATAAGGGTTCACAGTTCACAGTTTGTGTTTGTTGGTGACAGTTCAGGCAGAGAGGAGAACAGCGATTTTTTATAACACTTGCAAAGCGCTATCTACACTTTAGCATAACAGCCAGAAAATTTACTATTTCTTGTCTGTCCTAACTGACCGTGCCCCGTGACGATTGAATTCGCGACGCTGGACATTGACTTCTATTCTCTCGCTTGTTATACCACATCGGTGTAAATGAAACGGGGCCGCGGTGTCTCGTCCGCACACACTTCCATCAGCATCCCTTCTTTATAAAGGTCAGTTCAGACAGAGGGGAGAGAAGCGGAAAGAATTTTTAGACACTCAAAAATAAACTTTAAACTATTAGCATAAACTGCAAGACGCGAGTATGCACGTTCAGTCTTAGACAAGACTGTGGTAATACAGCCCTATTTTCAGTTAAGTTAGCAAATTTCTCGGGCATATTTCGTGTCTTTCTGAACGTAGCAGATTTTAGATTTGGCACTCAAATAATATTAAAAAAAATCATTCAATAAGCGATAAATTTATCCCACATTGAATAAAAAAAATTGACTTTGTCTTTGAACTGACCGTGCCTGGTGACAATCAAATTTATAGCGCTCAGCCACGGCTTCAATTCTTCCGCTTGTTGTACCACATCGGTGTAAATGAATCCCGTCATAAAAGACACGGGGCCGCAGTGTCTCGTCCGCACACACTTCCATCAGCACCCCTTCTTTACCAACTTTAATATAGTTTAACTTGTTGATGAATTCCGCTTTGAACTGTTTTACTCAACATTTTCCGCTGCATACTCGGATTAGAGATTTGTTCGACGTGGGCTAATAATTTTTGTATCTTTTTATAACATCATATTATAAGAACAATATATTTTTTACAAACTGTCGTAAGGTCCTATAAAGGAAAAGGCCATGATCCAAGGCAACGTTAAAAATGAGCAAAATCGTATCGTATGTAAATAGTTTTATACACAACAACTAACTTTTTTTGCAATTTGTTTTGGTGGGATGAACATGCCTCTAAGTTTGCTATAAAGACTCCATACTCATAAACTAAATAATAACAAGTTATATGTTTCATAAAACTAATACCTGACTACGGAATCCATTTACAGGTAACAATTGTGTATTTTTTAAATGTATATTGATGTATACCTACTATTAATAATAATGTATATATAAGACCTTTTATTTGATGTCTAAATAGAAGTCAATACAAAAAAAATAACACGCACTTTTTTCTATGTATGTAACATTCGTTATAAAACATTAATTGTATACAAATTGTTGCCTGTATCACCCGGACAGTAATGAGGAATCGATTGACATCTCATTTGATAAAATTGGATAAACGGTTCGGATGTTACGGTGGAATACACATAGATATTCACATACGTACATACTTACATACACACACTGCTAAAATCATTACCACAGGTATGGCACTTCATACAAACGGAGCAGCATATATACCTAGTACTACTACAAACGAAACAATCCGTCCGTGCACACGTCAAATGTGTGAGTTAAACAATCAGGGTCGCCGCCACAGAATATGTTGCTTTGCTTACCTGTTTTCATCACTTGGAAATCTTTAAATTTTCGTTATTTATTGTTTTGCGTGGATAAACAATGATAATGTGCGCAGTTTCTCACCATTATAATTCAATAATCTTATGTGACTCGCGTAATGTCAACGTGCGACTACCAATAACCCTGTTTTACTGCCGCTTACACCTCACAATAACGGGGGAAGGGTTGCGGGGACACCAGATTGCGGGGGACGGTGCGAGTTTCCGTTCTGTATGTAATACTATTATTAATTCTGCGTCATTACTTCATCTTGACGTTGCCGTAATCGTTAAAAAATTGTTTTTTATAAAATTACTAGCTATGATTCGCTCCCCGAGGAAATATCGGTATAAAAACTATCCTATGTTCTTCCCTGGGTATCAAAATATATCCATATCAAATTTCATATAAATAAATAGGTTCAGTGGTTCAACCACTGAACCTATTTATTTATATGAAATTTGCATGAAGAGGTAACAAACAAACAAATATACAAACTCACTTTCGCATTTATAATTTAGTAGGATAGGATTTGTAGGTATTCATATTAACTCGAGACAATGTTTACTGTCAACTCGGCTGATTCCCATTCCCGGCACGAACATTGAATCAATCGAGTTCGTCAGCAACTGATTCAGGATTCATGCACCAACTGTACATATAATACAATTATGCCGATAGAAGTAAACATGTTTTTGTTTACCTAGCATTTTTACTTGCACTGCACTTATTCTTATCGTGTGTGTTAGTGACTAACACTAGTGTCAGAGTTTTTAAACCACCTTAAAGGCCTCTGACATGGTTTTAGGTAACGACCAATGTCAAAGACAGTGACCGGGACCGACGGCTTAACGTACCCTCCGAAGCACGGATCATCTCACTTATCGGACAATCAGGTGATCAGCCTGCAATGTCCTAACCAAACTAGGACAACAACACAAAGTCCTTGCCCCCGCCGGGAATCGAACCCGCGACCTCCGGGTATGAGCCGAACGCTCTAACCACTACACCACAGAGGCAGTGCACTGCACTAGCATTTATACTTATGGATAATTTTATGCTGATTTAGTTGCTGATGTAGTACCTGGGCGACCGAGCTTTGCTCGGTTATATCATATTCTGCGTGGAATGAAAAACGCTTGAAACCTCGAAAACATGCATTTTCCTAACCATAAGACTAATCTAGATCGATTGTTTACCCCCGAAAACCCCTATGTACCAAATTTCAGCGAAATCGCTAGAGCGGTTTCCGAGATCACAGAAAAAATTTTATATAGGTACATATGAATAAATATACAAGAATTGCTCGTTTAAAGGTATAAGATATATTTATTATTATTTAAGATGTAGGTAGTGACGTTGAAAACATTTTTTATTTCTTCCATTCTGCATTGTGGTAGAAAAGAAAAAGCTTAGAATGTACAAGCTGCTTATCTATCCCAATCAGAACTCATCACAATTTTGGTTCCCCTCTTCCACCTACACGCCCACAATCATGCAAAAGGTGGCCTTTAGATTTTGCTTGATGAAGACTGAAAATTAAAATACACTTGTCACAATATAAATCCTCTCAGCGCGGCTGATTCCCATTCCCGGCACGAACATTGAATCAATCGAATTCGTCAGCAACTGATTCGGGATTCATGCACCAACTGTGCAATTATGCCAACAGCAACAAACATGTTTTTCTTAACCAAAAATTATCTAGCATTTTTATTTGCACTTTATTCTCATCCATATATATATGTTTATATATATATTAATTATTATATAAGAAGTAGGTAGGTAGTTAAAATATGTTTTCGTTTCTTATATGCAAAAAGATCTCATGATGATGATGATGATGATATGCTGCGGTGTGGTGGAAATAACTTACTTACAAGCTGCTTGTCTATCCGCGCAGATCGATCTGATAAGAGGGAATATACGTTAATAGTACAGCACCCATCACAAATTTGGTCCCCATTTTCTGTCTTCACGCGCACAATAATGCTATTGGTAACCTTTAGGTCTTGCTTGTTAGAGTGTAAATTAAAAATATACCTACTTGTCACAATATTAATGCAGTCAGCACGGCTAATTCCCATTCCCGGCACGAACATTGAATCAATCGAGTTCGTCAGCAACTGATTCGGGATTCATGCACCAACTGTGCAATTATGCCAACAGCAACAAACATGTTTTTCTCTACCGAGAATTTCCAATCGTTTTGTCTGCGTCGAGTAAAGAATATTATATTCATAGATAGGTAAAAAAATATTAATTTGAATAGCATTTTAATGCTTGTAAAATAAATATTTTCATTCTGCTTGGATTTTTTTTAATATTCAACGTGAAAGGGACATACCCGTAATAAATCAAATCACGGGCTAGATCTTTTAAATTATAATAAAATAACAGTAAAAAACAAAATAAATATATATACAAATAACCCGCGGGCGGCTGAAAACTGTAATAAGGAAATGCCGTTTTTTTTTGAAATTATTGACTGTTGATTTAATTTCATTATACCTAGTATAGGAATGTAGCATAACTCGTGGTTAGATTTATTACGTTATGTGTATTAAGTGAAGAATTTTTTCCGCTAAGAGTAAATTTGTACTCACGCCACTCAAGTCTGTATTATAATTAATAACGCTACCTAAGTTACTAAGAAAAAAGAATGGTTGCTAGAAGCAAAACTTTTTGCTGCACGTTACCAAAATCGAGTGACCACCACCAAGTGACTGCTGAACTGGCTACTAATAATTAAAAAATGTTTTAATTAAAACTAAATGGTTCTTCTAACTAGAACTAAAGTTTGGTATTTACTGACCAAATTGCAAGTATCAAAACTGTGTCAGGTATTTCCTTTTCGCAGTGATGTTTGTTTTGCTTTCAAGCCAAAGGTGAACCAAATGCAATGAAATTTAGCTTGTAGATAGTTTATTTCCTGTATTATTCTCATAGGATACTTTTGGCTTTCGTTATTTACAATCCGGCTATATGCTGTACATTATATTAGATGACCTCTGTGGCCTAGTATCCATTCGCCAGGTGATCACACCGGAGGTAATGAGTTCGATTCCCGGTCAAGATGGAAAATGGTCTTTTTCAGATTTATGGGTCTTTAATTTTTATCTATGTATTTATTTGTTACAAAGGTAAGAAAGCGCATGGTTTCCGGTAGAGTAGAACAGGGCCACTCCAAGTTCTTCCACGGATGTCGTAGAAGTTGACTTAGAAAATAAAAGCTAAACAAAGCTTATAAACATCAATGAGACCTCTCTAAGCCGTCTGGCCAGCGAGGAGAGCGTAGGCCAAAGACCTCTGGCTGCTTTGGCCAAGTATGGCTCTGGTAGTACAGAGAGACCTGATGATGATGATGATGATGATATTTGTTACAAAATATAGTATCGTTGAGTACGTATCCCATAGCACAAAGTAATAGTCCGCCAATTGTAAACAATTTTAATTATGAATCAATAAATTTTTAGTAAATAAATTAATAAATAAACACAAGTCTCGAACTTACTATGGGGCTTGCTCAATCTGTGCGATTTGTCCGTATATATTCATCTATTTATTTATATTTGTTGTAACCTTCCAGAGACGTCTTTAGATATATGAAGACTATGATTTATTTACGAATGGAATATCAAACACCACCCAGTTGACCTGAATCCTGATTAAAACTAGGTAAACTGTTTCAATATTCAAATCAACAACAGTCAATATTACCAAAATAGATCAACCTACTCATAATGTCTACTTATCTCTTCAAGGAGAACGTTGTTTTTGTTTTTTTTTTTTAACCGTCTTCAAAAAGGAGGAGGTTATCAAGTCGATTGTATGTTTTTTTTGTATGTATGTGACACGATATCTTCGTCAACCGTATCGACCGATTTTGATGATTCTTTTTAATTTGAAAGCCCTTACACCCAAGTAGGTCCCATATTCAAAAAACAATTGTGCACGTCACTGCACCAGTTCATTAGTGTAGTAATTATGCACCATAAGATATCTTCAAGCAGCTCGAAAAATGTTACAACAGTGGTATTAATACGAATAAAAGTGTCCGGGAATGTGTTAGATTTATATTTTTGTAACGCTTTTCCAAACAAAGATCTTCTTTAGAGAAGACACTTTCTTACCTTTATTTAGTAACTAATTTCTTTCTCCTACCATATCTTCCCTCTCCCTCCCTACTCGTGTACAGTACCGGTTTAATTTGCATCATTGTGATACTTATTTATGTAAATTTCTTTTGGTGCAATAAAGTTTTTTGTATTGTATTGTATTGTATTGTAAAGATTTAGTTTTATCTATCTGAGAAAAAATAATAAATAAATTAATATACAGGGACAAATCACACAGATTGAGTTAGACCCAAAGTAAGTTCGAGACTTGTGTTATAATAAGGGTTACTAGTAGCAAAAATGTTTGATACACGTTATCAAAATCGAGTGACTGCTGAATTCAGGGCTACTAGTAGTTGAAATGTGTTTTAATTAAAACTTCATGGTTTTCATGGTTTTGCATGGTGCAAAACTGGTTCAACTATTTATTTTTCTCAGTGTAATAAGAAGAGTAAGGGCGAGTACAACAGCATCCTAAAAACAGTGGTGGATAGACTGGATTCGCCAATAATGAGACACCTTGTGCATGTGCAGGGGACCATGCCGGTGGCCTTATAATATTCAACTTTAAAGGCCGTCCGGCCGGTCTCATTCATACTATGTGTACAATAATCTGTATAGCTTTAAGTACTATATTAGTTTTAAATTACTGTTTACTAACAAACTGGATCTTAGCTAGTGACGTTAAGATTTATTTAAGAGAAACTATTAAAAATGACAAACTCTTTAATTCAAATTTAACAATTTAGATACCGAACACTGAAATTATTCACAGATAGGGGTCGTAGGTTAGCATCCACGAGACTCGTTGATCCAGAAGGAATGGAGGTACTCAGCTTTTGATGCAGCCCGGCTTCCAGCAGTGGTCGAAAAGGGCCGAGGTCCAGCTCGCTACCGCTTTTATATGGGCGGCGCGGGGTGCGGTGCGGTGAGGTGCGGTGCGTAGCAAGAGGACCGTCGTCACAAGCTATCTGAAATAGAATTGAATTGAATTGCATAAAGCGGTTGATGTTGTAAGCATTGAGTTTGAGACAGTGTCCACAAGAATGATACATAAAGCTGGCCTCACCTGTGCCTGCAAGATATCGGCTGCTGAGCCTGTCTGGTTGCAGATTAAGCGTCCTTGGCAGGAACAGAAATGTGTCAGAATAAGCTTCTGTGCACTGGAATAGAATTTAGGAATAACTCTGTCGGAAAGTGTAGAATAATTCAATATAGCTTTCTGTATAACAGCTCGAATAAAAAACAACTTTTAGTCTCCCATTTTAACATGTACTGTTATCCATTACTCCAATCTGCTAAAAAGCAACTGATAGTACGTGACACATTTTTTCATTTTCACACACCGTTACAAAAAGAATCAAATTCATCAAAGGATACCACAATGAATAAAACATAACTCTTGGTTAGAATTTTTCTTTAATTTAGTAATAGAAGTGAATGTTGTTATTTCAATGTGAAAAGCAATATATGAATTAAATTGAATAGTTGTAATATATCTGTCTAATTACAGTTTATTACGAGTATAATATGATGTCATTCAATAGGGGTGACGACAGGGTCCGAAAAGTATGACTGTAATTAGTGCAACTTTTAGATTATCCAAAAATAATGGAACCGTATTTTTCAGTTTACCAAAAATGTAAAAATTGAAAAAATTGGGACGTCAGAGTTCCGGAGTGGGGCTTACGACGTCACCGCTAAATAAAAATCGTACCCAGCCGTGACGTCATGCGAAATTTAAATGCGTCGAATCGTTGTCATTTTTGGTTTCTCAGAGAAAAGAAAAAATATGTTTACAATATTTTGTATTTTTGCAAACGAAGAACCAATACATAACTACTTTTATTCTTTTAAGTTTACCCTTTGGGCCCCATTGTATATTTTCATTGATAGAACCACACTTAATGCCAAGTTTGCCATTTCATAGAAGACGTCGTAATTCATATTGGATGAGAAAGATTTTAAGTGGCTCTAATTTCTTATTATTTATTTTGACATTTGAAAATTAACTACACAAATAGAATCTAATCTGTTTTCTAAAATGTATGTGTATATTATATTTTTTAATGAGGAATAAATATATAGGGACAAATCACTCAGATTTAGTTGGCCCCAAAGTAAGTTCGAGACTTGTGTTATAGGACACAACTAACTAACTCAATGGTACTATATTTTATACCAAATTCATTCATAGATCCGCGCCAATCGAAAAAATATCAGTTTTCATGTTGACCTGACTGGAGATCGAACCCGGGACTATCTGAGTAGTAGACAGGCTTGTTAACCATTATGCCTCGGAGGTCGATTAAGTTTTTAATTGGTTATTTTTCTAACTTAAAATATTAAATGGAAAGTCATCGTGGTTAGTAAAGTAGTATCCAGAATGTTACAATTACTGACCTTTAAAGGGTTCCGCACAAAAAATGAAAAAACGAAATCAGGTCTAATTTGGTAAATTGGTTTAATCCTATGACCTAAATACAGACGTGCAAAGGACATAAATATATTTTTTAAATTCGGTCATTTTTGGGGGAAAAATTTACTTACGGAAAATAGTTGACTAAAACACCACTGACAGCGCTAGTAGTAGATTGCATGGAGACTTCTTCACGCGAGTTCAACTCGCACTTGGCCGTTGTTTTTTGAATTAAGGGCGTATTTTAAAATGTAAAAGTTGGTTGTCTTTTTCAAATAAGAGCTGTGCGAAAGTATAAGTACGAAGGAGCGAAAGTATAAAAGTGCGAAGAATGGTGACCCGGGGGCGCGAAAGAAGGACATTGCTAAGAAAAATAGCGCGAGAAATCGATTGACTTTACAAACTCGATGGGCATAAAAGTCAATTTGGCAAACCAAAAGCTTCCTATTGGAAAGTTTGCTACCGAAAGATGAAATCTGACCTCTGTCCAAAACAAATGTTCACACACAAATATTTGTTCTACGAATATCATAATATCGCCTTGTCCTAAGTATACATACGATTTCGGCAACTCAAAACATATGGGTCAGACCAGACGTAATAATATAGATATGAATAGATGTTTTACCGCATTTGTTAGGAAATTTCCTATTTTTTTACGTAAAATATGCCTACATCCTACAAGTGGTACTAAACTCAAGTGGCATAAGACCGGTCATATTTGTAGGATGCACTCGGATAGGTGGGCCAATATAACCACGGATTGGGTCCCTGCAAGCTGACGAAGAAAGAGAATTTGGGTTGATGGTATGACGAACTCTTAATAATCTATTTCTTGAGAGATCGTCAGACCGTCGCGCGCCGCGTCAACCTACCACTACGGATGGAGAAAAACAAAAGTGCGGAGGGAAGGCCTTTGCCCAACGGTGGGACACTATAGGCTAATGAAAATATATATACATACATCCAATTTATTATATTCTTTAAGTTTTAACTAACTACCAACCCCTAAACTTCTAACTTAAATACTCACTTGCTAAAGTTGCGAAAGTTAATCAATTAGAAATAGTGGTAGTTAATACGAGATTCAAAAACGATCTAACATCTTTAAATAGTTTAAAAAAGGTAAAAATAAAGCTTGTATATATAAAAACTTCAAAAGGAAACTCAACAAAAGATGTCAATAGCATGTTGCCGAAAATACTAGCTACATTTTCATGCATTTATTTGTCATTCTCTACTCCAGACGTAGAGCCACCCCATCGTTCCACCCAAAAAAAATCATTTCCAAACTCATAAAAGATTTAAAAATTTCTTCAGTGTAAAAAAACAAATAAACCAACAGAAAAAAAGGAAACAACAAATATTTTAAACTAAATCGGAAATGAGAACGATAAATAACAAGTCAGCCGTTTATTTTCGCGCGATAAATTTAATAATCGCGATGTTCTAATATAGGAATCTGTTATGAGCTGGGGAGAGATTTGGCACCGGATGTAGAAAAAAATATTAAGGTTTATACTTATAAATTCAGCTAAGCTAGAACAGCTAGTTTTTCTTTTTATCTCTTTTCTTTTTTCACCTTTTTACTACCCTCACCTACTTTTATGTTTTTAATGGAATCTTTGAACGCAGTCCTAATTCACTTAAAATATTAAATTTTGCATACATATACCTTTGATTATATAGACATATACATATCAAGCATAGGCCTGACACTCTTTGTTATAGCGAGATATTATTTCAATGTCTAAGAGAATAAAAAGTTCCATGTTTTGTCCTTATCACTGAGCGAGCATTTGTTCAGGGTCGAGGTATAGATACCCTTCAAATTGCATGTGTTTGAATTATGATTATCATCATTTCAGCCGCGGATTGAATATCCTAAGGCTCTACGCAGTATGCGTTCCCATCCCGTCCTTGCACCTGTCTTGTCTTTGACTGCCTCCGTGGTGTAATGGTTGGAGCGTTTGGCTCATACCCGGAGGTCGCGGGTTCGATTCCCAGCGGGGGCAACGACTTTGTGTTGTTGTCCTAGTTTGGTTAAGACATAGCAGGCTGATCACCTAATCGTCTGATAAGTAAGATGATCCGTGCTTCGGAGGGCACGTTAAGCCGTCGGTCCCGGTCACTGTCTTTGACATTGGTCGTTACCTAAAACCATGTCAGAGGCCTTAAAGGCGGTTCAAAAACTCTGACACTAGTGTTAGTCACTAACACACACGATAAGAAGAACCTCTCTTGTTCTTACCTGTAACAATGTAATGTTAACAATATCACTCACCAATTGCTCATTTTTTGTTTTCTATAGATATTGCTAAATTCTTTTTCAAAAGTATGTATTCCATCACATTTTAAATAAAAAGTAATTATAATTTTCAGAAATAAACTCATACAAATAGGTTGGTTCTGTACATTGTTTGTTTTTGGTAGTTTATTCTAACTGAATGACTTAAGATGACATTGACAGGTGGTTAACGTCATAGTCATTCCCAGTTTTAAAAAATAACTCAATATAATGTTGATTATTTAAAATCATTCATTTTATTTATAAAGAATCCATAATAAACTAATAAACTCTTATAAACATTTTTATTTTTATATTATCTCCCATTTTCTAGAACCTTCGATAATAGACAAAAGTTAATTATTGAGTGGGTTTCGGGTATCACAGAGTTGATATTTTTATCGATCTACCTACATCTTGTTGGATGTAGATCGAAAAACCTCAGTGATCGATCATTACAATTGTGGCTCGCTTCGACTACGAACTAGCTTAATTTTGATTAATTTGTACGGCTAAGTTGTCCGTCAGCTATTTTTTTATTCTTTTTTAAAAATATTTTTTATTGTGTACGAGTTCCCTGTTATATAGGGTAAGTTGTCTGGCTGTATTTTGTGTGTGTATTCCTAAGAAAAGGGGGTTTTAGAAAATACCAATTATGTTTCGTAACCAAATTTCAAATTTTACTGGTTTAATGATTGGTCATAATTTTAAGATATACTTTTGTTGTATGCGATAATTCGTTTATAACCTAAACGAAATCGTCATAATGATTTAGCTGGGATACAGATTAATTGTATTTTCCTATCTTAGTGCTTGTACCTAATGTCATGGCACAAATATATTTTGTCCATGATTTATATTTCTTTCACACCAATTAACATTAAACATGTTATGTTTGTATGTTTTCGACATGACTGTAATTAGCATGGATCGGATTTCTGTTGTAATTTTCATATTTTAGTAATTTTAGTATAAATGTTATGTTCTCCGATTTCTAGCTATTACATGATTATTTTTTTAATGTGTTTAAATTCATTCACGTACCAAGCTGGCAATCACATCTAAGCGGTTATCTTTTAACGGTAACCGTAATTTTTCAAATGAAATGAGTCATCAGTGATGATTTGTCGGTTGGCTGCGTGAATGACATTTCAAATGATACTAACCAGATTTTTTTTATTTTTATTACTTTAGCTTTATAATTTGTAATTTGCTCCAAGATTTTCTTTTTAAAGATTGATATTTAACTATCTTTGTGTCCCGAGGCTCTGTCTGTCCCGTCGGAAAAAGACGTGATGATGTAAATTTATAAGTAACAGTCAATAGGTTGTTTTTGTTTTTTCCTTTCTTTTAATTATCAATAACTTAATTATTATTTGATATTATTGACTCCTGTCAATTTTTATTTTAAAATTAAATTTAGTTTTTGTTTGTAAAGGATCGCCGACCTTAGGGACCTTGTAATTATTTGTCGATCGGTGATCCCCTGGGACGTCCAATAATTACGTTTAACTACAGCGGATGCATATGGGCATTTTCCAGGAACTACATTACCCCTGGAGAAAACTACGTTACCCTTGGAGAAAAAACTACATTACCCCTGGAGAAAACTACATTACCCCTGGAGAAAACTACGTTACCCTTGGAGAAAAAACTACATTACCCCTGGAGAAAACTACGTTACCCTTGGAGAAAAAACTTCGTTACCCCTGGAGAAAACTTCGTTACCCCTGGAGAAAACTTCGTTACCCCAGGTGAAAGACGACCCTGGTGCGTCTACACGTCGTGACTTCGAGTCAAACCGGCCGCCATTTTGTTTTGCCCCGAGTGCATATTCGTCCCTCACCCAGATAAGTTCCGCCCGAGAACCACTGACCACCGTTCTGTTTTAATTTTGTATTTGTAAACGCATCATCTGTACGAGACTACCTATTTTTTCGCTGGACCCGCGTCTGTCCCTAGATTATTAGTTTTGTGTGTTTTATTGTTATATATATTGTAGAAAGGACAATATAGTTGTTTATTTTAATTTATTTTGTTTTTTTTATTGTCCTTTTTCCTTGTAGTTTATTTTATTTCATTTTTTTTTCTTGCTCGGGCTTATCCCGTAGCATACCTTGTAGACGGCTGATGGCGCCTGCGGCCGTCTGCTCAACACCCTCCACTCCGTTGTGACAGAGAAACTCAATAAAACCTCAAAACTTCCGGACCGGCGCTCACAGGCAACTTGAAAGCATTTATCGGTAGCCATCATTCGATTTAGCTGACTCGTGCCTGCCCGAACCAAAGTACGGGATGCGTGGAATGGAATAAGGCGGTTTTGGAATTGGATACAAAAATTAAGGGCGTGTTCCCCTTTGCATTAAAAAAGCAAAAAGCGATGCTATGCACATTCACTCTCACCGAGCTACCAAACCACTTCATTCAGAAATTCAGAAATTCAGTAACGGAACTTAAAAGCGTTTATCGGTCGCCGTCATTTTACTCAGCTGAAAGCCTTCAGGTAGTAACGAGTCGTGACTGGCCAAAGTGCAAGCCGTATGTAATGGATTTAGGTGGCTTGGAAAATGGATTCAAAAATTGATATAGTTATCGGTGTTTTAGCTTTTGAGTTAGTACAAGTTTTTTGGAGTTAGTCGTGAATGGTCTTAAATGCAAATAGTCTATATGAAAACTCGTTTAAAACGCAACTCGGAACTCGTCTAAATAGCAACTCGTCTAAGTTGCAAGTAGTCTCAAATGTTATATTGACTAAATGGCAGCTAGTCCCCTATGTTATTATGTCTACTGCTGAAAGTGGTCTAAATATCAATTCGTACGAAATGCAAGTAGTCTAAAATGTTACTTTACCTAAAATGCAGCTAGTCTTAGATGTTGTTTAGCCTAATATTGCAACTAGTCTAGATACATATACGTTACATACAAGAGCGTGCGTCTATGTCACTGACTTGACAATCGGCCTAGCAGTTCCGTAGCAAATTGCTGTGATAAATAATGTAAATGCCTAAACCCTTTGGAAGAGTCAGCAACTGCTAGTACTATCAGAGTAAAAGTAAGCTTGCCATTTTTTTTTCTTTAGATATATTTGAATAAATGAAAAATACATTTATCCCTTGGGGGAGGCCTGTCCATCAGTGGGCTTTCAGTAGCTGATATGATGATGATGACATTCATCTCGACAACATTTTTTACATAAAAACTTATTGGAAGAACCATTGATTTTCTGCTGCGCTGCGCGGGCTTCCAAATCTGTCCAGCTTCTTCATATCGATGAGAACCTATTAAAAAAAGATCGCGACGAATCGATATGCGATAATGGAATCTGTAGTATGACTTTAATAAAAAATATTTACTATATTATTGATGGCGTTATTTTCAAAAGAAGCTTAATATTTATAATTTCTACTCTATAGACGTCAATAAAAGTTTTAATTTTAAAATTATAAAGTATGGCAAAGATGTGAACTCGCTAAATCCTAACTCTTGTACTACAACCCTACCTTATCGAGTAGTAAAATGTGACATATTTAGGGTTTTGCATATTAAAAAGATAATAAGTCTTAATGTTCAGGGTTTCTTTTTATTGAAAATATATTGCAGTAGTGTTTTTTTAATTTTCTCCTAACAGTATTGACAAAATTTTGATACCTCATACATAGACAAGTTTCGGTTTGGACCTCCTGATACTTAGACAAGTTTCAGTTTAGACCACCTCATATTTAGACTAGTTTTCGTTTAGACAATCTCATAATTGTGACGAAATTCTACTTTAGACCACCTCATTTTTGGACGAGATTAATCATAAGACCACTTCCCATTATGACGACATGCGGTTTAGTCAATCAGCGTTTTAGACGAGTTGCTACATAGACTACTTGCGTTTAAGACCATTCGCGACTAACTCGTTTTTTGGCATGACAAATTTAAAAAAACCGACTCTCAAGATCGCCATCTAGTGAAAAGTAGCGAAGCTACCGATACGACTTGATATCCGTAGCGCCATCTTTAATTTGCTAGGAAAAGCTGAACCTATTTTCATCAAAAATAGTAAAGAACCACCGCAAGAGAATTTGCTTTCACGTTAAAACAAACCGCTTCGAAATCGGTCCATCTGTTTGAGCGCTATAATGCCACAGTCAGACACAGGTAGATAGACAGACAGACAGGCCGACAGACATTTGCGTCAAACTAATAATACTTCTCTTTTTTTGTTAGGAGTTCAAAAAGCAGCATCATTAGCAGCTATGGTGTCACGGTTTTTAGCTATGGTCACTATGTTGGCAGCTTTTATCGAGCGCTAGCATTTATCGCTACCTTGCTCGTGTATCTTGTACTGTATTGTCGTCAAGCGATATAAACTTTATCTGGGTTTATCTACGGCGTCATATTGTCTCTAAACAAATTAAATGAAGCGCCAACCTAGTAGGCTTGTTTTATTATTTATTTATTTTTATGTTGTTTTGTACGGTATCCTCGGAAGACCAGCGTTTTGGCCTACGAGTTGTGGCCCTGCCACGAGACCATGCTGAGGGGAGGCCTATTTGATGAAGCTACAAATTGTATGTGTATTTGGAACAACTGTGTCACTTTGTTACCTTCAATGTGATATATACTCCCATGCTGGTCTGGGAGAAATAAAAAAACTTAGAATGTACCAGCTGCTTCTCTTCCCACGCAGATCGTAAAAGCCGATCGAGGGAATAGGCAAAAATGCAAATCATGTTAACAGGCGATGCGGCTAGCAACCCATCACTGTATTGATTGCTTTTCCATCTTCTCGCCCACTATGACGCTAAAAGTGGCTTTTGGGTCTTGCGGCCCTGGGCTCTGCATAGAACCGCAAGACCCAAAATGCTCTGTCTGCCCCATTAGGGATAAAGACGTGATAGTATGTATGTATGTTAATTTCTTTCTTTCATATTACAAGGCCAGTTGGTTCCTTCTTCTTTGTCCAGCCAAGGGAGAAAAAAATAGAATCTACTCTTTTCTTCTCTCCTGTAATGATTGAAAGAATGGGTGATAATTTGAATCTTGTTTGGTAACTTGACAAAATTTAATTCTCCTTTTTCATTTTCACGTGTACGGCCGGGCGGCTGTAGGCACCAAACAAACAAATATACAAACTCACTTTCGCATTTATAATATTAGTAGGACTAGCTGTGCCTGCGGGCTTTGCCCTCCGTGGGAATTTCGGGATAAATAGTACCCTATGTCCTTCCCCGAGTCTCAAACTATATACATACCAAATTTCATCTAAATCGGGACAGTAGTTGAAGCGTGAAGCGGTAACAAACAAATATACAAACTCACTTTCGCATTTATAATATTAGTAGGATATATATAGTAGGAAGTAGGATATTCAGAAGTTATTTGCAAGCAATTTTTAGGGCTATTCTATTCTTATAGAACATCTCGAGTTGTTTAATCAAATCGACTTAAAGAAATTGAAATTTCATCACCCAAGTTTTTCAAACAATCCGACATTTTGCTAGATTTTTTTCAGTTAAAGTTAAACTGCCTCCGTGGTGTAGTGGTTGGAGCGTTGGACTCATACCGCGTCGCGGGTTCAATTCCCGGCGGGGGCAGCGACTTTGTGTTGTTGTCCTAGTTTGGTTAGGACATTGTAGGCTGATCACCTGATTGTCTGATAAATAAGATGATCCGTGCTTCGGAGGGCACGTTAAGCCGTCGGTCCCGGTCACTGTCTTTGACATTGGTCGTTACCTAAAACCATGACAGAGGCCTTTAAGGCGGTTTAAAAACTCTGACACTAGTGTTAGTCACTAACACACACGATAAGAAATTAAAGTTAAAATATAAAAAATATTGGCGCAGAGCATGTAAAGGACAGGTCAATAGTCGTTTCACAGTCCACAAACGGTCGAAAAGTACATAAAAGGAAAAAATAACAAGCGGACAGCAGTTTGCACGGAATAACCATAATGTTTTGGTTAGTCGCGACTGGAATTTAGTAGTAAAGATAAAAAGGATTTTTAACTGTTTACTGTTAGCAATTTGGAGTAAAAATAATAAAAAATACTTGAGAGGTGTCAAGGGACACCCGGATGGAACGAAGTTCCTTTCAATTAATGAGAGAGAGAGAGAGAGTAAGAGACAGACAGAGAAACACGCGCATGCCGCACGGCTTAAAACTATAGCAAAAAGTGTCGTTACAACTTTTGGTCTTAATTTTTTCCGTCTAGCCTCCTTTCGCAACGCGCGATAAGGAACTTCGTTCCAAAAATAGTTTATTTAAAACTTGCTTAGGTTATTATTGTAATATTAACTAAAGTTACTAACTTATATTATTATTTAATTAAGAAACTAATATAATAAAAAAATATTAAATAAATAAAATAAAGCCTAATAAGAACTAACTAAACTTAAAAAACTTCTAACTTCTTCAAATCTTTGTTTTAAAGAATAAAAAAAAATATATATTCTATGTTTAGCCCATTCTGGCGCTTCTTGCTTTCAGCTCTCCAACTCTTAACATTCTCTAAGAAATTCATACTTAAATTCTCTTTAAAAAAAAATCATTTCAAGTAAAGGTTTTTTTATTACCTTGTAAGTGTAGTGTGAAAGGCTGTAACAAATGAGCGACATTATGCCCGCGATACCTTTTCGTGACAGGAGTAACAGACGGCGACAGTCACCGACTGTTGAACGACTGTCGGCAACTATCGCCGACAGATGTCACGGATATATTGTCGCTCGTCTGTAAAGGTCCACGGAGCAAGTTTCTTTCTTATTGCATACTAAGTTGCATTTTATAAAAGCTTACGAGTACATGCATACATACTCTTCCATGCTGTTCTGGAAGAAAACAAAAAACGTAGAATGTACCACCTGCTTCTCTTTCTGTGGAGTTTGAAAGAGCCGATCGAGGGAAGGAGAATGCGAATCATGTTAAAAGGCGCCGCTGCCAGCAACCCATCACTATGTTGATCGTTTTCCATCTTCTCGCCTTGAGTCTTGCGGCCCACTCTGTCTGCTTAGAGTCGCAAGATACAAAATGCTTTGTCTACCCAATTAGAGATATAGACGTGATAGTATATATGTATGTATACATATGTATTATCACGCCTGATTCCCATAGGGGTAGGCAGTTTTCTACGATCCTGAAAGACCTCTTATTAAAGCAATAGTAAATGATTAGTATGGATGACGGTTAGTTTAGCCCACGCAAATTATCTGTTTTTATCTACGAGTGTAGCAACAGGCAAGAAAACTGCACCGTCTAAATGGGCCTTTAGATCCCTAAGGCGTTCACTTCTTTCAAATTCAAAATATTTTTCATGCTTTTTCGTTTGTTCGTTTTTTTATAAAGGTATCTATATAAAATACAGGAAAACGCTGTCTACTTTTATAACAAAGGCTTTTCTAAATCTCCGCTCGGGGACACGGGAACAATGTCTCTCTATGATCGTTATCGGCTTCTCACCTTTGTGCGATGAAACCGTTTTATCTCTTAAGAGACAGTAAATAAAGACAAGGATACAGCACGTCTTTTCCCCTTGCGGGGAAGGTAGAATCTTATTTTAACTTTTGTTTAGCCAATCTACTCGAAAGAAAAAAGAAGAACGTCAAAAGACTCAACAGCTAATATGTAGGGGTGTGTAATACATGTTATAATAACAGATAATTTAACTTCAATTGCAATAACGTTTAAATGATATAATTTTCAATTTATATAACAACTCACTACCTAATTTCATTTTACCTAATATTTCATATCATATAACCATCATGTGCTCTAATAACGTTTAGTTTAATGTTCATCTTATATAATTATCACTTGTCCAAATACTCTTTTTATATAATTTTAATTTACTAAAATACTCTAGTTAATAATTGGTTACTATAATAATAAAGGGTTTTATATTTAAAAAATCATTAGTATATGGGTATATATTTTTTAAAGAAAATCATAAATAATCTGTATCAATTACAACAGTAATGATTATTTACCTAACCTTATTTAAATGTATTTATCCATGTATGTATGTATGTTCGTCTGTTCCCTCAATATTAAAAATAATATTAAAATTTTATTTACAAAAATGGACTTACTTATTTCTATATCATAATATTTTTTTCATCTGCTCGCTCAATATTAAAAATAATGTTGAAATATAATTTGTACCTATGTAATAATATTTTTTTATAGCGCCCTCAATCTTTAAAGTAATATTTAAATAATATGTACAAAAATTAAAATATAAAAATAATCTTTAAGGATAATTCGTACCTATACAATAATATTTTTTTATAATGCGCCCTCGATTTTAAAAATAATATTTATATAATATGTACAAAAAATAAAATAAAAAAAATTTGGTTAGACATAGAAAATGCGCGGCGCATTTTCTAAATAAATTAAATAATATTTAAATAATATGTACAAAAAAATATATTTTTTGTACTTATTATTTAAATATTATTTTTAAACGTAATAATATTTTTTTTATAATGCGCCCTCGATATTAAAAATAATATGTACAAAAAAAAATATAAAAAAATTGTTTAGACATAGAAAATGCGCGGCGCATTTTCTATGTGTTCCCATTTTTAATATATATTTTTTCTATATAATATTTAAATATTATGTTTAATATCGAAGGAGAAGATAAAAAAATTTATTGAATACATAGGTACAAATGGGGCGGACAGAGCATTTGAATCTTCACCACTCAAAGGCCACTTTTAGCTTAATGTGGGCAAGAAGGTGGATGAAGAAATCAAAATAGTGATGGGATTGCTAGCCGCATCGCCTATTAACGTGATTCGATTTTTTGCCCATTCCCTCGATTGGCTCTTACGATCTGCTCGGGAAGTGAAGCAGCTGGTACATCCTAAGTTCTTTTTTATCTCAGACCTGCAAGCTATTATATAGGTATATTTTATAGAATTATTTTTGTAATTAAAAAAAAATGGTTACACAAACACATAAAAAATGCGTGCGCATTTTGTATGTGAAACCAATTTTTCAAAACATGACATTATAACATATGTTTTTTAGATTATAAATATTATTAGAGCAAAAGAATATTATGGTAAGTATATATTAATGTAAATGTTAAATATATAAAATATTCATTATACCACATAAAATTAGGTCAAATGAAATTATATAAACAGTGCAGTATAACAATTGAACTTTATATTAAACAAAAGTATATTATATAACATTAGGTTGTATGATCATTAGAGGAATTGTTGTTATTACATATATTACACACCCAATATGTAGATACCTTTGTCCTTGTGTCCTTGATTATCTGACTCCAAAGATAACACTGTAGCTACTGTATGTTTCCTAGCTAAGTATCTGTCTAGGAGTACCTAGCTATAAGGGTTCAGAAGGTAAAGTCAACAACACTTTATACTTTTCTATATTTCAGTTTACAGCTATTACACATACACGTCATACAAACAGTCACTAGTTCTGGTTATAGGGAGAAATAGACAAACTAACTATCTAGGGATACGTGTGTTCACAATTACAAGAGCGACGGATGACTGGTGTGCCATGTCGTCGCATCGAGACACTAAGTCAAAAACGCTTTCTTGATTATGGCGGTCAAACTTCGTTGAAGCTTATTTTGCCAGTGTCTAGTAATATCTCTTCTTTATTCCTAATCCTAAACCCTTAACTATACAATCAAAGGTTGGTATAGGTCCTTTGATTGCTTCACGGGAGCTTCTGGCGACAAATCTATACGAGTCCACTGGTTTTCATAGCCGATTGAGTGGCGGACGGCGCCCAAAGACGCCCACCGCAGTCCGCAAATAAATACCACTACAACCGCACTATGACTGTCCACTTTAAACATTTCACATATTGTCCATGAGAATTAGCATTTATAACACCAAAGTACACCAATTTCATATTATAAAGTCCACTAGAATCAATTTGCAAAACAATTTAAAGCAAACTCCAACTGGACCCCTTGACTTCCCGCCAAAAAGTCCGTCCCACACCTTATTTTAACTTTTGTTTAGCCAATCTACTCGAAAGAAAAAAGAAGAACGTCCAAAGACTCAACGGTTAATATTAAGATGGGCATAAGTAAAAAAAATACATAGGTAAGTACACATTAACGTGAGGGTCGTGGATTCAAACCACACTCGTGGCGCTTTTTTTCATCACATGTTTTAATTTGTATCTAAATTTTACGATTTTTTTTTTTTGGATTTTTACTGTTTTTTTGATTTTATTTATACTATAGTGATCTGATCTAGGATAGCCCGTGGTTCTATTTTTTACGAGTATGTCTCTTTCACCTTGTATGTATATTTATCTTTTTCACTCATTTTACTATTTGCAATAAGGAGTAAAATAATTTTAAAAAATTAGAAGTGGCCTTTTAACTTCGAGTGTCATAAGACCCAAAAAGAAGCTGATAAAGAAAATAATTAAATTTTACGCTTTGTAGCAAAAAAAACACTTTACAGCAAAAAAAAACTTTTCCTATTTCAAATTGCAAAATTCGTAGTGGCACGGTAATGATCCTCTTTTTTCCAACAAAAGCGATCCAAGGGGAAATACGGATACGAATTGAAAACAATTACGGAGTAGCAAGTTCGTGATAACGGCCGGCGACTTTTGTCAAGGAAATACTTGTAAGATTCTTTTTGGAAACGGCTCATTGACAGTAGCGTGCATTCCATGCAGACTTATAGTATTTGTCAACCCTGTGCGACCATAATTTAATATAAGATACTAGCGAAACATGTATTTTGCTTGTAATGCAGTCGTTCTCGTAATTTAAGTAAGATTAGTGCCTACTCTGTCAAAAATATTTTTAATACCGCCAAGAGTTACCTTTCAAGTCCGTAACATTAATATTATAGAATTTGGGTATAATATAATTTGTCGTTTTAAGTGGAAATGGGCAGGTCATATCAGCCGTAGAGAGGACGAAAGATGGAGCCAAAAAACAATGGACTGGCGGCCATGGTTAGGCCCCAGAAGCCGCGGCAGACCAATGGCAAAATGGAGAGATGACATCGTCAAAGCAGCCGGTCCACTAGGAAAAAGAAAGGCGCAACATCGGGAGGAATGGCGTGCAATGGAGGAGGCCTATATCCTGCAGTGGATAGATTAGGCTGTAAAAGAAGAAAGAAGATAATTTGTCGACCTCCGTGGCGTAGTGGTCACCATGCTAGTTCGCCACCCAGAGGTCCTGGGTTCGATCCCCGGTCAGGGCAAGTTGAAAAATCCCATAACACAGTCTCGGACTTACTTTGAGGCTAGATCAATCAGTGTAATTTGTCCCTATATATTTATTTATATTTAACATAAGTGTTGAGACAACTAAGCTGACGATAGCTTAGTTGTCTCAATTTGTTTTTAAGTTAACGAACTTTAAATTACCGCATTTATGATGTTAAATTTCAATTCACAAGTCACTTGGAAAATACTCATTCCTAGCAGTAGAGTAGCAGCCTGAAGAAGATGATAAAATACGTTCTAAAAACAATACCCTTCTTCTTAGACAGTTGAACAATAATACTCTTCCACAGTTAGTAGTAACTACTATAATACCGCTATAATCCTGAACGGAGACGGCAAACTTCTAGAAGATTAAAGAAGTTCAATACGGACAACAATGGACAACTATCGGCAAAGTTTCACACACAACTTCGAGATTTAACCGACTATAAATAGTCGGTCAAACTATGGAACAATCATTTTTATTTCTCAAATGAGGAGGTTGCTGGCCCAGTGGGAGTATAGTTTACATCTTACAAGATGCAGAATTTCGTACTTCAGCAGCAGAGTCAGTTATTACTAGCGTTTCACATGTTATGCAAGCGAGGGGATCAATTATAATAGGGGTGACGACAGGGTCAGTAAGGTATAATCGCCATTAAGATTATCCAAAAATGATGGAGCCATATTTTTCAGTTAACCAAAAAAATTAAAATTCACAAAGATACGGAGCATCAAACTTCCGGTGTGGAGGCCCAAGACGTCACCGCTAAGTAAAAATCGTACCCAGCCCTGACGTCATGGAAAATTTGAATGCGCTTTATCTTTGTTGTTTTTTGATTCTTAGAGAAAAGACAAAATACGTGTTTAATATTTTTTTATAATTTAACCAGTAAGCTAAAAATATTTTTTGATTTGTCATGCTTATTAGATGTGGTGGGGTATTATTGGATCGGGTGACCTCATCATCATCATCATCATTTCAGCCGCACAACGTCCACTGCTGGACATAGGCCTCTCCCAAAGATTCCCAAAATGACCGATCTAGAGCGGCTTGCATCCAGCGCCTTCCAGCGACCTTGGTTAGGTCGTCAGACCACCTTGTGACCTCAAGTGGCATTAAATATTTAAAGCCCTTAGTGCCTCGTTTAGCTGTTGTTTTCGCCTGTGATCTGATCATTAGTCGTCAAACTATACAAGATGCCTTTTGGCAGATCAGCCTGATCGCATCGCTCCAACTATATTGGGGACAACCTGCAGGTTGACTGGTATAAAAGGCCTATGGCCTTAAGTCCGCCGTTTACGATGTCATGTAATTAAGTTAAATAAATTAACATTAATAAATTTACTATAGATGGTATAAAAAATATTTTTGTGCCTATTTGTTGAAATATGGACAATTAAGATGCTTCTAAAGTTGCAAACATTACTTTATTACCATATAAATGTCGCAACATTTTGTAAGTGTCGTAAATAAAATTACAGTGTGCAGTTAAATGTAATCTTGTGCAGTCAATTTGACATTGTAGCTAATATGATAACACATATTTCATTGAAAGTCCCCGTCCTGCAAACTGAAGGCTACAGCGTTATTGCGTTCCTACTAATGGTTTTAAAATCTCGAACACGACTCGTAACTTAAAATAATGTTTGTTTATTTGTTTGTTTTGTTCAAAGAACTCTATTTGGTAAATTTGCATAGACATCCGGAGATGAACATGTTATTTCATGAAATGAAAATTTAATAATTTTTACTCACTACCTATTCAAAATACGCGCAAGTTACGCAGTTATCGTAATTTATTAATTACCGTAAAATACTCGAAAACCCGTAATTTACCAGCGTCCAAATTAAAATTTTGAATAGCCAATCAGTCACTAGTAATTATACCTTAATTTGTATAATCACCGTAACTGTAATTTACCAGCGTATTCGGTAAAAAAATCTCGAATTATGGATTCGACCCTAATGTCCCCAGAGTTTCATAGTAGTGGTCCCAACTCCCAGCTGGGTGCAGTCGACACCGCGCTCTGAGTTGTATGGCTGACGTGAATAGCGCTTCAATATATATGACGTGTTTTATTTAGCGCAAACGGTGCAACGTTTTCTAGTTATGGTTTTGTTACTAATCGTCTTTTAGGAGAATGAAACTTTTATACACTGATATATGAAGATTTTAATGACTTCTCATTGTTTGTTGCTGAATACTCATAAGTTGCGCAATTACCGTAATTTTTATAAATTACCGTAAAATACCCGTAAACCGTAATTTACCAGCGTTCAAATTAAAATTTTGAATAGTCAATCAGTCACCAGTAATTATACCTTTATTTGTATAAATCACCATAGGTAACTGTAATTTACCAGCGTATTCGGTAAAAAAATCTCGAATTATGGATTCGACCCTAATGTCCCCAGAGTTTCATAGTAGTGGTCCCAACTCCCAGCTGGGTGCAGTCGACACCGCGCTCTAAGTTGTATGGCTGACGTGAATAGCGCTTCAATATATATGACGTGTTTTATTTAGCGCAAACGGTGCAACGTTTTCGAGTTATGGTTTTGTTACTAATCGCCTCTGAGGAGAATGAGACTTCTATACACTGATATATGAAGATTTTAATGACCAGTTATTGTTTGTTGCTGTAAAGTTCTGGCCATATATTTATTTCACATTAGTTGGTTTTATAGAACGTATTGTGTAAAAGAATCAATGAAGCTTATTACTTTTAACCACCGACAAAAATGAGGGGTGTTATTACCCGACTAAAATATTTTGAAGGGTTATCTAAGGCTTGATCAAGACCAAATTTAAAATGATATCTCCGTTTTCTTTCAAATAATTTATTTTAAATAGGGGCAGCACTTGACCCCTAAAAAATCAGGCAACACGTAAAAAATGCCGTAAGTTGTAAAAAATATCTAAAATCAGAAGCTGATTTTAAATCCAAGCCACTAAATTATTGACTAGACACCATGTAAACAGCAGGGGCTGAGAAAATAAATTTTAATAGCTTTCCCAGAGCACAGGATATTGCGCCAGACATTGCGCTAGCTGTCCCGATTTCAGTACAGTCAGTACAATACAATTGTAGATGGACATCCGACCTCGTTTGATGGTGGATAAACTTGCAACTTAGTATCTAATATTGATTTAAATAGCATAATGATTTATGATGCTCGGAAGAATATCTCTGCTCGAAAAATATAGCTCTGTGAGCTGTAGACCGAGTCACCCCGATCGTTGAAATGTACCGGAGAAAAACCGGAGAAACTGCCTCCGTGTTACAACACGGTGTAGTGGTTAGAGCATACGTCTCATACCCGGAGGTCGCGGGTTCGATTCCCGGCGGTGGCAACGACTTTGTGTTGTTGTCCTAGTTTGGTTAGAACATTGTAGGCTGATCACCTGATTTTCGGATAAATAATATGATCCGTGCTTTGGAGGGCACGTTAAGCCGTCGGTCCCGGTCACTGTCTTTGACATTGGTCGTTACCTAAAAACCATGTTAGAGGCCTTAAAAAGGCGGTTTAAAAACTCTGACACTAGTGTTAGTCACTAACACACACGATAAGAAAGAAGAAAGACCGCAGAAAAAAGCTCGCTGTTCAGACAGAGTTGCGTCATAATAAGGGTTAAAAAAAAGTTTTGTGACATTAAAACAATAGAAATGGATGAAATAAGTTTAATATTTTATAGTTTTCTCCCCCAGTATTTCCGCATTTAGAAAAACTGTATCTACAATATTGCACTAGAATCAAAATAAAACGTTTAAGAAACTAAACACTACTTACCTATATATTTATACATTATAGGTATATATTGTATATATTATAGGTGCTACATTTACTAAAGGAATTTCTTCCAGCAGACCCGTGAGATTGTTTATTAGGAAAAAAGAGGTAATTGGCAAAATTTCTGTCATTTCACCTATAAACAAGATCCCAATCAAAGGTTTATACAAATAAAAATATTTGTAACTCAAAACTGAAACGTTGAAACTCGAGCAATAGTAGTGACGATCAAAAGCTGTGTCAGTCAAACATTGGCGAACGAAATTGATGTCGAGCAATAGTACTACCGATCAAATGTTATGTCGGTCATAGTTTTGCGCACAACTGTGTTAGTTTCCGGTAAAACGCAGAGAAATCTAATGCGGATTTACAAACTACAAACATAAAGCCTCTGTTATCTGTATTCCTGTTCAAAAATAAAAGCTACAAAGGTCATATTTTTTTTACAACTGAAATATCTCGTAAGTGCAAAAATCGTATGTCCAAAATAATCGTGTTTTCAATTGATTTGAATTATTTTAGGTAAGTTGTTAAAAAGTTTAATTACAAAAACAATTACAACAAATATTAAATAAATAAAACTAACTAAAATAAACTTAAAATTAAAAATAAATTACTCATAAATAAATTTATCTTTATTTTATGCAAAGATGACACAGATCGCCACGGCCATTCGCAATTTAAAGAACAACAAGACATTCTAGTGATGAATCTAACTTTATTCTTATTAATTATTGACTTTTAACAGCATTCCAATGCTCGAATTATTATCCAAATTGAAACATGTGATGAAAAATTTGCCACGAATGGGATTCGAACCTACGACTCTTACGTTAACGCCTTGTGTGCACTACAAATTGTGCTACCGTGACTATGATTATTTTCTCATCACATAATGGTCACATACTGGTCAAAGACAATTTGAAATTGAAGCTACACTGAAACCATTTCGACTCGATAAGAAGAAGATCAAATAATACCAACACATTAGAAGCATGCGTTATTCTTCACTACCCACTTGAGTGTGGTATTCAACTTAATTCAATTTATTTATTCTTGTAAAATTAATTAAAATATCTTATATTAAATTATACATAAAATTGATGCCAAATCGCTGCCGACGGCAAACTACCCAATAATTTATTCTTGTTGTTTTATTCTAATTACCATTATTGTTGGTTCTCTTAGGCACCAAACACACGAGCAGCATTTTGCTGTCGACCACCTAACAGCAAGCTGTCGACGCAGTAAAACTGCAGCTGTCGGCGCAGCAAACTGCGCTGTCGTCGAAGAAAAATGCCGCTGTCGACGGCTGCAGTCCATCAATGTCGACAGCTTTATTATAGTACAGGCACCAGTATAAAAATGAACTGAGGAGGAAACATTATTGCTGCTTTTAATCCGTAGATGCTAACGTAAAAGACAAAATCGTTTAATATAGGTTCACTAAATATTTAGTTACAAAGAAAACAGTGATTTCTGTACCTCTTATCTACTTTTATGAAAATATGAGAAAAAGATTTTTAATTATTTTCGAATGTCAATAGCTTTATTTGACGAGTTAACTGCCACTTTAAAAGACTCAGTAACTCGCAAAGAGACTATAATGCGCAAAAGTATTTCAGCTGAGGAAAGGATTGCCATGACAATACTATTATACTTTTAATATCTAATTAATCACAGACAATAAATGAGAGATAATCATTTTAAAAGCCAATATTGGTGGTACATCAAATAACTGTACAGTATTTTTAACCAAATTAACAGAACAGAATTTGTTTCTCGATATTTTCTTTCAATAAAGGATCGTCAATAACAAAATCATCAATTTTTATATATGTGCGCTCTAGGTCTATTTGTACTCGACTCACGAAATATCGCGCGCGCAGCACACCGCAGCATGCCGCGGCTAGCTGTCGCCATTTGTCGACGCTCGCGCCGACGCGAAGTTGAAGTTGCCGCCGCAACGCAAAACCTGTGTCGACAGCATGCAGTTTGCTGCGTCGACAGCATGCAGTTGAGTGGTCGACAGCAAAATGCTGCTCGTGTGTTTGGTGCCTTAGCGTAGTTGTGACCATGTTTTCCACATTTAAGAATGAAAAAAAAATCATTTCATTTTTTTTTTATGCGAAAAGGGGTTCAAATATTAAATTTTTACAAATAAATATCAGGATTCTCTACAGAACTTAACAGCTACTTCGGTCCTAATTCTTTCATCGGATATTGAACTACATACATACATACTATATTGTTTTATCGTAATGGGGATAAATAGAAAAAATAAATAATCTTATTTATTCTAATGGCGGCAGATACATAGCATTTTGGACCGCAAGACCCAAACCAGAAAAACTAGTCTATCGATGTAATAAAAATAAGATAGTTTATTCGATGTTGTTTGTATGTAAACTAATTTAACTTTTGTGTAGTGAAAAGCTCAGTTTCTTAAGTTTCATTGTTCAGTTTCATTTTCTTAATTAATCCTGGAGCGTAAAAATTTAATCTGAAAGTCGTCTAAGAACATATGCCATGAAAATTGTTTTTATTTTACTTTTGAGTAAAAACGAACTTTTTTCACCTGCAAAACATTTTTGCACGGAACTTTGCTGAAGTAAAAACATTACGACTCGTAAGTCGAACTAACAACAGGCTTGTGAAAAATCCTTTTTAGTATGAATTTCAGATATTTTGAGATAAGCTTTGATACTACAACAAATCACAGGTATCTGTAGATAGCTTGATATAGATTGATAAAATGAAATCGATATTGGCAAGAAAACAACTAACTTGCTAAATAAATCATCTTTTTATTTCATCAATTAAAAAAACGATGTACTTATTTATCATTAAAAAGTAGGACTAAATCTCTTGTTAAAAGTCCTTACCATTTAAAGATTTCGGTAAAATTTTGTAATTTATAAGAAACTGCATACATCTAGGCATAACTAGTTTTCAAATTCAAAATATGAACTTGAAAGAAAATATAAGGGTGCAGAAGATTCCCATATTGATGGTTAAAAATGATATCTAAACTTTATTCTCCTTCAAATCTATATTTTGACTGTAAAAACCAGTTATATGACTACATATGAGCAATTTCTTTGAAATTACAATATTTTACCGAAATCTGACACGTCGTTTTTAAATAAAAGCTAGACTACGTTGTATGGAATATAGTCAGACTCTGTCTAGGGTAAGGGAACTCATAATCTCGCGGGATGATAAATAAATAAAACAGAATGTAGTCTCAGTATATAAAGTGCAAAATAACGTTTGCTATGTGTCTCGCATATATGCGAGACACATAGAGCTGCATAGCACTGCATAGCACTGCAATTGAATCCTGAGCTATAGCTCAGGATTCAATTGCAGAATTTTTCGTTTAGCTATGAATTTAAAACGCCCTCGCTATAAAAATATTACTTTACCGCTCCTCGTAAAACAATCTACTATTTTATTTTTTGAGTAAAAAGACAACCCTTATTCTAAATAATAATAATAGAAACATTCTCCCATTATTGAATAATTACAATTACAAAAGATATTTGTGTTATGTTTGTGTAAATGTTCTACTGAAATTGAATTTCAGAAGACAAATGGGCCTTCAATTTCAATAGTTACAAAAAGGAATCTAAGAAAATATGAAGAATATTGTTGAACGAAATAAAGGGCCGGGGTCAAAGTAACTTACGCGTAGAAAGTTTATTTCCATCCAAGGGTCCACCCTCGGAAAACAAATTTCATGAATAAATTTTTCCTTTGTAAACAAATCGAGCAGGTCATATTAAATTAAGGCCCTCTTGTGACGGGGAATGCAATAAAAAGCCAAGTTTCAGTGTACGTGTTTACACCGAGTTGCTACGGCAAGTTTATTATTGAGGTTCCTCTTAAAACTATAATATGTTTTTTTCTCTGTGTTCTAGTTTGTGAATACAATAAAGTTGTTGAGTTTACGTGGGTTACTTTGTAAAATAAGAGGTGAAAGAAAACATATAGATAGGTATTCTGTAAAAAAATAAAAGAAAAAGAACAGATATGTTTCTAAAACCTTGTGGGAACTCCACCTGTCCTAGCTCAAATGCACTCCCAGATGAAATGCGTAGGTACAAGAATACGTCGTAGAGCAATAGATTGAGAGAAGAGAGAAACGACTAGGTTAATAAATTAATTTGTTAATATTTTAACAGACTGAACTGATACAATTATATTACATTGTTGTTATCAGTGTGAGAGGTGATAGTTATGAGTCAGAATGATGAGGAAGAAATGAGTAAAGAATTAAAAAAATAAATTATAAAATTTAAAAGATAATGAACTTTGAAATTAGAAGTTAATGAAATGGAGATACGAGTAAAATCATGCAGGTCTTTATAAACTAAATCAAATGTAATAGGAAATCAACTAGTTTTGTTGTTGTTCTCATCTTTAGCTATAGTTCTTCAGACTTCAGTATACATTGACTAGCCTTTTCATCTCTTTACATAAAAAGCATGACATTAACTCATCTAAGAATACCAAAGATCTTGCAAAAACGACAAGAGAAATCGGGACCAATAAAACAATTTGTCTGTAGTTTTATGCTCAGCCGCCTGCCTGACGATCACAAACCATTTTATTAGGTAACTCACACACACACACACACAATTGCAGAAGTTTACACAATCAGTTGCAGAAGAAGGCTAAAAAGCATCTCAGACTAGCTGCAATTTAGGCTAAGTTGTAACATTTAGACTACTTGCATTTCCTACGAATTGATATTTAGACCACTTTCAGCAGTAGACATAATAACATAGGGGACTAGCCGCGATTTAGTCAAACTAACATTTGAGAGTAATTGCAACGCGCAATAGACGAGTTGCAATTCAAACGAGTTCCGAGTTGCGTTTTAGACGAATTTCCATATAGACTATTTGCATTTAAGACCATTTGCATTTAAGACCATTCGATACTAACTCATTCCTTATAAGTCTAAAAGAAATAGGTAACTAATAAAATGATTGCAATACGTGATATATGCCTTAACCCTAACATTGTGTATTCATACTGGCAGAAATCGGCTAGAATTTCAACAGTTTTGACTCGCTATTGCCCAGAGCTTCTATACAATGTGCTGGGATTGACTTGTCAAACACATTTTGATGCACCGAATTCGAATTCTAAATTCAGTTTCAATTCAAAATCCGTTGATTGACGTAGAAAAACTGGGAATGACATTTGATTTTTACATGTTTTTTGCCTTATACGTACGTACGGTACGGTGTACCTGTAGTCACGTTCGCCCTGATGAAGACCTCCGGATGAGATCGAAACATGCCGGCAGTAGCTGACACTATACGTGAGTAACCCGTTAACTCATTGAATAATGTTTTATACCGATAACATTTTTAACAAACTTCAATAAGAAGAAGGGGTATCAATCTGAATGTATGTGTTTTTACGTATTTTATTCACCAATTGTGAAACCGATTTTTATGAATCTCTTTTATTTGAAAGCCTTTCCTATTTATTTGGGCCTGTATTATCGTTGCAGGACTATTGATAGATGACCTTGTAAAATAGCCACTATATAGATAGTCCTATCGATAGTATCAATAGTTCAATAGTATCGATAGCAAATCGTTTGTTCCTAATCTTATCTATAGTATGCTTTTTGATAGTATCGAGAACGTTGATGATGTCGAGCGCTTGTCATAAGCTAGGCATAGGCAAGGGCTAAGGCAACGGAAAAATCTGAAATGTATTTTTGAATAGGTATATCGGTTATACCTATATAAAAATATTATTACATACGGCGTTGCCCGCTCAGCCCAGCACCATACATCGTTCTAATCCTTTTACCCATGAAGTGGTTATAAAAGTGGTCGGAACGCAGTAACTGTATCTGGTAAGATAACTCTTTACAGCCTTTTTACAGCATTGTAAAGCTTTGGATACAGTTAGTTAAAAATAAAAGACCTCTGCTGCGAGGTTTTTGGCTTAGAATACGCATGTGGATTGAAAAAATATTTTTGACAGCTAGATTAAAAAAAAAAACTACAAAGTCTAAGTGAAGCACAAAGTCCTTTTGACGAGTAGGTGACCAACATGGAATTGTATGTGACCAATAATGTTTGTCGACCTCAGTGGCGTAGTGGTCAACATGGTAGTCCGCCAACCAGAGAACCAGAGAGGTTCCCTGGTCAGGGCAAGTTGGAAAATGGCCTTTTACAAATTGTCCTCGGTCTTGGATATTTACCTATACATGTATTTGTTATATAATATAGTAGCGTTGAGTTAGTGTCCAATAACACTAGTTTCGAACTTACTTTGGGGCTAATTTTAATTATTAATACTGAGAAAGTGACTTTCGTTCGGTGTTTATTCTCAGCAGTAGTTGTTATGAAGCGCTGATATCGGTAGCTTTTCTTAAGGGTCCTCCCCGCGCTAACGACCTTGAAAACACAAAAAAAATAATTTCTCTTTCTGTAAGTGAGATTATCAGAAACCCTCGTACAACTTTTTAGCTAGTATCCTTAAGTTTCATTAGAACCTCGAAAATCATTGAAATACAATACCCTGAATTTTCCTTTGCAAAAAATACTAAAAACGGCCATTTTTGACTCTTTTTGTAAAGGTTTCTAAACCGGATAGTATTTCAATGACTTTCGAGGTTCTAATGAAACTTCAGGATACTAGCTAAAAAGTTGTACGAGGGTTTCTAATAATCTCACTTACAGAAAGAGAAATTAATTTTTTTGTGTTTTCAAGGTCGCTAGCGCAGGGAGGAGCCTTAACCACGTAGTGACAGTAATATTTAAAGCGAAAATGAAAGCACAATTGTAAAAAGTCCTCATTACGTTTGCGAACTATTCTCGAATTCCGAATTTAAATTTTTTGCCGTTTAATTCAACCCAAAATTCGTAGTTTCATAATACTCGTAATTCTGAATGTTTGAGTTGCCTTTAGCTCAGGTTAATAATTTAATTGTATGGAAGGGTCGCCGATGTTTCGCATTTAACACTGAAATTCGTTTCTATGAACCCTTTTGTAGTTGTTTGTTTTCTGTGTGTGTAAGTGGCCAACAGTTTGTCGAATTTATCAAGCTGCCTAAAAGGCATACTGAAATAGTTTGACGACTGTCATACGCAAATGTCTGGGAGAGATCCATATATGGGATAAATCCGCGTTTGTATAATTGCTCTTTCGATTTTGTTCTTTATTTTGTTTTTTGGTACAATAGTCATTATAAACAAACAAACAAACAAAGATCATATCGGAAACTAACAGCATAACGTGTCGTCATCATCATGACTTAAGAGCGAGTGATTAACTGCCTCTGTTGTGTAGTGGTTAGAGCGATCGGCTCATACCCGGAGGTCGCGGGTTCGATTCCCGGCGGGGGCAACGACTTTGTGTTGTTGTCCTAGTTTGGTTAGGACATTGTAGGCTGAACACCTGATTGTCTGATAAGTAAGATGATCCGTGCTTCGGAGGGCACGTTAAGCCGTCGGTCCCGGTCACTGTCTTTGACATTGGTCGTTACCTAAAACCATGTCAGAGGCCTTTAAGGCGGTTTAAAAACTCTGACACTAGTGTTAGTCACTAACACACACGACAAGAAGAAGAAGCGATGCTCTTGTCGGTGGAGTTTCTTTCATTCTGTTCTGTTTTCTGACAACCTCTTGACATTTTGATACGACACTCCTATCACCTTTTCCTTGATTTGCTTCATATAGCTGTGCCTGGGCTTTCCTCTTCCCCTACTTCCCTTTATTTTACCTTCTATTATAAAGCGCATAAAATTATCACGCACGTGACTAACGGGGTTGCTTAACTTACAAAAGCGTTAGCAATGCGTTCTACTACCGACCAACCAAGCCCTCTTTCTTATCTTTATCATTATCATCATCAGGTCTTTTTGTCTCCACTGCAGGAGCACGACCCTCTCTGTACTACCCGAGCCAAACTTGGCCAGAGCTGCCAGAGGTCTTGGCCTACACTCTCCACGCTAGCCAGAGGGGTTGGAGAGGAAGGTCTTTCTGATCTATTAAACTATTTTTTTTCCACTAACACATTTTCAATGGTATCCAACGAAGAAACGCCTTTTTACATTTTAATTTTATACTAAACATGCTTTCAAAAGTACAGTTTCACTAGGTTAGAAGATGTTTCTCGAACTCTTGAAAAACTTTTGGATTGTGGATTAGCTCATTGAAGTGGCAGTGGGCGTGGCAAAAAGCACGAAGAACCGATGGCCGATGGCGCAGAAAGATTCTCGAACGTCGGCCACGTACCGGCAAGCAGCGTAGGACACCCACCAACTAGGTGGTCCAAAAACCTGAGCAAGGTTGCAGGAAAGCGCTGGATGCAGACAGCTTACGATCGGTCGTTTCTGAAATCCTTGGGGATGTTTATGTACAGCAGTGGACTTCGTGTGGCTGATGTAATGATGATGATGACAAAACTCTTGAAACACTTTTGTACTTACCTCTATTATTCTTCTAATCGGTCTTAAACTTCTCATTAGCGCTTGATACCGCAGAACACGTAAGAATAGGTACCTATTCTTACGTAAGACGTTACGTTTATCGTATCAAGCAAGCATTTTGTATGTAGGTAAGTTATGGCTCCCAAAGAAAAACACTTTAAACTGGGACTCTTTAACCCTGGCTCATTGAACACGGGACATGATGACTTCCTAATAGCTATGTCACGTTTTCAAGCAGAAATTGTCGCAATCAATGAGACTTGGCTGCGCTCGGATCAAGAGGCGTGCGCGCCCTCTCCTCCCGGCTATCGTCTCCACACTGCCCCGCGGCCCCCGCACATGAAGAATGGTAAGGGAGGCGGAGTCGGGTTTTACGTAAAGCGTGGCCTGCGTGTGCGTGTTGTAGATCACCCGGGTGCTGATATTATTGAGCAAATGTGGTTGTCTGCGCGAGTAAATGGGCATACTTTGGCAATCGGCACGGCTTATAGACCAGATTGGATAAACGTCGACCAGTTTATTGATGCCCTAACAGAGTCAACACTTTTTTTCTCAGACCACGACTATGTGGTTTTTTTAGGGGACATAAATATTAATTTAAATGAGCCGAACCATGCCGACACCCTAAAATTCAAAAATTATCTATATAATTTGGATCTTAGACAGGTAGTTACCGAACCTACGCACTTCACAAGCCACTCTGAGAAATTAATCGACGTCGTGTGCACTAACGCCCCTGTTAGGAATGTTACAGTCACTAAAGTAACCGATCGCGTGGACGGACACGCAATGATAAATGCAGAATTACAACTGAAGAAATCCAAAATACCGCCCAAATTAATTTCTCACCGCCCTCTAAAAAAAATTGATATAGATGCCTTTAATAGAGATTTATGTTCAATTGACTGGGATTCTGTAACTCAACTGAATAATGTCGAGGAAATGGTAGATAGATTCAACAGTCTTGTTTTGGGACTTTTTGATAAACATGCACCGGTAAAAAAAATAAAAATCAGGCACAATCACTCGCTACCATGGGTAACGGACACTTGTAAGCTCATGATAGAACTACGTGATGAGGCCCGCAAAAAATATAGACAAACTAAATCTGATACTGATAAGAAATATTTGGCTGATCTGAAAAAACTGGTTCGAAACAGTATTGCAAATGAAAAAATTGCTTATTTTAATCACCACGTTAATTCTAAAATTAATAACAGTAAAGCCTTTTGGAAGAATTTGAAAGAGAAAATTCTAATTGACCCGAGTAAAAGTGATTCTTTACCCAAACATTTTGATAATGCTGATGACATTAATAATCATTTTTTAAATATTCCTAACACAATTAATAACAATAATTTATCTAATTTAACATTTTATGAGTTTAATCGTTTCAATAATTCAATATTTCAATTTAATTCTGTATCTGAAAATGACATTGCTAAATTTATAATATCAATTGATTCAAATGCGGCTGGTCATGATGGCATTAGCAGGGACATGATTCTCCTTACACTTCCAACTACTCTCAGTGTCATTACGAAGATTATTAACACCTCTCTTCTCACGGGTTGTTTTCCTCCACAGTGGAAAGAAGCGTTAGTAATACCGATACCAAAGACGAATAATCCGTCGGATCTAGCCGATCTTAGACCAATCAGCTTATTACCTTTTCTCTCGAAGGTCCTGGAAAAGGCTGCACACTACCAGCTGTCCAGTTATATTGAAGCAAATAATATTCTACCGATGTTCCAATCTGGATTCCGTAAAGGCCGTGGAACCCAAACTGCGCTAATGGATGTCATAGACAATATTCTTGCTGAACAGGATAACGGACGTGGCACTTGCCTAACTTTACTGGACTATTCTCGTGCCTTTGATAGTCTTGAGACGCCTCTTCTCATCTCCAAACTTTCTTACTATGGCCTCGACCGCCAATCAGTATTGTGGTTTAATAGTTACCTAAGTGGACGGTCTCAGAGAGTAAAACTTGCACGAGATGATGGTTCTTGCCTTATTTCTCAACCACGACCTGTAAATCGCGGAGTTCCACAGGGATCTATACTCGGACCGCTACTTTTTATTATTTACACTGCTGATCTCTTCAAAGTGATAAAACATTGTAAATACCACAGTTATGCAGACGATGTCCAGATATACATATCTGATACACCTGAACATATTTGTGAGGCGGCCCGAAAAATGAACGAAGATCTGGAGAGTATTGCAGCCTGGTCCACAAAAAATTCTCTTGTCCTCAACCCCGGCAAATCCAAAGTCATAATTTTTGGCTCAAATACGCAAATTGCTAAAATAGTCGACCAAAACCCGATTATTACGATGTTAGGTACAGCGATAGATAGAGTAGGTGAGGCCAAAAATCTGGGCATTTTAATGGACGGTGAGCTTAGGTTCGAAAATCATGTTAGCAATATCGTTAGAAATTGTTTCTTTCGTCTAAAAATTTTGTATAAAATACGAAACTTGCTAACGGAGCAGGTGCGTGTTAGGCTTTGTGAATCCTTGATCTTATCGCGACTCAATTACGGTGATACAGTTTACGGACCTCGACTTCTAGAGCGGTCTCAGCGTCTTATCCAGCGAGTTCAAAACGCGTGTTGTAGATTTTGCTACAATGTTCCGCCTCGTAGTCACATCACGCCGTATTTGAACGATGCTTCTATGCTAAATATGGCCTCGCGTAGACAACTACACCTAGCAACACTGTTGTTTGGAGTGATAAAGCATAGGACTCCAGAATACTTATATACGAAGATTAAGTTTAATCCTAACCCTAATGCCAGATCTTGTCGCCCACCACTTCTCGTATATCGTCACAAAACAGCTGCTTTCAGGGGCAGCTTCCGATATCAAGCGACGAAATGTTGGAATAATATACCACCTCCAATAAGACTATATAAATCTATTTTATCTTTTAAAACAAGGTTTCGTACTCACTTATTAGATATACAAAAGATAAATAACCCAACACGTCGCCGGTAGCTGTGGCTGTCACTGAAGGACTACCTCGGTTGTACCTATGTACCTATTTTAATATCCCCACACTCTGTCATACACTCGTGCTAACAGACCTAGTCGTATGATGAGCATTGTGCCATTGCCATCAACCGTTACCATTACGTCAATGCAATTTATAATTTATTATATTTATTTAAAGTTATCAATTTATTCTATCACACTATTTATTTATATCAACATACACATAGTCTTATTTTTGCTATAACATATGGTATTGGATCCGCACCACACATCTCCTCAGGTCACAGCTGAAAATCAGTGTATTGCTCCCGGGCAATATAACCACTGAGCTTTGGCCTTTTTGTATTGCTGTAACACACATTAAACTTATGCAGGTAGGTTTATATATATTTCTTTTTTTTTTTTTTTTTTGTGTCTGCGTTAAATTTTTGTCTTTTGTATAGTTTTTGTACTTATGTGTGTTATAGCTGCAAATAAATGAAATTATCTATCTATCTATCTATCAAGCACAGAACACGTAAGAATAGGTACCTATTCTTACGTGTTCTGTGCTTGATACGATTTGATCTCTGCTTTTTCTTTCAGCTGCTCTACGCAGCTCATTATTTTTATTTTCATACTTGCATGAACATATTGATATGGATTCATTATTTCCGAAAGATTGCAATATAAGTTACACAAAAGTGAGGAGATCGTCTATAAAATAAATCGTAAACGAACATATTTAATTCATTTATTGATAAAATTATAAAACAAAAACCAAAATACCAACTAATTATTTTATACCTAATCATATGTCAATAAACTGCTTATAATTTAGCACAATCACATACATACATCAAAGTGTACCTATTTACATAAGTTAGCACAGATATATTTGCATTTGAGATGTGTTTGAGCAAATTTCATTTGCAAAATAACGGAAAAAAATAAAATAAGTATATATTTTAACGCAATTTGAGCATTAAATGACCAAATTACCATTTGAGTAACACAAAAAGGTTTTAATGACTAAATCGATGTCAGTTAACTTAATATTTACACTATCTTTCGCCTATTCATAGTTTTATACACACCTAGTTGATTCTATATTACTGCGTCTATTCTAAAAGTAAATCAGTCAAAATCTAAATTCACTTTACATTCACATTTATGAAAATGTAAGGTAGATAGAAAATAATATTATAATGGGATGGAAAGTACTTAAACGGTTAGCATCACTGAAGTTGGGTTTTTGTTTTACTGCTCCTTCAGTTAGACCTGTAATCATTGAAAACATTTTACTATTTTCTCTGTTTATCTTTTGGTTGCATAATTAACAAACTTTTCTAAGGATGATGATGTTGCCGTAATATATCAGATGCAATGATGTAAAACACGGCAAGTAAAATTAAATTTTGGTGCCGTGACCAGCATTAGTTGACCAGATTGAACCGTGATTACGTTTAAAAGCTTTGTGGAATTGCGAAATGTGAGATATTCCTAAAATATTTAATGCAGTAGAAAAGCAGTTTTATAGATACATTGTAAAGCTAATTTTTGGCAGAATAAGTGTATTTGTTTATTTACTTATACCAAATACTGGTCACTAGCAAAAATCACAGGAGACAAAAAGTGTAACGTTAATCAAAAACTATTATTAAACCACATCGACCGTACTTTGTATCAAATTCCGTCATGGTAGCTCACGCATTTTCCCAGGGCCCATACTGGCTTATTTTATAATTAACTTGACCCATAATCCGGGATTGTGGGATTACTTACCGCCAACGTTCACCTCGGCGGCCGACTGCAGGCTTGGGTACACCTTTATTTCTGAAAGAAAAGACACCTTTGAAGGATTTCTCAGTAAAAATGTTACAAAAGCGACGTTGAATATAGTCCTTGTTATCAAAAAATTCTGGTTTACTTAAATCAATTTTAATATACTTAATAACGATTTCATCGAAATCCTTCAATTAATATTCGTTTATTTCTCGAATTTCATCCAAATTATTATTATAAATCTTGCTTGATTTACGAAACTGCTAGTTTTATCACAATTTTGTATTCAGGTCGAAAAGTTCGTAGGCGTTAAGCCATCTAAACTACGTTAAATGAAGTATCTTTTCTAGGAGCTGTCTAAGAGTTAAGCCGTCTCTTGTGCCAAATTTAGGTCTAGTTAAGTTTTCTTTGTGAGCATATTTTTAGGTGCCGTAAAGATTGTATGGAACTTAAAGTGAAAATAAATGAATGGTTATCAGAGTTACATACCATAAAGTCGGAGCGTACCCTCGCTTTTCCCCAGCGAGTTGGTACTGACACAGTTATAAGTACCGATGTCGCTTCTGGAGAAATGGTTGATGGTTAGCTTCATAGACACCTTATATGAAGACCGCTCCTCACTTATTATGTACTTTGGCCTGCAATTTTACAAAAAATACAATTTCTTGTCGCTTATTGTATTTGAACTGTTTTTATACATTAAACAGTGTGGATATCCTGAAGACACGATGATTAGCGAATAGACAAAACAATTTCTTTTAAACTATATAAGTGACTATTTCTGATCAGAATCTAGTTCAAGTCAGTATCTCCGAATGGGTTTCGAACGAACATTCCTCAAATGAGTACCATAAGTGCTCAGCCAACTGGGCATTTTGACTTTATGCAACATCATTATCATCATCATCAGGACTTTTATTAATCATCACTTCAGGAGCACGACCCTCTCTGTACTACCAGAGCCATACTTGACCAGAGCAACCAGAAGACTTAGCCTACACTCTCCTCGCTTGCCAGAGTTTCAGAGGTGTCATGATGTTTCTACCACATGGAAAGATTTGGAGTAGTCCTATTCTACACTGTCGGATATCACTCGGCATATTAATATACAACACGTTTATATATATTACCCGTCTAACAGCATCTCTCCGCGGTTCTTCAGCCAATAGTTGATGGTGTTTGGAAATGCCTCCACCGTACATTCCAGGATTACGTCCGTCCCCAGAGGAGCACCCAGCAGTTGGTTTGGCACTATAACTGTGGGTGGAACTGGAAATAAAGAAGAGGTTAAGATATGCAGATAAATTCATCATCATCACCATCATCATTGCCCATGCTGGTCTGGGAGAAACGAAAAAACTTAGAATGTACCAGCTGCTTCTCTTCCCTCGCAGATCGTAAAAACCGACCGAGGGAATGGGCAAAAATGCGAATCATTTTAACAGGCGATGCGACTAGCAACCCGTCACTGTATTGATTTCTTTTCCATCTTCTCGCCCACCATGACGCTAAAAGTGGCTTTTGAGTCTTGCGGCCCTAGGCTCTGCATAGAGCCGCAAGACCCAAAATGCTTTGTCTACCCCATTAGGGATAAAGACGTGATAGTATGTATGTATCACCATCATCAGGTGTTTTTATCTCCACTGCAGGAGCACGGCAAGAGGACTTGGCCTACAGTCTCCACGCTAGCCAGACGGGTTGGAGAGGTCTCATTAATATTTATAGCATTGTTTATCTTGTATTTCCTAAGTCGCTTTTTAGGACATCCGTGGGAGGACTTCGAGTGGCCCTATTCTACTCCGCCGGTAACCTTGCGGCTAATTAATGTAGATACATTATTATATCTTTATTCCTAACGGGGTAAACAAAGCTTAGAGCAATTAGATCCAAAAGCCATGTTTATTGTGATTGGGTGTGAAGATGGTACAATGGAATCAAAATAGTGATGGCTTGCTAGCCGTATCGCGAACTAACATGTGATATTCTTGCACATTCCGTCGATAGGCTTTTACGATGCAAGGGAAGAGAAGCTAATAGTTTTTCATTTTTTTTTCATTCACCTACATTTTTCCTTTCTCACAGTGATAAGAAAATTAATTGAAGTCCCTACTTAGTTTAGATCGTCTAATTTAAAAGTGCTCGCTCCACTTCACAATTTACGCTCACAAGCGAAATAGGTTTTTTTTTCTCAATACATATAATATTTTTACGTCTTTAGACTTTAACTGCTTGTCAAAATGCCGGATGGCAATAACTATGGACCAGTTTATAAATAAATGCTTATATAGGGACAAATTACACTGCTTGTGTTATAGAATACTAACTGAACACTATATTTTATAACAAATACATATATAGATAAACATTCAAGGCCCAGAACAATTCGAAAAAAGTCATTTTTCAACTTGACGGATCGAACCTGGAACCTGTGGGAGGCAGACTAGCATGGTGACCACTACGCCACGGAGGTCGTCAAAATGCCTAAATTATGCCTAAATTAAATGACAAAAACGCGCTATAAGATAGAGCAGACGTGTCACGTCATAAATTTGACGTGTAGTGACAGTTACCAGACTAATCCCATGACTACGATACATGCCAGAGATATGAGACTTAAAGCAATATCTCTGATACATGCGGACGACTTCCGTCCACATTTACAATAGGTATTTACTCCTTTTTTATGGGATTAGGCGGGTCATGTCTGTCGCATGCATCCTGAAAGATGGACACCTATAATCACTAACTGGGCTCCATACTATCGAAGAAAGAGAGGAAGACCAAAAGATGGGCAGACGACCTTATACAGTTTGAAAAAGAATGGCATAACACGTCAAGAGACCGTGATAGATGGAAACAAAGAGGGGAGCCCTTTACCTAACGATGGGATTTATTACAGCTAACGAAAAAAAATTACTCCTACAGTGATGGTAGTCCCATTGAAGTGGAGGGGAGTTCATTTTAGGTTTGACGTTCAATACCTAAATGTAAAAAGGTAAGTTATTAATGACTTAAACACATTCAGCCTACCATTTTTCACGCCGTTTTAGCTTATTTCACCACAAGAATAAATTACCTTAAAAGTAACTTCGGTCATAAAACACGTCTTTCCAGCATATCAGCGGGTATATTAGCCACATATATCAGCCACTTTGTTTAACAACCATTAATCTTCACTACTACTTAAAAGTTACCAAGTATACTGAAAATTACTGCCACTCCAAATTTTAAATCGATTAAGAGTCCCCTTACCCTAGACTTCTCCATACAAACGTAGTCTTCGTTTAATTTTGAAACCACATGTCAGATTCCGGTAAAAATTGGTAATTGTAAAGAAATTGCAATTATCTAGGGTTATAACTGGTTTCCTATAGTAAAATTATGAACTGGAAAGAAAATATAACGATTTAGAAGTTTCCCATACTAATGGTCAAAAATGATATAAAACACTATATTCTATTTCAAGTTCATATTTTTACTGTCGGAAACCAGTTATAAACCTAGATAATTGCAATATCTTTGAAATTACAAAATTTTGCCCAAATCGGACATGTCGTTTTGAAATAAAACGTAGACTACGTTTGTATGAAAAGTTGTATTTTGGTCTAGGGTCGGGGGACCCTTAAGTAACTATAAAGACTCATTGTATTCTAAATGCACGTAAACATGTTTATTCTTAATTGATTGGATGGGCTTGATATATAACGAGAAAATCACGGATAGCAACTGCATTAATACTTCTCTAAACACAATAAAAAAAACAGAGAGAATTTAAAGAGGCCTTGAAAAATGCCGCAAAGAGAAAATGAGATAAGTACTTACAATTTACAGGCGGATAACGATAAGATGGATTTTTCGAGTTTTATGACAATTGCAAAGAATGTAGTATTTTTAAAAGCCTTTCATCATCATTATCATCAGGTTTTTTTGTCTCCACTGCAGGAGCACA
Source organism: Acrobasis consociella (assembly GCA_963555685.1). NCBI lineage: Eukaryota > Metazoa > Arthropoda > Insecta > Lepidoptera > Pyralidae > Acrobasis > Acrobasis consociella. The sequence goes on from OY743108.1 coordinate 18,270,877, forward strand.
ACCTTCTCTTTACTACTACAGCCATTATATTTCAATATCTGTGGACCAGTTTTTACCTAAATTGATGTCCACCGGGGATGCTTTATCTTTAATAATATTTAATTTTTACTCATTGCTGGTATACGGTAGACTCTAAACTTTCCCTGTCTCTCCCATCCTCCAGCCTGCAAAACCCCACACGCTCCATAATACCCTATATTCGTGCTTACCTAGTTTCTCGAGCCTGTTACTGGTTCAACGAGGTTTGACGTGGCTGCGCTAGTAAAACGGACGTGATAAGTTCCTACCCATATCAGCCCGTAGCTGTAAGTGCAATCACGTTTACTCTAAAGTGGACTAAGTTCCTACGCTCTTACTGCGAAACGCTGGCTGGGTGAGCACAGAACTAAACTGAACTGAACTAAGCTCTTTACGTCCAACAGGCAAAGGGGACACGGGGAGCTTGTTCTAACTTGTTTCCTCTTTGCCTGTTAGATTAATATTCTGATTTGCTATCTCCGTAGACAACCAATAACAGAAAATTAAAAGGCCTCTGTCGTGCAATGGACTTCCTGTGGCTGATATAATAATAATGATGGAGGGAATTGACATACGGAGCGAGCCCAAATAAGAAAAAGACAAGGAAAGAAGAAGGCAAATGCCCCGACCTTTCCTTCTACGATTTTCTATCCATTATCTTAATTTTTGTCTAATTGCACGCTAATCGTCGTCTCATAGAGTCATCAGTCTACCTCTAATAGGTATATAATAGGTGTAAGTCCATCAAAAACTTGACCCTGACATGTTGGGAGTAGAGGACTACCTTAAGGCTCCGCTTTAAAGGCATGCATTAATATTAACCTGCGAGATTGACTTTTAACGCAAAAAAATGAGAAATGAATTGCCACCTCAGATCCAATTGAAAATCTTTCAAAGCCGAGAAATCACGATTATTGGATGAAGTCTAAATGCATTAAAATGGAACGTTGAACGTAAATCTAGGATTGGGAGTAAAATTGGCCGATTTCGCAGCGGTTAGTGTGAGCATTCCTGATAAACGGAGTTGATCCAGAATGGTGCCGATGAGCCGTGAAATTCGCTGGATGCGAAGATCCCGACTGCGATGCGTTGTTCTTGTGTTTGTGAACAACTTCGTTGATATTTGTACCTATTAAAGCGTAAAGTTATTCTAAATCTGCAGAAATTTCAGATTTAGACTATTTGTTCAATCTATTGAACAATACTTATAAAAAGTAGGTCAGGCAGATGCCGACGCAGTAGTTTAACGTCATTCATACATTTCGAGTAATCAGATTCAATAGCAATAAATCAGTCTAATTCAAGTACTCAATTCAGGTGGTATTATTTCAAAACCTCTCTCCACGCCACCAGAGCGATCAGCTCACTTCACCATCTATCATCAAATGTAGACGTGGCGATCAGCCCCTACATTTCTTTTGGTCCTTCGTTTGGTCTGAGAAAAGCGGGACCAGTCGCGAGTGCATTTTTGTGATCAACAAACTGTTATTCGGGACTCAGTGGTACCGTGTACTTCCGGACTTTATCAGCGACTTTCATTGAAGCAGTTCGACGATCAGTCAAACGGCAGCGACTCGATAATCAGTCAGGTCGCCACTCATCACTGTTCAAGTAAGATCTGTCCATTACTTACTTCCTTTCTTCATCATGGAACCTGTTATTATCCGTCAAGCGGAAATCTTCGCCAAAATCAATAAACTGCAGATTAATTTCAATAAGGACTCTGCTTCGAGGAAGACGTCAGAGTATTTATCAGGAAAATTAGAGTTGTTAGATAGCCTTTGGGATGAGTTTGATAAGAACCACGAGCTCTTGTTGAAATATCCAGAGGAAGCTGCTCAGTACTTAGCAGGAGGTTCCTATCAGGCTTGTAACGATACATATCAGGCATTTCGTAGTCGTATCTTGGCATTGGGGAAGCTGGAGCAAGCAGTTCAACCTGGTACAGCGAATAAGGCGAGTCAGCCTAAAGGAGAGCTCGACGAACTTTTCACATTGCAACGTACGTATTTCAGAGCATTGAGTAGGTTAATTAGGAGCATAGACGTGAATAAGATTTCCGAAAAGTGGGAAATAGAAGACGAGTTGCGAAATATTCAAGTCAGGTGGACGACTATCGATAACAATCATTTAAAAATTGATAATATACTTGCTGGAGGCGATATAGGTTATGAGAGTGAATTCAATAGGCATGAAACTCTCTATAGGAATATCAAACGTCAGTTAAATAGTAAATTGTCCTGTAGTACCCATTCGGAACAATCAGTTCCAAAACTTGAGATTCCCTTTTTCACGGGCAAGTATACTCATTGGCCCACTTTTTTCAACCTCTTTTCTGAGACTATTCATAAAAATAACTCTATCAGCAAGGCTCAGAAAATGCAACCTTTGAAGGGCAAGGTCAGAGGAGAAGCTGAGCGTCTCATTCAGCATCTTCATATCTCCGCTGAGAATTACGATACGGCGTGGGACATTCTATTACATACGAGTAGATACAACAATCCTCAGGTTCTCTTCACCCAACAAATAGAGCTATTTCTTAATCAGCATAGTATCACGAAGCAATCATCCTTTGAGCTCAAGAAACTTTATGACACAACGACAGAGTGCATCCATGCTATTCATAACTTAGGTGTAGACACCAATACTTGGGATCCTCTGTTAGTTCATTTGTTGTGTAAAAAATTGGATCAAGAAACCTATTGTGATTACAAGGAATCTCGTAAATCACCACGAGATTTAGCCTCGTTAGATGAGTTCATGTCGTTCCTCGAGAGCAAATTTACAGCTCTCGAACCTATCACTAGAAAAGATAGGGAAATTTCATCATCAATCAATAACAAAGATAAACGTTTCTCTAATCAATCAAAATCAAATAATTCTAAACCTTATTATCAAGCCAATAAAAACTATCAACCGGTCGTCAATTACACAAATTCGAACAAATGCGTAATCTGCAATTTGAGTCACAATAACAATTTATACAAATGTAATAAATTTATTAACATGCCACCGGATGTGCAGTTAAAGACTATTACGAAATTTCATATTTGTCCAAATTGTCTGTATAATCATAATGATAAAGAATGTATGTCAAATAAACGTTGTAGGGAATGTAACGGAAAACATAATACCTTGCTTCATAACGCATACTCTCGATCAGGGTCACATTCAGTGACATTCTTCCCATCTCAACCCTCAACATCAACTGCGGTGACACCCAGCCTCACTAACGAGTTGAATGTTAACAACGTGACCGCGCCGGTTGAAGAGATTTTACTCACCACCGTATTATTAGATGTTCGATCGGCTGATGGCACGTTTGTAACCCTGCGCGCGCTCTTAGATCAGGGCTCTCAGGTGTCTCTTATCTCGGAGAACGCGACTCAGTTACTAGGGTTACCGCGTCAACACTGTCAGGCCACAGTCACCGGTGTCGGCCCTAACACCGAACTGACAAGGGGTGTTGTACTGTTACATTGTCGTTCAATCTACGGGGATTATGAAATTCAGACTGAAGCCTTAGTCATGCGTAGGGTCATAAATAACTTACCTAACGCGTCATTTCCGAAAAAGTCTTGGCCTCACCTTCAACATATCAACTTAGCTGACCCACATTACAATGTTTCAAGACCCATCGATATCCTCTTAGATGCTAGCTTCTACTCCGATATCATTATAAGTGGATTGATTAAAGGGCCCGTTCAGGCGCCTATAGCACAGCAAACTAAGATGGGATGGATGTTATCAGGTAATGTGAAAACATTTCAATGTAATGTCGTAATCAACGACCTTCCAGACCTCTCAAAGTACTGGGAGATAGAGGACATCTCTTCCGAATCTGCAGCATCACCGCTGACAGAGGAGGATCAGTATTGCGAAGATTTTTATAATCAAACAATGAAACGTTTGGAATGTGGTAGGTACGAAGTTGGTATTCCAATGAGGCCAGGCTATAGAAATAAATTAGGTCAATCAAAGCAAAGGGCAGTAGCACAATTTATTCAACAAGAAATTAAGATGCAGAAAAATTCTGAATTTTCACATAGTTACAGAAAATTTATGAATGAATATTTAGAGTTGAATCATATGCGACCGGCAGATACACAAAATAACTCAAAAAATTATCTTCCTCATCATGGTGTATTAAAACTTGATTCTAGTACTACCAAATTAAGGGTAGTATTTAATGGTTCTTCAAAGACGACTTCTTCATTCAGTCTTAATGATCTCATGTTCAGTGGGAAAAATATTCAAGAAAATCTACAAGGCCTTTTACTAGCATGGAGATCGCATAAATATGTGATCACTGCAGATATAGAAAAATTTTACCGTCAAATATTTATCAGAGATTGCGATCAGCATCTTCAAACGATTGTGTGGAGAGAGGCTCCACACAAATTACTTAAGGAATATTTCTTAACAACTATCACTTACGGTCTAAAGGCTTCACCCTTCTTAGCCATGCGTACGCTAAAACAGCTGGCAGAAGATGAAGCAAAAAGGTATCCATTAGCAGCATCAGCGCTGAAATCATCATTTTATATGGATGACCTCCTAACCGGAATGGAATCACTTGACCTTTGCAAGAAATTGCAAAAGGAATTGGTGTCAATTTTTGCATCAGCAGGTATGAACCTTAGAAAATGGTCTAGCAACGAGCCTCAGCTCCTGGACGATTTGTCACCAGAATTATTAAATGCACCCCTAGAGTTCAAATGCCTCGAATCCCGAAAGACACTCGGTTTGAAGTGGCTATCATCATCAGATAGTTTCACATTTGACAATCAGTTATGTGATCAAAATAATAAGCCTATTACAAAACGGCAGCTTTTATCAAATATTTCGAAAATTTTTGACCCTTTAGGTTGGTTATCCCCACTCTCAATCCTAGCGAAACTACTTTTTCAGAAAACATGGAGTACTAACATGACATGGGATGAAGAAATATCATCAGAATTACATATAGAATGGGTTCATGTAGTCAAAGAATTTAACACCATAAATAATATCAAAATTCCTCGTTATTTAGGTAACATAAAAATAACAGTTCAATTACATTCATTTTGCGACGCTTCAGAAAAGGCATACGCTTGTGCAATATACCTTGTGACGCACGACGACAAGGGCGAATGCACATCGGCGCTAGTCACTGGAAAAACCAAATTAGCACCGAAAGCAACAAAACAAACTTTGGCGCGTCTTGAACTCCTAGGTGCGGTACTGCTTTCACAACTTCTTGAAAAGGTGTTAGCATCTATTTCTAATCTTGATGCAAAGTTATACGCCTGGACTGATTCTATGATCGTCCTAGGTTGGCTACAGGGAGATCCATCAAGATGGAAGCAGTTTGTCTCAAATCGCGTACAAAAGATAGTAAAGGTCATACCAGCCTCGTGTTGGCAACATGTAAGGTCCGAAGATAATCCCGCGGACTGCGCCACTAGAGGAATTCATAAAAAAGCCCTATCAGATAATAAATTGTGGTGGGAAGGCCCATCATGGCTTTTAAATTTCGATCCCAACTCTCAAAATCATAACCATTATGAAACTCCAAACATTGAAATAAAAAGGTACCATGTGAACGCTGCCTTACAATGCGAATCTTCACTAGTCAGCGATTTGCTTCAGCAACATAGTTCACTGACTCGTGTCGTCAGGGTCATTGCATGGATATCACGATTCGTCATATGTTCGCGCGATAAGCAAAAGGTATTGCTTGGTAATTCATTATCATTAGCGGAATTAAATAGGTCATTCAATTTGATCGTAAAGTCCGAGCAAGCCCAGATGTTTGGGGAAGACATTAATTATTTAAAATTACATGGTCGATTACGTAGTAGTAGCAAGATCATAGGCCTCAACCCTTTCATCGATAAGGATGGCATTTTAAGCGTAGGTGGGCGGTTAAGGCATTCTAGTGTCAGTTACGAAGCTAAAGCCCCGATTATCTTGTCCAGTCATGGACGCCTTACCGCGCTAGTTATAGATCAGGCGCATATCACCACACTGCACGGCGGTCCGCGTCTAACTTTATCTTATATCAGAGATCAATTTTGGATCATCACCGGCATCCGCACCGTCAAACGTCAGTTAAGGAACTGTGTGAAATGTCGACGCTTCAGTCGTGAAAATTATCAACAAATCATGGGTGATCTGCCACCATCCAGGGTAACACCCTCACGCCCTTTTACTCATACGGGAGTTGATTTCACAGGATTCGTAGAGTTAAAGGCTAATAAAGGGCGTGGTATCAACACAACTAAGGGTTATGTCGCCGTCTTTGTATGTCTTGCGACTAAGGCCGCGCACCTTGAGTTAGTTTCAGACTTAAGCACGCCCACTTTCTTAGCCGCATTTCGTAGGTTTTGTGCCCGCCGTGGTACTCCTGCTCACATGTATAGTGACAACGGTACCAACTTCGTGGGTGCTAACCGGCTTTTAAAGAAAGAATATCAGGAGATCATCCAAAATATCAATCAAGATTTTATAAATAATATCAGAGACCTCCAGATAGTATGGCATTTCAATGCACACGCTCACGCAAATGCCGGTGGGCTTTGGGAGGCTTGTGTTAAAAGTTTAAAACACCACCTTAAACGTGTTTTGGGCGAACAGAAGTTAACGTATGAAGAGTTTGCTACGTTACTTCACCAAATTGAAGCGTGTCTCAACTCGCGGCCACTTTGTCAACAATCGGAAAATTCGGATGATGAATGCCTCATCCCTGGTCATTTTCTTGTAGGTGGCCCATTGCTGTCAAGGCCACAGACAGAACCAGAATCACTAACTTTGTCTAGACGTTGGCAAATGGTGCAAGCAATGAATAAAAGCTTTTGGCAATGTTGGTCAAGAGAATATCTACAACAACTTCAGAGTAGGTCAAAATGGAGAACGCCCAATCAAAATCTTAAGGTAGGAGATGTTGTCATAATCAAAGAGGACAACTTACCTCCCGGAAAATGGGCACTCGGTAAGATTCAGGAAGTGTTCCCGGGAAAGGATGGCTATGTGCGAGTCGTTTTATTAAAAACTCAAAATAAAATATTTAAGCGACCCGCGAACAAACTTATTTTGTTACCAGTGCAAGATCCAGCATCGGAACAAAATGATAAATCATCATCTTCATCATCAATCGATCATTCAGATCGTAATAAAAATTCGAGTAGTAATAAGGCCCCGAGAAACAGACGCAGTAGTGGTTTGAACTTGAAAAACTTCTTTATTAATATTCTATTATTATTTACAATTTTTATTTCCCCTAGTATTCAACAGTCATTCAATCAATCACCATTCTACAACATTACTCTTCTTCAACAAAATCAAGGTCTATTTTTTGATAAAATTGCGGATCTACAATATGTTAAGGATGATTGGAAACTAATTGTTTATTATAATATGTCAACTTACTGGGATAGCATTTCAAATACAAAAAATTACGTCAAAAAAATCAAGGAGCTATGTACACAGGTCACTGAACCATACTCAGATATCATTTTACAACTACAGAATGAAGTCAACGAAATTGAACATTATAACATACCACTAAACTCATGGTTCATTGCGACAAAAACGAGGATTGATAAATGGAGTTGGCTATCTGGCTAACACTTTGTTTGGTGTGCTAGATGAAACATTTGCTGATCAGTATAAGAAGGATATTGAAAGAATTGTCGGCAATGAAAACCATCTTCAGTTACTGCTCAAAAATCAAACATCAGTATTAGAGTCAGAGTACAATATCCTGCAAAGAAATGAGAAGGCGATGAAAGATCAGTTCTTCACGGTTGGCCAACGAATGAGAAGTCTATAAAGTTAAAGGAACATCCATTTTGTCATCATCAATTATGGAGGCAAATATCCTTCTATCTCAAGTAAAGAGGATTCAAGAAGCTCTTATAGACACTGTCACGGATATCACTCATGGTCATATCGACACAAGACTGATGTCCCCGGAACAACTGCAGCATCAGCTGAACATCATCTCAGGACAGCTTCATGGAGATTTGACCTTGCCCGTCGACAATGATAGCATCAGAGATATTTATAAACTTCTGAGGGTTGCTGTTAGAGTCATTTCTAATTATCTCATTATCGAAATTAAGATACCCCTCATCAGTAACGATCTTTTCGAACTTGATAAAGTTATTCCTATACCTCTTATCAAAAATAATTCATCTACTCGTATCATGCCTCTTCAGCCCTATATCGCGTATAGTTTAGAGAAAGACAATGCCTTTTTCTTATCCAAAGCAGATATTCAGTCATGCGTTCACGTCACAGAAATCAGAATCTTATGCTCGTTAGATTTGCCTATCTACGATCTAAAATCAAAACAATCATTTTGCGACATTGACGCTCTCAATGCTCACTCTGAAACTCACTTGTGTAAAACGGAAACCAATTCGTGTCAAAATAAGTGGAGTAAATTACATCATAATAATGATTGGCTGTTTTCTTGCTGTTCTACCTGCGCTGTGCGTATCTACTGCGCGACGCAGATGACGGTGCATCGGTTGTCAGGAAACGGTATAATCACTATCGGAAGAGGCTGCACGTTAAAAGGAGATTCATTCAGTTTGTATGCTCATAACAACTTTTATCGGAATATGAACCTTCAACCAAATGTAGTCATGCCTAAAACTTCGATTTTGAACTCTATTTTAAACACTACAGTGCCTGATACTGATAGCCTGGGATTAGGAACATACGGAAATAATCATACATTTGTAGTACTGAAGAGTCAGCTGGACGAGTTGAAGGCGCAAGAGATACAACCTCTGGTCATACATAATATTCATCACTATACGGTCCTTTACTCCATCATTGGAAGTTCAATCATCATAGCTATCGTCTTCACATCCCTGAGGATACGTCGAAGATGCCGGACTCACCGTGTCACGGGTCCTCCTCCTCCGTCTACCGTGGCAGAAGCAGAGGTCACAGCAAGTGTCAGTGATAATATTGAAACGATTCAGTTAAATAAGGTGAAAAGTCAATCAGTGCAAAGCGTGTGTAGTGTCGATATGGGTACGTCGCCTACGTTCCCGCGTCAATCTATTAACGTGAACTCAAAATAAATATTTAACTAGTACGGTTGACTCATACTAACACCATATTGTATTTCATCTTGTATCACCTAACGATCGGTTATATCATTTAAATTTAAGTTCATTAGTCAATGTATCGCTCGGCACCTTCCTCGCCGAGATGCCAAGATGTTCAATCTATTGAACAATACTTATAAAAAGTAGGTCAGGCAGATGCCGACGCAGTAGTTTAACGTCATTCATACATTTCGAGTAATCAGATTCAATAGCAATAAATCAGTCTAATTCAAGTACTCAATTCAGGTGGTATTATTTCAAAACCTCTCTCCACGCCACCAGAGCGATCAGCTCACTTCACCATCTATCATCAAATGTAGACGTGGCGATCAGCCCCTACACTATTGTTTTCTATATCGTGATAGTCGGCAGCGGTTAATGTGATCATTTCTAATGAAGTAAGTAATAATTTGCTCCAGAATGACTGCAATGATTCGCTGGATGCCAAGATCCCGACTTTGATTTTGTGTTTGAGAATTAATTCATTGGTGTTTGTAATATTTTAAGAACTGATAAATACCTATAAAACCGGCGGGCACGCATAAATAGAGTAAGTTAAGGAAGCGAAAGAGGTCTGTCAGGATCGTAGCAGGTGGATATTCCAATGGGAGATTTTTGGTATGCACTTGTTGGCTTTAAATCTTTGGTTTTAAGAAATAGGGAAATAATTGCAGAATATGTAAAAGTACTTTCCTTCAATATAGCTAGGAGGTTCAATATCACCCGGTATATATCAAAGATGTCAAAGGAATACATTTCTATGTAAGTATTCTGTAATGCACATATAGAAATGTATTTGAACCAAGTTGGAAATCGGTTAAGCCAAACGAAGCTCATCTCTGCCGGCAATACAATTAAACGATTACTCCTCTTACCTATCGACGTGTGCCTAACCCGGTGGTACAAGTTACTAGAATAGGGCCAGTAAAATTTTAAATGATATATTCTTTTTTCTTTTCTTTACAGAAGATGATTTGGAGAAAAACTCGTCTGAACAAAGGTAATACGTATTTCGCTTCATCGCTTTTTACCTTGGCGCCAACCAGGCGTCAACGTCACGTAAGCACGTAATCAGCCGTAAGCGGTATGTCAAGTCACCAAACGCTCGTTAACGCTTAGGAGACGCCACGCTTACGGCTCATTGACGGGCGCGTGGACTACAAGCCGTAAGCGCACTGGCACCGCAATTTGTGGGCTTGTTCCGAGTCGAGTCGCTTACGTTACGAATCCGATTAGTGTGCTTTGCAGTAGGGAGCGCTTTTCTCTTCTCCCTTGAGGCATCCACCAAAGCTGTGATAAAGCGAATTGATCTCGCCCTTGTAAGCCGCCCTACCGTATAATTGACTCTTCCCTGTCATTGAGTGCCACGTAAGTGAGGATCTCGAGACCTCATATTGGAATATTTAGAGGTCTGTATGGGTTCTGAAAAGCCTTCAGGATGGATTTAGCTTTGAACTAGAAGACAGACTGAAATAGCTCAGTAACGCTTTGCACTAAAGTAACCTAATTGAGACTGGCGCCTTATCACCCTCGAAATCAATATTACTTACAGGATTTTTGTAAAGTGCAATAAATATTAGAGCAATATCAGTCTTTTAGAATAATTATTAAATTTTCCAAAAAGTATTTAGCATAATATTGGTTCTACAATAAATTTGATGAATTCGTGACGAAAAAAGTGACGGTAATTTTTTTCGCCTAGCCTTTTGCCTTTCCAAAAAGAAACTTTGTTGTAAAAATATCACAATTTCACTTACAATTAACACTAAGCGTGATTCTCTTGCTGACCGCAGGTGGGACGTCATTGGACGCTATGCAGAGGAAAGACCCCATCTGCCTTCGGTCCACCCGTACCAGCGGCAAGGAGCTGCCCACGTAATTCTCCACTGCAAACAAAATTAAACATTAGCTTCAATTGCCTTTTCAAATAATCCGCTAGATGACAGCGAGTTAAACCAGAGACTTGTGACAGGAGTTTTTGGCGGGAAGTCCAAGGGTTCAGTTGAAGTTTGCTTTACATTGATTTTAATGGACTTTATAATAATAAAATTGGTGTAGTTTGGTGTTATAAATGCTCATTCTCATGGACAATATGTGAAATGTTTGATTGTTCGGCGCCATTGGTTTACTAGACACTGGCAAAAAAGAAATACCTTTTTAATTACATCTTCAAATAAGCTGCTAGATGACAACAAGATAATATTATGAAAGCAAAAACAAAGGACCACTTCAAGATGCTTGTAATTCGATTCTATCGCGAAAAAGCAATACTGCAATAATAGTTTATGTATGTTTATTATACGTATTTATTATTATTATTATAAATAAATATGTATGTATATATTATGGTTTATTTTGTTTATATATGCCCTATTATATTACACCCTAATTTATTTCTTCAGATATACTTGTCTAGTTAAATTTGCACCCCATCCATAATCTTTTCTATTACGTCCCAAAGATGAACTGATAGACAATGCTTAGCATTAAGTTGTACCTTTTGTACTTAATCTTAAGATTTTAAGTGCAATAACTTAAATAAAATAAATAAACAAGTTAAACCAGACACCTTTGACATTAGAAATGTCTTTTCGTTCGCTCCAGTGTAGACTCCGATTTCACGAAAAAGTGCGATCAACACACACCCACACTCAATCACGTTTATATTTTTGTAGGGGGAAGAAAAAGCCTTGTTTTGCGTATGGTGGGCATGAATAAGAAAAAAGGAAATTAAAATAGTGATGATTTTGTAGCCGCAACGCTTACTGGCTTTTCAGATTCTGGCCCTGGATTTAAGATAGGCATTTAAAATATGTGATGGAAGATGAGCAGACAGACGGACAGACAGCGAAGTCTTAGTAATAGGGTCCCGTTTTTACCCTTTGGGTACGGAACCCTAAAAAGGGAATGATTGATGAGTTGATATGCTAGCTGCATCGCCTATTAACGTGATTAGGATTCTTGCCGCGCGGAAAGAGAAGCATCTGGAACATTCTCGCCAGGTAAGGATTAAGTACTTATAATAATTTGCTATTTGTGAGATATTTTCTCACGTAACATGTAAATTTTTTCCATCCAATCAAATTTTAATGAGCGTAATAAATAGCCAACACGATGATTTTGTTGTTTTTCATGTCGACCCACCCTTCAATCAATTATATTTCTTTCATCCCTTACCTTCGAATGTTCACATACGTAAAATAACAAAACAAAATAAATCACATGTCAAACTGAACAAAGGAATGGTGGTCAATGATTCCTTTGACTTCAAAAATCGTGGGCAGATGAAAAGTATACCTAAGTTTTTCTTTGATCAGCTTATAAGTACATAACTCAAAGCATTCGAACAAGACGTGGGTAGACAGAGGTTTTGACTGAGTCAAAAATAAATTATTCGGTGCAACTCTTAAAATAAAACGTTACAAAATAGTACCTATAACTTCATTGAAGATTATATCCATTTTCAACATGTTTTTAGATTTATTAATGCAGAACAACTGTTAAACAATGCATTCTCGCGTAGATCTACGCAACGGCATACGAGAGGTTAAGGGCGCTATTTGACTGCAAAAAATCAAAACATCATACTTTTGTATTTCATACAAATCCCATTAAAAATGTTTGTTTTGATATTTAGAAAAAAGTGTCTGATTTGACTTGATGTCATCTACTGGATTCTTTGCTTGTTTCTCTATGAGCGGATTGTATAAAACCTTTTTCCTCCTTCCTTCCACAATTATATATCCTACGTCTTTTTCCTCCTAATGTACGAAATACGAAACAAACCTTTATAAAAATCTCGTCCCCCAGCTTTCTTCAGCAACATAGGCTCATGGTCCTCCCTCCTCCACGTGATCTTGGGAGGGGGGTGTCCACTGGCTTTGCAGAGCAGCGTCACATTGTCCAACTCTTGGGCAGACACGTCCGCTGACGTGTCGTCACTGATAATGTCTGGAGGCACTGTTGAAAGAAAATTTTAAAATTTACAAAAGGGCAACAATCCTTTGTCATAAAACGGTCAACATCATCATCACTAGGTATTTTTGTCTCCACTGCAGGAGCACGACCCTCTCTGTACTACCAGAGCCATACTTGGTCAGAGCAGCCAGAGGACTTGGCCTACACTCTCCTCGCTGGTCAGACTGGTTGGAAAGGTCTCATTGATGTTTATAAGCTTTGTTTAGCTTGACCTAAGTCGCCTTCAACGACATCCACGGAAACTACATGAAAACGTCATAATATGGTATTTTACTCATTTTTCTTAAATATTTATATTAATAAGTAACACAATCCGAAACCGAAAACAAAATTATTTATTTTAATCTTCCCAAATATAGGTAAGTAATTTAAAAGCTTTTAAAATCTGATATAAAGGGTTACTGTCAATTAATAGAAAAAGGATGCACGTACAACGCTTTTGACGTCATGCTAATATGTCTTAAGTAACGTAAATAAAGGTAGTTACATTTTGAGCAGCGAATTCGTCTAGTTGTTTCTAATAAACAGCCCTGATGATGATCATCTAAATCGATCAAAATTCGTCGGCTTTTCCGACTACGTTAACTACTAAGTGCTTCGGAGGGCACGTTAAGCCGTCGGTCCCGGTCACTGTCTTTGACATTGGTCGTTACCTAAAACCATGTTAGAGGCCTTTAAAGCGGTTTAAAAACTCTGACACTAGTGTTAGTCACTAACACACACGATAAGAAGAAGAAGAAGTATCAATAAGTTTTAAATTTCGTAAAGTTTTACGGTCTCTTACAATTTATACGGGCTGGTGCACGAGCACTCGGAAAATTCGACTAAATATTTGTAAATTTTTACTAAAAAATATGAGTCATTATTTTTGGATAATCTTATGACTAACTGATAGAATATTAATATTATTATTATTGATCTACTATTACATTGCAAAATACATGACTTATGTATGAATTTTTATTTCACCTGACTTAAATATAGATACAAATAACAATCTAAAATGCAGATACGCGTAAACAAACATAAAGCTATTGGAGAAACAACACAAAAGTCGCAAAGAACTTAAGTAAATTAGACAGCAAGCTGAATTAGTAACTTTGTAAAGGTGAATTCGACTGTGAATATTTCAAAAGAAAACTTCCAAAGAACGATTTCTTTAAACGATACTGGAATATAAAGGCTCATTTACACGGTGCAAGTCTTTTGACTGTTGTATACAATAAATTGAAGCAGTAGACAACTTGTATTTTGACGATCTCCGTGGCGTAGTGGTCACCATACTAGTCCGACACCCAGATGTTCCGGGTTTGATTCCCGGTCAGGGCAAGTTGGAAAATGGCCTTTTCCAAATTGTCCTGGGTCTTAGATGTTTATCTACTTATGTATTTGTTATAAAATATAGTATCGTTGAGTTAGTATAACACAAGTCTCGTATTTACTTCAATTAAAATTATTTATTGCATTTCATAATGTACATCAGTTTTAACTATTAAAAGTCACTGTCTTAAATTAGGTACACTATGAACCCTGCTGGGGATCGCAACCAAAAAATGGACTACTTTGTAATACTTTGGGGCTAGCTCAATCAGTGTGTCCCTATATATTTGTTTATTATTTATTTGTATGGTCTAAACGAAACGTCAGCTATACAGATTATTTATTACTTCAATAAAACGGTTTACAATAGGCAAGAAACTTACACGGTGTCACCATCACCTTTATCAGGTCATTTTGTCTCCACTGCTGGAGCACGACTCTCTGTACTACCCGAGCCAAACTTGGCCAGAACAGTAGAGCATTTGGCCTACACCATCTAAATGCGCTTTAAAAAGAGAACTCTTTATAAAGCTGACATTCGTTAGCGTTTTAAAAAACTATAAGTATACTGACACCATGGAATTGTGTACGTCTCTACTTTCGTGACTGACACCTACTGTTTTTTTTTTTTGTGTTTTTAAGCTGCCCAATGGCTTCTGACATAGCTTGATGACTGCCATGCAATTATGACAGCCAGTATCAACGGCTTCATTACGAGCCTTTCTAACCATGAAGAAACTCGAGACATTTTTATGCCACTTTCAAGTCCCATGGGCAAAAATATTGTGAGGCCGTTTTGCAATAATAATTGAACGAGTGAGTAAAGCAAGCAAATTTTCCAGTGATCCGGCGTTTGTCTGTATGTAGGTAATGTATTTGATTGGAGCTTCGTAAAATTTGATAGGCGTGTGTACTCAGACCAAATAAAAAATTGGTCGCGGCGTGTAGATATGGTCAATGAATATTTTGATTGCATATGAGGTATATCAGGGGTTGCCGGGATGTAGACTTCGCGAGATCACATTTTAGGACGAACTATCATCTTTGTTACTAGGTTAAAACCATTATCCGACCAATTCATGTAGACTTCTAGTAATATACCATATTTTCATCTGAAAATGTCAACATGATTTGGGCGAATAATTGTTTAAACCTACTAACAAACTTAGTTTGCGTTTTATAATAAGATGGCTAGTGTTTTAAGGTAATAAATGATAATAGATAATAAATATATAGGGACAAATTACACTAATTGAGCTAGCCCCAAAATAAGTTTGAGACTTGTGTTATGGGATACTAACTCAACAATACTATATTTTATAACAAATACATGTATACATGTATAGATATTTCTATTTGAGTTCGTTGTATATATTTTTTTTTTGCCAATAAGCGTCAACCCTCAAAACATTTCAAAGAACGAATTTATAGCAAAACTCAATATCAATGAAATGTCTCGGGTGGCTGGTGAAAAAGTATTTTCGTTGGAAAATAAATCACCTTAGGAGTCGCCATTGGAATTGGTGCCAACTTTGTCGCTAACTGTTCAAATTAGTTCGGAGTTTATACTTTTTTCTCAAGTTTTGAAGTATGGATTTCAATATTGAATTTTCAGTGTGTCTCTGTGGGCAGGAAGTTTAAGAATTTAATAAAGAATTTTGTACTATCTTTAGCAGAGGATGAAAGTTGGGGAGTGTGAGTGGCGAGTTTTATGCGGGGGAAGTTAGGGATTTAGCCTGTAGCGATATTGTGACGTGTAGCGGACACAAACTTAATAAAATGGTTGAAAATCCTTGCTTTGATTCTTCTTTGTAAGATTTTACAACTTTGGTGTCTTTTAAACCGATTTCCAAAAACGGAGGACATATCAATTTGTTTGTATGCTGACCGATAATTTGATGACGCCTTGATCGATTTGAAAAATTCTATTTTAGTTTGAAGGGTGTACTTTCGAGATGATCCCATATAAATTTTATTAAAATCGATTGCGAAGTCTAGGTGTGACGTCGTTTTTTAATTTAAAATAATATTTATAATTATAAGACATAATTAAAGATTTAAAACTGTTATTTAAAAAAACATTTGATTCAAGAAAAAAAGGGACTTCCCTATCTGCTAACTATATAAACGTTAACGATAAAAATAAAATAACTGTATTCATAGGACTGGTATATAATAAGGAGAAGATTACAAAACAAGTTATACGAGCCGTTAATTACGTGTATGAAGACAAAGGAAATTGATTTGAATCTAGCTTGATGTTATTATTCCCACGGTGTTTTTTTTTTTTTCATAGGACTGTTGTATTAAGGAAGAAGATTACAAGACAAGTTATGAGTAAGAGCCGTTAAAAATGTGTATGTAAGAACAATGGAAATTGATTTTGGTTTGAAGTTGAAGTTATTCCCCTGTTGTTGCCCGCGAAGGGCAAGTTTTGTTATCTTTAACAGATTCGATAAGTACTGAAGGCAACTCACCGTATACATCAATGCAGCCGATCTGCCACTTCATACTGGGCTGCGTGTTGATCTGACACATGTAGCAGCCGCGGTCCTCGGCGCGCAGGTGGCGTATGCGCAGCTGCCAGGTCGCGGGCGCGTCCAGCGTCACGGAGTAGCGCGCGCCGAGCACGGAGCGGTCGTGCATCGTCAGGACGGTCTGGTCTTCTGCTCTTAGCCATCCGACCTATTGGAATGATAAAATTGTATGTCATTTATTAGATACCTACACTTCTACAAGTAATAAATAAATAGATACGGACAAAGCACACAGATTAAGCTAGCCCCAAGGTAAGTTCGCTACTTGTGTTACAGGTTGCTAACTCAACGATACCACGCCGTGAGGTTTCCGGCAGAGTAGAATAGGACCACTTCAAGTCTTCCCGTGGATGTCGAAATATGCTAAACAAAGCATATAAACATCATTAGCCCTCTCCAACCCATCTGGCCAGCGAGGAGAGTGTAGGCCAAATCCTCTGGCTGCTCTGACCAAGTATGGCTCTAGTAGTACAGACAGGGTCGTGCTCCTGCAGTGGAGACAAAAAGACCTGATGATGATAACTCTGCCGGAAACCACACGACAATCCCCCTTTTTGTCAGGAGTTAAATTGTTAAAGTTGCTAGCGCCATCGCCCAAATTGGCCTTTACAATCAGCGTGGGAAGAGAAGGGTTGTAGGTACAATATTAATAATATTCAAGCCGTGGTCTACAAAGTAACTCACGTTGAAGACAGAATTTTATTAATACCTAAGCGAGGGAGTCTGAGCTGCTTGGAGACTAAACATTTCGTGCATATTAAACTTTTGAGATAACGGAGCGACTTAGTTGTCGAAGAAGCTTTAGAAATAATTTTAAACAACTTTAGAGGAATTATTTTTAATGCCTTTTTAACGCCATTGAGGAAGAATGATATAAAGTTTATGTTTTAATGCAGAAACTTGGTTACTTTGTAGGTTTTATGATGTAACGTATATGTATGTATACCTCGTTATTGTCTTTTTTAGTTTTAGTAAAGTCGTAAAAACCTAAGCCTCCATTTAAAAAAACCACATACAATTATAAGGATCTCTCTTGTGTAAGCTTCCTTCGGCATGCACACCAATGTAGACTTAATATTTTTTCTGACTCATTAGTTAGATTATTAAAAAGTATGTCTATTTATCTTTTCTCTTATTAACAAATAATAACGAAGATACAGCGCACAAATTTAAAATTTACCCCCACTCCGAAACTTCAAGCGTTTCTTTGCATTGCACTTCTTTAAAATTTTTACCATTTTATTCAACGAAAAAATATGGGTACCTATTCTATCTAGTTGAAAAAATCTGGTTGACGGACTAATTAAATGAATATATATTTTTCACCCTGTCCACATTCCTATCGTAGCTGCAGAATATTTTTAGTCTTCTTCTTATCGTGTGTGTTAGTGACTAACACTAGTGTCAGAGTTTTTAAACCGCCTTAAAGGCCTCTGACATGGTTTTAGGTAACGACCAATGTCAAAGACAGTGACCGGGACCGACGGCTTAACGTGCCCTCCGAAGCACGGATCATCTTACTTATTAGACAATCAGGTGATCGGCCTACAATGTCCTAATCAAACTAGGACAACAACACAAAGTCGTTGCCCCCGCCGGGAATCGAACCCGCGACCTCCGGGTATGAGCCAAACGCTCTAACCACTACACCACGGAGGCAGTGGAGTAGAGGAGGTAGTTTTTACTGTGAAGTTTAAGTAATCATAGAAAGAGATAGTCCTCTTTCAGGCTAAAAAAACATTCTACACAGACAGTTTCCTCAATTTTCCTCCATGTCTGTCTGTCTAATCATTAGCGGAATAAGGGGTCAAATTAAATTGTCAAATATCTCTGATCATTTAAATGATAATACATATATTTGATCCAATATAATTTCAAAGAAAATGAATTATGTGTACATTATCCAATATCATTGACTCATAGATCTATGATCCTAGATAAATGATAGTGTAAGCCCCTAAAACATTTACTCATCAATCAATGGTCTTGACAATTTACAATACAAAATTAACTCTCATTGTTCCGTATACTTGCTGGTAATAAAAAATACACCTTCTTTTAAAATGTCCTCACCCTTTTATCTTTTAACTCTATTATTTTTAAAACTTTGCTAACAAGTATGAAAGACTGTCTTGCCCGTTATCTTGAAACTTTCAAACAGAACTGTTTATTTTTCACAGCTTGGTTCACATTTCTTATTTTTATTGAGTTATTTTGTAGATTAATTTGTTCTTTTTAGTTTTTCACGTACAATTCGGTGGAGTTAAGTTTGTATCTGGTGTGATGACGTTGCATTGAAGTTTAGATACGGTACGAATAAAGAATTTAATTAACAATTTTTGAATCAATTTCATGAAATTAATTGTTACTACAGTAATAAAAATAATATGAAAGTCATTTATTATCAAACTAAGAGAAAACATACAAACATTTCGTTAGTTTCCAACAATTTAAATCAGGTACTTTTTTCTAAACGTCAAAACAAACATTGTCTATGAGATTTGCAAAAAAAAGCACGTGACGTCAAACTTTTTTGTATTCAACATGTCAAGTCAAATAGCATTCCTATATCAGTTATTCAGCAATCATCATCATCAGGTCTTTTTGTCTCCACTGCAAGAGCACGACCCTCTCTGTACTACCAGAGCCATACTTAGCCAGAGCAGCCAGAGGACTAGACCTACACTCTTCTCGCTGGCCAGACGGGTTGGAGAGGTCTCATTGATGTTTATAAGCTTTGTTTAGTTTGTAGTCCCTAAGTCACCTTCTACGACATCCACGGGAGGACTTGGAGTGGCCCTATTCTACTCTACCGGGAACCACACGGCTTTATTCAGCAATAATAAATATAAAATCACGTTGAAAATGGATGTGATCACTGACAAGTGACATTATTTTGTGATGTTTAATTCCCGTATTAGAACAAAACAATTTATTTTTGGCCCTGGATACTACCCAATTACAGCTTTTTTTTTCTTATCCTATGCTAGTGTCCCACTGCTGGGCAAAGATCAAATCAAAATCAAATCACAGCTTTATTAAGACAACAACAATTTTAATTTTTTTTTTAATGATTGACATGAAAAAAAATTACAGAATCGCGTTGAAAGAGCAATCTATGCCCAATTGTCCGAAAAATATTTATTATCACTATATTTATGACTAGACAATTTATTTCAAAGGAGGGCGCCTCTTTTGCATGGTATTTCTTCATTTTTTGGACCCATTACATAACATGGTGAGTAGGTAAGTAAGTACATGAATTTTGTTAGGATGTCGCGAACTATAAGTACGTAGTTGAGTTCATATAATAATAGTGATTTCAGGAATACTACGGTTGAGATATGTCAAAAATGTCAACAGAAAACTTGTAAGTTGAATAATAATTTCAGGAAATTCTATTACTTTTAAATTAAATTGGATGTAATTAATTCGTATTCGCCTTACCGCTTTCGACAAACTTAAAAGAAAAGTATTTCAACAAATTCATATTTCTATTCAAAGGAATTCAAGGAACGAAATCGATTACCATATTTCAAACGAATTAGTTAATATAACCAATCAAAACTAAGTTAAATGCTAAGAAAAAATATCTCAGCCAATAGTCCAAAACCTTTTTACATAATAAGATTCCGTTCCGAAATTTTCTTCATAAGATTCTGTTCCCAATTTTTCTTCACAAACATAAAATCTAATTGCAAGTACGCCCCAGTAATTTAGTTTGGCAAACAAAATTATCATTTTCACCTTTCTTGCAAATTCTGAGAACAAATAAACGTTATAATTAGGTTATCTGAGACTTTATGAGAAAATATATTGCACGATTTTCTTGCTCGCAAAATTGAAAATGGATTTACTGAAACTAAGTTTAAAGTATGAACTCAATTTTTAGTATTTATTTTTTGAGTGTCTTTCCCTCCAAATTGATGAATGATTTTAGTAAAATCATTGTTGTATTTTTTTGTATAATATAATAATAGCTGATGAACGTGACGTTGCCAAAGTGATATAATTTTCATATAAATTACCACATAACATTCCTATATGAATTGTTATATGTTGTTAATCCTATTAATCTTATACCTTTAAACGAGCAATTCTTGTATGTATATATATTTATTTATAAATTTCTGTGATCTCGAAAACGGCTCTAACGATTTCGCTGAAAATTTGTATATGGGGGTTTTCGGGGGTAAACAATCGATCTAGATTAGTTTTATGTTTGGGAAAACGCGTGTTTTCGAGTTTTCATGCGTTTTTCTTTCCACGCAGAATATGGTCCCTAATTTCCTCGCGCTGGCCGCCATCCGCTTAGCTCAGTGGTTAAGGATGCTGACCGCTAGAAAAAGTGTTACGGGTTCGAATCCCACTCGGTGACTTACTTTTGTTTTTTTTTATGTTCAAATTTATATATAATTTTTTATTTTGTACTGTTTTTAGACAAGTTTAAAAAAATGTAGTTAGCAAAGCTCGGTCACCCAGGTACTATTATAAATGCGAAAGTGAGTTTGTATATTTGTTTGTTACCACTTCACGCTTCAACCACTGAACCTATTTGGATGAAATTTGATATGGATATAGTTTGATACCCAGGAAAGGACATAGAATAATTTTTATCCCAAAATTCCCACGAGGAGCGAAGCCCACGGGCACAGCTAGTTTAGGTAATAAACTGTCTAAATACCAAAATTTTATTTTAATCCGTTTAGCCATTTTGGGTGAAAGTAAAATGAATGTCAATACAATATTAGTAGAATGATTAATTTAAATTAAAATGCTATATAATGTTTAACCTTTTGTCAGTGTAAAACACCAGAAGTGCTTTTTTTTGAAACGCGGAGTCACCTAATTGAATGGCTTTTCCATACAAAAAATCGTTTGTTTAGTGACTCCACATTTGAAAAATAGCACCTCAGACACAATATACAACGCATGTCGACCAGATTCCAGTCTGCTCACAGACGAGACCATAAGTAAAGATTGCATTATAAATTATGATATAAGTAATGTTTTAAAATATTCTACAATAATACTCGTCTTGTTAAAGGTAGAAAAATTCTGCGGACCTCCTTTGATTACATTTTCAAGGAGGGTTGACATTTAGACAGGCGGTCGTTAACCCTTAGCTGTAAGGTTCAATGGATTTGGATTTTTCTGTAAAACATTGCAAGATCTTCTTTCTCCTTCGTTATGATGACTGATTAATATGGACATGACCAATGAGTAATAATTTGCCAAGTAGGTACAGTAAAAGAAATCCAAAAAGATTATTATATCCTACAGTGAAAACATGGCTGTATAAATCTAATAGTTTCCCTATGGTTGTACGAATCTGCAATGAATTTCCCAAAGATATCAGATTAATGCAGAGTATTAAACTATTCAAAACTGTTTAACTGGCTTGTAAAGAAGTGTTTTTATAGTGTCAAAGAGTTTTTACCTGCATGTTCACATTTATAATGACAAGTACTAAGAATTTGAAATTGACAATAATAAAATTTTGATTGTATGTAAATTTTGATCAATTAATATTTATTAAATTCAAAAATTTGTAATAGTTGACATAATAATGTCTGTTGCATGTCAGTGATGACAAAATGTGTGAGACTCGACATATTACTTTTGTACTATCCAATTGTACCACATTTTAAGCAATAAAGTTTCATTTCATTTCACTTTATTTCATGACATGTCCATGTTAATATGTTTGCAAAAGAAATAGGCGGAAAGAGAAAGTTCACCTATAACTCCAGAGCACCATTTTAAACCTTGGCAACTATTTCACTCCTCCTAACATTTTCTAATTAATTTAATAATAATTAATACTGGACTGTGAACAAATTTTAACCCGTACTTTGTTTGTGAAAATTAATGGATCCTTGAAATTAATTTTTGTTGAGCGCACCCTTTATCTGTTACAAATATTGTTTGAAGTAATAATTAATTTTGATTTTTATGATAATACAGCTTTGCCCTTACAGGTTATTGATAAATGGTTGGTTATCTATAGTGTTGTTTTTGTTCTTAAACTTAAAACACACTCAATACTGTAAAGAAACTTCAATACTGTGAAAATGAGTACAGTGGTCGTTCCGAAGGGCTGGTAGTTTTTTTTTATTAAAATAAAATTTTAATATATGGACACTAAACGTAAAGTAAATATTAGAATTTTTAATTTTTTGAATTCGTCTAGCTCGCCACAGTAAATAATAGTGCTAATATTATAAAAAAAAAACCCTTAACACAAACAAAACATTCCAAGCAAAACTAAAAAGAGCAATGAAGAATTTGAATCACGCCCGGGCCAAATTGATTTGGTGCCAAACAGTTGCGTTTAAATTCTTAATCTGCAGTAGACTTCATGTTGCAGATATGTTAGCGATTCGTACTAAAAATTATACTAAAAATGCTCCTACGACAAGAGCCGTGCAACTACTTGGGGACATGCTCGTTATACACTTTGAACTGGATGTATTTAGTGACTCAGTAAATGTATTTATGCAAAATTTATTGACATCTCAATTTAATTAATTATATTTTTTACTTATTTTTAGTATATTACTCGATGACATAGCTTATTTGATTTTTTTAATGAATATCGATCAATGTGCATGTTCTTTATTTTATGTTATTTTATATTGTCTTGGTTATTGTACCTATTTCTTGACACATTGCAGATGCTTTAGTGAATAACTGTTAATCTGTATGTTATTTATAAATAAATAAATAAATTATAATATGGCGGTGTTGTTATAGTTCCTCGTAGTAGCGTAGAGGTTACCATATTGATATAAATAAAATAAAAAACTAATATTATCATGAAAAAACCTAACGCAAACAAAACATTCCAAGCAAAACTGAAAAAGGGCAATGAAGAATTTGAATCACGCCCGGGCCAAATTGATTTGGTGCCAAACTTTTGCGTTTAAACTCTTAATCTGAAGTTTAATACTTGATACTATACTATACTGACATGATAATGTGGTGGTGTAATCTACAATGTAGATTGATCTCACGATTTTACTTTCGAGTTTTAGTCAACATTTTTTGACTTTTAATTTTTATTTTGACTAGCTAATTAGGTCTTACTAACGATCCTTATAAAGTGACCTTCGGCTCCAAAATCAATATAAAAACACCGTGTACATGTAAAAAAGAAAATAGTATCGTGAAAAAAAACCTCAATGCAAACAAAACATTCCAAGCAAAACTGAAAAAGAGCAATGAAGAATTTGAATCACGCTCGGGCCAAATTGATTTGGTGCCAAACAGTTGCGTTTAAATTCGCAGTCACGCGCGTTTTATTGTGAGGCAAAAGTTACAATGGCCGGCGAATAGTAATCGCTTTCCGGTCCTAATGTTACGTAATACTTGAAATTCGCGCCGAACCCTTTGGGCGAATTTGCAAATATGGATAGGGATTTTTAAAATTTCCGGTCACGTGTCTTTAGTTGGAGTTATGACTTTAAAAACTAAAAAAAAACCTAAATTGTGAACTCTCGTGTCCCTTCTTACGAACCAATCTCTCTCTCTCTCTGTAATATAGACCTCCTTGTTGTTTTCGATAACAGCAACCTCAGACAAAAACTATTATGAAAGAATTGCCGAGGTCATCTGCGCGGGAAATTGTAAATTTAATGCAATTGTGGGAAAGGTGTAAGTGGTTGGTAATTTTTACTTTTTCGCTACCTTTTTCAGGTGTTTCAAGAATTTGCAGTAGTAACGGCCGCACCTTGGGGCTAGCCCCAAACTAAGCTCAACCTTGCATTATGGAATACTAAATAAGGCAACGATACTATACTACATAAATACATTTATATAGATAAACACCCAAGACCCAGAATTTCGAAATAGGCCATTTTCCAACTTGCCCTAGCTGGGGATCGAACCCAGAACCTCCGGAGAGGCGGACTGGCATGTTAACTACCACGCCAACGGTCGTCAACGGTATTAATAGCTTACACGAAAAATACCCCGTTTCAAGAATACCATTAAGGTGCCATGTTACTAAACGTCGTATGCTCATAATACTTCATTTCACCGCACACTTTATCACAGCTCCCGTGTTATGCGCCAAATTAATGGAGTCTGTCAAATGGCTCTTCAAGATATAGAGAATAAAGGATTTTGAATGTGGAGGGGTGGGCAATGAAGATGTATTTAGGGGGTTGTAAAAGGATGGTAATGGTAAGCAGAGCGGCAGTAAAATTGTTCTGGATGGGTAACCGCGTACGACACTTAAGAGGGGAGTGGTATGTAATGCATGTCTATTGAAGAATACTACAAGCTTTTGCTCTCGGCTTCGTTTAACGTCTATCAAAAACTTGGATCATGGGGGGTTACTCTATAAAAATGTTAGTGATACATCATACGTTAGTGCTTAGTGTTGCATGACACTGAAAAGCAGATACACTTGCGTACCGCTTTTGGAAACAACGCCCAGCAAAATTATCCAAATAAATATAGAAGGTCTAACAAAATATAATAATACTATTTTAAGGGTGAATTCAGTCCGGGATAATGAACAACTTTCCCCAAGGGACTTATTAAGTCAAAACATGAAAAATAATTTTTCGTTTCCCATACAAACTCGGATCAGCTGATCGGTCAAGTTGTATGGAAGGCTGAAAATTACTTATCATATTTCAATACGTATTCCTTGGGATAGTTGTTCAGTATCATTCACTGAATTCACCCTTAAAATAAATAAATACACAAATAAATAAATAAGTGAATAGATAAATAGATGCATAGATGAACAGATAAATAGATAAATAGATTAAATTATGAAAGAAATAATTCATTTATTACGGGGATATCCCTTCCTCATTGTATACGCATATTTTTATGTAAAAAGTCATATGATAATATCAAATCTCACACAATCTCTCTAATAAACAAAGTTTGTTAAATATTACATTAAAAACCGCCGTACTATTCAGTTATTACAAAAATACCTTAGTTGCATTTAAATATGAGTAAATTAAGAAAATACTAAATAAGCGAAAATCTTGGTGGTATTTATACGAACTCAAAAATATACCAAACCTCAAGTACAATGTGATAATTTTTCTTTACACAACTCTAAATCAACCTTGAAAGAAGAAAACACGAAAGATAACGACGACAATTAGATGTTTTATGAATGAAAAACATAAAAAAAGCAAGTGGGGTGAGATCGGATCGGAAGACAAATTTATTAATCGCGGATAATCCGAGCTCGAAGCTTTCTTCAAACAAACGCTTGTCATCAGAACCGGGATGGTCCAATATTTTTAAAATATGTTTAAATTTGAATTAAAACTAACATTTTAAAACTTTTCTCTTATGCCAAGTAATCTTGCTCTTAACTTAATTACATAACCTCCTAACGATAACTTAAGTAGGTAACTTAAGTAAGTAACATAAGTAAGTGATTTGAGTGACTTGAGTTAGTGACTTAAGTAAGTAATTTAAGTATTTATCTTAAGCGAGACAAAAAGTGAGTGAGAGAGAAGAAGATAAAACTTATGATTTAATTTAAAGCAGTGAGTAACAATGAAGTGTTCAATGTGATGGAAATTCGCGCGAGTGACAGTATAGTGACAGTTCCGCACGTGAATGACAGTGCAGTAACATTTCCGCGCGTAAGACAGTGCCGTGACGTTTCCGCGTGCGTGACAGTTAAGTGATATTTTCGCGTACGTATCAGTGTGGTGATGCACATAAGGTGACAGCGTGGAAAGGACTAGATCGCTGTTGTGAACTCCCACTTGAGTTGTGAATAAAGAACTTTTCCATAGGAATGCCGTTTCCTTTCCTATCCCCAACCCACTCTCGTGACAATACGTTTATTAATATGCATGTCATTGGTCCCCTAAAAATAAGAAGAAATGGCCGGAATAGTTTAAGTGATTTGGTATAGCCAATTTGTGGTTACGAACACCTGCTGCTTGACGTCAAACTTATTTGGGAATCTGTGCGAAAAGTTTTACAACCGATCAATCCTCTTTTAAAGGGTGTAGCACGAGAAGTGTACGCTTATTCCTTTATCAACCTTTTACAACATTCACAGATGAAGTGTTCCTATTCTGAAGCCGGTCACACGTTATTGTGAGACAGTAACGATTTGTAAATAAATAAACAGACAGACATGACAGATATGAGGTGCGTTGACAAGCAGCAATATTTTTATTTTGTTTTTCATATATACTAAACATAAAAAGGTTCATTCCTGAACGAATCAATTCACAGACAGAGAGGACAAAATTTATTACTTGGTTTAAACTATTAACCACTCAAATCAAGTTGACATTGATACATGATATAGTGCCACTTTACTAGATGCCTACTTAATTCCGGCGGCTGATGGTTTAAACCTAGTAACAAAGTTAGTCCTCGTTTTATAATCAGACGGTATCATATCTAAAGCTTTCGAAAAACACTTACCTTCATACAAGTTCAATATGTTACATTGAATTATACTCAAAGATTTAGAATATTATTATTTTTGTATACGATTTTGATGCAATTTTACGCAAAACGACTGCGTCTTTGATGTGCGGGATCTAATGCAGCCCTTATAGCATTATGAGCATTATTACTTACCGCCCGCTAAAGTAGCCTATGTGTTAATCCAAGATGTCAACTTCCAGCATACCAAATTTTATAAAAATTTGTCCAGCCGTTTGCGCGTGAAGAAGTAACTAACATACACATACACTCATTCTCAAACTTTTGCCTTCTTAGTGTTATAAGGTTTAAGGTGTGTATTAATATTAGTGTGATGTGGGCGCATTGGATTAAAACCAATAAAAAAGTAAGTAATTTCATATATTAAAAGGTTTTTATGATATAAAGTTATTGATAGTAAAAACACAAATAAATATGAATGTAATATAAATAGGAGCAATAGATAATTTTGGTGAATGTAAGATGAGAAGACTGATGATGTACATACTCGTACAATTCTTTTATTAACAATGAAAATCCAAATAAAGATATTTTAATTTTATTCAAACAAAGTAGAAAATAACTACCCTTTGTTTTTTACGAGTTGTAAATGGCATAAAAAGGATAAGCAAAAGTCCTATCCCCCTCTTAGAAACACCGCCTAATTTAACCTCCAAATCCCACTTAAAATCAGCACTTGTACCAAACCGCGTATAAAATTAATGATACCTGTCAGAATCCGTAGAGCGTTCCTGAGACGTGAAGGTTGTACACAAAGCGGCCATCACTCACTTGCTCAACAAAGCAGCAATAAAATGTACAGAAATAAAAGGAGATAACAGATATATTTGTCATTCGCTGATGGTGTTTACAAGCCTTATTATGGGGAGAGTTATGGCCTTCTATTGTGCGATTCCTTTCCGCTTATGCCAACATATTTCATGGTCAAATGGATAAGACTCCTGCCGCGCGGATTGCAGAAAAGGTTTGTATTTTGCTTTTTATCTGATTGTCGTATTCTGTACAGATAAGATTTCAGGCGAAATGGTAGCAGAAGTGGCGCCCTTATTTAAAATTAATTGTCTTAAAGTAATAAGCGGCCAAGTGCGAGTCGGACTCGCCCATGAAGGGTTCCGTAGTAGCAAATAACATAAAATAAAAGTCATGTAGTATTTTTTTTAGTTTTAATTTTAAAAAAAACTACTTACTAGATCTCGTTCAAACCAATTTTCGCTGGTAGTTTTCGTGGTAATGAACATCATATATATTTTTTAGTTTTATCATTCTCTTATTTTAGAAGTTACGGGGGGGGGGACACTTTCTTCCACTTTGGAAGTGTCTCTCACGCAGTATTCGGTTTAGAAAAAAATGATATTAGAAACCTCAATATCATTTTTGAAGACCTATCCATAGATATCCCACATTTTTGGGGGTTCCCCATACTTTCATTAAGCCCATACGTTTAATGAAAGTATGGGGAACCCCCAAAATTTATTGTTTTTTTCTATGTTTGTGTCAAAACCTTAATGCGGTTTTTATAATACATCTACTTACCAAGTTTCAACAGTATAGGTCTTATAGTTTCGGAAAAAATTGGCTGTGACATACAGACGGACAGACAGACAGACAGACAGACATGACGAAACTATATGAGTTCCGTTTTGGCCATTTGGCTACGGAACCCTAAAAATGGGGATAATTAAAAATTTTACTGCCAACAATCTGTAGAAAGACCTTTAAATTATTTTATAAACAGCCTTTAAAAGTAATTGCGTTAGTCCATCTAGTTCTAAAACTCGTTTTAAAACTAAACGGGTTATGAATAATCTTTCAAAGGTTATTCATTAAATAATTAAAGTTCTTTCTACAGATTGTTGGGAGGCAAATTTTTAATTATCACCATATTTACTTTAAAACAATTTATTTCAAATGAAGGCGCCATTTCGCGTCAACATACAATTAAAAATAGATTTTAGTTTTAGTATAGTGGTGGTGGTTATCGTGTTGATGTGGGCAACATCGGTGTCAGATTTTTCAGGTTGCCTTAGGGCATCTCACATATATAGCTTGACGACTGCTATACAACGATGACAGCCGGGAGCAACGGCTTATACGTACCTTCCGAAGCACGTTATTAGTAAAATATTTACTGAATAGTAACGTGATGACGAAAAATCTTGCACTTTTTTAGCTTAACGATTGCCGTACAATGATGGCATGCGCGGTGCTTACGGCTTTACGTGCCTTCCGACTAACGGAGAGGCTCAACAAATCTTTTATATCACTTATGGTCACCTATCTAAGTGCGGACCACACTCGTGGCTGCTTAACTTGCAAAAGCAATAGCAGTAGGACCACCGAGCTCCTTTCCGTGAGACATTCTCGGAAGTATCTCTAAATCCTTTGAGCCTTACGGGGTCGAAAAAAGTCAAGAAAAACAAACATAAATGAAATCTATGTTTATATAGTCAAATAAGGGTAGAAATAGATTTCAATATTATTATTACAGCTTAAAATTACTTAGTAAATTAACAACTTAATAATTCCCTGTAAGCCATTTCTTTTAAAAATAAGTAAATACGAGAAGCAAATTAGATTCTGTAGATTCTATTTTAGTATTTAATTTTTATATTCGCGCGTGAAAATTAACACAATTTATTCAAATTTGTCTAAATTTCTCAGTAAAATATCCTTTCTGACGCCTTTGCCCGGATTAGCAAATAGTTCGCTTACATCTTTAATTAGCCTGAATATTTTACACGTCTAGACAGAACTTAGACGAAGATGTTACTACTATAGTGACAAAGTTTTACCAATTTGCTGTATTTACAAACGACTTTTAAAACGGAGGAGGTTATCAATCGACGCGACCTTTTTTATGTATGTTCACCGATTATTCTATGAAGCCTGGACCGATAAGAAAAAAAATTTTTGAAGTCGCATGTTTACTTGTTTGTTGTTCCTATAATTTTTATCAAAATCGGTTTTGTAGTTCAAGGTTGAAGTCTGTTCTTAGTTTTGAAAAATTTTACACTGTGCACTGTGCTACTAACTTCTGAGCGTTGTTATGTAATGTCATCATCATCATTTCAGTCGCACAATGCCCACTGCTGGACTAAGGCCTTACCCAAAGATTTCCAAAATGACCGATTAATGTACTGTATCTAAATATTATTTATCAACATCTTTTTTCGACTTCAGTGCCTTGGATATCATAATGTACATACAGATATATTTTGGGTTAGTCAGACTATTGTATCGGGCTCTCTTTTTCTTCTGTTTGTCTGTCACCAGGCTGTATCCCATGAACCGTGATAGTAGAAAATATTAGAAATGATCATTTAAAACTTATGAAATTTTTACAGATGATGTATTTCTGTTGCCGCTGTAACAAAAAATACAAAAACCGAATAAAATAAATATATAAGTGGTTAAAAAAGTAAAAAAAATATTTATTTCTCAAAAAAAAATCTCTTAGGGTAATACAAAAAATAAGTACATGTATGAAAGTTGCCAGCACCGATTTATGGAGACTGGAGACTGATGAAGGCAAGCCCTGTGTCACAGTTCAAAAGTAGGGCTCCCATAAACATGATTTTTTATACATTATATATAGTACGTGTGCGTTAGTGAGTTTGCGAGTCCGACTCGCTTTTCAGTGGGTTTTTTTTATAGTATATATCTACAAGCGTATTACCTAGAATATAACATAATATATGTTTTATATTTATATATAAAGTTTTTTTAATATAAAACCATAGAACTATTAGTACTTACCTATAACAATATTAAAAAACTAAAATAGCTAATTTGCCTAAAAAAAAAAGTTATTACATCTACGAATTTCAAGTTAGTTTAAATAAATTTAAAAATGAATTTATTAGATTAATCAAATAATCTTCACTACTCAAAGAAACCGAGTTAAAATAATTAAAGTGAACACTGAAAGTTGGACGTAGCGATGTCCCCCGACGCCAGTAATGCAGAATGTCTATGTAAATGAGCAAGAAACTTTCACGATTTACAGGCGAGCCAGTTTTTAGGGTTCCTTGAGCACGAATGCTTTCTGACAGTTCTAATTTCACGAGCGATTTCCTTATCTTTTGTGGCATATGGATCTACTAACCCTAATATTGGGTTTTTTTTCACAGATGATGTATTTCCGTTGCCGCTATAACAACAAATACTAATAATAGAATAAAATAAATATTCAGGTGGGCCTTCCATTACAACAAACATGATTTTTTATAGATAATGGTACGTAACCCATCGTGCGTAAGTCTGACTCGCACTTGTCTGGTATTTTAACTCAATACAGTGCAAAGGCTACAGATTACTAGTGGTTTGAAATGACTAATGTTAAAAAGATACGCCGATTAGAAATCCAGTGCAGTACGGGTCCATTGACTATAAAAGGATTTACCAAAATTTCCTTCATTCTATTTTCCCTTCCTCTACCATACTAGTCTTTGAAATAATCAAATAATCTTCACTACTCAAAGAAACTGTGTTAAAAATAATTAAAGTGAACACTGAAAGTTGGACGTAGCATTGTCCCTCGACGCCGGTAATGCAGAATGTCTATGTAAATGAGCAAGAAACTTTCACGATTTACAGGCAAGTCAGTTTTTAGGGTTCCTTGAGCACGAATACTTTCTGACAGTTCTAATTTCGCGAGCGATTTCCTTATCTCTTGTGGTATATGGATCTACTAACCCTTATGTTATTATATTTATTCTTAAGTTTTAATAATGATAGCTTAGCTGATGCGAGTTAGATAAGTGGACAATAATAAATATTTGAGTTAAGCTGAATAAAAATGTTTAAAAAATTTGTCAGTTCATTTTTAGGGTCTGAACCCAAAGGGACCCTATTACTAAAACTCCGCTGTCCGTCTGTCTGTCCGTCTGTTCGTCTGATTTTCCCGTAAATTTCTTTATCCCCTTTGGCTTTCCTCTACAATACTACTCTTTGCAATAAACAAATAATCTTTACTAGGTAGTCAAAGAAATTGAGTTAAAAATAATTAAAGTGTACACTGAAAGTTGGACGTAGCGATGTCCCCCGACGCCAGTAATGCAGAATGTCTATGTAAATGAGCAAGAAACTTTCACGATTTACAAGCGAGTCAGTTTTTAGGGTTCCTTGAGCACGAATGCTTTCTGACAGTTCTAATTTCGCGAGCGACTTCCATCTTATCTCTTGTGGCATATGGAACTACTAACGCTTATATTACATTTAGTATTCAAGTTGTAATAATAATAGCTGAGTTGATGCGAGTTAGATTACTATATAGAGTTAGATAGACAATGAAAAATATTTGGGCTAAAAAGAAACAAAATGTTTCAAAAAATCTCTCATGTCATTTTTAGGGTTCCATAGTTCCATACCCAAAGGGTTAAAACAGGACCCAATTACTAAGACTCCGCTGTCCGTCTGTCCGTCTGTCCGTCTGTTCGTCTGTCCGTCTGTCCGTCTGTCCGTCTGTCCGTCTGTCCGTCTGTCCGTCTGTCCGTCTGTCCGTCTGTCCGTCTGTCCATTTGTCCGTCTGTACATCGATTAGAAATCCTGTTTAGTACGGTTATGTACCTATAATTGACAATAAACGGTTTTCCCAAAAAGTTCCTTCATTCCCTTTTCCTTTCCTCTATGTACCGTTCTAGTCTTTGAAATAATCAAATAATCTTCACTACTCAAAGAAATCGTGTCAAAAATAATTAAAGTGAACACTGAAAGTTGGACGTAGCGATGTCCCCCGACGCCAGTAATGCAGAATGTCTATGTAAATGAGCAAGAAACTTTTATGATTTACAGGCGAGCCAGTTTTTACAGTTCCTTGAGCACAAATGCTTTCTGACAGTTCTAATTTCGTGAGCGACTCCATCTTATCTCTTGCGGCATATAGACTTACTAACCTTTATGTTACTTTTAATATTTAAGTTTTAGTCACGATAGCTGAGCTGATGCGAAATAGATAATGGGCTAAAAAGAAAAAAAAATGTTTAAAAAAGTCTTAAGTCATTTTCAGGGTTCCGTACCCAAGGGGTAAAAACAGGACCCTATCACTAAGACTCCGCTTTCCGTCTGGCCGTCTCTCCGTCTATCCGTCTGTCTACCTGTTAAAATTTTCACAGAGGATGTATTTCTGTTGCCGCTATAACATCAAATACTAAATACAGAACTACGATTACTAAAAAGTTACGCCGATTAGAAATCCAATTCAGGTAGGGTCTGTACCTATCATTGACAATAAAAGGCAAAAGTTTTTTCATTCCCTTTTCCTTTCCTCTACTATACAAGTCTTTGAAATAATCAAATAATCTTCACTACTCAAAGAAACCGAGTTAAAATAATTAAAGTGAACACTGAAAGTTGGACGTAGCGATGTCCCCCGACGCCAGTAATGCAGAATGTCTATGTAAATGAGCAAGAAACTTTCACGATTTACAGGCGAGCCAGTTTTTAGGGTTCCTTGAGCACGAATGCTTCCCGCCACTTGTCTGTCGTGAGTTAAGAAGTTAATTTCGCGAGCGACGATTATCATATTTCTTGTGGCATATGCAACATGAGAATTTTTTTACTGACTTCAAAAAATTAGGAGATTATAAATTCGGCTGTATGTATTTTTAAATATAGTTGCTACGTGATATCTTGGCCAATGGTAAACCGTTATTGATCATTTTTTTATTTGAAAGTTTGAAATTATTTAGATTTTCAACAACTAAATTAATAAAATAAACAAGAAAATTAACTAAAACTAAACTAATATTAGTGTCTCGGCAGACTATGCCGAAGTTTAGCGGCTGAAGTTTAGCGGCTAAAGTTCAGCGGCTAAACTTCGGTGGAGACGACACACTATACAAGCTGAAGTTCAGCCGCTAAAGTTCGGTGAAAAAAGTGATGTGCCGATTTGGGAATTTTATCTGGGACTTTCTGAGAAAATTCTCGTATTTTATCACCGTTTTTACGGGAAGTTTAAAATAAGATGAATTTCATAAAATAAAAGTATACAATTATCAATGAACGCCAATAAGATAAAATAATTTAAATGGAAAATAAAAATATTTTTATTTCTTAAACAATTTATGTCCTTTTGTTAGGGCGAGGTTTTTCAACGAACGAGGGGACTGAGGTGCGGAGCAATCAAATAATCTATCTATCTAAACATATAATAAAACAGTATAAAAGTGTGTCTGTACATTAAATATATTTCCAAAAAAACATGTTGGGGGCGATGAAGACATAGTAATAGATTAAGAATAATAGTACATAGGTTATATTTAGTACATAGCTGTTATAAGTCGCAAATAAAATATATTTTATTAATTCCGTGCGAAGTACGTGGTGAAGGTAATGAAAACTATTGCAGCGCCCATGGTGGCCAAAAGTAGCAATTATACAGGCGCTGTACGAATTTCTGTTAAAGCTGTCAAACAAACTATATAGCAAATGTTAGAATAGGATTAAATAGAATAGGATTTCATAACAAGTACATAGGCTTACAGTTCTTAAGAGACATTTCTTATTATATTTCTTACTCGAATCTTATTAGATAATGTAATAAATAAGGGTATAAAAAAATCTTTGTATAAAGAGCGTGAACGATACACGGACAGAGAGTCTGTATTTATCTACTGAGATCCCGAACCCTTATTTTGGGCAAAAAACCTTCAGTCAAGCAATGTGAAGCAGGGTTTACAAGTCATACAAATAACCATATGTATGTACTTTTAATAAAAAATATGTCTAGACAATAAGCAAGTTTCCTGGGTCAAAAATAAATTATTTGGCACTGTTAAAATAATATAATGTCACAAAATAATGTCACTTGTCATTGATCATATCCATTATCAATGTGATAAAAGATTTAATAATGCGGAAAAACTGATATTAAGAGCGCTATTTGACTCTAAGAAACTATGACGTCATTCGTTTTTATTTCATACCAATCCCATAGAAAATGCTTGTTTTGACGTTTAGAAAAAAGTGTCTGATTTGATTTGTTGGAAACTTCTTTATTGGTATAAGTAACAACTCCAGTTGATTAAATTATTTTAATTTTTGTATAAATATAAACGGTTTTGTGTGTAAATAAATATATTTCTTTAATGACAAGAAACCTTAAAAAAATTAATTATTGGTTGAATAAATTCTTGAAAGATTTCAATAAACTTACTTGTTGCATTTTTCTTTTTTGTACTATAAGTACTCCAATCTTCGTCAAATTCTTGAGCTATCTGATCCCATGCTTTCTTTTTTTCGGGTCTATTACTGTAAGTACTGTCCCCATTATCCCACAGGCATGGCCGTGACTGTACTGCCAGAATTATTTTTTCCGTATCAAACATACTTATTGCAGACACGGCACATGCAAGGTCAGAAGCAGACAAAGAGAAGCAGCTACAATCACACCTCGAACATGCGTTTTGGATATTGACAGCAATAACAACTAACCGACAACTAATGACAATAATTATTTAAAAAGAAAAAATCTACACCCACCAATATTAGTAACCTTAAACCTCAGCCTTCAACATGTAATTTTTCTGGTACTTACTGGAGCAGACTCTATACGGAGCAGCCTCCGGAGGTATTGTAGGTTTATATTAAAACAAATACTTAATTTATTTTTGATACTTTAGTTCCATTGTTGAGAAAATTAGAGGGCGGAACATCACTACGCACCACGCTACGCACGCACACTATGGCCGATGGCAGATGATGACAGGGTTGCTAGATGATATTTCTCGAATTTCCCCATACTCAATTTTTAAAATAAAAAACGCGTGAACTTGGTTTGACATAATTTTTAAAAATAAATACACCATTAATTTATTCCTACCATTTCCTACTATCCTATTTTGCGGCACTAGAATCAAATTGTCAGACCTATAGGCTCTTCCATTGAGTTATTCGTCCGAAAATAGTCAATCCCAAGAGTTTTTGGCAGGAAGTCAATGGGTTCAGTTTTCATTTATTTAGTGAATTGATTCTGTTGGACTTTCATCACGAACAATATGTGAAATAGTCAAAGTGGACAGTCATAGCACGGCTGTAGTGATTTTTTTTTGTTTGACTTTAGGCGCCGTCCGCCACTCAATCACCTACACTACCCTTTGATTAAAACTTGCACGCACGCACTGCACCCGCCACCAAACAAAAAGAAACAAAAAGAATTAAAATATCCCCAAAGATATTATTTCCATGTTAATTTTTTCGCCAAAAAGAGAAAGAAAAACCAATAATTTGCTTCTAAAAAAATTCCATAGTGCCGCGTTTTTTTAACCGCTCGCACATATTTACCAACTGGTAAATTTCAAACACCCAACCTGATAACCCCCGGGGTTGTCAGGTTGGGGATTTTATTTTACCATTATGGTGAAAAATTTAACATTAAAGGGTTGTCAGGTTGGGTTGCTTTTTTTCCCAGATGAGACCAGTTTTTGAACGCAAGAGTCATACGCAACGAATGTTTTGCTTTTGAGCTTTTCCAAAGTGGCGCGTTTTTTTATCCGCTCGTAATTTTGTAACAGCTGGTAAATTTCATTTTTTTTTCTTTTCCCCCAGACCAGTAAAAACAGACACGAAGACAGACAGTCTTATTTTTTTTATCGTTTGTTGCCCGTGGTCCCATCGCCGAGTTCTACTGGTCGTTTATACACAAATACAATAATTCAGTAATTTTAGAAGAAAATTTGGCATAATATATGGAGTCATTTTTACTTTCGGAAAATGTTTGTTATAGATCGTAGTTAAAATTTATCAAGTCACCCCCCGCGCCCCCAAACGTGCCACGAAAACCAGTTTTTTTCATTTAAAAAAAACCGTACATGACACATTAAAAATGTCTGCAAAGAAAATGATCCTTATTATATTTAGGTACTATCAATCTTTCATACACACCAAATACATATTAGTTATAGTTTACGAGAAATCAGCCACTGAATATGAAAACTTACGTAAGGTATGTAGAACTAAGTTAAGTAAACAATGTAATCCTTTTATCAAAAGTAATATCATTTATTGACCGAGCGAGAGAAGCGAGCGAAGCATCTCAGTTTCGAGATTAGCCGTCTGTCTGTCTGTCCGTCTGTCTGTCTGTCCGTCTGTCTGTCTGTCTGTCTGTCTGTCTGTCTGTTCTCGCCTACAGGTCGCATTTCGTAACCGATTCTCATGAAATTTTGTAAGCAGGTTCAGCAACTAAATAGAATTTTTTTGTCGAGCCAGTTTTTCGAAATATTTCAAAATGGCGGAAATATGAGGGTTTAAAATTTTAAAACTGTCATATACCCGCCATTTCAAAATATTTTCAAAAATGTCATTAGACTTTTTTGTTGCCATTATAAAAACGCATTTTTTTATTTTAACAACTTTTTTGTTTGGGCAACTTTTTTATACGTTATACTTGAACGAGTTTAGGGTCAGTCGCGAACTCTAGCTGACGGAGCCGTGACGGATATACAATACAAATCTTCTTACAAAATATACTGAAACTATTTATGGGTAAATTCAGACCGGGTTACTGAACAACTTTCTTAAAAATGGATGTCTCCCGTGGAAATTAAACCCGCGACTTCTAAGTTACAAGGCCAATGTCTTGACCACTATTTTTAAGAAAAGAAAAAAAGTGACAAATATTTGTTGCGTACATTTAATACCATACAGTTAACAAATAAACAATAAGTTAGAACTCTTAGAACTCGCTATGGTTTATTTCATAAGTTTACAAGATTGCCGTTTTACATGATTTTTTCTAGAATAGTATGACTTTGCGTTGTCTTGCTTGTTTAAAGTTTTGTTTAATTTGTTTAGTCAGTTTATTGTGTTCAATTGTGGTGTATTGGATGGTTTGCTTGCTTTGCTTGGTATTAGAAGATATAATCGCGAGGTCTAAGTTCGTGGCGAACTACTAGTTTATAAAACTCTTTATTTCACTTTGATATGGTATTATAAAACTTACATGTTGTCCCGACCCCACATAATGTGGGATAAGGAGAGGATGATGATGATGGTATTATGAAGATTTAATTTATCATATGAAGTCAATATTTACTGTGGGGATGGACCTGTGAAATATTACAATTAAAACCAAGTAAATTTTCCATACATTGCGATCTAAAATTCTTAATTAATGGCGAACTTTAAACCTAACAATATATACTGACACCAGAGAACTTCCTTCGGGTAAAATTCAAGTTGGGGCGAAAATAATTGTTTGTATTTATGTATGTACATTAGTTGGTATCTATGTATTAACCGTTGAACTAATTTTGATGATATTTTTAAATGTAACTCTAAAGCTACCTTCACACATCAATTACACATGTAAATCTATGAATGTTTGTATTAATGATGTATATCTATGTATGTTTATAGAATACCAAATTTATTTATATAATTAAAATTAATATCTAAATTACAATCTAAATTAAAAATCTAAATCTTGATCATGTGGCATGGTGCCAAGAACACTGGCTGCATTCCCACGCTGAATAGCTACTGCAATCCTCTGCGCGAGATATGAGCCAGCCCTCTTGTCACCAGCGGCGTCGACAAGCCGAGGGGTTATTTTTTTAATAAATTTTTTAGTACTTGGACCCCACGGACCAAGAGTTTCGACGCCAAGCGGAACAAAAATATATTCATTAGATAAAGAGGAATATTTTCGCCGCTTGGCGTCTTCTGCTGCTTCAGCCGCGGCTCCAGCCCTTGACACCGTCGCCCCGAGGCGAGAAGGGGCAACCGTATCGACGCATGTCGCGTCCCACACGAGTGCCCTCCCCCGCTCCCAAGGGACAAGGGTTAAACCATCTGGACGCTTGCCATCATCGCGAGTTATTCCTACAGGTTCTAACACATTAGGGATATCGATGGTGGCAAGCGCCCTTTTAACGATATTGTTAATGGAGCCGTGGCGTGAAAATCTGCCGGCACTGCGTTGGCAGTGTAGCCCGTGTAGTCCGTTCCTGTCGACGACACTGCCACATAAACATAGATGGCGTTCGACAATGGCAGCACCCAATCTAAGTCCAACGATAATTCGAAAACTGCCATTGTCGAAAAGTGTTCCGAGGTTGGCGGAGGGGAGTGCGTGTAACCAGTGTCCTGATTCATGTTCAAAGACGGCAAGAAGCCTTGCGCGGTCTAAATCACTGATAGAATTTTGAACCAAATAGTTATAATCTCTCTGTACCAGAGGGACATCCCAGAGTTTTTGTCGGTTTGGTGCCTCTGGGATGTTTTCATTGGGACAGAGAGTCTTCCAGGCATCGATTGCATCCGTTGCACTGTGTATATCAGCTGAAGACATTTTAAGAATTTTCGCACACAAATGTGACACGCTGTGAACGGACGAAAGGAAAGCCGGAAGAGCTATACTAGAAATTTTTCTGATACCGATGCCACCAGATCGAATAGGTAAAGAGGCTTGAATCCAGGCGCGGTGATCGAGGTTTAAATTTAGAATTTTTTCTAAAGCGTTTTTGAGGGTAGCATCTAAGTTTTCCAAAAGGTCTAAGTGATTCCAGATTGGGCATGCTCTTAATATATATGTAAATTTTGGAACAAAAAGGCAATATTTAAGAATGGTAAATGCGACATGGGAATTCAGAAGGCCCAATCTACTTATATTTTTCGAAAGTGTTTCACATTTATTTTCTAGGATTGGTCTAATGCTTTCCTCGAGTAGTGGAGCACCTAGAAGGCAAAGTGAACTATTTTCTAAAACTTTGATATCTGGAGCAATGTTTTTAATTTTTTTAATGATTAAATTTCTGTCATTTTCGTCAATTATTATGTATGTTTATTGTTTATGTATGTATGTTTATATAAAGCGCCTAATAGTCAATAAAGTTTTAAAAAACAAATAAATATTTGATCTAGATTTTTTAAATATCAAGGTGTCTCTGATACGAAAGTGACATTTCTCTGAATCACGCGGTCAGCTCCACCACAAGATACCTATACCAATTGTGATTTGTGTACAGTATGAGAAGTATTACTGGTCCTCAAATAAATTGTACGGTTCCCATTCCACACGGTCGTGGAAGACTAGCCAAGTGTCATGCTCACCGACCACGCGACCGGATGTAGAGACGTTGCTCTGTCAATATTTGATTCAGGTTTCGATGTTATACGCGTGGAAATAAATGGAAAAAAATAAAAAATGGACTGTTGCAGCTCAGAATAGAAGGTTGGAAAATCTGTTTACTACGACTAATTTGCCTGGCAAATAAACTTGTGGAATATCGCGAGGCTTAGTTCGCGGTGAACCACTAGTATAATCTTAATACAACTGTTTTTAAGTTTGTATTCGGCTTATGCCCAGCTATGAGCGGTCGATAGCAGAAGATGATGATGATCCCAAACCAAACATTAGGTATTATTATTTAAAAAAATATTAAATAAAAATAAATACATACGTCGCGCTGGTACTGGAAAAACGCTTTTCAGTTTTATGACTCGCATGTTGCTGAAGCTGAACTTCAGCCGCAGCATAGTGTGTCGGGGTATATGTAAAATACATTGAACGCGTTCTGGCTGAATCCGAAGTTCCGATTCAGCCAAAACGCATCGGAAGTTCGGCATAGTGTGTCGGGGTATATGGAAATAACATTGCAGGCATGCTTTGGCTGAACTTCAGCGGCTGAACTTCGGCAAAGTGTGCTGAGACACTTACTGATAAATAAAAAAGCCCTAGCAAATCGCTGCCCCTTGTTAATGTGCCGTTTTATGGCAATGCTTATTATTTGAGCCAGATATAGGCCAACCCTCTGGTCATACGTGAAGTAGTTGGTTCTATGTTAATTTTATAAAAATTTGCAGTAAATATTTTTTGTAAAAAAAATATATTTTATAAAACAATGATGTTATTTTAGCAAAAGCATGTGGCAATTTCCAATTGTTTTTATCCAGAACAACGTAGAAGATTATTACTATCCTATTCTAGTAGTTATTCTGTTTTATTATTCTAGTAGTTAACCCTACTTTCCTAATTAATTTTCGTGATCACGCCGTAACTTTAATGAAACGTAAATATCATGTAATAAAGTATATTTCCACGCCTAATATATACTCGTATCTTTATGACGTCATATAACCCTTAATATCGTGCGGAAATGATTATCATCTCACACAGACGTGAGGGTCGCGGGTGTGAGGTTATTTTATATGTTTGCTTAGGATTCTTATTAGCCCTCTAAAATTAGATGCGTTAAGTGCCACGTTGTTTGTCGGGAGATAGGACTTTTTTTTGTTATCATAGTGATAGTATTTACATATAGTATTAGTAAAAGCTCACGATCCACGGCCTTGCCTGCATGGTAATATTTTCATCATCATCATCATCATTACATACATACATAATATCACGTCTTTATCCCTAATGGGGCAGACAGAGCATTTTGGGTCTTGCGGTTCTATGCAGAGCCCAGGGCCGCAAGACCCAAAAGCCACTTTTAGCGTGATGGTGTGCGAAAAGATGGAATAGCAATCAATACAGTGATGGGTTGCTAACCGCATCGCCTGTTAACATGATTTGCATTTTTGCCTATTCCCTAGATCTGCTTCTACGATCTGCGTGGGAAGAGAAGCAGCTGGTACATTCTAAGTTTTTTTTATTTCTCCCAGACCAGCATGGGAGAATCATCATTAAATTCAGTTAACGGGTTACTCACGTAATAGTGTGTCGCGAGCCTGCCACATTCGCCCTGATGAAGACCTCAGGATGAGGTCGAAACATGTGGGCAGAGTTGACTTTATAAGTGAGTAACCCGATCTTCTTCTTCTTCTTATCGTGTGTGTTAGTGACTAACACTAGTGTCAGAGTTTTTAAACCGCCTTAAAGGCCTCTGACATGGTTTTAGGTAACGACCAATGTCAAAGACAGTGACCGGGACCGACGGCTTAACGTGTCCTCCGAAGCACGGATCATCTAACTTATCAGACAATTAGGTGATCAGCCTGCAATGTCCTAACCAAACTAGGACAACAACACAAAGTCGTTGCCCCCGCTGGGAATCGAACCCGCGACCTCCGGGTATGAGCCGAACGCTCTAACCATTACACCACGGAGGGAGTAACCCGATAACTAAGTTTAACCGTTCCTTTACCAATACCAGACACAATAGTAAGACAATGAACGTGGACATTTATTAATGTCGTGCGGGTCTTTACCGGTTAATAATGTCTGTATCTCACGTTAGTTTTAATTAAATATAAAAACCATCATCATCATCATCAGGTCTTTTTAGTCTCCACTGCAGAAGCACGATCTCTGTACTACTAGAGACATATTCGGTCAGAGTAGCCAGAGGCTTTAGCATACACTTTACTTGCGAAAGCACTAGTAATGCGCACTCCCGCGCCGGGCCACCGAGCTCCAGAGAAACTGATATTAAGAGTGCTATTTGATTCTTCTTCTTTTTCTTCTTATCGTGTGTGTTAGTGACTAACACTAGTGTCAGAGTTTTTAAACCGCCTTAAAGGCCTCTGACATGGTTTTAGGTAACGATCAATCTCAAAGACACTGACCGGGACCAACGGCTTAACGTGCCCTCCGAAGCACGGATCATCTTACTTATCAGACGGTGATCATCAGCCTACAATGTCCTAACCAAACTCGGACAACAACACAAAGTCGTTGCCCCCGCCGGGAATCGAACCCGCGGCCTCCGGGTATGAGCCGAAAGCTCTAACCACTACACCACGGAGGCAGTTAATTTCATTATTTGTTTCTAAGAAACTAAGTTATTTGATTCTAAGAAACTATGACGTCATCTGACGGTATTTCATACAAATCTCATAGAAAATGTTTCCTTTGACGTTTAGAAAAAAGTATCTGACGTATAGAGTCAGCTACTGCCTACATGTTTCGACCTCATCCGGAGGTCTTCATCAGGGCGAATGACTAACGGCCCGTACACCGCACCGGCTCGCGAGTGTGTCGCGACTCTATACGTGAGTAACCCGTTAACTAATTTTAATAATGTCTGTGTCTCACGTTAGTTTTTGAAGTGAAAACTTCTTTAGCGGCGTTGTGCACTTTTTTTGGAATGGGTAAAAAATGTTAAACTCGCGTCAGGACACGCTCGCGTCAGGACAGGTGACCTGATCGAAAATTCGTAATACGGATGGAGAGTAGACAGCTGGCGCGGCGTAGGAGAGGGAGTATCCCCCTCTCTTTCTACGGCGCGGCGAAAATGTATGCCTGCGCCTGCTGTTTCGTATATCAAAAATGCACAACGTTAATATTCAAGTTTTCACTTCTGCCGGCACTCTCAGAGTGCAACCCGTCGTTTTTTATCAAAAAAGAAGTATCTGATTTGAGTTATTGGACAAATAGCGAATTCATGTTTTGTTGCTTCAGTGTCGTCGCGAAAGTTTTGCCGCAACGACATAAACATTCAAATACAATTATTAATTTCTCTGTGTGGTTGGAACTCAAATATTAATAC
This sequence comes from Acrobasis consociella, assembly GCA_963555685.1. Taxonomy (NCBI): domain Eukaryota; kingdom Metazoa; phylum Arthropoda; class Insecta; order Lepidoptera; family Pyralidae; genus Acrobasis; species Acrobasis consociella. The sequence goes on from OY743108.1 coordinate 18,314,722, forward strand.
GAAATTGAATGGGAAAATTCGTCGTATACCTACCTAACAAAGCATTTACATTAGCCTTGAAACTTTTGACATATAAATGTTTAATTCATCATCATCAGGTCTTCTTAGTCTCCACTAAAGGAGCACGACCCTCTCTGCGCTACTAGGGCCACACTTGACCAGAGCAGCCAGAGGATTTGGCCTACACTCTTCACGCTGGCAAGACGTTTGTTGTTAAGTTTGTGTGTTGTTAAGCCTTGTTCAGCTTGTATTTCCTAAGTCGCCTTCTACGACATCCATGGGGGGACTTGGAGTGGCCCTATTCTATTCTGCCGGAAACCACACGGCAACTCTCACATCAATTACCAGAATCCTTTCCATTCGCACATTTAAACCGATTACGCACTTAATACCGTCACTTATGAAATTGAGAGCGTCGGGGCGAATCCAAAAGTGCCAATTAATTTAATGGCAGATTTGTCGGTTTTCATATAAATCATTAATGGTATAATTGTAACCCTCTAATTAAAATGTTTCACGTAAGTATAGGTTTAAAAAAGTTGTGAATCTTTTGGCCAATTGTCTTTTAGCCTGGAATAGAACCTCTGCATCTGTTCCTGTGGATGTTATATCATCATCATCATAATTTAAGAGCGGTGCTCTTAAAACATTTCACATCTATATCCCTGACGGGGCAGACAGAGCACAGGGCTGTAAAACCCAAAGGCCACGCTTAGCGTGATGGTGGGCATTAAGATGAAAAAGGAATCAAAATAGTGATGGGTTGCTAGCCGCATCGCCTATTACCATGATTCCAATTTCGCCCATTCCCTCGATCGGCTTTTACGATCTGCGCGGAAAGAGAAGCAGCTGGAACATTATAAGTTTTTTATTTTTTCCCAGACCAGCATGGAAGAAAAGAAGAAAAGAAAGTGCTCTTAAAAATAAAAATAAAATAAAAATAATAGTCATTTATTTCTGTAATCTTAGTTACAACATAATGCTAGGACTTTCCAGTGAGTAATCTTATGATACTCGTGATGGGAATGACCCGCTGCTTCTTATAAAGATATTCGTAAATGTACCTACCAGTTTGTACTTTTATTTATACATATAAAAAAAGAAAACAAAACAATCAAGTGCTTAAGTATAGTGTAAGTGTAAAGGATGTGTAACAGTGTGAAAGCGTGTGTGTGTGTGTGTGTGTGTGTGTGTGTGTATCTGTTTGTGGTAGTGATGTAAGGGGCGATTTGGTGTGTGATGATAAGAGTGTGCTCTTATCGGTGGAATTTCTTCCGTTTTCTGCCAACCTTTTGACATCTTGATACGACACTCCTGTCACCTTTTCCTTGACTTGCTTCATATAGCTGTGCCTGTGCTTTTCTCTTCCCCTTCTTCCTTTTATTTTGCCTTCTATTATAATGCACATAAACTTGCCATGCCGTATCAAGTGTTCCAACATGACGACCTCCGTGGCGTAATGGTCAATACGCTAGACCGCTAATCCGGAGATCCTGGGTTCGATCCCCAGCCAGGGCAAGTTGGAAAATGGCCTTTTTCAAATTGTCATGGGTCTTGGATGTTTATCTATATATGTATTTGTTATAAAATATAGTATCGTTGAGTTAGTATCTCATGACACAAGTCTCGAACTTATTTTGGGGCTAGCTCAATCAGTGTAATTTGTCCTTATATATTTATTTATTTATTTAACATATTCATCATACGTCTTTTTGTCTCCACTGCAGGAGCCTCCATTCTCCATCACCCCCAGACCCCCAATATATTTTTTGAAAATATATTTAATGTGCAGACACACTTTTTTTACTGTTTTATCATATGTATAGATGGATAAAAACAAAACAACTAACACAGTTTTAGCCAAAGCTTTCTCACCTCTCAGCCCAAATACACCTCATGAACTCACACGTTCCCGTAATGGCATACATTATTAAGCCACATCCCACAATTGAGATTAACTTGGCCACCTTAATTAGAAAAGTGTTCTAAATAAGTATAAATAGCCGTGTTTTTTCTGATTAGCGCAGATTTTTCGTGCAAACACGGGGACTGGAGTGTGTTAACGAAGCTGTAAATATGCCATGTTTGAACTTAACGATTTGAAATGTGTGCTCGTTAATGTTTCGTGACATATTTCTCATTCAATGAAAGTGATTTAAGTATTTTTTTTAAAGAAATGAATATATAGGGACAAATTACACTGATTGAGCTAGCCCCAAAGTAAGTTCAAGAGTTAACCCCACTTTTGGCGCGATATTGGCGAGAAATTGGAATAATTGGCTAAGTGCGAGTCGGACTGGGACACGAGTGGTTCCGTACCATTTTCACATCACATGTATAAAAAATGGGAGCCCCTCTAAAATATTCAATGTATTCTATTTTTTACCATTTGTTGTTATAGCGGCAACAGAAATAAATCATGTGTGAAAATTTAAACTGTCTAGCTATTACGGTTCATGAGATGTTTATCTATATATGTATTTGTTATAAAATATAGTATCGTTGAGTTAGTATCCCATAACACAAGTCTCGAACTTACTTTGGGGCTAGCTCAATCAGTGTAATTTGTCCCCATATATTTATATTTATTTATTAGATACAGCATGGTCATAGACAGACTTTGTAATAGGGTCCCGTGTTTTCCCTTTAGGTACGGAACCCTAGAAACGAATCAAAATAATTATTATTTGCTAGCCACGTCACCTATTAACATGATTTGCGCATTGGGCGATAACAATCCACACGGGATAAGAAGCAGCTGGTACTTTTTTTCTTTTTTTCGCATAAAGCCATCCTCCATGGAGGATGATTCCAATAAGTAAAAAAACTCACAAAATAAAAATCAACCTGCATTGATCTCCTTTACCCCATTTCACGTGAAGCAAATCCAGAGCACCCGGTAATATCCAGTTGAACTATAAAACTTCCGGTTTAACCGTACTCTAACATTACGAGCGCTTTTCTAGTTTGATGTCTGTTTTACTAGTTTACTGGGCTCGGGGCACAAATTAGAGAACCACAAATGTAAGTCTAAATTGTAGATTTAATACCGAGGTTCATAAAATGTTTCAAATTGCCTGCGATGCCTGAGTTAACCACTCACATCGAGTTGGAGAAGGATAAGAACAAGTATTTCAATTTTATTCTATTTGATTTACTAAATAATAAGGTACCTACCTACTTAAATATATTTTTCTATAAGGCCCACCGCAGACGACAGACTAATCCGTAATCATAGGCTTGGCCTACACTTTCCACGCTGGCCAGACGAGTTGGAGAGGTCTCATGATGATGATAAGCTATGTTTAGCTTATATTTCCTAAGTCGCCTTCTACGACATCCACGGGAGGACTTGGGGTGGCCCTATTTTACGAATATGAATATGAATCACTTTTTCTAAAGGACAAAGGTACCAAATAACCAGCCAAGTGCGAGTCGGGCTCGCGCACTAAGGGTTCCGTACCATTATTTATAAAAATCAAGTTTTTTGTATGGGAGCCCCCCTTAAATATTTATTTTGTTTTTAGTATTTGTTGTTACAGCGGCTACAAAAATACATAATTTGTTAAAATGTCAACTGTCTAGCTACCGTGGTTCTTGAGATACAGCCTGGTGACAGACAGACGGACAGACGGACAGACGGACAGACGGACAGACGGACAGACGGACAGACGGACAGACGGACAGACGGACAGACGGACAGACGGACAGACGGCCAGACGGCCAGACGGACAGACAGCGAAGTCTTAGTAATAGGGTCCCGTTTTTACCCTTTGGGTACGGGACCCTAAAAAGGTATCTAATTTTGTTTAAGAAATGTTTAAATATTTCAGTTGTTTCCTTGCTCTCAATATTTTGTGTCGAGGGTTCGAAACGTAGAGGTTTTAAAACTAACCCATTCATATAAAGTTTTATGAATAATAAATACTCATTTATGCCGTTATTATAGATGTCGTATATTGTCAATATTTTATTCATTATTTAATGGTGTTGTGGATCCTTTGGATTGAAATTATAAAATACGGGCCGGGCCACCTTTGATTTATTATTCAATACCATTGGTCGATTAGGTGTTATTCATTTATTATTCTATAATGTTCAAGTAGAATATGGCAGTACAATGAGAGACAAAGGAGAGTTATATATTCAAAGAGAAGTGACCTAATCTATACATATAATAACACAATAAAAAAATGTGTTTGTATATTGAATATATTTCAAAAAAAAAAATTCATAGTATATATAGCGTCATAGTAATAATCTGTTTGTACACGCTGATGTCCGGAAATACTAGATGGATTCAAATGAAACTTTTTTGTTATATAGCTGTTGAGCCTGGGCAACATATAGGGTAGAAATGATTTTGGAAAATGAAACACCTGATGCATAACCATAATAGTCTTACTAAACTTTAGAGATATAAAAATGATTTAGCAGTAGTTGTTCAGCCTGATGAGCATTTTCCGGAGTCATAAAATCCTTGCTAACGAAATCGTGGGCGTCGGCTAGTAAAAAATAAAATTAAAGTTATTTTAATTTAGTAAGTAACAAGTTTTTTATAGTAAAATAATAAAAACCACAGCTGCTCTTAAATTTCCAAATAAAAAAGATGGAAAAGGTATACCTCTCCCATTTTTTTTGATGTATAGTTATTATAATAACTGTACAGCTAAATCTGTTCAGGTATTTTGAAGCCATGGCGAAATAAAGCAACTCACATATTTAAATGAACCCTGAAAATTGTACACTTACTTTTTATGGCAGTCAAGTAAAAATATTTTAACTGGCAGTACATTGCATCATAATGCATAATTTTTATATACGGTAGACTAACATATTTTCAGTTCATAATTTTACGGCAGGAAACCAATTATAACCCTAGATGATTGCAATTTCTTTAAAATTACAATTTTTTCCCGAATATTATTTTGAAACCACATATCAAATTTCGGTAAAGAAATTGCAATTATCTAGGGTTATAATTGGTTTCCTACGGTAAAATTATGAACTGGAAAATAAAATTAAGATATAGAAGTTTCCCATACTGATGGTAAAAAATAATATAACACACTATATCCTATTCCAAGTTTTTATTTTGACAGTGAAAATCAGTTATATGCCTATATAATATATATATATGTGCAATATCTTTGAAATTACTAAATTGTGCCGAGATCAGGCATGTCGTTTCTAAATAAAACGTAGACTACGTTTGTATTGGAAAGTGTAGTTTGGTCTAGGGTGAGGGGACTCTTAACTACGCCCCGTAGCGGCCGTAGTCCGTAGATGTACTGCACTACAGACGTGCTACGCTGTAGACTATATAGATATAATATTATTACAGAATATGTGCTACGCTACACACGTACTACGCCATTTGCTACGCCATGTGCTACGCCATGTGCTACGCCATGTGCTACGCCACGTGCTACGCCATCTACGCCGTGCCATTTTTATCGTAGCACATAAGGCCCAGTGGCCGTATCTTACATACCTTTTATACATGAGGTATAAATATAGGTACAATGTCCTTTTTTATTAAGTTGAAATATTTTAAAAGGTGTTTCAGTCTATCATTTCGAACAACATTTCCCAATAAATGTATATTGAAATACGAATTTTTTTTTATAAGTTCTCACACAAATTAAGTTATTCACGTGATGTTCTTACCATGGAAAATGAAAAAAAAATCGCATATCGATATACATTTATTGGAAAAAGTTCTTTAAAGTTATAGACTGAATCACACCTTAAAATACTGTCATTTGAAAAAAAAATTACATGAGGTGGTCTGCCTGCATGTTTACTACTACAGAAGGTAACATTTTCAGTAAACTGTAAACGCTATAGCAAACTCGTTCCAACAAATAACAAGGAGCGTTAAAACTTTAATTGGCCGTCTGCGGATGCGGCATTAATTCGGACCGTAATTACGCTTGTTTATGGCCTAGTTGTGAGAACGCGCCGTTAGCTTGACGTAATGTTCACCTGTACGTCGGTGAGGAACAAAGGAAATTTTAATTCATTGAGTTGTTTATTTTGAATTTCTTGAGTGTAAGTGCCTGACGTAGTTTGATTCTTTTGATATCTGTGACCAACGGCTTAACGTGCGCAATAACATGCTTTAAAATGTATGGAAAAGCACGAAATAATTTAAAAGTATTTGCGGTCTATGTAACCAATCTAAGTTTGGACTACGCTTGAGATTGTTTTTTACATGCACAAGCGTTTTTAATGACTTTTCTCACCTATCTATCGAATTTCATAATTCGGACCGTAATTACGCTTGTTTATGGCCTAGTTGTGAGAACGCGCCGTTAGCTTGACGTTATGTTCACCTGTACGTCGGTGAGGAACAAAGGAAATTTTAATTCATTGAGTTGTTAATTTTGTATTTCTTGAGTGTAAGTGCCTGACGTAGTTTGATTCTTTTGATATCTGAAACCAACGGCTTAACGTGCGCAATAACATGCTTTAAAATGTATGGAAAAGCACGAAATAATTTAAAAGTATTTGCGGTCTACGTAGCCTATCTAAGTTTGGACTACGCTTGAGATTGTTTTTACAAGCGCAAGCATTATTAACCCTTTAACCGCGAGCGTCGCATATATGTGATTTTTCATTGTCGGGCCCATTCCGCGAAGGTCGCGTATTTGCGACAAAAAAAAATGCTCGTATGGCACATAACTTACGTATCCATATCCGTTTTTGGTTGTAGATAGGTATGTTAGATTTACCATGTCTCGCGCTGGGGGCACGACAACTGATAAAGTCTCGCAGTGAAAGGGTGACTTCTCCCACCGATCTATCGAATTTCTTATTTAGACCGTAATTACGCTTGTTTATGGCCTAGTTTTTGAGAACGCGCCGTTAGCTTGACGTAATGTTCACCTGTGCATAGGTGAGGAACAAAGGAAATTTTGATTCATTGAGTTGTTTATTTTGTATTTCTTGAGTGTTAGTTTCTGACTTCTTCCACAGATCTATGGAATTTCTTATTTATACCATATAACGCTTGTTTATGACCCAGTTGTGTAAACAATGCGTTAGCTTGCTAGCTTTGACCAACAGTTTGACGTGCTTTCCGGAGCATGGAGAATCTTGAATCTTGACTTAATTTTATACCATTTGTGGTGACCTTCCCAATTTGGACCACACTTGAGAGTGTTTAACACGCGCAAGCGTTATTTATGACTTCTTCCACAGACCTATTGAACTTCTTATTCGGACCATAATTACGCTTGTTTTTGGTCTAGTTGTGAGAACGCGCCGTTAGCTTGACGTAATGTTCATCTGTACGTCTGTGAGGAACAAACGAAATTTTAATTCATTGAGTGGTTTATTTTGTATTTCTTGAGTGTAAGTGACCAACAGTGCCTGACATAGCCTGATTCTAAAGGCAATATCTGTATCCAACGGGTTAGTGTGCCTTTCGATGTACGAAAAAGCTACTGTTTAATCTATCTAAGTTTAGACGCAAGCGATATTACTGACTTCTCCCATAGATCTGTGGAACTTCTCATTTATACCGTAATTACGCTTGTTTATTGCCTAGTTGTGAGAACGCGCCTTTAGCTTGACGTAATGTTTACCTGTACGTCTGTGAGGAACCAAAAAAACATTTAATTCATTGCGTTATTTATTTTGCATTTCGTGTGTGTCAGTGACCAGTAGTGACGTCAGATTTTTCAACCTAGCTGACGTAGCTTGATTTTTTCCTATGACGGCAGCAGTATGAAGCATGAACAAGCTCAGGTTAATTTTATAACTTCAGACATGTGCAAACTATAGTAGAATGCCCACTTCCACCGTACTATCGAGCTCCTAATTTGGACGGTTACAACGCTTGTTTATGGCCTAATAATGTTCATCTGTATTCAAAATTTAAAATTCTATTATTTTTCAGTAATTAGACCTCTACAGGCACTTTTATGCGTCAATAATTCACATTTACTTGTAGTGTATAATACAATCTTATTTAATTTTAAAGAAAACCTACCGATACCAGCGCTTTGCAATGACCAAGAAACTATTTTCACAGTACGTACGTCTATATGTATAATGTAATACAAACAAAATTTAAGTAAGTATTGAACGCGGAACTGAATGTATGTAACTATTTCTATATGTATGTAAATATTCCTATTCATTGTTACTTTTTAAACACCGGCAAAGTTTTGGAGCAAGTGCAGTCCATAATACTATTTTCTTTAAAAAATATATTGAAAATCGATAAAAAAATTGTCTACCGATACAATTTCCATTCGGCTTAACGCTGATTTGTATAGAAAGCCAATTTTCTTTCGTTTTTAGGGTTCCGTACCCAAAGGGTAAAAACGGGACCCTATTACCAAGACTTCGCTGTCTGTCCGTCTGTCCGTCTGTCTGTCACCAGGCTGTATCTCAAGAACCGCGATAGCTAGACAGTTAAATTTTCGGTTGCCGCTATAACAACAAATACTAAAAACAAAATAAAATAAATATTTAAGGGGGGCTCCAAATTTTTCAAATACGAAAAACTTGATATTTATAGATAATGGTACGGAACCCTTCGTGCGCGAGTCCGACTCGCACTTGACCGGTTATTCGATGATTATTCCTATGGAAAGTAGTTCAGTATGAACTGGACTTGCTCCAAAAGTGTTGGCGGTGTTTATAAAGTAATCCAGTATGTATTGTACTTACCTTGTGTTTCCCTAGGTTGATAACAGAGCAGCCAAGAACAGCTTCTCGTCCGATGTGAAATGTGTGGTTTCCGATCGGTCGCTCGAACTGAGGCACGTCGATTTTTCTGTTTACCACGTACGAATCTGTAAGAAATAGTTTTTTTTTTATAATTTGATATAATTGTACATCGATAATATTGTTTCAGTCATTTTTGTCGTTAGCTTTGTTTAGCTTGTATTTCCTTAGTCGCCTTCTACGACATCCACGAGAGCACTTGGAGAGGCCCTATTTTACTTTGCCGGAAACCACACGGCAAGTTTTTGTACTGTGCTATAAACAACCTTATAATCCTTATATACAGGATGACTTTTAATACACCAGCCAAATTTTTGGGGCAAGTTCCATCCGTGATACTGCACTAAATATTTTCTACAAAAATAAAAAACTTGAGAGGTGTCAAGCTAGGGATACCCGGATGGAACGAAGTTCCCTTCGATTAATTAGGAGAGAGAGAGACAGACAGAGGAACACGCGCACGCCGCACGGCTTACAACTATAGCAAAAAGTGTCGTTACAACTAACGGTCTTAATTTTTTCCGTCTAGCCCCCTTTCGCAACGCACGATAAGGAACTTTATTCTAAAACATTATTTATGTTATTTTTTATTACATTAATTTTACACTTGTCTTATTTTGCATGTTAAACGTTGAAAGCTGTAAACATAATTGTTTACGCATTACCCAAATATTCGATAATCCCTCTTCATGCATAATTTCAATGACAATAAAATTTAAAAATATTTTTAGCGGTCCACAAAAATCATGAGAATGAATAAAAAAGTAATCCACGTCCCTAAATAGACTATCAGGTTATTTTGTGAGACACATACTTCGTTTTTAGGGTTCCATATTCAATGAGTAAGAACGGGACCCTAAACTAAAACTCGCTGTCCATCTGTCTGTCACTAGGTTGTATCTCATGAACCGTGATGGCTAGACAGTTAATGTTTTTTACAAATGATGTATTTCTGTTGCCGCTATAACAATAAATACTAAAAAAACAAAAACATTTATGTGACCGATTTGACCCATACCAAGTTCGAACTCAACAATTGGAATGGCTACACCTATACGCGTACCAATTCCATGAAGCTCCATTCAATGATCAACTTATCGTCAAACAAACATACATACATACAAACGCCGGTTAGTTCAACTAAACTAGGAGAACTTCTCTCGCTTCACTTGCTCGTAAATAAGGTATTTATCCCTTAGTTTGCCCGCGACACTTGTCAACTGTCACCCGTCAACTGTCGCTGATGTTCAGCGACCGTCGCCGACTAGTTTCGCACGACAAATTTCTGTTTCTTACTTTTGACACAATTTGTCGCCAACTATCGCGCGACTTATGTCGGCGACGGTCGTCAACGGTGTCGCTCGTCTATTAAAACCTTAAGTGATATTTAGACGTTTTTCTAACTGGACATAAGTGTATCTAAGCGCCTATATTGTCTTGTTGAGAATAACCTTACGTAGTAAAAAAAATTATATGTCTATGAGAATAACCCTTGTCTCTTACACCTGGTGAGTGATATAAATAATTGATTGGCAAAGAATGCAGTCGTTTACTTGCTATTTCCGGATATCGATCAATGACTGTACGTTAGCGTGCATTATAAATAGACACATAGATAGTATTTGTCTACCCTACGCCACCCTAATCCTACTATCCTACTAATATGGTAAATGCGAAAGTGAGAAGTGTGTTTGTATATTTGTTATTTTGATTGTGTGTGACCTCTTCACGCTGAAACTACTGAACCGATTTGGATGAAATTTGTATGGATAAAGTTTGAGACTCGGGGAAGGACATAGAGTACTCTTTATCGCGAAATTACTACGGGGAGCGAAGCCCGCGGGTACAGCTAGTATTTTATAATATCGGATACTAAGGAAAATTTTATTTTGCTTGTTATACAGCCGTTCTCGCAATTTCGATAAGATTAGTGCCTGGTTGCCTACCATGTCAAAAATTTGTACACGTCACTGATGACTGTACGTACTACGATGTCAATAGACTAGAATGCTTTGTGCTGCTTTAATTGCTTTTACATTTTATTAAATCATTAAATGTCTCCAAGAAAAAAGTAAAACTTTTATTTTACCAGTTACCTTACAAAAGTAAAATTTACTAGCTATTTTTCTTCCCTCGCAAGTTGAAGTAAAAGAAGATACAAGAAATGGTTGTAAATAAATCATTTATTTTTTTATAAATAAATAAATATATACGGACAAATTACACTGTTTGAGATAGCCTCAATGTAAGTTCGAGACTTGTGTTATGGGATACTAACTCAACAATACTATATTTTATTACAAACACAATAAATAGATAAACGTCCATGACCCAGAATAATTTGAAAAAGGCCATTTTCTAACTTGCCCTGACCGGGGCAAGCATGGGGACCTCTACGCCACGGAGGTCGTCAATATTAAATCATTAAATGTATCGAAAAACAAAATGTAAAAGTTACTTCCATCATTATCATTATCATCAGGTCTTTTTGTCTCCACTGCAGGAGCACGATCCTCTCTGTACTACCAGAGCCATACTTGGCTAGAGCAGCCAGAAGACTCGGCCTACACTCTCCACGCTGGCCAGACGGGTTGGAGATCATTGTTCATAAGCTTTGTTCAGCTTGTATTTCCTAAGTCGCCTTCTACGACATCCACGGGAGGACTCTACTCCGCCGGAAACCACACAGCAAAACAGTTACTTTACAAAAGTAAAATTTACTTACTACTTTTCTTCCGGCTCAGGTTGCAAAAGAAGGTAAAAGAAATGGTTTTAAATTATTCTTTTATTGATTTTTAACAGCATGACAATGATCGGATTATTATCCAAATTATAACATGTGATGAAAAATTTCCCCACGAGTGGGATTCGAACCCACGCCCCTAACGTTCACGCCATGAGTGCACTACCAACTCAATTAAATATTCACCAGCAATATTACAACAAGAAGCCCTCTAACTTGGCCAGGTAATTATTAGGCCACTTCCGAACCGTAATTACAGCCTTTATAGCGCTATTGATCTTATAATGGCTGTCGCGGATCCTATTATATTGCCGGAAAATTTATCTGAAAAGGAATATTTTGTTTGATGTGTTCAAAACTTGTTTACTCTAAAGGAAACATTGATATACATAGACAAATTATTAAGATTACTTTGTGAATTAGTGTTAATGCTATTTCTTCGTATTTTTAACCTCCGACGTAAAAGTGGGGTGTGTCTATCTGTGGCATAGTAGCGCTCGATGGTGGGACCAATATTTTTTTTACGTAAAAGCAAGTTCCTTTGCGGTGGTTCTCATGTTTGATGAGAATCGGTTCAGTCCTTTTAAAATTATTAAGTTATCGCTTGAAAGTCGGGGTTTTAATAGTTTGCCTGGCAAATAATAGATACGGCCACTTTGTGTTGGCAATACGAATTAATTCTACACTGAGAAAAAAATACTGTTGAATTAACAATAAAACTTTAATCCCTGAGAGCCGTCCATAGCGAATTGTTACCATATAAAAGTTTTTATTGCCAAATGAAATCGATAATTGGGTTGATTCGGCAACAATAATACATCGCTGAAGAAGCAAGGTGGTATCTTGTCATATCAAATACTCCTATTTGTTTCCCTACCAATTGAACTTTGTTCTTATACATATTCCCGTTTGCTATGCTAAAAACCTTTGTTTCCAAACCTGATTCGGTTTTGCTTCCCTGGCAATCTGACTTTGTCCCAGATGCATTCCCGTTTGTTCCAATACCTATTTCACTTTGTTCCCTTACACATTACGGCTTTGTTTCCCCAGCAATCTGACTTTGTTAAAGTAACTATTCCCCTTTTTGCCTTCCTAAAAATGTAACTTTGTGCCTGTAGCTGTCTTATTTTTGCTGCCTCAGCAATTTAACCAACTCCTTTCATGACCGTTCTTAAATCTGGCCACTGTTGTCAATTATCTTTTCTTTCTTTTGAATTCGTTGACATAAGCAATACAAAAGTAAGTTGTGTTTTCTGCCGTAATCAATATCATGGGTAAGGGTTTTTATTGGTGCCTTTAACAATCCTTTGACCATTTTTAAGGAATGTAAAAGGCACCAATTCACCTTTTATATTAATTGCGGTAGTATTACACATCATATTTTTGTAGTACTTATTTATGTCAACGAATGTAAAAGAAAAAAAAGATAATTTAAAACTAGTGACCAGATTCAAGAACGGACATGAAAACGGTTAATCACATTTACGAAATAGCAAAAGAAAAATAGGAAGAGCTTAAAAATAAAATAGGCTAATTTTATGTGTATCTACTCTGCCTAAATTATGGGTGGCGAAACAGGTAAAGTTAAAATCTCAAAACTTACATTTTGTAGCAAAAAATGGGTGTTATGTACAAAAAGCGTCGCAAGACAATTATATAACTATATAAAATATTTTAAGTTGCATTTTGTTTACCTTTATCGCCATCTTTGTAATATAAACCTTACAATTAATTGATTTGGGGCAACTTATTACCAAACAACGTTAGGACAGCTGCTGATTGAAACAAAATTATTTTGACAATCTATTTTTATTTGTACTGCAGTATCAAAGTATTAGGTACAATAATAATTATAAAAAATATTTATATCTCCCACTTCTGACACAAAAGTATGAGGTGTAAGTACCTCATGCTTTTGTGTCTGATTTTTCAATCACAAGTTACGTTTATCCCAATTGTTTACTGTTCACTGCACAGATAGACACATCGAACTAGTCGCACTGATATTGTCCGCCGTACAGTGCGCCACACGCTCGAACATGGTACGACACCACACACCGTTGGATTTACAAAACGATTTGATTACATTACTGTCCTCCGTGATGAAATTTAGATACCTAGAATGTAAAACTCTACAAACAGTTTCACGACTGCAGTAAACGCAGCCACGCGGTCGAACTCTCGCGAACAAACTGAGCGCCTGAGTTTAAACCACGGCAAAACGGCACTAGTATTTTGTCACGATACACTAGTTCACTTGTTAAACGAACACCCTAATATTTTGTTACTTTTGAGTATTGTTGACCCAGCGATGCATCAATTAAACATGACAGCAACTTTAGTTTTGTTAAAAGTTATTTTGATATACTATAAACACTTATGTTAATATTCGAACAACAGTAGCGGTTGTTACCTTAACAATGTTATTCAACATTGTTATACGGTTAAACTTTCCGAAGCCGCAGGTACAATAAATATCTGACCATAAAAAGATTGCCTTGGGCATAATTTGCCCTTTGTTAGTGTATGTCAAGTGTTTAGTTGCAGTAATTATAAATATTTAACAACGCTTTTATTGACGCTTTGCCAGCTTATTTTTTTCTCAGTGTACTATTTTTTCCGCCATTACTGAATGGCGTTTTCATATAAAAAAATAACTTTTCAAAAGTCTGGGTTTTGTAATTAGTAATATGTAATTTTTTTACTTGTGATATGCATTTATTGGAAAAAGTTGTACAATTTGAAATATTAAATCATTACCTAAAATATTTGTAGATAATTCAAAAGTAACTTGTTTTTACTTTAATATCAATTGAGTTCTTCCATCAATTTAATTCTTCCATGCCGGTCTGGGAGAAAAGAAAAAACTTAGAATGTACCAGTTGCTTCTCTACCTGCGCAGATCGTAAGAGCCGATCGAGGTAATGGGTGAGATTTAAGTCATGGTAATAGGCGATGCGGCTAGCAACCAATCACTATTTTGATTCCTTTTTCATCTTAACGCCCACCACCACGCTAAGCGTGGCCTTTTGGCATAACGGCCCTGGGCTCTGTCTACCCCGTCAGGGATATAGACGTGAAAATGTATCTGTATCTGTATATCAATTGAGTACAATTAATTTCTTACAAGCTTTTGTTTACTTTCAACTGTCCCGTTGCCTGTCGGTCTGTGTGTAATCAAATAGACTAATAGCTGACTGTACAAAATGCTCCATTTTATGCCCAGGAAAATATAATAAGACATATCTTTTTAATATGCAACACCCTACATATGTCATATTTTGCTACTCGATGACGTAGGGTTGCATACGGCCCCCTCCTAGTCTAAAATCATGCAAGTTAAATCTTACCTATTCCCGGTTTCCGATTGGACTGAAATTTTACACGCACACTTATATCGCGTGACAATGCATAATTATGTTATGATGACTTGGGGCTGAACTGATGATGGAGCCGGAAGGTGGCCATAAGACTCTGTAATGAAACTACGCAAACCCATTCGAGTTTATGCTAGTTTGATTCGGCTTGAGGAGCACTTAGATAAAAGATTGTTTAAAAAAATATTTCATAAATATTTACGTGTTTTAAGTCTGTCTTTTTGTCTACTTAGTTCTCATTATGATAATTAAAAGAAGCACTTAATTCAAACAATCATTTTAAGAATCCAAAATTATTTCTCAGCTAGAGCGAAAAATTGAAATTGCTGCATTGAAAAATAAGATAGACAAAATAAAAGCTGAGACATAAAGCCTCATTTGCGAGATAGAAAAAAAAGCAAGAATAATCGCATTACTTTTCTCAATTTGGTCGAATGCGAAATATTTTACTTTCAACTTAGCAGACGGTACATAGCAAAAATAGCTGTCTGCCTGTCTGTAACCGAGATCGAAGGTTGTACTTAGTGTCATGACAAACTTTATGTCCTAGAATAGGGTGGGACTGGGTCAAAAATAAATTATTCGGTACAATTGAGTTAGTATCCCATAACACAAGTCTCGAACTTACTTTGGGGCTAGCTCAATCAGTGTTATTTGTTCCTATATATTTATTTATTATTATTTATTTTAATTAATTTAAAAAAAAGTTACATAGTAGTGTCACTTTATATTGATCAAATCTATTTTCAACAAAAATTTTAGATTTATTAATGCTTAAAAACTGATATAAAGTGCGTAATTTGACTCCAAACAGTTGAAAAGTAAAGGGAATTCTATGAAATAACCAACTGTGACATCATCACGGTGGGTATTTCATATAATTCCCATATATATCTATAAGTCATATATCTATATATCGGTATATGACTACAAGACAAATTAGACATTTTTTTTAAACATCAAAAATTCTATGGGAATTATATGAAATAACCAACCGTGATGATGTCACAGTTGGTTATTTCATATAATACCCATAGAATTCTTGATGTTTAAAAAAAAATCTGATTGGTCTTGTAGTCATATTGCAGATTCTTTTGTTATTAAAAGTACGAAGAAAGTATGGTCAATATAAATAACCGGTCAAGTGCTATTTGGAATCAAACACGAAGGGTTTGTATACCATTATTTATAAAAAAATAGGTTTGTTGTATGGGAGCTCCACTTAAAATATATTTGTTTTATTCTGTTTTTAGAATTTGTTGTTCGGCCACAAAAAATTCTGTGAAAATTTTAACTGTCTAGCCATCACGGTTCATGCGATACAGCCTGGTGACAGACAAACGGACAGCGGAGTCTTAGTAACAAGGTTCCGTTTCACCCCTTTGAGTACGTAAAAAGTCAATAAGTTAATAAGTGGCAGTGGGCGGGACACAAAGCGCGGAAACCCGATGGCTGATAAGAAATCTGAAATCTTTTGTAATCATATAACCCACCATGTTCATCAGTGGATTTCCTGTGTCTAATTTTTATTGATAAATTAAATGTTTTACTCAAAGCTCCATCATCTTTAATAACATTTTTCCGTATTTCCCTTTAAATAGAACGGAAAACAATAAATGAGCTTACACGGGGAAGGTTTTAACATACACAATTAAATTGGGTACGATTTCTGTGTTGCCATTCGAAATATTTAAAATAAACCTATTCATTAAAATATTTTGAGTAAAACAATGAAAGGTAGGTTTAATGTTACAGTATTCCAAGCTTTTTGGTACATTATTACATGGCTCACTATAGGTAGATCTGAGGTAGATGTTAACCAAAAACAGTTGACAATTGACAGAAGATATTTCACACTTTCACGTATCATCAGAATTCGAACGTGTCTAAATACAATGTCCTTTTTTATTAAGTACAAATATTTTAAGGGTGATTCAGTACATCAGCTTTTTCCAATTAATTAATATCAAAATACAAAATAAAAAAAAAGCTTTTCCGTCTTCTTCTTATCGTATGTGTTAGTGACTAACACTAGTGTCAGAGTTTTTAAACCGCCTTAAAGGCCTCTGACATGGTTTTAGGTAACGACCAATGTCAAAGACAGTGACCGGGACCGACGGCTTAACGTGCCCTCCGAAGCACGGATCATCTTACTTATCAGACAATCAGGTGATCAGCCTGCAATGCCCTAACCAAACTAGGACAACAACACAAAGTCGTTGCCCCCGCCGGGAATCGAACCCGCGACCTCCGGGTATGAGCCAAACGCTCCAACCATTACACCACGGAGGCAGTTGCTTTTCCGTCAAAAATATTCCGTCAGGAATATTTTTTAATTTTAAATTCTCTCATATATTCTAATGGCGTAGTTATACTTAGTGTAGTGCCGTGCCGTAATCATTCCGAGCAATATTGCTAGAAATGGAAAAATAAGGAAATATTGAGAATATTCCCGAAAATTTAAAATATTTTCACATCTCTAGTTATTGTAAACCTATCATTCAGATATCCTTCAGTTTATATTTAAACCAAATCATTCAGAGCTTATACTTTCAACGCACGTTACGAAACACGTAAATAAAAAAGTTGCCATGTTCCACCAAAAGGGAAAAAATGGCACGTCATACCACGCGTCGCGATAAAAAGTTTGCCAGATAATAAATGTGCTGTGCTCGCTCGCAGTTATTTTAACCAGGTGTGTATTATAATATTGCTGCAGTGTACGTGTAGCTATTATAAAGTTTTTATTTCACAAATGGAGAAATTTTGTTGGAAAACTTAACTTCAACCACACATTAAGAAAAAGAAATAGATGAATCAGTTTTGTTACTTGCGATTTGGTAAGTAGGTTTTCCTTTCTTTTTAGCATTTCTATGCAATAATAATTTTGTTATATATTTTTTTTGTATTTTTAACTATTTTATTTTATAATTACTTTTATTGTGATTTTATAAATGGTGTCCGCGGAAGACCAGCGTCGTAGCTTACGCTATGACATATGCTGAGCGGAGACCATTTTGGTGAAATTTGATGATGTCACAGTGTCTATATGTTTTGTTATTTTTATTTCTGCCAAATAAACATATTTTCTTTCTTTCTTTCTATACCAGACTTTTGCTCTAATTAGCAGAACCATGCAGTTTTAATCAAAACATATTTTAACTTTTAATAGCTGTAGTCATTCCATTTTGTTACTGTAGCAACGTTTTTTGCTAATAGCAACCTTTCTTTTTCACAGCGCAGAATTAAATATTACATACAGAACGGAATTTCCTAAGGTCCTTCGTAATATGCATCCCCGTTTCCCGTCCTCGCACCTCTTCCCCGTTTTCACCTTGTCCACCTTCCCACTGCCACTTCAACGAGCTAATCCGCTGGGCTATGTTAGTGACTTTTGTTCTCCTACGGATTTCCTCATTTCTGATTCGATCACGTAGGGAAACACCGAGCATAGCCCTCTCCATAGCGCGCTGAGCGACCTTGAGCTTTCACCTTGCAGTGGCGGCTGCAGGCGCCTGCATTCGCCCGCTAAACACCCTCCACAAGGCGAGAACAGGGAAGAGGTGCGGGGACGGGAAACAGAAACGCATATTGCGCGGGACGTTAAAGATTCCGTTGTCTATGTAATACTTATATTTTGTTTATGTGGCTAATACTGATATCACATTTAGCGAAAACGAGCAATTCCTAATTCAAATTTCCTATATTCACCAGCAAAATAATTTAATGAACTTCTATAAACTCAAACCAATAATTTCAGTTGTGAATTTCTCCGAAAGTCCATCAAAGTTTAGAACACGGTTCAGGGGGAGCGATCAAAAGGCTAACATTATAATTAGCGGAGGCATTAAAATTACGACGTAATTGAGACCGAACTATGTTTTGTGCCCCGGAACCGTTCGCAGAGTCACGCCACCTTGTTTATCTGTGCGTTTCCATTGTATTTCGATGTTAACAAGATGCTAACACGTTCAGTTTGATGTATGCGGCACTTTTTTAGTTGTTACTCTCGAATGGTCTTAAACGCAATTAGTCTATGTAGCAACTCGTCTAAAACGTTAATTGTCTTACAATAAAATATGAAGACTCTTATCAATTCAGTTGTATTTTTAACAAGCTTTTATTTAGTTTTAGCTGTCCCGATATTTGTCTTTAATCAAATGTTGCAAGTTAAATTTGACTTTTTTCCCGGTTTCCGATTGAGCTGAAATTTTGCAGACATACGAATATCGCCTGAAAATGTAATATTATGATAACATGAAGCTAATTTTATGATGTAGCCGAAGGATGGCCATAGGAACTCTGTAATTAAACGCAACCCCATCGAAACTGGGTTCGATTGGTTCGTCATGAGAAGCACTTTAAACTCTTAAGTTCATTGTTTTTAGTTAAAAAGTTTGTTTAAATTTTTTTTTCTAATATTTTTTATTCACCATTCACTCATATTCCCGCCTCCCTTTTTTGTACCATTTCCCACGATCCAGTGCCATTTTTATCCACTGCACTAAAGAAATATTTGTTTTTAATTACCTCAGAACTCCATTAATTATAGAGTTCAACTTAAAATTGACACTTTAAAATTTTTAAATCAGTTTTATAACAACTTTATCAAAAATGGGTTAAGATCGAGTATTTAGTTAATACTAATAATAAAACAGTTGTAGTAATATATATGACTGAATTGAATGCGCCACTGTTTGTTTTTTAATCTGTGCTATGGGTGGTCCTATGTTTAATTTAGTTTCAATTGATTCCGCAATATGGCGAAGCCTATTAACATAAAGTATTTGGTTTATTCTTATTCATGTGTAAAGGTGAAAATAATGTTTTTACTTTATAAACATCTTAATTTTTATGAATAACTATGAGGTTTGATATTAAGGTACCTTTTTAATTATCAAAATTACATGGCATGGTACTTAGTTTTCAATTAAAATAAACCGTTTCTCGTCTAACATTGGAACTAAACAGTCTTACGCCGTGACAGCCGGCACCCGTCACGGCGTATCCACCTCGTGTTAAGCCTTTCCGTGAATATAATTGCCACAAAATTAACATTTTCGCCCGCCAAATTACTCCGAAAATTAAAACTCCCATTCCGAAGTGGAACTGCGTTACTTTTGTACTTTGATTAATTGATAGTTTTAATTTGTTTGCCCTTCGGTGTCAGGGTTTCAGTAAGTTGAAAAAATTATTGCACCATAAACCTTAACACATAAAGTAACAGAGTAATAGATACATAAAACAGATGTCAAAAGGCGGCCTTATCGCAACTGCAATCTCTTTCATGCAACCGAGGTACTTGGAGATGCTTGACGAAAACAGTTTCAGTAAAACTTATAAGTTTGTATTTTAAGAATAAGGTCCAACAATTTTTTTTGCCTTATTGGGTAGATTATTAAAAAATATTGTACACATATTTTTTCTTTCCTCTAATTTACAAGTATTGACGAAGATACAACTTATTTACATTTCGCATGGCGATTAGGTACGATTTTTTCTAGAAGTCCAACTCCAAAACTTTGATGCGCTGTTTCTTTGAGTATTTTCACTACTTTGCTAAACAGAAAAATATGGGTCCATTATTTTTAGATAATCTAATTGGCGGACTTAATAAAATTAGTATATTTTTTACCCAGTTCACATCTCTATTCTTAAACTAAGTCTATCAAACGACGTACATACAAATAATTAGGCACTTATCGGTCGCATCTTCTCAAACTAATACTTGAGTCCATCTAATAGAACATCCCGGTTCACCAGCCTGAAATGAATTTCCAACCAAGCGAGCAACATAAAGCAATTTTCACACAATATAAACATGGAATGTTACATCGCTTATCTATCCACCGCCCATCAAATCAAATGAGGAATAGCCATAGTTCCACTAGGGATCTGTGTTTAACTTTCATTAATTGTTTGCACAAGTACCCACTTTACATGGGTCAACCAGTGTAACAAAACACATTGACCTCTCTAGAAATAGGCGGATCTGAGAGCAATCACAAAGGGTCGAGAGGTCGAAATATTCTGGACATTCCTTCAACGTAATCTACCGAAAGCCGATGTTATACGGAACTTTTAATATGATTAATATTTAATTTGTTTATCGTTTGTTACATTCGACGCCCCATTTTGGGTAATTGCTTGGGTAAGTATTGTACTATGTTTTAAATTTATGTTGATCTTGGTAGATTGAGATTCTGAAATAATTCGTGCTCGTAGTGAAATAAAATATAACAAAAGTCATGTTTGTTGTTGCACTATTTAATGGTGAGTTTTCATTGCACACAATTATGTGCATGCAAAGTGTACAAACCTATTTCCTTCTTATGGTACATTTCGAAATTGTAAATGTTATCAGTTATTTGTATTATATTATTATGTAAAAATCTCCATATTAAAGAGAGTATACAAAAATATACGTACAAATACATACATATTATATGTCGCACAAAATTCTCTATGTATAAAAATAGGGGACACTTTAACTACAAGCCTCCTAAATCTGAGAACTTTTACAAGCAATGTTCAGATTTCCAAAAAAAAAAATTTAATTTCATTCTCTCAGTCTATTTACAAGAAACCCTTAGAATTGTATTTAGGTAAACCCTTGGCTTTACCAAAAGAACATCCCGAATTCAATCATGTTATATTAACACATTAAAGCTAATACAATTTGCAAGACTTCTAAGCCCCTAATACTCATTTTAAAGCCCGGAAAAACGCGCCAGCTAATAAGGTTGAAAATCCATTGAATTCCTGTGCCGTGACGCGTAAAAAGGAAGCAGGCAGTTCTATAATGGCATTTTAATTTATTAGAAAGGAATGATTTTCAACTTTCCTACTTCGGAATAATTTTGAAAGAATTTTGATGTTGAGGAGTCCTGCTTAAGCTTTTGTGACATAATTTAATATTGGACGGTGTAATTAGCATTTTTTTGACAGAAATAGTAAAGATTTTCTTTAAGAATTCAGTTTTACCTTTGATTTTATTGTGGTATCGTGTGCAGATAAGTTTCATAACAAAGAAACGTGAAAATATGTTATGCAATGATAATTGCACCTTTTATTAAAGTTGGATTCCTTGAGATAACCATGTAATTATAAAGTTATAATTATCATCAGGTCCTTTGGCCTCCACTGCAGAAGTATGACCCTCTCTGTACTACCAGAGCCATACTTGGAGCAGCCAGAGCAGACAGAGGGCTTGGCCTACACTCTCTTCGCTTGCCAGACGGGTCAGGGAGGTCTCATTAATGTTTATAAGCTTTGTTCAGCTGTTCAGCTTATATTTCCTAAGTCACCTTTTACGACATCCACGGGAAGACTTGAAAAATAACACCAATCTACCTAAACGCTTGCGATGTCTATTTAAAATTCAAAACATAAAAGTTTTTTAAAAGACATACTTAATAATACGTAATAGTGAAGTGAATTTGAAAGTTACCAAAACTTAATGTTATAATACTTATACTCATTATTACATATGTAATCGTAGTATGTAATACACTTTGTCGGATCAATCAGAATCCCTCTATCATCTTAAAAGCAATAAAAATCAAGTAAGTACTCATTATCATCACACAGCATAAAACAATAAAGATTTTATAAAATAAAAATTAGCTTTAAAATCTACTTTGATTCCACCCCATGCCTTCCAAAGGCCATTAAAACGTGCTTATAGTTCCACTGCTCATTCTCAGGCAATTCTATCAGTATAATAGCTTTTTAGGCCACTTAAAACATTACACGTAATGTTTACTAAACTTATTGACCCGTGAAAGTGCCTGCAAAGGCCTGATTACTGAATAAAAAAAATATTCTCAATGACCCAGCAAACTATTGGTTTTAACTTCAATAAATTTATGTTTTTATATAATTTAAATTATATTCTTTATATTCATACATAAAATAATTTAGGTATACTATAATGTGCACGATACAAGAGCACAATTTTTCTGTCAATAGGGATGTGGACTAAATTTATTTTTTTGCTCATTAGATGGATTATTGAAAAATATGGTATACGTTTTTTATCTTATCTCTTAGAAGAAAATAATGATGAAGATACAGCGCATTTAAATTTTTCATGACGTCACGATTGGCTACGATTTTTTGTAATGTTGGGACTACGTGATATAATGAAACCAACGAGTGATAGAATAATATTGTCTTTATTTTATCGGTTACTCCCTGAAATACTAAGTGTTAACAAGTGTGTAGGTATCAATTAATTGTATAAAGAGTAAATAAGCTCCTTTTACAAAGAGAGACTTCAATAACAAGGTAACTTCAATATATATTTAGTATACTTTTCCACGATCTTTGTCATGCCAGCCACACATATTTTCTCCTTGGTCCAATGGTTGACCGGGAGAGAATGTCATATGGCATTAGGTCCGCCACTTGTACGTTTTTTTACTGTGCAATAAAGTTTAAATAAATAAATAAATAAACAAGGGGATGCCGTTTATTGTTTACTACCTATTTAGGTATTTACTAAACCTACTACATTTTAATCAATGGTGACAGAAATCACCCCCAATTCGAAACTTCGTAGCTCTGTATCTTCGTGGATTTTGACTGCTTTGCTAAACGATAAAAAAATTAGTCCTTTATTTTTGGATAATCTAGTTGACTGACTAAATAAAATAATATATTTTTGACCCAGTCACATCCCTATTGTATAAAAAAAAACTTGAGAGGTGTCAAGGGACACCCGGATGGAGCGAAGTTCCTTTCGATTAATTAGGAGAGAGAGAGACAGACATAGAAACACGCGCACGTCGCACGGCTTACAACTATAGCAAAAAGTGTCGTTACAACTTTTGGTCTTAATTTTTCCTGTCTAGCCTCCTTTCGCAACGCGCGATAAGGAACTTCGTTCCAAAAGTCTGCATTTACTAAATTTGTAGCAATACTACGACTTTTTATACATTTTCTATAAATATGAGGGGTTAGTTCAATGCCTATTGGCTTTTACCTTGAACGCCATGACAATTACAAAAAATCTATTGTGTTTGCAAGCTGGCAGTCAAGATATTTAAATAACATTAGCAGTAAGTAAATAAATATAAAGGGACACAACACTGACTGAGCTAGCCCCAAAGTAAGTTCCAGACTTGTGTTGTGGGATATTAACTCAACGATACTATATTTTATAACAAATACATGTACATCCAAGACACGAAAAAGGCCATTTACCAACTTGTTCTAACCGAGGATCGAACCTGAAACCTCCAGTTGGAAGACTTGCATGGTAACCACTACGCCATGGAGGTCATCGAATAGGTGGAGTAAGTAGTTATTAGTTCCTTAGGCTAAATGGGGTGAAAATACTGGTACGAGCTCAGAAAAATCTATGGCAGGAAATGCACTTCAATTTTATCTTTGTTTAAATAACATTCTTCTTCTTGTCGTGTGTGTTAGTAACTAACACTAGTGTCAGTGTTTTTAAACCGCCTTAAAGGCCTCTGACATGGTTTTAGGTAACGATCAATGTCACAGACAGTGACCGGAACCGACGGTTCAACGTGCCCTCCGAAGCACGGATCATCTTACTTTGATAAGTTTGATCTTGAAGATTGTCTGATGACAATCAGGTGATCAGCCTACAATGTCCTAACCAAACTAGGACAACAACACAAAGTCGTTGCCCCCGCCGGGAATCGAACCCGCGACCTCCGGGTATGAGCCGAACGCTCTAACCACTACACCACGGAGGCAGTTTAAATAACATTAGCAGTAAGTAAGTAGTTCCCAGTAATTAATTCCTTAGTCTAAATAGGGTGAAAATACTAGAACGAGCTCAGAAAAATCTCTTGCAGAAAATGCATTTTAATTTCAATCTTTTTTATTTATAGTACATTACTGCAGAGGCCGGGAAGTAAAAACAAAACTATCATATGAAACGTCAATATCACTGTCTTGTCATACACTTCCTTCTTGTCTTGTTATAAGCAGCGACCGTAATTAAATTCTCATATTACTTACCTGGCCTTCACCAGTAAAGTAATGCATGAGCCAAGAATTTCGAACTTTCTGTCTACTTTTTACTAGAAAAATACCTACATTTCTGAGCTTGTTTGAGAAAGATTATAATTTAAATTATGTTTGAGACTTTCAGTTACTGAAAGGTACAAAACAAACATACTTACACTAACCAATTTCAGCTTACAACCAACGCACTGGGGTCATTTAGACCCTCCGCACGTTTCATCGAGAGCGCTCTCCACTCAGTGCTCATTTCCTATACGCTAGAAGAGTTATATTTAGAGTTGAAAGGATTTTACAAGCAACGCTGAAAGCTAATTTACTTGGGTTCATTACACGGTAGCGCAAATGTCGTAACCCTATCGAAAGATGTTATATTCGCAAATGGCAAATGACAGTTCTGCTTTGGTAACAATACATATACTCGTAATAAAACAGTTAAATTAGTAATATATATAATAATATAATTTTTTTTGGTAATATATTAAATATATTTCCAAAAAAAGAATATTATTATATGTAGTGTTTTCTTGGTAAGTTGTGTCTTTCAGTTACAGATTTACTGAAAGGTACAAAACAAACATACTTACACTAACCAATTTCAGCTTACAACCGACGCACCAAGCTCATTTAGACCCGCACGTTTCATCGAGAGCGCTCTCCACTCAGTGCTCATTTCCTATACGCTAGAAGGGTTATATTTAGAGTTGAAAGGATTTTACAAGCAACGCTGAAAGCTAATTTACTTGGGTTCATTACACGGTAGCGCAAATGTCGTTACCCTATCGAAAGATGTTATATTTGCAAATGGTAAATGTCAGTTCTGCTTTGGTAATCAATACATATACTCGTAATAATACAGTTAAATTATTAATATAAATAATAATAACATTTTTTTTGGTAATACATTAAAAATATTTCCAAAAAAAAAATTATTATATGTAGTGTTTTCTTGGTAAGTTGTGTCTTTCAGTTACAGATTTACTGAAAGGTACAAAATAAACATACTCGTACTAACCAATTTCAGCTTACAACCGACGCACCAAGGTCATTTAGACCCTCCGCACGTTCCATCGAGAGCGCTCTCCACTCAGTGCTCATTTCCTATACGCTAGAAGGGTTATATTTAGAGTTGAAAGGATTTTACAAGCAACGCTGAAAGCTAATTTACTTGGGTTCATTACACGGTAGCGCAAATGTTTTCGTGTGTAGGTACACATACGTGTACAGTACACACGAAACAGTGGTCAACACTATAAAATAAAATTAAAAATTAAAATTAAAAAAGATTAAAAAAAAAACTTGAGAGGTGTCAAGGGACACCCGGATGGAACGAAGTTCCTTTCGATTATTGAGAGAAAGAGAAAGAGAGAGAGACAGACGGAGAAACACGCACACGCCGCACAGCTTACAACTATAGCAAAAAGTGTTGTTACAACTTTTGGTCTTAATTTTTTCCGTCCAGCCCTCTCTCGCAACGTGCGATAAGGAACTTTGTTCCAATAAAACATTATATATAAACTTGAACATAAAGAAAAAACAAAAGTAAGTCACCGAGCGGAATTCGAACCCGTAACACTCTTTCTAGCGGTCAGCATCCTTAACCGCTGAGCTAAGCGGATGGCGGCCGACACGACAAAATTAGCGACCATATTCTGCGTGGAAAGAAAAACGAATGAAAACTCGAAAACACGCGTTTTCCCAAACATAAGACTAATCTAAATCGATTGTTTACCCCTACAAACCCCCATGTACCAATTTTCAGCGAAATCGTTAGAGCCGTTTTCGAGATCACAGAAATTTATAAATAAATAAATATACAAGAATTGCTCGTATAAAGGTATAAGATAAATATACAAGAATTGCTCGTTTAAAGATATAAGTACCTGGGCGACCGAGCTTTGCTCGGTTACATCTCAAACATTAACTAATTTTTTTAAACTTGTCTAAAAACAATGCAAAATAAAAAAAATATATATAAACTTAAACATAAAAAAAACAAAAGTAAGTCACCGAGTGGGATTCGAACCCGTAACACTCTTTCTAGCGGTCGCTATCCTTAACCACTGAGCTAAATCAAGGCGGTCGCGGCGCGACGAAATTAGCGACCATATTCTGCGTGGAAAGAAAAACGCATGAAAACTCGAAATCACGCGTTTTTCCAAACATAAAACTAATCTAGATCGATTGTTTACCCCCGAAAACCCCCATATACAAATTTTCAGCGAAATCGTTAGAGCCGTTTTCGAGATCACAGAAATTTATAAATAAATATATATATATACATACATACATACAAGAATTGCTCGTTTAAAGGTATAAGATATAACTATAGGAAGGTTAAGTACTTAGTAGGCATATCTACATCAGCGGCAGCTCCGTGATCATCACGTTCCGATAAATGATTTCGTTTAATTTTGATTTCGTGATATCTTCTAAACTATACATTTGATTGCCATACTGTAAAGGACAATGTTAATCTACTTTAAAAAACCAAGGTATCTAAAATATTAAAAAGGATAAGGATTAATATCCTGTCGGTGAAAATATTATTTAAAACTTGCACGCGTGGCATAAACATAAAAATTGTTATTGTGATCTAACCTTAGGAGATAGACATATGCTATCGCGGACTTTTTTGTAGACCTTTTAGAGACCTACAACTTTCTGATACATTGTTTTTATATATCTTTTAAATCTTAGCCAGCGTTAGCTCTGAAAGTGCCTAACTGCAGTGTCCGAAATCACTTTTTTGACAAAAAGTTTAGTAAATATAAATAAAATACATACAAATTATATACATAAACCATCCGGAATAAACGATCTATCTAATAGTGAAAACTGCAACAAAATCTGTCCAGTAGTTTTTTAGTTACAAGCGTACAGAGAAACAGGCGCACACCGCACGGCTAACAATTATAGGTACCAAAAAGTGTCGTTACAACTTTTGGTCTTAATTTTTTTCGTCTAGCCTCCTTTCGCAACGCGCGATAAGGAACTACGTTCCAAAAATAAAATAAAAAAGCCTTTATTTCTACCAATGTCTACACATACAAATAATTGAATTTACTCACATTTCTCGTGGTCAACACTAGTGTCAGATATTTCAAGCTGTCTGAAGTCATATACATATACATATCTGACATAGCTTAACGATTGGTTACAATGAAGCCGGGACCAACGGCTTTATACGTGCCTTCCGAAGACGGAGGAACTCCAGAAACTTTTATGCCACTTATGGTCAATCTAAGTGTGGACCGCGCCTAGGGTCGCTTTACTTGCCAAAGCGCTAGTAATGCGCTTTCCCGCCGGTCCACCGAGATACAGATAAACACCGGAACGGAAGATTCATATTACAGCCAAAGAACATCAGGTGATAATTTGCCACGGTGTTCATAGATCTAAGGACTCTTACAGACGAGCGTCATGTCCTTAGGCTACTAGCGCCCAACCGTCAGAGACCATCGCGCGACAAATCGCGATACTGGTCGCGGACTGTTGCAGGGTGTAAGCAAAAGGCTTGCGTCACTTTGTAGATACTTATAAACCTTCTTCTTCTGCCTTATCCTTGTCCCACTGTTTATGTGGGTTCGGCACTGCATGTAAGTTCCTTTCACTTTGTTCTGTCTCCAGTCAACTCCTCCTTCACCCCCTTCCTACTCATATCCTCCTTAACACGTTCCATCCAACGTTGTTTTGGTCTTCCTATGTTTCGATATTCTATGTAGTGGGAGCGAGGTGATATGCTCGACCGCCACAAAGGGAAGATCTTCCCGCCAGGCATGGTGTTGCACCTGGGGAACTGCGGTTCCGACGGTGTATCGTCGGAGGTTGTATATATAGTCAGTTGCAACCAGAACTCTGAGATCGAGATGTAGAATCTACTGGCGCCATCTTGTATGATTCTTATGAACTAGGTATTGTTTCGTTCATTGTTGTTTGTGGTGTTTTAGTTCCTCGTAGTGGCATAGAGGTCTCCCCAACATGTATTTTTTTTAAAACCTGCCTGGTAACCTGCCTGTATATACCTATAATGCCTAACCACAATGTCTAAGGGAGTAAATAGCGAGCTTAATTTTCCAAATGCTATTTTTGCTAATATTGCACAGTTTCAGTCCACTTCATCAATCACAGGTACCTATCTCAGGTCTCTACCCACCTCAGGGATCATTGAAGGCACTTAGTGCCTTCATTATCTACGCTGGGGCAACAAGGGCATAATAAGGGCACTTGGCAATTTGAGCGTGGGATTTAAATGCTTATTCATGTCTGAAACTTTGTACACACTTCAGGTAGATTTATTATTCATGTGATATTGTTTAAAATGGACCACAGGAGTGACGACAGGGTCAGAAGAGTATTATTCTAATTAGTCCATCTTTTAGATTATTTAAAAATTATGGGTCTATATTTTTCAGTTTATCAATAATGTGGAGATTCGTAGAGATACGGAGCATCTAAGTTCCAGAGTGGGGGCTTGCGACGGCATCGCTATGTGAAAATCGTAGCCTATGTGAATATCGTTAGCCGTGACGTCATGCAAAATTTAAATGCGCTTTATCTTCGTCAATATTTGTTTCTCAGAGAAAAGAAAATACTTGAACAATATTGTAATATTCAGCACATACATGTCAATGATACCCCATAAAGAATTCACAGAAAATATGAAATGGTCCTATTCTAAGCCACACCTTAAACTTAATTTAAACCAATATTCATCCAATACAAAATAAGAAGACTTCTTGCAAATGTCGCCTTGTCTTTCGTTACTGTCACCTCACTTTGTGTAAAAAATATTTAAACCAAGTCACAGAATTAATAATAGTATTACATACCAACCTTAAATTTAGTATGACCAAGTCTTAAATTTAGTTCTCGTTTTATAATGTTTTTATAAATGTGTCTAGTCAAAGATCTTTTTTTATCTTTTTAAGTATTATTTTAGCATTTGACAAATATTTTAAAAATATATTTTGTTTTTATAATAAACCGTTTACGACAAACGATATTCAAATAAGTTATCTTATGATAACGTAGTTAATTTCTTTCTTCTATATTTATATATTATACAAAAAACAAAATTGTAAGTGCAACATCGATCTTTTCTGAAGATATTTCCACCCACATCACGTCTCTTGGAGAGCTCTTACGCGATCATTTTCTAAACTGCGTGGTAATATTTTTATTTTAGTCTGTTAATATTTTTTGTAGCATTCTTTTTTTATTTGACTATCACTTAAGTAAAGTCTATCAAGCTAATATGTATAGATACTTATTACATATTGTGCAGAGTCCTTATGTCCGGAACATAAAGTAGGAGCCTACTCAATTTTTTCAGGAAAACAGAGATAATCTTTTTTGGATTCACGGGTCTTTTCACCCCGGTTCTTTGAGAGGCTTGCGTCGGGCTGAAGATCAAAGACATAGAGGCCCTGTGGAGAAGTTGATGTAGCGGCAGTTTCGCCAAAACCCATTCTTGGATATACCAAAGAAAGGTGTACCCCTAAATAGGTTTCGGCAGGAAATAGATCTATTGCAAAAAAAAAAGGAAAGTTTTATGTAATGAGGTCGGGATAGACTGAGCCTGAGCTATTGCAATAGAAACGTCACCTGCCATAACCATGATTACTAACAAATAGACTATTGCAGGCAGGTGGTGGCTCCCCGCCCACTAGATGGGACCCTCAAATGCGCCGACAATAGTTGCCGGTAAAGAAGCAACACCAGTTCTGGCGACCCAGGGGTGTCGAGAGATGGGCTGCGCTTTCTCCGAAGTTAATCGTGGCGTTACGCATTCGAATATGATTATTATAAATTAATAATTTTCTTTAACTTTACTGTTCCAAAGTACATATATAGGTACTTAACAAATGATGGACTTAATGCTAAGAGCATTAATCAAGGCCATAAGCTATGAAGATGCCAAAATTTAATCCCTATCCTTTTAGCCTTTTATGTGTATTCCAATCCGTTTAGCCGTTTTGCAAATTCCAATCAGTTTAGTCGCTTTAGCGCGATCGGGTATCAAAAATCTGAATATCAAAACTCTCAAACCTTTGTGTATATTTATAATCATCATCATCATATCAGCAACAGGATGTCCACTGCTGGACATAGGCCTCCCTCGAATCGGAAGCGGCCTGCATCCTGCGCCTTCCTGCAACCTTGTTCAGGTCGTCTAACCACCTAGCGGGTGGGTGTTCTAAGCTGTGCTTGCCGGTACGTGGCCATCGGTTCTTTGCACTATGTGCCCCACCCACTGCCTGTACAGTTATAATACTAATTAATTAACTATTAGAAGGTTCTGTATTTTCAATCAGTAAGTGTTGCTACCATAGGAAATAAATTACAAATTACAGCAATGTGCTAGACCTGAGAAAAGCAGCCTGATGCTTGTCAATGGTCTTACAATCCAGGATTTTCAAGGCCATGCGAATTGGAGAAAAAACAACTGGAAAGCGGACTCCAGGGTCAAAGCATTACAGCTGAGAATGCAACTGGGAATACGGGAATACGCTTAGATGAAAGAGACTGTTACTAGACGTAACCAAAGTCAGAAGGCAACACTTGTATTAATTCACAGCTATCAGACTTGCAGATGAGCTGCGGATTCGCCGCAGATGCAAACACGGATCCGGATTAAACATTTCAAATATCCAGTTGTGGTTTTTCAATTCTAAAAACTTCGTGCAGCGTACGAGGAAATATACTCGTAGGGATACAGATTAGAAGCTAGATAATAAAAGACTCCCGCTACAAAGCTTTCTTTGGATTTTCAATTTAATATTACTTCACCATTAAAGAAGGCAAACCGGCTAGGAATCTTCGTTCCTTAATTTATGATGCTGATTTTATATACATTGCCTGTTTTGTAACCATCGGTCAGAATTGTATAAATTCAAAACCAGCAATATATATAATCATCATCGTCAGCTCTCAATGACCTACTGCTGGGCATAAGCCTCCTTTTGTCCACGCCACTGAATCCTATCCCTAACCCTAGCTATCCAGTTTTTTCGACCAATCCGCTTGATATCATCGACCCACCTAGCTGCCGGACGCCCAACACTCCGTTTCCCATTTCTGGGGTACCACTCGGTGATAGCCTTACTCCATCTTACATCATTCCTTCTAGCCAGGTGTCCTGCCCAGTTTTATTTTAGGTTCGCAACCCTAGATAGCACGTCGTGGCTTTTCGTTCGACGCCGGATCTCTACATTGCGAATCCGGTCTTGCAATCTGATACCGAGCATGTCTCGCTCCATGGCCCTTTGCGCAACTGCGATCTTATGCATGGTTCCCTTTGTAAGAGTCTATATATATAAAAACTTACAAATCTCTTAAAATATATATAAATAAATTAGCATCTAAATTTCAGCAAATGGATTGCCAGGCATAGAAGAAATATGAGGATCAGGAAGATCGAGGCATAGCTACATGAAATAGATAAAGGAGAAGGTAAACGTCATGACGTACAGAGAAGTAAAATAGCTGACGGACGAGAGAGACATCACCATCGTCATCATCTTACCCCATCTTCCGCCCACTGCTGAGCTAGGCCTCCCTCCGTCGACAAATGTATAGAGATACAATGGAAAAAAAAACATATTCCATTGACAAAAGTCTGTATCATTTTTATTGGTCTCCACTGCAGGAGCACGACCCTCTTTGAACTACCAGAGCCATACTTTGCCAGAGCAGTCAGAGGGCTTTGCTTATACTCTCCTCGCTGGCCAGACGGGTTGGAGAGGTCTCACTGATGTTTAAAAGCTTGTATTTCTTAAGTAGCCTTCTACGACATCCACGGGTGAACTTGGAGTGGTCTTATTCTACTCTGCCGATAACCACACGGCGGTGTATATCATCACTTTGTAGTGCTTGTTGCTTGACACTGTAACGTGTAACCTAAAAGGAGAAGGACATGTTTATCAAATCATAATAAATATTGATAAAGACGACACTTTTGTGAAGAAAATCGACAGCAAGTTCAAATAGCAAACTAATAACGCAATATTAAATAGCTACGGCTAAAATGTTTCAAGTGCTATTCGAACTTTATAAAATGATAGCGTAAGTGGCCTTCGTGAAACGTGACGTGGGTGGAAATAACTCTTCATAAGATCGATGTTGTTATTGTTGACTTCAGAGTAGTGTTGCAAGCAATAGTATAAAATATCGATAGTCTGTCGATACTATCGTGACTTAGAAACCAGTAACAATATCGATAGCAGATTTTTTTTGCTATTCCAGTGTCGAGAAAAACCGGTAAATAGAACCTACACAAGCTACCCAACATTACCTTTACGGATCGGACAGGGTTTTTTAACATATTGTATGAGTCTACCTTTAGAATAACGATCCGCGTGAGCTTTCCTCAACTGTGTAGGTTGTGAAAGAAAAGATAGTAGTCTGTGCCCAAGAAAGGAAAATAAACGACGTAACTTAAGTTACTGCAAGTTGCAACTGTTTATAAACATTAGATGTCTTTTGCCGTCGCCTGCCGCTCGCTGCACTCCGTTATCGAATGTCAGCCAATCCCCTGTAGGGGAGATTGACGACGTTCTGCAGTCCCTGGGGTCGCTCAATGCAGGTGGCGTGACAGAAAGCGATTATTAGTTTGTATGTATATATTTCGACTGGATATGTACATAGTGACACATTTATATGATGTTTCAATAAATATACTCGTACATCGCTGTAGAATAAGTAGGAAATCTAAACCAGAAGAAAATAAATATAGCTTTGTGTCTATAATAGGCAAAGGCCTTTATAACCCTCGACGAAAATTTTATCTATCTATGCATCCGTTTGTAGCATCGTAACGCTTAAACGAATGGGCCTATTTTGCAGATGCTGACTT
This sequence comes from Acrobasis consociella, assembly GCA_963555685.1. NCBI lineage: Eukaryota > Metazoa > Arthropoda > Insecta > Lepidoptera > Pyralidae > Acrobasis > Acrobasis consociella. The sequence continues at coordinate 18,348,440 of OY743108.1, forward strand.
GATAAACCTATGTTTGACGGAAATCGGTTTAAAAGTTTTTAGCGGTAAATGCTTGAAAGTTGGTGGTTTTTAATTTGACTGGCAAATGAACTTGTACAACACTGTATTAACACGTATTTACTAGCCAAATAACTCCGACGTCACTATCTAGTGATAAGAGACGAAATAAGTAGAGTACATTATATTTTAACCGATGTTAAGTGGAATTGATATCCGTAGTGCCATCTTCTATTTGACAGGTAAATAACAAAACCTAATTTTGAAGCGTTAACACCCATAATAACTTTTAAATGATTGGACCGATTTTCATCAAACAGGGCTTAGAACCAGCAAGGGAACTTTCATGAAAAAAAACCGCAAAAAAATTGCTACACACCTACGATGCTACAGACAGACCGACAGACGTTAGCTCTAAGTTCTAAAACTCCTCTTTTTTGTCGGGGTTCAGTAATAGTTTAACAAAATAACATCTAGCCATGTTTAAATTACATTGAACACATATAATATTAGGAAGTAGCTATACATGTAACGTGCTATTGCTTTGTCTGAACTAAACGGTTGATTGCATGTTCTGGTGCATTCTGCGGCCTCAAAGGAATTGCCAGATTGCTTCTCGGCACTATTGTACGGGGCTTTATTTGGGGGTTGGTAAACTTAAGCAGCGTTAAAATTACTTAAATCAGTATTTAGAAGTTAAGTAAAGGGCTCATTGAGCTTATCTGGGATTATCGGTGACTATGGTTGATGGTCAAGCAGCAGTTTTTGACAGATTGACATGTGATACGTGACCATTGCGACCGTCGACGATAATCGGCGACGGTCGCCGTCTGGTTTTGGCTGATTTTACATAGAGTCCACTCGTGTTCCGTTTTCAACATACATACATCACATCAACTATCACGTCTTTATCCCTAATGGGGCAGACAGAGCATTTTGTGTCTTGCGGTTCTATGCAGAGCCCAGGGCAGAAGACCCAAAAGCCACTTTTAGCGTCATGGTGGGCGAGAGGATGGAAAAGCAATCAATACAGTGATAGGTTGCTAGCCGCATCGCCTGTTAACATGATTTGCATTTTTGCCCATTCCCTCGATCGGCTTTTACGATCTGCGTGGGAAGAGAAGCAGCTGGTACATTCTAAGTTTTTTTATTTCTCCCAGACCAGCATGGGAGTTCCGTTTTCAAATCGTGTTTTATTCCCGTAAGATTTTATTTTCCAATTTTTTATCCCGCGAGAATCAGCAGTAACTTTAGCTTTAGTAGATGGGATATAATTAGATTGAACACATATAATATTAATAAGAAGCTATACAGAAGCATGTACCATGCTATTGTTTGTCTGAACTAAACGGTTGATTGCATGTTCTGGTGCATTCTGCGGCCTCAAAGGAATTGCCAGATTGCTTCTTGGAACTACTGTACGGGGCTTTATTTGGGGGTTGGTAAACTTAAGGAGCAGTAAAATTACTGTTTAATCAGTTTTAGTAGCTGAATTAAGAACTCTTACGGCCTGTCTAGGACTCCTCCAAATTCGTGGCCTAGCGTGTTGACTAATCATGCCACGGAGGTCGTCTTAGTGGACCGGGACATCATTACTGTAGGAATATGGAATAGGTAAAAAATATAAATTTTATTTAGTCCGTCAACTAAATTATTCTCAAATAAAAGATCCATATTTTTTCTATAAGCAACATAGAAAAAAATCTTAAAAATACAGCGCTTCGATCGGAGTGGGGGTGATTAACGTCACTTTTGGTTAAAATGGTAGCTGATCGTGACGTCACACAAAATTTAAATGCGCTGTATCTTCGTCATTATTAACTAAGCAGAGAAAATAATAATACTTATACTATACTTTTAAGGAATCAATCCAATGAACCAAAATCAATTTTTTTGTACACATCTCTAATAAGCGATACTAATAACGGTATTCACATAGTATATTGTTACTAAATACCCCTTAAATCCCTATCTATACGCACCTGTGGTACTCACTCAAATAAATGAGTGAATAATGCTCTATCTACCCCACATAGCTGCGTGTTTATAAAGCTTTGTTCACACTGTTAGTCTGCTGCAATATTATAAGGGCCAAACAATCCGCTAGATGTCAGCAAGTCAAATCTTCTTCTTTCTTGTCGCATTCCTTATGACTGAGGGTCATGACCACCATTATTGGTTTTGAGTACGCGGCCTTTCCAGGCTGCTCTATGTTGAGGCATGTGTATAGCGGCTTGGGTGTTGCACTTCAGTGCACTTAAACCAGATACTTCTAAACCTTAAAATAAATATTTTCCATAAGATGTGATAAAATACAAAAGCGTGAAGCTTTTTTGAAGTGAAATAGCGCTCTTAGGTAATAGAATTTTTTCTGCATTAATTAATCTTAAGAGGAGACATTAATTTTCCGGGGCTAGTGCTGCCCTCATTTAAAATTAAATATTTGTCATGAAACGGAGATATAATTTAAAATTCTGTCTTGACCAAGCCCTAGATAACCGTTCAAAGTACTTAATGCACTACTGTTTACAGTTTACTGTTTACTGTTTACTGTTTACTGTTTCTCCCATGCTGGTCTGGGAGAAACGAAAAAACTTAGAATGTACCAGCTGCTTCTCTTCCCGCGCAGATCGTAAAAGCCGATCGAGGGACGGGGCAAAAATGCGAATCATTTTAACAGGCGATGCGGCTAGCAACCCGTCACTGTATTGATTTCTTTTCCATCTTCTCGCCCACCATGACGCTAAAAGTGGCTTTTGAGTCTTGCGGCCCTGGGCTCTGCATAGAGCCGCAAGACCCAAAATGCTTTGTCTGCCCCATTAGGGATGAAGACGTGATAGTATGTATGTATGTATGTATGTTTACAGTTTAAAGTGACAACGCTTTTCTACGCACATTTGTTTAAAGTGGCAATTTTTTGCAAAATGGTTTAAGCCTTCTGCTACAGCTGAAGCACCTTTTTTCACCCGTAGCGTTTATCAAACGCTTTCGATTATCGCTATTTCACTTAGGTTCAAAATAACGAGCGGGATGGCACTAGTCCGTTTCGCGATAAAAACTTTATCTGGCTTTTTCTACGGTGCCGTGCTAATAGCATGGCGTGTATTGTAGCAAATACCACAGTGACATAGTGGCGAGGACCTTTCATGACATTGTTCTTGTAAACACAGCTTTAACCCATAAATAAACGTACACTAGGCTTAGAGCTTATCTTTACGGTCGCGGTGACCCTTATCTAATAGTGTTATGTTTATGTTTATAGCCTCTTTGGTGTGGTTACTTTGACTAGTTGTTCATTAAAATGCGTACATTTCGGTATTAGACTTCAAAGTTTTAGTTTGAAAAGCGAGTAAGCATTATTATATGATCTTGGTTGCTTAACTATAGAAATTTCTGCTTAATATATAAACCGAAATGTATATTATGTATACGGGCAATTTGTATTGCTCAATATTTTATTGTCATTATATTTTAGTGATCTAATATAGCCTGTGGTAACCTTCCACGTTGTATATTAATATACATACATTCATACATACATACATACTATCACGTCTTTGTCCCTAATGGGACAGACAGAGCATTTTGGGTCTTGCGGTTCTATGCAGAGCCCAGGGCCGCAAGACCCAAAAGCCATTTTTAGCGTCATGGTAGGCGAGAAGATGGAAAAGCAATCAATACAGTGATGGGTTGCTAGCCGCATCGCCTGTTAACATGATTTGCATTTTTGCCCATTCCCTCGATCGGCTTTTACGATCTGCGTGGGAAGAGAAGCAGCTGGTACATTCTAAGTTTTTTTTTTTTATTTCTCCCAGACCAGCATGGGAGTTTATGGTATTTATATACATTTTGTTAATTAAGTTTTTATTCAATAACTGTCCATTTTCACAAATTTATATACCTCTATAGGAAAAAAATTAAATGTATATCAAATTCTAGTTGTGTATAAAAGAGACATATTCTTCATCTATGTAGGAATCACTTCTACCACTGCTCGCTCATACCAGGACAAAAATAAAATATACCTTTTATACCTCATATTTTAGCGTTTTTTAAACGCAGATAATTATGTTTTTATCTTTTATCACGCTAGGAGGTAAGTAATAGATAAAGATACATATATTTACAAAGTGTAACGGAAAGGAGGTATCAACCCGGTAGGGCGTAAAAGTACTCATCAATGTGAACAACTTTTACTATGGGACCAAAGTCAAAGTCAAAGTCAACTGGGAAAGGGACCATCCCTGAAATTGCAAGAACATAATCTGCAACTCCATATATTTTGTCACAGTATAGGTATTGAAACTGCAGTTTTTTTTTCGGTTTCAAGGATGGTACCATAGTTTAATTAGTTTACATTCTTCTTATCGTGTGTGTTAGTGACTAACACTAGTGTTAGAGTTTTTAAACCGCCTTATAGGCCTCTGACGTGGTTTTAGGTAACGACCAATGTTAAAGACAATGACCGGATCATCTTACTTATCAGACAATTAGGTGATCAGCCTACAATGTCCTTACCAAACTAGGACGACATCACAAAGTTTTGCCCCCGCCGGGAATCGAACCCGCGACCTCCGGGTATGAGCCGAACGCTCTAACCACTACACCACGGAGGCAGTTACATTTTACATTGACTAGTACGTTTACTCCCTTTCTGGTAGATACCCCCTTTCCGTTACACGGCGAAACACATAACCCTCCTTTAGCTTCGCCGTAATCGGGTAAAAACGGTCGGTAAGGAGGCGGTCTTCATAAGAGGATTATCTCCGTAATAAGGTTAGTGCCGACTGCCGACACTGCAGGGCAAGCGCGGCTTACTCTGCGCCTCATATAGCTTCTTAGATAAAATGCCTTCTTAGGTATATACTATTATATTCACTTATAAACTAGTAGTTCGTCGCGAATTAAGACTTCGCGATTATTATTCGCACCTGAGTTTCCAAACTAACACCTAGATGGCGCTATCCAAAGTTAGAAAGCGCTATGGTTTCGTTTACTTCGAGTACATAATCGCAGACATTTTTATCAATATTTTGAAAAGTACTAAAAAAATTTATTGATATTTCCTACATGACTTCGTGTGATATATCGTGTGATATATCTGGTGTCAACAGTTTTGTACTTGGCGAGCAAGCAATGTTTGCGGCCTTGCGAATTTATATTTTAGTTATAATTTAGTTTATTCGTTTATATACATATATACATATTTATAGTTTACTCAATTCAATGTCAGATGTGCTTTCTCCGGTTTCTGACCCAGAGTTTTTTTCTTTATCTTCATCTCCAGGTAGTTTTATGAGTGCCGAAAATGACGACATGCCATCCTTAAATGATAATCTAAGTATTACCTTTCAATCCTTTGCAAAAAACTTTAATGTGGTGCATATAAATGCCCAAAGTGTTCCTGAGCATTACGCAGAACTTCTTACCACCTTTTCTTCACTTCAAATCCATGCCATTCTTATTTCTGAAAGTTTTCTCAAACCGTCGTTGCCATCTACCCTTTACCCACTTCCAGGTTTTAGATTGATTCGAAATGACCGAACCTGTCAAACAATTGGCCAAGATGGATCTCATAGGATGATGCGTTGTGGGGGGGTTGCAATATATTTGCGCTGTGACATCCCTTGTCAAATCCTTTCCCTGTCCCCTCCTGAACCTGAAAAACCTGAGCATCTCTTTCTTGATATATCACTTCACCAAACCAAAGTCATGCTTGGAGTTTACTATAGTCCATGCTCCCGTATTAATTACTTTAATTCTCTTGACTCTTTATTAGCACAATATCGCACAGATTTTGACCATGTGATCTTAATGGGAGACTTTAACACCTGCCTTCTCAAGGAGGATTCACGTGCTCACTCTCTTCTTTCACTTCTTCATTCTCTGGATTTACACATCCTTCCTCTAACTGCAACTCATTTTCCTCATAATGGCCCTCCTTCTTTACTTGACCTTATGATCACTTCCTCTCCGGACCATGTTTCAAATCATGGACAGTTTAAAGCACCTGGCTTTTCGGCACATGATCTGGTGTTTGCTTCTTTTAAGCTTAGGCCACCTAAACTAAGACATAAAATTATGATGTTGCGCAGCTACTCAAATATTGATGAACATTCTTTTTTATCTGATTTTGCACAGGCAGATTGGGAAAATATTCTCAGGATGTCTGACGTCGATTTGAAGGTGGCTGCCTTTAATTCAACTCTTTTGGCTCTCTTCGATAAACATGCGCCTCTCCACCCGGTCAGGGTGAAACACTTTCCTGCTCCATGGCTAACACAAGAGATAAAGAAGCTGATGGCTAAAAGAGATAAAGCGAAGCTAAAGTTGCGCCACAATCCCTCTGCTGCCAACCATGATTCTTATATAGCACTTCGTAATCTTTGCAATAAGAAATGCCGTGAAGCCAGGCGTAAACACATTCATAAAAATTTAGATGACTGCCCTCCCAATAAACTTTGGAAATTTCTTAAGGGTTTGGGTGTTGGTAAGCAAAGTGCAAGTTTCGATCAGCAATTTGATCTGAATGTCCTGAATAAGCACTTCTCTGATTCTCCTGTCAATCTTCCCTCTAACGCTAAACATGCGACACTTAATAGTCTCAGGAATAGGGCTCCCCCTGATTGTCCTTTATTTAATATTGAGAAGATTACTTCGGATGATGTAGTAAAAACTATCAATTCTATTAAAACGAAGGCAGTTGGCAATGATAACATATGTCTGGACATGATCAAACCAATTGCAACCTTGATAGCTCCTGTTGTCACGGACATCATTAACTGTTCTTTGGACACTGGTGTATTTCCTAGTGCATGGAAGTATGGGCATATTATTCCCTTACCAAAAAGTCCTAATCCGTCTTCTCCTTCCCACTTTCGTCCTATATCCATCCTACCTCTCCTTTCAAAAGTATTAGAACACCATGTTCACCAATGTCTCACCAAATATCTCAACAGATATAACCTTTTAAGTCCGTTTCAGTCTGGTTTTCGTGCGGGGCATAGTACGACATCTGCCCTATTGAAAATCACAGACGACATTCGTTGGAATATAGACAATAAAGCCCTTACTCTCCTCGTATTACTGGACTTCACCAGTGCGTTCAACACAGTGGATTTTGAGTTGCTTCTGGCAACAATGCAGTTATTTAACTTTTCCCCTGACACTATCGCTTGGTTTCGATCCTATCTGAGTGGACGGAGACAGTTGGTGAGGGTGGATGATAGGCGCTCGGATTGGTGTGATCTCAGGGCAGGTGTCCCACAGGGAGGAATTTTGTCACCTATCCTATTCTCTATCTTCATTAATGGCATTACTGCCTCTCTCTCCTCCTGCTATCATTTGTATGCTGATGACCTCCAGATATATGCAGCCGCTCCTCTCAATAATTTCGATATGGCTATTACAACCATTAACTCCGACCTCGCGATTATCGCGGAATGGTCTAAGAACTTCGGGCTAATGGTCAACGCTGCAAAATCTCAAGCCATCGTGATAGGAAGTTCTCATTTCATCGCCAAATTTAAGTCCATGGCATTCCCTGACGTTGTCTTGGGTAATGATGTCATCCCTCTCTCTTCGGTTGTTAATAACCTGGGTATTGTCATGGACGAAACTCTATCTTGGTCTCCGCAAATCAATGAGCTTAGTCGGAAAGTTTTTGCTTCTCTGCATTCATTAAGACGCTTAAAGAATTTTCTGCCGACTGATACTAAAGCGCTTCTGGCTCGCTCGTTATTGCTCTCTATCTTAGATTATGCAGATGTGGCCTTCCTGGATCTCACGGAAGAATTGTCTGACAAGCTGGAGCGACTTCAGAATATGTGTGTTCGGTATGTGTTTGGACTACGTAAGTTCGATCATATATCTGAATTCCGTTCTTGCCTGAGTTGGTTAACTATAAGAACCCGTCGCCTTCTACATATCCTTACTTTTCTTTACAATGTCCTTCACAATCCTATTTTTCCCAAATACCTTAAAGACAAATTCCAATTTAGAGTTATTAACCCCCGCCTTCGATCTCGTAATGACATTCTCGACATCCCCACTTTCTCCTCTCGAGCTTATGCTAAGTCTTTTGCTATCACGGCTGCTCATTTATGGAATGAACTACCACCCACCATTAAAGCCTCAACTTCTTTATATTCCTTTAAAGCTAGGGTCAAAAACTTTTACAAAGACTCCTGACCTGGATTGAGTTGTATGTATGTATTGTGTCCTTATTTATATTTATATTATATATATATATATATATATATATATATTTATGTATATGTTGTATTTATTTATTTATGTTTATACACATTTACAAGGTTTTCGTTTGTATTTTAGCTTGTAAGTATTGTACAGTGTTCCACCCTAATTAATAGGATTATCTCCTCTGGCGTTGGGTTGACTGGAAGAGATCCCTTAAAGGGATAAGTCCGCCTTTGTATTGTTATCTACTGTATTTTTGTAGTGTCCTTTTTGTACAATAAAGAATTTACAAACAAACAAACAAAGACTTCCAAATTTCACTAAAACTGGATCATCGTTTCGGCAGTTATCGCGGTACAAACATACATACATACATACAATGTGTTTTCGCCGCCAACTCGATTTAGTGCCTTGCTCGCTTCGCTCGCTCGGTCGATTATAATAAAATAATGATGTACTTAAAAATCACACTTAAAATATTAACAGAATATTCAGTTGTTTATTCACTTAGAAAATAAATAATTAAATTAAAATAAAATAAATATTAAAAATCAAGTTTTTGTATGAGAGCCCCCTAAAACAAACGTGATTTTTAATAGATAATGATACGGAATCTTTCGTGCGCGAGTCCAACTTGCACTAAGCCGGTTATTTCACTTTCTTTCAAGGAATTGAGAACATCCTTTTAAAAACATAAACAATAACTGTAATAGCCTTTTTAGCAGGCTTGTTTGGAAAGTATGTACGTAGGCCATTACCCTAAGCAATTGATAAAGTAATCCAGAACGAAGATGCTTCCAAACCACCGCCAAAACTTAAGCAATCACTGCAGGTACAAACTTCTAGCTTGTAACACTGTTTATATTTACACTCTCCTATTCGTGAGTTGGCTAATGCTCTTAGTTAGATTGTGTAAATGGATTATTGTGGTTCAAACATTTTAAAAGATCGTGTAAATTGTTTATACTAGTAGACATTTTGAAAACGAAAGACTTTTTTTTATAATAAAGTCTACTTCCTAATAATGACAGTCATAATTTTTATTATCATCATATTAGCCGCATAACGTCCACTGCTCGACATAGGCCTCTAGAATAGCATAGCACTCTGAAAGATTTCCAAAATTACCGATCTAGAGTGGCCTGCATCTAGCGCTTACCAGCGACCTTGGTCAGGTCGTCAAACCACCTTGTGGGTGTCCTACGTTTCGCTTGGCACTGCTTCGCCATTCGACAACCTTTTTGCTTCATCGGCCATCGGTTCATCGCGTTATATGTCCCGCCCACAGGGCACTTCATTTGTACTCCAAGGTTCTCCTACAAATTTTCCCATTTTTAATTCGATAACGTAAAAAAAACAAGGTCGCTTAGCGCGCTATGGAGAGGGCTATGCTAGCCCTCTGCATAGCGCGCTAAGCGACCTTGAGCCTTCTTATGAGACCCATAGTAAGCGACCACGTTTCAGAGCCATAGACACCAGGTCCACTGGTAACAACCATTGGTCGTAGACTTTAGTCTTGAGACACTGAGGTATTTTGGATGAAAAGTCACTGCGGAGCTTCCCGAACGCTGCCCAGCCGAGTCGAATTGGCAATGTAAGTAATTATTAATCCTAAGTAATAAAATGGGTGTACCGTACTAAATTACTTAGTTAGTACCCTTGCGGCTTCAAAATGTATGCAACATAACGTTTATAAATACATAATATCACGCCTGTTTCCCACAGAGGTAGGCAGGGACTATGGACCTTCACTTGCTACGATCCTGACAAACCTCTTTTACTTCATCTACACTCATCATTTCATCAATCTCTTCGTACATGCCCTTCGGTTACGGGTACTTTATCTGTTGTCTCGTATCTTAAAAATATACATACATATTGTTAAGATACCATAGATATCATAAAAACATACATACAATAACAAACATACATGTATATAACACAAGCTGTACCCGCGGGCTTCGCTCCCCGGGGTAATTCCGGAATAAAAAGTACTCTATGTCCTGTCCCGAGTCTCAAACTATATCTATAACAAATTTCATTCAAATCGGTTCGGTAGTTTAAGCGTAAAGAGGTCACAAACAAACAAATATACAAACTCACTTTCACATTTATAATATTAGTAGGATTAATAGGATATATACATAAACAGCGGCGAAACATAACCCTCTTTGTAGATTCACCGTAGTCGGATAAAAAGTACTCCTAACAAATTTCGCAAACAATAAAACAGAACAAAGTCCATAAAATTATTAAAAAATAAGTAAGACCATGAAAACAGATTGGAAGAAAAACGCTCTGTTACGAAGTTAGAAAGACGTAAAAATAAACGATTGTCTTGCTCCGGCGCAATATTAGTTGGAAACTTTTTAATGCGAATTGTTTCGAGTTATTTAGTGTCGGCGATAAAATACAGAACTACAGCAACGGTATTGTTACTAGCGAGGATTGTAATTTAAGCGCTTTTTACAGACGATTAACTTTTGTGACCGTCGCCGAAAATCGATGACGATCGCCGACACATAATCAATCTGTCAAAAACTGCCGCGCGACCGCCGGCGACTTTCAGCGACGTCGACGGTCACGCGGCAGTTTTCGTTTCACGCGACACTTATCGCCGACAGATATTGCGGGTATACTGTCGTTCAGTAGCGTGCATTTAGAACAGACACATAGAATTTGCCCATCCTGTGCCACTAGCCGTTTGATATGAAACCGTTCTGGTTATTTAGGTAAGATAAGGGCCTACCTTGTTAAAAAATATTTGTGTACGTCACTGTTGCCGTCCATCTGTAAGATCTCTTACACTATCACGTCTTCATCACGTCAGTAATAGATGGCGCTACGGGTATCAAATCGTATAGGTAGCTCCGCTACTCATTAATAGCGTTCTTGAGACAGTCAGGATTTTTTTTTATTTGTCTAATAAAAAACTTGTGTATGAACACACTCACTACTGACACTAGATTATAAGGTTTTTATAAACCTAAATAATATGAAATTACCAAAATAAATGAATTTACATTCATGTACCTGCATGCCTCATTTGTCTCCGCAAAAGTATTTATGTCCTAATCCCGTTCACACAAGGGTAAACTCCTAAACAGATTTGCATACATTAGCTCACATTATGCAGAATCCAAGACGGTAAGCTCCTTGCTATGCCTGTTTCCCTGTTGCTGAATGAAAGGTCTTTGATTTTTAAATATCTTCCAGGATGTTATAATTTTCAAAGGTCTTTTTAAGGTATGGTTCAAAAAATGGATCAGTAGCAAGTCGTCATAATCTCTACTCGTCATTTTCGCAACTCGTCATTTACGCAACTAGTCATTTTCGCTACTCTTCATTCTCGCAACTCGTCATACGGTCCTTAGACATTACATTTGTCTAATTTTAAAACTTTCTTTTTTACTACCGAGATAGCGCTGAGAAGAGAGAGAGAGAAACCCACCCACCATAGTTATTTATTTGTTATCTCTTCATGCGTAAATTGATGTACGGATTTGGCTGAAATTACTAGATCAGGGTCTGACAAAATATCTATGTACCACGATTGAAACATTTTTGATTTCCGATTTTGTTCTAGACCCGTATTTTACTCCCTTATCTTGTCACCGACTAGATTTCATCTAAATCTGTTCATCGGTTAATGCATGAAGAGTGACAAACACACACACAAGTTTTTTTATTTATTATGTCAGTAGGCCTAACGTGTTTGTATCCAATAAAAAAGAAATTGCGATATGAGAGAAATGTAATATCTAAGGTCGCAATCGACTAATCGCGACGACTTGCGAAAATGACGAGTTGCGAGAAGGACGAGTAGCGAAAATGACTAGTTGCGAAAATGACCAGATGCGAAAATGACGAGTTGCGTAAATGACGAGTAGCGATTATGACGAGTTGCGCCATCGTGACGAGATTGTGTTTATGACGACTTGCTACTAATCCCAAAAAATAAAAAATCGGAACCCTCACAGGATCACTCGTGCGTCTGTCACAGCCAATTTACTCCGCATCCAGTGGTCTTAATCAAGTTGTTGACACAATGAAAACTAGGTTTATAGGTTTTCTTTTTTTAATTTGCAAATAAAGATTTCAATTTTTTTAAATATATCAAATTTTGAAAAAGGAAAACCTATTATCCTCGTCTTTTATTGTGTTAATAACACACAACAAATCATTGAGATCAGATAATATTTCGGAATAAAAGCACTTTTCCTCTTATAAGCTGTACTGTCTTCTACTTTGCTCATAAATAAATAGACGTAATCAATATGAATGTATATTCTTCTGTGCCAGTATTATATCAAGCATTCTACATATACAGTAGATACAGAGGCTCGCTAACGAGGTGACCACTACGCTGCCAAGTTATGTGGTCTCTTGTGAATGTTTGGCGTTTAATAATGTCCAATTATTGGTATGTTGTGTGCGGTTTCATGCTCTATATTTATCCGGGTTATATTCAGATGTACTAAAAAAAATGCCATCAGAAATATAACTTGTAAAAAATCAAATAACCGACAAAGTAAGTAAGGTTAAGTAGTCGTAATCATATCATTAGTGCAAACGAAACTATTTAGTCTCATCTGCACTATTCATGGTTGTAGATCAATGGTGCATACTGTACGAAGAGAGTCTCCCAACTCAGTTCTTCTACCGTAAAAAGTTGTGTGATTCATGTAATACCAAGTCGGTTAATTTATTTAGTCATCAGTCATTCGCGAAAAAAGTAGCCTATGTGTTAATACGGGAAGTCAGCTTCGTGCATACCAAATGTTATCAATATTGGTCGAGCCGTTAGCGTGTGAAGCAAAAAGACGAATGTTTGTGTGTGTATGTTTATTACCTCTTCTTCAAAATTTGGTATGCAGAAAGCTCACACTCCAAATCAACACAAAGGCTAGGCTAAATTATAAATAAGCGGCCAAGTGCGAGTCGGACTCGCCCATGAAGGGTTCCGTAGTAGATAACATAATATAAAAGTCTTGTAGTATGTTTTTTTTTAATATTTATATTTGAGTTGATTGAATGAAAGGTACATTGCCGTTTATGATTTATGACGTATTAAAAAAAAACTACTTACTAGATATCGTTCAAACCAATTTTCGCTGGTAGTTTTCATGGTAATGAACAACATATATTTTATTTAGTTTTATCATTCTCTTATTTTAGAAGTTACGGGGGGGGGACACACTTTTTTCCACTTTGGAAGTGTCTCTCGCGCAAAGTATTCGGTTTAGAAAAAAATGCTATTAGAAACCTCAATATCATTTTTGAAGACCTATCCATAGATACCCTACACGTATGGGTTTGATGAAAAATAAATTTTTGAGTTTCAGTTCTAAGTATGGGGAACCCCCAAAATTTACTATTTTTTTTCTATTTTTGTGTCAAAATCTTAATGCGGTTCACATAATACATCTACTTACCAAGTTTCAACAGTATAGGTCTTATAGTTTCGGAAAAAAGTGGCTGTGACATACGGACGGACAGACAGACAGACAGACATGACGAATCTATAAGGGTTCCGTTTTTGCCATTTGGCTACGGAACCCTAAAAACCGCGGGGAGCAGCCAGTTTAAGATGTTTTATACTGTTGTTAAATAAAAAACATACACCCAAAACAACTCAATTGTAAACACCAAAAACAATGCACAATCCAATTGCAAGTTGATCCAGCTAAGCGCTGTCCCGTCGCTGCGAGCCTTCAATTATTCAGGACCAAATTAGGAGTAATTGGTCCAGGCCAGGCTGCGGCAATCTAGGTAAAAGCCTCGATGTTTACCTTCTTAGTCTATGTGCATCACTATCATAGAGTTTAACAGTTGGATGATGGGTAAGGTATGGACGTTTGAGCAATTGCTTTTACCCAATTAGATTTCAACTATGATGCAGATTTCAAAATTTCAACGAATATGTTGAAATCTAAATTAGAAAACACTAATATTATTAAAGGCGAAAGTTTGATAGTTTAACAGTTGGATGATAGGTAAGCGATAGAAAATTTGTCATTTGAACCTGGGGTTCTCGATTCATAGCCCAACGCTAGACCGCTAGGCCAATCATTGGTCTGACCTGACATTTTCCGTTATGTTAATTATTTTTGATTGAATTAGTGACGTTGACATTATCATTCGTCGTCCTATGCAATACTATGGACAGAGTCTACCACTTAATACCGACAGACGAAATCTTGGCGAACGCGCTATACTCGTCCCGACAGTTCATTTACATTTCATACATTAGGTAGACCGACAGAAGACGAAATCGAAATAAGTAATCCTGACTAAAGTATATCCCGACTGTTAGTTAGACCGACACAGCATTAAATAGATAAACTATGGATCAATGCCTATGCTGGTCTGGGAGAAATAAAAAAACTTAGAATGTACCAGCTGTTTCTCTTCCCACGCAGATCGTAAAAGCCGATCGAGGGAATGGGCAAAAATGAAAATCATGTTAACAGGCGATGCGGCTAGCAACCCATCACTGTATTGATTGCTTTTCCATCTTCTCGCCCACCATGGCCACCCAGGGCCGCAAGACCCAAAAGCCACTTTTAGTAAAAGTGGCTTTTGGGTCTTGCGGCCCTGGGCTCTGCATAGAACCGCAAGACCCAAAATGCTCTGTCTGCCCCATTAGGGATAAAGGCGTGATAGTATGTATGTATGTATGTATGGATCAATTAAATCTTATCCGCCCATTATGTAGACCGACAGAAGACTAGACCGCAGCATTTTATTTCAACTGAACAACATCCCGCCAAGCAGAAAAGCGGCAAAGCACAATTACGACATACGGGCTAAGTAAAAAGTACAAAATGTATCATCACATCTTTTCACACCGTACATCTTGCCTTACCTTACATCAAAGCTCCAGGTCGCACATCGGACCACGAAGAGGGCTATCGGTATTTCTCTATGTGATCGCATTAGAAATAATGAAGAGATCCGTAGAGGAACAAAAGACACTTACAGCCCAGCGAATGAACAACAAATCGATGGTAAAACCGGGGAAAAATGTCACTCTATTAGCGACCAAGCGGTTACCTTGATAGGCGAAGCACACCCACCTACAAGGTGGTCAGGCGACCTGTCGAGTTTTTTGTTGAGAGTTGAAAAGAAGCATCTATAGCGCCTGGAGGAACTATTGGTCCATAAAGAAACTTATGAAGGAAAACCTTCTTTTAACACGTGAACGTGTTAACTAATGGAACTGGGCCGGTCACGTCAGCCGTATGCCGAATGAACTATGGGCCAAAACTCTAACTTTGCGGAGCCTAACGAACAGACATCGGCGTCCTGGAAAACCTAGGCCCCTAACCATCGCTTTATTACCTAACTTATCAGGTAATAATCAGAACAATAAAATATTTTTCACTATTATTTTAATAAAGTAGTACATATTCATTAATTTTGACTTTTATAAAAAGCAATTAATATTTTAAAAGCATATTCAACACTTTCTCTGTCACTTTTTGCTGGTCGTGTATGCTGTCATCTCTGTAAGGCTACTCCTCAATTTCAATTTTGTCTACTTACGAGGCCTGCAATTGTTTCTATGGCGTTAGGTATCTATTACGTTAGTAATTATATTATCTTTACCTAGATTTATTAAAATTGCATACATGATCCCATTACACTCTTTTTAGGGCAGTTGTTTAAAAAGTCCGTACCTAAGTAAAACTGTGAGTGAGATAACAAATACATCCTCGTTAAGCAGTAGTTTACTCTATTTTCTACTTCAGGAAGCTAATTTCCTGGAGCATTATCTTGGCGATACGAAAATAAGGCTTGAACACTAGCCATTAGCGAAGAGTGTCTCGGTCTCGAGGGCCACTACAGCCTTAAAGCTTGGCACACACTCGACGCTTTATAAACCCGAGCGTAAGCTAGGTTTGCGATGAGCTTGTTAAGCAATGTCATTTTCAGGAGATTTAAGTAGGACAAAGTAATAGCAAACTAGCTGTGCCCTTGGGCTTCGCTCCCCGTGGGCATTTTGGTATAAAAACTATCTTATGTATTAAACTATATCGATATCAAATTTCATCTGAATAGGTAGAGTGGTTAACCCTTAGCCAGGTAGTGATCACATAGCGAACCACCTCAGAAATATTTTTTTTCTGACGAGCAGATGCTAGCTAGAAACCGTAAAATGTCATCCGTCTATTGTCTTTGATGTTTGTGGTCAACATGTGACCTCTGCCTATCTGGAAAAACTTATTGTGGTTATTATGTAACCACTGTCCTACAGGCGTTTATCCATATAAATAAAGGCAAAACCATATTTACACATCAAATAGTTTGTATGGTAGATAGATAGGTTCTTGGATCGAAGAATAACCGATACCCTGGTGTCAGAGTCTTTTAACCACTACATCACAGAGACATTAATATTTTTATACAAAGAAACACACAAATCTTTCCATTTTTTAATATTAGGCTTATATGTAGATTCACCTTTATTTTTTCAATACTTACATGTTGTGACCTAACTGGGCAGTGGTCAGATCTAATCCACATCATGTATATTTAAGTGGGCAGTGGTCATATCCAGACCAGAGGGTTTTTTTATAGGAAATTGTATGAATAAAAAAAAATTAAGAAATTAGTTTTATTATTATCATCCAATCTACCATTATCTGTATATAAAGATAAAAGAATCGCCAGGCCTGGCTAAGGGTTAAAGCGTGAAGTGGAACAAAGAAACAAACAAATACACAAACTCGCTTTCGCATTTATAATATTAGGAAGGAAGTAAGTATAAGAATACATAAAAGATACGTTACATGATTAGATAATTACAAATCACATTGAGCGTTGATATTAATACGTGTATTTTATTATACAAGTTTAAGGTTAACTGCTATTAACATTACGGCAATGAAGATTTTTATTTTATTTATGGAGGAGGATCCGAACCACTCAAATAAGATATGTTTTTTAAACGTCAAAAATGTTTTCTTGGAGTCAAATAGCGATCTTAATATCAGTTTTTTCGCTCTTAAAATCACGTTAAAAATGAATATGATCTATGATTGGTTGAGAAGTGACATTATTTGACATTTTATTATATTTACAGAACCAGATAATTTATTTTTGAAGCTTCCTAGAAATTTCATAGTTACCTTTGGTTACTACATAATTATGATTTATGATATATATAAATTTATTGTAAGACACCAAGATAGGCTAGTCAGTATCATGTCATCAGCAAAACTTTCAACAAAATAAATATATCTCGTAGCTTTGTTGTTTTAATACATTATAAAAGGTTGTACACTAGCCTTAAACGAAGAGTCTCAATCCCAAGAGCATATAGAGCTCTAAAGCTTGGCGCACACTTGATGTTGCAATGGCTCGATTATAAATGATATTTTTTGTCAAGAAGCTTGAAATGCGAGACTTTTATAGGAGACAAACCTACGTAAATGAAAAATGTAATAACATAAAGTTCTCAAATAACTGACTAACTAACTCAATTTTACCTACTTAAATTAATATTTTATCAAAAGTCTTCCAGAAGTCCAACAACAAGATATATAAAATTATTCCTTGTAAAATATATAACCATTGATTTCCATATGAATATTATACTATACTAGCTGGTGTCCGCGACTTCATCTGCGCAGTATATTTATAAATTGTAGCCTGTGTTATTCTGATGTATAAGCTGTATTATTGTAAAGCTTCATTAAAATCTATTCAGTAGTTTACGTGAGAGAGTAACAAACATCCATACATTCATACTTTCAAACTTATGCGTTTATAATATCAGTAGGATATTGTTACCTTCATGTGCTACTGCCTTAACATTTCTGCTCTATTACTTGAAACGCCAAAGTGGGTAATGGTGTTGACGGAATTAACATTTTCTCCTCACTATATACACTGTGTAGTGTATATTATATTTATATACAGCATGTTAGTGTCCTCTACACCTAATTAGTTTCACAAGTACTGAGAAGCACTTAGTCATTCTCGTCTTCTTTTGCGTCATCTCATTTTTCAGTCTATATCAAACAATAGGGTTGAGGACTAAAATTTATTTTAACTCATTAGATAGATTATCAAAAAGTATGCTATAAGTATCTTTTCTTTTTTCTGATTAGCAAATAATGACGAAGATACAGCGCAATAAATAAATTTAAGCTCATTAAATAGATTATTAAAAAGTATGGTATACCTACGTGTCTTTTCTTTTCTCTGATTGGCAAATAATGATTTAAATTTTAAGTGACGTCACGATCAGCTACAATTTTTAACCAAAAGTGATGTAAATCACCCCTACTCCGAAACTTCGAAGCGCTGTATCTAATTCTTACAACTTTGCTAAACAAAAAAATTATAGTACTTTAGTTTTGGATAATCTAGTTGACAGACTTAATAAAATAATATATTTTTTACCCAGTCCACAAACCTATTGCTGGACCAAAAGCCTCTTTCCTTAGTCGCCTCTAACGACATCCTTGGAAGTAAAAAAGGGATTTTGACAATATAGTGACGTATTCTACTTTGGAACATATGAGGAGGTTAAGAACTTAGCGGAAGAAAGACAGACATGGAAAGCACTCTACCGACAAGAGCCCAGTTCTTAAATATAAGAAGAAGATTCTACTTTACCGTCCGAAACAATAAAAATCAAATACCTAGATTTCAAATTCCATTTAGCAAGCAGCAAGAGACATCGATACGGCGACGTTAACGAGTTGAGTCGGGGCCAAGTCCAGGCAATTTACTGGACCACGGTCTTGCGGCTTGATATCGCCTGCCTTAAGGTAGTTGGAGACAGCTTTATTATGCTTTTATTTGACTTCATTTGTTTTTGCCCTTAGGTAAGTATTGTCAAAGTCTTAAATAAAAAGTACTGGTAAAGTGCTAGTTACTGTCACTGATGGTTAATAGAATAATTCCGTTCGAAAAGAATTTTTATTTTTATTTTTCTGAAAAATAATTTTGAATAGTTTTGAATAGTCAAACTCACATACCTAGTTCTATTCTATTCTTTTTTAATGAAATAGTACCTGGGTGACCAAACTTTGCTCGGTCGGTTACATCTCAAACATTAACTAAATTTCTTTAAACTTTTCTAAAAACAGTACAAAATAAAAAATTATATATAAACTTGCACATAAAAAAAAACAAAAGTAAGTCACCGAGTGGGAACGAACCCGTAACACTATTTCTAGCGGTCAGCATCCTTAACCGCTGAGCTAAGCGGATATTATGGCACCCGGCGCGACGAAATTTGCGACCATATTCTGCGTGGAAAGAAAAAGGAATGAAAACTCGAAAACACGCGTTTTCCCAAACATAAGACTAATCTAGATCGATTGTTTACACCCGAAAACCCCCATATACCAATTTTCAGCGAAATCGTTAGAGCCGTTTTCGAGATCACAGAAATTTATAAATATATAAATATACAAGAATTGCTCGTTTAAAGGTATAAGATTATGATGTTTATTAAATTTGGGCTTGGCACGTAGAGTAGAAACTATTTGCTACCACCTCTATCTTCTATAAGCGAAGCATATGTAAAAGAGAAAGGGTAGAAGCGTTCTCTATGCAAAATATTTATCTTATCTATTGCGTTCAGCTACCTGCGTTTTAATTTTGGGCAAGTCCTCTCTTTATTTGGGGAGACTTTTTGTCCAGCAGATGACTAAGATAGCCGTTAACAAAAAATATCTGTTGATATCGCCTGCTTTAGAGTAGTTGACGACAGCTTTATTATGCTTTTATTTAACTTCATTTCTTTTGCAGTCTTCAAATCTCAAATAAAACTCGAGTGCCAGTTATTTTCGAATTCTCTTACAGAGTTACAATACATGTACTTATATAATTATATATTTATCAGTTTCACTCACGTACTTACCGGTGAAACACCAAGTCGCTGATTTTAAACGCAAAAAAATATTTTTTGTGATCTTTTGAAGGCGATTTGTTATGAAAACAGGAGAGGCCGTCGAGAAAGCAACGGAAGATTTATTAAATTCGGCCGAGAGACCCTTTGTTACGAATATCGTGGAATGGGCGGTGTTACACGGGACATTTTCTGTTTTATGGAATGAGATGCGAAGAATTATTTATTAAACAAAGCTGTGTTAACCGTTTTTCCATAGTAGTCAAAAGTTTAAAAAAATCTATCTTATCCTATCCTACTAGTCCTACTAATATTATAAATGTGAAAGTAAGTTTGTACATTTGTTTATTATCTGTTCAAGCTTTTACTACTGAACCGATTATTGAACAAAGCTGTTTTAACCGTTTTTCCATACTAGTCTTAAGTTTTAAAAATCTATCATATCCTACTATCCTACTAATATTATAATGTGAAAGTGAGTTTGTATATTTGTTTGTTATCACTTCACGCTTCAACCACTAAACCTATTTAAATAAAATTTGATATGGATATAGTTTGATACCCAGAAAAGAACAAGGGATTTTTTTTATTCCGAAATTCTCACAGGGAGCGAAGCCCACGGGCTCAGCTTGTAAGGTATACATATAATAAAACAGTAAAAAACAGTGTCTGCACATTGAATATATTTCCAAAAAAACTGACAGATACACAGACGGACAGGACGGACAAACAAACAGACTGATAGGTGGACTGCGGAGTCTTAGTAATAGAGCCTCGTTTTTACCCTGACAAGTGCTAGCTGCGCATCGCCTAACATGATTTGCATTACTGTCTATAATATTTGGTCACACCTGTATACATATACTTACAGATTTAAAACCCTTTTTATTGACAAAACTTAAACATACTTGGTTAGTCATATATAAAGCGCTGAGTTTTAATACGCCAAATGGTAAAAGAGAGAGTGGTAGAAAAATTCTAGTTCAATTAACTATTGGCCTAGGCAACCAATTAATGGCTGATTTAACCAGATGGCTGCGACATATATACACTTTATCAAAATAAAAACTCTTTATATATTGACAAAACTTAAAAACACTTTTTCTAAACTATCTTAAAATTTAATTTTGTACAAAAAAAAACACTTTATTAAAAGACTAAATGAAACAAAGGAAAATTCGGCCGATCAAATTGCTTTGTTTTTTTCTCGGTGACAGCCCAAAGAAAAAACGAAAAAATCACCCTTCTAGAGTTTCCAGTGATTATCTCAAATAGATGTACCTAATTAATTTGATATTTATGATATTTGGTGAGGGTCTACAATTTATATATTACTGACGACTAGATACTTTTTACTAATACGTGCCACTTAGTAACTAGTAATAGACAAATATTAGATAGTTATGATGAGATTTAGAAAAGAAAAATATCATTCACAGTCACAGCTGTTTAAGTTACTGTTGTTGTCGCTATATTTATTTGGTGCGCTACTACGCCGCAGTGGAAAAAATCTGAATTAAATTTGAATCACTTGACTGAGTCTTGGTCAGTCATATTTAAAGGGCTGACTTTCAATACGCCAAATGATTAAGGCTTGAGAGGTTCTAGTTCAATAACTATCGGCTTAGGCAACCAATTGGATGCTTGGTTTAAATGTCCAGGCTAGGCGTCCAGTTTAATGGCTAATTTAATCAGATGGCTGCTACTTATATACACTTATCAGATTGAAAACTCTATATATTGACAAAACTTAAAAACACTTTTTCTAAACTATCTTAAAATTTAATTTTGTACAAAAAAACACTTTATTAAAAGACTAAATGAAACAAAGGAAAATTCGGCCGATCAAATTGCTTTGTTTTTTTCTCGGTGACAGCCCAAAGAAAAAACGAAAAAATCACCCTTCTAGAGTTTCCAGTGATTATCTCAAATAGATGTAATTAATTTGACGGTGCCCGGGCTGGCCCTTAATTACACAGGGCCGAATTAAGACGCCTCCGGCGAAATTATCTGGGACATTTTCACTGTCTGTGCATAGATAAGAAACGCCATAGACTACGAGTTTAACTATAATTTAAAATTATTGTTGAAATAGTAAAATTTATCGTATTGGGAGTAAGTTTTTTGCTTTTGCTAGCTTATACTCAATTGTCTGTGTGTATATCCTTCTATACCTTACTTTGGGTCATTATAACCGACTGAAAAAAAAGAAAGAGGTTATCAATTCGTTGCGACCTTTTTTTATATTATTTCACCGATTAATCGAATGGACACCTGGACCAATTAGGAATTTCTATTTTGTTTGAAAGGTTATACTTGCGAAGTGGTCCCATTGAAATTTTATCAAAATCAGTTATGTAGTTTGGGGGTGAAGTCGGTTTTTAGTTTGGAAATATTATATACTTTGTGTGAAACACAGAATATGAAGTTAGCAACCGATCACAATTTTTTATTATATTTATATTCGTATCTCCACTTTCGACCTCCATCACGCTAAAATTGGCCTTTGACTCTGTGGCGTGGTGATATGCTCCATTGGGATTTTATTTTATTTTATTTATTAGAAACACAAACAAATTACAACCAATACATATTTCAAAGTAACAATGTTATAAATATTGTACATATTTGATCTGGGTTGTACTCCAATTAAATGTGTTAACAGTTGAATCATTATTATTTTAAAAATCTACTTATTTTAAATACAGGAAAAAGTACAACTTAAAATACCTACACATATTTAGCGGAGCTCTCAACAAATATATACAAAAATAAAATTAGGGTCAACATGTTACGTCTATTGACAGTAGGTTATCTCTACATATATGTGGTCTTTCTTCAAAGGAATGTAATATGTTAGCTTCAAGTTAAATGACATGTTAAGTCGGAGAATTAAAACATGACGTACATACCAACTCGTCTGTTCTGCTTTATATTTTTTTGGTCTTTTTGTTTTAAATTAATGGCTTTTGATGTCTATGTTAGAATTTTTTTATATTTTTTTTTATGATGCCTTTGATGTTCCATTGTACTAAGTACAATATAACCCAAAGGTTCGACGTGTTTCCAATGTATGGACCCCAAGATAAAATTTTTGAGCAAAGACCTCCCCTCTAGATTTTCTTTTTAGTTTTTTTTTTCCCATGCTGGTCTGGGAGAAACGAAAAAACTAAGAATGTACCAGCTGCTTCTCTGCCCGCGCAGATCGTAAAAGCCGATCGAGGTAATGGGCAAAAATGCGAATCATTTTAACAGGCGATGCGGCTAGCAACCCGTCACTGTATTGATTGCTTTTCCATCTTCTCGCCCACCATGACGCTAAAAGTGGCTTTTGAGTGCCCTAGACTCTGCATAGAGCCGCAAGACCCAAAATGCTCTGTCTGCCCCATTAGGGATAAAGACGTGATAGTATGTATGTATGTATGTTTTTGTCAACCCGTATGCTATAAATTTACAAACTGTGTAAAGCAAAACAAAATAAAAACTATTAAACACTGTAATATAACATGAATGTACATTAAAAATATAACTATTTACAAAAATAGAAGTAAAATATGTTGTTTTCATGATTTCATGACAAGTTGACATATTTGTAGATTTTCCACCATGATAAATTTGTCAGTGATTTTCTTTATCAAACAAAAAAGTGTCAAGTTTCGGATTGTTATGTCATGATCATAATCATTATCAGGTCTTTTTACTCCACTGCAGGAGTACCGACCATGGAATTATATGCACCCGTGAGCACGACCCTCAGTACTACTACTATAGCCACACATGGCCAGAGCAGCCAGAGGGTTTGGCCTACACTCTCCACGCAAGCCAGTTGAGTTGGTGAGGTCTCATTGATATTTATTAGATTTGTTTAACTTGTAGGTATTTCTTAAGTCGCCTTTTACGACATCCAGGAAAAACTTGCAGTAGTCCTATTCTACTCTGCCGGAAACCACACGGCGACGTTTACTAAACAGACCCCAGTAACAATCCTTACCTACTTCTCTACCTATTATACATGCCACAGTGCCGTACATAAAAAACAAAAAAAGGCCCACTAAAACCCATTTTGCGGAACTTTAGCGCAAACAGATCCGGAACTTCCGCGATCACGTACGCGGAAATGGAATTTTAAATCCGCACATTGTACTTAGTTCCGCAGGATTTACGCGGATATGCACATAATCCTTTGACAACATGTAGGTGTAGGTTTTGTTTAACGACTTCCTAAAACAGCGTAGATTCTCAAAACGGAGTTTGAGTTTTGTATCTGACTTTAAAAATTTAATTTTAAGTTTATTCCAATTATTGGTGCTTTTTGCGCTTTAGTGCGCCGAATGCGAACTTTGTATTTAGGCATACATATTAAAATAAAACAGTAAAAAAGTGTGTCTGTAGGTACATCAAATATATTTCCAAAAAAATATTGGGGGCGATGGAGGCATGTTCACGCTAATCTCCGGAAATACTAGACGGATTTGAATGAAACTATATAGCTGTTAAGCGTGGGCAACATGAAACGTATAATTTTGAAAAATGGGACTCCTGAGGCTGATGCAGAACCATAACCAAGTAAACTATAAGAAATATAAAAATGAAACCTTAGCAAATGTTGTTTAGCCTTATTAGCCATTTATGCCATTTTCCAGAGACTTCGGCTAGTTTTATAATAAATCTATTTTTAAGAATTTTTGAAACTTGTAGACACACTGTAGGTTACATAAAATCAAACAAACGACACAAAACAGAATTATGGCCCAATTTTATCTGTTTTTAATAACCATGTAAAATATACCATATTTTTGTAGGGTTTTCTAGGCATTCAAGATGCGGTACTAAAGTACTTAAACTAAATAATTAAATAAGAAATGGAGAAAAATACCACTTGATTGGGGCTTGAACCAGCGACCTTGGACTTGATACGACCAAGCTCTTACTAACTGAGCTATCATAATCCCACTTATTAAGTAAAATTAGCTTGTACTTTACAATGAAATTGTAAAAAATGCCACGTGAGCGGGGCTTGAACCAGCGACCTTGGACTTGATAGAACCATGCTTATTTATACCAACCGAGCTATCACAAGTCACAATCCCGCACAACAAGTACAAGCAACTGCCTCCGTGGTGTAGTGGTTAGAGCGTTCGGCTCATACCCGGAGGTCGCGGGTTCGATTCCCGGCGGGGGCAACGACTTTGTGTTGTTGTCCTAGTTTGGTTAGGACATTGTAGGCTGATCACCTGATTGTCTGATATGTAAGATGATCCGTGCTTCGGAGGGCACGTTAAGCCGTCGGTCCCGGTCACTGTCTTTGACATTGGTCGTTACGTAAAAACCTTGTCAGAGGCCTTTAAGGCGGTTTAAAAACTCTGACACTAGTGTTAGTCACTAACACACACGATAAGAAGAAGAAGAAGTAACAAGCAGCTTTTACGATGAAACGGTGACAAAGACCACAAGAGCGGGGGTTGAAACAGCGACCTAAGACTTGATAGAACTATGCTTCTACCAACCGAGCTATCACAAGTCACAATTCCGCACAACAAATATAAGCGCAGCTTTTACGATGAAATTGTGAAAAAAACCACGTGATCGGGGCTTGAACCAGCGACCTTGGTCTTGATAGAACCATGCTTATACCAACCGAGCTATCACAAGTCACAACCCCGCACAGCAAGTACAATTAGCTTGTACAATGAAATGGTGACAAAGACCACACGAACAGAGCTTAAACCAGCGACCTTGGACTTTATAGAACTATGCTTCTACCAACCGAGCTATCACAAGTCACAACTCCGCACAACAAGGACAAGCAGCTTTTACGATGAAATTGTGAAAAAAACCACACGAGCAGAGCTTGAACCAGCGACCTTGGACTTGATAGAACTATGCTTATACCAACCGAGCTATCACAAGTCACAATCCCGCACAACAAGCACAATTAGTTTGTACAATGAAACGGTGACAAAGACCACACGAACAGAGCTTGAACCAGCGACCTTGGACTTTATAGAACTATGCTTCTACCAACCGAGCTATCACAAGTCACAATCCCGCACAACAAGCACAATTAGTTTGTACAATGAAACGGTGACAAAGACCACACGAGCGGGGCTTGAACCAGCGACCTTGAACTCAATACGACCATGCTCTCACCAACTGAGCTATCATAATCCCTCTTATTAAGTAAAATTAGCTTGTAAGGTACAATGAAATGGTAAAAAATACCACGTGAGCAGAGCTTGAACCAGCGACCTTGGACTTGATAGAACTATGCTTATACCAACCGAGCTATCACAAGTCACAATCCCGCACAACAAGCACAATTAGTTTGTACAATGAAACGGTGACAAAGACCACACGAGCGGGGCTTGAACCAACGACCTTGGACTTGATAGAACTATGCTTCTACGAACCGAGCTATCACAAGTCACAATCCCGCACAACAAGTATAAGCAGCTTTTTCGATGAAATTGTGAAAAAAACAACGTGAGCAGAGCTTGAACCAGCGACCTTGGACTTGATACGACCATGCTCTCACCAACTGAGCTATCATAATCCCTCTTATTAAGTAAAATTAGCTTGTAAGGTACAATGAAATGGTAAAAAATACCACGTGAGCAGAGCTTGAACCAGCGAGCTTGGACTTGATAGAACTATGCTTATACCAACCGAGCTATCACAAGTCACAATCCCGCACAACAAGCACAATTAGTTTGTACAATGAAACGGTGAAAAAAACCACACGAGCAGAGCTTGAACCAGCGACCTTGGACTTGATAGAACTATGCTTATACCAACCGAGCTATCACAAGTCACAATCCCGCACAACAAGCACAATTAGTTTGTACAATGAAACGGTGACAAAGACCACACGAACAGAGCTTGAACCAGCGACCTTGGACTTGATAGAACTATGCTTATACCAACCGAGCTATCACAAGTCACAATCCCGCACAACAAGCACAATTAGTTTGTACAATGAAACGGTGACAAAGACCACACGAGCGGGGCTTGAACCAGCGACCTTGGACTTGATACGACCATGCTCTCACTAACTGAGCTATCATAATTCCACTTATTAAGTAAAATTAGCTTGTAAGGTACAATGAAATGGTAAAAAATACCACGTGAGCAGAGCTTGAACCAGCGACCTTGGTCTTGATAGAACTATGATACCTTACCGGTTACGGGGCACCGGTAAGGTTATGTGGTGTTACCACTAAAAACTCCGCGGTGTCACCTCTCAGCCGCTATCGGCCGGGACCGTGTGCTTCTTCATGCTCCACAGCCCCGGCGCGGCCGGCCGCTACTTAAGCGGCCCCGGCTCGCCAACGGCCTCACGGCACCCTCTGCTGAATCAGAGGGGCCGGAGTAACCGCCGCCTTGGCCTCTTGGCCCAAGGACAGGCGCTATGAATGATAGAACTATGCTTATACAAACCGAGCTATCACAAGTCACAACCCCGCACAACAAGGACAAGCGGCTTTTACGATGAAATTGTGAAAAAAAAGGACAAAGAGCGCGGCTTGAACCAACGACCTTGGACTTGATACTCTCACCAACTGAGCTATCACAGCCCCGCATAACATGTACAGTACAAGTATCTTGTATAAGTAGAAGCGGCTCAAGATTCGCACGACGAAATGTATCATTAATTTGGGAGATCCTGGGAGCGGCCCGCTCCTTGTATCTCGGTGAACTATTTGTCACTGAGTATTATCTCAGTTCGGCCGCAAATTATAGATAGAAACAGATGCGACACTTTATAGTAAACTTACCTAGTTAAAATATTATTTGTATAACAACGTTACATTCATAACATGGCTTGACAATCTTGACATAGCAATAAAGTGCACAGAATTGTGAGTTTATGACGATTATTGCAACAATAATATAAGTACTTCTTATTCTAAAATTATACCCCGAATCCAAACTAAATCTACTAGTAAAAACGGCTCCCATCGGTGTTACGGAAATCTCTTGCACCCGAATTCAAGCTACATCAACTAGTGAAAGCGGCTTCCTGCGTGTGTTACGGAAATATCTCGCACTGCGAATTCGAGCTATATCAACTAGTAAAAACGGTTACCTGCATTCGTGCCCTACGGCATGCGTTTTAGAAACTTCTTGCACGCCGAATGCGTGCAAGAAATACCAACGAAAATGAGCCTTAATTTACTTAGACCTTCCTTGTTTAGTATTAAACACAAGCGGCGCCATCTATATGGCTTGCATTGCATTAGGTGTCCTAATATCGAATATTAGATCAATAATTAATTACAAAATAAGTGATTCTAATAGTCGCTACTAGATGTCATATTGTAAATCCTACTAATATCATAAACGCGAAATTTTGTTGTTAGTATGGTATGGATGGATGTTTGTTACTCTTTCACGTAAAAACTACTGAATGGATTTAAATGAAACTTTACAATAATATAGCTTATATATCAGAATAACACAAAAGCTACAATTTATAAACATATTGTGTGACGATCCTGCGCAGACGAAGTCGCGGGCACCAGCTAGTAAGATATAATGAAATTCGGGTCGTGGCTACGCCTGCACTCTTTTTCACGCGCTGTAAGCAATCACAATAAATCGATAAATACCAAATTTCCCTCTTTCTCTCGGGCAACTATTTTACATTTAGTGAGAGTGATCCTTCTGTAACTTCTATAAATTGTGTGGTTCGGGGCACGCACTGGCTTAGCCCATCGCGTTTTCAAATTAATTGCGAGCCAGATCAAAAGATTTATGTCATAATATGATAAATGGATGGAATAGTTAGTTTAGATAGATGGAGTAGTTATATCAGTTAAATATTATTCCTTACAAGCGGGACTGGGAGAAAAGAAAACACTGCCATGTTTGCCTCTGCCATTTGGTAACTGGAGATATCTATTGGTATGTATAAAAATTTAACAACTGCAAGACTCCTACTAAAAAAACTTATAAAAGATGTGACTTCAATACAGTGTCAATCTTCTTAAAGATTTTGTGAACGTCACGAATTTCAAATGCCTGCTTTCCGAATATCGGCTCGGCGAGATTAAGCGGTATTTTGGTAAACCAATGGAAGGGTAAGTCTATAATTAATAGTTCTGTCTAATGTCAGACCGTGCAGGCTATCATTTGAGGTCTTAGAGGAAGATTGTAAGGCCTTTACGGTCGCACCATATGATCCGTGAGTTCCGTCACGCATCTTGCGTCGTTCATAGAAAGGCAAGACGAATGGAAAAATATTTTTGGTCCATCGGTTAGATTATAAAAAAATATTGAACACCTATTTTTTCTTTTCTTTGAGAAACCAAAAATGACAAAGATACAGCGCATTGAGATTTCGCATGACGTCACTGCGGGTACGATTTTCACACCCCCCACACCGGAACTTTGACGCTCCGTATCTTTGTGAATTTTTACTATTTTGTTAAAATGAAAAAAGGGTCCATTATTTTTGGATAATCTAAAAGACGGACTAATTAAAATCATAATTTTCGGACCCTGTCGTCACCCCTAATTGTTCACAAAATTTCGAGTGTCTGTCACCAGGCTGTATAGTGCAGTGATAGCTATCCCGGACGGACAAACGGACGGAAGGACGGACAGCGGAGTCTTAATAATACAATAAAAAGCATGTTAAGCCATTCTCAGCGTTAGTAATTATATTATCTTTGTCAGCGGTCATCATTAAAGCTATCGTCAAACTACGTCAGATACTTACATACTCTCACGTCTATTTCCCACAGGGGTAGGCAAAGACTATGAACATCCACTTACTACGATCCTGACAAACCTCTCTCGCTTCACTCCACACATCAATCTCTTCCTACAAGCCCTGCGGTTACAAGTACTATGTCAGATGTCTTCAGATATCTAGAAAAATCTGACTCCAGTATTAAGCCACACGAAAAAAAATTTAATCGCCATTTTGAGACACTCTGTAGGGCGGAATTAACGAAATAACCTTTGGATCACGCGATTAGAGCTCGTTTCCATACCGTCCATTACAAGAATTGGCGGGATGATAAAGCTAAGTGATCACAGCGGAATTTAGAATTAGCAAATTGGAAACGAAGAAAACCCCTACGTAGAAACATTAGCTCTAAGTGCCACGGTTTTTAACCCCTGACACAAAGAGTGGTATTACAAATTTGATGCTAATGTCTGTATGTTAGTCTGTCTGCATCATTGTAGCTCTCGAATGTATGAACCGATTTCGATGCGGTTTTTTACGTGAAAGATGGTTCTTAGCTATGTTTGATGAAAATTAAATTCTTAGCTATATTTCAATGTAACGGTTCAGCCGTTTAAAAGTTATCTTGAAAGCCGGGTTTTTTTTAATTTACTAGCAAATAAATAAATACCCAACGCCATAGAAACAATTAGAGGCCCCGTGAGTAGGCACTTAAGTTGCGGGGTAGCCTCAAATAGATGGCAGCACACACGACTAGCAAAAAAGTGTCAAAAAAATTTGAATATGCTTTAAAGGTGGCCTCACATAGATGGCAGCACTCTACACACAACTAGCAAAAAAAAGTGTCTAAAATTTTGAATATGCTTTAAAATATTTATTACATTTCATACAAGTCATATTTAATTAACTAGAGTACCACTTTATTTAAATAAAAGGAATAAAATATTTCAATGTTTTCATTATTACCTTATAGCGCCACCTAGTGACAAGGAAGAGAAATAATTATGTTGATCTAGTGACAAGGAAGAACATTGGTTGGAATATGTAGTTCCGTCACTCATCACTAGATAGTGTCGTAGAGTTTTTTTTAATTTCCGGCTAAGAATAGGACCCCTCCATCTCTTCCTGTAGATGTCGTACATAGGACGTACATACATACAATCACGTATTTTTTCCTAATGGGACAGACAGAGCATTTTGGGTCTTGCGGTTCTATGCAGAGCTCAGGGCCGCAAGACCCAAAAGCCACTTTTAGCGTCATGGTGGGCGAGAAGATGGAAAAGCAATCAATACAGTGATGGGTTGCTAGCCGCATCGCCTGTTAACATGATTTGCATTTTTGCCCATTCCCTCGATCGGCTTTTACGATCTGCATGGGAAGCGAAGCAGCTGGTACATTCTAAGTTTTTTTTATTTTTCCCAGACCAGCATGGCATTTAAAATATGATGGAAGGGAAATTGTCAAGTAACAGAAAAAGGATGCACGTGCAGCAGTTTTGACGTCACGCTATGAGGTCTCGCGAACGAAAGAGATAATGAGATGTCCACACCACGCTCCCACTCTTTTATTTGAAATTCGTTTACTTGATTAATTAATCAATTGCTTGCTGTTTTCAAAAAATATTTCCTTTAAGTGGTGTTTTTGTTTTGTATACCTATAACTAGCTGTGCCCGTGGGCTTCGCTCCCCGTAGGAATTCCGGGATAAAGAGTACCCTATGTCCTTCCCCGAGTCTCAAACTATATCCATACCAAATTTCATCCAAATCGGTTCAGTAGTTTAAGCGTGAAGAGGTAACAAACAAAGAAACAAATATACAAACTCACTTTCGCATTTATAACATTAGTAGGATAGGATAAAATATTAACCAAAAACAAACTAAAATAGCCTATTAATTTGCTCAGGGCCGCAAGACTCTAAAGCCGCATTGACATGATTAGCATTTTCGCCCAATCCCTCAATCGGTTTTTATAATCTACCTGGAAAAGAAGATGCTGGTACCGTTTAAGTTTTTCCTCTTCTCCCAGACCACCATGGAAAATTTTAACTTTAAAAATAAAGCTAAACTAAAGCAAGACGAAACTAAAAAATGTCTTTGTTAAATACAATGAAACGAGACTAATTCTGAGCGAGACAAGGATAGATTAGGCAGCGTCTCCATTCGTCACAGTCTCTCGCTAGGGTTGCCAGCTGACCCCATTTGTTTCAAGTAGGAAGTACATTTCCTCAGCTCGGACCAGTATTAGAATAAACGCGGTGAGATTTGTTCGAGTTAAGGTGCGAGGAAAGTTTTTCTCTTACGTTTCAGGCTTTTTACCAGTTGTTTATTTAAGGTTCCGTACCCAAAGGGTAAAAACGGGACCCTGTTTCGAGGCCCTGTTACTTAGACTCCACTATTTGTCCGCCTGTCTGTCAGTCACCAGGCTGTACCTCCTGAAACGTGTTAGCTAGACACAAATAAATTTCACAGATGATTTATTTCTGTTGCCGCTATAACAACAAATAGTAAAAACGGAATTAAATAAATATTTAAGTAAAGCTCCTGTACAACAAACGTGAGCTATAAACTAAAGCAAGACGAAACTAAAAAATGTCTTTGTTAAATACAATGAAACGAGACTAATTCTGAGCTAGACAAGGATAGATTACGCAGCGTCTCAATTCGTCACAGTCTCTCGCTAGGGTTGCCAGCTGACCCCATTTGTTTCAAGTAGGAAGTACATTTCCTCAGCTCGGACCAGTATTAGAATAAACGCGGTGAGATTTGTTCGAGTTAAGGTGCGAGGAAAGTTTGTTAGACTTCTTTTTCACCCGTTGTTTATTTTTAAGGTTCCGTACCCAAAGGGTAAAAAACGAGACCCTGTTACTTCTAGGGCTTCACTGTCCTTCGCATAAACCGTGATAGCTAGACAGTTAAAATTTCCACAAGTGATATATTTCTGTTGCCGCTATAACAAAAATGCAAAAAACAGAATAAAGGCTCACATACAACTAATTTGAATTTTTATAGATTAATGGTACGGAACCCTTAGTCCGCGAGTCCGACTCGCACTTGGCCGCTTATTATTTAAAGTAAGGTGGTCGCCAAGGGATTTAGGCACTGGTTGTGCGTATGTGAGGAACGAGTTTTATCCTCACTAGAATTTATACCTCTGAGCTTGCCTCGTGTACGGTTTGTTAATTACCCCCTTGCTTCTGGTGAAAGAAAACATGGTAAAGAAACTTGCACACTAATTCATTACTCACTAATTTATTAGTGTGAAATAGTGAGTAATACAGACATAAGTAGAAGCTTTGATTCATATAAGACTCACATTCACAATCAATTTACGATTGATGGATAAAAATGGGTCAAACATTAAAGAAAGCGTGGATAATCATTTTTATCGATCAATAGTCAATAGCTAGTGGCTGTGTGAACTGTAGACTCCTGTAAGTAAATAATCCCCAGCCTGTTAGAGGTTTTGAGATCAGAAAGTTATTCAGGCAAGTAAAATTGCAAATTAATAAAGGTAGCAAACGATTTTTTTGTACATTTTTCGAAAACGCCAATTTTTTTCAAAACCTGTATAGACATAATAATCTTTATAATTACCGAGCCTTCGATCTCTACGAGAATCGGTTAAGAAATGCGACTTATATACGAGAACAGACATACAGACAAAAGCAATTTTGGCCAATCACAAAACTAAGACGCTTTGCTCGCTCGATTTATAATATTACTCATCATATAAGACGATCTTCACTGGAAAGTGCTGGATGCAGGCCGGTCTTGATCGATCATTTTGGAAATTGGTGGGTGAGGCCTATGTCCAGTGGACTTTATAAATGATGATGACGATAAGACAAGCTTCAAAAAAGTCTGTAGCCTAATAATAAAATCATCTTAAACGTAATCTAAATCAGCCAGCCCTGGCTGCAGCGGGGTGTTGATTCATTAAATTTAATGTCAGCGGTTACAACGAATGAATTGTAGAGGCGAATTAATTGTAGCTATAAATTATAGCGTGTGAGTTCGCGACTAGCTTTGAGATGTCGTGTGTGTACGTCAGATACATTAGCGAAATTAACTGAAACTATTGGAAGGGTTGCTTATGTCTGCAATTCGGGACTCCATACTTCAATAATAAATATGCATGACTTTCTGTTTGCACTAAGAGGCTTTTGCCCAGAAGTCTACATAAAAAATAATAACAATATACTTACATGGCTTTTTGCGAATTAATTGTAGCTATAAATTATTGAGTGTGAGCTTGCGACTAGCTTTGAGATACATTAGCAAAATTAACTGAAACTATTGGAGGGTTGCTTATGTCTGCAATCCGGAACTTCTACTTCATAGCGAGTCGGAATGGCGTTTTTGTATGGTTGTAGGACAATGTGTGGCCGCACTTACTCCCCTGTTCGTAACAAGTACAGGCGAGCCATGCACTTACATAGCTATTATTTAACGCCTCGTCAATATCACCTAGGTAGCGGACCCAGGTCTCTAAGGCGTTACCGCTGAGGATACAACCGGGATAACGTGAGGATGATGATGATGATGGCTTTTATTGGATAGAATTAAAACACGCCGTGTGGTTTCCGGCAGAGGAGAATAGGGCCACTCCAAGTCCTCCCGTGGATGTCGTAGAAGGCGACTTAGGAAATACAAGTTAAACAAAGCTTATAAACATCAATGAGGCCTCTCCAATCCGTTTGGCAAGCGAGGAGAGTGTAGGCCAAGTCATTTGCTGCACTGGCCAAGTATGGTTGTAGTAGTACAGAGAGGGTCATGCTCCTGCAGTTGAGACAAAAAGACCTGATGATGATGATGATGATTGAAACAGATAAAACCCTTTTTCCAGTAAGATACGCGTTTCACATGAACAATATTCTTAAACACAGAAATCGAAAGCAAGCCACAAATTCCCATTCACATTCAAATAGGATATACGGACGTGTCTCTAAGGAGCAGATCAATCTTTCTAGCAACATTAGTCGACGACACATCAAGCCGACATCAATCACACGATTTGATCCCACGAATATTCCAGAAACAGAGGTGAGAGAAAAAGAAAAACCGTCAAGGGTGAATCGGATTTAGGAATAGATGGTTCCGTCTCAGATACCCATGAAGATGAAATGCTACTATGTAAACATGTTTCATTAAAACAATAGGCCTCGAAGATGAATGGATGTCTTTAAGGAGCAGATCAATATTACTGGCAACATTAGTCGACGACACATCAAGTCGACATAAATCATACAATTTGATCCCACGAATATTCTAGAAACACAGGTGAGAGAAAAGGAAAAGCCGTCGAGAGTGAATCGTATTTAAAAATGGATGGTTCTGTTCAAGACGAAATCCAAATACGTTTCATGAATACCAGATTTAGTTAATTTGATCATAGGATAAGACGATAGTTTTAGAGATGGAAAACAGTTATCGTCCAAATAATAATGGGCAATACGAATGAAAAAATATTTTTAGTCCATTGGTTAGATTATTAAAAAATATTGAACACGTATTTTTCCTTTTTCTTGAGAAAACAAAGATACAGCGCATTTAAATTTCGCATGACGTTACGGCTGGGTACGATTTTTACTTAAGTGTGACGTCGCAAGCCCCCACTCCGGAACTTTGACGCGTATCTTTGGGAATTTTTACTTTTTTCGTAAACTGAAAAATACGGGTAAAATATTTTTGGATAATCTAATAGACGGACTAATTACAATCATACTTTTCGGACCCTGTCGTCACCCATGCGTCTGTGACTGGGAGGTACAAGCAAATATAAAACACCAATCTATGTAAACTATCTACATATTTTCGCCTCGTAACTAGTCATTTTTTTTAGTGAGGCGTAAGGAATTCCATTCTTGTCGACAATCTCCGGTTTTTATATATTTTTTAAAAAACGGATTTGTAATTTTATTTTTATGTTAGGGATCTCTAAAAATGTAATAGGTAAGGGATGACAGATAGAATAGGTAATTTGTCGAGCAGATAGGACGGATGTCCTCGCGGAGCGCAAGTAAAAACAAACAAGAATAAGAGGTGATTTTCGGCGAAACGGACGTGCCCTATCGTTCGGAGATGGAACGGTTGGGCACAGAATCGATGTCATATCGCAGAGGGTTTTAGCCTCGAAACAACAACACAATGATTGGTAAAATAATGATCTCTTTTTTCAAACTTATTTTAGAAAACCTCATTGGCGTGGTGGTCACCGTGCTAGTTCGCCACCAGGAGGTTCCGGGTTCGATCCTTGGTCAGTGCATGTTGGAAAATGGCCTTTTTCAAGTTTTTCTGGGTCTTGGATGTTTATCTATATATGTATTTGTTATAAAATAAGGTTGAGTAGTATTCCATAACACAAGTCTTAAACTTACTTTGGGGCTTGCTCAGTCAGTGTAATTTGTCCCTATATATTTATTTATTTAGCTTGCCATTTATTTTGTATTCATTTTGTAAGTATCTTGTATGTTCCTTTAGGTCAAATCTTGTAACTCAAAAACGAAACCGTCAAACCGTTGCCCAGCAGACATATGACCGACATAACATTTGATCGGTACTATTATTGCTCGACATCTATTTTGTTCAGACAATTTTTGACACCAGATTCAAACCGATTTCAAAACAAAAAAAACTTGAGAGGTGTCAAGAGCATCCGAATGGAACGAAGTTCCTTTCGATTAAGTAGGAGAGAGAGACATACAGAGAAACACGCGCACGCCGCACGGCTTACAACTATAGCAAAAAGTGTCGTTACAACTTTTGATCTTTATTTTTTCCGTCTAGCCCCCTTTCGCAACGCGCGATAAGGAACTTCGTTCCAAAAAAACTATCGAAATTGAATTAATGCATCTCATACGATGCATTAAAAAAGTACATACTTATACACATTCCAACTGACCACCTCCTTCGGTTAGAAATGAAAACCGTATTTTCGGTGAAACAAAAAATATATTATAAAGCCCCCGCCACACTAAACGCGATACGTGATGTTTGCGTAACTTAACGCCTATATTTTCCGACACGGAAAAGGGTGTAGCAAAATATTCAAAATAATGATAATGGACAGTAAAATCAACACGTGACTTCCAACGCTCACCCCAATCGCACCCTCGCTTTGATACGGGACGGGTTAAGGGATTTTTGGCAATATTTTATTTCCAGTTGGTATTTGTTGACTTTATGTTATTGCTTTTCGTAAAAGTAGCATTTACATATTGAAGAGGTGGAAAGAATTTATTAGTAAAATTAGCTCTGCTGTTTAGCAAGGCGATGGTATCAGCGTTTTTAACTTCTTGTCCAGAGGTGGTGCTGTTGACAACCAAAGGCCAAAGGTTGGGCCTGGTCATTCAACGTGGGAATGCGTTCAGCCTATTGGGCAACTTACCTTGCGGGCATTTAAGTGGCAACCTGGGGTCAAGTTTTTTATTTAAAAAATAAATTATACAATATGTCTACGTAAATTACAATTGCATAATAAACGGTATTATTTCTATAACTTTTATATTTCAGGCTAGTACATAAAAAAAAAACTAAAATATACAGAAACGGTTCTATTTATTTTGCCCAGACTAGCTTAGTATCCAAACATAAAAGAGCCATCTCTCGTTGTCCATCTACCGAAAGTCCGAAATACATAAATAAAGAAGTTAAATCAGATTCAGATGATAATGTATATCGTATTTATTTTTGTGTGTAACAAGCGATTAGGAATGAATGAGTTTTAGGCATTTTGCTTCGTCATCATTATAATCATCTCAACTCTTCTTTCGCTCACTGTTGAGTACAGCCCCCCTTCGTAGACGCACCCATCTCGGTCCTGTGCTGTTCTGAACCTTCGTATACGAAATAAAAATTAGACATGACGACCTCCGTGGCGTAATGGTCAACACTCTAGACATCCAATCCGGAGGTCCTGGGTTCGATCCCCAACCAGGGCAAGTTGGAAAATGGCCTTTTTCAAATTGTCCTGGGTCTTGGATGTTTATTTATATATGTATTTGTTATAAAATATAGTATCATTGAGTTAGTATCCCATAACACAAGTCTCGAACTTACTTTGGAGCTAGCTCAATCAGTGTAATTTGTCCCTATATATTTATTTTATTTACACTCTGATCATTAAGATATGATAAAGAACTTTTGAGACATAGAAGAAACTTTTAAAAGAAAATGAAGTCGGTTATTTTTGTTAAAAATTTAATTAAATGAAATTTGGTTGTACATATTTCGTCTTCTACAAAAGTTTCACAAATTTAAAAAGTTTAAATTAGTATCGAAATTTTGCATAACCGAAATGTCGAGAGTAACTCAGTCTATTGACACATCACAAGTCACAATAAACTAAACACAACTTCATCAAACTTTTCAAGTGTCGTAAACCCATACGTGTTCATTACTTGTCATCATCCCACATTTTATTGTCAAATTGTTACTCACATTTTGGCAGTAAACTGTTTATGTTTGTTAGTAAGTTTTAAGACATTTAATGTTGTTCTAAATGTTAATTTGAGTTGTCAATTTGAGGGTTCTTCCTCTTTGTCTAGTGAATGGAGTTAATTAAATTAAAATTTAAGTGCAATAAATGTTTTTAAAGTATATTCAATACTTTATTACTTTTTCGCTAGTCATGTGTGCTGCCATCTCTGTAAGGCTACCCAGCAACTCCAGTTTTGCCTACTTACAGGTACTTCAATAGTTTCAATGGCGTTAGGTATTTGTTACTTCGTAATCTTATCTTTTACGCCCTTATTCCGAATTTTTTTCTTTTTGGCTTGAAAAGATCGCATAGTGTCATCTTTACCTTTTCAGTAACTGTAATTTAAAGCGTTTTTTAGGAGTCATCATCATCATCATCAGGTCTTTTTAGGCTCCACTGCAGAAGCACGATCCTCTCTGTACTACCAGAGAAGCCAGAGGACTTGGCCTACACTCTCCTCCTTTTGTTTAGCTTGTGTTTCCTAAGTCGCCTGCTTCGACACCCACGGGACGACTTGGAGTGGTGCTATTCTACTCTAACGGAAACCACACAGCAAATATAAGTGCGCAGAAAAATAAATTTAAATTTGTAAAGTTACAACACTAGACAATTTTCCATATATAATTAATAGTACCAATTTACAGATGTGACGTAATAGTCGGGGACACATAATTAAGTTCCAAACGCGTCCCAGCGCCAAAACCTCGCTTAATAGTGCTACGTTTCTAAATTAACATAGTTGAATTTTGATTAGCAGTAAAACAGTTCAACTTTGCAAACTGAATGTTAAGTTCCTATTAAATATTTGCTAATGACACATTAATGGACAAAACCTTAGCCATTATACGCGGCAGGAAACGCAATAAATTGTTATACGGCTGACACATTTAATGTTTCAATTTTGGTATTGTTGGCTGGCTTTGTTTTGTGCTGGGACGCATTTTTAGTCCTTTGTGCGAATCTAAAGGTCGGGAAGTACATTTTTTATTACATATTTGTAATAAAAAATGTTCAAATACGTAAATACGTGTTTGAACTTTTAATATGTGAAAATGATTATTTCGTTGCAGAAAGTTTTGCTGTTAAAGTTGAAGTCGGTTTAAAATAAACCTTTCTTAAGCAATCCTTATAACTAGTTCATCCTGAATTCTGATTTTGTGACCCAACACCTTAACGTCTCCTTGATCTATGTAGCTAATGTTTGGATTTTATTTAGGAGAAAATAAAAAAACTTAGAATGTACCAGCTGCTCCTCTTCCCGCGCAGATTGTAAGAGCAAATCGAGGGAATGGGCGAAAATTTGAATCATGCTATAATAAGCGATGCTCACTATTCTGACTCATTCATCTACCTAAATTCTTAACCACATCACGCTAAAAGGGGGCTTTTAAGTCTTGCAGTCTTAGGCTCTATCTGCTTAGAGCCGCAAGACTCAAAATGCTCTATTTGCCCCATTAGGGATAGAGACGTATACATAGACGTAATAATATGTATGTATGTATATCATCTACTACAAAAACTATAGCTTGGACTTACCAAGTAAACGCCGAGGACTTGTCTCGCTTAGCACGCTCATGCCACAGAATTAATAATATTATTACCTACATACAGAACGGAAACTCGCACCGTCCCCCGCAATCTGGCGTCCCCGCAACCCCTCCTCCGTTATTGGGACGTGTAAGCGCCTGTAAAACAGGGTTTTTGCTAGTCGCACGTTGACGTTACGCGAGTTAC
The DNA here is from genome assembly GCA_963555685.1 of Acrobasis consociella. NCBI lineage: Eukaryota > Metazoa > Arthropoda > Insecta > Lepidoptera > Pyralidae > Acrobasis > Acrobasis consociella. Next base: position 18,388,416 of record OY743108.1, read on the forward strand.
TTAGGATTATTGAATCATAATGGTAAGAAACTGCGCATATTATCATTGTTTATCCTTGGAAAATAATAAAGATCGACATTTTATAGATTTCCGAGTGATGAAAACAGGTAAGCAAAGCAACAAATTCTGTGACGGCGACCCTGGTTAACTCACACATTTGACGTGTGCACGGATGTATTGTTTCGTTTGTAGTAGTACGAGGTATGTATGTTGCTCCGTTTCTATGAAGTGCCATACCTGTGCTCATGCCACAAAATATTGTCAAAACTTTCTGCCTACTTTTCTACAAAGTTACTACGACCTTTTATAACTCTGACCAAACTGAATTATTGCCCGTTTAATGCCTGTAACAAAGCGAACTAAAACTATTTATCAAAAGAACCTAACTTCATTAGCGATACTTCGCCGGCAAAACTAAAGTTTTTATTGTGACGTAGTTGCATCAAGTGAAAGAGCAATAGTAAGTCCACTAACTTTGGAACTGGAGCGAAGTGAAGCGTCTTTTCCAAAATAACTTGCTATTTAATTTTCGCCCCGCTTCACTCCATAATTTGTTTCGTGTCTTTTAAGTATACCACTTTCTAGCTGCATTTACCTTTTTTTTGTATAATACTTAATAGTGTGTATATGAACAGATCTCACAGATTGAGCTAGCCCCAAAGTACAAGAATTGTATTATGGGATACTAACTCAACAATACAATATTTTATAACAAAAACATATATAGATAAACATCCATTACATACTAAATGTTTAAAGATTTTTATATATTTTATAATTTATATATTATTTACATCTATTCGAGTTTTACATTACCCTGTCATTTTTCAAAAGTATTTTGTAATGTTATTTGTAAAAAGTAATACAAAATAACAAAAATACTATCTTAGAGTCCATTCTTTAATAAAATGATTTTATTAAAACTTAAAACAAAACATTTTAAATATATCGTAATTTTTTTTAAGTGATTCCTCTCATGAACCCACACATTTTATGAGATACAGTCAAATGAGCCAGATAATTTTATTATGACCAATTAATGAGATTGCACGTGCACTTAAAATTCGGAATCATCAACAAATAGTTTCGAATTTTACAAAATTGGTACTTGTTGTATCAGAGCTTGTTAGGGTTCCGTTGAAGCATTACTGAATCCATTTATTTGCTCCGTTATCAGAACAACTCTATAATAGATATTGCTCGCGTAAAAAAGTCAGAACGGCCGACCAGGGCGACCATCATTAGGGCGAGTGTTAGGAGCGGCGACTTTTGAGTTTATTCCTACCTGTACTATTATATACTACATACACTAGAAATCGAGTTTTACCGTTTAGACTCCATGTTCTTTATTGTACAATATGGACAGTCAGCAGTAAAAATGGGTATTTTTTTTTTAATTTTCAAATTTTGCGGTTGACTGGACACATATTGATAAAAAAAAATTAAATCAATCAAAATATTTTGAATTTAGTCTGATTCCTCTCGTTCCTCACACATGACCTTCAACCTTATTATACATATAGATTACATAAAGTACAGTTTATCAGGCAATTTTGGTCGACACAAACGAAACTCAACCGTATTATATTATTGACATAAATACAGTTAATCAGGTAATTTTTAACCGTGGCGTTTGAGAGGTTAAGTGGCAGGAAAACCTTCAAAGGGTGCATTCTAAACGTCGTCGATTTTCACAAATTTCACGATGAAAATTCTCAATATTGAACGCTGGGAATGTAGTTCGCTGGCCTTTGACTAGCCTTTGAAAGAGAGCAAATTATGGTAAAAAACTGATAGTAAAGAGCTAAAAACGTAAAATTTTCAAAGTGTGTGTATTTTATTTATTCAATTTATGATTAAATAAATAAAATAATATTTTTTATTTTTTATGTGTGTATATTTTTTTTATTTACTGATGTCAGATTTTTCAAGATGGCTAAAGACTAGCCTTTGAAAGAGAGCAAATTATGATAAAAAAAACTGATAGTAAAGATCTAATACCGGAAAATTTTTAAAGTGAGTGTATTTTATTTATTCAATTTATGATTAAATAAATAAAATATTCTTTTTTATTTTTTGTGTGTGTATGGGCCCTATATACTGATGTCAGATTTTTCAAGATACCTAAAGGCATTAAGCATAGCTTAACGACTGCCAACAATGATGATATTTAAAAGTTGTTTCGATTCGCGGAAAAAGTCGCTTGCTAAACCTAGTTTTTAATGTAGACCTCACCTTTTTTACCCCCGATAAAAAAACGGTGTGTTATAAGTTTGACGCTGTCCGCCTGTCTGTAACATCGAAGCGCTCAAACGGATAGACAAATTTCAATGCGGTTTTTAAAGTGAAAACAAGATCTCTTGCGGTAGTCCTTAGCAATGTTTGATAAAAATCAGTTCAGCAATTTAAAAGTTATTGGGTGTTAACGCTTCAAAGTTGGGGTTTTGTAATTTACCTGGCAAATAATAGATGGCGCTAGTGGATATTGATGCCACTTAATATTGGTTAGAATATTAAGTAGCTCTGCCACTTATCACTAGATGGTGTTGTTGGTGTTTTTTGCAATTTGCCTAGCAAATGTACTAGTAAAGCCTTCCAGTAGCATGTATTCAATTTCGGCTGCTATGAATTTCTTCACGAGTTTCGTTTTCAATTAAAAATTCCGTCCGACTTTTGTTTCACAAAACATCATCTATCTCTCTCGGTCGCTGCACACGGTTATCGAATTAGTGGCCGCCGCTGAATTGCAATTGCTGCATAAAGCGGAAATAATACATATAATAAAGCAGTAAAACATGCGTGTCTGTGAATTCGAGAATGAGTGAGAATTTGTTTTTAAATTTAGTATTAATATTAACCATCTTTTTGTTTCATAATGTTTTTAATTAAATGTTCTTCTTAGAAGACCAGTGTGTTCTCACTTAGCAAAATAGGGATTTAGACTGGGTAAAGAATATGTTCTTTTATTTAGTCCGGCTACTAAATAAAAGATCTATATTTCCAAAAATAAAAGACCTATATTTTTTGAATAGCAAATTAGTAAAAATTCACAAAGATACAGCGAAATCATTTCTATAGATTATAAGTTGTGTCTGCATGGTAAATTGTTTATAATTTTTATGTTATTTCTATAATTTAAACAATTTTTACATCTTTCTATCACACTATTTTATTCATGTGCATGTCTTTAGATTCTTATTCTGATACAAAATATTTCCTTTTTTACCTTTCATTGTATGTAGTAAGTACTTATCTGCAAACAAAAATTCCTAGCCCATTCATTTGACTTAAAAACGGACAAGTAAACACATTCCCACGTTTATATTTAAAAAGGATTTACGTGTTTGCACAAAAATCCGTTTTATTTTTGTTTCAAAGTCAAAGTCAAAGTCAAAGTCAAAAATTTTTTATTCAATGTAGGATAAATTTATCTCTTATTGAAGGTCATTTTTTTTAAATATTTTTTTTTAGTGCAGAAGCTAAAAACTACTAGCGTTTCGGAACGACCACTGCTGGGAAGATTACGCCGAAAGAAACCCAGTTCAGTATTGGTCCCTACCCAGCCTGATGGGCTATGTTACAATTACAATACAGATTTACACTTAAGCTATACATTTAAATTATACAATTACAATTTGCAGACAACTATTTCCAAGAATTTTTCTCAGATGATGATAAGTAGTCATTTACATGATAATACGCATTTTGTAATAAATGATTTTTAACGGCTGTCTTAAACTTAGATAATGGTAATGCTACTATATCATCTGGAATTTTATTATAGAGGCGCAAGCCGAGACCCACAAAAGATTTTTTTGTTTTCTCTAACCGCAAAGCTGTGATGGCTAATTTATTTTTATTTCTCGTGTTAATACTATGAATATCACAATTTCTCTTAAATGAGTGTATATTCTGACGCACGTACATAATGTTCGCATAGATGAATTGCGAAGGGAGGGTCAAAATATTTATGTCTTTAAATAGTTCCCTCAAAGACTCTCTAGCACCTAATTTATATATAAATCTGATAGCGCGTTTTTGTAAAACAAATATGGTATTTATATCTGCAGCGTTACCCCATAGCAATATTCCATAGGACATAACACTGTGGAAGTACCCAAAATATACCAAACGCGCTGTATCAACGTCAGTCATTTGCCTAATTCTTCTAACCGCATAGGCCACAGAGCTAAGTTTTCCAGCTAATTTTTGAATATGGGCACCCCATTGCAACCCTGAATCAAGCGTTATTCCCAAAAATGTTGTGTTATCAACCATATCTACTGCTTCCTTATCAATAAATAATCGTGTTGGAACTTTTGTAACATTTGGTAAGCAGAACTTTACACATTTCGTTTTTTTTGCATTTAATACTAAATTATTTGCTGTAAACCAATCCAACACTTGCGACAATATATTATTCATCTCATCAGAGGTGTCAGTTTTCCTATCTACGCTGAAAACAAGGGAAGTGTCATCAGCAAAAAGTACAGCCTTACAATCTTTTACATAATATGGTAAATCATTAATATAGATCAGGAACAACAAAGGACCCAAGATAGAACCCTGGGGCACACCCATCACTACGGTTGATCCTTCAGATTTTACTTGATTTACACTAACTTTTTGAATTCGGCTACTCAAATAAGATTCAATCAATTCAAGAGCCTTCCCTTTTATTCCGTAGTGCTCAAGTTTGGATAGAAGGGTTTTGTGGTCTACACAATCAAAGGCTTTAGAGAGGTCACAAAAGACACCAATTGCATTCTGACAACACTCCCAAGCATCATAGATGTTTTGTAATAGTGCAACACCTGCATCCGTTGTTGATCGACCCTTAGTAAATCCATACTGATCACCATGGAACAGACTATTTTTGTTGAAAAAATCTAATAATTGGTTAAAAATTATCTTTTCGAATATTTTGCTCAGTGCTGGCAGAATAGAAATGGGACGGTAATTTGTTGGATCATTTCTGTCACCAGTCTTAAATAGAGGGATAACTTTACTTAACTTCATCATGTCATTTATTAAATATGGAAGCTAAGTAAGGCGCAATTACATCTATAATATTACTTATAACGGATACAGAAATGTCCCACAAATCACCAGTTTTTTTATTATTCAAGCTTTTAAAAGCATCAATGATATTTTTAGGTGTGACGTATTTGAATATTAGCCTATCTTTACATTTAGGTACGCAATTGGTTAATAGCTTTTTTGATTTCCTAGATGAGGACATTAGTGGGGCGGTTGTATTTAGGGGAATGTTTGTGAAAAAGTTCTCAAAGTATTGTGCGACATATTCACTAGTGTCTAGAACCTTATTGTTAATGTTTAACTTAATTTTATTTACTCGTTGCTTGTTTTTCCCGGTTTCAGTGTTAATAATATTCCAGGTTGTCTTTATTTTATCTTTAGAATCTAGAATAGCTTTCCTGGTGTATAACGACTTCGCGCATAAACATACTTTTTTACAAAGCTTTGAGTAAGTTCTAACGTAATTAATGAAATTAGGTGTTTGGTTATAAGCTTTCATAGCTAATAATTCATATAGCCTATTCCTACTAATATGAATCCCTGTGGTAGCCCATTCGCTAAACTTTTTCCGATTACGTTTCTTTCCCTTTTTAAGTGGAAAGGAATAAAGTTTTACAATATATCATCTGTCTCTCTTTGCCGACGCACGTGCTTATCGAATTAGTGGCTGCCGCTGAATTGCAATTGCTATATAAAGCGGAAATAACAAATATTGAGCAAGAGAATGTTAAAACGGAACGTTTTCTACTACTAAATTAGTCTAGCTAATTATAGGCTAAACCACAGGGCACCATCATTTCATTGCACTACTTCGTTCATGTGAATTTTTTTTAAATTTAATTCTGAAACTGTTTCCTTTTTTATTTTACAAGCATCTGCAAGCAAAAATCCCGTCGACTCATGGCTGATTTTTAACCTAAAGAAAGAGAAAAAAAACACATTTTCGTATTTATAATAATAACTATTAAAGATTCGCGTATTTTAAGTACTTAATTCCGTATGACTTTTGTTCTATAGACATGAAGGAATGAATGAAAAACTCTTAATCGCACCAATGTCATAAAATAAACATTTAAAATAGTTCAAACATCATCTATCTCTTTCGGCCGCCGCACGCGGTTATCAAATTAGTGGCTGGCGCTGAATTGCAATTGCTGCATAAAGCGGAAATAGCAAATATTGAGCGCGAGAATTTTAAAACGGAACGTTTTCTACTACTTACCTACAGTCTAGCCAATTATAGGCTAAACCACAGGGTACCATAATTTCATTTCACTAATTCGTTTGTGTAAATTTCTTTTAAATGTAATTTTGAAACAAAATATTTTCTTTATTATTTTACAAGCATTTGCAAGCTATCCATTTAACCCATGGCTGGTTTTTGACCTAAAGAAGGACAAACAAACACATTTTCGTATTTATAATAATAACTAGTACTTTACTAAGAATTAAGAACTTAATTTAAAAATTCTGTGTGACTTTTTTTTACAAACATAAATGAATGAATGAAAAACTTTTTATCGCACCAATGCAAAAAATAAACATTTAAAAAAGTTCAAACATCATCTATCTCTCTCGGCCACTGCACGCGGTTATCAAATTAGTGGCTACCGCTGAATTGCAATTGCTGCATAAAGCGGAAATAGCAAATATTGAGCGCGAAAATGTTCAAACGGAACGTTTTCGTCTTCTTACAGTCTAGCTAAGTGTAATCTAAAACATAAGAAACTACTGTTTCATTTCACTACTTCATATGTGTGAATTTATGTAATTTTGAAACAAAATATTTTCTTGATTATTTTACAAGCATCTGTCAGCAAAAATCCCGTCGACTCATGGCTGACTTTTAAACTAAAGAAGGACAAACAAACACATTTTCGCATTTATAATATTAACTTGTAAAGATACGTGTGTTTTATTTACGTTATTAATTTAAAAAATCCGTCTGACTTTTGTTTTACAAACATGAAGGAATGAATGAAAAATGCGAAAATTAAACATTTAAAATAGTTCAAACATCATCTATCTCTCTCGGCTGCTACACGCGGTTATCGAATTAGTGACCGTCGCTGAATTGCAATATCTGCATAAAGCGGAAATAACAAATATTGAAAGCGCTTCTGAAAGTTACAACAGAATGGTTTTGAAGTGACTCAATTTCCCACATTCGCTTCGCTATATAGAATACTAAATGTTCCCGTGGGCTCAGCTCCCTGTGGGTTTTTAGGGATAAAAACTATCTAACTATCCTTCTCTGGATATTAAACTATATCCATATCAAATGTCATCTTAATAGGTTAAGTGGTTGAAGCGTGAAGTAAACAAACATACAAATAAATGTACAAACTCACATTCGCATTTTTATTATTAGTAAGGATTTCATAAAAATTAGAAGCTCTTTTTAGAAAAGACAAACAGAATGAGTTCTTTGCACTAAAAGTGCATCCTAAAGTTTTTGTTTCATTGCTTCCTATAATAATTTTACTGGGATTCGATCTTTGGGCAGATAGCTAAGCACGTTTTTTGCTTCTTCTAGAGATTTAACACGCTCTGAACCAAGAAAAGAAAAACGGGTAGAGCAACCCTGATTTGATGCCTTTAGTAAAAGCTGGATCCAGGAAATTTCATCGAGATGAATCGACTTCTACGCCAGAACGTACAACCGATTTTGATAAAAAAATTATGGAACCAGGTGACAAGTATGCCCTTCAAAGAAAAAGAAACGTTCTCATAATCGGTCCAGGATCTACGAGTAATCGGTGAAGATACATAAATAAAAGATATGATAAAAAAGAATTTTCATAACATTTCTTACCTAAATGAAAATAAATATATATATCGACAAATAAAATTGATTGAGCTAGACCCAAAATAATTTTAAACTTGTCTTGAACCCAACGATTCCATATTTTATACACACATACAGATAAACACCCAAGACCCCAGGACAATTTGAAAAGGGCCATCTAAACTTGCCCTTGCTAGGGATCGAACCCAGAACCTCCAGATTGGCAGCCAAACGTATTGACCTTTACGCCACGGAGGTTGTCAAACTAAGTAAACATAACAACATGTTTTAGTCCACCTTTTGCTCAAACACAGTGAGACAAACATACATATAGCCATCTTCCTGCTACTGCAATTACATTGTAAGTACATAGTATCTCAAACTGGCACACGGCAATATTGCCAAAAGCAACCGTTCAAATAGTTCGCTCCGATATAAACGTACTCGTGTTTCCAATCACCTAAATGTAGCAACAAAGCCGAGGTGGAACCAAGTCCCGGAAACTCCGGGATTGTTCCCGGGGACGCGAACTTGCGAACTGTTGGTTCATTTGGCTAAATGAGCCGCCACTGTCAAGAAACTATTTGGCAAATGATACTGTTCTTAATTAAGGTAGCATAAGTGAATGAACGGTTAACTATTTCATCCTCTTATACAACACACGTCATCATCATGAGGTCTTTTTTATCCACTGCAGAAGCACGACCCTCTCTTTAATACCAGAGCCATACTTGGCTGGGTAGGCAAAGGACTTGGCCTACTCTCCTCGCTGGCCAGACGGGAGGGGTATCATTGATGTTTATAAGCTTTGATTAGCTTGTATTTCCTAAAACGCCTTCTACGACATCCACGGTATGACTTGGAGTGGTCCTTTTCTACTCTGCCGGAAACCACACGGCAAGTCAACACACGTATTTTTTTATAATTAATAATACGGAACCCTTCGTCACAGTACAGACAGTATTGCAACTCGGCGCTGTCCTTGAAAAATATACCTACGCCACGCGCGCCCTAGGGCTGCCCGTCTACAGTATTTTAACCAGTCAAGACCCGCACGACATTAATAAATGTCCACGTTCATTGTCTTACTATTGTGTCTGGTATTGACGGTACGGTAAAGGAACGGTTAATTTCATGTACCTACTTGAGTAACTAGTTTTGTGATTGTAAGGTAAATAAAAAAGATAGCGTTAAATAAAAATACATGTTATGTTTTTGATTATTATCATATTTAATATCCCTTAAATATTTATTTTGTTTTGTTTTTAGTATTTGTTGTTATGGCGGCAACAGGAATACATAATTTGTGAAAATTTCAACTGTCTAGCTATCGCGGTTCTTGAGATACAGCCTGGTGACAGACAGACGGACAGACGGACGGACAGGCAGTGAAGTCTTAGTAATAGGGTCCCGTTTTTACCCTTTGGGTACGGAACCCTAAAAGATCGCGACGAATTGATTGCCTCCTTTTTAAAAGTCGGTTAAAAAGGAACGGTAAGTTATTCTGGTTTGTTCAGTCCGGTCGGATTACAATCCCTACATACAGCACGAAGCAACTCGAAACGTTTTTTTTTTGTTTACCATCCCATATTGAAACGCTGCGAACGTAACTTAACATTAACCATATCATCGCGTACGCTTCCTACAGCAATCAAAACCGTACTACAAAATCTCACTTAAAAATTATAGGTAGGTCTACTTAGCGTAAATCTTACTAGGTAGGTAATTAAAAGGTAGGTAATAATAATAATTGTTATAATAACATTATAATCATTTGTAATGATATTTTATTTCAATAATATATGTAAGTAGCTAAGTACCCACATCAGTAAGTAGATATGTAGCCTAGGAAACCACTTCCTAGCTAGTTTTTTTTATCGAGAGCATAGGTAAGATAGCTTACTCGTGTTACGTATAAAGTCTTTCAACATTATCACTTATTTATTTTTTGAATCTAGGTATTTGTGGAAAAAGGGAAATACTTACCTATTTAAAAAAATAAACAACATACTAGTAGGTACATATATAAAAACTGTTTTTATTAGTCTTACTTACCTTTCGGAGTTTTGAAGTAACCTAAAAAATGTTATCTCTGTGTGCTTAACCGGCGAGTTTAAACAACCAAAAACAGCACAATATTACTGTGTTTCGCTATATTATTAACGCACGACTACTGCTTGCATCAAAACACCGTTCGCCACAGCGACGCATTCTCGGCTGTTTGTATACCGAGTCACGGAACAAGTGTATACTGACCTTCGTGGCGCGTAGGTATAACTTGCGTTCCGACCGTTTGTATGAAGATACAATACTGTAAGATATCTATATTGTGACTTCGTGCGCGAGTTCTACTCGCACTTGGCCGGTTATTGTGTTCAATTAATACAAACTTTTGTGCCATTACTATTAGTAATTTGTATTGTACGTATCTTATACCTTTAAACGAGCAATTCTTGTATGTATGTATCTTATACCTTTAAACGAGCAATTCTTGTATGTATGTATGTATATATATATATTTATTTATAAATTTCTGTGATCTCGAAAACGGCTCTAACGATTTCGCTGAAAATTTGTATATGGGGGTTTTCGGGGGTAAACAATCGATCTAGATTAGTTCTATGTATGGGAAAACGCGTATTTTCGAGTTTTCATGCGTTTTTCTTTCCACGCAGAATATGGTTGCTAATTCCGGCGCGCCGCGACCGCCTTGATTTAGCTCAGTGGTTAAGGATAGCGACTGCTAGAAAGAGTGTTACGGGTTCGAATCCCACTCGGTGACTTACTTTTGTTTTTTTTATGTTTAAGTTTATATTTTTTTTTTTATTTTGCATTGTTTTTTGACACGTTTAAAAAAAATTAGTTAATGTTTGAGATGTCACCGAGCAAAGCTCGGTCGCCCAGGTACTGTATATATATATATTTATTTATAAATTTCTGTGATCTCGAAAACGGCTCTAACGATTTCGCTGAAAATTTGTATATGGGGGTTTTCGGGGGTAAACAATCGATCTAGATTAGTTTTATGTTTGGGAAAACGCGTGTTTTCGAGTTTTCGTGCGTATTTCTTTCCACGCACAATATGCTCGCTAATTTCGTCGCGCCGCGACCGCCTTGATTTAGCTCAGTGGTTAAGGATAGCGAGAGCGCTAGAAAGAGTGTTACGGGTTCGAATCCCACTCGGTGACTTACTTTTGTTTTTTTTTATGTTTAAGTTTATACATTTTTTTTATTATTTTGCATTGTTTTTAAACAAGTTTTAAAAAAATTAGTTAATGTTTAAGGTGTAACCGAGCAAAGCTCGGTTGCCCAGGTACTGTATTTCTATATGTCATAATGTAAAAGAGTAATTAATATAAGATGTATGTATTTCGGATTCTATATTTCCACAATGTATTCGTGAACAAAACAATTAGGTAATCTGATACAGGATATATGTATCTTGACATATGTCAAAGTATGACGATACGTTCTGAAACACGCAGATATCTAACAATAACCATATGGCACAAAAGTTTGTACGTTAGATGATACCAATCCTTCCTAGAACAGAACTTCCATCTAACGAGTTTTTTTATAAAGAACGTATTAATAACCTCCTTTTTTATATAATGTGGCAAAGATAGCAATAAGACCAACTCGCACACTAAATTTAATAATCCAATGAATGTTATACAATAGTTATGAGCCAGCCGCTAAGCTTTGGCCCACTGCCACTGACGTGTATCGCAGTTTGGAACAGCCTTCGATGCACTGAGCTATAATTTTACGAAGATACTTAGGAGTGTAGTTTTTGGACTAGGTTTACCCATAGATCACTTTGCTACCTCTGTTTGTTTGTTTTTTGTGGTGAAAACTGTTCAAGCTGCATTAAGGCATCTGACATAGCTTACCACCTGCCATGTAATGATGACAGTATGATATACCATGTAATATGACCAGAGATCATATTTACCTAAACCTCGAGGCAGTATGTAACATAGAGGCCATCTTAATTTTATTTTAGGTAATTAAATTACATAATCATGGTTGCCATGTGGTTTTCGGCAGAGTAGAAAAGGGGCACTCCAAGTTCTCCCGTGGATATCGTAGAAGGCGACTTAGGAAATACAAGCTAAACAAAGCTTATAAACATCAATGGGACCTCTCCAGCCTGTCTGGCCAGCCAAGAATAGCTCTGGTAGTACAGAGAGGGTCATGCTCTTGCAGTAGAGACAAAAAGACCTGATGGTGATGATGATGATGAATCACGGTGTCAAAATTTTTTGAAGTGAAAACTTCTTTAGCGGCGTTGTGCACTTTTTTGGAATGGGTAAAAAATGTTAGACTCGCGTCAGGACACGTGACCTGATCGAAAATTCGTAAAACGGCGCAGGGCGCTTGCGCGAATGTTCGTGTGTGTTTATGTAACAGCGTGCTACGCGCATCCATGGATAGTGACAGCTGATGGCTCGACCGTCTGTGTAGTGGCCATACTGCTGTGTATTTGAAAATTAATTTGGTCACGCTTGACACATTTGTGACAGACTGTGGTTCAGAAAAGATTTGAAATATTTTATACTGATAATTAAAGCAATTCGTGCAAAATTATTCCCTAACCATTCCAAAATATCAAAAATGCACAACGTTAATATTCAAGTTTTCACTTCTGCCGGCACTCCCAGAGTGCAACCCGTCGTTTTTTTTTTTTAAATGTTGTTACTAGCCACTCTTTGTTACGTTACCTCGAAGCTTAGGTAAATACGCACTGAAATATTCAATCTCTGATAATTACTAATGGAAGTTAGTCTCGAATGGTCTTAAATGCAAATAGTCTACGTAGAAACTCGTCTAAAACGCAACTCGGAACTCGTTTAAATATAAATTCGTCTAAGTTGCAAGTAGTCTTAAATGACATTTTGACTAAATTTGGGGGTTGTCTCCTATGTTATTATGTCTACTGCTGAAAGTGGTCTAAATATTAACAATACCACGAAAGAAAAATATAGTTAGAGTACTAATTTGAAAATTGTTGTTTTTCAATTGGCTTGGTTTAAAAAAGATTCGGTCACAGAATTATTTATTTTCCCCACGCAATTAATGCAGAAATGTTTATAATTCTAAAACATAAGCTCAGTCTAAGCCGCAGCTCAGCAAAACGTTCGTTATTTGCTACACAGCGACTCAGTTAGCCGAATCATTTCACGTCTTTATCCCTATTGGAGTAAATAAAACCTAGGGTCGTTATTAGGGGCTGTTTAAGCGTAATAGTGGGCGTTTGTTTGGGAAATGGAAACCGAAATAGTGACTAGATGCACTGCTAAATAATTCCTCAAAATTGAAATTTGTCTCGTCGGACGAACGATAGCTAATGGGAAGAGTTAGTCTCGAATGTTCTCGAATGGTCTTTGCAAATAATCTATGTAAAAACTCGTTTAAATAGCAACTCGTCTAAGTTGCAAGTAGTCTCAAATGTTATTTGGGGTAATCCCCTAAATATTATGTTAAAGCACCAATTTGAAAATTCATGTTTTTCAATTGGCTCGGTTTAGGAAGATTCGGTCACAGAATTATTTATTTTCCCCACGCAATTAATGCAGAAATGTTTATGATTCTAAAACATAAGCTCAGTCTAAACCGCAGCTCAGTAAAACGTTCGTCATTTGCAACACAGCGACTCAGTTAGCCGAATATATTTCACGTCTTTATCCCTATTAGAGTAAATAAACCCTAGGGTCGTTATAGGGCCTCTTTAAGTGTAATGGTGGGCGTTTGTTTGGGAAAAGGAACCAAAATAGTGACTAGTTGCATTGCTAAATGATTTTCCAATGAAATTTTGGCTTGTCGGACGAAAGATAGCTAATGGGAAGAGTTAGCCTCGAATGCTCTCGAATGGTCTGTGCAAATAATCTATGTAAAAACTCGTTTAAATAGCAACTCGTCTAAGTTGCAAGTAGTCTCAAATGTTATTTGGGGTAATCCCCTTTATGTCTATTGCTGAAAGTTGTCTAAATATTATGTTAAAGCACCAATTTTAAAATTCATGTTTTTCAATTGGCTTGGTTTAAAAAGATCCGGTCACAGAATGATTTATTTTCCCCCGCAATACATGTAACAATGTTTATGATTCTAAAACATAAGCTCAGTCTAAACCGCAGCTCAGTAAAATGTTCGTCATTTGCTACACAGCGACTTAATTTGCCAAGTGAAAAAGTCGACCGTTTCCTCTCTCCTAATCTTGAGAAATCTGCTTAAAATAAATTAGAAACGAGCACGCTCTGTGGAGAACTTTGTTTTAATTTCCTCGAAAATATAAAAAGATTTTCGGGTGTAGCACTGTGTTTCGATTTAGCGATAAGGCTGGGTTTAAATGTGTACTAGAATGGACGAGATAAGAGTGTACACAATGTTCACTCTGCCTCTATTTTTGCTTTGAGGAAAAAGTTTTATTCTGCTATAGTAGAAACTGTTTTGTATGAATACAACATTTTTGGTAACTATGAGTAAACTTCAGTAATTTATCCTTACAGTTAAAAGCCTTTTTTTAATAAAATAAAGGTCGAAAACGTGAGTAGTCCATTACATTAAATTTTTTATAAAGTATTCTTTAAATAATAATTGTAAGTTCTTTAGGAAATACTCGTTTAATGGGATTAAGGATTATCAAAAACCAGTAATACTTCTAAAAAATTACGAAAATTATGTAACAACTTCAAAAAGCTGTTTAAACACTTTCTGTTTAGTTATTAATACCAGATATAGGCAGAATCGCTTAGGAAATGATAACAAAACCACAACCTTATTTTTAATTAATTATGACTTTTTTAACAAATACAAAATTAAATGCCTAGTAAGTAGGTAGATATCCCTTTCAGACCTGACGCTTAACGGCAAAGTATTTTAAACCGAAAGTAACTGTTTCTTGCTAATTTGGGGTTGCTGAAGATGAATATACTGAAAAAATTCTTGGAAAACTGAAAATCAGTTTTTCAGGATGCTCACAATGATCGGGTCAAGTTATAGTACACTCACGATTGTGAGGGTCGTAAAATAAAACTATTTAATAAAGGAAATAAAACTTTAATCATCATTAAACCAGTCAAATATTATAACAGTAACAGTATTATTTATTTAACATTCATAGAATCCTTTTTTTAAAAACAAAATCAAATAAATTAACATTTATTAGTTTTAGGAACAATTTTCTCAGTTTAAATCATAATTCTCTTTTTGGACGCAACTCTAACCTCATTTTTTTATTATTTATAATTCCCTGGGTACTTTTTCACATGATACACGTAACAGCAATTGTTAACTTTGCTATTGCAAAAATAAATTTTGCTCTTTGTGTATCTAACTTTGATAGAATGCTGCATTTCTTCAGTCTACAATATCGTAGTGCTTTAATTGTGGCACGTATTGACCAGTGATTGTATCCATCGCATCTTTTATCTATTGTTGGAATTGTAGCTGCTACAACAGGAGCAATAACATCTTCCTCCTGGTCTTCATCATATGGTTTTTCGCCTGGCAGCACCCAATTATCTTTTCATCACCGAAGTCTGAGTCATTTATTGCGTCCAAAATAGCAGCATTGTCAAGTATAAAAAATTTTCAACTCATCATGATTATAATACATCATAACAATACCTAAAAAAAAGTAAATACTGTCTTTTTTTTTTAATACCTCAAATTTTTTAGTTCAGACCGAGCCCTCACATTTGTGAGGTTTATTTTAGCGGGCTCAGTATCCAATAAATGTAAGCAGTAAATCACAATTTTAACCTCGTGGGCTATTCCGCACTCATTTAAACATGATAAAACAGAAACAATCGAGCCGATCGAGGGAATGGGCGGGATTTGAATCATGGTAATAGGCGATGCGGCTAGCAACCCATGACTATTTTGATTCCTTTTCCATCTTAATGCCCACTATCACGCTAAGCGTGGCCTTTGGGTCTTACGGCCCTGGGCTCTGTCTGCCCCATCAGGGATATAGACGTGAAAATGTATCTGTATCTGTAAAACAGAAACAAACACAAATAAAGGTCACAGCACACTTATCAACTCGTAAACGGAACGTAAACGTATCAACTCGAGCAGCTCAGTATTATTTGTATGAAACTTCCTACTGCAACGCACACTATTCGGATTCGTGACGTAAACGCCTCGCCTCGGGACCAGCTCACGAACCGTCCCCGCGTCCCCGCGCTGGCGGCTCGTCGTCCGCGCGCTTACGCCTCTCCGTATGCGAGCTGACGTCTCTCCGTTTCCTCACACCCGCGTTTTATTTTTTTATAGATAAACAAAAATTGATGGCTATGATTGCCAACTCGCGTATTGTAAACCAAGACATAACCGTGCGCTACACTTTACGTTTAAAATTATCTAGTGCCAGCCAGACCAAAGCGGCCGGAGAGCGGTAAGCGCGGCGTCGCCTATCCGTAGTCGAGTCGACGTACCGAAGCTGAGCCTGTTTGGTTACGTGCCTACGTCAGGTTGACGCCTGGTTGACCGCGCGGCGAAAGGCGATACGGTGTCGATCCCTTTCCGAGTTGATAAGTGTGCTGTTACCTTAATGCTGACCAGAACGAAAAACTTTATCCCAACGATGACAGTTTACGACATGTTCACTTCGCGCGGCCTCAGACGTACACTGATCCACAGAGACCATACCTGTCACCGTGAAAAAAATCGTAGGCATAAAGGGCCACCCTCACATTCGTGCGAGCTCGCCCCGTTCGTTTACCGTTGCCAATTAAGCGTATACAAAATCGGAAATTCATACTCACAAAAGTGAGTACAGGGTCTGAAAGGGTTATTGTTTTAGTTCTTTGTGTTTTAATTAGTGTCTAACCGAGAGCATATGAACTCATTTTTACAAGCTATTTTACAAGCTCTTATTTAACTTGCAATGTATCTTATATGTATGTATGTATGAATGTTTGTTTAGGTCAAATCTTGCAACTCAATTTTCACTCTTGTGTAAGTTGCATGACAATGCAATATTATGAAGTCAATGAGCTGTTCTGATGATGGACTCGGGAGATTTTCGACGGAACTCAGTTATAAAACAACATAACCTTATTGAGTAGCATTAGTTTAATTTGTCGTTTAATTAGGGTCTGATCACGAAGACTGAAGGTGGTCGATGGAAGTTAGAACATAATAAGTATTCTAGAGCCAAAGCAGTCACAAAGATTGTAAATATTATAAGTAAACTAAAGCTCATAAACTTAATTCTTTATTTCCCTGGAATAAGATTTTTGTTTATAATTTCATTAATACTCTTAAGGACTTTAATGTCAATTTCCCATGTTTGCTCGAGGAAGCGTCATAGGTAAACACTAACGCTCCACAATTTTCCATAGCGGCGGCAGCCATTTTCTTAAGGAGTGAACCCTAATGTAGTATAGAATGATTGACGTAAACAGGCTTGCACTCATTGTAAAGGTGTAGTCACACCAGTGACGTGCTCAACAACTTTATACAAGGTAGTCTCTGCACTAATCTTACCTCAATTACGAGAACGGTTCCACATCGAACAAATATAATTCTCGCCAGAGTCACTCTAGTATCCGATTTTTTTTTAAATCCGATATTAATTGGCATAGAGCAGACAGTTCTATTCAATGAAGTGCACGCTACTGGTTCACATAGCTATTATATGAAAATATAATATATGACGACCTCCGTGGCCTAGTGGTCACCATGCTAGTCCACCACCCAGAGGTCCCGGGTTCGATCCCCGGTCAGGGCAAGTTGAAAATAGCCTTTTTCAAATTGTCCAGGGTCTTGGATGTTTATCTATATATGTATTTATTATAAAATATAGTATCGTTGAGTTTGTATCCTATAACACAAGTCTCGAACGAACTTACTTTGGGGCTAGCCCAATCAGTGTAATTTGTCCGTATATATTTATTTTATACTAGGAAGCCAAAGCCCGCGACTTTGTTCGCGTGGACTTTATGTCTCTGGAAAATGCTCATCAGGTTGAACCACTTTTACTAAGGCGACATTTTTATATCTCTTATAGTTTAGCTGGACCATTACGGTTCTGCATCAGGCGTTCTATTTTTCAAAATCATTTATACCCTATATGTTGCCCAGGCTTAATAGCTATATAACAAAAAAAGTTTCATTCGAATCCGTCCAGTATTTCCGGAGATTAGCGTGTACAAACAGACAAACAGACAAACAGACAGACATTTTTATTTAAATTCTTACTCTATTACTATGTCTCTATCGCCTTCAATATTTTTTTTGGAAATATATTTAATGTACAGACACAATTTTTTACTGTTTTATTATATGTATAGATATAGATTATTTTATATGATTTCTCCCAAAAGCGGTACTATATTCCAGTCATAAAGTTACGGATGACGTCATTAAAATGTTGTCTATGTAAACAAGATGGCGTAGTTTCCTAGACAACGTTTTTTGACACTAACATTATACAGTGCGGCAACATTGTCTCCATTTTAATGATTATGTTAAGAGTGTTATTACAAGTGCTATGACAGTTGCAATTACGGAGCTGAAAAGGACGTCACTGCTTTTACAGGGAACTATAGATTAAATTATATTTTTTTAAACTTAAAACCGACATGAACCTCAAACTACATAACTGATTTTGATAAGATTTCTATGGGAACACGTTACAAGTATGCTCTATCAAAAAAAAAAACAATCTTCTCATAAAAAAACCGTTTTTTTTTCTGTACATCAGAATAGATACACATAAAGTAAAGGTCTCAAAAATAATTGGCATGTTGGTATATTTAAAGTACAATACTTGTACTTAATTTGTCGTTTAAGATCTGTAGTGCACTTCATGCACATACTACTTATTCTCAATTCATTATCATCAGGTCTTATTATCTCCACTGCAGGAGCACGACCCTCCCTGTACTACCAGAGCTATACTTGGCCAGAGCAGCCAGAGGACTTGGCCTACTCTCTCCTCGCTGTTCTGGTTGGAGAGGTCTCATAGATGTTTATAAGCTTTGTTTAGTTTGTATTTCCTAAGTCGGCTTCTACAACGTCCACGGGAGGAGTTGGAGTGGCCCTATTCTACTCTTTTGGACACACGGCACTATCTTTTAATAATTCTCAATTGTTGGCACTATCTTTCATAACTAAACATATAGTAAAAAAATTAAACTTTACATTACAGATTTTTTGACAACTCCAATTACCGAAGTATGTTCAGACCATGGCAGGAAATTACATCTTGTAGAAACAAAAGTAATTAAATTCGAAAAAGTTTTTCCCCACAAAATAATCACTCAGCCGAACAGATTATGTGAGGCTGTCAATCCAACGTCAGTCTTATACGAATAGACCTTAAAACTCGCCAGCTTTCGTGGAGTTAATTGTTTGATGTGCACAGTAATTACTAAAGTAAATATGCGCTTATAAGCAGTTATAAAACGCAGTAAGTCGCTGGGAAAACAGGGGTGAATATGTTATTGAGGGCAGTATTGCTAATAATTCCACCGTGGTGAGTTTATTAATAACACGTTACGATATAAGTGCGGTATGGTGTTTATAACAGACGAGGCGGAATTTCAGCCCGAGCCAAAGGCGAGGGCGTTATGGAGCCGATTTGAGTTTATTTAAACAATATCCGCACGTAAATCAAACGAAGTTTTTCACAAACAGATTTGTTTGATCTTTAATAAACTCAACCATAAAACAGAGATGCAGGCTGTTGCTTTCCCGCCATTTTATTTTTTAAAACCAGCGCGGCGCTTTGTCTACTAGCTGGAGATACGTGGTGGGCCAGTACGAAATTTAAAAAAATAAATTAAAACAATTTAAATATAAATAGCAAATACGGTTGTAAAATATAATTTCCCTTGTTTCGTTTATAACACATGCGTATTTATGAGTTGCTTTATATATCTACAACCGGTGAAATTAGATACACTTTACTAGCAAGTGTGTTGAAAAATCTTTTTTGTGGAAAATTACACTGAAAAGTTGTTTACCCTCATTATATTTTTGCATCCGCCAGTTTTTTAACTTTGTATTTAACGAGCAAACCAATTCTATAAGTTTTTATAAGTATAATTTTACTTTCTACCAACACATTACTTATACGCGTCTTAGTAATATATTACACATAATACACTATCATATCACTATCTTGTGCTAAGGCCCAAAAGCCTTGTTTAACGTGATTGCGGAAAAAGGATATCAGAATAGTGATGGGTCGCCTTTTTCTTTGTTTATGTTTTGGTTGCAAATATTATACTTGACATTCTGTAGTAACAGATGCTATATTTTACCCACGAATAAGATTTCCAAAGACATGGGCGCGAACTAAGCCACAATAATATATAAATAAATATATAGTGACAAATTACGACCTCTCTGCTTGTGATTATTTACAAGAAGTAACAACCGGCTTTCTACCTAGTAAAGACATGAGACCAATTCAGGGAGTGTGGTGGCGTGTCTTGGCTGCTCAATTAAACTACAATTTGTGAGCAACAGATGTATTTTTTAAATTAATATAGATAACAGAATGGGACGCATGGATTCACGCATGAATTTCTTTGTATTTTATTTCCTTCTTTTACTTTTAATAGGTATTAAATTTATGTCTCTCCAATCAAGACGGCTTAAGTCGATGTCATTACAAAATGGCTCTCAAAAAGCCTGTTCATTTTTCTATATACTCTTTTCTTTACGGACTTAGATGAAAGGTTTTTGACTTACAAAGATCGATGAGTTTATGAAACATATTAAGTTTAAATTTTTTATTTATGTATTTTGTTAATTTGTTATTTATAGCTTTAGATATATTGTTTTAAATTTATTTAAGTTTGTTTATATTTTATTTATGCTTATCAAATTAAAAGGAATGAATGACGACTAGCGACATCTCGTGTCATTTCGAGCCAATATTGTATTTTGTTTGGGAGACGTTAATGTAGATGTCGCTACTGATATCAAAATATTTTTTGTTTGTTACAAAATTACACTGATTGAGCTAGCCCCAAAGTAAGTTCAAGACTTGTGTTACGGGATACTAACTCAACGATACTATATTTAATAACAAATACAAACATATATAAACATCCAACACCCAGGACCAATTGAAAAAGGCCATTTTCCAACTTGCCCTGACCGGGGATCGAACCCGGAATCTCTGGGCGGTGGACTAGCATAGTGACCATTACGCCACGGAAGTCGTCAATAGAAAGTTAGGACAAAATACTGTCTGTAATTCCACACATTGGTCACAAATATAATATTAGTAGATATTGAAACTTAGAATATGTACTCATCCAAGTTTGCTTTAACTTAACAATCTGTTTTAGTACACGCCTCGCTCTTGGCAGCTTTCCAGCATTCGCAAACGATTTGTTCATTGACAACTTCACGTCATTCGATATCACTTGACGGCACTCGCTTGGTTTGGCAGTTATTGAGTAGACATAGTGTATGTTAACGGGATTTTATTGTTTTTTATTTACTACTGATAGGGCTCGGTCACATATACGCTTTGCTGAGCAACGCTGTCACAGTGACACGTGTCACAATGTTGGTTTTGGAAAATCACGCAATGCTTGAAGAGCGAAGATATTGGTAAAAAATCATTTGTAAACTTTAGACGTGATTGGTCAAATCAGTCATAATTATCCTCACGTATTCCCAGTTTGCATCCTCGGCAATAACGTTTCAGAGCCCGGAGTCCGCTACTTAACCTAGGTGATTTGATGAGCTTAGTTTATAATACACAGAGCGACTACCGTCTGACCTTCATAAACCAAAGGGTAGACCCATTCATGGATAGGTTTGAGCTAACGCTAGATGACGTTCGAGACCTACAGTTTATACGTGCCATTCGAAGCGCGGAATCGTCTTTGTTTACGGATAATTAGGTGATCAAGCCTGCAATATCCTAACCAGACTAGAAACAACTTTTCACAAAGTATGCTTCCCAGTGGAATTCGAACCCACGATCGAAACACAAACTTCTGAGCACTGGACTACGAAGGCATTGGTATAAAACTCAGTATAGTATTGCAAT
The DNA here is from genome assembly GCA_963555685.1 of Acrobasis consociella. Lineage (NCBI taxonomy): Eukaryota > Metazoa > Arthropoda > Insecta > Lepidoptera > Pyralidae > Acrobasis > Acrobasis consociella. Next base: position 18,410,273 of record OY743108.1, read on the forward strand.
AGATATCAGAGTTATAGTAGTCATGATTGGTATAAAATTTAAACGTTGTAATTTAAAAAAAAAAAAAAACATGTTTCCCGAAGAATGACGTTGTCTAATGAGAATAGGTACCAGAGGGGGTTCTTTAGATACCCATTTATAGTTCAATTTTGGTTGGCAAAGGCTCGGGTTGCTTATCATGCAAGTATATAGTTACGAGCACAAGCTAGTTATTGAATATATCTGAACAAAACAACGAAAACGTAATCGAAACAACCCACAACCTTTGCAATTGTTTTGCATCTCTTTTTGAATTGCTGAAACAATTTAGTCGGTTCTCGCGCCAACTTTTATCTTTGTCAACTAATTCAGCTGTTTACGCATGCAGACCGTGTAAAAGATATTATTATTCTTGTACTTCGCTACTAACTATTCAGTTTAGAAAAAAAAATATAAGCAACCTCAATTTCATTTTTGAAGACCTATCCATAGATACACGTATGGGTTTGATGAAAAATATTTTTTTTTATTTTCAGTTCTAGGTATGGGGAACCATCAAAATTTATTGTTATTTTTGTATGAAAATCTTAATGCGGTTCACTGAATACATCTTACCAAATTTCAACAGTATAGTTAGTATAGTTCTTATAGTTTTGGAAATAAGTGACTGTGACATACAGACGGACAGACAGATAGGCATGACGAATCTATAAGGGTTTCGTTTTTTGTCATGTGGCTACGGAATCCTAAAAACAAAATTAAAGCAACACAAATTGCTGAGCATTCAAGTATGTAGCTAGGAGAAAAGCCAGTCAGAAAATATACTCGTAGATATATAAATAAAAAAACGACAACGTGATCCAAACAGCCCGCAACCTTCGCAATTGTTTTGCATCTCTTTTTAAATTGCTGAATCAATTTAGTCGGTTCTCGCGCCAACTTTCAACTTTGTCAATTAATTCAGCTGTTTACGCATGCAGACCGTGTAAAAAATTAAATTCTTAACTGGCTGCATTATTATTCTTTTGCTTCGCTTGTGGAAAAAAGTGGCATCAGATTTTCCAGTTGCTTGAAGTTATGCGATAAAACTTTTTAACAGATATCTGAATGATAACAGCCAACGGCTTAACGTACTTTTCAAAGCAAACAGGAACTCAAGATCTAAGTCTAGACATCTCTGACTACTACTGGTGACCTCCGTGGTGTAGTGGTCACCATACTAGTCCACCACTTAGAGCTTCTGGGGTTCGATTCCCGGTAAGGCAAGTTGGAACACAACCTTGTTCAGATTGTGCTGGCTCTTAGTTGTTTATCTTTATATATGTTTCTTATAAAATATAGTAGCGTGGAGATAATATTTATAACACAAGTCTCGAACTTACTTTGGGACAAGCTCAATCTGTGTAATTGGTACCTATATATTTAAAAAACAAAATCAAAAAACAGCTAAAGTCGCTTAGAAGCAAGGTTGTAGTTAGAGGTAAAAGCCAGTCAGAAAATGTACTCGTAGAATATGAATAAAACAACGACAACGTGATCCAAACAGCCCGCAACCTTCGCAATTGTTTTGCATCTCTTTTTGAATTGCTGAATCAATTTAGTCGGTTACGCGCCGAGTTTCGGCTTCGTCAAATAATTTGACTACTTACGCATGCAGACGGAGTAAGGTTCAATGTTTAGGTGAAGTTTCGGTTGATAAGCGGAAAACTTTTTTGTATGATCCAATTTTTTAAATATTTACTATTAATGAACAGTTTAAAAAAAACTGATATACCCAAAGGGGTACCTATATTGTGTATATTTTACATTATAATTATACGCGATATACCCCTTTGAGTATATCGCGTATTTTTTAAACTGTTTAATAATTATCTAGTAAATGTGCTTTTGTGTTACACAGAGGATTTTTTTTAGTCGATCAAATTAAATGCTGGAATTAGCTTAATAAAAAGCTTTAATAAAACTTAATAAAAACCAATTACTTATGTAGTCCCACTAAATATATGTGGTCGCATTTTTATAACCCAGAGTCACTAAACGAACGACTTTTCGTATGGAAAAACATTTCATTTAAATGATTCCGCGTTAAAAAAATGACAATAGAGGTCTTACCTTTCATATCAATAGTGGGCAGCAACACTAGTGCTTCAAGCACTATCCAGAATATTTTCTTGCACACTCCCATGTTTCAAGTCATGGCACAAACTGTCGCACATTATTTTTATTATTCAAACACAATAAATCACTCTCACGATCATTACCTGAAACAAAAAGTAGTTTATTAGCAAGTATTTTTTTGTCAAAAATACCTATAAATAAAATAAATAAATATATAGGGACAAATCACACTGATTAAGCTAGCCCCAAAGTAAGTTCGAGACTTGTGTTATTGGATACTAACTCAGGGATTCTATATTTTTTAACAAATACATATATAGATAAACATCCAAGACCCAGGACAATTTGTAAAAGGCCATTTACCAACTTGCCTTGATCGGGGTTCGAACCCGGAGTCTCTGGTTGGCGGACTAGCATGGTGACCACTACACCACAGAGGCCTGACCTGACTGACCATGACTTATGGCTTTGAAACTTGGTCCCTTAGTATGGGTCTCATAAGAAGGCTCAAGGTCATTTATATAGGTAGATAAATAACTCTTTATTGTACACCTCAAGAAAAATGCAACACATAGAAATAATTTTACATTAAATGAGTCCAAATAATTAATCAATATTTTCATCAACAGAATTCAACAGATTTATTTAATATTTTTATCTTATTTAATAATGAGTATAATTAATCTTAGCATCGAACAAAATTATTTTATATTTTCATCTCATTTAATAATGAGTATTATTAATCTTAGCATCGATAAACTATTACTTTTACTCTAGATAATATATCGTTGGTAGCGATGGTAATATTTTGTCGATGATCTTAGTAAGTATATATTTCTTGAGTCAAACACACATAGAACCTAAAAAATACAAAGGGATTTGTCTTTTTAAAAATAATTCATTTTGTTTTTCATTTGTTTTTTTTTAATATCTACAATTTATACTTAAACAGTTCATTCATCAAATTTTGTTTGACACCATGACATATGTTTTAAACTACACAAAACAAACAAAATACACGTAAAAGCTATTTATCATTATATACGTCGCAGCCATCTGGTTCAGCTAGCTTCCTAGCCTAGATATATAATATAATATTTACATCATCAATCAATCAACAGCCTTCCATATCCCACTGCTGGGAATATTTACATAGAGTGCATTAATTGCACCAATTTATCATAATATAAAAAAATCTTCAATCAATTAATGCATCCCAGAAAATAACCAAGCAATATTTCCGTAAACTTCAACCACAATACCAATAGGAAATGAAGCAAAACATTAAAAAGGTATCTATTCAGTGCGGGACCAATTATTCTTAGACCTTTCAACCCGCGGCTATAAAAACCATTCGCCACTGCCACTGGATCGCGACTTAATAATTGGACTGTCAACGTCGCGTAAACATTGACTGTTTCTGAACTAAGGCTTACGTACTGAACGAAATAGTCGCAGCGAGGTTTGTGCGTTCAGGTATCCGTGTCATCTAGATTTTTAAATAAAATAATAATAATATCCCCACGCAAGCCTCTCAAAGGGGTAAAAAGACCCGTGATTCTCAAAGGAGATACAAATAATAATAATACGAGCCATCACGTGTAAAATAAAAATGAAGTAAATACTCAATGATAACTATTTGAAAAACTGCATGCACATAACTATTAGCGAGCTATTCCCAATAGTTTGAAGGCTTAAAAGGCTTTTTAATGTCATCAAAACATTTGAAGCTAAAGTAACTGCTAATTCTCTCGAAACTGCAAAGAGAGAGAAAGAAATCTCTAAGGATTAAAACCAATTTAAAAAACTGAATGATTTGATGACTGAACGAGTGTTATCTAAGTAGATTTAAGAACAATGTCGGCATTCCAGCAAAAAAAAACTTTCTCATCGTAATTTTTAAATTTGGAATATATATTGTCGTCATCATAGATGTAGGTAAACACGTTTATGTTCTTGGTTCTGCGATTCGGATTAAGAAATAAGTATAATTAAAAAGCGCAATTTTTGTCCTTAATTCAAAGTACCTATAATTACAGAAGTTCAAGGGTATATTGTATGGACATGTAATTTTTTTGAAAAAAAGATTCACGACCTAATTTCCCATCATGAAAGAAATTGCTTAGCGACAAGGTCGCCTTTTGCGCATTTCCTAGTTTTTAAGATAAATTATGTGCTGTATTTATTTATTTTGTACAATACCCTTTAGGGTATTGTATAGTATTTTTTACTAAAGTAAATAAAATTCAAATCTGAATCATTTATAACAAATCTATTTTCATAAAATAAAACTATCGGCTGCAATCTGTACAGTGCGTAGCGCAAACCTTAGCATCTGCATTTTATCGCAACGTGTACTTGGCGAATCCACTGAAATAAGAAACTGACAGATGCCGTAGTATTAAAATAAGAGAAAACCATGCCAGGTCGGACTTACAACAAAAATATGAGAATAAAAGAATAAACCGTCTGCGGAGCAAACTCATTCAAAAAAATAGTTGCACATTTCAGCATATCTATTCATAGACCCGGCATTTAAACTGAAATTTTTATGCGCTGTTCATGATTTTGAAATGTTGAATTCTAGTTGTATGACAAAATATAAGGTCTAACAAAATATACTATTTTAAAGGTAAATTCATGGGAGGACAAAAATTACTTTTCAAACGTGTTCTTTGGGGAAAGTTGTTCAGCATGGACTGAATTCACCTTTAAAATAGTTTCAGTATATTTTTTAGACCTTATATACAAGGTTTAAATGTATTTTAAAGATGAAAATTACTTCGTTAACGTAACCAACATTTGGATTAAACAATTAATAAACAATAAGCTTTTGAACAATTGATTTTAGGGAACACACCATATTACGTGACCCTTATAAAAAGAAGGGGGTTTTCAAAATACCATGCTAGGCACAGATCAAGAGGGGATAGTCTATATCCTCTAAGTAAATAGGAAGTTTCCTGAGATAAAGATAAATTATTTGGCACGTAACCAACATTTGGATTAAACGATTAACAAACAATACGTTTTTGAACATTGATTTTAGGGAACACACCATATTACGTGAGTTACGTGACCCTTTCAGGGAGAAGGTCTTCAAAATACTATGTTTAGTCACAGATCAAGAGAGGATAGTCAATATTCTCTAAATAAATAGTAAGTTTCCTGGGATAAAAAAATATATTTGGTACTGTTAATAGAATAAAACATCACAGAATAATGTCACTTGTCAATGATCACATCCATTTTAGATTTATTATTGCGGAAAATCTAACATTAATAGCCCTATGTGACTCCAAGAAACTTTGACATTATAAGTCTTTATTTCGTACAAATCGTACAGAAAATGTTTGTTTGTCGTTTAAAAAAAAGCATTTAATTTGAGTTATTGGAATTTATTGAGCTTTATCCAAATTACAAAGCATACGCACATCGTTCAGCATTTTTAAAATTTACCGGTTTTTACTTATTATTTTGTTCTTAATCTTTGGTCATTTTTTTTCAGTTAATTAATTATAACGTAATTTGATATGATGATAATCTTACTTAATTTTGTTTTCTCAATCTTTGAAAATTCTTTAAGACTAATATGGATCAAACATTATTATTTTTTTACTTTATGATTCCAACATAGCTATATTTTATGTATGCATTAGAAGAGTAGAGATAAAAATGGCTTTGGATTGTGATTTTTTAAAGATATTTGATGTCTTTTAGCCATGAGATTAACGAGAGTTTTTCGCGTTTTTGTCGCAAAATGAAAAACAAAACTCTCGCACATGCGATGTTGGGACGGGTCCTTAAAACCGAACACTGGTAGCTTTATAATGGATGTTCATTGATTCATTCCACGTGCTCACAACAAAAAATACAAGATTTACCATTGTAATGTCACTAGAATCAAAAAATGAACATCACATTTCTCGGCTGAGAACCGATTCACAATGAAATGGAAAGAAAATATTTCCATCAAATATCTTGGATATTCGTCATTTTTAGAGTTCAATGACCTGGCAAATGATTCGCGAACGGTTCCAAATGAAAGGTAATTTTATTTCGTTTCGTTCTACTGAGCGTGGCATACAATAAGATCTATTTTAACCGAATTTCAAAACTGTGCATCTCAATTTTGGCTGTTTTTTATTAACTAAATAAATATTATAGCGGACTTACAGAAAGTGACTTATTAATTGAAGATTAGATCCAGAATCTTCTGGAAAGCAATAGAATTAAGTGTATTGCGTAGCGTATGTTAGACAAACAGAGTACCAAAAATAATTCGCTCAAAAGTTTGTTTTAGTCATAGGGTTATAAAGTTTAAGTGGTATGAAGGCGGCCATTTTTGACAACAAAGTAAACTTCTAAAAATGGCCGCAAAAGGACAGGCTGTCTCAAACCAAGATGATGTAACGCAATTTGGAACTTTCAAAACCAAGGATAAGTGTAGTGAAGTCACGAATGCTCGGGATGATACCTATATGCTAAAAGCTTTTGCCGTGTGGCTTCCGAAAGATTAGAATAGATTAGATTAGAATAGGGCCACTCCAAGTCTTCCCGTGGATGTCGTAGAAGGCGACTTGAGAAATACAAGCTAAACAAAGCTTAAACATTAATAAGACCTCTTCAGTCCGTCTGGCCAGAGTGGAGAGTGCAGGCCAAATTCTGCTCTGGACAAGTATGGCTCTTGTAGTACAGAGTGGATTGTGTTCCTGCAGTAAAAACAAAAATACTAGTTAGTCATATTGCAATAAAACGAAGAAAGAGGATAATAAAGCTTACTACCATAATCCTCAGCACATTTTCAACTTATAATCAACAAAACCCTTTTGAATTCCCCTCAAAAGTCAACCATAAAATTCGTCTTGTGTTCCGCGGCGTAGTGTCAAATTGTTTTGGTTTCGTGCCGTCACCGCAAATTGCGTAACCGCGTTTCGACATCCGCAACTTATGGGGTAATGTAGTCATTTGAACAAAGGCACTAACTTCCAGACCATTGGGTCTGAACTTAGCTTTGTCTCTGTCTCAGTCCCGATTCAAAGTTTATTTTATAGTAACTAATGCAAGTTGTAAATGATAAGAACATAAATCTGTATATGTTTCTTAGATCGAATGGCAGAAGGAGAGTTGAGCTGCCTAAAAATATTGTGTGATTTTTTAATTATGTAAGTATTTATTTGTTTGATATAATTAGTTATGTTTTACTATTAAAATATGAAATAAATAAATAAATATATGGGACAAATTAAACAGACTGATTTATCCCCAAAGAGTTCGAGACTTGTGTTATGAGATACTAACTCAACGATACTATATTATTTAACAAATACATATATAGATAAACATCCAAGACCCAGGAAAATTTGAAAAAGACCAGTTTACAACTTGCCCTGATCGGGGATCGAACCCGGGACCTTTGGGTGGCGGACTAGAATGGTGACCACTATACCACGGAGGTCGCCAAAATGTGAATTATCAAGTGAAAAATATAACAAGAACTTGGTTCTTACAGTAGATGGTGCTACAAGGGTCTAATAGTATACAAAACAGAATATAATCAAAAGTTAAACACCTACATACCTATCAGAGTTCAGATACTAACCTTTATTTGGAGTTGTTTTCATTCAAGAAATAATTTTTTAAGAGCACCAACTTCTGATACGTTTTTACTCATAATTTTGTTTGTGTGGTCCTTAATATATTTTTATTTTTGTAAGTAAGTTAACTTAATATTAACTATTGACTTTAACTTAGGTAAATGTATTTAAATTTACACAAGTAATAACGTATCAATGCAATATAACATAAAACTTTTTTAATTACTTTAAATCAAAGACAAAAAATTGGTTTTTTAATTGTATTTTTTCTTAGATGCAAAGAACATTAAAATATTTTCCTACATTCATCCATTTTGACGACGATATGTATTCCAAATTTAAAATAATATGACGCCTGTGCCCTTTATTTAGTGTTTTTGAAACTAAATACTTTGTTTGGCTGGACTGCCATCATTATTTTGGATTCTACATAGATTACATTCGTGTTCAGTTTTCAAATGGCGTTTTAATCTCTAGAGATTTTCTTTTTCACTTTTCAGTCCCGAGAGAATCAGCAATAAAGCTCCAAATGTTTTGGGATAAAAAAATCGGGTTTGAGTAGATGAGATAAAAATTTTATTTATGATGAAGTGAAAAATAGGACTTAGTCAGTCCAGAAATAAATATACTACTTTTTAAAAAACATAAAAATCCAACTTACAAAATGCTAAAGTATATATGGATGAATCTATGGATATTGGTTTGGCTTTTACATCAACACGGCTAAACGGTTACTAAATTAAGCTTGGTATATATATAGCTCATTATGTGGATTAACACGGAGTAAGATACATTATAAATGTACATATATATGCACGGATTAATCACACAGATCAAGTTCATGTAATGCATGCGAGTGCCTCTTCCCTGCTGGTCTGGGAGAAAAGAAAATACTTAGAATGTACCAGCTGCTTCTCTTTCCGCGCAGATCGTAAAAGCCGATCGAGAGAATAAGCGAGACTTGAATCAGGTTAATAGGCGAAGCGGCTAGCATCCCTATTTGTTTTTCTATATCATCTTAACGCCTACTATCACGCTAAGTGTGGTTTTAGGGTTTTTCAGTCAGGGCTCTGTCTGCCCTTGTCAGGATAAAGACGTGAAAATGTATCTAAGTACAATATCCCGCATTTCGAAAGCACGTCAAGCTTTACACAAGTGCATTTCATTTTTCATATGCACCAAACAGGCAAGCGCATATATCATGAAATAGCGGAGACAGCAGCTTAAGTGGTGCGACGTAAACGGCACAAAGAGGGTAAAATATTCATATCAAACACCCTATAGACCAAAGAGAAACGGAGATGATGAAAGTAGTCACAGCTGTTAGTATTTTTTTAAACTCTGCTATAGTGTACGATTTTGAATAACTTAAACTGTGTTCCAAACAGGCAAGTGCATAACGCATTAATATATCATGAAATAGCGGAGAAAGAAAACGGTATTTATGTTTCAGAGTAATTATAAGTCACCATACAGTTGTAAGCCCAAAGGCTAAGAGTGGCCTTTGGGCTTAGAACTGTATGGTGCATTTTATGCACCAAACAGGCAAGCGCGTATATCATGAAATAGCGGCGACAGCGGCTTAAGTGGTGCGACGTAAACGGTACAAAGAGGGTAAAATATTCGTATCCAACATCGTATAGACCGGAGAAAAACGGAGATGATGAAAATAGTCACAGTTGTTAGTATTTTTTAAAACTCTACTAAAGTGTACGATTTTGAGTGTAATTAAGAGCGTAACATTTTTTCATATGCTCTTAACAGGCAAGTGCATAATACATTAACAGATCATGAAATAGCGGAGAACGTAAACGGTACATATTTCAAAGAAATTAGAGGTCACCATATTTAGAAATTAGACGTTTAGTTGTAGGCCCAAAGGTAACTCGAGCGTGATGTTGAACGTAAAGGAAAAAGGGAATCAGTATAACAATAAACGGAGCATTAAAACACTAATATAGCTACAGCTACTAACAGCTATCTCAAACATTGGGCCGGAAACTTATCATACATTTAATTTTTAAATAATGAAATCTGATTACTTATCGATAGAAAGTTATTACTTTATACTTTTTCGTATTTCTAGAATTATCTACAGTATTTTAACATACACCAAGGCTTTTTTTGATTATATATCAACTGTGGGGTTTACTAGACGCGTAAATGCTAGCAAGCGACTAATATGAGGTAAACAGTGATAGCTTATGATGAACGGAACAAAATTGTAATATGTAGCGTCGACTGTATTACGTAAGTACATAATAGCTCGTTGACTAAAAACGTCTTAAACATATCTCCTAGTCACTGTGATTTGCAGACACCCCTTAATACCAGAGGGCAGTTACGTCCTTCAGAGAGGGTAGTGTAGAAGCTAAGTTTCAGAATTTCCTTTCGTTAAAACTAGTCGGAGGACCACTGCAGATTTTCAGCGTAATTAGATGTCACCATAGACTCTTCGGAGCACTACGTAGGTGTGATTTGTCTATAGTTTTAACGTAATGGCTTATCTAATTTATGGACTTGGATAGTTATATTGTTATAACGTAATGGCTGCTATATTATGAATTGGATAGTAAAGAAAGACCGTTCTGTTTTTAGATTTTAATAACTTACATTTAGGACTGCTAAAAAGCAGGACGTTGTTGTTTGTTTTTCGTGTGTAAGTGGCCAATACTAGTGTTAGATCTTTAAGCTGCCTACAACAATAGCAGCCGCGACTCACTCTGAAACTATAACTGAATAACATCAGCTCAATCTTTCGAAGCACGGAGTAGCTCGAAAAATTATCATACCACTAGTTGTCAACCATCTAAGTACAGACCACGCCCGGGGTCACTTAATTTTTTTTACTGTAGGTATACTGTCCCACTGCTGGGCAAAGGCCCCCCCTTTTCCTTCCATACGTTACTTAAATAATTGGCTTTTATTTATGTTAAATACCTAGAAAAAAATAGACTATAAAAAACGAGTATTTAAAAATAATCTCATATTACTAATATTTAGAATGTGACACGGCTTGCAAAAAAACCGGCCATTAGCCCTGCAAAAAGGTTAATCACATGGATTAACGCAAATGGGGAGTCGCGTGCCTGTAATTGGCTTTGGAGGGTCCTTCCGTCACAGTTTAAATAAACAGTCGAGTAAATCCCCGTGTTACATGTCGGTCCTTTTTTTTTGCCAAAAACAAACGAATCTCGGAGGCAATTCGTAACAGATACCCAACGCTATAGAAATTATTGAAGAGCCTGTTACTAGGCCAAACTAGAGTAGCTACACAGAGATGGCAGCACACACAACTAGCAGAAAAGTGACAAGTGTTAAATATGTTTTTTAAATATTTATTGCACTTCCTTGAAGTCATATTTAATTAATTAGATTACTATTTTATTTAAGTAATAGTAATAAACGAGTTTAAATTATCACCTTATAGCGCCATCTAGTGACAACGAAGATAAATAATTACGTTTATAAGATGATGGGCAGGCATGCCGGCAACCTGCCAGTACTCATTAAACACGAATGTAACTTGTAAGATAGGAGACAGGGTCTCCTAACACCGGTATTCTTTAAAGTGATACTAGTCGATAATGTGTTACTGAACTGTTAAATGATATGAATAAATAAATTATTGTTAAAAAATTATAAATTAACTAGCTGACCCGGCAGACTTCGTACTGCCAAATATAGCCTGTCAAAATGTACGTTTGTATGGGAAAAAGAAAAGGGCTGTTTTTAGGGTTTTCCGGTAATTATTCGAATTTTTCTCGCCGTAAAAACCATCTTTGAATTTCAACGAACATTTTAAAAGAAGAATTGGCCAAATTGGTCCAGGCGTTGTTGAGTTATGCGCTTACCAACACATTTTGCGATTCATTTTTATATTATAGATTATATAAAAGCCGGTTAAAATTATATGTAAATAAAATTAGTTGAATGATGCATACGATGCGAAAGATGCAGACTACAGCCTGAAGAACCGCGCAAGAGCAAATTTTAATGATCTATTTTTGAGTTTCTTAGCGACTAAGATGCGTGCTTCGCTCATCTTGGAGCCTAAGAAATCTTCAATTAAGGGGTTACCTGACCTTCCTGGGGTCCAGTGGCGCCCCCCCCCCCCCCCCCTCCTATTTGATATAAATCATGGAAAGAAAATGGTGATATCATTTAAAATTTTTCTTTAACTATTTTGTAAACTACTGTTTATAGTTTAAATTGGAAACGTGAAGCTTTTCTACGCATATTAGCCAAAATTCAATGGGGGCAGAAAAATTCAGGAAATAAGTATATTTATTTAACTTTCACAATTTTTTTAAACTTTAACATTTGTTTTTGCACACAGTTAAATTAAATAAAATATCCTACTGATTTCTTTACTCTGTGCCCGCGCTTTGGTCCTCTTGGTGAGTAGTAAATTCGGTCATGTCATCGGCGTCATATGGACTTAAATGGGTCTTACAATTTAATTGATGGTCTTTCCAGGGGTAGTGGAAAAATATCCTCTCATTTTCCAACACCTTTTTCACGTGTGTACTCACCTTAATAAATTGTAGGGTGTGATTTAAAACAGCTTAAAATTGAGAAATTTTTTAAAACATTTATTTTCGATTTGGTTTTAATTAACAAATAATTTTGTTTTTAGCCGACTTTAAAAGAAGTTATCGTTTCAAATGTATATTTTTATGTATATTCCCTATTCACTTAAAGATGGCTGGACCAAGTAGGAAAATTCTTTCTAATACTTGTCAGGTGCTCCCATAGAAATTTTATTAAAATCGGTTTGACAATGAAGTCGGTTTTTATTTTTGAAATTTTTTAGTTTAAATTATGTAATTGTTTACTATAAGAAGAAATGATGAGCAGCGCAAGGCCGAGATTGGTGGATTTCGACGTAGAAAAGCCTAAGCTCAGCAGTGGACAAAAGAAGTGCTAAGATGTACACATTTAAGACGTATTTTCATCATCATCATCAGGTCTTTTTGTTTCCACTGCAAGAGCACGACCCTCTCTTTACTACCAGAGCCATACTTGGCCAGAGCAGCTAGAGGACTTGGTCTACACTCTCCTCGCTAGCCAGAAGGGTTGGAGACTTGGAGAGGTCTCTTTGACGTTTATAATTTTATTTCGCTTGTGGATATCTCCACAGGAAGACTTATAGTGGTCCTATTCTACTCTGCCGGAAACCACGAGACGTATTTTATACAAAATCAAATAAAAAATAACTAATTTAATGCCTTCTTTACTGAGCAAAACCTATTAAGCATATTATAATAAACTAACCTCTTAAAATTTAAAAGCGATCAATCTTTCAAATTAAACTACCAAAGTTAAATTTTAGCTACGGGCCACATTTTATCAACGAGCAAAGATAAATTAATATAATGATTTATGAAAACTTCTTTTATATTAGAATATTCTCTTGAATTGTAAATTAATGCTGAGTAACAGACAGAAAATCTGTTTCTTATCACTAAATTCGTAATATACTGAACACCAAAATATGCATTCTACTTATATTTAGGTAAGTAGGCTTGCCCTAATCTTTATTATAATGATCCCACTAATGTACGCTATTAATCAAAATTCAATAATGACTAATTCATTTTATTTAACAGCCAAATTTGGTACTTTCTTGGGTCAAAAATAAATAATTTTGATACTTTTATGTAAATAAAATGTGACAAAATAATGATAGTTAATATTCCTTTTCAATATGATTATAGATTTATTACAACAGAAAAACTGATATAAAGAGCGCTATTTGACTCTAGGGAACTGTGACGTCATTAGTCTATAATTATGTCATACTAATAGCATGATATAACATTTTTGTTTTTACGTTTAGAAAAAAGTATCTTATTTGATTTGTTGTAAAAAAAATATTAGATTTTTTGAATGCCAAATTCAAACCGTTCGCGGTCAAAAAGCGATCCAATCTTCCAAATTCAACTTACCAAAGTTTGATTTAAGCTATTGGTCCAATTTTTCTAACTAGCTTAACTAGATAAAAGTGATGGATTATGAAAATTCCTTTAATATTCTGAGACGGGAAAGCCCAACTTTGCTATCGAATGAGAACGGAAATGAAAGCCACTTTGGCTAATGAAAATTCTTCAACGAAGTCATCCGACGCCGAAATTTTTGAACGCCTAGGATTAAGTTTCAATAGACTGTGGATATTTTTTCTAAAGTACTCTTAACTATATTTTTTTGACCTTACTTGTACAATTTCTAGTAAACCATTAATAAAACTGAACCAATTTCTCAAGTTTTTTTGTATATTTATATAGTTCATTTAACTTTTCAATGCCAACGACCTCCGTGGCCTTCGTGTCACCGTGTTATTCGCGTGCCACCTAGGTTCCGGGTTCGAGCCCCGGTCAAGGCAAGTTGTAAAATGGCTTTTTCAAATTGTCTTGGGTCTTGGATGTTTATCTTTATATGTATTTGTTATATAAGTTAGTATCCTATAACATAATCTCGAACTTACTTTAGGGCTAGCTCAATCAGTGTAATTTGTACCTATAATCATCATCATCATCATTAAATTTAAGAACTAGGTTCTTGTCGGTGGAGTATTTTCCATGTCTCCCGATTTTCTGCTAAACGCTTGACCTCCTTATACGACACACCTTTTGCCTTTTCTTTTACTTCATCCATGAACGACCTTCTTGGTCTTCCTTTTCCTCTCTTGGCTTCCACTTTCCCTTCCATTATGTTTTTTATGAAGTTGTCATGCCGCATAAGGTGGCCAAACATTCTTCCTCGTCTATATACAATGTCCTTTTTAATTAAGTACAAATATTTTAAGGGGTGGTTTGGTCCATCATTTTTCTAATGAATTTATATTTTGTATATAAACAAATTTTCCTAATGAATGTATATCGAAATAGGAAAAAAAAATTTTAGGTTCTCATACAAATCGAAGTAGTCACGTGATATCATTACTATGGAAAATGAAAAATTTTATTTCGTATTTCGATATACATTTATTGGGAATAGTTGTTAGGAATGATGTATGGAATAGAATGGTCTGAATCACCTCTTAAAATATTTGTACTTATTTAAAAAGGACATTGTATAGGTATTTATTTAGATTTATTTGCTTATTCTTAAATTTTCAAAATATCGATGCATCCATACAAAATGTACGTAATAATTAATTAATAGCTAATATACCTTCATATAGTAACACGGTACTTACCTATCTATCTACCTAAACCTACCTACCTACCTAAAGTTGCCTAAAATTAGATTAACTACCTAGAATTCTTTGTTCTAGAAGGCGCAGTTGCTTTTTTTATTATGCACAATAATATAATTATAGATGAAAGTTTGTAAGTGTGTGTATATGTTTGTTAATTCTTCACGCGGAATGGCTGGACCAATTTTTAATAAAATTTTGTATACAGGAAGCTTACACCCTGAATTAACATATTGGCTACTTTAGGTGCGGGTAACACCTCGGGGAGCAGCTAGTAAAACATAAAACTTACTGAAGGTTAAAAACAAGCCAACTGCGGGTCGAACTCGCGCATGATGGGTTCCGTACCATTAACTATAAAAAATCACGTTTATTGTTGCCCCACATATATATATTTTTTATTCTGTTTTTAGTATTTTTTGTAGCGGCAACAGCAATACATCAATCTGTGAAGCTTTTACTGTCTAGCATCACGGTTCATGAGATATAGCCTGGTTCATGATAGACAGACAGACAGACGGACAGTGGATTCTCAGTAATATAGTCCCGTTTTTACCCTTTGATTACGGAACTCTAAAAATAAAAATAACAAAGTATATATTTAAAAAATATAAAGGCAGGTTTTTATGTTATGTTTTTTTAAAACTTAGGCATAGAACTAGAAGGTTTATGATGGATATAGAATATTATAAAATATGACCAGAAACAAAATATTTATGTGTAACTTTTTATGCCCCACAGGCTGTATTTGTACCTACTACACAAACTATGGGTAAAGCAGTACGATACCATCTTTTCAGTAAAAGATAATTTATAAATTAACACAGTTTACAATTTGGAAAATCAAATTTTCGTGTAACGATGTTCGAGCCAGGGTGACAATGGGTGACATGATTTGTATGAAAACTTGTCTCATTGTCAAATTGATGCTATCTCTTTTGCTCTTATGAAAATGACACTTATCATATTATCTGTCGCACTCGGCCAGTGTGGTCTTTTTACGCAGTAAAAAATTCTACTTCTATGTATACACGTCAGCTGTTTAGACCGCCAAAGTTGCCTAATGAATAAAATAAGCCTAGAATACCGTAGAAAAAAAGTGAGTAAAAAACCACAGTGAAAACTAATAAGGTACAGACTCGAGCAAAAGTTTGGAAAGTATTATTTCGAATTCTAAAACAATTGGGTGGTATTATGCAAATGAAAGTAGAAAGATAAAGAATTCTTTTTTCTTTTTATTCGCAAGTGGCCAGTCCCTTTTATTGCAGGCCGTAATTACTCGTTTTTTTTTCTAAGAGCCACTTAAGTGCGTAGCGAATTGTTTACTTTGGGCTATTTCGGAGGTTTTTGTTGAATTCAGATCGACTATTGAGTATACAGTGGGGTAATTGCAAGCAATTATACTTTTGGATTTTTGTTGATGTAAGAGAAGAAAAAATTAAGTAAGTACGAACTTCTATACCCTTCTTGTGAGTAATTGTCCTATCTTATTCGCCGGTTGACTGTAAGAGATTCCATTATGGGTAAGTCCGCCGTTGTCAATTGATTTTATTGTTTTTGTATGTAATTGTGTTTAATCGTACAATAAAGTTATTACAAAAAAAAACAAGGATTTTTAAAAATAGATCGACAGATAATGCTTTATTTTACACCAAAAAAAAAATACAATTATAGAGTATAATGGGCGGTCTTATCTCTTAAGGGTCCTACCCGCGCTAGCGACCTTGAAAATACAAAAAAAAAAAAATCTCTTTTTGTAAGTAAGATTATCAGAAACCCTCGTACAACTTTTTAGCTAGTATCCTTAAGTTACATTAGAACCTCGAAAGTCATTGAAATACAATACGCTGTAGTTTCCTTTGCAAAAAATACTAAAAACGGCCTCTTTTGACTCTTTTTGTAAAGGTTTCTAAAGCGGTCAGTATTTCAATGACTTTCGAGGTTCTAATGAAACTTAAGGATACTAGCTAAAAAGTTGTACGAGGGTTTATGATAATCTCACTTACAGAAAGAGAAATTGATTTTTTTGTGTTTTCAAGGTCGCTAGCGCGGGTAGGAGCCTTAAAGCCGTGTGGCCGTGCGGTTTCCGGCAGAGTAGAATAGGGCCACTCCAAGTCCTACCGTGGATGTCGTAGAAGGCGACTAAGGAAATACAAGCTGAACAAAGCTTATAAATATCCATAAGGCCTCTCCGACCCGTCTGGCCAGCGAGGAGAGTGTAGGCCAAAGTCCTCTGGCTGCTCTGGCCAAGTATGGCTCTGGTAGTACAGAGAGGGTCGTGCTCCTGCAGTGGAGATAAAAAGACCTGATGATGATGATGAGCAATCTCTTCTAGGCAACCAGTGGATGAAGAAGATTGTGAGAAAGACATAGACGGTTACAATTAGGTAATTTCCTAAGGCAAAAATAAATTATTTTGTACGGATAGCAAAAAAAAGTCGCAAAATAATGTCACTTCTTTAAACACATCTATTTTAACGTGATTTTAAATTTATTATTGCAGAAAAACTGATAAATAATAACAGCGCTATTTGACTCCAAAAATCTATGACGTCATCTGCCTGTATTTCATACAAAATCCCATAGAAACTGTTTATTTTAACGTATAAAAAAAGTATATGATTTGACTTGTTGGAAAATAGTGTTTTACAAACTTTTAATAGTACATAATACATAAACAGATGCTTGAATGCCAAACTTTGTTTTGTGTAATTTGTTTATTGATGCTTTGTCTAAGTGATTCAATGAAAATACTAAATGACATTTTCATTAACTTAAACCAAGCTGTAACAAAGATCACATGTTTTACATAATTATCTAATGTTTTAAATTTATAGTCCTCTTTTTTTATATAATTACTTGTACACCAAATCCATAGATCAAAGAAAATATACTTACTGGAATCAAGTTTTGTTTCATCAACTTATGAACAAAATTTAATACCATTTCTATCTTATTTACTGTTTTGCCACTATAATATCTCTCTTTTTGATCTAATCTTCAATTTCAAGAAATGTTTTTCTATAAATTTCTTGTTTCTCATTTATTTGACCTTTCTTTTTACTATTTATACTAAAACATTATTAAAACTGGACCAATTTCTCAATAAGTTTTTTGTATACCTTTTTATTTTAATTCATTTAACTTTTCAATAAATGCCTATTAATATAATTGAACCTAACTATATTGCTGTACTTATATCATTTTTAACCGACTTGCAAAAAGGAGCAGGTAATCAATTCGTCGCGATCTATTTTTTTTATGTATGTTCACCGATTATTAAAAAACTTGACCGATTTGGTTTTTTTTTTTTTTGTTTGAAAGAGTCTTATACTTGTCAGGCTATTGAAATTTTATTAAAATCTCGGGTTTCAGTTTTGAAAAATTATCGATTAAACATCCTACTAATATTATAAACGCGAATATTTGTAAGTATGGATGGATGGATGTTTGTTACTCTTACACGTGAAAACTACTGAATGGATTTTAGTGAAACTTTACAATAATATAGCTTATACATTAGCATAACTCATAGGCTACAATTTATAAAGACATTATGTAATAATCCTGCGCAGACGAAGTCGCAGGCACCAGCTAATACAGAATGTAGATACACTATATCACGTATATATCCCTACCGGGCTAGAAAGCCCTAGAGTCACAATATCATGATTGTTGGCATTAATTTATACTATTTAAAGATGAGATCGTCCATGCTGATCTGGGAGAAATAAAAAAACTTAGAATGTACCAGCTGCTTCTCTTCCCGCGCAGATCGTAAAAGCCAATTGAGGAAATGGGCAAAAATGCGAATCATGTTAACAGGCGATGCGGCTAGCAACCCATCACTGTATTGATTGCTTTTCCATCTTCTCGCCCACCATGACGCTAAAACTGGCTTTTGGGTCTTGCAGCCCTGGGTTTTGCATAGAGCCGCAAGACCCAAAATGCTCTGTCTGCCCCATTAGGGATAAAGACGTGATAGTATGTATGTATGTATTAAAAGATTGTAGCGTATCTCCTAAAAATCCCCAAAAATCAATCAAAAAAACTAAAAGAATGCTCCAGCTTATCGTACAACTGACCTTTCCGTTCAAGATAAAGTGAACAGAAATAGGACCGTTCTTATCAACGCGGCCTAAGCCAGTTCCATTTGGGCCAATGGACAGTCGAGGTCGAGTTGGTAACACCATCAAAGGGTCGCAGTTCAATTCTTTGCATTGTATTTGAAAATCAATAAGTCTATCAAGGGTATGTGATTTTTTTAACGACTCTGGCGAGTTTTTCGATTAAAACTAATGTGAGATACAGACGATTTTCAGCTGTTTTGCAAAACTGAGCTTTACTACCAAACTGCTAAAGATATGCCAAACAGCTAATTATACAATATAACTGCGACAGAACTTACTTAAAACACGTTGTCAATTATTTAACTTGTATTAAACTTATAATCCCCACTACCTATTTACAGGGAATAGCATGGAACGTAATCATCATCACCTAGTCTTTTTAGTCTCCGCTGCAAGAGCACGACCCTCTCTGTACTACTAGAGCCATATTTGTTCAAAACAACCAGAGGATTTGGCTTATACTCTCCCTGCTGGCCAGACGGAGAGGAGAGGTCTCATGATGTTTATAAGCTTTGTTTAGCTTGTATTTCCTAAGTCGCCTTCTACGACATCCACGGTAAGACTTGGCGTGGTCCTATTCTACTCTGCCGGAAACCACACGGCACGGTACGTTAACACTTTTATTAATTCGGTGCCACCCCTGTAGCCGCCCATGCTACCAATAACAGCATTTGTCCAGCGAGCGCTATCACCTATCACTATCTCGCTCTAAGTAATAACAATGAGCGGAACGGCACTTGTCCGTCACGCAATATAAAATTATTTTTCTGGTACACCCATGCTAAGCCCGGGAGCAGCAGCCAAAACATGGCTTTGAATGCCTAATTTTAAATTATTAACAATTTAATTGACGGAAAGAGGGAAATCCTTCCTGAGCAAGAAGTAAGCAACTTAAAAGTTATGAACGGAAATTTTGAAAGGTTAAATAATTTTAATCATGTTTTGAAGACAAGCGCTCTTCACGTAGATAATTAAGTAGTTATCGAAGTATTAAATGCTTAAAAGCTCGTTAAATTAACAATTAAAAAAAATTGAAGAAAGGAATTATATTATACAATAAAGTAACACAAATAATTAGGAAAAATAAATGGCGAAAATTGCTAAAAGCCACCGCTTAATATATCACTGATTACTAATATTCAAATATTCAGAAAATCAAAGCAAATATGACATCACGGTTTGGTATTTCATACAAATCCCATCGAATATTTTGTATTGACGTACAGAAAAGAATCTATCTTGACTTGTTGGAAAAAAGCGGACTAATTTCCACACTCTTTAAAGCTAAAAAGGCAACAAAGTTTAGGAAATCATTGTTCTTATTTAATATTCTAAGAATTCATTAAAGAGAATTACATAAGAGAGAATGGTTACCAAGAAGGTTAATAATGATATAGATTTCAGCTTCTATATACTTGATATGAATAAGCACGTTATAAATAGATACCACTTAGCGAACGCTGGTTACCGCACGCGATTCCATTATTTGTTATATGTGATTAATTTCTTCATTGTTCTATGTTCCAGGCTTATTACATTGTGGCTAAAAGTGTTCTAATATATTACCGGAGCGGTGTTGGCTAAGTGGTTTAGGATTCTTCTCCCTTCCTTTTCTATGTCGCTATTCTTTTCGACCGTTCAGAACCGTCATTTGCTGGACCACTTCAAGTCTTCCCGTGGATGTCGTAGAAGGCGACTTAGGAAATACAAGCTAAACAAAGCTTATAAACATCAATAAGACCTCTCCAACCCGTCTTGCCAGCGTGGAGAGTGAAGGCCAAATCCTCTGGCTACTCTAAGTATGGCTCTAGTAGTACAGAGAGGGTCGTGCTCCTGCGGTGGAGACTAAAAGACCTGATGATGATGATGATGATGATAATGATGTATGTTTTCCGGGGTCCGCTACCTAACTAGGTGACTTGATAAGGTTACTGGTTTTTACACAGAGCGACTGCCGTCTTACATCCGCAACCCAAAGGGTAGACCATAACAAATCCTTGAAGAGGTTTGAGCAAACGCAAGATAGCATTTGAGACCCGCAGTTTATACGTGCCTTCCAAAAAAACGGAATCATCTTTCTTTTCGGATGATGAGCTGACTCAAGCTTGCAATAACTAAACTGGAAACAACTTTTCACAAAGCATGCTTCCCAATGGGATTCGACTCCACGACCTCCGGTTCACAAGGCAAATGCCTTGACCACTGGACAACAGATGCAGTCAATACCTACATACATAGACTGCTAAAGTAATTAACCCTTCCGTTCGGCTTATTTTTACCCGACTACGGTCGGGTAAAAATAAGCATGAAATCAGACTTTACAAATGACATAATTTAAAAGGAATTTCATTATATAACCCTAGTAGTTAGCAGGCCAAGGGGCGAGGGTGGGTCGCGATAAAAAAAAAACCATTTACATTGCGAATGAAAGGGTGTCATGAGATGTTTTTTTTCAAGTTAAATAATTTCTCTGTCGTAATTAAAAGGGAGTAATCCCATTCATCCTTTTTATTAAAGGCTTTAAGACCTTTGAGCGTCGTGTTTTAATTCGTGATCTTTGTGGAGGTAATTGAGTAATTTGTTAAAAAATCTAATTAATTTATTTGGTGATTAGAACCGTAGATAATTTTACAGTAAAAATTTAACCATCAGTGTTATGTGTGCCGCATTTAAGTACACATTTGTGCGAATCGCGAGGCGAATAACGAACATGAATATTTAAACAGTGCATTAATCGAATGTTTCGTCGAATGACGAAGCGAATAGCGAACACGAATGCGTAAATGCAGTATGAACAGTAGTTCCCGAGGGCACTTGTATACGTACGACTATTTCGTCGAATGACGACGACTTATGCTACAAACGACGAAGATAGAGGATATACCGAGATGGTTACTCTTGACAGCCGAACATCCATTACAGTCCCTCAGTCGGCCAGCGACCATAACGAGAAGGGTCGTCAAAATATCTGGCAAAAAACGATATTAATCGCGGTAAGTCCCTTAATACTAATAACAGTAATTGTGACCGCGAAACTCTAAAATCATTTATCTTCTTCTTATCGTGTGTGTTAGTGACTAACACATATTAAATCATATATTGAAAATCAATACAAGTACAGACAGTTAGACAAGACAAGAAATTACAAGAAATCCACTCGAAGGATAACAACAAATGAAGTCATTGCAAGCAAATGCTCTCTAATTTAGCATCGTTGTAGCCAACGAGCTAATGTTAATCAATTTTACGGCTTATTTGTACAGGGCTAATGTCCAAATTTGAATGCAAACGCGTAATCTATTGGTTAACCACACGCAAACCTTCCGGGCGGGTTGTGTTCAACAGATTTATAAGCAAATGTTTTAATCTAGTTAAAATTTGCAATGAATTAAACTTTGTTTTCGAGTACTTTCATTTTCAGGTTTGGTTTTTATTTTAAGCTTGACCACATAACTTAAAAATACGTAAATGTGTAACACGCCATCACAACAATGCGCGCACGCCGCTGCTGTGACGTCGCCCGACCCCGCTCCGAAGCCCCGCAGCCACCTGTTGCCGACCGGCCGTACCTCAGCCCCCGCAACCGCGTGCCGCGCCGGCTATATAAGGCCGTCGCCCCTCCTCAGCCGGCAGTACGCGTCGTTCGGTGCATTCGTTAATCGAGACACTGGTAGAACGTTCGTGTGCTCTCACGCAGTATAATTGTTCGGCTTGCATACGTATCACGTTACTGGCCGGGCGATTATATTGTTTGCTTCGTACCGCTATTCCGCGTAGCTTATTCATTCCATCATACGCTCATTAAATGTATTTGTTTAGATAGATTTTAGACTTCTTTTGCATTATAATAATCACTCATCATTGCCATTCACGCTTAACTATTTGCTTGCTGACTGTAACATTAGTGTTTTCGTGTACATTAGTTATCTTTAAATATATTCCCTTTTGTTATAAATTGGTCTTGGTTTATTTACACAATTCCCTAAATAAATAACTTGTTTTAATAGGCTAGCTCACAAATACCTATTACAAACTGGCGTCCCACGCGGGCCCTCAGCCCACTAACCGTAATTTAAGGCCAAGACCAACCCCGCGTCCCTCGTACTCGGTTGCGTATAGTAGAATCCCGCGTTCGCGTAAGAGTAAACCGGTCACTAATATGAATTTGTCCGAGGAACAGTTCGAGAGATTGCTATCGAAACTTAGTGGAAGCAAAAAGATGAGTACCCTCGCGCAATGCAAGGCTAAATATAGCGGAAGTAGGAGCTCCGCTGAAGTTGAGGCATTCCTAGCTGCACTGAATACCTATAAGAAGATAGAACAAATTACTGATTCTGATGCCATTATGGGTTTACCGCTCGTCCTAACGGAAGATGCTGCAATCTGGTGGCAAGGCATTAAAGATTTTGTAAAGACCTGGGAGGAGTTCGAGACCAAGTTAAGAAATAATTTCGCTCCGAAAAAATTGGCTTACGTAATATACCAAGAAATAGTCGAGATTAAACAGGATCCTCAAACTCCTACGGAGTCATTCGTAGCAAGCAAAAGAGCACTTATAGCCGATTTACCCCCTCCAGCTCACACCGAGGAGCAACAAATTGACCTAATCTTTGGCCAGATCAGATTTGAGATTAGAAAAGAAATAGTGCGAGAGAAAGTAAAGACCTTCGATCAGTTGCTGGAGAAAGCGAGAGATATCGAGCGTAACTTGTTGGAGAAGAATTCTCACAAGCCTGATGGAATTCAAAAGATGGGTAAAAGACAACGTTGTGGCTATTGTCGTTTTCCTGGCCATACAATTGATGTCTGCCGGAAAAAGCTGAAGGAGCAACGGGATACACCGACCCAAGTGAAACCTGAGGATCATACCAGCACTACCGTACCAGGAAAGCCTAAGTTCTCATGTTATGGCTGTGGAGAACCAGGTGTGGTACGTAGCCGTTGTCCGAAATGCATGACCCGGAAGTCAACATCATCGGAGGGAATAAGCTTTTGTTCCCTGAAGATTAGCTCAGGCAATCATTTACGACCTACAGTGGAGATCAAGGTCGGCAAAATAAGAGGATTGGCGCACATCGACACTGGAGCAAGAACGAATGTCGCCTCATTCTCACTATATAAACAGTTGGAGAGCAACAACTATGTATTTGAAAGGAAAGTGATGGATGTCACTCTTGCAGATGGTATTACTAATACTCAGACTGTACTGACAGTTAAGGCCCCAGTTACGATTTTTGGGAGAGTAATACCGAGCACGTTTTTAATCCTTCCTCATGCCAGAAGAAACGTCACCCTTCTAGGAGTAGGATTCATCCAGGATGCCATGATGGTTTTGAACCTGCCACAGTTAACTTGTAGGTTCCTGGATAACCCTTCTGAGGCCTATGACTTAGACGAGGAAGATGCACATGAAGATATCATTGAACGGATACACTCAACCTTTGAGATATCGGAAATGGTATCCCCAATGAAAAGCACTCCAGAAGCGCTGAAATCACCAGTGGATACAGAGGTTGGATTAGACATAATGGCTTTGACAGCACCCAACGGTATAAATATTGTTGAACCGAAGGAAGCAACTATGCCATCCGACGTGATTGGGACTGATAGCAAGCCCTCGCCTTGTTTGAGCATTTGCACGCCGCCTCATACACCACCTCAAGATACATACAGACTTATACCGATAGACCTCACTACGCCACCGCACAAACGTCCACGCTTACTGTTTGATGGCCATTCACCCGTGCTTGATGCTTTATATTACGACGCACAACGTAACTTAGAATCGTACGACGATGAAGTACTTTCACCAAATTCTGCCGCGTTATTTGATTCCCCCAAAGCCCGTATCGATTCTATCAGTGTACGATTAAACGAATGCGAAAATCGTGAATTAGAAGAGCTGCTTGAACAAAATGAAGACGTGTTCACTCCAAAGGGTAAGCCAACTACACAGATTGAACACATTATTAATACCGGTGATCACAGACCTATTGCAGTTACACCATATCGCCTCTCGCCAGCTAGAACAGAAATTCTTAGAAAAGAAGTTGACAAGATGTTGAAAGAAGGAATAATAGAATCATGTAGCTCGCCATGGTCCGCACCTGTAGTCATGGTTCCGAAGAAAGATGGAGGTATAAGAGTCTGTATCAACTATCGTCAACTAAATGCGATTACATCGCCTGACGCATATCCTTTGCCAAGGATAGATGATCTGTTACATAACGCCAAGCCTACGCCATTCATGTCAACAATTGATTTACGCGCCGGATATTGGCAGATCAAAGTAAGAGAAGAAGACCAGATCAAAACTTCGTTTGTTACCCCGTTTGGGATGCATAAATTTTTGAGGATGCCGTTTGGATTACGAAACGCACCGGCAACATTCCAGAGATTAATGGACAGATTTCGTCTTTCACTACATCATATAAAAGTACTAGTATTCTTAGATGACGTCATAATACTTTCATCAACGTTCAAGAAACACTTAGAAGACTTACAGCAAGTTTTTGACAGAATACGAGAGTACGATCTAACCATCAATAAGGATAAATGTAAATTCTGCTGTCCTAAAGTGAAATACCTAGGACACTACATTACACCACGAGGACTTGAAGTTGATCTAGATAAAGTTAGTGCAATCACTAACCAAAAGTCCCCGTCCAACGTCAAGCACCTACTATCATTTCTGCAAATGTGCTCATGGTACCGAAGATTCATATCAAACTTTGCGGCAATAGCAGAGCCACTTACTCGTCTCACGAGAAAAGGTGCTGTATGGAAATGGGAGGACGAACAACAAAATGCATTTGAGGCACTCCGAACGCACTTAGTCTCCGCTCCAGTATTAGTACAAGCTGATGACACTAAGCCATTTGTAATCAAAAAAGACGCAAGCAGTTATGCAATCGGAGCAGTTTTAGTGCAGGGGGAGAAAGAAAATGAACACCCGGTCGAATACGCAAGCAGACTCCTTAAGCCAGCTGAGAGAAATTACTCTACAACTGAGAGAGAGGCACTTGCAGTAGTATGGGCAGTTAATAAATTTCGAGGTTACATTGAAGGTACACCTATTACAGTCTTGACTGATCATCAAGCATTGAAATGGCTTATGTCACTTAAGTCTCCTACTGGAAGATTAGCAAGATGGGCATTACAGTTGCAAGCATATGATATAAATATCCAATACATAACTGGAAAAACGAATGTCGTAGCTGATGCTTTATCACGGCCTAACTGTGCCCTAGAAACGCAAGAAGATTGTGGCATATGCAATATAGTTATCGATATACCTCGAAGGAATCCGAAAGAAATCAGAACAGAGCAACTTAAGGATGAACACATTGAAAAGATAATAAAGGCCTTTGAAGATGTAAACAGTGAAGAAAACAGCCGCTACTGGAGTAACAAAGGATATCTACTGAATAATGGTTTACTGTATCGATATAATCCAGATGTCGAAAACGAAGACTGCCAACTAGTAGTGCCTAAAGGAGAACAAATAAAGGTTATATCTACTTACCACGATGAACCTACTTCTGGACACTACGGAGTTGAGAAAACATTGGATCGAATTTCCAAGAGATATTATTGGAAGGGAATGCGATCCCAAGTAGAAAGTTACGTCCGGAATTGTATTCAATGTCAGAGATACAAACCTAATAACTTGAAACCGGCTGGATTATTACAAACAACAGCTCTGAATCAACGATTTGAGGTGATCTCTTTCGACTTATTTGGACCACTACCTAAGTCTGAAACTAATTTGTCTTGGATATTCATCGTTGAAGATTGCACTTCAAGATGGGTTGAACTATTTGCCTTGCAACAGGCAACTGCACAAGAATGTGCTAGAGTACTTTTAGATGAGATTATACTACGATATGGCACTCCACGTCGTTTCATAAGTGACAACGGAAGTCAATTTGTCAGTGGGATTATGCAACAGTTATGCTTCTGCTTAGACATAACTCAAGGATTTACGCCATTGTATCATCCTGAAACTAATCCTGTAGAAAGAAGAAATCGAGATCTTAAAACACAATTAGCTATACTAGTAGCTGGAGAACATACAACATGGTCAGAGAAGTTACCCAGTATAAGATTTGCGATGAATACTGCTACCATAGCGACCACTGGCTACACCCCATTTATCTCACATTTGGTAGAGAACTACGCACTCCTGATGATGTGAATCATGATCTCAGAGCTATTATTGAACAAGAGAACTTTGTGACAGAAATAACCCCGAAGTTACTCTTACTTGCCGATTCACTGAAAAGGGCAAGAGAAACACAAGAGATGAAAGAGGAGAAGAGAAAAGAAATTGTCGACCAGAAAAGGCGAGAAACGCCTAAATACCAACCAGGAGACCATGTTCTGGTCGAATCACATTTACTTAGTAACGCTGCAAAAGGTTTTAGTTCTAAACTGTCTCCTAGACGCGACGGTCCATATGTTATCTTACGTTGTCATGGACCAAGCTCTTTTGAAATTGCAGATGCAAACGCTCCTGACAGGCCATTGGGTCTGTACCACGCATCGGCGCTCCGCCCGTTCCGATGCCCCGAGAGTGTACCGCTACCCACACCAGCTGTACCTCTTCGTAAGCGTGGCCGACCAAGGAAGACTCAGCCCACGCAGCCACAACAGCCACTGAGACGCACTCGTGGCCGACCAAAGAAGACTCCGGGAGAAGAACATCAACACTAGAGTCCTGTCTTGCTCGCCGAGACGTCTTCGCAGCCAGAGGGGGAGCCTGTAACACGCCATCACAACAATGCGCGCACGCCGCTGCTGTGACGTCGCCCGACCCCGCTCCGAAGCCCCGCAGCCACCTGTTGCCGACCGGCCGTACCTCAGCCCCCGCAACCGCGTGCCGCGCCGGCTATATAAGGCCGTCGCCCCTCCTCAGCCGGCAGTACGCGTCGTTCGGTGCATTCGTTAATCGAGACACTGGTAGAACGTTCGTGTGCTCTCACGCAGTATAATTGTTCGGCTTGCATACGTATCACGTTACTGGCCGGGCGATTATATTGTTTGCTTCGTACCGCTATTCCGCGTAGCTTATTCATTCCATCATACGCTCATTAAATGTATTTGTTTAGATAGATTTTAGACTTCTTTTGCATTATAATAATCACTCATCATTGCCATTCACGCTTAACTATTTGCTTGCTGACTGTAACATTAGTGTTTTCGTGTACATTAGTTATCTTTAAATATATTCCCTTTTGTTATAAATTGGTCTTGGTTTATTTACACAATTCCCTAAATAAATAACTTGTTTTAATAGGCTAGCTCACAAATACCTATTACAAATGTTTTTTGATGATAAAACTTATATAAGGTCTAAAAAACATTAAAACTATTTCAAGGGTGAATTCATATGCGGCCTGAGGCACGGCACAGCCCGCGCATAGTTTAAACCGGTTTATACTGGCTAGATCGCCGTCTACGACATCCACAGGAGGACTTTGAATAGCCCTGTTCTACCTTGAAACCACACGGCATATGGAAAAAAACCTAATTTTTATGGACAAAATTGTTGAGCGGAGCAATTGGAATAAGAATATCGACTTTTTTTATTTTTGTTTTTGCATGTTATTTTGATTCCATTATGCTGCTTATAGTGACATATATAGCCCGTGGTTCGATTTATTACGCATATATCCCTTGAATTGCCGTATGGTTTTCGGCAGAGTAGAATAGGACCACTCCAAGTCCTCCCGTGGATGTCGTAGAAGGCTACTTAGGGAATACAAGCTAAACAATGCTTATAAACAACAATGAGACCTCTCCAACCCGTCAACAGCGAGGAGAGTGTGGGCCAAGTCCTCCGGCTGCTCTGCCCAAGTATGGCTCTAGCAATACAGTAGGTCGTGCTCCTGCAATGGAGACAAAAGACCTGATGATGATGATGATATCCCTTAAACGTTGCATTTTTCTTCTTATCGTGTGTGTTAGTGACTAAATACTAGTGTCAGAGTTTTTAAGGCCTCTGACATGGTTTTAGGTGACGACCAATGTCAAAGACAGTGACCGGAACCGACGGCTTAACTTACTCTCCGAAGCACGGATCATCTTGCTTATCAGACAATCAGGTGATCAGCCTACAATGTCCTAACCAAACTAGGACAACAACACAAAGTCGTTACCCCCGCTGGGAATCGAACCCGCGACCTCCGGGTATAAGCCGAACGCTTTAACCACTACACCACGGAGGCAGTTGAAACGTTGCATTGATGACGTTAATAGAGACAACGCTTTCCACAAGCTTTCAGTTAACTTGCAAAATGTGTTAGTTTGTAGGTTTAGATCAAATCTTACAACCTGGATTTGACCTACTTCCCCGTATTAGATTGAGGTGAAATTTGCATAAACGTGTAAATCTGTGGACAATACAACGTAATGATAACTGACAGCTATTCATACGCAGTCATTTTTCACCAATTCGAGAAATTTTTTGTTACCCACAAATTAAGACGAAACTTTTTTATCTGCTTAACTTTTAAACCACCAACAAAAAAAATGTTATAAGTCACTAATGTCTGTCGGTCTGTCTGTTTGTGTCTGTCTGTGGCATCGTAGCGCTCGAAGGGATGGACTGATTTCAATTCAGTTTTTTTTTTACGTAAAGGCAAGTTCCCTTGCGGTGGTTCTGATTTTCGTCAAGTGTAGCTAACGTTTGATGAAATTCGGTTCAGCCGTTTAAAAGTTACTGGGTATTATCGCTTGAAAGTCAGGATTTCCCTAGCAAAAAATAGATGGCGCTAGGGATATTAAGTATTAGTAGTTTCACTACTCGTCACTAGATGACGTTGTTGAAATTCGGGGATTTTTTATTTTGCCTGCAAATAAACTTATTACCTGATATGTTTCAACGTATTGGGGGTGACTCGCGCTGTCACAGAGCCACTAGTGATAAACAAATGTCTTTATATATGAAATGTCGTTTACTCTACTTCCTTCACAGGTACTTCGAAATGGCAATTTCATAAGACACTGTCTCATTTAAATTATAAAGGCAAAAGTTTGTATGTGTATATTTGTTACTTCTTCACGCGCAACTTACTCCCATGCTGGTCTGGAAGAAATAAAAAAACTTAGAATGTACCAGCTGCTTCTCTTCCCACGCAGATCGTAAAAGCCGATCAAGGGAATGGGCAAAAATGCAAATCATGTTAACAGGCGATGCGGCTAGCAACCCATCACTGTATTGATTGCTTTTCCGTCTTCTCGCCCACCATGACGCTAAAAGTGGCTTTTGGGTCTTGCGGCCCTGGGCTCTGCATAGAACCGCAAGACCCAAAATGCTCTGTCTGCCCTATTAGAGATAAAGACGTGATAGTATGTATGTATGTACACGCGCAAACGGCGGAACCAATTGTGATAAAATTTGGTATACAGGAAGTTGACACCCAAAATTAACACATAGGTTTTTTCAACAGGCAACACCGCGGGACGCAGCTAATATTTAATTAAACTAATAAGTATACATCGTACAGTGGCGGTAATATAACGAAATTGCGTATTTCGCCTTCTTGGAACACCGAATATATAACTTTAAGCCTAAGTCTTATATAAACAGAGGGAACAGTTTTGACATGACTTTATGTTCAAAGGTATAACGGCATAAATGTATAATCGTGCGGTAAAGTTAAATCGAGCGTTCTCTAACTTCTGACGGTACATGTAATTTATCAAGCGTTCGACGTTGACTGCGGCTCGAGCCATGCTTACAGCGTTAAGCGGAAAAGAACTAGATAAAACACTTAAATGTAAAACTATGGAGTACCGTAGTTTCATGAAATGATATGTAATAGTAATGACAAGTTAGCTACGAAAATAACTACGACATGCAGTAAAATTAAATCAGGTGATTTCTTATTTCAGACGATATAATTTATAAAGGGTTGACGGTGACTACGGCTCGAGCCATGCTTACAGCGTTTAGCCGAGCGGAAAAGAATTTGATTTATTTATTTATTTTTTATATAGGGACAAATTACACAGATTGAGCTAGTTCTAAAGTAAGTTCGAGACTTGTGTTATGGGATACTATCTCAACGATACTGTATTTTATAACAAATACATATATAGAAAAACATCCAAGACCCACGACAATTTGAAAAAGGCCATTTTCCAACTTGCCCTGGCTGGGGATCGAACCCAGGACCTCCAGATTGGCGGTCTAGCGTGTTGACCATTACGCCACGGAGGTCGTCACCGAGATTAAACCTTTAATGTAAATCATGGAGTACTATAGTTTCATAGTATAATATTATGTAATAATATTGACATGTTAGGCTACTACAAAGGTAACTACGACATACAGTAAAGTTAAATCGAGCGTTCTCTAACTTCTGACATAATTTATCAAGCGTTTGACGTTGACTACGGCTCGAGCCGTGCTTACAGCGTTTATATAAGCCGGGCGGAAAAGGATTAGAATAATCTAAAACCACGGTAGGTATCTATAACATATTATATATTT
Organism: Acrobasis consociella; assembly: GCA_963555685.1. Lineage (NCBI taxonomy): Eukaryota > Metazoa > Arthropoda > Insecta > Lepidoptera > Pyralidae > Acrobasis > Acrobasis consociella. The sequence goes on from OY743108.1 coordinate 18,441,797, forward strand.
ATTGAATCTAGAAGTTTTTTTTTGCATTTTTTTCACACTTTAGGCAATAATTGGTTCCTTATATTAGCCCTTTGGATGGGTGATCACAAATAGCTTACAAAATCAAGATCAACAGTCTTGTTTCGGATGCCACTCTTCGGAAGACACATTAAGCCGTCAATTGCTCTCTAATGATGACAGCATAACCTTTAAGCTTTAATTTTGCCGTGTGGTTTCCATCAGAGTAGAATAAGACCACTTAAAGTCTTCCCGTGGATGTCGTAGAAGGCGACTTAGAAAATACGCATAACAAAGCTTATAAACATCATGAGAACTCTCCAACCCGTCTGGCCAGCATGGAAGGTGTAGGCCGAATCCTCTGGCTGCTCCGACCAAATATGGCTTAAGTAATCAGAGAGGGTCGTGCTCCTGCAGTGGAGACTAAAAGACCTGATGATAATGACAGCTTAACCAACGGCTTAATAAGCCAGATCATGTGTTATATGTTTTCGTCAAACATCTCCAAGTACCTCGGTTGCCTGGAAGAAATTGTAGTTGCGATAAGGGTTTTGACATCTGTTTTATTTATGTATCTATTACTTTGTAACTTTATGTTTTGGTGCAATAAAGATTTTAACTAACTAACTACATGCGCATTTTCCGCTACGCTTGAAGCGCCGCTGACGCTTTAGATATGGCTCGCGCTTCTTGTATAAAATAGAAGTTTCAACGCCTCGTTCTATTAAGGTTAAGAGCGCATGAATGTTTAAATAAGCTGTAAAAAAACTGGATAGTGCTAGACGGTTGTTGAATATTTATTTCGGTCCCTGTAGACGTGGCGTTGGTATACCAACGTCCATTTAGTATTAGCTTTAAAGTAAAAGTTCATTGAGAAAACAGAGCAGTGCAAAAAAAAAATACAGTCCAAGAAAGTCAAAGACAAGGTCAAAAGTTATATTCAATGTAGTATCCTACATTATTATATAATTTATCTTATATCTATCTACATTATTATATCATCTACATAATTTATCTCTTATTGAAGGTCATTTTTTAAATATTATTTTAGTGCAAAAGCTTAAAACTACTAGCGTTTCGAAACGACTACTCCTGGGAAGATACGCTGAAAGAAATCCAGTTCAGTATTTATATAAGAATATGAGTTAGTGAAATCCCCTAACTGCCTCCGTGGCGTAGTGGTTAGAGCGTTCGACTCATACCCGGAGGTCGCGGGTTCGATTCCCGGCGGGGGCAACGACTTTGTGTTGTTGTCCTAGTTTGGTTAGGATATTGCAGGCTGATCACCTGATTTTCTGATAAGTATGATGATCCGTGCTTCGGAGGGCACGTTAAGCCGTCGGTCACGGTCACTGTCTTTGACATTGGTCATTACCTAAAACCATGTCAGAGGCCTTTAAGGCGGTTTAAAAACTGACACTAGTGTTAGTCACTAACACACACGATAAGAAGAAGAAGTGAAATCCCACAGACCCATTCACTTACAACACACATGCATACACTCAGATTAAAACGTCTTTATTCCTGACGCGGCATATAGAGTATTTTAGGCTTTGCGACTCTAAGTAGACAAAGACCACTTTTACCGTCATGGTGGAAAAAGGAATCAAAATAGTGATGGGTTACTAGCCGTATATGCAACTTTCGCCCATTCCCTTCATAGTCTTCCATAGTCTGCGTATGAAGAGAAGCAGCAACATACTAAGTTTATTCATTTATTCCATACTAGCATAAAAGAATTACATATATAAGTACTATCACATGAAAGACAAAGACTCAAATTAGTTAAAAATAGTGTGCATTTAATTTTATTTATTTATAAAAACTTTATTGTTCCACAATATAAAATTGTATACAATTGGCGAACTTAATGCTAAAAGCGTTTTCTCCCAGTCAACCATAAGGATAAACAGAGATTTGGTAGCGGTAATTTTGTTTATGTTTAATTAGCTGCGCCCTGCGGTGTTACCCGCGCCTAAAGTAGCTAATGTGTTAATGCAGGGTGTCAGCTTCCTACCCCAAATTTTATCAAAATTCGTCTAGCCGTTTGCGCGTGAAAAAGTAACAAGCATAGACACACAAACTTTCGCCTTGTTAATATAAGTGTAATAACAAGCTATATTATGCCTTAATATAATAAATAATATAAAAAATAAAAAATATATATAAACCTATAGAGCTTAAATTCGTACAATTTAAAATTCTGAAAGGCGTCTGCGCAGTTTTCGAACTCTTTTCGTAGTAGACATTGTCACTCATGATCAATATGAGATATTGCTACAACGGCACTACCAGTTGCTACGGTGGCGCTACGCAAGGGCTACGAACGTGCTACAGAAGAGCTACAATTACGACGTGCTACGCTACGCCGTATCTTCACTTTAATTTTTTTTAGGGTTGCGTACCCAAAGGGTAAAAACGGTACCCTATTACTTAGACTCCGCTCTCCGTAGACTGTATCTCATTAACCGTGATAGCTAGACAGTTCAAATTTCCAAATGATGTATTTTTGCTGTTGTTGGTAACATAAAATCGTGAAAAAAAAAAAAGTTTTTTAAACGTTTCCAGTCTCATAATCTCAAAGACATCATTTGTAACTACAAAACCCTACAGTGCGCGTAGCCCGACACGCACTTGGCCGGTTATTTTATTTCTATTCTACTACTAAAATTGCCTAGAAGAGATTACAAGTGCGATAACACCTCTTTTTGACATCTGTTTTATGTAACTACTAACCGAAGCCCGCGACTTAGTTTGCGTAGACTTTATGACTCCGGAAAATGCTCATCAGGCTGAACAACTTTTCTTAAGGCGTCATTTATAAATTTCTAATAGTTTAGCTGGATTATTACGGTTCTGCATCAGATGTTCCATTTTCTAAAATCAATTATACCATTGGGCAACATATAGATTTTGGCCTAGCTTTACAGCTATATATCAATTAAATCTTTTATTTGAATCCGTACAGTATTTCCGGAGATTAGCGTGTACAAACAGACAGAATTTTTTTTTTAAATTCTGACTCCGTCACTATGCCCCAAGTCTTTTTTAAATATATTCAAGACACATTTTTTCTACTGTTTTATTATACGTATAAATGTATAGATATAGATTGTTTCGTTACATTAAATTTTGGTGCAATAAAGATTCTTTAACTAACTGAAGACGTAGAAATTCACCGGTACAACTCCATCAAAGCCAGTACACCCAAAACCCCAATTCCAGTACAAATATCAGCCACATATCATGTTCATTGCACCATATCTCGAACGCGTCCATAGCCGTTCGAACGTTTAGACGCGACGACAAAATTGGCTGTCCTCTCGCGAAATAGATTGGTGCACTTACAACATCCTCCTGCAGTCAATACCGACTTTATCGACTTGTGATAAAGACTAGTTTTGTGTGTCAAAGGGTGAAGGTAAGTTGGCAGTTGCAACCGTATAATAGGTACAGTGAAGTGTTCTAGATAGGTATGCAAGCTCTGTTTACGAATTTGCTGTTCTGCAGAATGCATTTCAGAAATATTCGGTTCGTTTGTAGAATAAACTTAGTCGAACTGTTGTTTTTCGGTATTGGGGCCATGTCAAAATAACTATCGTTTAAATATAAGTAATGCCTTTTTTCTCGACATCACCAGTGGGTTGACTGGTTGCGTTAGCCTCCCCTTATTCACAAAAAATTGCAACCGTTTGTTAAGCCTATTTTAGTTAAACGTGTTTTGTCCCTTTTCCTCGTTTCATTATTTGACATAGAAGGAACGTGACAAAACATATTTGAACTAAAATAGGTTTAAGGAACATTTGTATTTTTTAATGAATAATTAGGCGCCAGTGAATCATTGGTATCATTTCCTTGTTGCGAGACACACGTATATACGGTCTTATCTCAGACCGTTCCTCGTTATACGTTGTGATTTTGTAAAAGTGAATTTTTAATACTAAGTACCAATCTAAATCGAAACGAGTATTTTCACCTATTTAAAAGAAACTCAAGTGCTATTCAAACCCGAAATTCGGGTTCCAGACTAGGACTTCCAGTTTGAACTTTAGAAATACCCGTACGGGTTCATACAACCTTGGCACCTGACCACAAAGACATCCACCTGCTCGAGTCCTGGACAGCGCTCAACATCTGGTCACCGGCAACTCCACTCGCCAAGACCAGACCCTGTAAAGTAGCTCTCCTTACCAACACCATGAGTTATTTTTTTTTAATAAATTATATTTTTTATTATCTTATGTGTTGCTCATTTAGCTCCTCGCGCACAACGCTTCACTTCACCCGCCAATTACATTCCTAGTAAAGTTAAATAAATAAATTTTAAAAGTAAATTCGAAAAGTTTATTATTTAGCCTTGCAGATTTTAAAAGCTAATCAAGAAAATAGACGGGAATCTGAACCTTGTCATTAAGTGATGTAGGTGTCACTATTCTGATGGCCAAACTATCCTAAATGGCAAGTGATAATAATAATAAGATACAGATACATTTTCACGTCTATATGCCTGACGGGGTAGACAGAGCCCAGGGCCGTTAGGCCCAAAGACCACGCTTAGCGTGATAGTGGGCGTTAAGATGGAAAAGGGATCAAAATAGTGATGGGTTGCTAGCCGCATCGCCTATTACCATGATTCAAATCTCGCCCATTCCCTCGATCTGCGCGGGAAGAGAAGCAGCTGGTACATTCTACGTTTTTTCTTTTCTCCAAAACCAGCATGGAGTAAATAATAATAACAATTTTACATTTCAGTTATTTTAGAATCCAAAATTTTAATGGACAGTATTGTTACATAAGCTAAGTCTATTACACAACCATATTAATTCAACACGTTGTGGGAGACTGGTGACTATAAGGCAAAGCCTGTTTTTCAGGTCACCAGGTCTCCACCTCAAGTAAACAGATATATATCTATCAAACAAGTGTAGACAATACTTATAATAATAATTATGAGATGGTAATGGACGAAAAGGTAAAAAAAGTAAACAAAACAGTGATGGGTTGCTAGCCGCATCGCCTTATTACCATAGTTCGCATATTCGCCTACTCCCGATATAATTAATTACGTTTACTTCATGCTCTTTCCTATTTTTAAACGTGAGTGCGCTTCGAGAAATAAAATTTTGAAATTTTTAATTCCTATCGGAAGCGCTCCTAAAAGGTGCGCTTCGAGGAATAAAAAAGGAGCGCGTCATTAGGTGCGTTTTAAAATAGGAGCGCTTTCAGGAATACCTCATATTTTTGAAAGACCTATTTAACGATAACCCACACGATGGGTTAGTTGAGAAAAATAAAATATTCCCATACTAAATATACGGGAAGCTAACCAAAAAAAACCTGATCTTATTTTACTGCTTTTATAGTATAATAAATAGTAAAATTACAGCTTTTTAGTATTTATAGTCTCTGAGTAACTGCGGGCGGACATACGTGGTGAAACTAAAAAGTGTAGTAAATAGTAAAAACTAACAAAAAAAACACATTTGTATCTGCACATGTATAAATATAGATGTAATACTCCTTTTTTCGTCTCGTTCTTTGTTTGAGCTCGGGTGGGTTCGCCGGAATGACCATTTTTCATCCCGTAAGATGTGAGATTTCCTGGAGTACTTTATCGCTGACTATTACTGTAATATTCGCTCCAGATGGCGTTTTTCAAATTATGTTACTCTACATACGAGTATGTAATCTAATGTTGCGCGACATAAAGAATATTATAAATATTATATGCCAGCACTAAAATTTTATTGTGAATATTTTTGGTTTCTATAATAGGTACAATGTGGAAGGGACATACCCGTAATAAATCCAACCACGGACTATATTGATCACTATTATTATAATAATGATAATAAATTAACAGTAAAAAAAATCGACATTACCATTAATTACCCGGGTGCACACTTTTGCATGGAAATGCTGAATTTTCTTTTCAGTTTTTACTGTTATTTTAATTTCATTAAACTAAATATTGGTCTAATATAGTCCGTGGTTCGATTTATTATGGGTATACACCCTTGCACGTTATATAAAACAAAAAGACTAAAAAGAAATCGTTTTAAAAAAAGCAAATATTCTTTAATGAATGAAGCTACAATTAGTATATTCGAAATATTGATATGAAGAAAAGTGGGAGCGTGGTGAAGATATCTCACTATCTCTTTCGTACGCGCGAGACCTAATAGCAATGACGTCAGAAGCGCTGTACGTGGATCCTTTTTCTATTAATTGACAGGTTCCCTTTCCATCAGATTTTAAAAGCTTATGGCAGATTAACATTTAAGTATATATTCATAAATTAATAAAAAAGAAACAACTATTTTGTTTAGAAATTAAATAAAATCAATATGACAGCAATTATATAACTAAAAACTAAATAACCTACCTAAATTATAAAACTATAAACTAAAATAATCTAACATTTTGATTTCGGTTTTGGATTATATTACTTATTGTTAAGTATACTCGTAATAAAAAATATTGATTAAATACACGTATTATACACAGTAAACTCTATTTTCGTATATTTACATAGTTTTCGCGATCCGGATTTGTGTGATATTTAAAATCTTTACAACCATACTCATCACCACCGCACTGAGTTTGTCTTAGGCGATTAACACACTGCAAAACTGTGCGTCACACGTCGCCGACACTACGTGTAAATTAGGATAGAAATTATATATAATTATTATGTATGTTAGTTATAAGGTATTTATAATATGGGTCTCTGGCATTGTACAATATTTGTAAGTACAATGCTATTGCCTGAAATAAAGGAATTTAATTTAATTTAATTTTAAAAACAACACGCGGGTATGCGATTTCAGTATGTTGCTCCATGTGTGTTTTTTATACAAATTGAGATACTTGCATACAGTGTGGCCCCACACCACGCGGCGAGGTACGGTGCAGTGTGTTTGTCGCCTTGGTTGTTATAATCGGGCGTGCAAGTAAAGTCAGCTTTTTCAGGAAATCACACTTATTAAGCTATCCGAAAAAAAATATTTTAAAGTTGTACTTTACGAGGCCTAATTGCATAAAGCAAGAACTTCATCGACTCGGAGGAGCTTGACAGCCACTATTCACTTCATAAACGTGCATTCTTAGGGCTCTTACAGACGAGCGACCGCATACCCGCGACCCTGGTTGGCCACCATCGCCAACTGACACTGCTGTCGTACGACGATCAGCTGACCATCGCGGACTAAGGCCGCAAGCTCTAACTCGCTATCACTCGTATGTCTAAGCCCTTAGTCAATCCTGTAAACCAAAACTCAATTACTCCATCTAACACAGCTCCCAAACTGCCACACACGACACGCCACTAATTCAAACCGGGGGATGGAAACTAGGCCGGCACTACATCACACACGCTATTTGCAATAAAAATCCACAATATTGAACTACTTCGTGATTGTCATGCAAACTAGCAAATATTTTGCAAAGAAATATTGAATCAATTTCTTTACATATAGGCAAAAATTACCTTTCATACTTCAATTTCAGTACGATCCACGAAGAAAACTCTTCTGTATAATCGACTGAATATTCCCCTTAATAGTTTCAGTATATTTTGTCAGAGTTTAAAAAGCGAACTAGAGACAAATTGTCAGTCACTCACCGATCGCCTTAAAAGCAATGCTATCTAAAATGCCACAACTCAATCACTCTAACAAACACAGTCGTATCAGTGTCCGAAGTGCCGCCCCTAATTCAAACCTGGCAATAGAAACTAGGCCGGCACTACATCACATACGCCATTTGCAATAAAAATCCACAATATTGAACTACTTCGTGATTGTCATGCAAACTAGCAAATATTTTGCAAAGAAATATTGAATCAATTGCTTTACCAATCCTAACAGAGGCAAAAATTACCTTTCATACTTCGATGACAGTACAATCCACGAAGAAAACTCTTCTGTATAATCGACTGAATATTCCCTTTAATAGTTTCAGTATATTTTGTCAGTCACTCACCGATCGCCTTAAAAGCAAGGCTTTCTAAAATACCACAACTCAATCACTCTAACAAACACGGTCGTATCAGTTTCCAAAGTGCCGCCCCTAATTCAAACCCGGAAATAGAAACTAGGCTGGCACTACATCATATACGCTATTTGCAATAAAAATCTGCACATTACCGAACACGACTGCCGTAATTGTTATGCATACTAGCAAATAGTTCGCAAAGGAATATTAAATCAATTCCAATTTAACAACTCTAACAGAAACTAAAAATACCTTTCATACTTAAATGTAAGAATGTTTCTTGGAGAAAGCATTTCTGTCCCAAATGTTCCCTTTAGATAGTTTCATTATATTTTGTAAGAATTTAAACGTCAACTAGAGACAAGTTGTCAGTCACTCACTATTCGCCTTAAAAGCAAGGCTATCCAAAATGCCACAACTCAATCACTCTAACAAACACGCTCGTATCAGTTTACGAAGTGCCGCCCCTAATTTAAACCCGGAAATAGAAACTAGGCTGGCACTACATCACATACGCTATTTGCAATAAAAATCTGCACATTACTGAACACGACTGCCGTAATTGTTATGCATACTACCAAATAGTTCGCAAAGAAATATTGAATCAATTTCTTTACCAATCCTAACAGAGGCAAAAAAATATATTTCATACTGCAATGTAATGCTCTTCAGTCCTGAATGCTCCCTTAAGACAGTTTTATTTATATCTTGTATGACTTTATCGGAACGTCAACTAGTGATAAATTGTCAGTCACTCACGGAAGTCACGGATCGCCTTAAAAGCAAGACTAACTAAAATTCCACAAATCAATCACTCTAACAAACACACTCGTATCAGTTTCCGAAGTGCCGCCCCTAATTCAAACCCGGAAATAGAAACTAGGCCGGCACTACATCATATACGCTATTTGCAATAAAAATCCGCACAATACCGAACACGACTGCCGTAATTGTTATGCATACTAGCAAATAGTTCGCAAAGAAATATTAAATCAATTCCAATTTAACAACTCTAACGGAGGCTAAAAATACCTTTCATACTTAAATGTAAGAATGTTCCTTGGAGAAAGCCTTTCTGTCCCAAATGTTCCCTTTAGATAGTTTCATTTTATTTTGTAATAATTTAAACGTCAACTAAAAACAAATTGTCAATCACTCACTATTCGCCTTAAAAGCAAGGCTATCTAAAATTCCGAAACTCAATACATACATACATACTATCACGTCTTTATCCCTAATGGGGCAGACAGAGCATTTTGGGTCTTGCGGTTCTATGCAGAACCCAAGGTCGCAAGACCCAAAAGCCACTTTTAGCGTCATGGTGGGCGAGAAGATGGAAAAGCAATCAATACAGTGATGGGTTGCTAGCCGCATCGCCTGTTAACATGATTTGCATTTTTGCCCATTCCCTCGATCGGCTTTTACGATCTGCATGGGAAGAGAAGCAGCTGGTACATTCTAAGTATTTTTATTTCTCCCAGACCAGCATGGGAGTCAAAACTCAATCACTCTAACAAACACACTCGTATCAGTTTCCGAAGTGCCGCCCCTAATTCAAACCCGGAAATAGAAACTAGGCCAGCACTACATCACATACGAGTACGCTATTTGCAATAAAAATCCGCACAATACCGAACACGACTGCCGTAATTGTTATGCATACTAGCAAATAGTTCGCAAAGAAATATTGAATCAATTTGTTTACCGATCCTAACGGGACTGGTATAAATCACACGCGACTATGAAATATTACCGGCTGTCCGGAGCGCAGCTCTTTACTAGTACTGTGATGTGATGGGGACTGCGTTTTGAATTGGATTTTGAATCGATGTTGGTAAAGAGGTTCTCAATACATCGACTTCTAATTAGGAGGAGGTTACAATTCGTCGGAATCTTGTGTTTTTATGTATTTTCACCGATTATTCGAAAACACCTATACCGATATGGAAAATTCGTTTGCTTGAAAGGGCATGCCTATCAGCTGGTCTCCTAATGTAGATTGGGGGTTGAATCAGTTTTCAATTTTAAAAAAATATTTGAGCGACTAAGGTTCTCCAAGAATCTAAAATCAAAGTTAACCGTTCCTTTACCGCCAATACCGGACACAATAGTAAGACAATGAACATTTATTAATGTCGTGTGGGTCTTTACCGGTTAATACCTCTTAATTATCTTTGGACATTATAACGCTTAAGAGCCTGGGTCTGCTACCTTACCTAGGTGATTTGACGAGGTCATTTGTTTTTTTCACAATGCTACTACCGTCTGACCTCCCTGACTCAACGGATAGACAAGAACCAATTCTTGGACACGTTTGAGAGGCAAATGATGGCGTTCGATACCGACAGTTTATACGTGCCTGCCAAAACACGGAATCATCTTTCTTTTCAGATAACCAGGTGATTTAAGCCTGCAATATCCTAACACATAATGCAATATCCAGACACATAATGTATACAAGTTATAGTATATAACTCACAAATCGAGACAAACGTAGCATTCAATGGAGCTACAAAATATATGCGCATATATTCTCCTTCGTTAGAGACGCTCTCATTGGAAACTGATAAAATAAGCTATATAGGACACATTGATAGTATATGTTTGTTTATCATAACTTTATGTACTATGAAAACACACAATGATACAATAACAAGATATACGTTTAAAAACTCTTACGGCTTGACGTAAGGGTCGGGGTTCGAATCCCACTCGTAATGAAAGTTCTCATAACTTTTTTTTTAAATTTTGATAATTGTAATGCTGGTTAAAATCAAGACTTAATTTCAATAATAGTTTTCTATAAATTAAAGTAGGTCCGGCAAATGGGCCTTGATAGTGTTCAATAGTTGCGAAAATATAACTTAAAATATTTTTGTTGATAATGTTTCTAATGTTTGGTAATAAATATACCTTATTACTTATTGCATTACAGTTAATGTAAGGCAGAGCCATGACTGCTTAATTACAAAATTTCACTACAAGTGGGATTCGAACTCAGTACCCTTGAAATTTTTAAACATATATCTTGTTAAATATTGTGTGTTTTCATAGTAAAATAAAGTTAAGACAAAAATATACGAATAAACGTTTACTATTTCTCTGAAAATCAGCGTCTAGCCTCCGAAAAGCCTTGACACAAAAGCTGAGAGAAACCAATTTGGCATATTTTGTTAATTATAAGTGTTTTATGTTCCATACTTTTTGTTGATGTATATATATAGTCCAAATAAAGATTTTTCTATTTCTATTTCTAGAATGCACAAAAATAGTTATATTTTTAACATTCGTAGGTAAAGGGAGCTTGATGATATTCTTGACCGCCACAAAGGGAAGATCTTCCCGCCAGGCATGATGTTACGTGGGATAATGTCGGAGGTTGTATTTAAGCAGCGAATCGGATGAAATCTGATATCGAGATGTAGGATTCCGTCAGCGCCATCTCGTAGTCTTTTAATGAACTATGTTGTTGCTTCGTTGTAGTGGCTGTAGTTTGTCGTAGTGGCGTAGGGATCGTCACACATTTATTGGTATAGGCGTAAACAACTGCAACACAGTTCAAATAAATTCTTTAATATTATTGAAAATTAATACTGGTTCCCGTTTTCTGCCTCAGGAGGAGATATAGTCATAAATAGGTAGAATTTATTTTGATAAATACCAAGCCTTTATACTTGATATCTAATTATTTATTGAAGGTTATTTTTGTAAAACAAAGGAAATATTTTAGTAAATGAGTACAAAGAGATACTTTTCTTGAAAAACCGAACAACATCCTTGTAAAGCTAAAAATGTTATTCATAAGAGGTCATAATGCTCTTTGATATTTAAATGTAAATGATATTTTCAGAATTTCTTTACGTTTTGTCTTACCTACTTTCTATTTTCGGTAAAGGGACATATCTGCGCGATTTGCTTTATGTTATATTATTTGCAACCCTATAAAGCCCTTTCCTTTTTCTTTATTCGATAACTATTTATAGAAATCTATTTTCCTGAAAGATACCTCTAATCTATAGTAGTATATTATTTACTATTCGGAATTTGTATTTGTCAAAATTTCGTATATCATTATAAACGAAAGTTCTAAATAGCTATTTGCGACGAATATTTTTTCATGTAGTGCAAATCAAATTTATATAATTTTTTTCATAGCCGTCTGAGAAAAGTCACATCATCAACTATGACCTAATCAAACCACGTCATTACTCAAAGTTTGTTATCGTAGCACCATCTATTATTTGTCAAGTAAATTACAAAACCCCAATAACTTTTACTTCTCCCATGCTGGTCTGGGAGAAATAAAAAAAAACTTAGAATTACCAGCTGCTTCTCTTCCCACGCAGATCATAAAAGCCGATCGAGGGAATTGGCAAAAATGCAAATCATGTTCACAGGCGATGCGGCTAGCAACCCATCACTGTATTGATTGCTTTTCCATCTTCTCGCCCACCATAACGCTAAAAGTGGCTTTTGGGACTTGCGGCCCTGGGCTCTGCATAGAACCGCAAGACCCAAAATGCTCTGTCTGCCCCATTAGGGATAAAGACGTGATAGTATGTATGTATGTATGTAATAACTTTTAAACGACTGAACCGATTCCCATACCCACCGCAAGGGAAGTTGCTTACACCTGAAAAACGCATCGTAATTGGTCCATCCGTTCTAGCGCTACAATACCACAGACAGACAGATACTAGTGTCAAACTTTTAACACCTTTTTGTCTGGGGTTAAAAAATAAAAGATTTTTTCTTCAACAATTTATCAGAAAACGGAACATCGCCTCGGCTTTTGCTTTTAAGGAAACCCTATATATTTCGTTGTAACACTTCTATAAATAAGTGGCGAGACAGGTCGGCCTATCTTGTTGTAATGGCCTCTCTATAAACTAAGTCACTACGGGCCATACGTATAACTTTGCTGATATAAAATTACCTTTGGAATATACGGGCTTTATTTCTACGCGTTTCACTAAATTCACAAAATTCAGAGCTTCATGAGAAATAATACAAAAGCTAGACTAAAATCTGTTAAATATTTAAGGTTCATATTTAAATGGAATTAAACGTGTTGCTTTATAATCAATTTCTTTCAATCAGTATTTTCCTGGGTCAAAAATAAATTATTGTGACGAATTATTTCCTTAATAGTAATTAAGGAAATTTCCTTAATAGTAATTAAGGAAATAATACGTCACAAAATAATGTCACTTGACCATGATCATATCAATTTTCAATGTGATTTTAGAGTTGGTATTGCAGAAAAACTAATACTCGTATAAAGAGCGCTATTTGCCTCCAAGAAACTATAGGTATGACGTCATCTGCCTGTATTTCATACAAATCACATTGTAAATGTTTGTTTGATGTTTTAATAAAGTATCTGATTTGACTTATTGGAAAATACAAGATATATATTTGAAATCGAGTCTCGAATCTCTCGAATCGAATATCGAGATAGGTATACATACTCAACAAAGGCGAAGCTATTTCCATGTAAAACTCTGAGGTAAAAATCAATAAATCGTAGAGCGTTTAAATTTGTTATGACGAGTCGTATGTTTCCAAACACATCGAAGTGTGCGAAACGGAAACTTTCTATACGCTGCGTAAAAATACCGTGAAAGTTTGATGAGACACCCGGATAACCGGTTGAAGTATCGGTACTCGCATTACCGGCTCCGCAGTTATTTATTTCTCTCAACTTTTTTGACGTGACAACGTCTTAAATTAGGTTGCGGCTGGGAGTCACTTATGAAAAAGTGTAACGCTCGGTAACGTTACGATGAGTCACCGAACGAGAGAGAGGCCCGCCGAATGCCTTGCGTCTCTCTCCCACTCAACTATGTTATCTACGTTGTCACGTAAAATCTTCGCCCGTAAAACCGACTTTACAGGCAACCATTTTTTTTTTTTTTGTTTTATTTATACAGGTGTGTTATAAGAGCAATTCCAAATTATAAGCCTATTTTAAAAGAACATGTTTAGTTGCTAGGCAAATTAAAGAATCCCCATTTGTCAAAAAAGCCATCTAGTGATGAGAAGCGGAACTACCGCGGACCCGAATTGATAATGATACGAAAAATAAATCGATCTTTTTTTGCTAGGGAAACTCTGACTTTCAAGCGTTAATTTAATCCCCAATAACTTCTAAATGGCTGAACCGATTTTCAATACACATAGCTAAGAAACACCGCAAAAAAACATACTTTCACGTGAAAAACTGCATCGAAATTAGTCAGACAGACAAACAGTAAGCATCAAACTTATAACACCCTTCTTTTTTGCCGGAAATTATAATAAAATTTTGTAAAACTATGAATGAAATTTACTTTTTCATACAAAGTCTTCAAAATAAAATGTCTGAGTCGAATTAGAGAATACGAGGTCCTTTTTCCACAGATGTAATGTTCTAGCTCTATGCCTTTTTTTAATATCCCAGCTTGGGATGCATAAAGAAATAGTAAACTGATACGCCTTAAATAAATAAACCCATACCGTCTTATTATAAAAACAGGATTAACTTTGTTACTCGTACTAGGTTTAAACCGTTATCCACCCAATTCAAGTTGACATTGACAGATGAGTAAGTTTCACTTTACTCGATGTCAACTTGATTAAGGCGGATAATGGTTTAAACCTAGTAACTTTAGTCCTGTTTTTATAATAAGACTCGATTTCACCAAACAAGAATAAATTTTATTCCAAAGAATAACGGCTTTATTCTAAGGTTAAACTATTTTTACGTTTCACCATAGACTTATACTAGGATTATACGGCTATTCTCGAGTAAATCACTACTCCGCCAATTTCCATGGAGTATTGAGCTTATACCATGGATAAGATTTCAATATGGCGGCCCCAGTGTAACAGCTGACTCTTTGACGACTATTTACCGAGGCAAACAAGATGGATACAAGAAAGAAACAATGACGTCTATGATAATACATACATATATGAATAATATAGATTTTGTAAAAAGTTTTGTCAATATTTTTAAAATATTGACATATAACCCTACCCAAAAGAAAAATACGCAGTAAACATAACTTATTATGAGAGAAGAGGACGATTTATTTTAGGTGGTTTGTCACAGTCGTTCTGAAATCGTTTAGATTTGTTCTGAGTCAAAGAATAACTATGCGAGAGTAAATTTACTCTCGTGTAGAGTGGTTAAACGTGAACGAAGTCATCCCAAACTAAATTCTAGGTATAAAGTTATACCAAGGATAGTTATTCTGGAATAAAGTCCAGTTTGGTGAAATCGACCCTAAGACGGATAAGGTGTAACTATTAAAAAATATATATCCGATACAGTTCATAAAAAGTCACATAATAGTGTAACTTTTCATTGACCATGTCCATTTTCAACATGATTTTAGTTTGATTAATGCAGAAAAACTGATATTATGAGGGCTATTTGATGTCAAAAAGCATGACGTCACGCTTTTCACTTTCATACATATCGTATAGAAAATGTTTGTTTTGACTTTTAGAAAAAAGTGTCTAACTTGACTTGTCATCTGGCGTAAAAATCCAAGGCCCTGTCTACTCGGCAAGGGACACAGACATAGGAACAGATGACGTAACAGTTGCCAGCTTTGTTTACTTAGCCTCTGGTAACCGTGTTACGCGTATTTGACCAGCTCTCCATACGCTCCCACTCACTCTGCCTTGCTTCCTGTTTCTATTAGGCGATAAACACACTGCAACGCGCCCCGCTGCGTGATGCGGGGCCGCACTGTATGCAAGTACCTCCATTTGTATAAAAAAACATGCATAGTACAACACACTAACACCGCGTCTACGCGCGTCGTTTTTGTATGGCGTCCCCGCACTACGCAGCGGGGCGCGGTTGCAGTGTGTTAATCGCCTTATCAAGTATTCTGCTAAAGGTCACTTCTATTGGAATTTCATCTTTATTGCAATAGGAGAACGTTCATTATCATTTGCATCTACTTGGTTACAAGCATAATATCAGAATATTGTTCGTGATTAAACTTTTCTTACCATTATGCGTTAAGTTTCCGAGTGTTTATAAACATTATGTTTTCTCGTCTAAAATATTTCAGTCTAAAGAGTACAGTTTGTAATCAAGCTATTTTAGTCTAAATGAGAAAATGTCTAAAAATATATTCTTGTGATAACTTAGGCTAAAAACAGTCGGAAAAAGTTAGTTTTAGTTTATAAAGATTATACCGGGCCTTTTTTATATGTGAATATTAGTTTGTAGTGTATTGTAGTGACTAGTTTTTTAATCTTTAAGTTTTTAAGAAAATTTAATGTGTATATATAATTTTTTTCGTCTTAAAATTCTCTTATTTAAATATAGTTTATAAAATACCAAAATGAATTTTCAAATTCAATTTAATGTTTTCAGTCGTGTAATTTGTTTTTAAACAAATAGTAGCCGTAAATGTTATTACGTCATATGCCTGGGTCATGAAAGTTTAGGTACATACAATTCCATGGCCTGGATAAACAATCTATGTCTATGGGATAAACTGTAAAGTGTCAACTGTCAAAATGCATACATTGCCGCTTTTCTACCATAGAAAAATGTGGCGTCCAACGTTTTCGGTAAAATGAAAATTTCATGCATTTTTAAATGGTTTATAAGAACCATGGAATCTAATTCCGACACTTTTCAAAAATGGGTTTAGCCTATTAGTGGCTCTCTGTGTGCTATAGGCAAGTGTGTTTTTTTCATAACCCCTCACACACTGACCTCTTAAAGTTTATCAGATAAAAAAGTAGTTCGGACTCTTACGAAGACTTTTCGAAATGGCTTAAAAATCATATTTTTACATTTCTTACCCCCATACATCCGACATTAAGAAATTATCGAACCTGCTCAGAAAAATTCACGAGAATAGGTTGAGAAATACAACTTGTAGGTGAGAACAGGTAGACTGACAGACGGACAAAAGCATTTTTGGCGATTCGCTCGCTCGATAAACAGCATATCATTCTCTTTTAGAAGACATTTTTTTTAACCCCTAACAAAAAAGAGGGGTTTTATACGTTTGACCCTAATGTCTATCTATCTGTTTATGTTGTTGTCTGTGGCATCGTAGCTCTTAAACCGATGGCCCAATTCCGATGCGATTTTCTACATGCGGCAGTTCTTAGCTATATTTGATGAAAATCGATTCATCCGTTTAAAAGCTGTGAGGGGTAATCGTTTGAAAGTCAAGGTATTTTTATTTTGCCTAGAAAATAATAGATAGCGCTACGGATGTCAATTGGAACATGTAAGTAGTTCTGCTGCTTATCGGTAGATGGCGTTTTTGAAAATCAGGGATTATCCGTTCCGTTACCGCCAATACCAGACACAGTAAGACAATGAACGTTTACATTTATTAATATCGTCCGGGTCTTTACCGGTTAATTTGTCTGGTAAATATATTTTTATCTGTTTTACTGCATTATTTCATCCTTTTTTATTTAAAAGATAAAAAATAACTGCGAACAAAAAGCGGATTAAATTTAACTTTACTTTCATTTAAATATGCGCATTTACAACAATAAATTGTCATACCCGATTTCATCCGGCCGTGTTTAAATGTAAAATAAAAACCATTGTAATCGCTTATTCAGTAATTATGGACATTTCATTAATTTTGTAGACTTGTGACTATTATTTTCGGCATTATGATAAATAATTGATAACTGGGACACAAAGCTGTAACGGAAAACGTGTTAAATTATTTAATGCTGTAAAATAAGTTTATACTTTAATGCTAAGCATAATTTAATTCTATTTTACATAATCAGACAGTGTGGGATCCGGCAAAAAGTAGAATAGGCTTACTCTAAGTCTTCCCGTGGATGTCATAGAAGGCGACTGAGGAAGTATACTTCTTCAACTCGTCTGGCCAGCGTGAAGGGTGAAGACGAAATCCTCTGGCTGCTCTGGCCAGGCGGCCAAGCTGTGTTGAGCGGAGCCAAGCGGAGTGTTAACAACAGGGTCCAGTTTTTTATCCGTTAAAATTTTTAGTGGACTTTGCTTGTCGCTTGCTAAAACGCTAAAAGATGACAAAGTTGTCATTGTTCGATCACCGACAACCACTTATGTAAATTAAGATTCTAGAAACACAAAATATTCAAAATAATGTGGTATTTAAAACTTCGTCATACCGTTTTCGAACAAATGATATTCGAATGTTAAAAATTCGTAAGTATGATAGGTTACCGTAAAACCGAGATGGCGGCTCGACACTTCGAGAGGGGAGACGGTTGCAAATCTTTCATCAATAAAAATATTTCCTGATTTATAAAAAATGCAAAACAGTATTATTACACCCAACCCCAATAACAAGAGCCTAAGGAACGGCTCAAGCAAAAACGAAAAATAACCAGGAAAAATATCGCCTTTTCCATTTTTAAAGAATATTTAAGAGGGGCGCTTGATTGATATGAAATATCTTAATAAGATTCGTTAAAACGTCCGCCCTCGTCGAAATGCGATAAAAATACAGAAAAAAAAATATCTTTTGTACAACATTTTTTATAATTTTGCGACAGAAATTTGTCGTGGATAAATGGTTCGCACGTGATGGGGCGAAATTCGGGTGAAATAGTGACAGTTGAAAAATTGTGCTATTATAAATACGGTAATGATGTAGAGGGGAACTACTGGGGCCAAAGGTTATGGCTACAACATATAAATCGTAGTCTTTTAAATATTTGCTATTTCTCTTTTCTATTTCTCCCATGCTGGTCTGGGAGAAATAAAAAAAACTTAGAATGTGCCAGCTGCTTCTCTTCCCACGCAGATCGTAAAAGCCGATCGTGGGAATGGGCATAAATGCAAATCATGTTAACAGGCGATGCGGCTAGCAACCCATCACTGTATTGATTGCTTTTCCATCTTCTCGCCCACCATGACGCTAAAAGTGGCTTTTGGGTCTTGCGGCCCTGGGCTCTGCATAGAACCGCAAGACCCAAAATGCTCTGTGTGCCTTATATGTATGTATGTATTTCTCTTTTCTCATAACTCAAAGGTTTATCATCATCAGGTATTTTTGTCTCCACTGCAGAAAATTCTTGACCAGAGCAGTTAGAGGACTTGGCCTACCCTCTTCTCGCTGGCCAGACGGGTTGGAGAGGTCTCATTGATGTTTACAGGCTTTGTTTAGCTTGTATTTCCTAAGTCGCCTTCTACGACATCCACGGGAGGACTTTGAGTGGCCCTATTCTACTCTGGCTGGTGTCTTTTGGCATGTCTTTCCGGCAATGTTTGTTTGAAAACGCTAGTATGTAGCTTTAGCTCTTAAAATAATTTAAACAATTACCTTCAATGAAAGATTTTATATAATGATATAAATAAAACATTTTTGGCTTCAATCTGAATGATTTTTTTAAACAAATAAATTAATAAAAAAAAACGTGCGCAAGTCCGACACGCACTTGGCTGGTTATTTTTTTATATTTCATATAAATCACAGATCTGTAAGAAGCCAAAGTAACTTTTATGAAACAATAGATTTTAATGTTAACCGTCCTTAGTCCACAAAGAAATTTCAATATGTATAGAAGCATAAAGGCTAAAAGGTGGTCATTACCTACCCACTCTGATTTCCAAAGACTCACATGGTTTAAAATAACCCGAAAGACTACTCGAAACGACAAAATACGTATTCAACAAAATCCAAGGGTCTAAAAGACCTTTTCACTCCGCCCTGAGTAATCTACAAATTACATCAAGGGGCTTTTCATGAAAAAACCCTAATTTGAAACCGATGAAAATACTCGGAAGGCCCCATTTGATGCTTCCAAGTAAACATTTTAATGTAATTATTTTGTTTTGATTACTTTTTTATATTTAATTTGATTGACTTGATTGCTTTGTAGTTTCTACAGCTTTTTTCTTCATTATTTCTTCTTAGCTGTGGTTGTTGCGAAGCGCTGGTATCGGTAGCTTTTCTTTAAAAATAAATAACATTTCAATATACACTACACGCAATGCAATTATAAACTAAGGTATATATTATATGCAGGTATATATTATAAGATATGTTATGTAATATATAATAATATTTTTATATTTAATTATTATTTTGCGCCGCAACAATTTATCTGTTTATCCCTATGGTTGACTGGGAGAGAACGCTCTTAGCGTTAAGTCCGCCAATTGTAAACAATTTTTAATTGTGGATCAATAAAGTTTTAATAAATAAATAAATAAATGCTAATTATACTAATTGAGGTGTAAAACTGACTGTAAAGGTCTAATTACTAAATAAACATTTAAATTTTGGATTTGAATTTTGAGTCTTTGCAAGTTCTCGGTTCCATACTCAGCTGTGCTGCTTTGAAGTCCGGGGTGTGCGTTGCCGTTTTTAGGGTTTTGTAATAATCAAGAATCCCTTATAGTTTCGCCATGTCTGTCCACGGTACTTAGAAACTATAAGTACTAGACAGCTGCAATTTCGCATGAATAAGTGCGTATATTAATTATTCCGAAAAATGGGTAAAATAAAATATTTAAAAAAAATTTGGGTTAGCTCCCATTCATGTTAAGTGGGAGGCCATTTTATTTCTCAACTTTAGTTTTGTATTTTAATTGAAGGGTACTTCTTCATGTACGATTTCGACTCCCACTTGACCGGTTTTAAATTTATTATCAGTTAGGTCAGTAAATTACAAAACCAGGTAACTCAGCATCGATTCAAACCAGTTGTTAGCTTACGGTAGATCGATGTGATCGCGTGAACGCCTCGTAAAAGCTTATGGATTTTCAATTACACGTTACTAGAATTGTGTTTGATTGTAAGTAAGATATGAAGCTATAAGTCTGGTCTACAATGATTATTTATTCACGTACACAATCACGTGTTGTCTTTAACGAGGTAGACGAAAAGATGAAAGGTCACGTTTTACAAGCTTTTATTTATTAAAGAAGGTTCTTGAATGGCGACCGCGTACTGGCAAGCGAAGCGTAGGGCACCCACCTACAAGGTGGTCAGATGACCTGACCAGGGTCGCTGGAAAGCGCTGGATGCAGGCCGTTCTAGATCGGTCATTTTGGAAATCTTTGGGTGAGGCCTATGTCCGGCAGTGGATGTTATGCGGCTGAAGTGATGATGATGATGATTTATTTAAGAGATAGATAATTTTTTGATTAAAACTCACGTGAGACACAGACATTATTAAAATGAGTTAACGGGTTACTCACGTATAGAGTCAGCTACTGCCGACATTTTTCGACCTCATCCGGAGGTCTTCATCAGGGCGAATGTGACTAAAGACCCGTATCTACCTTGAGAGTAGAGTACGGGTCTTTAGTCAATGAGGTCAATGAGGAGAAGAGTCAATAAGGTGACTCTATACGTCAACTCATTTTAATAAGATAGATAAATTGTTAATTTGTCTCTACCGACACATACATACACAAAATTAAACTATACATACATTAGTTACACTTACACAAGCTTAAAAGTAAAGTCAACATAATTAGGTAATTGTTTGCTAGCTTGTAAAACAAGTACTCGTATGCAATGTAAGTAGTTTTAACTTTAAACAAACTTATCTACGGTAATGACCTTTAAAAGTTTATCCAGCCCCATCATCAGATCAGCTCCATGGTATATAATATTGCATTGTCACACGATATACGTATTCGTGCAAAATTTCAGCTCAGTTGGAAACCGGGAACTGGGTCAAATTTAACTTGCAAGATTTGGTTACAGACAGACAACGGAACAGGTGAAACTAAATCATCCTCATCATCAGGTATTTTTGTCTCCACTGCAGGAGCACGACCCTCTCTGTACTACCAGAGCCATACTTGGCCAGCGCAGCAAGAGGGCTTGGCCTACACTCTCCTCGCTGGCCAGACGGGTTGGAGAGGTCTCATTGATGTTTATAAGCTTTGTTTAGCTTGTATTTCCTAAGTACCTACCACATCCACAGGAGGACTTGGAGTGGCCCTATTCTACTCTGCTGGAAACCACACGGCTTAAACTAAACAAAGGCTTGAAAAATGTATTTTTTTTTTCAAAAAATTGTATTAGCTTAAATTTAGTAAGTACAAATTATTGCTATTTTTAAAAGCTACAAGAACGGTACCCGTAGTATGTCGATATCTCGATAAATGTGCACAAATGCTTCTATATTAATAGTGTAGTGACACAAAAGGCTGAGCCAGCTCCGAAGATGAAATATACGCTTCAGCGAGTCGCCCATCAGTGTAAGTGAATATCGATACACTATGTCCGTATCTACAACGTATTGTACCCATGGTTTAATAAAATAAGGTATTCTCTTCCCGTGACAGCTGATGACCTAGGTGGAACTTGACTACGTCATCAGTTTGATGTGTTGCCACTGTGTGAAATTGAATTACCCGAGCGTAATGCATTTTTGAATTTTCTGTACTAATTTCGAATTAATAATCCATTATATCAATTTATAAATTATTGAATTGATGAATCACGCGAGAATCGCGAGATACTAAATAGCTAAGTTACTTAATATTTTATTTAATATTCATGAACTAATTGAGAAAGTCCTTAAATTTACTGAAAAGAACAATCAGTGGTAACACTTTGTGACGTAGTCAAGTTCCATCTCGGGAAGAGAATACCTGTTTTATTATACCATGATTGTACCACTTCGCATAACTGACCCCGTGGTCTAGTGGTCAATACTTATTCTGGAGTCAAGCTTCCCCTGAGAAGTATCCTAAATAAATACATACATTTTCACGTCTATATCCCTGACGGGGTAGACAGAGCCTGGGGTCGTTCGGCCCAAAGGCCTTTTTTCTAAATCTTTTTTCTCCTCCAGGCTGCTCTGAGAATTAAAATGGTTGCCGGACCAGCCTAAACACTATTATTTTTAAATCTGTACAAATATTTAAAAAAGCTAGGTGATTCAGGTCGACGTTTTGAACAACTTTCCCCAATAAATAGGTATATATCGAAATACGAAAAAATATTTCACATCCCATACAATGGTAACTAGATCACGTCATCACTTGACTTTTTCGATTTATATACAGATACAGATACATTTTCACGTCTATATCCCTGACGGGGTAGACAGAGCCTAGGGCCGTTAGGCCCAAAGGCCACGCTTAGCGTGGTGGTGGGCGTTAAGATGGAAAAGGAATCAAAATAGTGATGGGTTGCTAGCCGCATCGCCTATTACCATGATTCAAATCTCGCCCATTCCCTCGATCGGCTCTTACGATCTGCGCGGGAGAGAAGCAGCTGGTACATTCTAAGTTTTTCTTTTCTCCCAGACCAGCATGGAAGAGTAAATGTAAACACTTAAAGGTATAAATAAGTATGCTGTTTATATTGTTTAAATCTGCTTTTAACTGTTATTTCATTGTACTATAGTGGTTAATTAATATACATACCCATACCAAAAGCCATAGTCTCTGAGTAAAACAGAGACAGACAGACATGGCGAAACTATAAGGGTTCCTTGTTCACTACGGAACCCTAAAAAGCCATAATTTAGTATGTAGATAGTGCTTCCTTCTACAATCTATTATAACTTGATTGTCGATGCCGCTAGTGACAAGAGGGCTGGCTCATGTCTCGCGCAGAGGATTGCAGTAGCTATTCAGCGCGGAAATGTAGCCAGTGTTCTTGGCACCATGCCACATGAACGACATTTAATTGTTTAATTTTTTAATTATATTTTAGATTAGGTTTTAGTTCAATTATTATAACTTGTTTTTAATAAATCAAATGATAATGAGCACGTAAAATAAACTTGACAAGCAAAATTTATAGCCACTGCAATCCCTACATTAAGTCTTTCGAGGGAGGGCCCTAGTAACCTGTAGCGCAGGTCTCCATGGAACCTATTTCAGGGACTAGTTTCATCACAAAGTCTACTATGACAGAACAAGAGTTTGCAAAATAGTGATTGTGAAGAGAAAAATAAACGTTTTGTTTTGTTTCGCAAAGTAGGTGTTACAATACGAGAACATAAAAAAAAAATTCTAAAGTAAGACCCATAATCGTCCTAGGTCTTGGATATTTATTTATTTATGTATTTGTTATAAAATATACCACCGTTGAGTTAGTATCCCATAACACAAGTCTTGAACTTACTTTGGGGCTAGCTCAATCAGTGTAATTTGTGCCTTTATATTTATTTATTTATAATGATGTAAAATGCACACACTTCTATAAGCGAACACAGACAAAACATTTATTATTTTACCTATTCGTGAATAACATAGTAAATCCTATAAAAAGACTACATTAAATATTACTCACCATCGTCAAAGGCATTACCAAATCATACACAATACGTCTCACGTATTTCCCTTCAAAACTTTCGACAACATAAACACATCGTTCACGACAAAACTATAACCGTACCAGACAATTTATTCTCAATTTCGTACGCCAATGTTTTTGTTATTTCCAACCGGCTTAACCACGATTTTCGTGAAAATTCGCGCGAAGTTTCCCGCGGAAACGTGTTACCGCTACGGCTGCCCGTAGCAAACTAAATAAGGAAAACTGAAGCGTTATTATATGAATTACACTTGTAATTTGCTATATTTCTATTTGTTTTGTCGATGCACTGTGAAACATCTATGCAAGATATTTAAGATCGCAAGGTGCAAGTTTAGAAGTTACGTTTACATTGGTTTAGAAACTACTAACGCCATCTATGGAGATGGTTTTAAAACAAAGTCGTAGCGATGCTACGAAAATGCTACGGATCTGTGGTGCTACAGAAAATGATACCGTTGATCATTTATTTTATTTTATTTATGTACACTTTAGATCTTATATTTATAAAAATAAATGTATAAAAGCCAAAATAGTACATTGCACTGTAAAAATAAAACGTCTTATTTCTAAAGACATTTATTATTTATTTAAACTTTATTTACCAAAACAACATTGTACAAAAGGTGGACTTAATGCTAATAGCTTTTAGCTAAATAGAGAAAGGGTTAATTTAGACTAACTATCTTAATATAGTTGGAAATATTAAGTTAAGATGATTATTGTCATTGTTAATGTTAGGAATGGCTACAAACACTGGTAGTGTAGGTTAAGCACAAAAAATATTAAAAAATTCATCAATAATTGTCAATTTTATACATTGAATACAATATTTTTTCCAGTTTCAGAGAGGTTAATTCAACTAAACAAAATTTAATCCGACAATAACACCTACTATATGATTTTAGAGACGGTCACCGTCAGTGTTGTGTATACTACCGCATTTACACATATGTGTTCGTTATTCGCCTCGTCATTCGCCTTGCGATTCGCACGAATGTGTAAACGTGGCACTAAGACGCGAAAAGCGAGACGAATTGCGAACTCACTGTTTACATAAGCGTGTTCATTATTCGCCTTGTCATTCGCCTCGCGATTCGCACGAATGTGTAAATGCGGCATAATGGCTTATGCAACAAACGACGAAGAAAGATGGTAGACCGATATGGTTACCCTTGACAGCCATACAACGCAGTTCCTCAGTCGGCCAGTGACCATGACGGCAGAAGGTTTGTCGAAATACTTCATGATTTTTTAGCCTATATTAGTGCAGTATATAGCAGTGTCCCACTGCTGGGCAAAGATCTCCCCCTGTTCTGTCCACACACTGTCATGTTTTTAATAAATAAAAATATATAAAATATAAAAAAAAGTTAATATATTTTTACAGCAAATAGTCCGAACGTGGACTGGACTTGCTCTAAAAAGGTTTTGGTGTTTAAAAGTAACTATATATGTCTGCAAGTTGTATATCTGCCATCGGTCCCTTGAGAGCACACCTTGCAAACTTGTGGTATTATATGTGTATCGCGGCGTGCCATCTCCGAAACTTTAGACTTTGGAAAACCTCTCCCTTGGGGCGGATTAAATAGAAAAGTTACTTTGAGTTTGTTTGCGTGTGAGTAAACATTACACCGATAAGGTGTTGTTGCTTTAGAGTATCCTACTAATATTATAAACATGAAAGTTTGTAAGTATGGATAGATGTTTATTTATTAATTAAAAAACTTTATTGATCCCCAATTAAAATTGTCATTCTCTCCCAGTCAACCGTTAACCATAAAGAAATAAATCGTTGCGGCGCAAAAAAAAATTAAATATAAAAATAATATTATGTATTACATAACATATCTTATAATATATACCTTAGATTATAATATGACTGTAGAAAATTAAGAAACACTTGTAAGAAAAAATTATGACCACTGCTTTTATTTTCTTAAATGACAAATTCAAATTATAAAAAGATTACAAGAAAAATATAAAAGAGGTTGGCTAATCGCCAACAATGACAAAACCATGCACAATATACTACATACATATAATGTTTGTTACTCTTTCACGTAAAAACTACTGAATGGATTTTAATGAAACTTTACAATACTTTAGCTTATACATCAGAATAACACATAGGCTACAATTTATAAAGATACTGCGTAGACGAAGTCGTGGCCACCAGCTAGTTAGAGTATATTGGGACGTTAATTTTTTCGATTTATTCATATATATATTACGGATTAAGTGATAAGAAATTATAATAAATTTTGAAAATAAGATAGCAGTGTGACAATGTTTTATTATAATGCTTAATTAGCTATCAGCAGAAATGTAGTATAAGTTATGAGGCGACTGAAATGGGCCTTAGGCCTTAGCCTACAACAGTTTTCTTTCAAAATAATCATCACCCTAAAGTGACTTTTTGCTTCTAGTCAAAAACTATTTGACTAACTCACAGGAACCTCATAGTTTTTGGGATATAATACCATATGATAATCCAAGTAAAAATCTACACACACCACATTTTTGGCGTAAAAGCGGAACAAAAAAACATCATTATATATCTATTTAAACTTTCGCGTTCAAAATATTAGTAAGATTAACTTTAAAAGGAAAAATCTTTTTTAAATGTTACTAAAATAGACTGAGAATTAATTTCTGAGTTCGTGTGTGCTCTTTGATCGAGATCTTTACAACTTAAACACGTGTTTTATTGGAGACATTACAAAATATTTGCTCGTCATGTTTGGTACAATTTACGGAAATAAAGAATGAATATTGAATGTTGAGAAGTTATATAATTTTACATTTCTATTTTTATGACTATAATTTTAGCCGCATAGCTTCCACCGTCGGACATAGGTTGCTACCAAATTTTCAAAATAATTTTGTATGTTATTTTTACGGAATGAAAAAACTACACGCATCAGCATCATAAAAATGCGAAAACAGGTAATTGCAGCCCTACTTTTAAAAATCTTTATTATTAAATATTTTAAAAAAAACTTTATTTACCAAAAAAAACCGTAGCTGTGATTTTTAGATTTTCTTAAAACGACGGCTTACATTTTCACAAAATCTAAACTCTTTAAATTAGAGGTATACTTATAATCTACAACTCGGTCGAGCTAACTGCGCACCTTGCTGGAATGGAACGTCACGGCCGCCAGGTACGCAGTTAACTCGACCGGCTTGTACGCTACTGATTGATAGTGTTATTTTTTCAGGTATTGGTAAATTTTCCTAAAAAATATTATACACTACACGTAGTGTAAATTATACTTATTGACGTGTAAAAGTACCTGTCAAGGTCTAAATACTATAAAAAACATTTGAATTTTGTCAAATTCTTTGTCAGTAAAACTATTTGAGCCAAAACGTGTACACAGCTGGGCAAAGACCCTCTTTCCATTTTTGTCAGACCTTACGATCATTAATTTTTTTAGACTTATAAAAAAATCTGTAATCTTTAATTTTATAACATACTACATATTGTGAGAAAGTCTCTAACTTGCGCCAGTACTCTCATAAAACACGCCAAATACGTGTAACGATGACAGAATCATTAAAATCGACTTAGCGAGTTGCGAGAAGACACCTTATTAAAACCACCAATAAAATACCACCGGGAAAATTCCCAAGATTCACCCAACCCGATCTTCGTTTAAAACAAGGCAGATGACGGGAAGTTCTAAAGAAAAAAATCTGAATTGTTATTCGTTTGATGTATTTCCGTTTCGGGGGAAATCGGGAAAAATGGTGCTCCTAAAGAAATTAATTTTGAGTTTGGTTCGCACCTAATACCTACGTTTAAAGTCTTGACTATAAATTAATTTAAAGCGATACAAAATTTTATAAATTTTACTTATCTCTTGTTTTCGTCATCGTATACAAAGTAGTTTAGATTAAAAAATGTAACTTTGACTTCAACAAAGTAACACCTGAATCCATTATTTATAGAGCTAATATATTTTTTCTACAGTTAATCATTATTAATATTCTCATTGTTTATATTCTTTCTTTAATTTTATTGCTCATCAAAAACAAACTGTACAGCACAATAGGCGAACTTAACGCTAAAATCGGTGTCTACCGGTCAATCTTTGATCTAGACAGATAGTCTAAATGTGAGTGGTGTAATAATAATAATCACTATCGTCACCCAATTCCCTATTCTTAACGCCCGCCATCACACTAGGTGTGGCCTCTGGGTCTTGCGGCCCAGGGCTCTGTCTACACCGTCAAGTATATATATAATACAATATAACTATTATCACGCCTTTGTTTGTTTGTTTGTTTGTAAAAACTTTATTGTACCAAAAAACAAAATAAATTACAAAAATTCTTTATCTCTGATATTTGGTGAGATTTCCGGCAGAGAAGAATAGGACCACTCCAAGTCTTCCCTTGGATGTCGTAAAAGGCGACTTAGGAAATACGCTAAACAAAGCTTATAACCTCATGAGACCTCTCCAACCCGTCTGACCAGCGTGGAGAGTGTAGGCCAAATCCTGTGGCTGCTCTGACTAAATATGGCTCTAGTAATACGAGAGGGTCGTGCTACTGCAGTGGAGACTAAAAAAAGACATTTATGTATTTATTTCTACAACACTAAGAATTATCTGAACATTTTACAGATTTTAAATTCCACAGGGCTGTCGCAAACTGAACAAATGGAATTCCGTGTTGGCCCACAGCGGCCTTTTTATAAATCTGGCAGGTAACGAGAGAATGGTCAGCAAAGCCTAAAATAATGGCTGCGCCAGGTTTTAGTGCCTGCCTTAAAGGTAGAACTTGGGAGATGTGGTGTTTTGAAACTTATAGTAAATATGCAAAAAAATATATTGTGAAAATCTGAACTGCGTTTCTTTTATCTTCCCATAAATATGCAAAGAATTGTGAAAATCTGAACTGCGTTTCTTTTATCTTCCCATAAAATATATGCAAAGAATTGTGAAAATCTGAACTGCGTTTCTTTTATCTTCCCATAAATATGCAAAGAATACGCTATTTTCCAACAAGTCAAATCAGATACTTTTTTCAAAACGTCAAAACAAACACTTTCTATGGAATTTTGTATGAAATACAGGCAGATGACGTCACAGTTTTTTGGAGTCAAATAGCGCTCTTAATATCAGTTTTTCTGCAATAATAAATTTAAAATCACGTTAAAATGGATATTTTCAAAGACTATTGACATTATTTTGCGACGTTTTATTTTGTTATCAGTACCAAATAATTAATTTTTGGCTTAGGAAAATACCCAATTGTGACAATCTGAACTGCGTTTCTTTTATCTTCCCATAAATATGCAAAGAATTGTGAAAATGTAATTTATCTTCCCAGCAGTAGTCGTTCCGATGAGCTAGTAGTTTTGCTTTGGCACTAAAATTTTTTTTTTTTTTTTGGTTTATGTAGTAGCCTTTGTGTTGATCCAGGGTATCAGCTTTCGGCATACCAAATTTTATAAAAATATTTCGAGCAGTTTGCGCCTAAAGAAGTAACAAACTTACACACACACAAACTTTTACCTTTTTAATATAAGTTTGACATAATACTTATATTGATTCTGTTCTTTTAGCTTATTTTATATTTTAAACTAATAGCTGCTCGCAACGATGAACCCCCGTATACATAAAAGTTTGCTTAAGCTGTGTTAGTATAAATATACTTTGTCTCATTCTTACTATGTCAAATATTGAAAAGGGGGAAAGGGACAAAAGATGTTTTAACTAAACTAGGTTTATCAAAAGCTAATATTCATAAAAAATAAAAGCTTACCCTTTTTTATGAATATGAGGGTTAGTGTTTCATCATCATCATCATCAGGTCTTTTTATCTCCACTGTAAGAGCATGACCCTCTCTGTACTACCAGAGCCATAATTGACCAGGGCAGCCAGAGGACTTGGCCTATACTTTCCACGCTGGCCAGACGGGTTGAAGAGGTCTCATTGATGTTTAAAAGCTTTGTTTAGCTTGGGTTAGTGGTTATTGTGTCTTAAAACTTCATGTCTATAGATGCTCTCCCACTGAGTCGAAAATTACCACTTGTCATATCCCCCTCGTCATATGTGAATGTCCCACAGGTGTAACAAAGAGCTTCGTTAGAGCCTGGCATTTGCTATTGAACTAAATTAAATTTTGAAACCTTTAAAAAACCTAGGATAAACTAAGGTTTAAACCATCACCCGACCAAATCAAGTTGACATCTAACAATATGGCATTGTCTTATCTGAAAATGTCAACTTGATTTGGTCGGATAGTGGTTTAAACTTAGTTACAAAGTTAGTTTGCGTTTTATAATAAGACGGATTGAAAATAGCTGTAAATATTATTTAAAAGCCCTATAGTTTCTGGCAGAGTAGAATAGGACCACTCCAAGTCTTCTCATGAATGTCGTAGAAGGCGAATTAAAAAATACAAGTTAAACAAAGCTTATGAACATCTTGAGACCTCTCCAACCCCTCTGGCCAGCGAGGAGAGTGAAGGCCAAATCCTCTAACTGCCCTAACCAAATATGGCTCTATAGAGAGAGGGTCGTGCTATTGCAGTGGAGACTAAAAAGGCCTGATGATGATGATAAATATTTTAAAGGATTTTTTGTTAATAAATAAGTCCTCAGTACAGAAGCTATTGCATCTTCTCCATGAAAAATTTCTTTACTACTTGGCTTACAGTTCTAATGTAGGTGAAGCAAAGAGCTTCAACAGTCTTCACACTACTTGTACACTGAACAAGTAATTAATAACACTTAGTTATTTCTCCCATATTAATGAAACCTCGTGAGGGTCCTATTCTATCTAAGTATAGATACGTACCCTATAATCTTTATCCCTATATACATTTTCAGTCCGAGATAGCGAACAACTTTCTCCGAGAAACATATGTCGAAATATGGAAAATATTTTTTGTCTTTCCATACAAACTTAGATCAGCTGATCGGTCAACTTGTATGGGAGTAAGTTGTAAGTCAACTTGTAAAGTTGTTAAGTATCATGGACAGAAATCACCCTTAAAATAGTTTCAGTATATTTTGTTACACTTTATATAATGGAAGAAAGATCATTTTGGGTCTTGTGGCTCTAAGCATGGTAATAGAGAATATGCACGCATTTTTTTTATTTACTTAATAAAATCCTTGTTAACCACAGTAAACAAATGTGAAAAAATTTATCAAATATCTTAATCAGCGACGAACCTATGATACTTTAAAGTTTCAATTAGAGAGAGAAGTCCGATATGGACTGGTGACGTCATAATTACATGTCATCAATACATTTGCTATGGAAAATAGCGTTTTTGCGAGTGAGATAGACATATTTTCGTAAAATCGCTATATCTCGTTCGTTTTTCCACCAATTTTTATTTTGTTTTCACTGTTAGTACTTTACTTTTGAATATTTACAAATAAACTGGTTAGATAACACATATTTTTTTCATGCATATTCTCTATTAGGTGACGCTGTTACTCGTAGCAAGACATCACTATTTTTATTCCTTTTTCCATCATTTTGTCTACCTCGCTTTTGCCTTATTTTTTCTTACAGAGCAGTACATTGTCCTTTGCTTCCTATATCCGTGGTCCATAGGATAAACAAAGAGGTTCGTTACTGGACTCGACGTTTGCCAATAAACTGATTTTTGAAATTGGAGCGCGAGTGGCGCCTCCACCGCATTTTTGCTGAACAAACTTAACATTGAACTAAATTTGAAATTCGAAAGTGACGCGATTTTTGCTAACCTATTTTTCACTTCTTCTCATAAAAGTTGGTTCCTAGTATTATATTTCTATTGTCCTACTTCAGAGGTACAGGTAGAATAAAACCGGAAGAGATGGACCAAATTTTTTCCAACATGGTTGAATTTTTTTTTTAATTTCTATATAACTAATGTGCATGCACTTTATTAAACAACTGGTAATAGTCAACATTTCCTTAATGTAATATGTCACGATCACAGCAGCTATTTATGGAAATATTTTAAATATAAAAGGAGCCCTAGGTCCATCTCTTCTATACTTTGAGGGACTGGAGAGTCAAACCATTTGGCTGCGATTATATTGGCTTGACATCAACCCTACTTGGGAATACAATAGTTGCATGAGATATTTTTTGTTGCCTTACGACACCCACAAAAAAATATAGAGTGGTACTATTCTATAATTTAAATATAAAATAGCTATAAATCAAACTTGCCTTCTCCCACAGTGTACCTCACAAAAATTTCGAATTTCAAATTTAGTTCAACTTACCATTGCACTAAACTCGAAATTCGAAAGTGGCGCTGCTGTCACGTTTTGCTAAACTAACTTCTCTATTTACGATTAATATGAAAGTTTTTAGTGGCAAAGTTCGCTAATGATGTTTTGCCTAAGTCTAGTTTGAAACTCTAATGTGCCTGTGCGGCGTTTTTTTGCTCGACGTGAAACTGTGCAGCTGTAAAGTTGTAAACGTTTTTACGCCCGTGGGTTATAAACAATATTTCTTGGACTGAATCGGTACTTACACTGGCAGCTGCTTTATGGGTCCATATAAAGTAGCAAAATATGAGGCTTTATTCAGCGAGGTTTGTATGACCTGACTGTTTGAACCAAAGACGTAGATTTTTTGAACTACTACAGATTAGAAGTGAAAGATACCTAATAGATACCGATTTATATAAGTAGGTATGTATTACTTTCAATGCCATGTAACGCGGCAATGCTGCCAGCCTTTTGACCACGCTGTCAAAGTCAATAATCTAGTGGGACAATATAATTTGTATTTTTTTTAGTTTTATTTTTTATTATGTTTTAAATAAATTTATTTTTTCCAATAAATTTTACTGCGTTTCAATTATTCGGATACTTTGTACGAAAAAGTTGTTTTTTTTTTGGATCTTAATGTTGGTCTCATAGAAAAAGTTATGTTCATATTGAGGGCTGAGTCGATGTGAAGTAAGTCACGTTGCCAGCAATAATCTATATTATATTATATTATATTATAGGTACACAGTGTAAAACAATTTTAGCCACAGCCATCTTGCATTCGCCGCCCGAAGCAATACTTAGTATCGCATTATCAGATTATCTTCCTTCGCTTTAATGCAATATTTATAGAGATCCAAAATCGATATACTATGTTTACTTGCCTTACGTGACTTGCCTTAATGGGCTACCTAGAATTTTTGGTGTCCAGTGTTGACCTCATTTAAGGTAGCCTCTTAAACGAAAATTTAAATAATGCAAAAATAACAATTTAAAAATAAGATATAAAGCGCGCTTGTGTGCGTGTGTAAATATGAGGAGTGAAAACTGATAATATTCGATGCATGGTTAGCGGTAACGCAACTCTTAAATAAGACTAAGAGGGGGCCGCATTCAACCCTACCTAATCGAGCAGCAAAATGTGACATATCTAGGGTGTTGCATATAAAATGCTTTAGGTTATACTCAGGCAACCCTGTACATTAAGACATATCTTTTTAATATGCAAATCGTAAGCAAACTCATGGAAGAGTTTTTGACGGGAAGTCAAGGGGTCCAGTTGGAGTTTGCTTTAAATTGTTTTGCGAATTGATTGTAGTGGACTTTTTTATATGAAATTGGTGTAGTTAGGTGTTATAAATGCTCATACTCATAGACAATATGTGAAATGTTTAAAGTGGACAGTCTTAGTGCGGCTGTAGTGATATTTATTTCCGGACTGTGGTGGGCGTCTGTAGGCGCCACCGGCGGGCGTCCGTCACTCAATCGGCTGTGAAAACCAGTGGACTCGTATAGATTTGACGCAGGAAGTTCCCTTGAAGCAATCAAAGGACCTGCACCAACCTTTAATTGTATATAGGGTTAAAGTTAGGAATAAATAACCTGTCATCTGTGAGCAGACCGGAATCCGGTCGACATGCATTGTTTTACTATTGTGTCTGGTATTTTGCACAGACAACAGGTTAAGTGAAAAATAAAAATGGGCTCTAAAGGACTGTATCCAGAGCCGTATAATAATTTTAAAAACCCACATAAGTCATCTATTACAATCAAGTTAGGTCAATTTAAGTCGATTGAACCAGAATCAAGACGATTTGAGTTTCGCAAGATTTATCAAAATACCAACACATCTAACAAAAGAATTTAGATTCGTAGGTACTTTACAAAACTAACACATCAGAATCTGCTAGATGACAAGTCAAATCAGTTTTTTTTTAAATAATTGTTTTACGGCTCTGGATACTAGTCCTATATAGCCCATCTTTATTTTTGACTTCTTTATTTCTAAGCCTAATCCTAACTATACAATGAAAGGTTGGTGCAGGTCCTTTGATTTCTTCAAGAGAGCTTCTGGCGACTAGTCTATATGAATCCACTGTTTTTTTATAGCCGCTTGAGTGGCTGACGACGCCTACATACGCCCACTACATACCGCAAATAAATATCAGTACCGTAGCATGATTGTCCACTTACTTTTTTCTAAACGTCAAAACAAACATTTTCAATAAGACTTATGTCAAATAGCGGCTTTTATATAAGTTTTTTGAGGAAGTCAAAGTTACATACTGTGTGATTTGAATTAGGTACTTTGTGTGATTCCAAACTGGTGGCGG
The DNA here is from genome assembly GCA_963555685.1 of Acrobasis consociella. Lineage (NCBI taxonomy): Eukaryota > Metazoa > Arthropoda > Insecta > Lepidoptera > Pyralidae > Acrobasis > Acrobasis consociella. The sequence goes on from OY743108.1 coordinate 18,476,633, forward strand.
AATCACACAAAGTAATTCAAATCACACAGTATATAAGTTTTTTGCATTAAACCACGTCTAAATCTAAAACCACGTTAAAAATAGATATGGTCACTGAAAATTGGCACTATTTATTGGCGTTTTATTTTATGACACATATCGTACAATGCATTTTTGATCCAGTCATCTCCCCAAATGCACTGCTGTGGTGCTATTTTTCAAACGCGGAGTCACTAAACGAACGATTTTTTGTATGGAAAAACCATTCGTTTAGGTGACTCCGCGTTTCAAAAACAGCACTTCGTATTCGTAACGTGACATATCCATCGAACTAAACCCGTGACCGTTAGTTAGCCATACTAATTCTCCAATCACAACATAATACATATATATACGGTAATACTCGCTAGCACCGCTGAGCAGCTTATTGGATTTAGATAATTGATAGCAATAACCCACTCAAGATCAAAACTGTCGTTATTATTCAGGACGGGATTAAAACCTCTCAAATAGTAAATCTTTGGGAGAGGCCTATGTCCAGCAGTGGACGTTATGCGGCTGAAATGATGATGATGATGATGAAATAGTAAAACTAAAGATAGGTACTATACACTATCACGTCTTTTATCTCTAATGGGGCAGACAAAACATTTTGGGTCTTGCGGCTCTAAGCAGATAGAGCCCACGGCTGCAGTCCCAAAGGCTACTTTTGGTCTTGCAGCCGTAAGCTCAGAAAATAACGCAATGTTTTATCGTCTAAAATACCTCAATGCCTTGTGATGAAGTCCTCTGGTGCTTCCCTCCTTACCCCGCTCTCCACCCCGCGCGCCCATATAAATACGGAGGCGTGAGGACCCTCGCTCTCTTTCGACCACGACTGGGCGCCGGGTTGCTTCAAAGCTGAGTACTTTTGGAAATCTCTTCTGGAACAACGAATCTCGTGGCTGTGAACCTACGACCCTTACCTGTGACTTCTTTCTCATTGTATAATTGTTAAAAATTAATTAAAGAGTTTGATCTTTTCAAATATTGTTTCTTTCAAAATAATCACTACGTCACAGTGGCGCCACAACAGAGGAGTTACCACGAGATTCGTTGATCTTCTAAATTTTATAACTGTGTTTTGAGTGCTTTATTTCGTTCAAAAGGGTATGTACTAGTGTTTGTTATTTTTTTGGTGTTTTCATTCCGTACTCAGTGCAGTGCAGTGCATAATTATATAACATATCTAATTCCTTTGTTCACGCGGTGCTATCGTCCGTCCACGTGCTTTTGCGTTCGCGCAGCGTGGTATATCATATCCCACTTTAACTTAATTAATCTCACGTAATAATATCCTTGCTGTTAAACCCTTTTGGACGGAATCAAATTGATTTTTTTTACTTTTCGCTCCACATAATTTTTCTGGTTTCGTAGCTGTTCCACACATTTTTTTTTTCGGTCACTATGGCCTATACCATAAAATTTACTTTATTAAATAAATCGGAACTCGAATATGAGGTAGAAATAAGAGGTGGTGACTCCTCAAAGTGTACTGTGGAGGAGTTACGTAAATTAATTACCAAACTTTCATCTAGTTCTCCTTCAGAGGACATTTTAGAATCATGTTTTACGGTCGAAGAGGATATTTCCGCGGTAAATAATTCCTTAATACGAGTGAAAAACAACGCGAAAGCCTTGCAATCTAAATTTGATAAAAATCTTTACTCTAGAACTGAATCTATTCTCAGCCACGTTTTTCATAGGTTATCACGCATTGACGTCGCCTCAATTAGTGATACACAAAAATTTAATTCGGTCTGGAACGAGTTTCATTCCATTTCCGAAATTCTCTCGTCCTTAACTTCTTCTAAACCTGTAGTATCGAGCGGAGTTGAGTCACAGAACTCTGATGAAAAATTCTTTGATGCATTAACCTACGACCGTAAATTATTTTCTGAACTCGGTAAATTTAAATATAACGGCAAATCGTGTGTGCGCGCCTTTATCCAAAAAGTTAACGAATTTATGTCTTGTAGAAGCATTCCAGATAGCAAAATCTTTTCTTTCGCTTTTGAGATATTTTCAGACGATGCACTCCATTGGTATCGTTCTATTAAAGACAGCGTTGATACTTGGGACGATCTTTGTAAATTACTTAAGCGTGATTTTAGTCCGCATAATTACGACGATAAACTAATGGCGGAAATAAGACTTCGTTCTCAGGGCGAGAAAGAGAACATAACCTTATATATAGCAAAAATGCAAGGATTATTTTCCCGTTTGGATGAGCCTGTCAGCGAGTCTGTCAAATTGAACATCTTGTTAAATAACATTAGGCCTTGTTACACTAATTGCCTTCTGACTGGGGTTGTTTCAGATTTTTCTGAACCACCTAAGGTTACTTCTAGTACTTTGGCGCCTGAACTGGCTTACGTTGATTCCGATTCCGCCATCGTAAATAAAACTTATAATAATAAAAACTTTTTCCGAAATCGATATTATTTTAAAAATTCCAGTCCGGCTTCTTCTAACAATTTTTCTAAGGATCGTCAAATTAATGCCGTTGCTAATACTACTAATAATAAACAATTCTGCCTTAGATGTAGAAATGACTCGCACAATTTATCATCTTGCACTCAGCCTCGTTTTCTTATTTGCTTTAAATGTGGTTTGAAAGGTTTTAAAGTCTCTAATTGTACAAACTGTAATAAAAACAATGAACCTTCAAAAAACTTGTAAGTTCCGATTGGGGAAAGTCTAAAATAAAAAGTCGAACTAGTAAAACTGAGTGGCACAATTGGCTACATCACGTATCCAATTTCTTTAATTGCCATAAACTTTCTTCAATCGTAAATACAAACACACAACCTCCCTATATCCCTGTAGTAGTAAATAAAAAAAACACCATTGGCTTACTTGATTCTGGGTCTTGCGCAACTATACTTGGTAATAATTCTCATCTTCTTTTCTTGAAAAATTTGGAATTAAGTGGTTCTAAGCCCTTGGTTTTTACCACCGCTGGTGGCGAGCAATATTCTTCACTCGGCTCAGTGGTAATTCCATTCCAATTTCAAAATAAAACTGTTTCTCTTGTTACCCATATCGTTCCTGGCATCAAAAATCCCTTGATTCTGGGTATGGATTTTTGGAGAAGTTTTGGTCTGTTTCCGGCTAATTTGGAAACCATCTCACCTCAAAATAATCACGAATCTGGAACCTCGGTAGTACAGAAGGACACCGTTAGTAAATTAATTTCATTTGATAATTTAACTGACGATCAAAGAACTACCGCCAAAAACATTATTTCTCAATTTATCGATATTTCTTATCAGAAACGCGGTCTCGGCCGTACCTCTCTCATTACTCATTCGATAGATACAGGTGATCACCCACCGATTCGGCAGCGTTACTATCGCATGTCACCAGAGAAACAGCGCATTTTGGTAAAATATGTCGACCAAATGCTTAAAGAGGACGTGATTGAACCTTCCGAGACCCCTTGGTCTAATCCAGTGATCTAGACCCCTAAAAAAAATGGCGAACTGCGTTTTTGTCTGGATAGTCGGAAATTAAATTCTATAACAAAAAAAGATGCTTATAGTTTACCCTATATTGCTGAGATTTTGGATAACTTAAGAGATGCTAAATACATATCTAGTTTAGACATTTCAAAATGTTTTTGGCAAACTTTGATAAAAAAAGAGGATCGTTGCAAAACGTCATTTTATATTCCTACGCGTAGTAAATTTCATTTTAAATCTATGGCTTTTGGATTAACTAACGCTCCAGCCACCCAGCAGCGTCTTGCAGATATTTTGTTTTACGGTCCAGAATTTAAAAACAGGGTTTTTTGTTATATCGACGACGTAATTTGTGTCTCAGATTCGTTTGATAGCCATATCACACTATTGTCAAAAATACTAGAAAAATTAAAATATGCGAACCTCACTATAAATCTCGACAAATGTAACTTTTTCAGTACTAAATTAAAATACCTGGGTTATGTAGTGGATTCGGAAGGCCTTCATGCCGATCCCGAAAAGGTAGAATCGATAAAAAACTACCCCACTCCTACTAACAAAAAGGAGGTCCGTCGCTTTCTAGGCGCTGCGTCGTGGTATAGAAGGTTTATACCTCACTTCAGTGCGCTGGCATCTCCCTTGAATAAACTAACCTCTAACGGTAAAAACTCTCCTGCGTTCAATTGGTCGCGAGAGGCTGACGCAGCTTTCAATAAATTAAAGGATTGTTTGTCTTCTTCGCTGGTACTATCTTGTCCAGATTACACACAACCATTTGAAATCCACGCGGATAGTAGTGACTTTGGTATCGGAGCTGTTCTTTGTCAGGTCTTGGAGGGGAAAGAAAGAGTTATAGCCTTCTACAGCAAATCCCTTACGGACCAAGAAAGAAATTATAGTGCTACAGAGCGCGAGGCGCTTGCTGTTCTGTCAGCTATTGAACACTGGCGTTGCTATGTAGAAAATGGCAAGAAATTTATTGTGTACACTGATCACGCTGCTCTCAAGTGGTTTATCAAACTCAACAATCCTACGGGTCGACTGGCTAGATGGGGAGTCCGTCTTTCTTCCTATAATTTCGAAATAAAGCATCGTCGAGGAACCGATAACGTTGTGCCAGACTTCCTTTCTCGTTCTCCTAATGTCATGCCTATGCAATGCAACACAATAGATGAGAATGTCATTTCTACTAATGATTCATGGTATCTTAATATCTATAAAGGTTGTTCACAGTCTCCTGCCTCTTTTATCGACTATCAGGTCCTTAATAATAAATTATATCGTTTTAAAAAAAGTCTTAACCCTCTTACTAGAGAGTTTCAATGGAAAGAGGTTGTTCCATCCGAAGAGAGATCGGAGTTAATAAGGCAAAACCATTCGTTGCCCACAGCCGGTCACATGGGCATCTCTAAAACATACAAGCGCTTGGCCCTTAACTACTATTGGCCAGGTATGTATGCGGACGTGGTTAAGGCCGTCAATTCTTGCGATGATTGTATCGCTCATAAACATCAAACTCACTCCACTTTCGGTCATATGGGCGGACCAAAGTCATGTCTTAGGCCGTTCCAAACGATAAGTATCGATCTAATCGGACCCCTTCCGCCTACAAGAAAACAAAATAACTATATTTTCGTTGTCTGTTGTTGTTTCTCCAAGTATTGTTTGCTTTTCCCTATAAAGCGTGCCACAGTAGAAATAATAACAAAAATACTCGAAGATAATGTTTTCTTGGTTCACGGCATTCCTTCTACGGTCATAGTAGATAACGGTAAACAATTCGTTAGTGCCCAATTTAAAAACTTATTATCTAAATATAAAGTTCCGAACACACACTATACCCCATTTTATACGCCTCACGTTAATACGGTTGAACGTTATAACAAAACTATAACTACAGCTATCTCCGCATTCATTGAGAACGATCACAGAGTGTGGGATACGCTAGTACCTAAAATCCAATTCGCTATCAATTGCGCGGTAAGCGAAGTCACAAACTACACGCCCTCTTTTCTTGTTTTCGGTCGCGAATTGATAACCTGCGGTTCACACTATCTAGATTCTGATCCGAACTTAATTCACGAACCACGTGACTGTTATGCGGAGTCCCTTGGTCACTTGTCTTCTATCTTCGACAAAGTACATGCATCCTTGTTATCGGCTCACGAGCGTAACTGCCAGTCTTATAATCTTCGCCGTAAGCCGGCCGAATTCAACGTTGGCGATATTGTTTGGAAGCGAACATTTTATTTAAGCGACAAAGACAAATATTTTTCAAAAAAATTGGCCCCTAAATTTATAAAATGCAAAATAGTATCAAAAAAATCTCCTTTGGTGTATAAACTTTCAGACATGTCTGGTAAGCCACTGGGCGAATGGCATATTAAAGATATAAAACAAATAAATTATAAAGAATAATTATCAAAATATAATCAAAATTTAAACAAATTAAATACTATCTTCTATAACCAATGTATAACATTTTTTTTCTTGTACCCTATGGTTTAGTGGTAAAAAAGTCTCTCGCTTGAATCAAGTATACAGGTTCGAATTGTCTTTATAACATTGTGTTCACCTATTCACTATTGAACGCATTGACACTTGCAAGCTACGACCGGTTCTTGACCTTGGCTTACCGGTTGTGCATACCACAGCTGTTCACGCACACTCGTTAATAGATAACTATAATGATCGCTTCACATTGTTATTTCATATCGCATCGCATCTAACGTTTCGCGCTATATTTTAATTATTGTTTCTGGTGCTAAAAATAAAATAAAAAAATAAAATTGCTCTGTGAGGTGACTCGGCTCGGCTCGTATAATGTATTTCTAACTTTTCAGGTAACCTAACTGCAATACCTAGAATGTTACTCATTCCTTTTTCTATAAATTTCAGCTGTCCTGCTCCTCCTGGGTCTCCAGAGTCCGCAGCCCCGTCGTATCCTGCCAGCTTCAGCCAGCGAGCAGACGAAGCCGAATTTTCCGGCAGGAAAATTCTGTCCCAACGAGGGGGGTGTGTGATGAAGTCCTCTGGTGCTTCCCTCCTTACCCCGCTCTCCACCCCGCGCGCCCATATAAATACGGAGGCGTGAGGACCCTCGCTCTCTTTCGACCACGACTGGGCGCCGGGTTGCTTCAAAGCTGAGTACTTTTGGAAATCTCTTCTGGAACAACGAATCTCGTGGCTGTGAACCTACGACCCTTACCTGTGACTTCTTTCTCATTGTATAATTGTTAAAAATTAATTAAAGAGTTTGGTCTTTTCAAATATTGTTTCTTTCAAAATAATCACTACGTCACAGCCTCAAGACGAAAGTGTTTATCAATGTGTAAACAGTGATGGCTTATGGCTCTGAAACGTAGTCCCTTACTATGGGTCTCATATAAGAAGGCTCAAGGTCGATGGCTATGAAGAGGACTATGCTAAGTGTTCTCTACGCGATCGAGTCAGAAATAAGGAGATTCGTAGAGAAACGTCACTGACATAGCCAAGCTGATTAGTTCATTGAAGTGACAGTGGGCGGGGCACATACTGCAAAGAACCGATAGCCGATGGGGCAGAAAGGTTCTCGAATAGCGGCCACGTACCAGCAAATGCAGCTTACGACACTCACCTGCTAGATGGTCAGCTGTCCTGTGCAAGGTTGCAGGAAGGCGCTGGATGCAGGCCGCTTCCGATCGGTCGTTTTGGAAATCCTATGTACAGCAGTGGACTTCCTGGGGCTAATAATCATATCATCGTCAGATGATAAAGACGATGAACGTGATGGTAAGCTACTATTAGTTTTAAGATGCACCTAGATATAATTTGGTTACTTGTTATTCTATTAATATACCAACAGAAAGAGAATTCAAATAAAAAACCTACCAAGTGCGAGTTGGACCCGCGCACGAAGGATTCCATACCATTATCTACCTATACAAAATCACGTTTTTTGTACGGGAGCCCCACTTAAATATTTCTCTTATTCTGTTTTTAGTATTTGTTGTTATAGCGGCAACAGAAATACATCATCTGTAAAAAAGTTCAACTGTGTAGCAATCACGGTTCTTGAGATAAAGCCTTATGACAGACAGACGGACGGGCAGTAGAGTCTAAGTAATGGCATATTGACAGAAAGCCCTTTGAAGATGACTGACCAAGACTCAGCCAACTGATTTAAATTTACTTAGTTTTTTTTCACCGCGGCGCTAGAAGTTACCAAAATATATAAACAGTGCAAACCGTGAATGTTATTTCTCGTTCACACATTTCATTCATCAAAATAAATTTTTTAAGGTTTCATAGTAAACAAGAAACCCTTATAATTTCGCCATGTCTGTCTGTCTGTGTGTCTCCCTGTCTGTCTTCAGGAGAGTAAAAAGAGAGGTCAGGAGTACACGTAACCGGCAGGCATGCATGAAGAGAGTGATGAGTGTAGATAAAATTTAATTAAATTTAATGTATGCTCGTTTAATTAAATTTAATGTACAGAAATTGGAGGCTCGTAGACAATATTTTGATTTTATTTACATTTATAAAATTATTCATTCAATATTAGACGTACCAAACTTGCTCGCTCAAATAACCTTCAATATCAGATTTAGTGCACGCAGAGCCAACCAAACAGGCCTTTTTGTTTTGCAAGTGTATCGAAATAATACGTCATATTACAACCCCCTGGTCAGAATGGCTAGTCAGTGCAACAAAATAGCCTTGGACAACCCAGCTTTTGATATTTTTGTACCTAAACTGGCTTTTTATTTAAAAACGCTTAAAGATATCCTTTATCATAAACCGACATTCAAAACACAGTACTCTCGGTTTGTGTAGTGTAGTATAATATACTTATTAGTTTCTTAATAGTAGTATAAGTTTTTTTTTTTTTATTTTTTATTTTTTTTATGTAATCACACTTTTGTGGAATGCAACCTAGGCTGTAACAATTCTGATTTGTTTATATTGTTTTCGAAATGGCTGTAATCTGTTGTGTGTGTTAATAAATAAAAATAAAATAAAAAATAAAGCGAAAGAGGTTTGTCAGGATCGTAGCAAGTGGAGGTCCATACTCTCCGCCTACCCCTGTGGGGAACAGGCGTGATAATGTATGTACTAGCTGCGCCCCGCGGTGTTACCCGCGCTTAAAGTAGCCTATGTGTTAATTCAGAGTGTCAGCTTACTGCGCACCAAATTTTATCAATATTGGTCCAGCCGTTTGCGCGTGAAAGAGTAACAAACATCCATCCATACTTACAAACTTTCGCGTTTATAATTTTAGTAGGATTGATCATGATTGATCATATTATTTTCTCATCCTATTTTATTGAGATGGTTTAGTGCAGGATTGTTCTGTACTGAGCCCTACAGAATGGGATTCCGTCATAGTTCTGCAGTGGAGGCTTTATGGCTATAGAATCTGGGTAATCACTACATGAGTTATAACACCCATACTGAGGACTTGTAAACTTTTCACAAAAAAAGATATTACTCTGTGGTCGAGACTCAACTGAGCGGCTATATGCTTTGTTTTGACAACGATAAATATTTAAATAATATAAAAAATATTCAACGGTTTATTTACACAATGTATTCGGAAAGGCCGAGATAGTTTTGTTTTGATTGAGTAAGACCATCATTTTCAGAGCGAGTGTTAGGAGCGGCGACTTGAGACGTATTGAGACAACAATTTCCATCAGCCTTACTTGTAGAATAAACTTGGTAGAACTACTGGAACTAACTCTTTTCCTTGACCTTCCCCTACTGGCCCAATTTCCCGGTCTCGTACGAAATATAGAGAAGTCTTTTCCCAACCTCCCGTGTTCTCGGTTGCATCCTCAGCAGTAACGCTTCAGAGCCCGGGCTCTGCCGCCTGACCTAAGTGATTTGACGAGGTTACTGGGTTTTACACAGAGCAACTGCCGTCTATCCACTGCAGCCCAAAGAGTAGACCAGAACCAATCCTCGGACAGATTTAACCAAATGCTAGATGGTCCTAGACCCAAAGTTTAAACATCCCTTTCAAAACACTGAATAATCTTTCTTTTCGGATATTCAGGTGATTAAAGCCTGCAATATTCTAACCAGACTGGAAGCAACTTTTCACAAAGTATGCATCCCAGATTCGAGCCCATTACCTCCAGATCATAAGGCGAACGCCTTGACCACTGGACCACGGAGACAGTCGGTGGCAGGACCAATATGACACTACATAGACAAAAAAAAGACGTGTGGCACTCGGCGACTGCCGCAATAAAGCTATTGCATTAAGGTGGTTCCGTTCGGTCGGTGAATTTTTACAAGGAAGGACGGCAACGTCGCAAACGGACGACGGAGACGAAGCGGCAACCTACATGGTAGGCGGAGTGGGAAGCGTGAGGTTTTTTCGTTACGGAATTTCTGGATTCGGTCCCCGCGCTCAAGGCCCGCGATAGAAGCTATGCAATAGCTTAAAAATATTGTCTCAGCTTCATACAGTCTGTGGATTTCACATCTATTGTACAGTGAAGATGACGATTATTGAACGTAGGTACTTCGGTACGTTCGCTTATCTCGATCACAAAATTCTGAGGATACAGAACCATATATTTTCTACTTCTTCCTCGCATCGTTTGTTAGAACCGCCATGTAAACTTGTGACTAGCTCAATAGTTTAACATGTACTTACTTGGTTGAAAAAAATGTAACTATCTGTATATACATTATAAAAAATATCTGAAATGCGCCTGTCGAGAAAATCCGACACGTTCATTTCATTTCATTTCTTTATTTAGCACACAAAACAGATAACAATCATATTCTTATGTAGGTACAATATAAGTTTTAGGTGTTGATCTAGATTATTTTCCTATTTATATTATATTATTGATATTATATATATATATATATGCCTAAAAAGTCTAAATACAATTTAAATCACAAGTTTATGCGCTAGAGTTCGACACAATTTTCTTGATATAATTAAAATATTAGTCGATTCAAAGTCACGACGGGAAGTTGAATTGAACACTCATAGTACACGTATAAGTGAGTATTCACATCAGGGTTTAATCGTTTTTGATTTTTATGTTATTTTTAACTAAATTAAAACTATTTATATATTCTTGCATCTGCGGTGGTGAACTAGCTGCACCCTGCGGTGTTACCTGCGCCTAAAGTAGCCTATGTGTTAATCCGGGACGTTAGCTTCCTGCATACCAAATTTTATCAAAATGGTCACGTTTGCACAGAAGTAACAAACATATACACACACACACAACCCCTCACAAACACACAAACTTTCGCCTTTGTAATATTAGTGAGATAAATGGTTTAACACCCGTTTCCGCACACTAGACATTTTGTGCCCCGATATGCGTCGATACGATACGCGCTGATTTATTAGTATTGATACGGACGAGGATTGTGCTCGTGATTGCTTGACCTGCGTTATCGATGGAACAGAATTGAATGACAAATTGTAGTGGAGGTAACCTAGTACCGTGTGGTTCCGGCAGAGTAGAATAGTGCCACTACAAGTCCTCCTGTGGATGTCGTAGAAGACGACTTAGGAAATACAAGCTATACAAAGCTTATAAACATCAATGTGATTATGTGACCTCTCCACAGCGAGAAGAGGTAAGGCCAAAGTCCTCTGGCTGCTCTGGCCAAGTATGGCTCTGGTAGTACAGAGAGGGTCGTGCTCCTGCAGTGGAGACAAAAAGACTTGATGATAATAATGTAGATAGGAACAATGTAACAAGGTAAGGGTTGCTCTCGTGCAAGTAAAGTGAGAGCTAATTTTTTTTCTTTACTAACCTATCGTGTGTGGTATCGTTGAATAGGTCTTTTGAAAATATTGCGAGTCTATGAACATCATTTTTCAATTCAGAGATCCGTTTTTTTTTTTTTTTTATGTTATAAGTCGGCAAACGAACAAGCGAGCCTCCTGATGGTAAAAGGTCATCGCTGCCCATGGACACATACAACACCGGAGGTGCCGTCTATGCGTTGCCGGCCTTTTAGAGTCCTATTAACACACCTTTTGAAGAACCCCATGTTGCAAAGGAAACACCTCAGCTGGAAGCTTATTCCACATCTGACACGTCCTGGGGAAAAATGAACGTGATGCCCTAGTGGTTTTTGGATACCAGGCGTCTAAGATATGGGGGTGAGCTCTCTCTCTGTGACGCGAGGTGCGGTGGTAAAATCGTGACGGTGGCACCAAATTGAAAAGTTCCTCAGAACACTCCCCGTTGTAGAGACGATAGAACATACATAAAGAGCCCACGTCTCTCCGGTGTCTTAGTGTTTCTAATCTGTCTGTAAGTTTGGGATCGTCGACAATACGTACAGCCCGACGTTGGATCGAGTCAAGTGGAAGGAGTTGGTATTCTGGTGCTCCAGCCCAGAGAAACGAGCAGTACTCCATGTGTGGTCGGACTTGGGCTTTGTAAAGTAAAAGCCTGTGACCCGGTGTAAAGTACTTCTTCGCTCTGTTGAGCACACCAAGTTTTTTAGACGCCAGTTTGGCTTTATTCTCCAAATGACCCCGGTATTGGACTTCGCTCGATATTTCGACACCTAGGATCCCAATACTTTTAGAGATCGTTAGGGGAGTGTTCTGAAATTGAGGCGCTACAGTAAAAGGGGTTTTCTTGGCAGAAAATGCGCAAACTTGTGTCTTAGAAGGGTTAAAGGAGACTAAATTCTCACCACCCCATTCGGAGACTTTCTCGAGGGTGGAATCAATCTCAGACACAAGCTTAGTTCTGCTCTCTGCAACGGTTGCTGGGGTCATTTTCGCACGACCATTGTAATGTGCATCGCTCGTACTGTCATCCGCATAACAATGAATGTTACCAGAAAGTAACATGTCATTGATATGCAGAAGGAACAAAGTAGGGGATAACACAGAACCCTGGGGAACGCCAGCATTGATTGGCATAGTTTCAGAGCATAGGCCGTCTACAACGACTTGTATGCTACGCCCAGATAAGAAGCTGGCGATCCAAGTGCATAACCCGTCGGACAGCCCATAGGATGGTAACTTCGATAGAAGTGCCTTATGCCAAACCCGATGGAAGGCCTTGGTGATGTCTAGACTGCCTGCTAATGCTTCCGCCTTACTCTCAATGGCAGCTGCCCATTGGTGTGTGAGGTATATCAGAAGGTCACCAGCACCGCGGCCGTGGCGAAAGCCGTACTGACGATCGCTAATAAGCTGGTTTGCTTCTAGATAATCGAGAAGCTGCGTATTAATTACGCGCTCCATCACCTTGGAGAGCAAAGAGGTAATAGCAATAGGCCGATAGTTGGATGGGTCTGTGCGATCACCCTTCTTGGGAATAGGATGAACAAAGGCTACCTTCCATGAAGATGGTACTTTTCCGGTTTTATAAGAGAGCAGGAATAGGCGCGTTAAAACCGGCGTCAGCTCCGGGGCACAATTACGTAGCACTAAAGCAGGGATACCATCTGGCCCGCTAGACTAGTTGACATCGAGGGAACAAAGAGCACGCCGCACTGAACATTGTGTAATGCGAATTTCAGGCATGGCGTGTTCACAAATAGGAATGGTTGGTGGTGTCTTTCCCCCGTCGTCGAGCGTAGAATTCGACGCGAAAAGAGAGCCCAAGAGGTCGGCTTTCTCTTTTGCGGAATGAGCTAGTGAGCCATCGGGTTTGCGCAAGGATGGTAAGGAGGTACGACAAAAATTCCCTTGCGCAGCTTTGGCAAGAGACCAAAAAGCACGGCTCCCAGAGGGATGGCTGATTAGTTTCTCGCCAATCCTGCGCGTATGCCTAAACCTCGCTGCGGCAATTACTTTCTTGCATGACCTGGAGGCAGCATTAAATAGCTTCTTTAGTTCAGAAGATGCCGGGTCCTTTGAGTCGCGCGTAGCAGCCCAGGCTTTAAAAGCCGCTTGTTTGAGGTCGGATGACTCCCGGCAAGATTTATCAAACCAGGGCTGAGACTGGCCGCCCACACGAACTACCGAGCTAGGAATAAAACTTTCCATGCCCTGCAAAATCGTATCGGCTACAGCATTCGCACACCTATCGACATTGTCTGAACTGAAGCATAACTGCCTCCATGGGAAGGACGCGTAAAACTCTCGCAGTCCGTCCCAATCTGCCGACCTATAATGCCAGACACGACGAGTCCCAGAGGGTCGGGTGTATTTAGTCGGACAAATTTGAACCACGGAATGTACCAGACAATGGTCTGATTTTCCCAAAGGAGCCCGACGCGATACTGTGGTACCTTCCGGGTTCGAGGTCAACAGAAGGTCAAGCAGGCCAGGGGTATGACCGTCAACGTCGGGAATCCTAGTAGGTCCATCAACTAGTTGGGTGAGGTCATACGCCGCAGCGAGGTTGAGGGCAGCCTTCCCCGCGTAATCAGTATGGGTCGATCCTAACCATTCGATGTGATGACCATTAAAATCACCGAGGACCGTTACCCCTGCAGATGGAAGCCGCTGGAGAATGTCGTCTATACCTCTTTGAACGTGCCCAAGCAGCCGGTCGGTTTCATTGTCTCCGCTATGGGGCCTGTAGAGGCACGCGTAGATATGAGTGTGGCCTCCAAGGTCTACACGCGCCCAGATTAACGACAGGTCCCTGTCTTCTAGGCTGTCAATATGGCGACAACAAATATCATCCCGGACGAACATGCACACTCCAGCTTTGAACACAAATTTGTGTTCCAAGCTATATCCGGGATACATTAGGTAGGATACGTCGGCCGGGGTTGATATTTGTGTTTCCGTCAGGAAAAATAGGGCCGGCTTTGCCGTCTCAAGATGGTGATGGACGGCATTAAGATTAGAGTGGAGACCCCTAATGTTGCATGAGTCCACAACTAATGTGGAAGGGGGTGCCGCTGTACAAACTTTATTCCTTATTTTTCCAATAGCCATGGGTGTGTTTTTAAGGGAATAATGGTTGGATTGTCACAGTCACAACAGCCACACAGGCAAATGCGAGACCGCGGCCCGCAAAAAAAGCCACCGAGTTGTGTGCTTCACTGTCACGGGGGACGGAAGGGCCCTCGATCCGACCCACAGACAGACCGCAGTGTTCCACACCGGCTTCCCAATCCGGCACTACGACCGGTATGCAGGCTTTTAACACTAGTGGCAGGGCAGCCTCCCCAGTAGGGATGTCCCAGGGTTCGGGCCCTCTTCGTACCAGCGGGCGGCCAGCGGACAACCGTTTCATCGGGTCTCCCTGGCCCCGGCGACAGAGAAGCACGCTCAGTGGATTTAAGCGAGCCGCAGGTCATCTCGGACCGATGACTGTTAAGGCTGCGACAATCGGAGGGGGGACATGGCTCTCACGTATACAGACGGAACACACCTTACGGTGCTTTGCGGCAGACTCCAACGTGAGGGTGGTCGCCAGCCATACGAACCAAAGCTCTCCCACCGAACTAAACAGTGTTTGGAAATTACATGAGGCCACCGCCAGACCTCAAAACCCGAAGGAATCAAGTGTTGCTCATTTTTCTGAAATATTTGGTATTCCCCCCTTCCCCCTCTATCTGCTAACGAGATTTAAAGGAAAACTATCTGAGCTAATTAGAATTTATAAATTTAAAAATTATAGGCGACCGCCTTATAAAATGTACTCGAAAAAGGATAATTTAGACAAACTCAATAAAAAAAATAGATTTTAGACATTTTTAGTGGCATGAACTCGAAGTTTTTCGGCATTTACAACTACGGAACCCTATACTGCGCGTGGCCCGACATGCACTTGTTCAATTATTACCCTTTGGGTACGGAACATTAAAAAGGAAAACATATGGTTTTTTTGTTCTCAAAATAAATAAAAGTAAAACGAGGACCACGATATCGTTCACAGAATTCACAGGCATTAGTTTTATTTTATCCAACAAATCATCCCCTCTTATGGTTATTAAAATAGTCTGTTTCCTAGAAGACAATAAATTTGAAGGCATGTCCGATTGAGATCGATATAAATATCTCCGTAGAAGAATTCGGACGGAGTAATAAAGTAAATTGTGCGTAAAATTAAGCCAGCTACTGAAATATGGCTCCCGGGAAACTAGAGATGGGTTTCTTGAACGGAACCTGTGTCTTGCTGAAAATTCTATTTATTATTTTGTAATATTTCTGGCTATTCTTGGATTTCGGTGTTTCTCTACGTGATCGAATCAGAAATGAGGATATTCGTAGGAGAACTTAAGTTACTTACATAGCCCAGTGGATTGGCTCGTTGAAATGACAGTGGGCGGGACACATAGCGCGACGAACCGATGGCCGATGGGGCAAAAAGGTTCTCGTATGGCGACCACATACTAGCAAGCAAAGCGTAGGACACCCACCCACACAAAGTGGTCTGACGAGCTGATCAAGGTCAATGCAAGTCGCTCTAGATCAGTCATTTTGGAAATCCTTGGGAGAGGCCAGCAGTGGACGTTATGCGGTCTTAATAAGGGTAACAAATAAAGGTTCACATCGTTTTTGAAAAAAAATGGAAATGGTTGAAATATGTTTTGTATTTTTAAGTTTTCAACCCCGGTATTTTCGCCATTTCGAAAAATTTCAAAAAACTGAATCGACATAAAAAAATCGAATCTTCTCAGAAATTTTAAATTTAAAAAATTCAAAATTTGGTTAATAAGTGCTACCCGTAGGCGAGAACAGCCGGACAGACTGAAAGACGGACACCCGGAAAAAAACTTTTCGGCCTATCTCGAAACTGAAACGCTTCGCTCGCTCGACCAAAAAATCTAATCTCGAATTCTCGAAATGCCTTAGTCGTTATTTACTACATTTTTAAAATAGATCTTAACATATACGTTACTTACTGGATACATTTTATATCTCGGTGATGCCATTTTGATACCAGGACGACAGAATCGACCAGGAATTTGCTGCAAGCAGGTTTTCGCTAGAATGCGATGGCGGGCCGCGTCAGCGAAGTTGAATTTAACGCTCCACTTAACTGGCGGTTGTTAAACCGTTTTAAAGGTAATTTCACGTTGTAATATCGAATTGCGGAAATGAAACTTTACTTTATTGGGTGCTCTTGCTATTATAATCTACGTTGTGGTCTTATTTTCCCAGTTGTGTTTGCTAGACAAAAATCATTAAGTCCGCCATTTATTTCCAAAAAATGTTGAATGTTGAATTGCTTGCAGCAACTGGACAGCCGGGCAGAAGCGTTTTTGGCCAATCTCGAAACTAAAACGCTTTGCTCGCTCGGCCAAAAAATCTAATCTTGAAATGCCTTAACCGTTTTTTTTTTGCTTCATACTTATTTTTTTTTTGCTTCAGCCGTTTTCTTGCTACTTTCTAAATAAACGTTATATAATAGGTAGTACATTTTATATCTCGGTGATGCCATTTTGATACCAGGACGACAGAATCGACCAGAAAATTGCTGCAAGCAGGTTTTCGCTAGAATGCGATGGCGGGCCGCGTCAACGAAGTTGAATTTAACGCTCCACTTAACTGGCGGTGGTCAAACCGTTTAAAGGTAATTCCACGTTGTAATATCGAATTGCTGAAATGAAACTTTACTTTATCGGGTGCTCCTGCTATTATAATCTACGTTGAGGTCTTATTTTCCCAGTTGTGTTTGCTAGACAAAAATCGTTAAGTCCGCCATTTTTTTCCAAAAAATGTTGAATTGCTAGCAGCAACTGGACAGCTGGGCAAAAGCGCTTTTGGCCAATCTCGAAACTAAAACGCTTTGCTCGCTCGGCCAAAAAATCGAATCTTGAAATGCCTTAACCGTTTTTTTTTTGCTTTATACATATTTTTTTTTGTTGCTTCATCTTATAGAACGTACCTATACTTATTTATTTATTTTGAAATGCATTAACCGTTTTTTTTTTTGCTTCATACTTATTATTTTTTTTTGCTTCAGCCGTTTTCTTGCTACTTTCTAAATAAACGTTATATAATAGGTAGTACATTTTATATCTCGGTGATGCCATTTTGATACTAGGATGACAGAAACGACCAAGAATTTGCTGCAAGCAGGTTTTCGCTAGAATCCGATGGCGGGCCGCGTCAGCGAAGTTGAATTTAACGCTCCACTTAACTGGCGGTGGTCAAACCATTTTAAAGGTAATTTCACGTTGTAATATCGAATTGCGGAAATGAAACTTTACTTTATTGGGTGCTCTTGCTATTATAATCTACGTTGTGGTCTTATTTTCCCAGTTGTGTTTGCTAGACAAAAATCATTAAGTCCGCCATTTATTTCCAAAAAATGTTGAATGTTAAATTGCTTGCAGCAACTGGACAGCCGGGCAAAAGCGTTTTTGGCCAATCTCGAAACTAAAACGCTTTGCTCGCTCGGCCAAAAAATCTAATCTTGAAATGCCATAACCGTTTTTTTTGCTTCATACTTTATTTATTTTTTTGCTTCGGCCGCTTTCTTGCTACTTTCTAAATAAACGTTATATAATAGGTAGTACATTTTATATCTCGGTGATGCCATTTTGATACCAGGACGACAGAATCGACCAGGAATTTGCTGCAGACAGGTTTTCGCTAGAATCCGATGGCGGGCCGCGTCAGCGAAGTTGAATTTAACGCTCCACTTAACTGGCGGTTGTCAAACCGTTTTAAAGGTAATTCCACGTTGTAATATCGAATTGCGGAAATAAAACTTTACTTTATTGGGTGCTCCTGCTATTATAATCTACGTTGGGGTCTTATTTTCCCAGTTGTGTTTGCTAGACAAAAATCGTTAAGTCCGCCATTTAATTCCAAAAAATGTTGAATTGCTTGCAGCAATCGGACAGTCGGACAAAAGCATTTTTGGCCAATGCTGAAACTGAAACATTTTGCTTGCTCGGCCAAAAAATCTTATCTCGATATGCCGGTCTTTTCTACATTCTTAAAAAAGATCTCAACATATAGATACATTTTATATCTCATTTTGATACCAGGACGACAGAATCGACCAGGAATTTGCTGCAAGCAGGTTTTCGGTAGAATGCGATGGCGGGCCGCGTCAGCGAAGTTGAATTTAAAGCTCCACTTAACTGGCGGTGGTCAAACCGTTTTAAAGGTAATTTTACGTAGTAATATCGAAATACGGAAATGAAACTTTACTTTATCTTATATAC
The DNA here is from genome assembly GCA_963555685.1 of Acrobasis consociella. Lineage (NCBI taxonomy): Eukaryota > Metazoa > Arthropoda > Insecta > Lepidoptera > Pyralidae > Acrobasis > Acrobasis consociella. Next base: position 18,495,190 of record OY743108.1, read on the forward strand.
TTTTGTTTTTTTTTACTATTACATACATACATACTATCACGTCTTTATCCCTAACGGGGCAGACAGAGCATTTTGGGTCTTGCGGCTCTATGCAGAACCCAGGGCCGCAAGACCCAAAAGCCACTTTTAGCGTCATGGTGGGCGAGAAGGTGGAAAAGCAATCAATACAGTGATGGGTTGCTAGCCGCATCGCCTGTTAACATGATTCGCATTTTTGCCCATTCCCTCGAACGGCTTTTACGATCTGCGCGGGAAGAGCAGCTGGTACATTCTAAGTTTTTTCATTTCTCCCAGACCAGCATGGGAGAAATGGGAATTTTTTACTATTAATTTTCTAATATTAAGTATAAACAAAACAACTGGGTATCAAAGGTATCAAAATTTTTAATTCCTTCAATATTTTTCTGCTGTTAAGAAGAACATTCGACCTCTTTACCGAACAAAAATATCAGAAAAAATTGAGTCACGTAAAATGGACTGCTATTGAATATTTTTCTGCTGTTAGAAAAAACGTTTTCAATAAAAAAAATTATCCCTCCCCCATTGTTTATTGTAAAAAAAAAGTTTTTATAAATAAATAAATTATCCGTCAGTCCCTTATCTCTCCCACGGGAGGTAACAACGTTTTGTCACCAAAGAGACGGAGAGAGACGACTAAGCAGTGGATTTTGGTTGATAGACATAGCTTATTGGAAACCTCGAAAAAATACTTTGGTTTCTGTAGAGGTAACGGTTTTTTAGTGTCGGTAACCTTCTAAAGAGTGATTGTAGACAGTCCTTTAGCCTGCAATAGCGCCGGCACGTTCGTTAATGTTCGACCCGGAGTATTATTTCACGATTCGATAGAATGCCTGATAGCAAACAGTAGCTTTTAAACGTGACTTTATTCGGAATCTCTGAAAATCCTGTAACTTTTGTAATGGTGAACAATGTTGTTTTAAGTGGTGCTAATGGATCTGTTGTTTTAAACTTCCATTCTGCAGTGTAGTCATTCAATATTTCCGAAACGTTCGTAGTTTGTATGTGTTTTCTTTTGAACATAATAACTAAGTAATTAAAAACACTTTATTCCAATAAAATACATGAACACACATTACATTTAAATATATAAACAAGATGTACAATAGGCGGCCTTATCGTCAAGGCAATCTCTTACAGGCTACCTTTGTGTGACAGGATTGGCAAAAAGAAATAGTAATAAATAAGTAGTGCGATAGTGAGAATAGTACTAGCTTTACTAAGTATATCGTGATATCAAACAGCAAAAAATAAACTAGGATATACCCATAAATAATAAAATAAAGAATAAGTAAGATATATTTAAATATACCTAAGGTAATACAATAATAAATGTACGTGTGGTTTCCGGCAGAGTAGAACTGCAAGTCCTTGTGTAGTATAGCAGGGACACTGCAAGTCCTCCCGTGGATGTCGTAGAAGCAACTTAGGAAATACAAGCTAAATAAAGCTTATAAACATCAATGAGACCTCTCCAACCCGTCTGGCTAGCGTGGAGAGTGTTGGCCAAAGTCCTCTGGCAGCTCTTGCCAAGTATGTCTCTGGTAGTACAGAGAGGGTCGTGCTTCTGCAGTGGAGACAAAAAGACCTGATGATGATGATGACAATTTTGAATAAATATTACTTCTAAGAACATAACAATAAGAACATAATGTTACGAAATTGGGTTCGAGATTTGGAGAAAAACGCCAAAGTTCGTATGAGGATTTTTATTCACTACGGAACCCAAAGGTTGACACGTGAAGATGGTCTTCCTGATGTCCAAGTCCGAATATTCTACATTTATCCCGTTCACGACAATAATAACAAGGCAGTTTGTGGCAAACTGTTAGTAAGTAACGACTCCACGGACCCGAGCGCTCCAGAGAGTCGATCAAAGCTTTCTTAAATCGTGACTGCTGAAATCTCAAGATAGACTTTACATGACCCCGCTTAGAGAGGGATGAGAAAAATAAAAACATAAAATCCAAATCGAATCAAAGGCGGATATACAAGGAATAAAAAGGGAGATATGAAAACTCAAATTTCAATTTTCATTCAAAACAGTTTAAAGGTATTTTACCATCGTTCAAAGTATAAACTTTTTAATCCCACTCCTGAATTAATGATCCTTTAAACACTCCAAAATAATCACACTCTTAGAAAATTCGCTTTATCTGGCCCGAACACAGGCCTGAAGGTTCGATTAAACGTACAAAGGTTTCTGGTACATTTATTCAAGAAAGTTAGTTTTGCAACTAGTTTCCAAGTTTCTTCGGAGCCCCTACCACGTGTTGTTAATTACACGGCAGTGAAATAGAACTCGAAAACTTCCGCAGTTGATCTGCAAGTAGAAAAAATAAAATGTACCAGCAGCATCTTTTCTTATATATTTTATATGAAGGGATGTTAGTTTTTTTTTGTGTCCCTTACTATGCCAAAGACAAAAAAAACTGCAACTGAAAAATATATTCTTACAACTGTTCATAAGTAAATTGTATCTACTACCGCTTGACACTGTTCTCTAACATTAATACATAGGTATAATAAAACAGTTAAAATCGCGTATGAAGAAATGAGTGTAAGCTATAAAAAAAAAGTAACTGAACACAAAAAAGAGGAAAATAAAATTCTTTATTTATATTCACGCTAATCTCCGACACAACTGGATGGATATAAATATATTTACGCAGTTGTCAATAATAGATTAAGCTCAGCTCCAAGCAACATAATGGCTTTGTTTCATTAAAATCTGATATCAGGAAAAAAGTTGTCATCATTTTAAAATTCCACACGAACGATGTTGTGGGCACCAGCTAGTCAATATCATAACGATGATCTAAAAACTATTAGAAAAAATCTATAATAGATACTCAGTAATAACTATGTTAAGGTTTTACATATCTTCAATCAAGATAATGATGTGAGAATTTGCACGTTATCACCAATCTGGTAAGGCGGGTTGTTGATTATATATTCAGTTATAGTAATCTATGTTTGTTGATCATCCTACCAATAACGCCAGCCACACATATTTTCCGCTTAGTCCAATAGTTAACCGGGAGAGAATGCCATATGACATTAGGTCCGCCCCTTGTGCCTTTTTTGCTGTGCAAAAAAGTATAAATAAATAAATTAAAGCGAAAGTTTGTAAGTACTCTCTTGTTACTCTTTCACACGCAAACGGCTGGACTAATATTGATAAAATTTGGTACGCAGGAAGCTGTTGCATAGATACGTTTTGTACCTTGCGGATTTTGAAACGCTGATACTTTGTATTTTGTTCAATAAAACAATTACTTAATAATGAACTTTTCAACCATTGTACATTTTGACGATTGAGCGTATTAACCCAAGTACACCTTCTACTCATTGATGTTCCTGGGCGACACCCGGGATTAACACATAGACTACTTTAGGTGCGGGTAACACCGCCGGGCGCAGCTAGTGCAACATAAAAACTATACCATTAAGTACTTTTAATCATCATCATCATCATGCTGCTCCCATGCTGGTCTGGGAGAAACAAAAAAAACTTAGAATGTACCAGCTGCTTCTCTTCCCACGCAGATCGTAAAAGCCGATCGAGGGAATGGGCAAAAATGCAAATCATGTTAACAGGCGATGCGGCTAGCAACCCACCACTGTATTGATTGCTTTTCCATCTTCTCGCCCACCATGACGCTAAAAGTGGCTTTTGGGTCTTGCGGCCCTGGGCTCTGCATAGAACCGCAAGACCCAAAATGCTCTGTCTGCCCCATTAGGGATAAAGACGTGATAGTATGTTATGTTATGTTATGTTATCATCATGTGGGTGGCCACCATTCGAGAACCTTTCTACCCCTACGGCCATCGGATCTTCGCGCTATGTGCCCCGCCCACTGCCACTTTAATGAGCTAATCCGCTTGGCTATGTCAGTGACCTTCGTTCTTCTACGAATCTTCTCATTTCTGATTCGATCACGTAGAGAAACACCGAGTATAGTCCTCTCCATAGCCCGTTGAGCGACCTTGAGCCTTCTTATGAGACCCATAGTAAGGGACCACGTTTCAGAGCCATAACTCAAGTACTTTTAATATTTTGTTATTATTCATCACTTCACGAGTTGTCACATCACTTCTCGATCATTTGTCACGAGCTCTCTTCGTAAGTCCTTAGTAAGGCCCCGTCAAAAGTTCCCATCCATCCGAGTCGGGGACTCTCCCTGGCGAGATACGTGACCCATTTAAATCTTTAAGCCATCGATTAGGTGTTGCCAGTTCAGAAGATTAGCCAAGTCCTTTGAGCGGAAAAATTGGAGGTATTGATTTACCGTCAAGATTTTGTCGAAATTGTAAAATTAAATATAATAAAGCCGTTATTCGTGAGAGCGCGAATATACTAATTACACAAATGCCCGTTATTAAATAATAATATAGTTAATTTCAATGTTAAGTACACATTATGATTTTGTGCCCGTCGCCGTAGAGACTGCAGGCCCATGGTGTCCGGAAGCTAGGGACTTTGTTGGTGAGATAGGACGTCGTTTGAGAGATCGAGGTTATGACTACCGCTCCGGCTGGTACCTGGTTCAACGGATATCCATTGCTATTCAGAGAGGAAATGCAGCTAGCATCATGGGTACCTTCGAGCCGGGTACAATCCGTGGGGGCATTTTTGATTGATTTTTTTTATTTTCTTATTTTTGTTATTTTAATTTTTGATAAATAAAATTCTAATTAAAATATAACTATTAAAAAAAAAAAAAAAAAAAATATAGTCTATCAAGAGTTATATAATTCGGATTCAGAGTGGGCTTTTGCAGACATAATTTTTCACCTCATTATTTTTACCAGGTGATTTTCAATATTTTAGAACCTCTAGCTATATTCAAGTACTGTTTGAGCGAACTAAAAAATAAACTTTATTATACTGACATTAGTACTTTTTTTTATTATAATAACCAATGATATCAGCCGACATAAGCTTACCAAAATTTCCCATTTGAATGTCAATGGTCGCTACTGAGCGATAGGCGGGCGATGGCCGACATAACGTCCGCGCTTATACTAAAGTCCGTAGGTAGGGTAGCCATTTCTTAAAATTTAGTAGGAAATAATTTACAAAACTGTGTTACCAGTGATGACTTATGGCTCTGAAACATGGTCCCTTACTATGGGTCTCATAACAAGGCTCAAGGTCGTACAACGCGCTATGGAAAGGGCTATGCTCGGTGTTTCTCTACGTGATCGAATCACAAATGAGGAAATTCGTAGAACTAAATTCACAGACATAGCCCAGCGGATTAGCTCGTTGAAATGGCAGTGGGCGGAACACACAGCGCAATGAACCGATGGCCGATGGGGCAAAAAGTTTATCGTATGGCGACCACGTACAGGCAAGCGTAACGTAGGACTCCCACCCACAACGTGGTCTGACGACCTAACCAAGGTCGTTGGAAGGCGCTAGATGCAAGCCGCTCTAGATCGGTAATTTTGGAAATCTTTAGGAGAGGCCTACATATGTCCAGCAGTGGACGTTATGCGGCTGAAATGATGATGATGAATTTACAAAACAAGTTTTTTCTTGCATTTTTGAATACTATTGATGCGATTGTGAAGTGTGTTGTGTGCATAGATTTAGAAGGTATAAGATGGATATAGAGTATTGTAAAATGTGACCAGAAACTAAATATTTCTGTGTAACTTTTTATGGGTTGTATTTGTAACTACTACACTAACTATCGGTAAAGCAGAACGATACTAGCTTTCCAGTGTAAGATAACTTCCAAATTGACACAGTTTACAATTTGGAAAATCCAATTTTTGTGTAACGATGTTCGAGCCAGGGTGACAATGGGTGACATGTTTTGTATGAAAACTTGTCTCATTGTCAAATCGATCGCTATCTCTTTTGCTCTTATGAAGATGACACTTATCATATTATCTGTCACACTCGGCTAGTGTGGTCTTTTTACGCAGTAAAAAAGTTCTAGTTCTATGGTTGTGTGTGTCAGTAATATCAGAGACACAGACTGCCTCCGTGGTGTAGTGGTTAGAGCGTTTAGCTCATACCCGGAGGTCGCGGGTTCGATTCCCGGCGGGGGCAACGACTTTGTGTTGTTGTCCTAGTTTTGTTAGGACATTGTGGGCTGGGACTGTGGATTATTAAAAAATTATATATGATATATGTATTTTTCTTTTCTCTGAACGCCATCTAGTGAGGAATAGTGAAACTACCGATACGACTTAATATCCGAAGTGTTATCTTTTATTTTCTAGGAAAACTCTGACTTTTAAGCGTTAACCCCCAATAACTTTTAAATGGTTATACGATTTTTATCAAACAGCTTAGAACTACCGCAAAAACTTTCACATGGAAAGGTTTCTTTCACACAAAAAAACCGAATTGAAATCATCTGTTCGAGCGCTACAATGCTACAGACAAACAGAAATTAACGTCAAACTTATAACATCCTTCATTTTTGTTGGTGGTTAGTAAAATGGTATACATCATCATCATTTCAGCCGCACAACGTCCACTGCTGGACATAGGCCTCTCCCAAAGATTTCCAAAATGACCGATCTAGAGCGGCTTGCATTCAGCGCCTTCCAGCGACCTTGGTTAGTTTGGGGTGTCCTACGCTTTGATTACGCTAAAATTATATACAATATTCAAGAAACTTGCAATGGAGAATATGCATGAAAAAAATATGTGTTATCTAACCAGTTTATTCGTAAATATTCAAAAGTAAAGTACTAACAGTAAAAACAGAATAAAAATTGATGGAAAAACGGACAAGATATAGCGATTTTACGAAAATATGTCTATCTCACTCGCAAAAACGCTATTTTCTATAGCAAATGTATTGATGATATGTAATTATGACGTCACCAGTCCATATCGGACTTCTCTCTCTAATTGAAACTTTAAAGTATCATAGGTTCGTCGCTGATTAAGATATTTCAAAAATTCTTTCATATTTGTTTACTGTGGTTAATAAGGATTTTATTAAACAAATAAAAAAAATGCGTGCATATTCTCTATTTGCCCAACAATGGGATATCTAATAATGGGTCAAGTCGGTAATCTCAAATCCTATAACGACACGAGTAAATTTTATTCCTAATAGGTAATTGAGATCAATTATCTAAATCCGATAAACTGTCAGTGCAGCGTCCACTATTATTGGCTAATATTGGCTAATATTACGGTGTAATTGGAGATTTGGTCCAACAACCGGGAAAAGCTCGAGTTGCGTTTGTGAGGAAAAATATCCCGAGGGATATACGCAGAAAGAAATGTTTTTACACTCCTAAATAATATCTAAGATAAGACGAGGCAGAATGTTTGGCCACCTTATGCGGCATGACAACTTCTTAAAAAACATAATGGAAGGGAAAGTGGAACCAAGAGAGGAAAAGGAAGACCAAGAAGGTCGTTCATGGATAAAGTAAAAGAAAAGGCAAAAGTTGTGTCGTACAGGGAGGTCAAGCATTTAGCGGAAAATAGGGAGACATGGAAAATACTCCACCGACAAGAACTTGATTCTTAAATTTATTGATGATGATGATGAAATAATATCTAATGATTTTTTATATTATTGCATTTTGTATAGGTATTTATTTTTGTATTGTATTCGCCAATTACGTCTTTCTTCCCATGTCCTTTCGCGGGTCTACTGGAAGAAATTTCTTTAGAAATAAGTAGCACCTATGTGCTATGTTTTTTTATCTTTATAAGGTTTTATTTGGAACTTTATCAAGTGTACATGAAAAAATAAAATAAATAAAAAAGGTCTTTAACATAATAAAAGACAAGGTTTATAGATTATTCGTTTTCAACATATATACTATCACATTTTATCCCTAACAAGCCGAAGAACGCTACTTTGTTTGCATGGACTTTATGACTCCGAAAAATGCGCATCAGGCTGAACAACTTTTGCTAAGGCGTCATTTGTATATTTCTTATAGTTAAGCTAGACCATTATGGTCCTGCATTAGGTGTTTCATTTTCCAAATCAATTATACCCCATATGTTGCCTAAGCTTAATAGCTATATAACAAAACAAGTTTCATTCGAATCCGTCCAGTATTTCCGGATATTAGAAAAAAAATGTCTGTCTGCTTGTTTGTTTGTAAACAAGCAGACAGACATTTTTTTTAAATTCTTTCTCTATTTTTATGTCCCCATCGCCCCCAATATTTTTTTGGAAATATATTAAATGTACATGTTTTTTTTCTGTTTTATTATATGTATAGATGGAGCAGACAAAGCATTTTGGCGGCTCTAAGCTGATAGAGTCCACGCATGAGCACGCAACACTCAAAGGCCACCTTTATCATGATGGTAGGCGAGACGGTGGAAAAGGATCGCCTACTAACATGATTCGAATTTCGCCTCTTCCCCCTATCGGCTTCCACGATCTGCGCGGGAAGAGAAGCAGCTGGTACATTTATTTTAAGTGTTTTTTCTCCCAGACCAGCATGAAATTGCTTAAATTAAAAAATATACATATTTGCCAATTTTAAAAAGGGACACCTATAAACCTCGTCTTTTAAAGTGTCAATAACATACTAAAAATGCTTGAGATCAGATTACATTGGTTTTATTTTATCAAACTTTATTGTCCCAGAGTACAAATACATTGTTTTAAAACCCTGTCCGATTCAATTCAAATTCAAATTTAAATATAACTTTATTATCATAGGATATTTATACCTCTAATATCTCTTAATACGTGTAATCGTCATTATTTTGTTGCACAATTGTTCGATTGTTCGATCCGATAAGATATGTTAAATGACATGTTAAATAGCTAGTGAAGGTTCTATTTATCGGTTTCTCCTATCCCCAATATCGCAAAAAAAAAACTGCTACTTCGTACAAAATTTCAGCTCCAAACAACAAAGATTTTGAAACCTACCGTTTCAAAATCTATGAAGTTTAAAATTTTTTGAGACTACCGAAAAAGTAAGCAGGCGGAATACTTACCTATTTCACCTACTTACTTCTTACACAAGATTATTACTTAAACAGGCATGTAGATTAAAGGAGAGTTTTCATCATAAAGTGCGTGTCGGGCCAAGCGCATTGTAGGGTTCCGTAGTTGCTAATGCAAACTTTGAGTTTATGCCACTAAAATAGTATAAAAACTTATTTCCTATTGAATTTGTTTGAAATTTACCTTTACTGAGTACATTTTATACTTGACTTTTTAATTTGTAAACCCTTCCAAGCTCTGATAGTTTTCCTTTAAACTTCGTTATGTATAATACAGCTGTGAATTGTTTCACATGTCCATAGGTATATAACCATTTAGTAGATAGAGGGCGGGGGATCACTTGAATCTAACAAAAATTTGCAAACCAAATATTTCAAAAACGTATCCCTCAATCGAAATATGGTGTTTCCAAGCTAACAATACTTTTGAGAGTACTATTCATCGTTCCTTTACCCAATACCAGACACAATAGTAAGACAATGAACGTGGACATTTGTTAATGTCGTCCGGGTCTTACCGGTTCAACGATACCACAAAAGAGGCGCTAGTCAAAAAAAAAATATCCCACGTTACTTGTTCCATACAAGTAAAGTGGGAGTCATTTTTTTTGCTAACTAAAAAAAAATTTTTTAAAGTTTTATTCCAAGACTTTTTTGGCATAATTTATATACATACTCATACTAAATTACAAGTTTTTGGTACTTATAGTATCTGAGTAGGACCGTGGACAGACTGACAGACAGACAGACATGACGATACTATAAGGGTTTCATGTTTACTACATACATACTATCACGTCTTTATCCCTAATGGGGCAGACAGAGCATTTTGGGTCTTGCGGTTCTATGCAGAGCCCAAGGCCGCAAGACCCAAAAGCCACTTTTAGCGTCATGGTGGGCAAGAAGATGGAAAAGCAATCAATACAGTGATGGGTTGCTAGCCGCATCGCCTGTTAACATGATTTGCATTTTTGCCCATTCCCTCGATCGGCTTTTACGATCTGCGTGGGAAGAGAAGCAGCTGGTACATTCTAAGTTTTTTTATTTCTCCCAGACCAGCATGGGAGACCAGCATGTTTACTACGGAACCCTAAAAAGGTATAAAGAAATCCTATTAGTTCAGTTGGTAAAGACCTAATCACTTAACACGTGTTAGCGTGAGATAACAATCATGAATCAACACAGAGTTATGTAATTACTTGTATATCAGTGGATCAGTCTGATACGAGGGCGCATGATCCAATTAAGTATCTAATTATATTTGGACCGACTCATTCGTTCATAGATATAAACACATGCATTCACATTATTGATATATGTATACACATAATATTCACGTACACGTGCATGGAATATATGTAATTACTACTAGATTAAGTTTTCCGTGCAAGCAATTATAGAAAGAAAAGAATTTAAGAAACGAGCTATAAGATTACTATCTTGGTTTATCATCCTGATCATCATATCAATATTATCTTATGTTTTTATAAGGTGTATATATGAGTATATATTTATTTATGTCAGTTTATTATAAGCACGTTTATGTATGAATTATGTAATATTAATTTATTAATGTATCTTGTTTACTAATTTTTGTATACACGCCTTTCCATTTCATCTCGCGGGCCTGCTGGGAGAAATTTCTTTAGTTATTAGTTGTACCTATGTACTATGTTTTATTTGTAAACTTTCAATCATCCATCATCTTCATATCAGCAGCAAGATCACTGCTGGAATAGTACATAAACTGAAGCGTTGTGCGTGAAGGGCTAAATGAGCAACACAAAACTCAGTAGAAAAATACAATTTATTAAAAAAAAAAAATAACTCAGGGTGGAGTAAGATGGCCCTACTATGTCGGTAGTTCTGTTTGCTTGGTAAAGAGGTACTGTCCTGGAGTCCGGTGCTGGGGAGTGGAGTTGCCGGTGGCCAGATGTTGAGGGCTGTCCAGGACACGAGCAGGTGGATGCCTGGTGGTCAGGTGAAAAGGCCGTATGAACCCGTGCGGGTATTCTGAAGTCCAGAATCTTTTAAGTCCAAGTCTGGAAGCTCAAGTTTGGTAGTCCTAGTCTGGAACCCTGGAAGTGAGTGATGTCCATGGTAAGAGATATGTCTGATAAATGATGACCAGCTATTGCCACGTGAGGTGAAGATGATGTGAGGTGATGATGATGGACGTACCTACTTTTACATAAGTGCAATGACTGTGGCTGCTGGACATCATTAAGAACAGAGTTCACTAAATTAAACGATACTACAAGAAAATACTATATTGAAAAAAACACAAATCTAGAAAAAATGTTCTAGAACAATTTTTTTTTTAATACCGGGCGGTAGTTGAAGACTGCCACGCCCGAACAAAAGTCTACGAGACTAGAAGTAATATTGTTATTAAAAACATTACTAAAACACTAGTACAAGTTAGACACCTGATTTAAAATGTATCTAGATTCTAGACAGTGAGGTTACCTATACTTAAAAGCTAAATTAAATGAATAGTTCGCCACTTACCGAATTTCGGGTTTGAATAGCACTTGATAACTACTTTCTTAAAGATAGGTATAGGTACTTGTTTTGATTTAAATTAATAATCTTATATTAGAAATTCCTTTAATAAAATCACAACGTATACCGAAGAACGGTCTGAGATGAGACCGTATATACGTGTATCTCGCAACAAGGAAATGATACCAATGATGACCGACTGACCGGTCGCCGGCGCATCGAGACAAAGGAACTCAACTGCCTACATAAAAAACGCTGCATGTCGCAGTCACTATTACGAATTCAGCCATTCTTGAGTTGACCAACTTCTGCTGTAAGTAGCGTTAAAGGTTAATTTGTTTTTATGTAAATTTATGTTTATTATTATTTTAATTGTAAATAAGTTTAGTTTAGGTTATTTAAAATAACTAATTATATATTTCTTCTATTTAATTTTTGTTTAAGTTTAGTTTTAAGTAAATATGTTTTAAATTGTAAATAATTCGTATTTTGATTATTTAAAATACCTAAGAATGTGTACTACGTTACAAAACCAATTAAATATTAAATTAGATATCTAGCACAGAAATCATATGATTACTACATACAGAACGGAATCACCTGAGGTCCCGCTCAATATGCGACCCCGTACCCCGTTCCTATACCTTTCCCCCGTTTTTACGTTGTAGAATGGGCTTCACATTAAAAAAAATCGAAATACTGAATCAACGCGTAATCTGTATAATGTTCGAATCTTCTTACAAATTTCTACAATAATCGTTTGATAAATGTGACCTGTAGGCGAGCGAGAACAAACGGACAGACAAACGGACAGCCGGACAAAAGCATTTTCAGCCAGTCTCGAAGCTGATACGCTTCGCTCGCTCGAAAGCTTGTAAAACATGTATTAAAGAGACTAGTTAAGTAAAAATTAAAGCCCATTTAGACGGCGCAAGGTTCTTGCATATTGCATTGCCATTTTATTGAAGCAAATTATTTGTGTGACTGTCGTCACGATTAGACTATGCAAGTTATCTATTGTTCCAATAAAATGGTATGCAACAGGCAAGAAAACTTACATCGTCTAAATGGGCCTTTACATCGCTAAATATAAGATATATGTGTATTATGTCTTTCAAGGACTAACACTGATTGGAAATTTAAATTTCAAAGCAAAACGCCCTCATCTCGAGTCTGTAGATATTGGATCCTTATCCTCGCGGTCATAAAAGGCACGTATTGTTCGATATCGCGATAAAATAAGGATAGCTCATTACACGCTTGCTATACAAGGAAAGGTTTGTTCTACTTGGTAACCTCGTTTGTATATTTACTGTCCTTCTTAAGGACTGTAACCTTACGTAGTAAAAAAAAACTATGTCTATGACTGTAACGCTGATTGGAAATTTTAAGTCTATTGCAAAACGCCTTCATCTTAAGTCTGTAGATTGTGGATCCTACTCCACATGATCATTGTATCAGTGACAGACACAGAAAATACGCAACATTTGGATGTTTATCTATATACATATATATTTGTTATAAAATATAGTATCGTTGAGTTAGTATCCCATAACACAAGTCTCGAACTTACTTTGGGGCTAGCTCAATCAGTGTAATTTGTCCCTATATATTTATTTATTTGTATAAGCTACTCAATCAATTTCGAAAAAAAAAATCCTTTAGCACCAAATGAGAAGTATATGTATATTAAAATAATTGGCCAAGTGCGTGTCGGGCCACGCGCAGTGTAGGGTTCTGTCGTTGTAAATGCCAACTTGCAGTCTAAAACGTCTAAGTATTAAATTTGTATGAAATTTTCCTTTTCGAGTACATTTTATAAGTTGATCACCAATAACTTTTTAATGTGTAAACCCTACTTAGCTTTGATAATTTTTCTTTAAACTACATTATATATACTATAGTTGTGATTTGTTCACGTGTCCATATATAACTGTTTAGCAGGTAGATGGGGGGGACACGTAACTTTAACAAAAAAATTTACTTCAAACCTAAATATTTCAGACACGGTTCCCTAAATCGAAAAATGGTGTTCCCAAACTCACAATATTTTTGAAAGACCTATTCAACGATACCCCACATAATATGTTTGTAGAGAAAAAAAATATAGACTTTCTCTTTATTTGTATGGCAGCATATTTCCATATTTTATTTTACGACATTTTTGCCATTATTGATATACATATCCATGCCAAATTACAGCTTTCTAGTACTTATAGTTTCTGAGTAGGACCGCGGACGGACAGACAGACAGACAGACAGACAGACATGGCGAAACTATAAGGGTTCCTTGTTTACTACGGAACCCTAAAAAGAATAAAATAAGCGGCCAAGTGCGGGTCGGACTCACCCATGAAAGGTTCCATAGTAGTAAATAACATAATTTAAGTCTTGTAGTATGTTTTTTTTTTAATTTTTATATTTGAGTTGATTGAATGAAAGGTAAATAGCCGTTTATGATTTATGATGTATTAAAAAAAACTACTTACTAGATATCGTTCAAACCAATTTTCGCTGGTAGTTTTCATGGTAAATCACATCATATATTTTTTTTAGTCCTTTTTAATTCCCTTATTTTAGAAGTTAAGTTACACACTTTTTTTCACTTTGGAAGTGTCTCACGCGCAAAGTATTCGGTTTAGAAAAAAATGATATTAGCAACTTCAATATCATTTTTGAAGACCTATCCATAGATACCCCACACGTATGGGTTTGATGATAAATAAATTTTTGTGTTTCAGTTCTAAGTATGGGAAACCCCAAAAATTTGTTTTTTTTTCTATTTTTGTGTCAAAACCTTAATGCTGTTCACACAATACATCTACTTACCAAGTTTCAGCAGTATAGGTCTTATAGTTTCGGAAAAAAGTGGCTGTGACATACGGACGGACAGACAGACAGACAGACATGACGAATCTATAAGGATTCCGTTTTTGCCATTTGGCTACGGAACCCTAAAATGCAGTCTAGGCGTCTTTGAGTAATGGTAAAATATACATAAAATGACCTCTGTGGACGGATTCTAATGAAACTTTTTGTTTGTTATATATCCTTAGCCTGGGAAACATATTGGGTGTAATTGATTTTGGGAAATGGAACACATGATGCAGAACCATAATAGACTAACTAAACTATAGGAAACATAAAAATGACGCCTTAGCAGAAGTTGTTTAGCGAAATATTATGTTACAATAAAAAAAAAACCCAAAGAATAATTAAGAATTACATTGCTCCATTCTCATTCTCGAGGGATTGAAACAAAGTTACAGAAGGAGTGTACCTCAGTAACAAGCGCCTAACAAGCTGAGCAGTGCCGCGTGTATAAGATACTCATTTCGCTCACACCACCTCCAATCACTGGATATTGCTCGTATCACAGATATGACTTTCTTGACCCTCATTATTAAAAGAGCAAGCAAATTTCTCTCCGTCGTATTATAAAACAAGGACTAACTTTCTATGAGGTCTAACAAAATCATCAGGTCTTTTTGTCTCCACTGCTGGAGCACGACCCTCTCTGTACTAACAGACCCATACTTGGCCAGAGCAGCCAGAGGGGTTGGAGAGATCTCACTGATGTTTATAATCTTTGTTCAGCTTGTATTTCCTAAGTCGCCTTCTACGACATACACGGGAGGACTTGGAGTGGCCCTATTCTACTCTGCCGGAAACCACACGGCACACCCGGAGTGCCACTGTTTTTTGCATGTTATCACCGCCCTAGGCTGACTATTAGCCAGTCAATATACAAAGTAATAAATCCCTGATACGAGTGCATGCAATGTTTGTCTATTTGTCATTATGTCGGTTCATCGCCCGCATGTGTACACTTCAGGCAAATAATGCTCAGCACATGTTTGATTATCACTGTGTACTCATTCAGTGTTTGGACGTAGTGTTACTTTTATTGTGTCGTAAATTATTTAATATCTCTGAATTACATACTTCTTGATGTTTATTTTAAAGTTTTAAAATTGGAATACCTAAGAGCGTTTACATTCAACGCAAGATAATTTAAAGGCATTGCCTCCACTGACAAGAGAAGATTGCTTAGATCATCTAAGTCACGAGGAGATCGTTGCAATTATCTCGCAAGACAAGACATCGATGGCTGGGCCACGTGAAGAGGATGGAAGAGGATCGTGCCACCGAAAGATCGTACACGGGGAGATCTACCGGGAAAGGCCCTTAGGTACCGCTGGAGAGATCAAACCTACAAAGACGTCGAAGCCCTCCAATAAGATATGCAGATGACGCAGGGTAGAAAACAGTAGCGTCTTCTGGTGACGGAGGCCCAAGAAGCACTTCGGGTCACTGAGTCAACGCAGTAAGTAATTCTCTCGATTTTTTTGACTAAAACTAACGTGAGACAGACATTATGAAAAATTAGTTACCAGGTTACTCATATACAGAATCAGCTACTACCTTCATGTTTCGACCTCATCCGGAGGTCTTCATCAGTGCAAATGTAACTAAACGCCCGAACACCGCACCAGCTCGCGACACAGTGATGTTAGTTGTGGATCACGCAGGGCGCGCAGGCGGCGCGAGCGATCGCCCCACAGATATAGATCTATGTCTGTGGATCGCCCTCTACGCCCACAGCGACAGTCCGGTAGATGGCGATGGTTGCTGGTTAGCTGCGTCAAGGACTCCCGTGGTTGTATTGGGAGCCTTTATTTTTTTATTCTTCTTCGCCTGCGGCTATACGTAAGTAGCCCGATAACTGTGGAGGATGTGTGATGGTAAGTGGAGGATGACCGAGCAAACGAAGCATCTCCGTTTTAGCTTCGGCAAAAATTCAATTGTGTGTCCGGATATCCAACGTCCAGTTTTCCGGCTGTTCTTGCGTACGGGTTGCATTTGCGTGCTAATTTTGTGAGCAGGTTCAAGAATTATATAGGATTTTTATGTCGATTCAGTTTTTTAAAACGGCAGTTTAAACCTTTAAAAAATAATATCATATAGCCATTTGAAATAAATTAATTTTTTTACCATTATGAAGAGACGCAACTTTTACCGTCTGATTATAAAATGCAGACTATCACTGTTTATAGATTTAAACCATTATCTGACCAAGTCAAGGTGACATTTTCAAATGAGACAGGGTCATATTACTAGATGTCAACTTGATTTGGTCGGATAATGGTTTAAACCTTGTAACAAAATTTGTCTGCGTTTTATAATAAGACGGCAAGTCTCAGAAGCGTATTGCAGAGACTGACTCGCTAGATCTATAGCTTGCAAAGCCACTAGTAAGTACTAAGTATACAACTATTATTGACCGAGCGAGCGAAGCGAGCGAGGTCTACAATTCAAGTTGGGGCCAAAAACACATTGTTTGTATGTATGTTTGTATGTATGTATGTTCCGCGATAACTCTCGAACCGTTGAACTGATTTTGACGAAATTAAGAATGCGTGTAGCAACTATTCACAGAATTTTTAAGTTCGTTGGGCATCAAAATCGGTTCAGCCGTTTTTGAGATATACGCATTTTGGTAAAAATAAATATTGCTCTATAACTTTCAAACCGTTGATCAGATTTGGATGAAAGTTATCATTTCACGAGATAGTATTACTATATTTCATATAGCATACTCATTTATTAGATTAAGCTGTTGCCCGCGGCTTCGTCCGCGTAATAAAATAAATCAATATACAAATCATATTAATATATGAAATACTTACTTAAATGATATAAGTGACCTTATCGAATAAAATATTTTTGGTGTATAAAGCAATTCTTTGAGGTAAAGTAAACTCACAAGAAATTATTTCTATACGACATTATTAGCTTATGTGCGTTGTAGAAAATGATTAAATGAAACAGCACCATCTAGCGGATTCTTGAAGAATTAATAGGCATATTATTTGCGGCAAAACCAAGATGTTATCTAAAAAAAAAAAAAAACGATTTTCGCTTATATTTATAACGATTTTCGCTTATATTTATATATTTATAAGTATCATGCTGTCGTATGATGATGATAAATTAACTTCGGATTTAAAATTTTCTATGTAACTTATTTAAGATTGCTACATATCTGCAGGCAAACTCATGCCTTGAGTTTTTTTTTAATAGACGTATTTTATTGAAACAAACTGTAATGTTTTGTTGATTAAAAAACAATAAAAAACAAAGCAATCGGTGAAAGTTTTAAGTAAATCAGTTCAGTACTTTCGGAGAAAAGCGAGATCATACATACAAATAGCAGCCCGCGGTTTTTCGTGCGGCTGTTGATGTTTTCAGTTCAGAAAATGGGTAAAAATTGGAGTCAGTAAAGGAAACATCAAAATATCTGTTGGGGGGGACCATCTTGGATCCAAAATCTGATTGCATTTTTGAGATCCGCGGGGTGCTTTATCCCCACATGCAAAATTTCAGACCCCAACGAAGTCCCAATGAGGCGTTATAAACGAAATAAGTTTAATTTTCAATAATCCAGAACCAAAAAATATTCCAAAAAAAAATTTGGATTTTTGGGGATAAAATTTTTCAGCCAAATCGGAGGCAGCTGACTTTCGGCGGGCATCTTGGATTGGCAAAAAAAAATCACGCAGCAAATTATTTTTAGTTTTGGCTTAGTTTGATTGATTGATGGCTTGTTTACTAAATTTAGCAATTTTGTTGGGCAAACTTTGCTTCAATCGTTATCGCTGCTTGTCTGTGCTTCTGTAGTAGTATTATAGTAATAATGCTACGAAATAAAAAGAGATCAGCGGCTATCAAAGCCCGCGAAGAAGCTTTACGTAGAGAGTTATAAACCAATCAGAAGCAGCAGGAGCGTCTTTCGCTACTAAAGGAATTTGCCAGTACTTTTCGTGCCACGCCCGAACGCTCCCAACGCTTGTGTTCACAGATGCAAGGGAAGTACTAGAGCACGAACTATTCCCTAAACGCTTTAAGTGCTTACACTCAATGCGTGAGCACGCTGCTGTGGAGGATCGAGAGGGAGAATCTTTACCAGAACATGGATCCCATTCTACCCATGACCCGATCGCGGAAGACAGGAAATTGCGTACATGAGCAAGTTTCATGCTCATGTACGCAATTTCCATTGACACTTGCCTGGGCAGTAACTGTGCACAAATCGCAAGAACTTTGGATAAAGTAGTCTTAGATTTTGGCGTAAAAGAGTTTGCGACTGGGCTTTTAAGTTCTAAACGTCTTACGGATATTACTTGTATTTGATCCAGGTATTGATTTAATTCGTTCGGAAAATTAAAAAAAAATAACTTCAGTAGCTCAGAATAGAAGAAGAAAGAAGGTTGGAAAATCTGAAAAAAAAACACAGTTTCACTCTAAATTTAAATTCATTCAGTAAAACGTACTATATTTTGGAATAATAATCGCGAGGTCTATGTTCGCGGCGAACCACTAGTATTTCTAAGTCAACAAAATACTCGTCGCTTACGGCTTACATATAGCTTCTTGTAAGCCAAGACCAACCACTGAACGAGCCTTCCGAAAAACGGAGAAGCTCGAGATATTTTATACCACTTGCGGTCACCGATTGCAAATTTGCAAACCCTGCCTGCGATTCCTGAACATGTGAAATCTTAAGTCCTAAATCAGGGTTCCATGATTAACAACCCAAGTGTGGACTATGAAGTTGCTTAACATGCAAAATCTATAGTCTTATCTGAAGGTTCACGTCCGTTCTACGAAGCTGCTTCGTTGCGGTTTGAATTGTCTTACAGTATCGTGAATAGGCACCTATTGTTTCGCATCGCTAGCTGGAGCGGTCACATCTCCTGATCTCACATTGTTTGAGAATTGGGACCTCGCACGATCCTAACCTGTATTCAGAATGTCTGCATTCTGAACGGCACTATACTGAAGATAGTGTCTTTAGTGTCTTCAGTGTGGTAGCCGATGATGTTATACTTGTAGATACCGCGTAGCGTAACATACCGGGTGTAAATTTAGGTATTTATATCAAATCTTTTTTGACTAAAAAGGTACAAAAACTAGACTGCATGCTAATGCATTCTCAACCAGTCAGCCTTAAGGAAAATCAAAGGTTTTATGAGATAATTATACCGCCACACATAATAATTCATCTTTTTTACTTACAAAACAAATAATTTATACAGGGTGTAAATCTGTAAACTTGCAATATTCTCAGACGTACCTATACCAATCATACTGAACAACTTTCCCCAAGGAACATAGGCCGAAATATTTTAAAAAATTGGACTTCCCATACTAAATCGATCAGCTAATTAGCAATTTTGTAAGGGGGAACAATTTTCTTTTCATAATTCAACCTTTGCTCTTTGGGAAAGTTATTCAGTATTATCGGTATCGGTACGTCTGAACATATGGCAAGGTTGATTTACAAATTGTATAGGTGAAAAATAATAACGTCAAGAGGTAATAATAAAGTGAAAAACGACGTAAATGAAATAATTTATCAAATGGTTTATCCTGTTAACGCGAATAAAGCTCATTTAATTTTGTATTAGATACTTCCTTGTTTAACTTCCTGCTTTTATCCTATTTTAACACCCACGCTAATCTTAAATTCGGAGTCTCAAAGAGATTGAGTTTCAATACAAACCCAAAACTGATTAACTCTTAAGAAATGTTCGCAAAGTAAAAGGGTAAGAATTTGATTATATTTAGTAGGTATGTTTGTGATTCTAGTAGAGAGTCGTAGATTTTACTTTGCGTGAAGGTAGACTATGTGGAATAGGGGTAACGACAAGGTCAGAAAATTCTGATTGTAATAAGGTCGTCTTTAAGATTATCAAAAATAAAATATTTTTCAGTTTATCAAAAATTCAAAAATTCACAAATATCAAAGGAGCATTAAAGTTCTGGAGTTTGCGACGTCACCGCTAAGTAAAAAATCATACCTACCTGTGACGTTATGCGATATTTAAATGCTTTGTATCTTTGTCATTTTTTGTTTCTCAGAGAAAAGAAAAAATACTTGTACAATATTTTTTAATAATCTAACCGATGGGCCAAAAGTCCTTTTCCATTCGTCATGCCTATTTTCGTTTATTTTAGTTTCAGTTAATCATGAAGTTACATTATAAAAAGTCTCTTATCAGCTTAATAACGCAATGGATATTTATCTACCTACTAGCTCATGTCTAACGCAAAATTCGGAAAAACTTAGTGCGTTTATAAATTCTAATAATAGAAAATAAGAGATTCTAAAATTAAGTATCCGTACTGACCGTCTGACCTAGTTTTCAGGAAATAACATTAACTTCCAAATTATCTAAAGACCATTTGCACAATTCTTTATCAAACTCATTAATGATATAAAGTTCTTATAATTGTATATTACGATATCATATAAACAGCACTGAGTATTATTATTATAAACTTGGTAAAAACGGCATCAATATGCGTAAAATCACGCCAGATATGTCTATCTCGTTTCCTCGTACAGTAATACGTAATATTCTATCCTGTTTCAGACGTAACAAGCCGGCAACCATATCTTTCGACTGGCCTACTGATATTGGCCGGATTTTGTGCGTTTATTTTTGTACGCGAGCATACACAGAACGCACGTTAGTTATACGAGTACCAAAAAATATTATTACGGTAAAATGCTTCTATGAAAAATCCGAATTCATAACCTTAGCCGGCTTCAAATCGCATGCGCGAGTACGTTGTCAAAATTTCCTTGTGCATAAAAAGTGACGTGTTAAAATATACTATAGCTATCTAAAGAATAATTTAGTAAAAAGTGTGATGAAGTTAGTATTTTAACAGTCAAGAAGTTGTGTTCATGTGAAGACTGATATTTGTTAAAATTTATTAAATATGGGTGATAAAAAGCCGGCTATAGGACTGGACGCTATATTAGCAGAGCTTGGTGCATTTGGAAAGTATAATATCGTAAATTACACGATTCTCTTAATACCTGTATTATTGGCGGGAATGTTTGGCTCAATATACGTCTTCGAAGCTCCAGATTTAGAGTACAGGTATGTGACAAATTATAATTTTGTTGAGCATTTGATCAATTAAATCTTATAAAATTTTTAAGTTTATTGATAATGTTTAAGGTTAGGTTAGGTTATGTTTTGGCAATTTATCACGCCACCCCTGGTAGAGAAAGCGCGCATGCGTGGACTTTAGTTTCACTGGTACAAATCGTTACCCTTCTTGGCATCAAGAAGGAGTACCGCAGGGCTCCGTTTTAGGACCGGTTTTTGAAAAGCAGTGAGGCGACAAATATTGGCATTTACTGATATTATTATTAGCTTGTTTTTAATGAGTGAGTATTTACTATGCATTCATTCATTTAAAATAATTTCGATTTCGCTAGATAACCTGTTAAAATTTGAAGATGAATAAATTATTTACCGGTATTTCTTCGCATTTATAATTATAATCAAATTAGTTTTATATGTTCAGTTGTATTTGAAAGCTTCTTTACAATTTTTTTATTCACTTATTACACGTACCTTTTATTAACCAAATACCGAATAGTTTAGGAAAATAGGAAACTGAAATCAGCAACATTGACATATTTAAAAGGATAAGCTGGTAAACATAAATTCCTTTGAAAAGCTTCTACACAATAAAATGTTCGGGGCTAAGCATTCGTCTAAAGTGAGAGTAATTGTCCCTATTTAAAAGAACAGTTAGACATTGTACGATGATCTTATGAAGCACAATTACCAACTACAAGTAGTGAATTAACTCCTATTTAAAGGGTCTCAGAGTAGTAATGTTAGTACACAATAGGTGTTTGTAATTTTTTTTAACTCGAATATCCATACTTATCCATACTTATATATAAAGCTGAAGAGTTTGTTTGTTTGTTTGTTTGAACGCGCTAATCTCAGGAACCACTGGTCCGATTTGAAAAATTCTTTCGGTATTAGATAGGTCGTTTATCGAGGATGGCTATAGGCTATATTGCATCACGCCCGCGACTTCACTCGCGTGGATAACGCGGGCTAAGCCGCGCGCTGCCTCTAGTAAAATATAACTATTTTTTTTTTTACAAGCCTTTTTTTAGTTTCACCTGTATCGTTGTCTGTCGTTCTGTCTGTAATCAAATCTTGCGAGTTTTGACCCACTTTCTGGTTTCCAATTGAGCTGAAATTTTGCCCGCTGATGTATATTGCGTGTCAATGCAATATTATAATGAAATGGATGAGTGATCTGATAATGGAGCCGGAGGATGGCCATAGTTACTCTTCAATGAAATGACGCAATTGCACCGAATTTCGGCTCGTTTGATTCAGCTTAAGGAGAGTCTTTAGAAAAAGCTTGTTTTAAAAAATATTTTTTAAAGTAATTATACTTGTTTCTGTCACCAAATCCTGTACCAAATGTATTTTTGTATATGTATCGTCAGCTACACTTACCTACCTCGTTTAGTAGATTCTGGCCACTCTCGTGATGTTGAGCGTGAAGGTGGAAAAAGCGAATCAAAATAGTGACAGGTTGCTAGCCGCATCACCTATTGATATTAAATTTCCGCCCATTCTCTTGATCGGCTTTTACGATCTGCGCACGAAGAGAAGCAGTTGGTATACTACCATCATTTTTTATCACAAATACAATTCTCTCCATCCACTGGTTGTCTGGAAGAGATCGCCTTAAGCGACAAGACCGCCCTTTGTACTTATTTAACGTAAAATTATTTCTTTCTCTTTTATTTTTTTTTCTTTTAGTGTACAATAAAGAGTTACCCTAACTAAGGTGGAAGCCTGGTATTATACCATGGATCATGTTGGCATAATATGAATAATACAGTATTAAAACATATTTCACCATATCCAACTAGATAATAAAGTTATCGATAGGTATATCTTAGTACCTGGGCGACCGAGCTTTGCTCGGTTACATCTCAAACATTCACTACATTTTTTTAAACTTGTCTAAAAACAATACAAAATAAAAAATTATATATACTTGAACATAAAAAAAAACAAAAGTAAGTCACCGAGTGGGATTCAAACCCGTAACACTCTTTCTAACGGTCCGCATCCTAAACTGCTGAGCCAAAACGGATACCGGCCGGCGCGACGAAATTAGCGACCATATTCTGCGCGGAAAGGAAAACGCATAAAAACTCGAAAACGTGCGTTTTTCCAAACATAAGACTAATCTAGATCGATTGTTTACCCCCGAAAACCCCCATATACCAATTTTCAGTTTTTTCCAAGTTTCGTTAGAGCCGTTTTCGAGATCACAGAAATTTATAAATATATAAATAAATATACAAGAATTGCTCGTTTAAAGGTATAAATAATATAAGATAAGATTTAATACTTGACTATTTTTTATTATATTGGTATTTTTACATCTCTAATCTATATACCTATAAGTATACCTATATACTTTGTTTTTCTCCTCTCTTTAACCATCATGGAAGGTTCGTCAGCTACTCTAGTATCATAGAGTCAACGTTAGTTAATAAGGACAGGAAATAATAACTGTGTCTTCCTTATACGCAACTACACGCATACATGAAGAATGACACATTAACCTACCCAAACTCATTGCAATTTCGTCTCTATTACCGCTGCATAAAGGTGCAGGAAAGGTAACATGTCCACTTGTCCTGCTATCAAATGTATAATGTGCATCAAATTAAAAATGATAATTTCAAGTTGTGTAGTGATGGTAAAGTAGAATTTATACGCATTGGCGTAAAATCTTTGCTTCTGCCACGCGTGTCGAAAGAAGCACCTGATGTAAATGTAGGTAGCACAGAATAGGCAGCTGCATCCTTTATACACAGGTTGACTGCTAAATCACATTGCATACTTTCGATATGCGCTCAGTGGTCATTTGTTCCAGATATGTAGGTAAAAAAATATAATAAAAGGTGCTTATAAGTTGTCCAAATCATCAAAAAAAAAAACAAGAAATATAAACACTCGATGAAAGCGGTTAACAGCGAGCCGAGGTAGGTAAGTAAAGCGCGGTTTCCAAACATTCCGAGACTTTGCGCTCTCTTTTTTTGTAATTAAGGGGGTACCTAAAAAAATAGATGTTTTTTATGTGAGTGTATCGTCCAATTAGGACAGTGAAAAAATCTGAATTAAATATATATTTTAATTGACTATATACCTGAAATATTGACTAGGCTCAAAACATATTAGCATATAATTTTCTCGATACAAAATAAATCCAAAGTTCCCTCTCCTTTTTCTTTATGTGAGTGCAGTACATAAAAGAAGCATGTTTTACCAGCAAATATTTGTTTAAACCAACGACCACTGATGTATCTAGGGAACAGTTAGAATAAAATTATTTAAAAAAATATATTTATAATTTATTAATATCTGGCCACTAATACGATAAAGTGCACGAAATAACCCAAGCACACTGATATCCCCTGCCTCGCTCTTCACTATGTGAAACCCATAAACTTATCCCTTTCGCAAGCGCCGCCCATTCGGCCATTCGATGTTGACGAGGTTGGACGTGTGTCCAATTTTGTCAGCCGCGAAATTATGATTTTTACGAAAGATTTCTTTAGACACACGTGATCTTTAATTTCGACCAGAGTCTTGAAGCAGTAGTGGTGTCGCGGTCTATTTTGCGCGACAAATGAATGCGCCCCGGGTTCGAATCCCAACATGTGTTTTACAATTTTATATTTTTATTCTCTTTGTTTATTAAGTAACATAGATTAGGTTTTTTTAATAACATAATCTATCAAAATATTACAATATTTTTATATTATTGTGATTTTTAGTAAGAAATTTATTATTTCTTTCTTTGATAAATCTATAACTTCTGCTAAAAACATAGTAAACACACGTCATTAATTTTAATATCATAATTAAATTTAAAAATTATCTTGTTAGCCGCGTATTATTTTTTCGAAAGATTTTTTTAGGCACATGCAATCTTTAATTTCGTCGCGTAATGCGTAATAATACTGGAATTGTGGTCCATTCTGTGCGTCATTGTGAGCGCAGCTTACAGATTCCGGGATCGAATCCTAGCACGTATCATACAATTTTATATTTTTTAATATTGTGATTTTTTGTGGGAAATTTCTTATATCTTTTTTTGATAAATATATCACTTTTGCTAAAGAAAATAGTAAACATACATCATCATTTATTGTAATATCATAATTAAATAAAAAATTGACACATTTTATAATATTTAATTGTTTTTATACTCACTTTGCATCTTACGCAGTAGGTACTTATTTGATTATAATTTGGGTGCAGATATAAAATGCCTTTACAAACCAATTTTTATACAAGTACATAGTAAAAGTAGAATTTAGAAGGTGCTGTTGTATATGTTACGGCTAGAACTAGGTGCACAGTGGCGGATTTACACATTTGCCGCCATTAGGCGAATTATATTTTGCCCCTTACCATCCTTTTTCAGTTCCTTCATGTGCAGCTTTTTCTGTGGCGAAGAATTAGTACGTATCAATCCGACGCCCTGATTACTTAAAATAAAACCTGAGAACGCTTGATTATGCCGGCCCTATTCAGGGTAGCGGTGTAGCGCGGAAGGGGAGGGGTGGTAAATATTCGATATGCCGCCCCCTAAAATTTGCCGCCCTAGGCTCCAGCCTACTCAGCCTGCTAGTAAATCCGCCACTGTAGGTGCAGCCTGCGATTGGCCGCACCTAGTTGTAGCCGAAATGATAAAGGCTAAACCTAGTTCTAGCCGAAAATAAGTAGGATACACCTAAGTGTAGCCATCTGAGACCGGCTGCACCTACTTCTAGCCGGCTAAACCTTGGCGTAGTCGCATTTCGGGTTTTAGCCATAACATATACATACCTATGTCTATTGTGTCAATTGTGTGCGCACGGCGCACCGCATAGACAATTTTGATCATGTTCTTCCCACTCCGCTCGGTAGTCGCCCGTCGCCGCGTCGCGTCGACCGAAGACAACGGCAGCGCACAGCGTTGTATTTGTTTGTCTTTCTAATTACCTACGCGTTTTGTGTTCTAGTTATTCAAATTGCAGATTTTATATTATAAATAGGAAATTATAATTACATTGGTTTTTATGATAATATCCAAACCATAAGTAAAGGCAAAGATAATATAATTACTAAGGTAAGTAAGTTTAATTAGGGTTAGGTTAGATTTCTGTAAAATATTTTGTCAAATTCTTGTGTATATAAATAACCGGCCAAGTGCGAGTCGGACTCGCGCACTAAGGGTTCCGTATCTATAAAAAACAAGTTTTTTGTATGGGAGCCCCCTTAATTATTTTTTTTATTATTACAATGAAAATATAACTAAGTATTTTGTGAATATTTCAAGTGCCTACCTGTTGCCATTATTGACATCGAGCAAAAAAGGGCAAAAAAAATCGTATTTGTTTTATGGGAGCCCTCCCTTAAATATTTATTTTATTTTATTTTTAGTAGTTGTTGTTACAGCGGCAACAGAAATACATAATTTGTAAAAATTTCAACTGTCTAGCTATCGCGGTTCTTGAGATGCCTGGTGACAGACAGACGGACAGACAGCAAAGTCCCGTTTTTACCTTTTGGGTACGGAACCCTAAAAACTAATTAATTAGGTAATCAAAATGAGAAACAAAAACAGATACTTTTCAAAAGTTAAATTGAAGCAGAAATAAGCGGCCAAGTGCGAGTCGGACTCGCCCATGAAGGGTTCCGTAGTAGCAAATAACATAATATAAAAGTCTTGTAGTATGTTTTTTTAATTTTTATATTTGATTTGATTGAATGAAAGGTAAATTGCCGTTTATGATTTATGTATGACGTATTAAAAACTACTTACTGGATCTCGTTCAAACCAATTTTTGCTGGTAGTTTTCATGATAATGAACATCATATATTTTTTTTAGTTTTATAATTCTTTTATTTTAGAAGTTACGGGGAGGGGGGGGGGGGGCACAAACTTTTTTCCACTTTGGTAGTGTGTCTCGCGCAAAGTATTCGGTTTAGAAAAAAATGATATTAGAAACCTCAGTATCAGTTTTGAAGACCTGTCCATAGATACCCCACACGTATGGGTTTGATGAAAAATAAATTTTTGAGTTTCAGTTCTAAGTATGGGGAACCCCCAAAATTTATTGTTTTTTTTTTTATTTTTGTGTCAAAACCTTAATGTGGTTCACATAATACATCTACTTACCAAGTTTCAACAGTATAGGTCTTATAGTTTCGGAAAAAAGTGGCTGTGACATACGGACGGACAGACAGACAGACAGACAGACATGACGAATCCATAAGGGTTCCGTTTTTGCCATTTGGCTACGAAACCCTAAAAACAGCTAGCACGTGAGATGAGGAAGAAGAAAACGTAAGTACTTACCTACCTAACTACCTAATACTTTACACTTATATTACAGGTACGTGAATAACTCATAATTGTATGATGTACGTACCTACATATACATACTTATATGTATGTAGCTAGCTTGACATTATTCATAATGCCCGGGTATTATGAACAATGACACGATTTATCACTTGTTCCATAACATGTACTTACATTACCTAGGCATTGTAAGTCAAAATTGACCGAGACTAGGACTATGACTTTGACTGACTTCGACTTCGGCTTTGACTGACTTTGACTTTAGATTTTACCAAGACTCTTAACTCTTGACTTAGTAGGCATCTACCCGGGTATTTACCCACGCTTGGGTATTTACCCGATATGCAACAGGTATATACCCGTATCTACCCGTTTGGGTGGGTAGATGGGGATATTTATTTAAAATTTAGTGCGTGTCCACTATTTATGTGTAGAAATGTACAAAAAAGTTATTTAATGTATAAAACAATGAAGAAAATAACAAAGATGAAAATCACGGGTGCTATTCATATTAAATATACAAATTCCATCTTGTTTGTTATCTGATTGCTTATTTTAACATGTGATTAGGTCTATAAACATACGGGTAAATACCCGGCATACTGTTTTTAGGCAACGTTATAACGAGTTGATGGGGGATCGAAGAAGTCGTCGATAAGAATATATTTTGTTGGGTCTACCTTTTATGGTAGAACTTTTTAGTTAAGAATATTATAATGCATAACAGCGTATGTTAGAAACCTCATTTCGTAGAATTTAGATTGTCATTTCTCATACATTTAGAATCCATAATTTTTAAATTAATATTCATCTTATGGCATAAACTTGATAGCTATAATAATTAAAACGAAGAATCATTATATCGCAGACAGTTCATAGCTAGAATGGCATTTTAGCATAAAATCAATTTCTAAATAAGGCAGAATCGTCATATCTTGGAGTATGTACAGTAAGAATCATCATTTGGCTTAAGGCCATACCCAAATTTTCCGGGGTCCAGTGGCGCCGCCATTTAAAATAAATCAATTAAAAGGAAACGGAGATATCATTTAAAATTGTGTCTTGGTCAAGTTCTAGATACCCATACATAGACTTAATGGTCTCAAAGTTCTACGAGATAATAAATAACATAATATCTGATTTTATTCCAGTTAAATTACATAAACATAATACACGCTTTCTACCTTGGTACACTCCAGCTCTTATCAAAATTATAAATGAAAAATTAAAATATCATAAAAAATGGAAAACATACAAGAGAAATAGTGATTTTGAGACATTTAAGTTGTTGCGCGAGAGGCAGAAAAAGGTCCAGTTGGAATGCTATGACAGTTTCATACGAGACTCTGAGAACAAAATAAAACTAAATAGTAAATGCTTCTGGACCTTCGTAAAATCCAAGAAGGCCAATTCTGGTATGCCCGATTCAATGTTCTTTGATGATAAGACAACAACAGATGGTGTTGAAATCTGTAATCTATTTAATAGATACTTTCAGTCAATGTTTGAACCTGATCGAAATCATTCAACGCAGTCTACTCATTCGGAATCTCATAAATCATCCAGTACTCTTTCTATAGGCTCTATCAATATAACTGTGTCAGATGTAGAAAAACGACCCGACGGCATACCCCCAATATTTCTGCAGAGATGTCATAAAAATCTCGCTGTACCACTAACACTGCTGTTTCAACATTCATTACGAACGGGAATAATGCCACAGATCTGGAAACAATGTTATATAACACCGATTCACAAATCCGGCGATAAACATAACGTAAGAAATTATAGACCAATATCCAAAATAAGTGCTATACCTAAACTGTTTGAAAAAATTATCTATGATAATCTTTACCCTCTACTTAGACCAATATTAGTAAACCAACAACATGGATTCGTGGATAAGAGATCTGTAAAAAGCAATCTCTGTGAATTCACACATAAAATAGCAACGTCGATGGATGAGGGCTTTCAAGTAGATGTAGCATATACCGATTACTCTAAAGCATTCGACAAAATTCCTCATTCTATTCTTGTGCGTAAATTGAGTGATCTTGGAATCCACGGCGACTTGTTGCGTTGGCTTGAATCATATTTGAGACATCGAAGTCAGGCTGTTTTGGTCAAGGGTTATTGCTCTACTTTTGTTCCGATCTCCTCAGGTGTCCCACAAGGTGCTCATTTAGCTCCTCTTCTTTTTAATATATATATTAATGATCTCATCATAATGTTTAATCATAATAATATTATTTTATATGCCGATGATATGAAAATTTTTAGAACTATAAAATCTGAATTTGATTGCGCCGACCTGCAAAACAATTTAAACACCCTAAATGAATATTGCAAACTTAACGGTCTTCACCTAAACACAGGAAAGTGTAATATAATTACATTTACTAGGAAACTAAAACCAATACTATATAATTATAAATTAGATAATGAATCACTTAAGCGTGTTTCTGAAATAAAAGATTTAGGGGTAACCTTAGATTCCAAACTTACTTTTAATTCTCATGTCATTAACATTACAGCAAGAGCTTTTCGTATGCTGGGCTTTATTATTCGAATTGGGAAAGACTTCAAACTTTGTTCGACTATGATTCTACTTTTTAATTCATATGTAAGGTCGATCTTAGAATATGCGTCAACGGTTTGGAGTCCGCAATATAAACTGTATATTGACAGCATAGAAAAAATAAATACAAAATTTATCAAACACCTTAAATACAAATCGTCACGCTATGGTTCTGATCTCAATCCAAGGATTGATATAGACATGACACTAATGGATCGCCGCATTCAAAGAGATCAAATGTTTTTATACAAAATTTTGAATAATCAGGTAGACTCTCCCTTCCTCTTAAGTTGTATAAACTTTAAATGTCCCCGTATTAACTCACGTCATCATAAGTTATTTGTTTTGCAAGATACCCACACAAATTATGCAAGTAATATGTTTTTGAAAAGAGCTTGTAATTGTTACGATATGTTGTTTCAAGAACTGGATCCCTTCATTCTCTCACCTGCTTCATTCAGAAATGGGCTGAGAAGAATACTATCAACAAAGGTGTAGGATATATCGCTATAATTGTTTGATGTATACTTTTAGTTTAGTTTAATTCTTCTTTAACTTATCTTCTTAGTGACCTTTTTATGTAGTTCCTTTACACTGCTCAAAACGTTATGCGTTAGTTATTAGTGGAAACTTTACTGATGTATGTTTAAGTAGTTAAGTTATATCTGTTTGTACAAGGCTATTGTTTGTTTCCCAAATAAATAAAAATAAAATAAATACCCATTTCAAAGTATTTTTTAAACTATTATTTGTAGTTTAAAGTGAGAACGTGAAGCTTTTCTACGCACATTTGCGAAAAACGGCCACTTTTAGCTAATGTGCGTAGAAAAGCTTCACGTTCGCACTTTAAATTATAAACAGTAGTTCATAAAATAGTTTTAAGGGTTATCTAGGGCTTGACCAAGACACAATTTTGAATGATATCTCCGTTTCCTTTTAAATGATTTATTTTAAATGGCGGCGCCACTGGACCCCGGAAAATTTGGGTATGGCCTTAAGTGCTCATATTGTAGATAAGGTATAGTAAGAAAAATGTGTATTTCATGATAGGTACTGTAACAAATTAATTGCAACCGTTTTTTAACAAACTTAACCTAAACTCCACGGCAAAATTGTTTTTGTGTCTGTGTTACTTTCGCCCTAACTTGAGTCGCTCGCTCGCTCATGTGTTGGTCACAGGAAACCTAACAAACCTAACGTACACTCCACGGCAAAGTTGTTTTTGTGTGTGTGTCTACTGATCGAAAATTTTGCAATCCGTTACAAGAAAAAATATAATTTCAAAAATTTATATAAAAAAAGGAGGGAGTACCGGCAAAAAAAATGCTTGGGGGGGGGGGGGGGGCATATCACTATACTCAAATTCGGGTAGCACGTTTCTAATGTTGAGCCCGTGCCGTGGTGTAGTCACAGTTCTAACATAACCTAATCTATATTTTTGCCCTAACCGAGTAAACTCTGAATGCTATTTTGTGTAGATTGTAATG
This sequence comes from Acrobasis consociella, assembly GCA_963555685.1. Taxonomy (NCBI): domain Eukaryota; kingdom Metazoa; phylum Arthropoda; class Insecta; order Lepidoptera; family Pyralidae; genus Acrobasis; species Acrobasis consociella. Next base: position 18,527,018 of record OY743108.1, read on the forward strand.
ATTATGGTTTTCATTATTCCCTGTATTCGAAAAATATCATAGTATGAAAAGGCTGTCTACCTTGTGGTCGCACATAACCTAACCTATATTTTTGCCCTAACCGAGTAAATTCGGAATGTTTTTTTTATGTTGACCAACAATATTATCGAATTTAATGTTCTATTAAATAAGATTCTGCCAAGTATGTTATGCCAAATGAAATTCGGAGCATCAAGATTCTGCCAGATAGATGGTACCCATTTTGTTCTGAGACCAACCCCGAAATCAGTAGTTTTGACTCTTGGATGAGCAGTCAAAGATACCTACTCTCTATATATGTATGAGGGTGCTCATATATTGACAACGCATTTGATGTCTGATTGCTCATTTTAACATCTAATTAGGTCTAAAAACATTTGCCAGCAAAAAATATAAACTTACACCGGTCAATTTGTATATTCTCATACAACGGGTAGATATGGGTAAATACGCGGCATACTGTATTGTGGGAAATGTTATAACAAGTTGATGGGGGATCAAAGAATTTGTCTATACGAATATCTTTTGTTCCGATACCAACCCCGAAATCAGTAGTTTTGGCTCTTAGATGAGCAGTTAAAAATCTACTCTCTCTGTATGTTTGAGGGTGTTCATATATTGACATCGCATTTTATATCTTGTTACTCATTTCACCACTTATAAATATGTCTTGCGCACCTCCCAGCAAAAAATGAGTATAAGTCAAAGAAGCCTACTTTCAAAGTATGATTAGTATGGTGGTTTCATATACTTTTAAGTCAGATTTGACGTCTACCTGCATTTTAAACATATTATAAACTTAATTGCAAAGTCATCTATATTGTTCACGACGAAATAAATAACTAGTACCTAATGTATATAGTTGCCCTTTTTTATTGTTCATTTGTAAGAATAAATATATATTTGAATAAGTAGAATAGGTAGGACTAGGATAAGATGTGAAATGTATATAAGTTTAGTAATGGAGAAATAAAGAGTATTTTGTTTTTGTCTTTTACTGTTAGGTACCTTAGACCCAAGCTAGGATAGCTAGCTTTGTTTGCAAGAGAAAAGTAACGTAAGATAGGTACACATTAGAAGTGGGTACTTCATACCCACTTATACAGACAAATAGGTACACTATCTTGTATATAAGTAAATAACACTTGATTTAAAGTACATAAAGCTTACATGGGTCTAAAGAAATAGGATGGTGTGATTGCTCGCATGCATAATAGTGGCATACGTGACCAACTCACGAGTATATCGGTCGAAATTAATGGATAATTACAAATTATTTGTCAGAGTTATATCAACATAATAATATTAATCTTTATCCAAATAAATGTGTTATTAAGTAAGAGTAATAAACGGTGAACAAAATTGTCTTTGACATCACCTAATTTCAATAAACATCTTATAAGATAATACAATTTTAAAATAACTCCACGCGGACGAAGTCGCGGGCAGAGCTGGTTACTCATAACATTCAATCTACCCACCAAATGGGTAGATACGGGTATTTATCGGGTATTTACCCAATGTACCGGGTATATTCCCGAATGGGTTAGACTGGGTATTTAACTATTTACCCACCGCCCATCTCTATGAGCCTTGACTTTTGACTTTGTGATGGTATTGCACTGTTATTCCATACCACCTAACTTCCGTGACTGATTCAGGGTATGAAATAGGTATATCACAAACATATAATTTCATGCATTGCCTAACAGTTATTCAGGCGTTGTAGATAAACATTTCGTAGGAAATGAATTTAACGTAAGTAACGGATCTAGTATATTGTTATGGATGAAGTGATAAATTAGACATTGTAATAAATGTCCGCGCCGTGTGAAAAATGCCTAATATGAGGAGGCAGTTGTGGTAAAAACTTTTAAAATTATTAAATAGTCCGGGCAATATCATAATACCTAGCCTAGTGAAGAATTAAATTTCGACCTAACAAGTGCAACGAAGGGTGGACTATTGGTTAGGTAGGTGTATTGTTTTTACAATGACAGTTATTGCATATCTGCGAGATAGGTTCGATCCTTACCGATAAATGTTTCGTTTTTAGGGTTCCGTAGCCAAATGGCAAAAACGGAACCTTTATGGATTCGTCATGTCTGTCTGTCTGTCCGTCCGTATGTCACAGCCACTTTTTTCCGAAACTATAAGACTTATACTGTTCGCTTACAAATATTTTTCATCAAACCCATACGTGTGGGATATCTATGGATAGGTCTTCAAAAATGATATTGAGGTCTCTAATATCATTTTTTTCTAAACTGAATACTTTGCGCGAGAGACACTTCCAAAGTGTAAGTAACTTCTAAAATAAGAGAATGATAAAACTAAAAAAATATATGATGTTCATTACCATGAAAACTACCAGCGAAAATTGGTTTGAACAAGATCTAGTAAGTATTTTTTTTAATACACACGTCATAAATCATAAATGGCAATTTACCTTTCATTCAATCAAATCAAATAAAAATTAAAAAAAAAAAACATACTAAAAGACTTTTATATTATGTTTTTTGCTACTACGGAACCCTTCATGGGTGAGTCCAACTCGCACTTGGCCGCTTATTTTTTTTATTATATTATGTGGATATTAAGTTTGTAAGTAGGTATAAAGTGAAAAATCGCGCTAACAATTTTTTTTAGGGGAAGGGAGTCATTAATTGATGATTTTTTTAAAGATTTGTTTGAATGAAGTGGCATCCAATATTTCGAATACGTAATTCATTATAAAATGTCTATATAAAATATAATACTTTTCTGTCAATTTTTAATATACATAATATATATATATATCAAATTCTTGTATATTTTAGATCTTTTTATCAAATACGAAAAGATTTAGGAAAATATTTTGAATCATAACTTTAATTTACGCCATCTATCACAAAATTTTCGACGTCTGTTAACGACTTATCACGTTCGGTGTCGGTTCTGATAGATTTACGGAGATGGCGCCACTATCTTTCGATTCAATAAAAGAAAGCCAGCGAAAATGAGAAAGCTATATCGGAAACCACGACTGGAGACGAAGCGGGGAAGGAAGGCGTGGCTTGTGATTAGGTATTTTGGAGTCATGACTGCCCTTAATAAGTATTTTGTTGGTTACATATTTTATTGGCACTACGTGTGATCATGATTTATAATTATAATGTCCTTAAATATGACGTGTAATTTACCATTCAGCATGTATACATATAAAAAAACTATTTTTGACGTTACGTGTGATGATAATTTATAATGTCCTTAAATATGACGTGTAATTTACCATTCAGCTTGTATACATATAAAAAAACTATTTTTGACGTTACGTGTGATGATAATTTATAATGTCCTTAAATATGACGTGTAATTTGCCAGTCCGCCTGTACACATATACACAAACTTTATATTCAATACTACCATCAAAAGTCTGCCCTATTAGCGCTCTTGCAGACAAGCGAAAGTATGCCCGCGACACCTGTCGACAACCGTCACCGGTTATCGGCGACCGTCGCCAACCCAAAAAGCCATAAATGACCGCGCGACCGTATATACAAAAACTTTATATTAAATACTGCAATCACAAGTCTGCCCCATTAGTGTTCAGACTAGCAAAGTATACCAGCGACACAGGTCGGCGATGGTCGACAACCGTCGCTGTCAACCTGTGTAGCGCGACGGTCAACCGACTGTCGCAAATGGTCGCGTGAAAGATGATAATCTGTCACAAACTGTCCAAAACTGCCGCGCGACCATCGGTAATAGTCGACGATAACCGGCGACGGTTGCCGACAGGTATAGCGGGCATACTTTCGCTCGACTGTAAGAGCCCTTAGAGATAAAGACGAGATATGTAGGGCATGTATAAAGAGATTGATGAGTTTAGATGATGAGCATCGTAGCAAGTGGAAGTCCATAGTCTCTACCTACCCCTGTGGGAAACAGGCGTGATATTATGTATGTATGTATGTATGTATGTAGTGTATAGTACACGAAATATTAAGTGGCTATTAATTACATAATACTCCAAATTCAGCAAAAAAAACTCATATTCGAAACATCTCCTTGATAATGACTTCACTCCCATTCAGTTTGGTATCCCATCTTATCGAATAGGTAAATATGTGATGAAGCGTGAGAATCTCCTATTGCATTCAGCCCATAATTTTCAAAGCTCGCTAAATCAAGTAAATTGAAAAGCAACGGCTGCATGTTGGCACCACAAATTGTAGAGAGCTACAGATGTGACACTTTTGTCGAATGGCCTAGCTAATGCTCTAGGCCAACTTAGTAAAAACTATATGCACAGTACATCTACTGCCGTGTAGTTTCCGGCAGAGTAGAATAGAGTTACTCCAAGTTCTCCCATGGATGTCGTAGAAGGCGACTTAGGGAATACAAGCTAAACAAAGCTTATAAACATCAAAGACCTCTCCAACTCGTCTGGCCAGCGAGGAGAGTATAGGCCAAGTACTCTGGCTGTTCTGGCCAAGTATGGCTCATATAGTACAGAAAGGGTGGCGCTCCTGTAGTAGAGGATGATGACAGTACATCTACTAAGTTGCTTAAGTTGGCCTGCAATATCATTCAGCCCATGATTTTCAAAGCTCGCTAAATCAAGCAGATTGAAAAGCAACGGCTGCATGTTGGCACAACAAATTGTACAGGGCTACAGATGTGACGCTTCCAAGGAATGGTCTAAGCCAACTTAGTTGCAACTATTACTAACTATAAGATGTCACAAAATATACTGAAACTATTTTTGACGTGATAACGTCTTTAAAATCGTTTTAGTCGGGTGACATGTTCAGAAACTTGTGTCACACCAAAACCTCACGAGCGATCTCCCGTCTCATCTCGAGCGCTGCCAGTCATTCCGTGAAACGACGTTATCACGTAAACATCTCGATCGTAAACCTACTTTACAAACAACCAATTTTTTAAGGGTTAATTCTGTCCATTATACTGAACAACATTTCCCAAGGAACACGTATCGAAATATGAAAGTAATTTTTAGCCTCCCATACAAGCTGACCGATCAGCTGATGCAAGTTTTTATAGAAAGCCAAAAATTATTTTTCATATTTCGACATATTATGTTCCTTGGAGAAAGTTGTTCAGTAGGACGGACTTAATTCACCCTTAAAATAGTTTCAGTATAATTTTTTACACTTTATATGCACGTTGACTTTTCATTGGTATCGGAAAAAGAAATAATGTATAGTAAATAAATTCCTCTATCCACATACTTAATCCAAATTTGTGTATGACTTATAATAAAAAAGTTACGAAAATTATTTCGATCGAGACCACATAGTTATGCCCATTCAAACTGCTGCGTGCGGTCGATGACCTCCGGCCGTGCGGCCGGCGGCGCGCCTAGCGACCGCACTACTAATTAATCTCATGATTTTACTTTCGAGTTTTAGTTAACATTCTTTTTTTCTGAATTTTTATTTTGACTAGCATATTAAATACAAAATCACCGTGTATGCACAGTTCATCTACTACAATGGCCTACATTAGTACCTACTAAATTGATTTATACTACCATTCAGTCCATGATTTTCAAAGCACGCTATATTAAACAAATTGAAAAGTAACGGCGGCATGTTGACTCAACCAATTGGAGATAGCTACAGAAATAACACTTTCAACTAATGCTCTAGCTAATACTTTGGCCACCTTAGTAGCAACTATATGCACAGTACATCTACTAAGTTGGCCTACATTAGTACCTTCTAAGTTAGCATCAAGCAAATTGAAAAGTAACGCCTGCATGTTGGTACAACATATTGTAGTATAGTACAAAGTGTAGTAACGTAATACTTCCAACAAACGCTCTAGCTCAATTTGCTTGTCCTAATATACCTTTTAAGTTGGCCTACCAGTAAGTCTAAAAAAAAAGATGTCACAATAGACCTTCCAGTAGGACCTAGGTGACATATGTCGCGTGTGGTGGCGAAATACGCCTAAAATCGACCTCCTTAGTAATGCAAACCAATTTGTACAGGAAGTGTAAAATATATTATTTGAATTTTAAACAGAATTAGGGACTAAATTCACTTTTAAAATTTATGGTGTCATCACACATCAATAGAAAATAAACTTTAAAAAAACCATATATATTTCATGCATTCCCAATCGCTTCTCGTAAGTCTGTCACTCTACCAACTTCATTCAAGTTAATTCAGTCGTTAACAAAAATAATAAATTCATTTATTTCAGATTTATTATATTATTATGTATGTCAAAATGCTCTGTCTGCCCCATTAGGGATAAAGACGTGATAGTATGTATGTATGTATTATGTATGTCAAAGATCCATACATGATACACTTATTAATAAACTCTAGTATTTGAGCAAAAAAGTAACTAGTGTTTTCTTTTGTCTCCAATGCAGGAGCATGACCCTCTCTGTACTTCTAGAGCCAAACTTGGCAAGAGCATAATCATACTCATTTATTTTGTCAATCACAGCCTGTGATTGACAAAATAAATGATTGCTCAAATACTAGAGTTTATTAATAAGTGGATCTTTGACATACATATAATGAATGGGTGATGTGTAGCGTGTGTGTGTTTAGTCAGTTGCAACCAGAACCTTAAGATCGAGATTTAGGATACTGCTGGCGCCATCTCATATGCTTATTGTAAACTATGTTGTCGGTTGTCACTTTATTATTTGTAGTTGTAGTTAGTCGTAGTGGCGTAGAGGTTGCCACAGGTGTTAAGTACAGAAGCAACCCAAAGATATAGAATCTACGTATTCCGAAGAAGATATAGAATATATAGAAAGAGAGAGAAGATATATACATACATACATACTATCACGTTTCTATCCCTAATGGGGCAGACAGAGCATTTTGGGTCTTGCGGTTCTATGCAGAGCCCAGGGCCGTAGGACCCAAAAGCCACTATTAGCGTCATGGTGGGCGAGAAGTTGGAAAAGCAATCAATACAGTGATGGGTTGCTAGCCGCATCGCCTGTTAACATGATTTGCATTTTTGCCCATTCCCTCGATCGGCTTTTGCGATCTGCGTGGAAAGAAAAGCAGCTGGTACATTCTAAGTTTTTTTTTATTTCTCCCAGACCAGCATGGGAGAAGATATATAATATAGTATTAATAATCCCTATTTCTATAATACTGTATTTTGTGGTTGCACTCGGCGCCTGTACCGATTATATTAGCATACATTTGCATGGCGGGTGTATCATACCGTGACACTCTGATATTTTGGTGCTGCAATACTGTCTAATCACCTATTCCTGGGTTGATTTAGAAATGGTATTAATCCAGACGACCTCTGTGGCTTAGTGGTCATCATGCCACGCTGTCACACCGGAGGTCCCCGTCCAGGACAAGACTCCATCGGAGATCGGTTCGTCGTGCTATGTGTCAATTTCTATAATACTGTGTCCGTATACCAAATCATCACTATGGTAAGGGATTATGTTTTTAAAACGCAATATTTTGTTTCAAGAATTTTTTGATAAGCTAGGATCGAGTGCTAGGTTTATTCTGTGTCAAATCAAGTACGCATGGCGAATTTAATCGATTTATTTCGTTCCACTTAGTAATAAAGAAATTGCGAATAAATTTTGCCTACCTAGAATTTTAAGACAAACAATTAGATACGTAAATTGAAATAACCGGCCAAGTGCGAGTCGAACTGCCGAACGAAGGGTTCCGTACCATTCTATAAAAAATCATGTTTGTTGTACCTTAAATACTTATTCTTTTTTTATATTATTTGTTTTAATAGCGACAAATGTAATACATAATTTGTGATAAGTGAAAATTAGAATAGACCACTACATTAAAATTATTTTGTATCTCCTTTGAGAATCACGGGTCTTTTTACCCCGGTCCTTTGAGAGGCTTGCGTGGGGATACAGATACAACACGTAGAGGCCCTTTGGAGAAGTTGTTGTCATGTGGCGCTCCCGCCAAAACCTATTCCTGGATATACCTATGAAAGGTGTTGGCAGAAGAAAAATCTATGGCATGTAAAAGGAAAAGGTTTAAGGGTTATGGAATGAATTTGGGATGGACTGATACTGGGTTATTGCAACAGAAACGTCACCTGCCATAATCATGATTACTGACTATTATAGGCAGGTGATGGCTTGCCGCCCACTAGATGGGCCCCTCAAACGCACCGGCAGTAGTTGCCGGCAAAGGAGCAACACCGGTGCGAGCGACTCAGAGGTGTCGAGAGGTGTGCTTTCTTCGAAGTTACTCGCGTCGTTATGCCCTTTAACACTTCCACCCCTGGAGCAACAGCTCTGACGACTCCTCTCTGCACAGCCAATTAATGCAATGCAGAGCTGAGAGCCCTGCGAGCCCTCTTGGGTCTCCATCCCGACCGATGAAGACGCGTCGGGGACGAGGGATCTGACCGGCTCTCTGGAGCACTCGGGTCCGTGGTGTCGTTACTCACCAACAGCTCGCTACAAGCTGCCCTGCGGGTATAAAATTATTAGTACCTGGGCGACCGAGCTTTGCTCGGTTACATCTCAAACATTAACTACATTTTTTTAAACTTGTCTAAAAACAATGCAAAATAAAAAATTATATATAAACTTAAACATAAAAAAAAACAATAGTAAGTCACCGAGTGGGATTCGAACCCGTAACACTCTTTCTAGCGGTCGGTATTTTTAACCGCTAAGCTAAAAACAAGGCGGTCGGCGCGACGAAATTAGCGACCATATTCTGCGTGGAAAGAAAAACGCATGAAAACTCGAAAATACGATTGTTTACCCCCGAAAACCCCCATATACAAATTTTGAGCGAATTCGTTAAAGCCGTTTTCGAGATCACAGAAATTTATAAATTTATATATAAATAAATATACAAGAATTGCTCGTTTAAAGGTATAAGATTATTTTTATTCGCAAGAATGAAAGAAAGTGTCAGTTTAGTGAAACATAACACTAATATTATAAAGGCGAAAGTTTGTGAGTGTGTGTGTGAGTATATGTTCGTTACTTCTTCACGCGCAAAGGGCTGAACCAATTTTGATCAAATTTGTTTGTTTTGAACGTGTTAGCCTATATTTTATATGCTACTTAAGGCGCGGGTAACATCGCGAGGCGTAGCTAAGCATAGCAGTAAGATATAATGTCAGGTAAAAAACAAAAAATACCGTTTTATTTTACGCTGGTTTTTCAAAAATGATGAAGATTTATTTCAAACCATTGGCAAAAGTTTCAAAAATACAGTGTAATAATTTTTCAACGGGAACGTGAGCGGTGACAAAACTACACATTTTGTGTTCCGCCGACTCCTTCGTTCTAAAATAGATCTCCTGGAAGACCTGAACATAAACCATGAGAGCTCAGCAGTTTCAATTCACGTTGATCCCAGTTATTGTCTCAGCCTCTATAGAATGCCGTTGAATTTACATTGTAGCCGATGCTATTGAAGTTTCCAGGAACTTAAAATCTTTAGTGCAATATTTTGGTTTTTAACGATGCTGCATGACACCTTCATACTGCTATCAGTTATCCACCTAATTTCTTCATCATTATATCCAGTTCGCTTTTTGAAACTAAATTCTAAACATGTTCAAATTCTTGTCACATTCCATAATCCAGTAGAAGACACCAGGTCAAATCAGACACTAAACGTCAAAACAAACATTTATAAGATTCGTATGAAATACAAAAGCGTGATGACTTGCTTTTTTGAAGTCAAATAGTGTTCATAATATAGTTTTTATGCATTAACAAATTTAAAATTTTGTTGAAAATGGATATTATTAAAGAAAAGTAAGTAACACTATTTGGTGACGTTTCATTGTATGAACTGTATCGAAAAAAATATTTTTGACCCAGTCATCTACCCAATCCACCATCTACAACAATAGTTATATTATACGCAATTTTTGCATCTTGAAAAATTACACGTCTACTATCATCATCATCATCATTTCAGCCGCATAACGTCCACTGCTGGACATAGGCCTCTCCCAAAGATTTCAAAAATGACCGATCAAGAGCGGCCTGCATCCAGCGCTTTCCAGCGACCCTGGTCAGGTCATCTGACCACCTTGTAGGTGGGTGCCCTTTTTGCCCCATCGGCCATCGGTTCGTCGCGCTATGTCTACTATATATAATGTCTACTATAAGAATAAACAATTATTAAAATGAGTTACCGGGTTACTCACGTATAGAGTCAGCTACTGCCGACATGTTTCGACCTCATTCGAAGATCTTCATCAGGACGAATGTGACTATAGGTCCGTACATCTCCTAAGACCAAGTAAGACCTCACGTTAGTTTTAATCAAAGAATAAACAAACAATCCTACTCAGAAGCATTATCTTTTCTTCCGATCAAGCTAATCAATGTACCTTTGAGATCAGACGTCTAGATTGATTTGGGGCTAGTTATTGTAACCCTAAATAAGACATTTTATTAGGACCAGGGATAATAATTCTAGGAAATGCTTGGGAAAGTACACAATACGGGGGATCAGCGAACTTGGAGAATAATAAATATACAACGTAAAAGCGACATAATAAATCAAACCACGGGCTATACTATATAATATAATATATAGTATAATAAATTTAAAATAAAAGTAAAAAATGAAAAAAGAAATTTGACCCTACGAAAGTGAGCAGCCATCCATCCAAATGGAACTAGTGGGAGAAATGAGTTGCACTTGTTCCATAGAATAAAAACGCAATGGTACTAGTGGGAATCACCCTACCCGTGGACCCACCGGCTAGAGCCACTGGCGGGTCCACAGGTATTTTTTTCCCCCTAGACTCACTACTACTACACTACTAGACTAGATCCTGTTGCCGTTCCCGTCATTCGCTAGAGCGAAAAAGAGCGACGGAATGCATTGCCCCTTTCATATACTAGGGATTGAATTTTGAAAAATCTTGAAACATATTCTTATTTACCGCCAAGAGTATTCCTGCGAAGTTTCGAATAAAATGGTCTTATTAATCTTGTTTCTCCATACACACTTTGGACCCCCGTTTCTCCCTTAACCCTTTGAAAAATCCTTTTTTAGTGCACCCCTAGACCTTATAAGGAACCTATGTGCTATCTTGGAGTCTCTAGACATAGCGGTTTTGCATGTGCCTTGATAGATCAGTCAATAACTTTTGCCTTTTATATATTTATACATATAAACAGTAAAAAAATGTGTTTGTAGATTAAATATATTTCCAAAAAAAATTAGGGGCGATGCAGGACTAGTACCTAATAAAGTAAGATCTTTTTAAATGTCTGTCTGTTTGTACCGCCAATCACCGGAAATACTGGACGGATTCAAATAAAACGTTTTCTGTTATATAGCTGCTAAGCCTGGGAAACATAGGGTAATTGATTTTGTAAAATAGAACACCTGATGCGAAACCATAATGGTCCAGCTAAACTATAAGAAATATAAAAATGCCTTAGAAAGGTTGTTTAGCCTGATGAGCACTTTCCGGAAACTTAAAGTCCACGCGAACGAAGTTGCGGGCTTCGGCTAGTATACACTTACTTACAACACAGAATAAATAACTAACATCTTATGTATCTACACAGTTGCATATCATTACTATGCAAATCCGGGCGTGCGGTAACGCAGTGAAGACAAGCAAACAAGCTCTGATCCCAGAACCCTTGTCGAGGGAGATAACACCAAGTTTCTATATCACATTTGCATTTTATTTGCTTAGGTGTATTTAAGTAACAAGAAAATAAAGTATGTTACTACTATATTATATCACGTCAAAAATACTGAAACTATTTTAAGGAAGAATTCGATCCATGATAAGTTTAGGTAAATGTTATTATTTGGTGACATATTGACAAACTATGACGAGAATGTAAACGTAGCCTTTCAGTATTTAAACCAATATACAACGTGGAAGGGATATACCACTATAGTATAATGAAATTAAAATAACAGACAAAAACTAAAAGAATATTTCGTCATTCCCATATATTTCCCGGGCGACTGCACACTTTCGTTTGAAAACGTCGATTTTTTTTAGTTTTTGTTTGTTATTTTTTATTACAATATACTATAGTGATTTAATATAGCCCGTGGTTTAATTTATTACGTTAATGATCCCTCCGTGGATATTGAGACCATTAAAAGTATAAAAGCTCTGCAAGAAATTGATAGTAAAAAACATGAATCATTAAATAAACTACCATTCTATCACTATACATGAATAATTTTTCCAAACTAAAAACACGATCTGATTTTGATAAAATTTATATTGGACCACCTTGCATGTATAACAATTTCAAATAAAAAAATATTTTTCCAAATTGGTCCAGAGTAATCGGTGAACATAGGTACATAATTTTAAAAAATTCGGCCTAGTGCGAATCGGATTCGCACATTAAGGGTTCCTTACCATTAACTATAAAAAAATGCGTTTGTTGTATGGAAACCCCCCTTAAATATTTATTTTATTTTGTTTTTAGTATTTGTTGTTATAGCCGCAACAGAAATACATAATTTGTGAACATTTCAACTGTCTAGGTATCGCGGTTCTTGAGATACAGCCTGGTGACAGACAGACGAACAAACGGACAGACAGCGAAGTCTTAGTAATAGGGTCCCGTTTTTAGGATGACAGACGGACAGACGGATAGACAGTGAAGTCTTAGTAATAGTGTCCCGTTTTTAGGGTGACAGACGGACAGACGGATAGACAGTTATTTTTTCGTCAGTTAAAAATAAGAAGCTTTCCTAGAACCATCAATATATCCAGAGATAATCCAATAACACTAATTTCTGTAATAACGATAAATTCCGAAAAATGTGTATTCAGTATTGATATAATGCTAATGTAATTAATATTAGACGATGTCTGTGTTTGATTGATTACGAAGAGGCTGTTGTTGATATGTTGATGCGTAATTCATGAGTTAACAGCGGAAAAAAAACAATTTAGAATTCAAATAAGTATTTAGCATTAGACCTTTACAGGCACCTTTATACTCGTCAGTAAGTATAATTTACATTACGTGTAGTGTATATATATATATATTTTAATTATTTATTTATTTATTACATTTTAGGAAGACTTACTGCTATAATACAGATTATAAAGAAACAATAAAAATAGAAAGCCATTTACAAGTCTCCACAAGTAGAAATTTAATTTATTTATAAGAAAAACTAGCGATACCAGCGCTTAGCAATGACCGATAAAGAAGAAGAAACGCCGAAAGAAACTCATTTTCACAGTGTAGACCGCCTTCTTTTTGTTTTTTATTATTAAAACTTATAATATATTCTTCATACTTCATACATGTAATGCTTATGAAAAAATTAAGAAACATGATCTAATTAATAAGAAACACAAAGTAGTCAAAAAAGCAAAGCCGAGCTGACTAGTCCCTCCCGGCAGCACCCGCTTACGAGTGAACGCACGGATCAGCCATCGTTAACTCAACCATATTGCATATTTGAAGAGGGAATCCAACGACCGGAGCACGACTTAGTTATTTTGGCTCATGTATATACTTGTGTACCTGTACTTGGTGCCTACATTTAAAAGCTAGGGTTTTTTCACAACGGTCACAACTATCTTTTGGCAGAGATATTTGTTTTGACAACTGCCATGCATTATTGACAACTGGGACCAACGACTTTACGTTCCTTCCGACGCATGGAGAAGTTCTAGAAAATTTCATTTTGCAGAGATAATTTGGAGAATTATTCCATGATCATATCCAATTTGCACACTACAAGTCTTTCCCTAGCCGTGTAGTCTCCAGCAGAGTAGAATAGGGCCACTTCAAATCTTTCTGTGGATGTCGTAGAAGAAAACTTAGGAAATACAAGCTAAACAAAACTTATAAACATCATGACACCTCTCCAACCCGTCTGGTCAGCATGGAGAGTGTAGGCCAAATTCTCTGGCTACTCTGGCTATGTATGGCTCTAATAGTACAGAGAGGGTCGTGCTCCTACAACGGAACCACACGGACTAAGAAGACCAGAAGATGAAAAAAAAGAATCGCTTCCTCTTGTAACCGACACCGAAGTATAGTTAGTAATGAAGAAGAATCGTACAAATTGTCTGTAATTAAGTATGAATCTGATTACCTACATGTAAAGTCTGTTCTCCGAAGTTGATAAATATTAAAATAATTCGTCTCCGACTAGTGACTGTCGATTAAATATCGTTGTTGGTAACCGCGGCCCGAACAAGCGAGCGGACACGGCGTCCATAATAATTAAATCTCGTTCTGGAATGCGCTTCGAATGAGCCGTTTGGGTATTAATGAAAATACAGGTAAGTTTTTAAATAATAAGCAGGCCGCAATTTGTAATGAGTTAAGAAGCCCTGAATTTATTAATACTCTACGAACAGACGTTGAATGGCTATAAATTATGCCGCTCTTTATTTTTTTCTTTCTTTACCAGTCTACTGTAGAAACTCGATCTGCTATTGCTCAATTTGCTTCAAAGATCAAAATTTTTTTCGTATGTTTTAATTTGTTTTGAGATTTGCTGCATCTACGAAGGTGATAAAAATAAATATTTCATATTGTATTCAAAATGAAATATTTATATATCTTGATTCCCCTTCGCTATCTTCACGCCTGACATTACGTACATATTCTCTTTCTTCACCTTTCTTTTTTTGTTTTAAATTTTATGAATAACTCTATTACTATTTAGGCTACGCGACTTTGGAATGCCTTGCCCGAAGACATCAAAAGTATCTTTAATAGTTATCTGTTCGATCAAGAAAAAGTCAACACGCACCTTTTCGTTAATTTGTTGCAGCAGAACTAGTCAGTAACGTCATAAAACAATCTAAGATATTAATATCTTAGATTGTTTTATGTTATGTATTGGTAGATATATACATCCATACATACTATCACGTCTTTATCTCTAATGGGGCAGACAGAGCATTTTGAGTCTTGTGGATCTAAGCAAATAGAGCCCAGGGTTTCAAGACTCAAAGGCTACTTTTAGCTTGATGTGGTAGATATATATACTTTAATAATATGTACGTATATTTATATAGTGTATCTTAAAGTGCCTATCGGTCGTAAATATGTCCTTAAGGCTGACTTGTAAAAATGCATTAAATTAGCATTATACCTTTTGTACCATTTTGGTTAATAAAATTTTATAAATACATTGCTCTTTCATTTATTGTTGTTTGTTTTTAGGGTTCCGTAGCCAAATGGCAAAAACGGAACCCTTATAGATTCGTCATGTCTGTCTGTCTGTCTGTCCGTCCGTATGTCACAGCCACTTTTTTCCGAAACTTTAAGACCTATACTGTTGAAACTTGGTAAGAAGATGTATTATGTGAACCGCATTAAGGTTTTGACACAAAAATAGAAAAAAACAAAAAATTTTGGGGGTTCCCCATACTTAGAAATGAAACTCAAAAAATTATTTTTCATCAAACCCATACGTGTGGGGTATCTATGGATAGGTCTTTAAAAATGATATTGAGGTTTCTAATATCATTTTTTTCTAAACCGAATACTTTGCGCGGGAGACACTTCCAAAGTGGAAAAAAGTGTGTCCCCCCCCCCCCCCCGTAACTTCTAAAATAAGGGAATCATAAAACTAAAAAAAATATATGATGTACATTACCATAGAAACTACCAGCGAAAATTGGTTTGAACGATATCTAGTAAATAGTTTTTTTTTAATACGTCATAAATCATAAACGGTAATTTACCTTTCATTCAATCAAATCAAATATAAAAATAAAAAAAAACATACTACAAGCCTTTTATATTATGTTATTTGCTACTACGGAACCCTTCATGGGCGAGTCCGACTCGCACTTGGCCGCTTATTGACCTTTGGGTTGACCAACCCAAATGTGACCTTTGGGTCATACGATTCCAGCCTCTTCTTACCCCTTACGGGATAAAGACGTGGTAGTATATCCGTACTTACCTATAGAAACTAAGCTAATTTTTCTTTGTTTCAGATGCAAAATACACGAATGTGAAATTGCATACAACGACTCGGATTGGTTAACATACGCCATACCAAAGGATAAAAATAATCAATACTCTAAATGTGAAAGATATCCTTTTGTGGATAGTTTAGATAATTATACATGTACGTGGAATGAGTTCAATAATACGCTGACACAAAAGTGTTCGAGTTATGTGTATAGTGACGAAGACTCCGCTGTTAAGGATGTAAGTATTCTTTTTATATTCTACTAGCTGGTGCCCGCGACTTCGTCTGCGCAGGATTATCACACAATATCTTTATAAATTGTAGTCTATGTGTTATTATGATGTAGTACCTGGGCGACCGAGCTTTGCTCGGTTACATCTCAATCATTAACTACATTTTTTTAAACTTGTCTAAAAACAATGCCAAATAAAAAATTATATACAATGTCCTTTTTAATTAAGTACAAATATTTTAAGGGGTGGTTCAGTCCATCATTTTGAACAACTTTTCCCAATGAATGTATATCGAAATACGAAAAAAAAAATTCATTTTCGATAGTAATGATATCACGTGACTACTTCGATTTGTATGAAAACCTAAAAATTTTTTTTCGTATTTCTATATACATTCATTGGGAAAAGTTGTTCAAAATGATGGACTGAACCACCCCTTAAAATATTTGTACTTAATTAAAAAGGACATTGTATAAACGTAAACATAAAAAACAAAAGTAAGTCACCTAGTGGGATTCGAACCCGTAACACCCTTTCTAGCGGTCGGTATCCTTAATCGCTGAGCTAAAAACAAGGCGGTCGGCGCGACGAAATTAGCGACCATATTCTGCGTGGAAAGAAAAACGCATGAAAACTCGAAAACACGCGTTTTCCCAAACATAAAACTAATCTAGATCGATTGTTTACCCCCGAAAACCCCCATATACAAATTTTGAGCGAATTCGTTAGAGCCGTTTTCGAGATCACAGAAATTTATAAATATATATATATGTATAAATAAATATACAAGAATTGCTCGTTTAAAAGTATAAGATACGCTACATTATTGTAAAGTTTCATTAAAATCCATTCAGTAGTTTTTAGGTAAAAGAGAGTAACAAACATCCATCCATACTTACACAACACACTTTCGCGTTTTAATATTACTAGGATAGTAGTGAGGAGCCCGATGGCCCGGCGAGGATGCGCATTACTACTGCAGAAGCACGACCCTCTCTGTACTACCAGAGCCATACTTGGCCAGAGCAGCTAGAGGACTTGGCCTACACTCTCCTCGCTGGCGAAACGGGTTGGAGAGGTCTCATTGATGTTTATAAACTTTGTTCAGCTTGTATTCCCTAAGTCGTCTTCTACGACATCCAAGGGACTTGGAGTGGCCCTATTCTACTCTGCCGGAAACTACACGTCTTTATCATTAAAGCATTTTAGATCTTGTCACTCGTCTGAGATACCGTTCCGCCCGAATAACACTTCGACTCTCAGTCACATCGTTCAATTCAACAAAGTTCCGACCGAGCAACTTGGACTTTTCAACTATGCTCAGTCAGTATAATTGGTGCCAAACGGTGATTGCAGATTAAACATAAAATCATATTGAAGCTCTACATAGTACGTCTGATTAAATTTTCTTTTGAAGAAAATATTTTTAATACAAAAAATAATTCATGAAATTTAGGGAATATGCATGAAAAAATATGTTTTATCTAACCGGTCATATAATCATACTTTATATCATACCTACTTCATACTTATCATACTAATCTTATACCTTTAAACGAGCAATTCTTGTATGTATGTATGTATATATATATATTTATTTATAAATTTCTGTGATCTCGAAAACGGCTCTAACGATTTCGCTGAAAATTTGTATATGGGGGTTTTCGGGGATAAACAATCGATCTAGATTAGTTTTATGTTTGGGAAAACGCGTGTTTTCGAGTTTTCATGCGTTTTTTTTTTCACGCAGAATATGGTCGCTAATTTCGTCGCGCCGCGACCACCTTGATTTAGCTCAGTGGGGATAGCGACCGCTAGAAAGAGTGTTACGGGTTCGAATCCCACTCGGTGACTTACTTTTGTTTTTTTTTATGTTTAAGTTTATATATTTTTTTTTACTTTGCATTGTTTTTAAAAAAGTTTAAAAAAATTTAGTTAATGTTTGAGATGTAACCGAGCAAAGCTCGGTCGCCCAGGTACTATTATACTTAAATACGAAAGTGAGTTTGTATATTTGTTTGTTTGTTACCACTTCACGCTTTAACCACTGAACCTTTTTAGATGAAATTTTATATGGATATAGTTTGACACCCAGAAAAAGGACATAGGATAGTTTTTATCCCGAAATTCCCACGGGGAGCGTAACCCACGGGCACATCTAGTTGATCTATAAATATTCAAAAGTAAAGTACGACAGGGAAAGCAGAATAAAAATTGATCGATCAACGAACTAGATATAACGATTTTACGAAAATAAGTCTATCTCACTCCAAAAAATTCTATTTTCTATGGCAAATGTATCGATGATATGGTCGTTGACGTCACCAGTCCATATCGGACTTCTCTTTCTAATTGAAACTTAAAATTATCTCAAGTTCGTCGCTGATTAGGATATGTAATAAATTCTTTCATATTTTCATTTTATTTATTTATTTTGTGAACGGGTTACTCACGTATAGAGTCAGCTTCTGCTTTCTTTCCTATTTGTTTACTATGGTTTTAATATGCAAATAAAAAAATTGTGCATTTTCTCTGTAAAGCCCTGAGGTTTCAGGTAGAGTAGAATAGGGCCACTCCAAGTTCTCCCGTGGATATCGTAAAAGGCGACTTTTACGATATCCACGGGCTTTGTTCAACTTGTATTTCCTAAATACAAGCTGAACAAAGCTTATAAATATCAATGAGACCCCACCAACCCGTCTAGCCAGCGAAGAGAGTGTAGGCCAAGTCCTCTGGTTGCTCTGGCCAAGTATGGCTCTGGTAGTCCAGAGAAGTAGTAACATTCATTTAGTTCTATTTTTCTACATTTCAAAGTTTCCATCTTGCCAGAATTTATAAGTCCACAGCTGGGCTACAGCGTAGTTCCCAACAAAGGAAAGATAAATAAAAAATGTGTAAACTGTCAACTCTCCCATGCTGGTCTGGGAGAAACGAAAAAACTTAGAATGTACCAGCTGCTTCTCTTCCCGCGCAGATCGTAAAAGCCGATCGAGGGAATGGGCAAAAATGCGAATCATTTTAACAGGCGATGCGGCTAGCAACCCGTCACTGTATTGATTGCTTTTCCATCTTCTCGCCCACCATGACGCTAAAAGTGGCTTTTGGGTCTTGCGGCCCTGGGCTCTGCATAGAGCCGCAAGACCCAAAATGCTCTGTCTGCCCCATTAGGGATAAAGACGTGATAGTATGTATGTATGTACGTAAACTGAAGAGAGAGAAATGCCTCATTTCCGCCCGATCAACACTTCACCTCTCAATCGCATCGTTCAATTCAACAAAGTTCAACCGAACAACTCGAACTTTTCAACTATGCTCAGTATAATTGGTGCCAAACGGTGATTGATTGCAGAGTACACTTTAAATTATATCGAAATTCGAATATTTTACGCCACAAAAGCTTAGTTTTTGACCAGTTGGTGGTAATATGAATGTAAAAGAGATTCTTCCATGCTGATGAAAAGATAAATATTTGTATTTATCAGGGGCTTCTCTTCCCGCGCAGAACGTAAAAGCCGATGGAAAATCTCAATGGAAACGGGAACTTGCAACTTTTCCACGCACATTAGCCAAAAGAGGCCGTTTTTGGCAAATGTGTGTAGAAAAGCTTTGGTTGGTAGTTCATAAAATGGTTCGAAGTTTTCTTTCAAAATAAATTATTTAGTCAACTCAAATTAAATATTAACAGTACAAAAAATAGATAACATATTAACCTAAATACATACTTATATCTACATTATAAGAAAACTATAAACTAAAATATCTCACTTCTTAGTAACTAACTGTGCCCGTGGGCTTCACTCCTCGTGGGATAAAAGGACATAGGGTCCTTCCCTGGATATCAAACTACATCATAAAGAGAAACACCTGATAAACATAAATATTTATCTTTTCACCAGCATTACAGAATCTCATCAAATAACTGCCTCCGCGGTGTAGTGGTTAGAGCGTTCGGCTCACACCCGGAGGTCGCGGGTTCGATTCCCGGCGGGGGCAACGACCTTGTGTTTTTGTCCTGGTTTGGTTAGGACATTGTAGGCTGATCACCTGATTGCCTATGAGTAAGTTGATCTGTGCTTCGGAGGGCACGTTAAGCCGTCGGTCCCGGTCACTGTCTTTGACATTGGTCGTTGCCTAAAACCATGTCAGAGGCCTTTAAGGCAGTTTAAAAACCCTAACACGAGTGTTAAGGCCCATTTAGACGGTGCAAGTTTCTTGCCCGTTGCATGCCATTTTATTGCAGCAATAGACAACTTGCATGGTCTAAACGAAATGTCAGCCATACAAATCATTTATTGCTTCAATAAAATTGTATGTAACACGCAAGAAACTTGCACCGTCTAAATGGGCCTTAGGTCACTAACACACACGATGAGAAGAAGATCAAATAACATTCATATTACCACCCAACTGGTATATTTTTGGAAAACCAAAAATATCCGTGCAAGGTAGTATTAATAACTTTATGGTCGCCTCCATAACATTACCATATTTATTGATAACGATGCATGGGTATTTAAATTACCAACTTTAAAATTAGACATGGCTCGTACCGTACAATATTATCGTAAAAGTCATTTTCCTCATATGTATGAATTTAACATTAGAAAATAATAATAACACAAAGTTACAATGCCTAAGAACAACAAGTTTTTGAAGTGAAAACTTCTTTAGCGGCGTTGTGCACTTTTTTTGGAATGGGTAAAAAATGTTAAACTCGCGTCAGGACACGTGACCTGATCGAAAATTCGTAAGACGGATGGAGAGTAGACAGCTGGCGCGGCGTAGGAGAGGGAGTATCCCCCTCTCTTTCTACGGCGCGGCGAAAATGTATGCCTGCGCCTGCTGTTTCGTATATCAAAAATGCACAACGTTAATATTCAAGTTTTCACTTCTGCCGGCACTCCCAGAGTGCAACCCGTCGTTTTTTTTTTAAATAAAACTAACGTGAGGTACTATCATTATTATACTTAGTATACGCGTTACTCACGTATAGAGTCAGCTACTGCCGACATGTTTCGACCTCATCCGGAGGTCTTCATCAGGGCGAATATAATAACAACAAGAAAACCCCGATACCCAACAAGACACTAATAAGGTAATCTTTTTATTTTCGTACGTAGTTACTTTCTCTTCCATGCTGGTCTGGGAAAAATGAAAAAACTTATGCTGTGCCAGCTGCTTCTCTTCCCGCGCAGATCGTAGAAGCTGGTCGAGGGAATGGGCGAAATTTGAATCATGTTAAGCGTCCCCCGACCCTAGACTTCTCCATACAAACGTAGTCTACGTTTAATTTTGAAACCACATGTCAGATTCCGGTAAAAATTGGTAATTGTAATGAAATCGCAATTATCTGAGTTATAACTGGTTTCCTATAGTCAAATTATGAACTGGAAAGAAAATATAACGATTTAGAAGTTTCCCATACTAATGGTCAAAAATGATATAAAACACTATATTCTATTTCAAGTTCATATTTTTACCGTCGTAAACTAGTTATAAACCTAGATAATTGCAATATCTTTGAAATTACAAAATTTTGCCCAAATCGGACATGTCGTTTTGAAATAAAACCTAGACTACGTTTGTATGGAAAGTTGTATTTTGGTCTAGGGTCGGGGGACCCTTAATAGGCTAGCACACTATTACTATACTGATATCTTTTTCCACCTTCTCGTCCACTATCACGCTTAAACCCAACGCACACGATAGTTTTTGCGCGTCGTGCGTGTGCGTTACTGGATATAATTCCATGGGATCTATTTTCACAGACTAAAAAGTGCGGCACCGATTAGTCTGTCGTCTGCGTTGGGCCTTATAGTGGCTTTTGAGTCTTGCGGCCCTGGGCTCTTTCTGCATAGAGCCGCAAGACCCAAAATTGCTCTGTCTGCCTCATTAGGTATAAAGACGTGATATTAGTATGTATGTATGTACGTAGTTACTGTCCTCGAGGGAGCGCTAAAAGCAAAGCCAGTAAAAAAAAATGTTACATAAAAACTAAAACTATTTTGATTATTAAAAAAACACGAGGTTTGTTATTTAATTATATTATTATTCTCTTTATTCATTTTTAAACATAGATTAGTTTTTATAATATATCTATAAAGTAAAATATAAAATAAAATACTAAATATAAATACAGTATAAAAACTAATCTAGTTGCCCGCCGGCAGCGGGGCTAGGCCCGAGCTACCGGCGGTTATATTATTATTAACATTAGTTTATTTTACTAGTAATTCAAACACACTGGAATGTCACGCTTATAGCGGTACTAAAGGTGAAGGTGCAAAGTGCGTGGCAGGGAGATGACGTGCAAGGGTCATAACGTGTCTCAGGCCCAGTTTCAAAAACCTGTAAAAACCAGATTAAACTATGCGCGAGCCGTGCTGTGCCTCAAGCCTGTGTTACACCTACACTATCTGTGTGCACTCATAAATGCAAAGCTGAGCTTACTTCTTGAAAGCTTCAAGTGGCCAATATTTATTTAACAATTGTCAATGCATTTGACTTATAATACACATACATGCATTATATCACGCCTGTTTCCCACAGGGGTAGGCAGAGACTATGGACCTCCACTTCCTCTGATCCTTACAAACCTCTTTCGCTTCATCTACACTCATTAATGTCTTCAATTCTTCATGCATGCCCTTCGGTTAGGGGTACTTTTCACCTTTGCTTTTTAGAACGTCTGCAATTCGGTCGCAGAATGTTTACCGAGGCCTATCCTTTTTTTCCTGTTCCTTGCACATTTGTCTAATAAATATTTTTTAATCTCTTAACATCACTTTATCTATTTTTGCCACAACATCCTCTTTAACTCCACACCGCTTCCTTACGACATCATTCTATATTCGATCTCTCAAGGTAACAACACAATATACCTACTCCTCAGCGCTCACATTTCAACTGAATTTATTTTACTTTCATGCTTTCTCTGCCATAGCCAACTGTCACCACCGTACATTAATTAAAGTAAATATTAGTACTCTTTTATGAACAGCAAGACCTTGTCTTGTGTGCCTTGTCTGATACCTAAAATAGGTATGTGGGCATCAAACAAGTTTATTAAGAATCAGATGACATTCCAGAATAGTTGCTGATCTAGTGAACTTTATGGTTGGATTAACATCTGATCTGTAAAAAAACTGTCCACGTGTGTCAAATAGGTCAAGTGTATTTAAAAGTCGATGATTTTTTTATAAGTTTACTTTTTTCTAATGATTCTAGATACCATTTCTGTTTTCAACACGTTATTTATTCAGTTTGTAGGAGAATAATTATATCAAGACTAGCGTTGAAAATTCCTAAAGAAACAAATTGTTTTTTTCGGTGAAACAAACGATATCTCATTTTTTACCGTTTTATTCGTTTGTTGTAATATTCCCGAAAAAAACATTTGGAATTTTTCGAAAGATATCAGAATTTTTGAAAAAAACGATTGAAATAATCAAGTTTTTATTACTATAATTCCAACAGACAGTATAGTAGTATAGTATTGTGTGCGTGATATGAACCGAATAAAAATATTCTGTGAAAAAAACATCAATACTCTTCCGTTTTTTTCCGTTTTTTAGGGTTCCGTAGTAAACAAGGAACCCTTATAGTTTCGCCATGTCTGTCTGTCTGTCTGTCTGTCCACGGTCCTATAGAGAAACTATAAGTACTAGAAAACTGTAATTTGGCATGGATATGTATATTAATTATGGCGAAAAAGTCGTAAAATAAAATATGGAAAAAAAAAATTTTTCAGGGTTGCTGCCATACAAGTAAAGACGTAATCAATATTTTTTTTCTCGACAAACACGTTGAGTGGGATATCGTGAATAGGTCTTTCAAAAATATTGTTAGCTTGTGAACACCATTTTTCGATTTAGGAATTCGTTTCTGAAATATTTGGGTTTAAAGTTCAAATTTTTGTTCGAGTCAAGTGTCCCCCCCCCTCTATCTGCTAAACGGTTATATATGGCCACGTGAAAAAAATCACAATTATAGTATATATAATGTAGTTTGAAGGAAAACTATCAGAGCCAAGTAGGGTATACAAATTAAAAAGTTATAGGCGATCAACTTATAAAATGTACCTGAAAAAATAAATTTTCATACAAATTTAATAGATATTAGTTTTTAGACGTTTTTAGTGGCAAGAACTCAAAGTTGGCATTCGCAACTACGGAACCCTACACTGCGCGTGGCCTGACACGCACTTGGCCAATTATTTCCGTTTTATTGATACAAAACATGAAAAATTCCTTAAATATTTTTCTTGAAACTTTCGAACAAAAGTTGAAAAAAACGGAGGTCTTTGAAAAAACGGGGTATTTTCCCGCTTTTTTCAACGCTAATCAAGACCAAGGTCGCTGGTTCAATCCCCGCTCACGTGGTATTTTTTTCACTATTTCTATTTCATTACTAGCTGAAGCCCGCGACTTCATTCGCGTGCACTTTATGTCTCTGGAAAATGCTCATCAGGCTGAACAACTTTTACTAAGGCGACATTTTTATATCTCTTATAGTTTAGCTGGACCATTATGGTTCTGCATCTGGCGTTTTATTTTTCAAAATCATTTATACCCTATATGTCGCCCAGGCTTAATAGCTATATAACAAAAAAAGTTGCATTTGAATCCGTCCAGTATTTCCGGAGATGTACAAACAGACAAACAGACATACAGACAAACAGACAAACAGACAGACATTTTTTTTTAAATTCTTTCTCTATTACTATGTCTCCATCGCCCCCAATATTTTTTTTGGAAATATATTTAATGTACAGACACACTTTTTTTACTGTTTTATTATATGTATAGATTTAGTTTAATGTATTTTGTAAATACATATAATGTTTTGCGTTAGAAAATGTTTTTCACATTTAATATTATTATGTCATTATTATGTTGTTTGTTTTACTCCAAGTGCTCCCGTAGATATTGTAGAAAGCGATTTAGGAAATACAAGCTAAACAAAGCTTATAAACATCAGTAGGATCTCCTCTACTCCGATCGGAACTCTGATCTGATCGGAATCTGATCGGAACTGCCTCCGTGGTGTAGTGGTTAGAGCGTTCGGCTCTTACCCGGAGGTCGCGGGTTCGATTCCCAGCGGGGGCAACGACTTTGTGTTGTTGTCCTAGTTTGGTTAGGACATTGCAGGCTGATCACCTGATTGTCTGATAAGTAAGATGATCCGTGCTTCGGAGGGCACGTTAAGCCGTCGGTCCCGGTCACTGTCCTTGACATTGGTTGTTACCTAAAACCATGTCAGAGGCCTTTAAGGCGGTTTAAAAACTCTGACACTAGTGTTAGTCACTAACACACACGATAAGAAGAAGTAGGATCTCTCCAACCCCTCTGGCTGCTCTGGCCAAGTATGGCTCTGTTAGTACAGAGAGGGTTGTGCTCATGCAGTGGAGACAAAAAGGCCTGATGATGATGATGTTTTATTGACATTTAGAATGGAATAACATTCCAAATGATTTTTGGGTTCCCAAAATTCCTACAAGTGTAATTTATGTAAGGAACCCTGAAATAGTGTCACATTTGGCAACTCAGAGATATCACAGTTTTGCAGCATAGCACGTGTTAACCCTGTGTCTGCCGAGTGGCTCTAGTGACAAACAATATAAAAATACTATAGAAATTACTCATAAACAATAAACAACCTTTCTACCTCCTATGATAGCTAAATATGTAAATTATTTTATCTTACTTATTTTTATAAACTTTATTTTTGACAAAAAAAAATTGCTATGCTTTGAATCTTATAATCGAAGATAGGCATGTGATAAAATAACCGTTTATGATAGCTTTGTTTGTAAAATGTACTCCACGGACTACTTATATATTTTTAATTGAATTAAATAAAGTATTTATATATAGAGGTGTTTAATTTAATTGCGTATTTTTACGTTAAAATTAGGCCATGCGTTTATATTCTACAAGATATGTTATGACAAAAAAGAAGACAATTTTTAACCTCACTTTTAGCTGCGTATTATATTAGGAAAGAGTAATTCACAACATAAATTGTAACAACAAGCAATAAATAAATGAAATCTTAAATTAAACAAAAGCGCTACACACCACTCTGCTTATAACTTTTAACTTTGAAAAAACTATCACGTCGGTGTCGCCAATTAAGGAAAGTAGATGTTCATGTTAAATAAGAAATAAAACATTACATTATTGTGTATAGGTAAATCCAGAATGAAATCTTTTCTTTCTTTCTTAATTTTCTTTCTTTCAAATAATTATCCTCTTATAATAGTATTTAGACAACATTTTATTCCTTGTTTATCGTCACTATGGCAATCTGTCCAAAACCTTTTTTTTAAATAAAACTGTATAAAAAACCTTAAGTTACGTGCACTAATATTTACAAATTTAATAAAAAAATAAAAGATTGCACAGTACCGAAATTATGGAAAAAAAAGACGTGTGGCACTCGGGGACTGCCGCGGTAAAGCTATTGCAAACAAGGAAGGACGGCAACGTCGCAAACGGACGACGGAGATGAAGCGGCAACCTACATGGTAGGCGGAGTGGGGAGAGCGTGAGGTTTTTTCGTTACGGAATTTCTGGATTCGCTCCCCGCGCTCAAGGCCCGCGATAGAAGCTATGCAATAGCTTAAAAAATTAAGAGAGGTCTTTGCCCGTGAAATGATTGTTTTTAATGTTTACAGCCTATAAAACGGCTCGCCAGTTCTTTTTCCTACAGCGACGTGTTTTTGTACAAAGTTCATTTTTAAAATATACGCACGCATTAAAAAAAACCTTTCTGTATTTCTGACGCCCTCGTTATTTTGTGATCGCGTGATATTATCGCGTGAGACAAGTATGTCGCGGAGTCACTTTATTTACACGCACTAATTTTTATCTTCTGTTTTCAGTGTTTACCTTTAAATATTCGTATATTGACTTACATGTTCAGGGGTTTTATTTTCAGTGATACCACCGATAATAAAATTGATAACTTGCGACTTAGCTGCAGTAAATATTTCCTGTTTAATCCTAGCATGTTCTCGGTTGCATCTGTAGCTCTTCATCCAAATACGCTATTTTCCAACAAGTCAAGTCAGATACTTTTTTCTAAACGTCAAAACAAACAGATTCTATGGGATTTTGTATGAAATACAGGCAGATGACGTCACAGTTTTTTGGAGTCAAATAGCGGTCTTGATAACAGTGTTTCTGCAATAATAAATTTTAAATCACATTACAAAAACCAATACATAGAAACAACAGGGATATGAACAGGGTTAAAAACAAATTATTCAGTACAGGTCATAAAATAAAAAATCTCAAATAGTATAATTTTAAATTGATCATAATTATCTATATTTACAATAAGATTTTGGATTGATTAATGTAGAAAAACTGACATCAAGAGCGTTATTTGACTAAAAATGTATGACGTCACAGTTGGTTATAGAAAATTATTGTGTTGACAATAAGAAAAAAGTGTCTGATTTGTCTTGTTGTCATCTAGCGGATTTTAATTAGTATTCCTAGTCCTACTAATATTATAAACGCGAAAGTTTGTAAGTATGGATGGATGTTTCTTACTCTTTCACGTAAAATCTACTAAATGGATTTTAATGAAACT
Source organism: Acrobasis consociella (assembly GCA_963555685.1). Classification (NCBI taxonomy): domain Eukaryota; kingdom Metazoa; phylum Arthropoda; class Insecta; order Lepidoptera; family Pyralidae; genus Acrobasis; species Acrobasis consociella. Next base: position 18,554,781 of record OY743108.1, read on the forward strand.
TCAGTATAATATAGCTTATACATCAAAATAACACATAGGCTACAATTTATAATGATATTGTGTGATACCTAATCCTGCGCAGACGAAGTCGCGGGCACCAGCTAGTTATTAATAAAGCAATCATAGACTACTAGAATAGCAATTATAGACTAGGAGAAACTAAGAATAGACACTATTTTATTACGTTTTATTTTATTAACTGTACCTTAACTGCCTCCGTGGTGTAGTGGTTAGACCGTTCGGCTCATACCCGGAGGTCGCGGGTTCGATTCCCCGCGAGGACAACGACTTCGTGTTGTTGTCCTAGTTTGGTTAGGACATTTGTAGGCTGATCACCTGATTGTCTGATAAGTAAGATGATCCGTGCTTCGGAGGGCACGTTAAGCCGTCGGTCCCGGTCACTGGTCTTTGACATTGGTCGTTACCTAAAACCATGTCAGAGGCCTTTAAGGCGGTTTAAAAACTCTGACACTAGTGTTAGTCACTAACACACACGATAAGAAGAAGATTGACTGTACCGAATAATTTCTTTTTAACCAAGTCCGCTTTCCTATTTTGAGTAATAAGCTTTCAGGCTGTGAACCAAGGACTGACAGGTAATTATAGAATGTAGGCCATTCAATTAAAGGTACACAATAAATCAGGCAAGAGTGGAAGTGGCCTCTACGTCTTGTGTTGCACCAATCAGCTCTTAGTACCTGGGCGACCGAGCTTTGCTCGGTTACATCTCAAACATTAACTATTTTTTTTAAACTTATCTAAAAACAATACAAAATAAAAAATTATATATAAACTTGAACATAAAAAAAATAAAAGTAAGTCACCGAGTGGGATTCGAACCCGTAACACTCTTTCTAGCGGTCTGCAACCTAAACTGCTGAGCCAAAACGGAAAACTGCCGGCGCGACGAAATTAGCGACCATATTCTGCGTGGAAAGAAAAACGCATGAAAACTCGAAAACACGCGTTTTCTCAAACATAAGACTAATCTAGATCGATTGTTTACCCCCGAAAACCCCCATATACAAATTTTCTACGAAATCGTTAGAGCCGTTTATGAGATCACAGAAATTTATAAATATATAAATATACAAGAATTGCTCGTTTAAAGGTATAAGATTTCATACAAGGTGGGACATATTTTTTTATTTATTTATTTAATTTATTGCACTTAAAATCTTAAGATTATAGTACAAAAGGTACAACTTAATGCTAAGCATTGTCTACCAGTTTACCTTTGGGACGTAATAGAAAAGATGATAGATGGGGTGCAAATTTAACTAGGCAAGTAGGTATATCTAAAGAAATAAATTAGGGTGTATTATAATATAATAACAAGAATGACCATAAAATATACATACATATATATAATAATAATGAATACAAATCATAAACTTACATAAATATAAATACGTATAATAAACATACCTACTTAAACTATTATTGCAGCATTGCTTTTTCGCGATAGTGTCTAATTATCATCTTGAAGTGGTCCCTTGTTACATACCCGTAATAAATCTGACCACGATCTATACTAGATCACTGTAGTATAATGATAATGAAATAACAGAGAAACACCAAAAAAAAAATCGACGTCCCCATATAAATTGCCTGGGTGGCTACACTAAAATTATAAAGAAAGTAAATATAGTATCTCGTCGGGCCCGGTCACTGTCTTTGACATTGGTCGTTACTTAAAACCATGTCAGAGGCCTTTAAGGCCGTTTAAAAACTCTGACACTAGTGTTAGTCACTAACACACACAATAAGAAGACTATAGAAGAGTATCCGAACCAATCCATATTTACTGATAAATTCCTAATACATACCTACATACATAATATCACGCCTGTTTCCCGCAGGGGTAAGCAGAGACTATGGACCTCCACTTGCTACGATCCTGACAAACCTCTTTTGCTTCATCGAAACTCATCAAGTAGCATTTTTTTGAGAACGTATAATAGATGCTGCAATGAATAAATTACATATTATTTTTTATGTTATTTGGATCTTTTATCTATTTTATCTATTAACAGACTCAATAAGAAATAAAAAGTGGCCTAACAATGAAATATTCAAAATAAGAAAAAAATTAAGTAAAAATTAATTTTCATCACTTTTTTTCGAATCCTTCCATATTAAGGACTGAACCCTTCAAATATAATTTCGACATTCTGAAACACCCTGTATAAATTAGTTGGTTTTCACTCTTCAAGCACCCTTAAGCCCTGAAGCGTTTCAAAATAAACCAACCCAATTCATAGTCTCCATAATCTATACCAACTCACAGATCAGAAACCATTTTCAAATAACTCCCTGGACTTAGCAGATAGTATTGAGAGTCCCCTGAAATGAATATTCATGCCCTAAGTCCCTGCTATTGAGAAGATAGTATCCACTTCCCGGGAAATATACAATAGTTGGGATTAAAGTCAATATTCCGCGTCGCTAGTTATAATAGCAGTAAAACTATTACAGAAACTTAAAATGGAAAAGCGGATAGATAGGTAGATTTTGATTCTTTTAAATACAGAGACAAATTACATAGATTGAGCTGCCCCAAAGTTGGCTTGAGACCCTTGTTATGGGGAACTAACTCACGATAATATATTTTATAACAAATAATATTGGTTAAACATCCAAGAAGTCAGATCGTCTAATTTATAATTATAATTTTTAAAACCAAAAATCGACTTCATCACCCTACGACCCGACCGCTTTTCAGGTCTTTTAATCTCCACTGCAAGAGCACGACCCTCTCTGTACTACCAGAGCCATACCTGGCCAGAGCAGCCACAAGACTTTGGCCTACACTCTCCACGCTAGCCAGACGGGTTGGAGAGGTCTAAATAAGGCATAAACACTGAAATATGTGTTTGAAAGAGTCTCTACATATTGCATGTTTCCTTGTTTCAGTTCGACCTAGGATGCCAGGATTGGAAAAGCAAACTCCTGGGTATGCTCCACAATGGAGGTTTCTTCATCGCTCTTCCACTGACTGGCTACATATCAGATAGGTAAAACTTTTTCCCACTTATTAATGTCTTGATTTTTAGGGTTCCGTACCCAAAGGGTGCCAAGAAGACTCAATTACTGAGACTCCCTGCCTGCCTGTCTGTCTGTCTGTCCGTCCGTTTGGCATATAGTTCTATCTTTTGAAACGTAATAGTTAGACATGTGAAATTATCACCAATTATGTTATGAATTTTAAAAATAAGATAAATTACAAAATTAAAGAGGGTCGTCATTAAAGAAACAAGTCTTTTTTCAACGTTTTTAACTCGACCTATGTGTAAAATGGGACTATCTTACTGAACGTCGAAAGTTAAAAAATCGATGTACTGTATCCAGAAAGTATATAAAAACGATTTACGTAAACTAGAAAGTATGCTAGATTTGAATTATGCTATACAGTACATCGATTTTTTAACTTTTGACGTTCAGTAGGACAGTCGTAAAATGGCATTAGTTATATCATAAAAGATAAAAAATAAGATATTATGTTATATCATCTCACGTTAGTTTTAATAATATTATAGGTACGGAACCTTTCATGAACGAGCTTGGCTCTGACTTCACTTGTTTTTTTTTATTTGTTTTTTTTTGACAGGTTCGGCCGCAAATTCGCGTTGGCAATCTCTTCTCTATGCAACGGAGTGTTCGGTATAATCCGTTCCTTTTCCGTAACCTACGAAATGCTTCTAGCCTTCGAGTTTCTGGAGACAGCGTTTGGGGCGGGAGCATATACAACCGCGTTTGTGTTGGGTAAGACTTTGTCGTAACTTCGCTAAGTACACTGTATTTTAATTAGCTACTGTATTGCAAGTTTAGTTGCTTGTGAGCAAGCTTAGAATGTACTGAATGCAGTTTGTGTATACTTAGTGCCTGAATTGTAAATTCTCACGACTTGTTTTAAGATATTCCAATATAAGCGATTGTATTGTATTGTATTGTAAATTCTTTATTGTACATAAATCGACACAATTTAAACATAGATGAAAAACAACAGTACAAAGGCGGACTTATCCCTGTCAGGGATCTCTTCTAGTCAACCCAACAACCAGAGGAGATATTGGTAAGAGGCGGGGTGGAACACTGTACAATACTTACAAACTAAGACACTAAATTAATAAATATATATCTATAAATATATACATATATAAAATACTTACAAACTAAGACACTAAATTAATAAACATATATCTATAAATATATACATATATAAGTATATAACAGACACTAACAGATCTAAATACGATAAGATATATAAATAAACATATACAGTTTATATTTAACTCAATCCAAATCAGGAACCTTCATAAAATAATTGTATCCTATTCTTGAAGGAATTCAAGGTACGAGACTCTTTAATTTTCACAGGAAGTCTGAAGGGAAAAAGTATTGTTTGACGATATACGTAGGTAATATGGTTTTAAGTTAAGATTATTTTATAAAAAAAGTTATCGAAGAGAGCGCAAAATGCCTATGTCGCATTTCCAGATTCCCTCCAATATGGTTGGTATTTTATAAAAAAGTTATCGAAGACAGCGCAAAATGTCTATATCGCATTTCCAGACCCGAAACGTGATACTGATAAGGTTTTCATTTGACAAGAAAAGTCGCCTCAGTTTTTTTCACAATCTTCATTAAACCAGAAAATTCTTAACTTAAAATATTTGTATCTCTTTCAGCGATGGAGCTCGTTGGACCCAAAGGCCGAGTGTTCGGCAACACCCTGATAAACATAATCTACGTCTTTGGAGCAGTAACCATGGCTGGCCTTGCGTGGTGCCTGCAAAGCTGGCGGAACCTCCTACGGGTCATCTACACCCCAGCACTGTTCATAGTCTCATACATATGGATCTTGAACGAAAGTGTCAGATGGTTACTTAGCAAAGGGCAAACAGACAAAGCCGTTGCGATCCTCACAAAAGCTGCTAAAATAAACAAAGTGAAAATAGCTCCTGAACTCTTCAGTCAACTTTACGAGATGGACCAATTATCTCCAAACCACAATGAAGAAAAACATAAACTAAATCAAGAAGAAACGGCCCCAAAAGAAGCAACAACGCTCCTTAAAGTTGTGAAATCTAGAATTATAAGGACTAGACTTGGTGTGTGTTCATTTTTGTGGATAACATGCTCTCTGGTTTACTATGGGTTGTCGATCAACTCTGTGAATCTAGCGGGGAATAAGTACGTTAATTTTATGCTGGTGGTTCTAGTGGAGATTCCAGGGAATATAGTCTGTCTGATGGTGCTCGACAGGTTTGGGAGAAAGAAGCCGTTGATTATAACGTATGTGCTGAGTGCGTGCCTGTGCATCAGTTTGTCTGTGATACCCAAAGGTGAGTGTATGTTGTTTTAAATTCTCAAATTGTACTTTCTATGCTAATCTGGAAGGAAGGCAAAAATCTTCTCAGCAGTTAGAGATGTGGTCTTATTCTAGGCCTGAAGCAACTCAGCTTAAATGACTAAAAACTCATATCAGCCGTAGCAAGTTTACTGCTGGACACAGTCCTTTCTCAAGATTATCCAAAATGACCGATTAGAAGCGGCCTCATCATTATATGAGCGTTACCTAGTTGCATCTTCACTGGTGACGCTTCAGGGCCCAGTGTCCGCTACCTAACAAAGGTGATTTGACGAGTTTACCGGTTTTACACATAGAGCTACTGCCGTGTGACCTCCGCAATCCAAAGGGTAGACCAGAACCAATCCTTGAATAGGTTTGATGAGCAAATGCTAAATGACGTTTGTCTAATTTATCCATACGTGCCTTCCGGAATACGGAATTATCTTTCTTTTCGGATAATTAGATAATTCAAGCCTGCAATATCCTAACCAGACTGGCAACAACTTTTCACAAAGTATGCTTCCCAGTGGGATTCGAACCCGCGACCTCCGGATCATAAAGCGAACACCTTGACCACTGGACCACGGAAGCAATCATGATTTGAAGCAGCCCCTACCAGATTTTTTTTTGAAACCTTGAGATCGGACCACCTAGATGTTTAATTTCCTACGTTGGGTAACTAAAAACTGTTCCACATAAACTTTATACACAAGCAACATAGTAGAGCTCCCGTTCCTTTTGTTGGTTTTATCGCCAAAATGAAGCCCTACTTTTAATGACGTTTCAAAGATTAATGAACCCCGGATGGAAGTACAAACGAATCGCACATCCAAACACAATCTGACGTGAACAAAGGCCGTTTGAATCTGACAACAATTTGCCGAGTTGTCGACTCCGGCCTCGAAGACGGCGGCTTGTTTAAGGAACGAGCAGATTGGGGCGGGTCGCGTACAAATAGATTTTCAGCGTTGTCCTATTAGAAAGCAAAGCAATCGCAAATTCGCGCGAATTTGAATCGTTCGAGTCGTGCACGAGCTATCAAACATACTAATATGTAATGTGTCTTGACTGCTAATCAACATTCACGCGATCGCAAAAATTTTTGCTCGGCTCAAAAGATAGTTGCAATTTTCAAAGAAACGATGAAGGCAAGTAGTTTCACTATCTAACTTAAGTAAAATTCTTCTGGAAGCGTCCGGTCGTAACATAATAGCTAAAAACCAGACTAATTTATTCTTAACTAAATCTAATACGAATGCAAAGGTACCGATGGTTTCTAAAGACCTCAATGTCGTACTTATCTAAACTTCAATAATAGTTGAATCTCATGTGTCAGCTGGGAACGGAACTTTCGTATATTATGCTGCTAACTTTTTTGACGACCTCCGCGTCGTAATGGTCAATACGCTAGACCGCCAATCTGGAGGTCCTGGGTTCAAGTTGGAAAATGGCCTTTTTCAAATTGTCCTTGGTCTTGGATGTTTTTCTATACATGTATTTGTTATAAAATATAGTATCGTTGAGTTTGTATTTCATAACACAAGTCTCGAACTTACTTTGGGGCTAGCTCAATCTGTGTAATTTATCCCTATATATTTATTTTTTATTTTATCCTTTTCTCTCGACCCTTGAGTTTTGGCCTTATGCTCTGTCTACCCTGTAAACATCCTGTAAGGGATGAATAATAATTAGTTTGTATATGTATGTTTTTAAATTAATTTCAAAGAATTTTTACGTTGAACCCGACCTGCTACGACCCGTCCCGATATACTCCCTCCATTGGTGATCGCTGTTTGCCCGCAGACTCAATTAATGGAATATTTAAGTTAATCCGATTTAGTACCACTCCAGTTTCAACCGTGAATCAGATGGAAATATTTAGGGCGATTTCTTCTTAGCAAGTGTGGAAGAAAAGAAAAAACTTAGAATGTACCAGCTGCTTTCGTTCCCACGCAGATCGTATAAGTCGATCGAGGGAATTGCCGAAAATGTAGGCGATGAGGCTATGTTCTGTTCTTGATTTTCTGATATCCTTTAGACCTGCTCCTGGATTTTAGATCATGTCACATACACTCCCTTAGAAAGTAGCTTTTTCCAAAATAACGCTACTTGACCCAAATCAACAATAAAAAGAATGAAGTTTTTATAGGTGGCGTATTTTTCACATCTCCCTATTTTCCGCTAAATGCGAAACAAGTTTTACCTTTTCTTTTACTTCATCTATGAACAATCTTCCTTTTCCTCTCCTGGCTTCATCCTTTCCTTCCGTGATGTTTTTGATGAAGTTATCATGCAGTATAAAGTGGCCAAACATGTTTGCTCTTCTTAGTTAAAGATAAAGATAAAGATAATTTATTTGCCAAACATGTGTTACAAGATATTAGTACATTCAATTTCGTCCAATCATGTTTACCATCACCGGTGTGCAAATGTGATCAGAAAGGCTATCATCTATACCTATGCTACCTATATAACTATACTATGTATAATAATATACTTAATCTAGTTAGTTTAGTTAAAATCTTTATTGCATCAAAACATAAAGTTACAGGAGTAACAGATACATAAAACAGATGTCAAAAAGCGGCCTTATCGTAACTACAATCTCTTATCTCTAGTATGCATTAAAGTCCTAGCCCGATGCGTAAAATTATTATTTTTCTCTTCCACAGAACAGAGATGGCTGTCTCTCACCGTGTACCTACTAGGAAAGTTCAGCATCACAGTGTCGTACAGTTCTGTGTACATCTACGTGTCTGAGGTGTTCCCCACCAGTGTCAGGCAGTCTTTGCTGGCAGTCTGCTCGGCTACTGGAAGGATTGGCTCCACTTTAGCTCCGGCGACTCCTTTGCTTGTAAGTTGATGTACTTCTCAATTAAATTCTCAAGTTTCTTATCTGTTCATACCGTTTTGTTGAAGCAATCGATGATTTGTATGCATTCTTCTTATCGAGTCGTTGGCTCACAATTTTGAATTTTGTTCTTCCAGAACATTGCCACTTTTACGCCTCCCTCCGAGGCAGATTATAGACAAAGATAATATAATTAACGTAACAGATACCCAACGCCATAGAAAGTATTAAAAGGCCCGTAAATAGGCAAAACTGGAGTTGCCGGTAAGCACACAGATGGCAGCACACACGACAAGCAAAAACGTGGCAAAGAAAGTGTTGAATATGCATTAAAAATATTTATTGCATTTCATTAATGTCATATTTAATTTGGAGAACTACTTTATTTAAATAATTGTATAAAAAAGCGCCAGATTGTGTTTACATAAGCCTTCCTCAGTTCAAAGGCGATTTGCGGCCACTACATGTGGCCCACGACAGTTGTTTGTATGGTTGACTTTGTATGGGCAACATGGGTATGCCCCTACGTTATATAAATGTGAAATTGATCATGTCTGTCAGTCTGTCTATTACCTCTTCACATACGACTACCGATACGACTTCGGTAGTTTCGCCACTTATCACTAGATGGTGTTCTTTTTTGCCAACAAAGAAACTTGTCAGTTCAGTAGTAACTTTTCCATCCCAGATGAAGATCTACGACAAGCTCCCAGTCTTATTCTTCGGCAGCATGGCCCTCATTGCGGCAGGACTAGTGTTCCTGCTGCCAGAAACCCTCAACGTAAAATTGCCAGACACCGTGGAAGAAGCTGAGATGTTGTCCAGAAGAAAACCGTCCAAAGATGGGGCGTAGATTTAGTTAAAATTACTAAAAAATAATGTGTGAAGCAGTAAGTTGTATTACTCGAGTAAAAACATTGTAATTGTTCAAGCAATTTTCTGCTTTTTAGTGTTAATTTTATATTTTTACAAAAACAATAGCTTGTAAGTTTAGTGATAACATTCCAGAAACTGCTTAAATGTTGTTGTATTGTGTGATTTAAAATAAACGAACGTAATTCTGAAAACAATAGTTCGTTTGCCCAAATAGTTTTTCCAAACAATGAACAACTTGTAAAGGCAAATTAAATTACAAAGTACTTACCTATGAATCAATTTATTCACAAACAAACTGTTTGAACGAACGAATTTATTACATACTGACCTGCTATACCTACTTAAAGAATTGTTTTTCTAATTAAAAAAAAGTAATTACAGATTTAAATATAAAACCGCGCACGAAGGGTTCCATACCATTGTCTTTAAAAATTTATTGAAGGGGAGCTATTTAATTAGATAATTAAATATTAATATTTTTCTGCTTTTAGTTTTTTTTCTTATAGAGGCAACAGAAACAGCAGACAGACTGACATTGCAGTCTTAGTAATAAAGTCCTATTTTTAATCTTTGGGTACGGAACCCTAATAAGCAAATGCGACAAGTGCCGAACATGTCCTGATATTGATTACATTCGACAAAAAAGATACAGTAAAATATATCGTTATACATCCTATATAAAGCGGCGCATTTAGCCGATTTTGCTGGGTATCTTTATTTGAGTCTTAGTAAAAGGGTCAGTTTTTACTTTGCGACCGAACCCTAAAAAACGTGATGCAAAAAGTGCCAAACAAGTCCTGATATTTATTAAATTGGACAAGAAATATACAGTAAAATATAAAAAATACATTCTTTAACTTTGTTTCCGGTGTGTACTTTTTAATTAATTTCTTTTAAATTTATATTCTTACATCTTTAGCTTATACACGGTGATCTTTCACCGGAGCCGAAGGCCACTTCATAAGGATCATTAATAAGACTTAAATAAATAGTTAAAATAAAATAAAAACGACGGGTTGCACTCTAGGAGTGCCGGCAGAAGTGAAAACTTGAATATTAACGTTGTGCATTTTTGATATTTTGGAATGGTTAGGGAATAATTTTGCACGAATTGCTTTAATTATCAGTATAAAATATTTCAAATCTTTTCTGAACCACAGTCTGTCACAAATGTCACAAGCATGACCAAATTCATTTTCAACAAAATCATTTTCAAATACACAGCAGTATGGCCACTACACAGATGGTCGAGCCATCAGCTGTCACCATCCATGGATGCGCGTAGCACGCTGTAACATAAACACACACGAACATTCGCGCGTCTTACGAATTTTCGATCAAGCCACGTGTCCTGACGCGAGTTTAAAATTTTTTACCCATTCCAAAAAAAGTGCACAACGCCGCTAAAGAAGTTTTCACTTCAAAAATCTAAAACAAAAAACGTTGACTAAATTTCGAAAGTATATCGTAAGATCAATTAATAGTACCGCCGCCAGGCGCCGTCGGATGGACGGCCGGAGATCATCGGGGTCACGTGGCAGTTTTGGACGGGCGTAACCACAAAATTAAAGGTGTAACTCGATCAAAAATCATTTTCGCGACTTTTTTTAAATTTAATTTGTTGCTTGTAAAATATTTAGATTATAGTACAAAAGCTACAACTTAATGCTAAGCATTGTCTACCAGACACCTTTGGCCGTGCCTTTGGGACGTAGCAGAAAAGATGGCTGATGGGGTGCAAATTTAACTAGATAATTATATCGAAAGAAATAAATTAGAGTGTATTTAATTACATAAAGTAAATATGGGCATAACAAAATAATACACATATATATAATGCACAAATTTTGATTTTTTTCTGTCAGTGTGTATATTTTTTTGAGTGCTTAAGCTACAAATATGTAAGTGTAACCACAATATTTGTCGTATCACACTGCAAACTTATTAAAGGACGTTCTTTAAATAAAAGTACAAATACTATAAATATCTAATGTACTCTTCTTATGATTATTATAATTTATTTGTGTTTAAACCCTTCAAATGTCGGACGCCCGGAGCGGGCGTCTGATGTATTGTTTTACTATTGTGTCTGCTATGCCGACATTCGAAGGGTTAATAAATAATATTATACTTGTGTATTTATTTCTTTACCTGCCAAGATAGTACTATAAATGAACCTTACAAATATTTTTATATTTGCAAGGAAGTAAACAAATAAATGCTTGCTTCATTTTGTTTTCCTTATTTCTCGTTTGCTAACACTAAAGTAGGTTCAAGTATTTCCTAGCATACCCTTTTGTATATTGCGTTCTATAATAGTGATGTTTTTATAAACCGTTAAATATACCAATACCAAATTGATTATACAACGTGGAAGGGACATACACGTAATAAATCGAACCACAGGCTACACTAGATCATTATCATCATCATATCAGCCACAGAAAGTCCACTGCTGGACATGGGCCTTCCCTAAAGGATTTCCAAAACGAGCAATTGGAAGCGGCCTGCATCCAGCCAGCGCCTTCCTGCAACTTTGCACAGGTCGTCTGACCATCTAGCACAGTCTTTCCCAAAGTGGGCGATAACGCCCCCTTGTGGGCGCTGCAGGTCTCAAGGGGGGCGGTAAGAGACCCAGAAAGAAAATTTTTTTTTTTTGCTAGAAGCTTTATTTAGCTAGGAGGCCTCTTAAACAACGACTGCAAGAGCTCTCGACTCTCAACAACAACCACATAAATATCATCCTCCACTTTGAGAATAAATATTTACATAATATACATATATAGGTCACAATAATTATTTAATTTAATTTGAAGTTATAGTGGTTTTTAAATAGGTGAAAAAATGGGGGCGCTAAAAAAATATTCATTCTCAAAGTGGGCAGTAGACAAAATAAGTTTGGGAACCACTGATCTAGCAGGTGGGTAGTAGATTATTAGCGACAGGGATTTTGCTTGCGTTACTCAAGGTGTCAAATCTTTGATGAAATCCTAATTCCATGGGCCTAAAGGCATACTTTATATGACTTAACATGGCCCTTGGTACTGCAACACGTCCGAGTCCTAATAGAAACTGGTCACTTCATTTTTCGAAAGAGCAAATGTTATGTGTAGAATATCCTAATGAGATTTTATATAGGCGTTTCATTAATACTTTACAACGTGGAAGGACATATCCGTAATAAATCGAACCACGGACTATACTAGACCATATAGTATAATGAAATTAAAATAACAGTCAAAAACTTAAAAAAATCGGCATTTTCATACAAAACTGTGCAGATGCCCGGGCAATTTGTATGGGAATGTCGATTTTTTGTTTGTTTTTTGAATGTTATTTTACAACCATTATAATATAGTGATTAAATATAGCCTGTGGTTTAATTTGTTACGGGTATGACCCTTCATACATATAACTTATCTATCACGCCTGTTTTCCACAGGGGTAGGCAAAGATATACATACTATATGTTAGATGTTAAATCCGACCAGCTGTTTTGGCGTGAACGACATCAACGAAGTACAGACATCCATACAAGCTTTCGCTTTTATTATATAAGTAAAATTAAAAAACTAAACTTAATTACTTACAGACCTGATAAAAGTTAGTGCAATCGTAAAATGATGCTCACAAATTCTCCGAATCGGACCATAGAGGTATAAGCTGTTTTTTCATTCTCAATCAATAGGTATGTTTGCCCTCGTCTGTTTGTTTGCGTGTGATTGATTAGAGTGTTCTGGGTTGTTTGCGCGAGGGCCATTCCGATCGCGTTCGCGAAATTTTGAATTAGTCTCCTTTCTAGATATTTCAGTGTGTTTCAAGTGATTGATCAAAAAATACATTACGACTTATTGCTTAGGTATGTATTTTTTGATCAACACCTTTTTTGTTTACGTTTATTACAATTATTACGGGTAAGATAAAACTTCTTGATTGCAATAACTTATAAACAAATGCATATAGGTATAATAATATTACAAGCAAACTAAAAATTATAAATATTTTTCCTTTTGCTATCCCATTATTTTACACCCACATAAATTTCTCTAACAAACCAAAGGTTGGCTGTTAGATAATGCCTTTAACATTAAGTCAGCCTATTGTGCCATACAAATTGTATTTTGTACAAAAAAGTTTAAATAAATAAATGTAAAATAAATAAAAGTCAATTAAACTAAATTAAAAATGTAAATAAGTTTAAGGCCAAAATATAAATCAAATAAGCTCAAACTCGATGGAGTTTCGTGTTTATATATTAGTGAGTTCCATCGACTACCCATTTGACCTAACCAAACAAATTTATAAAATACATTGCAAGTTACTTAAGCTTGTAATTTCTAAAAGCGCCTCTTCATAAACGCCAGGCAAAAGTTATGTCTGCATTATTGCTAATTAAGTATTATAAAACCTACGAAATAAACGTAACTGTAATGGGTTACCTACTTCAGCTCTGATAAATAAAATTGTGTCTACACGTATTATGTAAACACAATCTTTAAAAATAGGAAATAGAGAGGTAGAGTGCCTATTTAAAAAAATCCAAAGATTCACTTCTTCTGGTTGATTGTGTGGTAGGATATTACTCAAGCAGACAGGTTTCCGACTAAAATAAATGAACTCCAATGATTTCATAAGTAAAACTAAAATATTTCTCGGAATTTATTTATATATGTGGGCGGAATCAAAACCTGTGTACTTTGAAATTCAATACCTAGAACTAACTAGTTCCAGGTTTGAAGAGAAATAATTTTACACTAGTCTTGGTAGGTACGTTTGTGTATTTATTTAATTTATTGCACTTAAAATCTTAAGATTATAGTACAAAAGGTACAACTTAATGCTAAGAATTCTCTACCAGTTCACCTTTGGGACGTAATAGAAAAGATGTACCTACTCTCGTGCTATTTTGGTGTAGTGGTGTAAAGGATATAGTACAACGATGTTGCAATAAGCACCATCCTTTATATTCTTACCCACCTCCTTTCTATCATTTCATTATATTCAAATTTCATTTCTAAATTCAATTTTTAAATTCCAGGCACATTCCTTCCTCATCATTTTGACTCATTCCTCTTTCACTTCTAATACGAATATCATCTCAGCACTTGGAATTTCTTGTGTCAGTTCTATTTTTTAATAAATAAATTTATTTCTCTTCTTCTATTAGTCTCTTGCTCTACGACCTCTAGTAATTTCATGTGAGATCACACCTTTTCTGAGCTGGGACAGGTGCAGTTTCCACATAGGTATAAAAAAATCCTTATACGGTTTTAAGAGTCTTTTGCCGCCGTAAAACTAGTAATTCGGACTTTTACCGACATTTCCAATTTTACCATTAACTTGGACGCTGTAAGGGAAACCATAAATATTTCAACGATATCGCGATGATAGTGGAGACCGATAACGTTACGTGTAGAAAGCTCGCGTGCGAGGAAATACGTAGGTTTTGTAAAGATAGTGCATGTTGCGGGAAAACAGAAATTCGGGTGGCTTTTTAAAAGTCGGGGTGATTTATGATACTAATGTTTGAGTCAGCGATTGAATATGTATTCAACCTGACGTGAAGTTAAAGTGCAGCACATTTTAGTAAAAAAATTTTCTGACATATTGATCAAAAACTGCTCTTATCAGAAAAAAATCACAAAGAACGGAGCATCAAAGTTCCGGAATGCGGCTTGCGACATCACCGCTAAGTAAAAATCCTACCTAGCTGTGACGTCATACGAAATTTAAATGTAGCTGTATGCGACAAAATACGTATACAATATTACGCCCCGCGGTGTTACCCGCGCCCAATGTAGCCTATGCGTTAAGCCGTAGTGTCAGCTTACTGCATACCAAATTTTATCACAACTGGTCCAGCCGTTTGCGCATGAAGAAGTAACAAACATACACACTCAAAAACTCTCGCCTTTATACACGGCGATTACGGCCACTTCATAGGCATCATTAGTAAGACCTAATTACCTAGTCAAAATAAAAATTCAGAAACAAAAAATGTTGACTAAAACTCGAAAGCAAAATTGTGAGATCAATTTAGTAGTACCGCCGCCATACACCGCCCGCCGGCCGGCCGGGGTCATCGACATCCGCGCAGCTGTTTTGGCCGGCATAACTATGTGGTCTCGATCGAAAATCGTTTACGAAACTTTTTTATCTTATGACATACAGAAATTTAGATTACGTATACGGGTATAGGAATTTATTTACTATACGACATTTTTTTTTCAAATCCAATGAAAAGTCAGCGTGTAATATAAGTGTGATAGTCTTAGTACGAAACTCGACGTGCGCGAGTCCGACTCGCACTTGACTGGTTATTTATAACTAGCAACACGCACAAATTAAACAATAAAACCGGGAACTTTTATCAATTCCTGATAATGATTTTTGACAGTGACGCCGACGTAGCCGGTCGAGATTCGGGCTTGGCCTCTGATAACAGCTGATAAGGCGAGCATTGTGACTCAGACTTATTATGTGTGTCAGTCTGTCTGAACGTCATAAACCTGTTTCTTATTAATATCGGGCATATTCGTACTTGCTCATCCCCAAGGAATTAAATGGCAGTATTCATAATTTTCAGAATTTTAAGTACCTCCCCATTTGTTTCATCACTACATACTATCACGTCTCTTTCCCTAATGGGGCAGACAGAGCATTTTGGATCTTGCGGTTCTATGCAGAGCCCAGGGCCGCAAGACCCAAAAGCCACTTTTAGCGTCATGGTGGGCGAGAAGATGGAAAAGCAATCAATACAGTCATGGGTTGCTAGCCGCATCGCCTGTTAACATGATTTGCAGTAATGCCCATTCCCTCGATCGGCTTTTACGATCTGTGTGAGAAGAGAAGTAGCTGGTACATTCTAAGTTTTTTTTTATTTCTCCCAGACCAGCATGGGAGCATGTTTCATCACTGTAAAAAATAATAAATAATTTAAAAATTAAAATTTATTTATTCAGGCAAAGACCAACTTTATTAGTAGCACAAAACTTACAAACTATGTTAGTACTTATACCGTCTTATTATAAAACGCAGACTAACTAGGTTTAAACCATTATCCGACCAAATCAAGTTGACATCTAGGAATATGCCATTGTCTTGTCTAAAAATGTCAACGGAATTTGGTCGGATAATGGTTTAAAACTAGTAACAAAGTTAGTCTGCGTTTTATAATAAGACTGATATTGTTTAATTATACTGTAGGGTCTTGAAGTGTTTTCTTCAGAATACTTTAAATTGTACTTAATTAAATAAAAATTAAGGTCACATATACAGCATGTCTTTTGCAAAATTTTGAAGCTAGTTCAGTCCATTCTACGGAACTAAATTTTATTAAAAATGTCGTTATATGTCTATAAAAAATGTTCGTCCTCCCATACAAAATACGTTTGGCCGAGCGCTGATTTGTATGAGATAAATAAATAAATAAATATATAGGGACAAATTACACTGATTGAGCTAGCCCCAAAGTAAGTTCGAGACTTGTGTTATGGAATACTAACTCAACGATGCTATATTGGTAGATGGTAAATACTTTTCCATAAAATTAATTAAATTTATACGTATAATAAAACAGTAATAATAATGTGACTGAACATTGAATATATTTCAAAAAAAAATTTTTGGCGATGGAGACATGGTTATAGAGTAAGAACTTAAGAAAAAAATGTCTGTTTGGCTGTTTTTATACGCTAATCTCCGGAAATACTGGATGGATTCAAACGAAACTTTGTTTGTTATATGGGTGTTGTTAAGCCTGGGCAACATATAGGATATAATACATTTTGGAAAATGGAACACCTGATGCAGAAACATAATGGTCCAGCTAACCTGTAAAAAATATAAAAATGACGCCTTAGCTAAAGTTGTTCAGCCTGATTAGCATTTTCCGGTGTCATAAAGTCCACGCGAACGAAGTCGCGGGCTTCGGCTAGTTTATAATAAGCATTACACTAATTTATGTATGATTGTCGGCAGCATTTGAACACATAGTCAATTATTAAGTAAGTACGCCATATGGTCAACAGAAATACCATCTGTCATATCTGTTTTAGCATTAACATCTTTATCCAGTCGTAATAAGACGCTTTTTGTGTTCATGAAGATACTTTTTCCATGTATAAATAAATATTAGGAATACTATATTTAGCAAGCGTGTGAATTGAATATTTTAAACGTTTTTCAAGATCAAGAAACAGTAACAACTCTTTATGAGTAACAACTCCTAAAATTACACTTAGATAGGCACACTCATAGACATAGAATTTTTTTTAGGCACACTAATCAAATACCCGTGTGGTTACCGGCAGAGTAGTATAGGACCACTCCAAGTTATCCCGTGGATGTCATAGAAGGCGACTTAGGAAATACAAGCTAAACAAAGCTTATAAACACCATAGGACCTCT
This sequence comes from Acrobasis consociella, assembly GCA_963555685.1. Taxonomy (NCBI): domain Eukaryota; kingdom Metazoa; phylum Arthropoda; class Insecta; order Lepidoptera; family Pyralidae; genus Acrobasis; species Acrobasis consociella. The sequence goes on from OY743108.1 coordinate 18,572,273, forward strand.
TCAAGCCGTCTGGCCAGCGTGGAGACTGTAGACCAAATCCTCTGACTGCTCTGGCCAAGTATTGCTCTACTAGTACAGAGAGAGTCGTGCTCCTGCAGTAGAGACTAAAAAGACCTGATGATGATGATGATGATGATATAGATAAATAGCCAAGGTCAATCTGAAAAAGGTAATTTTCCATCTTGACCTGACAGGGGATCGAACCCAGGACCTCCGGTGTGACAGCGTGGCATAATGACAACTAGGCCACAAAGGGATGGTTATGAAAAAAGGAATCAAAAAAGTGATGGTCCAGTGGTCCAGGCAATCGCCTCGTAATCCGGAGGTCGTGTTTTTGAATCCCACTGGGGACATACTTTGTGAAAAGTTGTTTCCAGTCTGGTTAGGATATTGCAGGCTTGAATCACCAGAAAAGAGAGATGATTCCGTATTTCGGAAGGCACGTATAAATTGTGGCTCCCGAACGCCATCGAACGTTTGCTCAAACCTATCCTAGAATTGGTTCTGGTCCTCTGGTGTACTCTTTGGGTTGCGGAGATCAGACGGCAGTCGCTTTATGTAAAAACCAGTAACCTCGTCAATTACCTAGGTTAGGTAGCGGACCCCGGGCTCTGAAGCGCTACCGCTGAGGATGCAACTAGGGATACGCTCTTATGATGACGAAAATAGTGATGGGTTGCTAGTATCGCACATCGCCAACTGATTTTATAAAAATTAAATTAAAATCTACGCAGGATAAGAACTAGTACTTATGCATTCTTCTTACCAGTACCATTTATTTCTTTCATTCACCATGTTTTACATATAAATATAAATATTTCTTTCGTCAAATATCTTAAAACAAAAATAATATCCTGCTTATGCTTAATGACCAACTTAAGTCAGGTAATTCTAAATAGGTAAATAGTTAAGCATGCATGAAACGAGGTTTATTGTTCATTATTCAGTCATAAACACGTACTAGTGTAATCCGTGAATAGCTTGATAAGACATGAATCAGATTAAACTAGAACCACAGGTATGGCACTTCATACAAACGGAGCAGCAAATATACCTAGTACTACTACAAACGAAACAATCCGTCCGTGCACACGTCAAATGTGTGAGTTAAACAATTAGGGTCGCCACCACAGAATTTGTTGCTTAGCTTACCTGTTTTTATCACTCGGAAATTTATAAAATTTTCGTTCTTTATTGTTTTCCGTGGATAAACAATGATAATGTGCGCAGTTTCTCATCATTATAATTCAATAATCCTAAGTGACTCGCGTAATGTCAACGTTCGACTACCAATAACCCTGTTTTACTGCCACTTACACCTCACAATAACGGGGGAAGGGTTGCGGGGACGCCAGATTGCGGGGGACGGTGCGAGTTTCCGTTCTGTATGTAATACTATTATTAATTCTGTGCTAGAACTCTAAACTAACATCAGAGGGATATAGATTATCTTCAATAAGGGTTTTCAAAAATATGGAACACCAGATAGCACAGTCAAGTCAGGTCCAATAAGCTGCTAATAATAGATACATTTGACGGCAGTTGCTCTGTGTTAAACCAGTAACCTCGTCAAATCTCCTTGGTTAGGTAGCGGACCCCGGGCTCTGAAGCATTGCCGCTGAGGATGCATTGCAGAATCGGGAATATGCTCGGATGATCATCGATGATAAGTGTGCCGTGTGGTTTCCGGCAGAGTAGAATAGGGCCACTTCAAGTCCTAACGTAGATGTCGTAGAACTCGTAGAAGGCGACTTAGGAAATATAAGCCAAACAAAGCCCATGAGACCTCTCCAACCCGCCTGTTCAGCGAGGAGAGTGTAGGCCAAGTCCTCTGGCTGCTCAGCAAAGTATGGCTCTGGTAGTACAGAGAAGGTCGGGCTCCTGCAGTGGAGACAATGAGACCTGATGACCATCAATGATACATTAAATGGAGCCAAATAAGGAGTCCACTATGTTTACACTACTTTTTGTCCACATCAAGCTAAAAGTGGCCTCTATCTGTTTAGGGCCGCAAGACCCAAAATGCTCATAGTATGTATTTATGTACTTGCGATAAGTTAATGTAAATTAGACTTAAATTATGTCTTTAACTAATATTTGGTTTCTTCTTTATAAGTCGATTTGATCAAATACATATTACCTAAAGTAACAAAGTGCCACTGAGACTTTTTTATTGAACGTCCATAGTTCGTTAATTGAAAATCATTTAAAGTACCTAAAACCATTTTTATACTGTTATCGACTAGCCTTATTGCACAATCAACCCTAGATAAAGGACTAAAAGAAAAAACAAAGCTTACATCACTCTTCGTAAATTTGGTTCAATGTTAAAATATTAATTAAACGTTCGGAATCAAATTAATCAGGGCAAAAAATTGGCATCACTAGTCGATTGCGTGTAAGTACATATAAAAACAAATGCTCTCTGATGTTGAAGTCCGAGGTTAAATTGATCTGGAATCCGAGTTCAGGGGATCAATTTTTGAACTCGTACATAAAAATAAAAATTAAAAACTTGCTTGTTTAGAAAAAAGGCTGAACTGATGAGATTTATAAAGATGAAGGCAGGAGCATGGGCTACATACAAAGCTTGAATAAAAAATAGGTTTAGACGGCGACTCCTTTGTGATGAAGTACTGTATCACAGAATAAGTAGCAGTACTCACGTCCAAAAATGTTACTCAGCAAAATAATTCAAGAAATATCTACTCAATGACCTTAGCGGTATGGTTTAATTTAGCTCGCTTCAGAACTCGGCGCCTTTTCGTTTAGATACCTGAAGTGCATTGCAGGCAAATTTAATTCTTATCACTCGAGACATACGATTCATGTCATTGAATTTACGCATATTAATAATGAAGGTAAATTTTAGATACCTAAACGAGGAGTGACACAGGCCTGGCTGTGTTTTACTGGACAACTAAATCTTATACCTTTAAACGAGCAATTCTTGTATATTTATTTATATATTTCTGTGATCTTGAAAACGGCTCTAACGATTTCGCTGAAAATTGGCATATGGGGGTTTTCGGGGGTAAACAATCGATCTAGATTAGTCTTATGTTTGGAAAAACGCGTATTTTCGATGTTTGAGATGTAACAGAGCAAAGCTCGGTCGCCCAGGTACTAGGATTCCAATGCCACTAGCTAGACATATATCTCCCTATATATAATGACTATCTCTATTTCTTTCGATTTGTCAATAGCGAAATGTCCTTGGTCTCGAAATGTAACTGGATCTTACTCTTAATGAAAGTTGATTGAATTTCTTAAGTTACGTTCGTCTTTTCAAAACACATCTATCAAGCGCTGTAGGTATAACTAATTTTAATGGCAATACAGTATTTAAATAGGTCAAAAATGCTAGATACAGTGTCTCGAGTTTTTAAACGCGAATACAGGACAGAAACTCAAACATTTGTGATTTCAAAGTTTCTGTAAAAATCAAAAATTGATCTCTCTTCAATAGAAGTCTACGATCTGCTCGGAAAGAGAAGCAGCTGGTAAGTTCTAAGTTTTTCTTTTTTTTTCAGAACACCATGGAAGACTCACATACACAATATTAAGAATTCTGGCAAAGCAAATGCTATGCAAAACTTATTAGAAGGAAGTAATTGGGATACAACTGGGACCTTTAATGATGAGATGGGATAATAATGACCTCTATGACGAAAGAGTTATCAAGAGAAAAGAAGGTCATCTTTGACATGAGAATCAGAACAGGTGAGGTTCTTTATAAGCAACAAACAGCTGCACATTGAAGCAACAACTTGCCAGCAGTCAGTCTATCCATTTTTGGAACGTGGTCAAGAGTAGCACATTATTTCAAGAGAGTCGGCTTCTATGATCTGCATGGGTGGAGGAACAACGGATAGATTATATATTTTTTCTTTTCTCCCAGACCATTAAGAAAAGCTTCAATTGTTGAACATTTTCCCTCTCGGTGAGGTTTTTCCAAACTCGAGGGGGATGAGGTGAAAACAGTTTTTCCGAATATTAGCTTTTGTCTCCCTTTAAATAAACATAATCTCTCCAGAGCACATTCTGTCCTCTTCAGCGCAAATCTAGATCTCTATAACAATAATTATATTATTTAAAAAGAGCCTTTATAATCTCAACGTAACCATTATCATTTAAATGGCATCATTAAATTTATCAAGATTGCATTTGGACTCGTATGAATGGTGCTTTTATTCAGGTTAACAAACTTGCCTGTGTTGAATCTTGAAGCGCAATTTTTCGACGTCAGTCTGAATTAGGTAGGTACCTAAAGTAGAACAGTTTAATTCGAAAATAGTTTATTGTTGTAGTAAACGCGAACCCCGTGAACCCCATCTTCTTCTTATCGTGTGTGTTAGTGACTAACACTAGTGTAAGAGTTTTTAAACCGCCTCAAAGGCCTCTTACATGGTTTTAGGTAACGACCAATGTCAAAGACAGTGACCGGGACCGACGGCTTAACGTGCTTTCCGAAGCACGGATCACACTTATCAGACAATCAGGTTATCAGCCTGCGATGTCCTAACCAAACTGGACAACAACAAAAAGTCGTTGCCCCCGCCGGGAATCGAACCCGCGCCCTCGGGGTTTAAGCCTAACACTCTATCCACTACATCCACTACACCACGGAGGCAGTTAAACCCCATAATACATGTCGACAACTCTTTTATCAATTTGGCTCATGTTTTAACTTAAATAATACTGGCTACTCGTATAAACCCCTATCAAAATTCATGATATCTAGTACAAACTGTACAAAGTACTTGTGTTATCATCGAAAAAAAACAGATATACAAACAAAAAAAGAGTGGAAGCCTTTTAAAATGTTGTCTGCGAAACTCTTTCAAATTTAAACTCCGTAACACGATTTTCAGAAAATATGACATAATTGAGAAAATCCACTGCCGAGAAAGGAAAATGAACTGAATAAATATTATGAAAATAACCCTGAAAATTGTTATTGATAAAACGAGAAAAATAACAGTTATTTTAATAACGGATTACACTATAAATAACTCACGGGCAAATTTTATTTAATAATCAAAATAAAAAATAAAAAAATAAGCCTTTCATGCTGCTATTTTAACTTGTTTGTAAATGAAATATGTTAAAAATTGAAACACAACATGATTGAATTATTATTTGAGATTAACAACGAATTTGGTATTTTTTTCATTTATACTTGACGAGACGCCGATATATGTCGCACGCATCCCTGTGACGAGGATGGTATCACACATCTCGAGTTGGTGGTATTCGTGAAAAAAGACGAAAATTGACCATCCCACTATATTGTCCCACTATTGGGCAAATTTCTCTCCCGTTTTCATCCATTTTCCCTATTCAGAGCTGCTTGTCCAATCACGCTGAAAAACGTCCAAGTCATCGCGCCAATGCTCAATAGGCCTTAGTATCGTATGATCTAATAAAACTACAAAATAATACTACATATAAGGTCAAACAAAATATACTGAAACTATTTTAAGAGTGAATTCAGTCCATGATACTGAACAATTTTTCCTAAGGGCCGTATCGAAATATGAAAAATCATTTTTGGCCTCCCATACAAGTTGACCGACCAGCTGTAAATTAAATGAAATTATTAATTAATTAGCTGGAAAGCCAAAAAATATTTTTCATATTTCGACATATGTTTTTAGGAGAAAAGTTGTTCTCTATCACGGACTGAATTCACTCCTAAAATAGTTTCAGAACTTTTATTTTGTTAAAAAATGAAAATCATAAAATTTTATAAATAAATGCATATACAAATAGTATCATATAAATCAAGAGTTTTAAAAATAGAATTTAACATCCGAACTTTGCATGTGTGATTAAAAATAACCATGCATTTGAGCAGTGATCGCTCGGAAGGTTATCTTGACCTAAAATATTCGAATTCCATTACCAAATTCGATCTTATGAATATTTAACTATCTCAAAAATTTAATTTATATTTATCCGATACTACGCATTAGACTATGATGAATGCAACTCCATCCTTTTAGATACAGCTATATTTATCATCAGGTCTTTTTGTCTCCACTGCAGGAGCACGACCCTCTCTGTACTACCACAGCCATACTTGGCCAGAGCAGCAAGAGGCAAGAGGACTTTAGCCTACACTCTCTTCGCTGGCCAGACGGGTTGGAGAGCTCTCATTGATGATTTAAAGCTTTGTTTAGCTTGGATTTCCTAGTCGCCTGCTATGACATCCATAGAGTAGAACTTGGAGTGGTCCTATTCTACTCTGCCGGAAACCACACGGCAGATCTATTATCACCTCACACATACAGAAATATTATCACGTTTAATCCCTAACAGGGTAAAAAGAAGCCCAGGGCCATAAGACTTTAAGGATACGCTTAGTATAATATTTACTCGTCGTATCGCCTATTAACATGATTCAAATTCCCTCGATCGGCTTTTACGAACGGCGTTTCTTTAAGTTCTTTCTTTTCTTCTCGACCAGCGTGAAAGAGTTTCAGGATTAAAAAAATAAGGAAAGAAATATTATTTAATCTCGCGATACAAGACGTCCTTCAGTGTAGTATCAGCTTCATTGTAACTTTGAAATCCGGTGAGCAGGTAAGTACCTCAGGTACCTACTGTAACTGTACCTACCGAAGGGGAGGGCGTAAATCACATACTCTACTTTGAACTCAGTTCAGTAACTAGGTGCCTACACATAAATTAATGGTCTTGACCTTTTTATTTATACTTAATCAATAGACAATAGATTTAAACAAAAAAAAATCCACAGGAAAGAAAAAAAAAAAATGGTTGCCTGTAAAGTCGGTTTTACGGGCGAAGATTTTACGTGACAACGTAGATAACATAGTTGAGTGGGAGAGAGACGCAAGGCATTCGGCGGGCCTCTCTCTCGTTCGGTGACTCATCGTAACGTTACCGAGCGTTACACTTTTTCATAAGTGACTCCCAGCCGCAACCTAATTTAAGACGTTGTCACGTCAATAATAAAGAAAAAATGGGTTAGTTAATGAAGCAGTAATTAGCATTTCAAATAGAGTGGTAGCGTGGTGGTAACATCTCACTATCTCGTTCGCACGCGTGAGACCTAATAGCAGTGACGTCAAGAGCGCTGTATGTGCCCTTTTTCTGTTACTTGACAGTTTGCCTTTCCATCAGATTTTAAAAGCATATAACATAATTATTTTTATGTTACTTAATTACTTATTGATTCACGCGACTTTAATAAACAAACAAACTGAACTTTTATCGAAAATCGTAAACGAGATAACCCAACATATCACAGACTTCATTAAAACATAGTGGAGGACATTTGTAATTTATATTGTAATTAATTCATCGTAACTTCGGTCATTGGCCTTGCTTGGGAGTCATTTGTATATTTTTAACTTTAACGCACTCCTATCCATCAAGTTAGATCAAACAAAATGCATACATTAACATAATATGAACTACTAAGAGCGAGATTCAGTAATAAATTTGCATTCGACACGTGGTGGTAGCATTTCATTGCTGCGTAAGTGGGACGTTCGTAATACAGTTTAGAGAGTGAAGCAGTAATGTGAATAGAATTATGTGTAACCTCGTTTTTGTTGGGAAAGCAGCGTATGCGCGTCGCGCGATAAAAATGACGTCTCCACTCGTTGCCGACGAGTACAGTCACAGTCCATCGCTGACTGACGCCGAGCTCGTACGAGACTGCGACCTGCATTTCAACTAGAAGCACGCGTCAACCCAAACAAAAATTCGTGTCAAACGAAATATTCTAAGCATTTCTGCTCACAACAGTGTACACGTGCAGTTTTGAGGTTATCCGCCGAGTTTTGTGAAATTTACCGCTGTGCCAATTGTGAAACACGTAAGTAATACCTAATGCATTTTTTCTCCGCACGGAATTAAAATTCGCCGAGTTCAATGCGGTTGGGAATATTTGTATTTTCATGGCAAACATGCCAGAAATTAATTGGTGTTTAACACGCATGCGCAGATTCAATTGGATTAGCTAGTATACATCAGAGGCAATTGTTGGGTACACAATTTTTTTGCATGCTCAATGGGTTGCATTATGAATCGGTTTATAATTAGCCGTTTTAACCGTTGAGGGCTGTTGAACTCGATCTAATAATACTTGGAGACGTCGGAGATTTACCTTTACCTGCTGACAGAATGTAGTAGAATAGAACCCGTTATATTTTATAAATGCCGCAATATGCAGTCGTTGTAGTGAAAGAATTCCGTATTTATTTGCAAGAATGCAGAGTGAAGTCAGAGAGTGTAGAGTCAATTACGAAAGTTGCAAAACTTGGGTACCTAATTTCGCATTTAATTTTGTTTTTGATGAATTAGTCAGTGAAATATCAATGGGATTGTAAAAAAGATAACTGTACACAGTATTTATTTATTTTATAAGATATTCAATTTCATTCAATACACACAAACAGACGGCGAGTTTAGTATGAGAAGATTTTTCTTTCGTAATTTTCGCTACATAAAAGGACTGTACTTCCTTTCTGAATAAATAAAATAAATTAATAAGTTTAATCATTGAAATATGTATTTGTTTAATTATTTATTTATTTTCAATTTTTTGTTCACACGTACAAATGTTATTAGGCGGGTCTATGTTTGAAGCATTCTCTATCTGTCAAACCTTTAGGTTCATGTTCATTCACATTTCTTATAAACTGTCTCTTCCTTTAAAAATTAAATCATATTTTTTTTCCATTAAACTATTAATTTTTACCGACTTTGAAAAAGGAGGAGGTTATTATTTCGGCTACATGTTTTTATTGTACATCATGCATGCGATACGCGATATCTTCGCTAATTGTGAACCGATTGATGATGTGATTTTCTTTTTTTTAAGTCTTTGCAATTTAGTTGGTCCCTGTATGTATTGGTAAAGATTAGATGATGAACTTCGGAGATATCTATGGAGAACTCGTGAAAGAAAATTATATTTTACTAACACACCTATTATTTTGGTTGAATCTATTAAATATTAGTTTGAAATTCAAAGCAATACGAATCTTAACTGGAGACAATTTAGATACTGCATGGTGCATTTATTCACATAGATATATTGCTTGAATTAAAGAATCCATTTTTTACCGTGTAAATTAGCTTCACCTTATGTATGTTTGTATGTTAGGTGAATAAAAATACTTTTTAATCTAATTTACCAAGTCTTTTTAACTTATTATATATCTTGATTTAATTTCTTCATTAATTAAGTGTCATATTTTAACTTTATTTTATTATCATATTTTAACTTAACTTAAAACAAATGTTTTTTTCATTTCTCCCATGCTGGTCTGGGAGAAATAAAAAAAACTTAGAATGTACCAGCTGCTCCTCTTCCCACGCAGATCGTAAAAGCCGATCGAGGGAATGGGCAAAAATGCAAATCATGTTAACAGGCGATGCGGCTAGCAACCCATCACTGTATTGATTGCTTTTCCATCTTCTCGCCCACCATGACGCTAAAAGTGGCTTTTGGGTCTTGCGGCCCTGGGCTCTGCATAGAACCGCAAGACCCAAAATGCTCTGTCTGCCCCATTAGGGATAAAGACGTGGTAGTATGTATGTATTAAAACAAATCCACTTAGTACAAAACACACATAAAATAAGTTGTTTTAATACGATGACATTGTCATCGTGGGGCGATGGAATGCGACGGGTTCTCACGATGACACAAAAAAGACAAACAAAAAAGGGAGGATCCGGACGTTATAAGTACGCGATTCAAACATAATAACGCAGGGTCGGTTAAGCTGCGTGGTGATTCTACTTAAAGAGTAGAACTAACAATGGTGTCACATTTTTTGAGCTGCCAAACATGCATACATATTTTCACGCCTGTTTCCATGGGGGTAGGCAGAGACTATGGATTTCCACTTACTACGAACCTTGCAAACCTCTTTTGTTTCGTCAACACTCATAACTCTTTTCATGCATGCTCTCCGGTTATGGGTACTTCTTACATCAGCTGCCAAAAGCATAGTAAAATTAGTCTTATGACCTAAAGGCAAAGATGTGGGAAAGGACTAAAGATTTAGAATATACAAAAGTGTAGATTTACCACCGGGCGACCGGGGGTGGGAGAAATACATATTGACGTTTTTGATTATAAAATAGGATCATTTAAGGGCCCGGACGGGCGCTGCACGAAGAACTATTTTAAAAAAAGGAATGGGTAAATTAATGTATTGTAATGCAATTACAAATAAGTGTGCATATTACACGACCATGAAGAAATGTTCGACAAAACACGCCACTTTCTTTTCTTCTTTTCGAAGTCGCAATAAGATTATCTCGCTCTATCAAAGCGTGTCAGGCCCTTGAGTCCTCTAAATTCATGGGTAGGACTAACTTAAAGGCCTCCATAGATCATTCTTCTGTCAGAAGAATGAATTAGTCACAGCAAAATTTAAGTTAAGAGCAAAATTTTACCTTCTCAAAGAGATAATCTGACATTAAGTTGTGTCTCTTTCCCCCTTACGGGAATGTACTGTTGCAAAAAATTCTAGGTCTATGCATGGTACAATAAAATAAGGTATTCTCTTCCCGTGACAGCTGATGACGTAGGTGGAACTTGACTACGTCATCAGTTTGATATGTTGCCACTGTGTGAAATTGAATTACCTGAGCGTAATGCATTTTTGAACTTTATATACCAATTTCGAATTAATAATGCATTATATCAATTTATAAAATATTGAGTTGATAAATCACGCGAGAATCGCGAGATACTAAATAGCTAAGTTACTTAATATTTTTTTAAATATTCATGAACTAATTGAGAAAGTCCTTAAATTTACCGAAAAGAACAATCAGTGGCAACACTTTGTGATGTAGTCAAGTTCCATCTCGGGAAGAGAATACCTGTTTTATTATATAATGGGTCTATGGTTGCAAGACTTGCAAGAATGAGACTTTGTTAAACGTCAAACGTCTAGTTAGTAGAGTCATACACGTCCTGGCCGTATCTCATACAAAAAATACGCCACTACATTTCAAAACAGGTTTTAATTTTGAGACTTCAATGCGGAAGCTATAGTTACAGTGAACTAGTGTGCAAGTACTTAAACTCACGGCGTTTTTTGTACCGGATGCAAGGGGTGATATTTGAAAACGACCGTACATATGAGCACAGAATTACTACAAATATTAAATAGGTACAGAACGGAAAGTCAAAGTCAAAGTCAAGTCAAAAAATTTTTATTCAATGTAGGATAAATTTATCTCTTATTGAAAGTCATTTTTTTTAAATATTATTTTAGTGCAAAAGCTAAAAACTACTAGCGTTTCGGAACGACCACTGCTGGGAAGATTACGCCGAAAGAAACCCAGTTCAGTATTGGTCCCTACCCAGCCTGATGGGCTATGTTACAATTACAATACAGATTTACACTTAAGCTATACATTTAAATTATACAGTTACAATTTGCAGACAACTATTTCCAAGAATTTTTCTCAGATGATGATAAGTAGTCATTTACATGATAATACGCATTTTGTAATAAATGATTTTTAAACTCCTAGGGTCCCCGTCTCCGCAGCTCTCTTATACCGCAGTATACCTTCCACCATACCTTCAAACAAAAAGAGGGTTTTCCAAATAGGTCCAGGCATTTTCGAACTGATAACATCCTCCTTTTTTGGAAGTCGGTATATCTATACATATAATAAAACAGTAATAATAAATAAGTACGCTTATAATATTACAATCCAGCCTTAAATCAGACTAATAAGTAATATTAACATTGACCTAGTTTCTATACGTCATTCACTAAGAATGTGTCTATTGACACTATTCTTATTGTCTCTATTAAAGGGAAGGCTCTTTTTTCTTGGCTGGCACATCACTGCACTATTCCCGGTTGCATCCTTAGCGGTAACGCTTCAGAGCCCGGGGTTCGCTCCCTGACCTAGGAGATTTGACGAGGTTACTGGTTTTCACACAGAGCGACTGCCGTCTGATCTCCGCAACCCCAAGGGTAGATCGGGACCAATCCTTGGATAGATTTGAGCAAACGCTAGATGACGTTCAAGACCCACAATTTATACGTGCCCTACGAAAAACGGATTCATCTTCCTTTTAAAAAATCTGGTGATTCGTGTCTGCAATATCCTTACCAGACTGGAAACAACTCTTCGTAAAGTAATGAAACAGTGGGATTCGAACCTATGACCTCTGGATCACCACTGAGGCAGTCAGCCAGTGTACTAATATAGGTTGCAAAAAAGATCTATAACACTGTGGTTAGTTGCCCTAAGCACGAATCCAAAGAAATTTTGAAACACGAGAAAATGTTGATTGTTATTGATCTTCCACGCAAATTGAGTCATTGAGTTGATCAAGTTACTACAGCGGACTGATACGGGCTGGTAACAACAGTAGCCTGATACACTGTGGTGTTAGGTTGTTCAGCCTCCTTTCAGACAGCTGACAGACATACCTACGGACTTTCTGACACAGAAGACAGACTGCTTGGTAAATCACGTGACTATAACGGTTCTCTTTGCATACTCATAAAATAATTTGTCATAATCTAATTTGGCTTCACATACATAATGTATTTTTTTTTATTTCACATAAGTTTATTTCTCATAACGATTTTCACTCCCAAGTCAGATTTTCTTCAAATTTAAACTTATAAACTTGTTTGCGCCGTATAGGACCACTCCCGCACATCATATCACGCGTTTTTAACGTATTAATTACAGTATGAATTTCAAAATTATGTCTACAGTTACAGAATGAAATTTAAAATGATGTCTACATTTCAGTTTAATAAAGAAAGAACATTATGTCAAATGGCAAATAAAAAAATATGACCTAATCTTTATAACAAACAATATTATGAATTTAAAATTCGAAACAAACAATGGGATCCACAAGCAAAAAACTTTCATTCACGAAAATATTAGAAATAAAAACATTCTGTACTTACTACTTATTAACCAAAAAATAGGTAAGATTCGGGATTCTTCGTCGCAGGTAGCAACGTTTCGTCACACGGTTCCTTGAATTCTCACGACACGACAAATAATAATTGGCATGTCACATCGCTATTGTTCTGCGACCTTTCTCACAACCGTTTACTTAGTACCGTTCAACAATACGTACCTTTGTTGGACTAAAATTGGGTACGTTGGTCCGCGAGGGATTGGAGAGCATATTGTTCGATTTAGAAACATTTTTTCTTCGTCCGTTTCTTAGGCGGTATGTGATTTTAACATTTTATACTTGCTGCTAAGAAGGAGGTTTCCTAGGTCAATGAATGACAAAAAAAATATTTTTTAGATATTATCCACTCTTTGTTACGTACTACCTTGAAGTTTAGGTAAATATGCACTGTAATATCCGATCTCTGCTTATATGAGATGCAATAAATGTTTTTAAAGCATATTCTACACTTCTTTTTTGCTTTTTTACTAGTCGTGTGTGCTGCCATCTCTGTGTGCCCTACCATACAAATCCGATTTGGCCTACTTACGGGTCCTCCAAAAGTTTCTATAGCGTTAGGTATCTGTTACGTTAGTAGTTATTATTATCTTTGCCACTGGTCACGGCCGTCATCTAGCGTTGTGGTTTCCTGCAGAGTAGAATAGGGCAACTTCGAGTCCTCCCGTGGATGTCGTAGGATACGACTTAGGAAATACAAGCTAAACAAAGCTTATAAACATCAATGAGACCTCTCCAACCCGTCTGGTCAGCGAGAAGAATGTAGGCCAAAGTCTACTGGCTGCTCTGGTCAAGTATGGCTCTGGTAGTAATTAGAGAGTCGTGCTTCTGCAGTGGAGACAAATAGACCTAAATGTTACGACCGTCATCATTGTATGTTACACAACTTATTATCATCATCATCATCACCAGGTCTTTTTAGTCTCCACTGCAGGAGCACGCCCCTCTCTATACTACCAAAGCCATACTTGACCAGAGCAGCCAGAGGACTTGGCTTACACTCTCCACGCTCACGGTCGCCAGGCGGGTTAGAGAGGTTTCGATGATGTTTATATGCTTTGTTTAGCTTTTATTTCCTAAGTCGCCTTCTACGACATCCACGGAGAGATCTGGAGTGGGCCTATTCTACTCTGCCGGGAACCACACGACAAGTTATGTTACATGCCTTTAGACAGTTTAAAAACTTTGAGACCAGTGTTGGTGTACACAAACGAAGTACTAGGTTATCTCTTCTTTCTGCCACACCCTATACGTAGGTACGTATACGTTTTGCGGTCGACATACGACACGGCCTTCGATTAGACCACAACATACCGAGGAAGTACGGCTCATTTGTCTGTCATTCATTTCATTATATAGGTGTATATAGCTTTGTATCTGTAATAGGATGAATGAAGAATTGTCTGAATATATAATGAAATCTGCCATGTTTAAAGTACTGTAATGACATTACATACAGAAAATGTGGAGTTAGTCGCGAATGGTCTTAAACGCAAGTAGTCTTTGTAGCATAGCAACTCGTCTAAAACGCTCATTGTCTAAATCGCATATCGTCGTAATAGGTCTAAACTTACAGTAGGAAAAGTAATTCCCTTCGCTTCTATTGTCTCTTTTCTGTTCCTTACCCAAAGGGTAACAACGGGACGTTATTACTAAGAATCCTATATCCGGTGTCCGTCCGTCTATTACCAGGCTGTATCTCATGAACCGTGATGGCTAGCATACAGCGGCCACAGAAATACATCATCTCTGCAACTTTCAACTTACGGTTCATGAGATGCCTGGTGACAGACAAACAGTCGGACAGTGGAGTCTTAGTCAGAGTCCTGTTGATAATCTTTGTAAGTATAAAAGAGTTGGCAACACTATACAAAACTTAGATCAAGAAATCACTTTTAACAAATAAAAAAATCTTACTTATTCAAATGACTTACGTAATCTACGTTACTTTAGTCGATATAACATAAACATATAGATATATGCAGCTACCCACACTATCAGGTAGCATACAAGCGGCTATGCAAGAAAACTTTCCCTTTTTGTGACTGTATTTTTAAACTGATGTTAACGCATCGACCACGAACTCCCCACGTGATATGCGATACGAGTCAAGGTTAACTACATAACCTTAACACCTGGTTAAAATAAAGAAAAAGTTAAAGGAAAATCAAACTCAACCGGCGCGGCGTGTGAAATATCGACCTTTTTATTTGATCAGTGTTTTTCGTGTTGCGTCACGTATTGTGTCCTTTATAGATGTTTGTATATGTACTAGCTGTGCCCGTGGGCTTCGCTCCCCGTGGGAATTTCGGGATAAAAACTATCCTGTGTCCCTCCCTGGGTATCAAACTATATCCATATCAAATTTCACCAAAAAATTCAGTGGTTGAAGCTTGAAGTGGTAACTAACAAATATATAAGCTCACTTTCTCATTTATAATATTAGTAGGATTTGTTATAAAATATAGTATCGTTGAGTAAGTAACCCATAACGCCATAACACAAGTCTCGACTTACTTTGGGGCTAGCTCAATTTGTGTAATTTGTCCATTTATAAAAAATATAAATACTCCCATGCTGGTCTGGGAGAAACAAAAAACTTAGAATGTACCAGCTGCTTCTCTTCCCACGCAGATCGTAAAAGCCGATCGAGGGAATGGGCAAAAACGCAAATCATGTTAACAGGCGATGCGGCTAGCAACCCATCACTGTATTGATTGCTTTTCCATCTTCTCGCCCACCATGACGCTAAAAGTGGCTTTTGGGTCTTGCGGCCCTGGGCTCTGCATAGAACCGCAAGACCCAAAATGCTCTGTCTGCCCCATTAGGGATAAAGACGTGATAGTATGTATGTATGTATGTATAAAAAATATAGCGACCACGCATGCGTATTTCATCATCATCATTTCAGACGCATAACGTCCAAATGGGCGATCTAGAGCGGCCTGCATCCAGCGCTTTTCAGCTGTTTTGATTCCTCTTTCCACTTGAATGTGCAAGCTTTCTCCGACAGTCTTTTTCAGGTTCCGTACCTAAAGGATAAAAACGGGAACCTATTAGTAAGACTCCGCTCTACGTCGTCTGTCTGTAACCAGGCTGTATCTCATGGACCATGATAGCTAGACAGTTAAATTATTCCCAGATGATGTATTCCTGTTGCCGCTATAACAAATGCCAAAAATAAAATAAATATTTAAGAGGGACTCCCATACAAACAAACGTGATTTTATATAGATAGTGGTATGGAACCCTACGTGCACGAGTCCGACTTGCACTTGGAAATTTTCATTGGAATGATCACTAATAGGCATTTTCGCCTACCATCACGTTAAAAGTGGATTTTGAGTTTTGCAGCCCTGGGCTCTATCTGCTAAGAGTCGCAGGACCCAAAATACTCTGACTGTCCCATTATGGATAAAGACATAAATGATAGTACGTATTTATGTAAAAACTGCACAAAAATTACTAGTAGATAGTTTCTGAGTTTATTAAGTAACAAGTTTACTTGCTAGGCAAATTAAAAAATATCCCGACTTTTAAACAGTTTCATATGCAAACGCCATCTTGTGACGGGCGCAGAAACTAAATAGTAGGATTAGTCTGTATCGCTAACGAAACATATACGTAGCGCCATCTATTATTTGACAGGTAAACTACAAAAATCCCGACATACAAGCGATAACTTCATAACTTTTAAAAGGCCGAACCGATGTTCATCAAACATAGCTAAAAACCGCAAGAGAACTTGCTTTCACGTAATAAAAACTGCATCAAAATTGGTCAATTCATCCGAGGCTACGTGCCACAGACAGACAGACCAGCCTTTATGTCAGGGGTTAAAAACAGCACCAAATCTATATCTATCTATATCTATATCTATACATATAATAAAACAGTAAAAAAAGTGTGTCTGTACATTAAATATATTTCCAAAAAATATTGAGGGCGATGGAGACGTGGTAAAAGAGTAAAAATTAAAAAAAAAATGTCCGTCTGTTTGTCTGTTTGTCTGTTTGTACACGCTAATCTCCGGAAATACTGGACGGATTCGAATGTTTTTTTTTTTTTGTTATATAGCTATTAAGCCTGAGCAACATATAGGGTATAATAGTACATTATAGTACTAGTGTGTAACATTGGTGATTACCGCCGCGGCGCCATTGAGACCTGAGCCGTAGGCGAGGGTCTTAAGAGAGCCAAGGACGGTAATCATCAATACACACGTGTATCATACGACGTTTTTCAACACACTTGTGGATAAAATAACAATAAAAACTCATTTTATTCAGTATATAAAAAGTTTATTTAGAGAAACAATTAGTAAATGTGCAGTTAGTGAAATTATAATAAACTGTTTTTGACGACATAGCGGTCTTAACAGATAGATTATTTATTAAAATACTTCATGTTCTATTTCAATTTGAGATGGCTCATTATTTGTGTAGGTAGGTGAAATCCAATCATTGGATGTACTTGGTGTTTCGTCAGTAGGAATCTTTTATAAATTTTTCAATATCGTCAGACGATTAAACCTTTTATTTCTTGCTTCTAAATCCATTGGATAGTCTCTTTAGATAAGCTTACAAATCAGAGTATGTTTTTAAGTCCACTCCATTCTTTATTCGGACTGTACTTTTTAACATTGAGTATAAACACCACTAAGAGCTAGGTTAGTACTTAGAAGATAATTCTTTAAAGTACGCCATGAACACATTTTCTGAAAAAGAATGCGTCTTCTTGCTGTTTTTCCATTTTATGAAATTTTGGTACGCTAATAGATATTTTTCCTTGGAGTTTTCAGGTAGTAAACTTTCTACAACGTTAAGGCTTCACATCTTATATCGGGCTGTGTACAACATAAATCATTTTCTTCGTAACTAGTACTTGTAGATATTTTAATTAATAAATAACTATAATTTCAACAGTGAAAACGAGTTGTAAAAAATTTTTCGCTATGGCGGGAAAAATTTATCAGTTTTCCTATGCGCGCGCATTGATCGGCCACAGACTAAAGAGATGAGGTTTTTTTTTTATTTTCCGCGCATAGGATTTGCGCCTATTCTGCCAAGTACAAAATGGGGAATTTAAAGTTTTCTTTTATTACAGAGAAAACAAGAGTTATATTTGAGTGTAAGTTTTACTTATTAAACACGTACGAGTTAAAATTATCTATTTAAATAAGAAGTTGCATGAAATGAGCAATACATTAATTTGTTTGTTCTATTGAACACGATCTTTTTTTTGAAAAAAACTTTTTTAATAAGAACAAAGCAACTCAACCAATAAAATTTAAAAAAAAATCTATAACTCACTAGTGAGTTATAGCAATGAAAAAGTCACAGTTTGATTATGGGTGTCATTATGTGCCTAATTGCGGTGACCATAGAGCCACTTTATGAGCAAGTGTGTTGAAAATGATTTCGGAAAATAGAACGCCTGATGCAGAACCATAATGGTCCAGCTAAACTATAAAAGATATAAAAATGTCTCCTTAGTAAAAGTTGTTCAGTCTGATCCGCATTTTCCAGAGACATAAAGTCCACGCGAACGAAGTCGCAGGCTTCGGCTAGTTATGAATATTCTTCTTAAAACATTCTCCCTATAAAAGGCAAGTTGTTTACACGTTGCTTGTTAAATAATAAAGTGCCCCGATGATCAGTCGAGAGGTCAATTAAGGGATTAACTGATGTAATTCTCTTAATAGAATGACCAAGTAATTATACTGTCAAGAACATATATATCCTGTTCGTGTGTTAAGTGGGATGGAATAGAAGTCTTCTATACATAAAGAAGGAATAAAAATATATTCCTGACTCTCCCATGGGACACAAACATAAGATTTAGGTAGACTATTGTATATTGAGTTAAGGACAGTGCAACTTAAGGGTCCTCCCCGCGCTAACGACCTTGAAAACACAAAAAAATTAATTTCTCTTTCTGTAAGTGAGATTATTAGAAACCCTCCTACAACTTTTTAGCTAGTATCCTGAAGTTTCATTAGAACCTCGAAAATCATTGAAATAAAATACCCTGAATTTTCCTTTGCAAAAAATACTAAAAACGGCCATTTTTGACTTTTTTTGTAAAGGTTTCTAAACCGGATAGTATTTCAATGACTTTCGAGGTTCTAATGAAACTTCAGGATACTAGCTAAAAAGTTGTAGGAGGGTTTCTAATAATCTCACTTACAGAAAGAGAAATTAATTTTTTTGTGTTTTCAAGGTCGTTAGCGCAGGGAGGAGCCTTAAGTGGGATGGAATAGAAGTCTTCTATACATAAAGAAGAAGGAATAAAAATATATTGCTGACTGTCGACTCTCCCATGGGACACAAACATAAGATTTAGGTAGACTATTGTATATTGAGTTAAGGACAGTGCAACATAATCCTTTAACCGCGAGCGTCGCATATATGTGACAAACATTGTCGGGCCCATTCCGTGAAGGTCGCATATTTGCGACGAAAAAAATGCTCGTATGGCACATAACTTACGTATCCATATTCGTTTTTGGTTGTAGATAGGTATGTTAGATTTACCATGTCTCGCGCTGGGGGCACGACAACTGATATAAAGTCTCGCGGTGAAAGGGTTAAAGTGATTTGTCTACTTATTTATAATTATATTGTACGCACATGCAAATTCAATATTAAGTTTATTTGAAAAACCCAGTTTTCAATAATTTTATATGTATACGCCATCTAGTGATGAGCAGAGGAACTAAATAGTAGAACCAATATCAGCGCCATCTATTATTTTCCAGAAAAACTACAAAAACCCCAACTTTCAAGCGTTAAACCCCAATAACTTTAAACGGCCGAACCTATTTTCGTTAGTAAGTAGGAAAATAGGGAGCTTGCTTTTACTTAAAATACCGCATCGAAAGTGGACAATCCGTGCGAGCGCTACGATGCAAAGACAGACATACATTAAGGGTCCCCCGACCCTAGACCAAAATACAACTTTCCATACAAACGTAGTCTACGTTTTATTTCAAAACGACATGTCCGATTTGGGCAAAATTTTGTAAATCAAAGATATTATAAGTAGTTTCCGACGGTAAAAATATGAACTTGAAATAGAATATAGTGTTTTATATCATTTTTGACCATTAGTATGGGAAACTTCTAAATCGTTATATTTTCTTTCCAGTTCATAATTTTACCATAGGAAACCAGTTACCCTAGATAATTGCAATTTCTTTACAATTACCAATTTTTACCGGAATCTGACATGTGGTTTCAAAATTAAACGTAGACTACGTTTGTATGGAGAAGTCTAGGGTCGGGGGACTCCTAACGTCAAACATATAATTGTAACACCCCTATCTTTTGTGGTTTAAAAGTAATATCTCTTGTAATAATTTAAGAGCTCGCTCTTGTCCACCGACAAGAGCTAAGGGGAGACGCCTCCATTTTTCTCTTCTCTCTGCTTATTAATGATCTGGACCGTACTCCTAACTTTCCTTCTTGAGAAGCAGTGCCCCGGCACCTGGGCCCTATAGGGCTCAAGGCCAGCGCTTGCCATACATACCACTAAACAGAATCAGGGGGCCCCTGATCTGAAGGCACTGATCCTACAGGGCTTCAGGATCAGTCCGATCCTGGTAATCTACATTGGATTCCGATTTGCTACGAATGAAATTGCGATTATGTGGCACCTGCGATAACTTAATCGATTGTGAAGTGTGTACCTAATTGAGGCACGTGGGGGAGGAATGCGGTCGCGTAGAATGCGCTTGCGCGTTCTTTACGCCCACGTTCTTTAGAATAACTGTTATTTACATGTGATTTTTACGCATATACATATATTTGACGACTATTCCGCACTTCGGAAGTTCCGGGTTCGATCCCAGGCCAAGTTGGAAAATTGTCCTAGATCTGATGTTTATCTATACAAAGTGGAAGGGACATATTCACATACGTGTAATAAATCGAACCAGGGGATGTACTAGATAACTATATGTATAATGAAATTATACGTTGCATATTTATTTATCATAATATATAGTATCGTTGAGTTAGAATGCCATAACATAACTAAGTAGTGCTATCTGTTGCTGTACATATATTTATTTATTATTTATCTGTAAGTATGTATATATTTAATAGGTAGGTTTGGGTTTTGAACCATCATGTTTTGTACTTTTTTACTGATCAATAACCTCACCTTTTTTTCTTTGCATCAAGGTAATTTCTATTTTTTTACCACCAATCTTTGGACCTTTGTTAATGTTGATAATTTTTTTTACTAACCTATACTGTTCCACTGCTGGGCAAAGGCCTCCCCTCTTGTTCGCCACTGTTCTCTATCATTTATGTTGATCAACAAGTTTTTAAATTTGCATTATATGTACCAGCATAATACCTTTTTTCGACATATAAAAGTGGTATTCTGGGCAGTATTTTTTATAAAAACCTAGTAAATATAACATAAAAAATACTTTTTAATGAGAGAATATAACACCACATATAGTCGTATATACGTGACATTGTAAACTATAACGATCATTAAACAAAGCATTGGCGCCTTGGCCATATTTCTTTTATCAGTCGTGATAGGACTGTAAAATAGGCATTTAAATCCCCGTACAGATAGGATGTAAAAATACAATGACGAGCCGTTTGACGATGATCTATAGCAGAAGGACCCAACCGTCCTTTGAGAATATAAGTAGTTGTTACATATTTGTATTTAGTCCTTTTTCCATTATCTCTACTATATATTTGGCGACCTCTGTGGCGTAGTGGACCCCATGCCAGTCCGCCACCCAGAGGTTTCGGGTTCGATCCCCGGTCAGGATAAGTTGAAAATGACCTTTTTGAAATTGTCCTGGGTCTTGGATGTTAATCTATATAAGTATTTGTTATAATATGTAGTATCGTTGAGTTAGTATCCCATAACACGAGTGTCGAAAGTACTTCGGGGTTAGCTCTATCAGTGTAATTTGTCCCTATATATTTATTTTTATCTTTAGCAAGAGATGAAGTAATATTACTTTTTTATTTAACTTTTTTGAGCTAATAATAGAAATAATGCTAAAGCAGTCTCTTCCTGTTGATCTTTAGAAAATTTAATTTAATTTTAGATAGCAAACTTTAAGTCAGATGCGATTTTTAATATTAGCCTACCCATATTTATTACCGTGTGGTTTATTTTCTAACCGACTTTTAAAAAGGGGGTTATCAATTGGTCCTGTTTTTTTACAATTTATTTTTATGTTTTTGTATGTATGTTACGCGATATCTTCGACATTTGTATTTTGATGAATCTTTTTTTTTATTTTAAAGCCTTTTATCCCATATTGGATATGAAAGAAACTCCTAAAAGAAAATAAAACTTGTTCACTTTTGGTAAATATTAATTATTGACCAAGTATCTTCAACGCAATGTTGTGAATTGTGATTGATCTTGCAATAACTGTAGACGTAAATTTATTACGTACAGGTAAATTTTATATTAATGAAAGTGCAGAAGAAGCGGTAACAAACTGCAATGTAGCATTCTCCAATGACGTCATCAACATAAAAACAAGCAGACGTGATAATCTCCGAATTGTCTTCTTTATGACACTTGTGTTGCAATAGTGTGTACACATTATGATCGTCTTAACCGATTGAAACTAGTCGGTTTTTACCGACTACACTACGTGAGTAAAACCTAGTTAGTATTTATTTATTTGATACCAGCCTAAGCCAGCGATCTCTTTCGCGCCTCCGAAAAATGCTCATCAGGCTGAACAACTAAGGCGTCATTTTTAAATTTCTTATAGTTTAGCTGGACCATTATGGTTCTGCATCAGGTGTTCCATTTTCCAAAATCGATTATACTCTATATGCTGCCCAGGCTTAACAGCTACACATAACAAAAAAGTTTCATTCTAATTTGTCCTATTTCCAGAGGTTAGCGTGTACAAACAGATAAACAGATAGACTTTTTTTTATATTTTTACTTTACTGTTTCTTCATGGACACAATTTTTTTTTTTGGAAATTTATTCTATGTGGAGACACATTTTTTCACTGTTTTGTAAAACATGTTTAGATATAGATTTATAGCTGTCTTTACAGGTTTAAGCCTAAAACGACATGCTTGCCTTACAGTTAATTATATTTGTAACAGATTATCCTCAAAGATTCTTTTATGAACTCACTCAGACTGCAACAAAATAGGTCGGTCTATGTCATCTCAAGGTTTAATATTATAATGTGTACAAAGCCTTAATGGTTGGTGATTCGTGTCCCTTGGAGATTCGTCCGTGACTAGAATGTATACCACTGCCGGGTTTAACCTATGGGGCCCTACTCTCTTAGTCCATCATATCATTTTTTTCTCATGCGTTCAACGTATCTGCGAATAAATTATGCTATTTTTGGATTGGTTCGAGAAACCCCGAAGTATGTTTCAAAATATAATAAGGTCTTAATTAAAATGAAAATATTTCAGTACAGAATCAACCCATGGGTAGTAAAGAACATTTTGTCTGTAGAACATATGTATGTATAGCTAATTGGTAAAATGCTAAGCCTCTACATAATACTTATAACTACACTTCTACTACTTCTATAACTTTACCTCTACATCTTAACTTCAGGTAATATTCCTTGCGCTAAGTTGTTTGGTATCATTGATTGAAATAGTTTCATCGTTTTTTGTCGATTATATTTTTGTC
Organism: Acrobasis consociella; assembly: GCA_963555685.1. NCBI lineage: Eukaryota > Metazoa > Arthropoda > Insecta > Lepidoptera > Pyralidae > Acrobasis > Acrobasis consociella. The sequence continues at coordinate 18,595,902 of OY743108.1, forward strand.
GACAGTATAACTAAGCAATCTACCTTTTCTTTCTGTTTTATTCCTAACCTTCGTTGAAAAATTAAATCGATATCTCTATAATAACCTTCGATTACAACTGCTATTAATTAAAACTAAAATCCTAAACACTCCAAAATTCAACTCAACGAAACTGTTCCGAATTGAATATCCGACCAAAGTTTAAACTTTCAATTCATTTTCAGAGCTAAAGGGTCTTTGACGACTCGGTTACGTTACGTCGGCTGAGCCTCAAGAGCCATGGAGGAGGGCATTAAAGAAATCAATTTAGACTCCATCTTGGAAAGTCTTGGGCCGTACGGGAGATACAATCTGTTAAACTTCGTGCTTCTGTTGTATCCGGTTCTTTTGAGCAGCTTTTTTGAGTGTGGCTTCATTTTTGAAGCTCAGGAGCAGTATTACAGGTGAGTTTTTTTTTTGTTTGTAATATCTTTATTGCACTCTAGCCGAAACCCACGACTTCGTTCGCGTGGACTTTTTGTCTCTGGAAAATGCTCATCATGCTGTACAACTTTTGCTAAAGGCGTCATTTCTATATTTCTTACAGTTTAGCTGGACCATTATGGTTGTGCCTGATGCATCAGGTGTTCCATTTTCCAAAATCATTTATAGCCTATATTTGACCAGGCTTGACAGCTATATAACAAAAAAAGTTTCATTCGAATCGTCCATTTCTAGAGATTAGCGTGTACAAACAGACAGACATTTTTTTTAATTCTTACTCTATTACAATGTCTCCATCGCCCCCAATTTTTTTTTTTAATATTTTTAATGTACAGGCACACTTTTTTTTGTTTTATTATAAGGACAAAAAATGTAAAGTAGAGAATAGTACAAAGTCGGACTTATCCCAGATAGGGATCTTTTCGAGTCAACCTTGAATAAGAGGACAATTTGCAATACAGGGTAGAGAATGGGAATAATATGCAGAAGACACAAAACAGAAAACAGAATTTAATAACACCTAATAACTCTTACAAAAAATGCCTATACAAATTAGCAGTAACATATATAAAAGGCAAAAGTGAATTGACTGCTGTATCAATGCACAGGCCAAACCGCTGGGTCTAGAGACTGCAAATTTGGCACATAGGTTCCTTATAAGGTCTAGGAGTGCACTAAGAATGGATTTTTCAAAACTCATCCCCTAAGGGGCTGAATCGGGGGTCCAAAGTTTGTATGGAGAAACAAGATTAGTTAGACCCTCAGGTTAGACCATTTTATTCGACTTTGCAAGAGTACTCCTAAAAATCCTATTTAAACCATTTTCGACTTCTGCGCGGACGAAGTCGTGGGTTAAAGCTAGTTTTATATAAAACTATACCAACCAATTTTCTATATACACTATCACGTCCTTTTCCATATTAGGGCAGACCTATGCTCTATATGTAGATCCGCAAAACCCAAAATGTTCTATCTGTATGTAAATATCTATTAGTGTTTAAAATATTACGTTTTTCAAATACAGTGTCATAAATAATACATTTACCGTTTAGAGTAAGTAGGCTAACTAAACAAACTAAAGATTAGATAAATACAATTGCAAAAAACATATTTTTAATCCATATAAATAAGTTTTCTTATCTTGTATCTCGTTAAATCAATACCATCAAGCAGTGCCTTATCAACTACATCCATTTATTGCTTCACTTTTTATCTTAGCTTTATCAGCCGTTTTACAACTCTTATCTATCAGCCAAATTGATGCTTGGTCATCTCTGTTTATATTATCTTGCACACTTTTTTAACCAACTCCCAAAAAGAGGAGTATGTTAAATCTTTCCGAAAACACCTGGGCCGATTCGAATGTTTTTATGTTATTTGTAGAGATGCGCTGAATAGTGATTATGCCGAATAACCAAAAACCGGATAATATTCGGTATGACCGTAACCGAACCGAATATTTGGCCGAATTATTCGGTTTACCATTACTTTGTTTTGCCGGGTAAACATGTCGTGTTCTATAATGTACGCTACGTGTCGCTGCTGTCACTTCGCTTCAAAACTTCGCACGATTAAGTTAGAAATAAAACCTATCATTACATAAATATTGAATATATCAACTTAATAGTGTTTGCAATATAAGTGGTCGTAAAAGATCACATGCTTCGGACTTCTTTGTATACAATTATTTTTTATACTTTTTTAATGTAACAAAAATCTTGCATATGAAGCTGTCTTTTAATTCTACTCCATGTCATGTAGCCAAGAAACAGAATTTTCGTTTTTAATTGAAAAAGAAAAAAAACTTGAGCCGAATATATTCGGCAGCAAAGCCGAATAATTCGGCTGAATACAAATAGTGAAAAAGATGCCGAATACACCGAATACCGAATAACAAACGAATATTCGGCGCATCTCTAGTTATTTGAAAGGACATACTTGTCAGGTGGTCCCAGTAGTTTGGGGGTGAAGTCGGTTTTTAGTTATAAATAAATATTATTGATATTAAAGAATTTTCCCACAAATTGTTATATGTTGTTGAATGGATTGTAATAACTCTAATATAATACTAATTCCATATCACAATACCCATAATCAAAATTTATTTAAACTAACGTGATATAAATTCATAATTAATACTTACTACTAAACACGGTTTCTTTCTTACTTTCTCAACAATGTTTAATAAACATAAAATGATGTAAAGTACATGTACAATAAAATAGAGAAACAATTAAATAAAATAGTTTCTGTTTCATCTTAAAACCCTAGCTTCATTATTTTTTAATTTCCTGGCAACTAAAGAAAATTATCTAATTCTAGTCCCCTTAGCATGGCACAGGCGACGGCGTTTATAGAGTGCTATGCTATCACTATCTGTCTCTAGATAATAATAACGGGATGACACTAGACCGTAGCGCGATATAAACTTTATCTAGGTTTATCTACGGTGTCGTGCTACGGAGGCTGGTCTACTAAACCTTTTTCACGTAATTACTCCTCCGTGGTGTAGTGGTTAGAGCGTTCGGCTCATACCCGGAGGTCGCGAGTTCGATTCCCGGCGGGGGCAACGACTTTGTGTTGTTGTCCTGGTTTGGTTAGGACATTGTAGGCTGATCACCTGATTGTCTGATAAGTAAGATGATCCGTGCTTCGGAGGGCACGTTAAGCCGTCGGTCCCGGTCACTGTCTTTGACGTTGGTCGTTACCTAAAACCATGTCAGAGGCCTTTAAGGCGGTTTAAAAACTCTGCCACTAGTGTTAGTCACTAACACACTCGATAAGCAGAAGACGTAATTACTCTAGAAGTTTCTCATTACTTATAGACTTTGCAAAATCATTGTTTGTTTCAGATGCGAGGTGCAAGGCTGTGATCAGAGGTTCAACGACACCTCCTGGCTAAACTACACAATACCCTTCAATCCTGAGACTGAGAAGCCCGAAAGGTGCCTCAGATACGCACCAGTGAACGATATACACCAGTGTTTGCAGGAAGAGTTTACGAATAAAACGGTTCCGTGTGAGAGCTATGTTTATGAGGATGGAAACTCTTTCGTCAAAGAGGTTTGATCTTTCATCAATATTATCATCATCGTGGTAGATAGCAGTGTAATTCTTGCTACTGGACTGATTTTCAGTCACAGGAAATCGACTGTTTTAAATATATAAGATGTAGCAGAACAGCTGTTGTTATTATTTTCATGTGTGTACTCGAGGAATGTCCCAGATTTTTCAAGCTGCCTAAAAGCATCTCACATAGCTTTTCATACAATGATAATAGCTGGGACCAGAGGCTTTACTTGCCTTCCGAAGCACGGAGGCACTCTAGAAATTTTTATGCATTTGAACAGCTAAAAAGAAGTATAAACTAAACGCAAAAAAATACCTGAGGTGTTCGTACCTCAGTTTCTTCTAAAGATTCTTTTGCAACTCTATTAGATTAAATTTTTAACTCTATTAGATTTAATTCTATTTTAAGACGAGAGTAGAGAAAGTTGTTCAGAATCATGTCAATGTCAAGTACCTTCTAAAGAATCTTCCTTCTTTAAGATAATCTTCTATTTCCTTTCATCTTTAATCTTTAGCTCGGTGCTATCTTCTTTCCCGGTAACGTTATTATTCTATTTCCTATAATACTTCATCAAATAACAAATTAATATAAATATTAATAAAATCTTACAAAAATCTTTACTTCTTTTTATTTCAGTTCAATTTAGGATGTCAAGAATGGAAAAGAGCTTTAGTTGGGACCATTCACAACTCCGGAATGTTCATGTCTATGTTGTTCACCGGGGCCATTTCTGACCGGTTCGGCAGGAAAGTGGCCGTCTGGTTTACCTCCCTAGGCAGTCTTCTCTTCGGCCTGTCCAGAGCGTTTACTCCCACGTACATTATGTACGTGATCATGCATTTCTTGGAAGCCAGCACGGGTGGAGGACTTTATGCATCGGCGTATGTATTCAGTAAGTACACTAATGTATTTAAAGTCGCTATTTTATACGTATTGTATATGCTTTCCTGCAGTGTTTTTGTCTCTGTTTTCACATAAGTCCCGTTGTGTGTCTGTCTATTTGTTATCAAATCTTGTAAGTTATGTTTAATCTACTACCCGGTTTCCGATTGAGCTGAAATGTATATCGCGAATACGTATATCCTTCAAATCTTTTCATTTTCATCTCTCCCTTGCCACCAGTATCCAGTTGCGGCCTGCCATTGTATTGCTGGATGTCCTCTAGCTCGCTTGTTGGTCCATGGTCGCCACTCTATTACCCGTCTAGTCCACCGACTTGAGGTCATTCTTGCTATGTTTCCTACCTCCTTCCACTTTAGTCTTTTCATTCTTTATATACAACGTTAAGTCCTCTTTTCGTTAGATCGATTGTTATTCCCAACATATCTCTCCCTATTGTCCCTGCCTATATAATACGAATAGAAAATGAGATTTTTTTCAGACATCCAAAATAATCTTAGTTTCTAGAATTCTTTCAGATTGGATACAAAATCAGATTCCACGAACCCGACTTTTATAACTACATAAAGAGTTTTCTTCGAACTCCGTTCTACAAATTGCTATTTTAATCATTTTCCTTTTGTCAAATTCTTTCCTGTAGCAAGTTTTTCAAGAAACGTTAGGAATGTTTATTGTAAGTACTATCTTATAACTGAAAATATTATCAGCGGAAATGTTTTTATCCTTTTACAAAATACAAAGCTACTTGCGAAGTTTAAGAGTGTATAAATATAATGACATATCAACTCAAAGGCTCTCAAAGACGAGGGACAGTATACCACAGCGACAGTTCTTGTCTCGACACTTCGGCGATCAGTTTTGAACTGTCGCTCGATGGTTAATAATAATTCAGAATTAATGAAAAATAAGCTTATTATTTTTCATTAACTATATCCACCATATGCATTAAAAATATATGTTCTCCTGAAATCAATTAATACTTTAATACAATGCTACCAATTTTAGAAGAGCTGATTTTCTATCAAATTTACTAAAAGCCTGCACTTTTTTAATAAGTAAAATCACTAAGTAAACGACGTAAGGTTAGGCTTCAACTGGCAGCATTTTTCTATGCTGCTATCTCTTTCTGTCACTCAGAACCATCATTCGCTAGAGCGAGAGAGAGCGACGGAACGCCGCGAAATCGCCGATACTGACGCGTTCAGTCGCTCTCAGTCGTTCAGACTCTCGCGGATATGCAGGATAACAGCATACCAAAGTTCCGTTCCATGCTTATAGATGTCTCCCCAACCCTTAGGAAAGCAGATTTTTATAAATTTGCCAAAGTAGAATACGTTTTACCATAACTTATGGTGACACCGCTACTCTTGGTTATTCATAACATCTTTTCTCTTTCAGTAATTGAACTGGTCGGCAAGAAGCAACGCGTAATCGTCTCCGCTATGTGCAACATGGTGTTCGTCATTGGAGTAGTCCTAATTGCCCTCCTAGCCTGGCTGGTGGATAACTGGAGGACCTACATCATCATCCTCTACTGCCCAGCCATCCCAGTCATCATCTACATGTGGTTCACGAACGAAAGCGCCAGATGGCTCCTTAGCAAAGGCAAAAGGGACGAAGCCGTCAAAGTACTAAAAAGAGCCGCCAAAATAAACCGCCTAGACCCTAGAAAGTTAGAATTAGATAGTCTATCAAATCCATTATTGAAGCCAGAGAACCAAACTAGTGATAAGAAGTCGCAGTTGTCGAAGGCAATAAGATCAGTGATCATATGGAAGAGATTGTTGATTTGTTCGTTCATGTGGTTGACGTGTTCCTTAGTGTATTACGGACTGTCGATAAACTCTGTGTCGCTGAGTAGTAATAGATATTTGAGCTTCATGCTGGTGGTGTTAGTGGAGATACCGGCGTATGTGGTTGTAGTGATAGTGTTGGACAAGTATGGGAGGAAAAAGACATTGGTTACTACGTATATTATCTGTGCTGTGTGCAGTTTCCTGTTTGCGTTCTTGCCGAGATGTAAGTATGATTTTGATTCTTTTTAGAGTTCCGTACCCAGAGGGTAAAAACGCGATATTATTACTAAGACTCGGCGGTTTATCTGTCTATCCGTCTGCCTGTCACCATTCTGTTAGGATGATAGCTAGATAGTTGAAAGTTTACAGATTATCTTCGCGGTCCATCTGTCTGTCAGTCTGCCTGTCACCAGGCTGTGCGGGTGATAGGTAGACAGTTAAAATTTTAACAGATTTCTGTTGCCGCTATAACAACAAATACTAAAAATAGAATATAATAAATATTTAGATGGGACTGCCATACAACAAAGATGATTTTTTATAGATTACGGAACCCTTCATGCACGAGTCTGACTCGCACTTGGCCTGTTGTTTTGATTATGATTTATGACTAATTTGCTTTTGTACCTAAACTCTTAGGAAACGCTTATGTCCAGTGAATCCAGTGATGGACTTACTTTGGATGTGATGAGCTGTTAAGCCTGGGCAACATGTAGGTTATAATTGATTTTAAAAAATGGAACACCAGATGCAACACCATAATGGTCAAGCCTAACTATAAGAAATATAAAAATGACGCCTTAGCAAAAGTTGTTCTGCCTTATGAGCATTTCCGAAGCAAAAAGTCCACGCGAATGAAGTCGCAGACTTCGGCTAGTAGTAAATAAAATACATCTTTTAGGACATGCCCCAAAGGCAAACTGGTAGATAATGCACTAGCGTTAAGTTTGACCCATTATAATCAATCAATTAATAATTTAATAACAAAACAAAAACCCAACTTGACCCCCGGAATACATAGCCAATTTTTGATAAAAATTCTATCTCGCAAGAATATCCTTTCAAACAAAAAAAATCCTATTCGGTCCAGACGTCTTTTTTGGACGTTAAAAGACAAAATAAATGACAACTTTGCAAAGCAAAATGATAAACCAAAGCGCTATTATGTAGTTATCTCACACAAGATAATCAGACACCATAGTTCCGTAAGTTTGTACGTTACGTTTATTCTCGTGTAATGACGTGACGGAGGCACAATGGGCACAGAAATTGCATAATAAACCTGTCATTTTACGAAACCACAATGAGTTTCCGCTGTAAAGTTATTTCAAGGAATAACTATTTGGTGTAATACCTAATTTAAAATTGTATTTTGTGCCAGTCTGGGTGAAACGAGTTTATTTTCCAGGCAAAATAAAAAAATCCGACACCATTTTGTAATGAGTGGTAGAACTACATATTCCAACCGTTAAGTGGAATTGATATCCGTAGCGTCGTCTATTGTTTGACATGTAAATTTAAAAAAAAACGACTTTTAAGCTTAATTCCCCAATGACTTTTAAACGGCTAAACTGTTTTTTTATCAAATACCGCACTAAGAACCACCGCAATGGTACTTGTCTCACGTAAAAAAAACCGCACCGAAATCGGTCTATTCGTTTGAGAGCTGTTATGACACAGACTGACACACAGACAGACATACAAATCCCCTTTTTTGTCGGGAGTTAAAAACAGAACGCACCCTGCTATATCTTTTTCCGCGCAAATTGCAAATGCCGATCGAGGGAATAGGCGAGATCTCTAGAAACCATGTCAAAAGTTTAGCAAGTGTTTGACACTAAACAGACGAGCGACAGTATGCGTCCGCGATATCTCTTAGACGGTCACGCGACACAGGTCGCCGGCCGTCTGTGACCGTCGCGGATATAGGGCGCTGGCTGTTGGTGACCGTCACTGACATAGGGCGCCGGCCGTCGGTGACCGTCGCCGGCAGGTGTTGCGGCCTACTGTCGCTTGTCTAAGAGATCCTTAACTTTGTGAAAACTAACGTTACTAACCACTAATTTTTTAATTTTATAAATATATTAGTCTACTAATCAAAGTTTCCGAACTATTTTATTATGAAGTCAGTCATAAAGAAAATTCATCTGTATTGAAAATTGTAGATTCATTTTATGCACTCTGCAAAAATTAACAACTGATTGAGGAGCCTAAGGAACAATGACGTAATACTCTACCTTGGCCTACAAATACCAACTTAGAACAGTAAATATCATAAAATATAACATATACATGCAAATCTTGTAGCAGAATATTTTGTACGTGTAATTTTGTAGTGATTTTATTTTGTATGACATAGTTTCTACTATGTCTTAGGTTCAACTCACACTGGCGCAGACTCGAAGCGAAGCGACGCGTTATTTTTTCACCTATAGTATATTCATGTTCATTTTTCCATTATTATTGTAGAAAATTATATTATGGAAATAGGAAAGTGCGCGAAAACGCGCGTCGACGCTTGCCTGTAGTAGACTTCGCGCGTGACAGGATTTTTTGCTGACACTCGAAAATAAACTTTAAACAATATATGTATGTATGCGTAAGGCATATAATAATGCCATTAGCGACCGAGCTCGTCACGAGCATTTTGTCCTGTTTAATCGTTTATACACTTTAAGCTAAAGTAATACCTTTAAATAATTTTATGAATAACCTTTGAAAGTAATTGCGTAATTCATTAAATCATTTAAAACCTATAGATTGTTGGCAGTAAAAATTTTAATTATCATCATATTTACTTTAATATAATATTTTATTTATTTCAAATAAGGGCGCCACTTCTGCTACCATTTCGCCTTAAAAATGGATGTGATTACTGATAAGTGACATTATTTTGTGACATTGTATTCCCTTATCAGTACAAAACTATTTACTTTTGACTCTGAATACCACCCAATTGTCGCAAAACGACAACATAACGCGTCGCTACGCTTCGACTTTGCGACAGTGTGAGTTGAGCCTTACATTTTATGACGTCATCATACACGTGTAGTAATCATGATAATTACAATGACAGAATATCAGCTTACGTGATTTATAGAGGTATACAGAATATAAACGTACGGTGACAATGGGAACTCTTCCATGCTGATCCCAAGATGAGAAAAAACTTAAAATATAGCAGCTAATTACCTTCCCGCGCAGGTAGTAAAAGCCGATCGAGAGAATGGGCGGGATTTGAATCATGTTAATAGTCGATGCAGCTAGCAAGAAGCAACCCATAATTATTTATATTACATATTTCATCTTTGTGTCTTATGGCCCTGGACTCTGTCTACCTCGTCAGGGATAAAGATCACGTCTTTATCATATATCGGTATCTGTATAGCATAATAATAGAAGATGATACACAAATAAATAAATAGGGATAAATCACACAAATTGAGTTAGCCCCAAAGTAAATTCGAGACTTTTGTGTTGTGGGTTATATTTTACTAGCTGTACCCATGGGCTTCGCTCCCCGTGGGAATTTCGGGATAGAACTCGTCGTCGTAAATCCTATGTCGTTCCCTGTGTATCAAACTATATCCATACCAAATTTCGTCTAAATAGGTTCAGTGGTCGAATGTCCATGTTGCGCCCCTACCTGTTTGTGTTGGGAGCTCCACCCTCGAAGTTGTAGACCAGTATATCTACCTGGGTCAATTGATCCAGGCAGGAAGTTCCAGCTTCGAGGAAGAGGTCTTTCGACGAATCCGACTCGGCTGGGCAGCGTTCGGGAGGCTACGCAATGTCTTCTCGTCCAAAATACCTCTGTGCCTCAAGACTAAGGTTTACAACCAATGTGTGTTACCAGTGATGACTTATGGCTCCGAAACGTGGTCCCTTACTATGGGTTTCATAAGAAAGCTCAAGGTCGCTCAACGCGCTATGGAGAGGTACGGTGTTTCCCTACGTGATCGAATCAGAAATGAGGAAATCCGTAGGAGAACAAAAGTCACTGACATAGCCAAGCGGATTAGCTCGTTGAAGTGGCAGTGGGCGGGATACATAGCGCGACGAACCGATGGCCGATGGGGTAAAAAGGTTCTTGAATGGCGACCGCGTACTGGCAAGCGAAGCGTAGGGCACCCACCTACAAGGTGGTCAGATGACCTGACCAGGGTCGCTGGAAAGCGCTGGATGCAGGCCGCTCTTGATCGGTCATTTTGGAAATCTTTGGGGGAGGCCTATGTCCAGCAGTGGACGTTATGCGGCTGAAATGATGATGATGATGATGAGGTTCAGTGGTAGAAGCGTGAAGTGGTAACAAACAAACAAATGTACAAACTTACTTTTGCATTTATAATATTAGTAGTAATAACAAATAATAAACATCCAAGTCTCAGGCCACTCATAAAAAGATAATTTTCTATCTTGACCTGACCAGGAATCGAACCTGGGACCTTCAGGGTAGCGGACCGGACAGGCACCACGGAGGTCGCCAACAAATCATATAAGATTACTCACAGCAATAAAATTTAGTATGTGGGATGGTGAATGGCATGTGTTGGATGAATGCGTACCTAATTTGCATAAATTACTTGGTTGTATTCGTTTATTCTGTGGTTTGTTGTATTCGTTTACAATGTGGTACCTAAAGTACGTTGTAACTGTTGTAAGTACCTAGTAGAAGGTCGCATTATTAGTACTTTCATAATAATAAAATCCCAAGCTCTTGCGTGCTTCGAAAAGCACGTTAAGCCGTCGATTCCGACTGTCATTATATGGAGGTCGTTAATTTATATCTAAGTTATACATATATCAAATTAAAAATCAGACACCAGGTTTAGCAACTTACACACTAGAAAAACTAAACTATTCCAGATGGATATTCATTGAAATAAATTATATTTGATTGTGCTACACTAATTTCGATAGTTAATTTATTTACAGGCCCAAAGTCGAAAATTTAAAAAAAATCTTAAATATGAAACTATCTTCTCTTGTAACGATTTTTTTTAGTGAGAACTTATTTAAGCGCGTTGGGCATGCAAGGAAAGCATTATTTGAGGTGAGAAAAACCAATAAACTCGCGACACTATTACCGACACCAAGTTTTCCCTGCAGTCTGTTTTTTTATTTCCATTCATAAAAAAGAATCACCGACATCAAAATGTACTTTGTAATAGTAAGTACTTAAGTATACTACTTCTTATCTATATTAATAAAAATCCCTACACAACACTTTAGACAAAAAGTTCAAGCAAATAATTAAAACAACACAACAAAAAAACTTGTTGACAAGGTGGTTGCTTATACAGAATGTTTATTAAAATTTACAGTCTAGTCATTTAAAAGGTTATGCTTATGGGGCAGCCTCAGAATTTCACGGAATTAGCTAGATTTTTGTATTCACCTTTATTCACCTATATAAACTATATTATGTTTTAAAAAAAATTATATTCTTCAACTTTCTTAGACACCAAAATACGATATAAGGTAAAAGAATAAAGATATTTTCAATAATACTGATTTTTGACACCTTTGACCTTGAATATCTACAGACGCAATAATTAAGTGACACTTGAGGCAACATTAAGATAGAGGTAGAACAAAAATCCACCTTATTTCGTGACATTCGGAGGTAAATACGGTATTTTACATTTTTTAATATTTATATCAATAACTAACATAATCCGAAACCGGAAACACAAAGGTTTTTTAATCTGTCCAAAAATAAGTAAGTTTTAAGCTTTTAAAATCTGATGGAATCTGTCAAGTAACAGAAAAAGGATGCACGTACAGCACTCTTGACGTCACTCTATTAGGTCTCACGCGTACGAAAGAGAAAGTAAAATGTCCCCACCACGCTCCCACTCTTATATTTGAAATGCATATTTCTACTTCATTAATTAACCAATTTTCTTTCTGTTTAAAAAAAATATTTTTTAGTGGTTAATATTTTTGGTTTTATATAAAATATTATGCGAATCATGTTAACGGTCGATGCGGCTAGCAACCCATCACTGTATTGATTGCTTTTCCATCTTATCGCCCACCATCACGCATAAAGTGGCTTTTGAGTCTTGCGGCCCTGGGCTTTGTCTGCAAAGAGCCGCAAGACCCAAAATGCTCTGTCTGCCCCATTAGGGATAAAAACGTGATAGTATGTGTGTATGTATAAACCAAAAACATACCTACACAGTAAAATAGCCTATTATAAACCCTAAGTTGACTGGACTAGTTCATGAGATGCAAGTTATTGCCAGACACACATGTGCGCTTTTACTTGAATGAACACCAGTCCGACAGCTTTTCACAGAAACTTTCATCCTTTTAAATGGGTACTCGTACGTAACGCACGTCCGGAACGTGCCTTATACAACGTGGAAGGGAAATACACGTAATAAATCGAACCACGGGCTATACTAGACCACTATAGTATAATGAAATTCAAATAACAGTAAAGTGTGCAGCCTCCCGGGCAATTTGTACGGGAATATCTTTTTTTTTTTTGTTGCTTGACTGTTATTTTAATTTTATTATACTTGTGATCTAGTAAAGCCCGAGGTTTGATTTATTACGAGTATTCCACGTTGTATAAGATCTAACAAAATATACTGAAACTGTATGAGTGAAATTAGGCACAAGTATGGCACTTCATAGAAACGGATAATCATTTATGCTTACTACTACAAACGAAAGTATACATCCGTGCACACGTCAATGTGTGTGTTCGCCGGTCGACAAGAAAAGAACGGGGAAGAGCGAGGACGGGGAACGGGGAGGTATATTGCGCGGGACCTTAGGAGATTCTTTATATTAATTACCAGCTCCCATGCTGGTCTGGGTAAAATAAAAAAACTTAGAATGTACCAGCTGCTTGTCTTCCCACGCAGATCGTAAAAGCCGATCAAGGGAATGGGCAAAAATGCAAATCATGTTAACAGGCGATGCGGCTAGCAACCCATCACTGTATTGATTGCTTTTCCATCTTCTCGCCCACCATGACGCTAAAAGTGGCTTTTGGGTCTTACGGCCCTGGGCTCTGCATAGAGCCGCAAGACCCAAAATGCTCTGTCTGCCCCATTAGGGATAAAGACGTGATAGTATGTATGTATGTATGTAATTACTAGCTGGTGCCCGCGACTTCTTCTATGCGAATTGTAGCCTATGTGTTATTCTGATATATAAGCTATATTATTGTAAAGTTTTATTAAAATCCATTCAGTAGTTTTTACGTGAAAGAGTAACAAACATCCATCTATACTTACAAACTTTCGCGTTTGTAATATTAGTAGGAGGATAAGATTAAATAGGACTTAAACTCTGCTAATGACAGGGGAGTAAGTGTCGCCGCACACTGCTCCACAAGTATATAAAATCGACATTCCGACTCGCTAAGAAGAAGGATAGGATGTGGCATAGGGTAGAAAAGTCGATTCTCTTTATGTATGCGAGCTTCTGATTTAATTTTGATCATTGCATATTCTGTGTAACATGTGATATTGCCGATCTGGCATACAACCCGCAATTTCTCAAACAGATTCCGTTTGGTCTGCACAGCGGACCTGTGGTCCCTCCCGCTGTACCTGGTCGGCAAGTGGAGCGTGACGTTGGCCTACAGCTCGGTCTACATCTACGTGTCTGAGGTGTTCCCTACCAACATGAGGCAGACTCTCATCAGCGTATGCTCCACTGCAGGCAGAGTTGGATCCCTGCTTGCGCCGGTTACGCCGCTCTTGGTAAGAAAACTTACAATTTATCACGACTGTTTCCCACAGGGCAGGACGGATTTCTCTCCCTAAAAGAGATATTTTAAATAATAGACCGCAGACCCTACCCAGAAAGAAAGAATAAGGTGAGAAACAATCGACACCAACTAACTAGACTAGTAAGTAAAAATAGGAGCAAAAATATTTTAAGTACATATTTTAGGTTTGTTTTTTCTTATTTATTTTTTTCAAGGCGTTTTTAACCGACTTCCAGAAGAAGGAGTGTGTATGTTGACTGATTATTCGAAGACGCCTGCACCGATTTGGAAAATTCTTTTTGTTTTGAAGGGTATACTAGTCAGGTGAAAATATTCGACTTTGAAGTGCTCATTTTTGTTAGTCAAACCACACAGAGAAAAAAAGGTAGAAAAAAAACCTCAATTATTCGATGCCAAAGTCGAACCGTGTACAAACAAATAAATGACATTTCAAAGTCACTGATATAACTAATGATCCGAATGCATCATTATATTTATATTCGTTGGCAAATAACACAATAATAAATCATTAAAATGTTTTTACTTATTTTAAGTCAATGCCTAACGTTTTTGCTTCCAGTCCTGTTTTTGAGTTGGGTTAAAACCGGTTACAGGTTATTTTTAAATTTGATTGCGCATGAGTATGTTAATACGTCCAAAAAGTGCTCTTGTAATCGAAATAAGATAGGTTAGTAGAGCCCACTTAGTCCGGTGTTTATGTCTGCTTGTTCAACGACCTGTTATTCCATGCTGGTCTGACAGAAAAGAAATCAGCTGCTTATCTTCCCGTGCAGATCGTAGAAGCCTATCGAAGGAAAGTCTGTGTAAAATAACTGTCGCATTTCTGCCACTGACAAAGATATGAATAGCCGGGACAACGTTCCTTTTGAAACACGAAGCTCAAAAAATGTTTAAGCCACTCGCAGACATACTAAGGGAAGCAGACCAAACACTACACGCGTGGCAATTTTTCACACGTAGCTTTTTCGACGTTCAGTAGGACAGTCCTTATTTTTAAATTGCTTTATTAATATATATTTAAACAGTTTTTGCAGGTGTTTGTATACTTAAGTACTCTTTCACATTCAAAAGTATAGTACTTTACTAATTTTGATCCAAATATTACGAATTATGTTAAAGAAAAACAACAAAACTTATGTAGCTTAAGTGTAAATTCAAGCCACGCAAAATTATTTGTATTATGCAATACTGTTTCGTCTGCTTCCCTTTATATGCCTGTGATGCCACTGGTAAACACCGATCCAAGAGTGTCAACCATCAAAGTGTCAGTTTTGCGTACTCCCGCCGACCCATGCCAAGCTAAGCATAGACGCGAGTAACAAAATATTTCTGTTTCCAGTCCCAATACCACAAATCGATGCCAACTGTGATCTTCGGCATCATGGCCTCGCTGTCCTGCTGTCTGGTGTTCCTCCTCCCCGAAACCAGGAACATGAGGCTGCCGGACACCATCGAGGAGGCTGAACTGCTGTGCCGGAAAAAGAAAGTGAAAATAACAGCAGACGGGTCGTGATTGCAAAAACTTGGCCACTTTTCACAGTGCTTCTTAGTTAGGTATCTCTACAGGTTGATTGTACTCCTAGCTATATTGAAATCTTGCACGCAGGACACACTGAAAAGACGTAAGACGCTGCCGCAGACATATGTCTCTTCCGCGACGGTTTCATACAAAATGTATAGAAACGTCGCGTCGCAGAACACACTGAAAGGACGGGGCCCGTTTTTTTCTTTGTCCAGCGCTTTGGCAGCAGAATCATTAGAGCTCTTACACACAAGCGTCAGTATGCCTGCGATACCTGTCGGTGACAGTTAGCGACAGTCGCCGATGATTGGCGACGATTGCCGACTAGTGTCGCGGGTATACTGTCCCTCGTCTGGAAGTGGGCTAATAGAACATAAAACCGAAAGAGAAAATACTTTTTTTCTCCCGAATTTCTAATGCATGGCTAACCCTACAATGTCTTATACGCACGGCCACCCCGCCAATCTCGCTCGCTGACCTACCGCCTCTATAGTCTCTAGTAGGAGCGGTGACATTTAAATGAGAAGTTTTGGTATGCATTTGTCGATATCTTTTGTTTTTAATATGAAATGAAGTGAAAGTGAACATGCTCTTTTTTATTTCGCTTAAATAGTACTTCCTTCAATATAGCTAGGAGGTTTATAATTACCCTGTATTTTATTGTACAATGTTAGTGAGAAACAGTAAACATGGTCGTGAAATCACATTCTATTTTATGGATATAAAATTTTATATATTCAGGCGTTTCTTCTCCATAAATCTTTGAAGAAGGAAAAAGCGATTTGTGGTCATCAGTCAAGCAAATCTTATCCATTATACGTATTTTGCACTATTGTTAGAGATGTAGACAGGATCATGGAATAAACTTGTTGTGAATCACGATATACCAAGCCGAAAGAAGTATTATTTACATGCAAAGAACCTATAATAATATTAAGTTCTTATGTGTCAGTCCTGAAATCACAAAACATAATTGTATACTTAGGTAGGTAATATAACGTAATTGAATCGCCTTAATTCTTTAAGGCTCTACATATTGTTTCTGACTAACATTCTACATTTTAGGGCTCAGAAAGACAAGCGATAATATGCCAGGTCGGCCGATGTCGACAGTTGTCGACTGTCGCCAACTAGTGTGGCGATCTGTCGCTTGTCTGTAACAGCCCTTACAGCTACGTATGTGATTTATCCGAGCATTTTTCAAATGGATCTGATGTTTTAATTCAAAAAGACGTATTAGAATATGTATTTAAAAACTACTATTAAATTTTTATATATTTGAATATTCACTAGATACCTAATTTTTATCAGGGTACCAAATAATGATTAAATAGGTACTAAACATATATAGGACAGTAAAATTCTAACACTTATACGAGCAGGTATTTCATATATTATTACAGAATCGGAATTGATCATTTGACATAGTTTATACATTTATGAAAAATAATAGTAATGATGAGGGAAAGCAATTTAAAAATACAATCGTTTTATATTAACAACTATAAAAACCCCTGACTTTCAAGCTTTTACCACCAATAACTTTTGGACTGCTGCACCGATATTCATTAAACATAGCTAAGACGATTCCGATCAACTCAGATTTCAAACAAAAAACAGGTTCAAAATTAAATCGGCTCTATGTTGCTACAGATACACAGACACGTCAAACTTATAATACCCCTCGTTTTTATCAGGGGGTTAAAAACAACAAAAGTTTACCTGCTGTTTAGTAAGAACGATATATGTTTTCATATTCACACCAATAATAACAAAGCTACTTAACAGTGACTTTAATATTATTCAAGTAAGTATTTTACAATTTTACAAGCTACTTTGCAATTATTTTACTTAATTATACCTATTTATTTATTTCCATTTTAAAGTAAATTCGGAAATGTGAAGGTTTACCTATGCCTGTACGAACTTTAATTTATTTAATTTACGTTTTAGCAGTATTTTAGTGACTTATTGATATATATTGTATTGAAACTTATTAGGAGCCAAAATGGGACCAATTTATTATTTGTAACAAAATTATTAAAATAGTAGATGTAGTGACACTAAAATGTTCTCTACTTAATTTACTTAATAGGTATTTATGCTTTAATTTGTAATTTAAATGGTAAACATACCAAGGACTTGTATATCATATGAGCAACCATAGATTTACAATATATTTGATCTAAAGTACTTTGTGTTCTTCTGCCACCAGTACATAGAGTTAAGGGACCATACCCATGCTACGTGACACATTTTTTCCACTTTTTCAACCCTCCTGATCCAGATCCTCCCTTTTCTAGGTATTCAAGTAACAATAGGGATGAGGACTTTTTGGGCTCATTAGATAGATTATTAAAAAGTATTTCATTTTCTTTAAGTTAGTTTAAAATCTAGATTCATATTTTTTTTCGTTTAAGTTCCTTAATAAACACATTCCGTTTTAGTAATTTCAAAAAACAATGATGAATTACAATTTCAAAAGTATGGCGTACGTATTTTTTCTTTACTCTCATTAGCGAATAATGACGTACGATTTTTAACCAACGATGAAAGCGCTGTATATTCCTGAATCTTGACTACTTTGCTAAACGAAAAGATATGGGTCCTTTATTTTTGGATAATCTAGTTGACGGACTAATTAAAATAATATATTTTTGACCCAGTCTACAGCCATTTATAAATATGGGTTTAAATCGTTTTTGCAAACAAAAAAGTAAAAAAAAATTTGGTTCATATACTTACCGCGTGACGCCACAAGGATGAGCATATCTCTCATATCGAATTATCAATAGAAAAAAATCTATAAATGCTGAACGCTGTGCTCTATAATATTAATATACTTAGCTAGAAAACGCGTGAGATTTCCATAGAGGATATTGACTACGTGACGAAGACCTAAACCCCCCTCTCCCCCTGTGACCAAGCGTGGCATTTGAAAACCCCCCTTGAAAGTGTCACGTAGTATGAGTATATTCCCTTAGATCAAAATGCATGTCACTTTAACTTCTACAAAGTAACACCTGAATCCGTAAACAATATAAAAATAAATTTCGTATTTGGTACTCTGGCTATCATAATATTTTATAAATATTACGAAACATTAATAATTCTAAATCATTTATTGATCTTTGAATGACAAAAAGAAATAAGAACAAGAATATAGATAAATAAAACTAAACTAAATTAAATTTACTAATAATTAGGCTAAATTAAAAAAAAAAATAGGTACATCTCACCCACGCGGCATGGTTGCAAGAACGCTGGCTGCGTTAAAATAAATAAACATTAATTAATATGTAATATAAATATTAATTAATTAGTCCGCCATTTGTTAAAAGTATATTTGTACTTTGGAACACTAAAGTCTGATAACATAAATAGTAATATTTAGTAAATATTACAAAAACCACAGTACCAAATTCAACCGCTACCTTAGCACAGAAAATATAGAAGCTGCTTATTATTTGCAATAGGATGGGTTTAAAATGGATTTGCTATATAAATATGTATATTTCACTGGAAAATATGTTTCGAAAGCTATTCTCTTTTTAAATTATTCAATATATACTGTCCGTGGGACCGTACTCTACAAGGATTTTTTTGATTTTTGTATACTTTTGATATATCAATGCATTTTTGTACTTAACACATTCTCCTACACTATTGTGTATGGCTGAGTATCCCGGAATGTGTTAAACATTACGATGATACTTAAAAAATGTTTAGGTCTTCTCTTCCCACTCTAAACACAATACTTATAAAAGGTGTACCAAAATATACTGAAACTATTTTAATGGTAAATTCTATTTTAATGATACTAAAAAACTTTCCCAAGGAAGACGTATCGAAATATGAAAAGTAATTTTCGGCATCCCATACAAAGTGACCGATCAGTTGATTCGAGTTTGAATGGAAAGCCAAAAATAATTTCTCATATTTTCCTATACCTATTCTACATTTTGATAACCTCCGTGGCGTAGTGGTCACCATGCTAGTCCGCCACCCAGAGGTCCCGGGTTCGATTCCCGGTCAGGGCAAG
Organism: Acrobasis consociella; assembly: GCA_963555685.1. Classification (NCBI taxonomy): domain Eukaryota; kingdom Metazoa; phylum Arthropoda; class Insecta; order Lepidoptera; family Pyralidae; genus Acrobasis; species Acrobasis consociella. The sequence continues at coordinate 18,615,450 of OY743108.1, forward strand.
TTGGAAAATGACCTTTTTCAAATTGTCCTGGGTCTTGGATGTTTATCTATATATGTATTTGTTATAAAATATAGTATCGTTGAGTTAGTATCCCATAACACAAGTCTCGAACTTACTTTGGGGCTAGCTCAATCAGTGTTATTTGTCCTTATATATTTATTTACGTTTCTTGGGGAAAGTTGTTCACTATCTCGGAGTTTCAGTATATTTTGTTAGACCTTAATACACTTACAGATGTCATAAAAGAAGATATAATGTTATTAAAACTAACGTGAGATGACGTAAATAAATATTTTAACACGTCAGCAGTCACGTTTTCTAGTCGGCCTTTTCCGACTTTACTACGTACGTTAAACCGTGTTAAAATATTTAAAACAAATATTTAGTAAAGAAAGATATTTCTGAAATGAATTTTAGGAATCCCTATTGCTTGCCTGTCGAACCCACAGGAAGATAATGCTAAGAGCACGCCGTATTTCGAAAATCACAAATAGATGATACTGAATTGCATTTCATTCCCTGTATTTAATAGTTACGTTTGTTCTAGTACAAATAAATACGTTGATTTACACAATTTCAAATAAAGTATTATAATAAAATGATTTACGACTTTTATTGCCTCTTCTTGTGACAGTACCTCTTTCGGGTACTTCGCTCTCTGGTCATGATCTCGAGTATAAATCAAGAATTAATTCAGTAATTATTTCTCTCTGCTTCACCTCTCATCTATCTAACTGCAGCATGTACTGTGTTATGGTACATAATAAGTTGTATTTACGTATTAAATGCAACTTATTATGTACTGTGTTATGGTACTTAATAAGTTAATATATTGTATTTTCGCATTAATAAATTTTTAGACTATCGCTAATATGTCGGTTCCTTTATTGCTTGATTTGTAAATGACTTCATGTTTTTTAAAATGTAATGTTATACTGTTGTTGTAGTCGATAATCTTCCTTACAAATAAAAATAAAATAAAAGAAATGATGTGGTCATCATGACAAGAGATATCCACATCATGACAAGAGAGCGAAGACATCATGACATTTTTATTTCACACTGCACTGCGCTCCTCTGCGTAGTACGTAGTACATTACGGGGCCACTATAAACCGACGCTCAGGGACGAGGTGTCAGTGTGACTGTGTTGTCCTTTGCGTGTTCTCTATGAGTACTAGTATTTCGGACTGTAGTATACAAGCTAAACAAAGTTTATAAACATCGATGAGATCTCTCCAACCCGTCTGCCCAGCGAGGAGACTGTAGGCCAAGTCCTCTGTTGGCTCTGGCCAAGTATAGCTCTGGTAGTACAGAGAGGGTTGCGCTCCTGCAGAAGAGATCATCATCATCATCATTTCAGCCGCATTACAAAAAAAAAGAAGAATAAGAAGATATAAAAAGACCTAAAGATGAGATGAAAAAAGCCCTGGCAAATCGCTGCCCCTTGGCAACGTGCCTAGAAGAGAATAGAGAGAGAGAGGCTGGAGAGGCTGGAAGAATTACCACGTTGCGTGGCAATGCTTATCTTTTAAGCCAGATGAGCCCACAGGTCACGCATGATTACATTTTTTTAATTTGACTAGATAGTAAGTAAACCTTAGTAAAATAAATAAAACCTCGACCGCAAATAGTTTTTCAAAATCCATTCTTCCACATTCCGTAACACGTTGACAGTTTCCGCAGCAGAAGTGAGTACTTCTCTTACAAGTTTAGTTTCCGAGACGGGAAACACTTTGTGCCAACTTCTGCGCCAATATTGAGGTTTGTTTGCGGGTTTGCTTCACATACAAAGTGTTAACGGAGCAGAAGTACAGCCCGCAATTCTCCCTTAGTTCCCACTAGTTCAGTTGTCCAGTTCGTTTACTGAACGAGTTGGATTTTTTTCTCATTAGTTCAAGCCACTGAACAAGTGAGAATAATTTTTCGTTTCTTCCCACTTGCTTAATTGTCCAGTTCAGTTGACTAAACTAAACTAAATAAAGAATGGAATACTGAGATGCGCTCTACATAAAAACGGCAAATGTGGGCGCGTAGACGGCAAAACTGATGTGGGATTGGTGGGACATGTGTGTCGATTAGGTCTGATTGATGTACGAAACAGACAACCTTTTTTACTTTTTGATTTACTATCTGTAACAGTTACCTTCTCTCCATACATGCGATCTAGAATAAGTAACCTATTCTAGATTAAGATTTAGAAAGTAAGATTAAGAAAATAAAAAATCTAATCACTCTACAACAAAATTAATACAAAAACGTTATTAATTATTCGTAAAATTTTGGCCATCAACAAAATCAAAACGCGGGACGAATACGCAGCGTTCTGTTTTTATTGATGACAATAGCATAAATCTACCACTCATGCCGACAGACGAAATCGCGGCAGTTCATTTACTTTTCGTGCATTGGACCGACAGAAAACGAAATCGAAATATACTAAACTCGACTAAATATGTATAATATTACCTATAAAAATAAACTTTACTTCTGCAGTCCAAATACTTTGTGTCTGAGATTTCTCTCGGCGGCGAAATTCTTAAAAGTTGTCCGTAAGTTGGACTTCGTTTTTTGAGATAAATAGAATACGCGGCATTTTATTCGAGAAAAGTTATATGCTATAGCTTGCTGTTCACTTCGATAGAGTTTCTGGGTTTTGTGGCGGTTTCAAGTCGAACAATAGGTATATCCAACGATTTGGAGCTCTAACCAAACTAACCATAGACATACAAAGGGAAGCAGACCAAACATTTCATACTTAGAACGTGTGACAATTTTTCACTCATAGCTTATTTTGTTATATACAACGTGGAAGGGACAAACCCGTAATAAATCGAACCACGGGCTATACTAGACCACTATAGTATAATTAAATAGAAAATAACAGTCAAAACCAAAAAATAAAAGTTGGTTAAGTGCGTGCTGGGCCACACGCAGTGTAGATAGAGTTCCGTAGTTCCGAATGACTTTAAGTTTTTTTTTTAGCCTATATAGTGTCCCATTGTTGGGCAAAGACCTCCCCTTCTTGCTTCCTCGATTCACGATCCAAGGCAGCTTGCTGCCATCCACTTATGTAGCTTTCAATATCGTCCCTCCATCTTTTCCTCGGCCTTCCCCTACGCCGGCGTGTCCTTCTGGAATCCATAACGTCGCTCTTCTTGCCCATCTTTCCGGTCTCATACGACAAAGTAAACATGTCTTATGAAACTTTAAGTTAATGCTACTAAAACCGTCTAAAAACTAATTTCTAGTCGAACCCAATACCTTGAATTATGAGACAAGCCACAATATACTTACCACTCAGATTCACAAAAATGAACAAACGTTTTTATTTTAGTTAAAATAGGTTTTGTCCCTTTTCCTCTTTTTAATATTTGACAGTGAGAAAACGAGACAAAACATATTTTAACTAAAGGTTAGCAATTGGTGTGTGGTATCCAGCAGAGTAGAATAGGACCACTCCAAGTCTTCCAATGGATGTCGTAGAAGGCGACTTAGAAATCACAAGCTAAAGAAAGCTTATAAACGTCATTGAGGCCTCCCCCAATCCGTCTTTCCAGCGAGGAAAGTGTAGGCCAAATCCTCTGGCTGCTCTGGCCAAGTATGTCTCTGGTAGTACAGAGAGGGTCGTGCTCCTTCAGGAAGACTAAAAAAGACCTAATGAAGATGAAGAAGTTTATCAAACTATTGTTAATTTTTATATGAGAGTCCATGTATTGTGTAAAAGCTTTAGCACACAGAAGCCATGAATTCCAATATTCACCTTCCTAGTTTGCCAGTTTAAAATGCCATAACTCACCGCCCTTTTACCGTCGCAGGATATTGGACATAAAAGTCATATCGCTCGATTTTACTGACTATGCTCTTTATAGGTGCATCCGTCTATCTCACTCCATAAAGTTCAGTGTTAAGTAGCTTGCACACTGACCGATTTGTATATTTATCAGTTAGTAGCTCACTTTTTAGGGTACCGTTTGTTGTTGTTTTCGTGTGTGTAAGTGGCCAACACTGTCAGATTGTTTAGGCTGCCTGAAGGCATGTGACGTAGCTTGACGACTGCCATGCAATGATGACAGCTGGGACCAACGGCTTATACGTGCCTTCCGAAGCACGGAGGAGCTCGAGAAATTTTTATGCCACTTGTGGTCACCTATATAGCTAAAAGAAGTATAAACTAAACGCAAAAAAATTACCTGAAGTGTTCGTACCTCAAGTTCTTTTGAAGATTTTTTTGCAACTCTGTTCGATAGAGTTTCTCTACTCTATCAGAAATTTTTATGCCACTTGTGGTCACCTTTCCAAGTGCCAAGTGGCATGGACACAAACAAATATACAAACTCACTTTTATTATAGTAGGATAGGATTCTTAAAGTTGGAACAACAAAGATTGTATATTATAGTGCAATATAAATCGAATCAAAAGCTTTAATAGTGAGAAAGGGCGTCGCTTACAGGACCGCAGTTATACCTAGACAAACGCTCGGGATAGTACCTGGTCCAATATATATCCGTTGCTATTCAGAGAGGCAATGCATCTGACGAATACCATTCAACCAGGACAATCCGGGATGGTATATTTAAGTATTTATTATTTTACTTTGTGATTAATGTTTTTACTGTGTGTGTTTGTATAGTCAGGCAACGAAATACCTGGGCCGGCCCTCTACCTATATCTTTAATTTTCTCTAAACTCAAAATAATATTATTATGAAAATTTATATTACAAAAACTTCATTAAAATCTGAATATACATTTTCATGTTAATACAGGGTGGCCAACAGGTATACACTTTAGTTTTGTAATTTTATTCTATAAAATATAAAATATATCAAGTATTCCTTGTTAAGGGTCCCCCGACCCTAGACCAAAATACAACTTTCCATACAAACGTAGTCTACGTTTTATTTCAAAACGACATGTCCGATTTGGGCAAAATTTTGTAATTTCAAAGATATTGCAATTATCTAGGTTTATAACTAGTTTCCGACTGTAAAAATATGAACTTGAAATAGAATATAGTGTTTTATATCATTTTTGACCATTAGTATGGGAAACTTTTAAATCGTTATATTTTCTTTCCAGTTCATAATTGTACCATAGGAAACCAGTTATAACCCTAGATAATTGCAATTTCTTACTATGCAATTAATTACCATTTTTTACCGGAATCTGACATGTGGTTTCAAAATTAAACGTAGACTACGTTTGTATGGAGAAGTCTAGGGTCGGGGGACTCTTAAATATAATATTTAGGGCCGGAACATGGAAAATAATGTCAGACAAATGTCCACCTCTAGCAGCATCACAAATGTGAACCCTTTCATCGCGTTTTTAATCACATTTTCTGCGTTATCTCAGTGAATGTGTCTCGAGTATTTTGTTTTAATTGCTGTAGGTTCATTGGCCTGTTATCATAGACACGTCCCTTTAGATAGCTCCTCAGAAAAAAGTCAGGAGCTGTTAAATCAGGCGATCTTGGGGCCAATCAATGTCACCGTTTCTCGAAATTAATGGACCGGGAAACATACTTTTTAATGTTTCATAAAACGTTTTAATAATTAAAACACCTTGTTCCGTCGTAAAACGCTCCATAATAAATTTGCCGTATCTACTCAAAGTAATATTCATGCAACTACTGTCATATTTACCGCCAAAACAAAATGGCGGCAAAAAAAAGTTGTATACCTCCAAGTTGGCCACCCTGTATTACTTAGCCGACTGTACATTGTCTTGTAAATCAATAAACATTAGTCAGTCTGTGAGTGAGTGACATATAATTACATGGTCTATAGGCAACTTAACTCTAAGTGTTATCTCAGTAAGACAACCACACCTGGCGGTCTACGCTTAGCTAAATATTTAAGCACATCTAAGTAATTACTTGCGAGTTGGCTTCAGCTTTATAGTGAGCTTAGCAACTTAGCCGGCTCATTATTATTCTTAAGTTTATGGGAGTTTAATGGGTTAGTTAGTGTAGCCAGATGTATTATGCACGAGAAGCAGAAGGTTAGCTTTCCGAAATAAAATAACTGCAGGTAAATACCTATACATATATACAGACACATCTTATCTTCAGTTATCATCATCTTTAGTCATCTTATCGACGACCTCCGTAGCGTAGTAGTCACCATGCTAGTTCGATGCCCAGAAGTTCCGGGTTTGATCCCCGGTCAAAACAAGTTGGAAAATGGCCTTTTTCTAATTGTCCTGGGTCTTGGATATTTATCTACATATGTATTTCTTATGAAATATAGTATCATCATCATTATCATCAGGTATTTTTGTCTTCACTGCAGGAGTAAGACCCTCTCTGTATTACCAGAGCCATACTTGGCCAAAGCAGCCAGAGGACTTTGGCCTACACTCTCCTCGCTGGCCAGACGGATTGGAGAGTTTTCATTGATGTTTATAAGCTATAATTAGCTTGTATTTTCTTGGCCTTTTTAGCGGGTTGGTCGACGAGAAGGTGGAAAATGGAATCAAAATAGTGATGAGTTGCTAGCCGCATTGCCTATTAATACCATTCGCATTTCACCCATTCCTTTTACGATCTGCGCGCTAAGAAAAGCAGCTGGTGTATTCTAAATTTATTTTCTTCAAAAAAAATGGGATACTCACTAAGATTTTAAACTTGTACTATAGAAAACGATTAATATAGGTATAATACTGAAATTAAGATGTTAGATTTGTCGAAAGCTTAGTTATATGGTCTAAGGAAGTAACGGAATAAGTATGCGCATTATTTTTAAGCTATTGCATAGCTTCTATCGCGGGCCTTGAGCGCGGGGACCGAATCCAGAAATTCCGTAACGAAAAAACCTCACGCTTCCCACTCCGCCTACCATGTAGGTTGCCGCTTCGTCTCCGTCGTCCGTTTGCGACGTTGCCGTCCTTCCTTGTAAAAATTCACCGACCGAACGGAACCACCTTAATGCAATAGCTTTACCGCGGCAGTCCCCGAGTGCCACACGTCTTTTTTTTATCTGGAGGCACGGGAGTGCGCCCGGCGAGGCAAATGAAGCTCAGGCTCAGGGCACTACCTGCCTTTTTTCGAAAAGTAACTAGGTATTTTCTAGTACACCTACCGTCTTATTAAAAAATGCAGACTAACTTTATTACTAGGTTTTAACCAATATCCAACCAAATAAAGTTGAAGCTAGTAATATGTCATTGTCTCATCTAAAAATGCCAACTTGATTTGGTCGGATAATGGTTTAAACCTAGTAACAAAGTTAGTCTGCGTTTTATAATAAGACGGATATCAACCAATTACAAGCAGGATTTTCTAATCATAACACTAATCTTTAACAGGGGGAGGCCTTTGCCCAGCAGTGGGACACTAGCACAGGCTAAAAAAAAAAAAAAAAAAAAAACACTAATCTTGTTAATTTCATAAATAATAATCATTTTCATTTTCTCTCACTGCCGCTGTTTTCTCATGCAGGCAATGTTATTCTGCTGAGAAATTCTTAATTAAAGCTGAGAATAGAGATGTCTGGAAAGCTAGCTTAATAAGCGCAGCTGCAAACTGAGGCTGCAAAGGAAGCATCTCAATTTGTCTTTAAGGAATTTGCTGCTTTGTTACCTACCACTGTGTGTACTAAGCTGTGTGTAAGTAAATTCAATTCAGCTCACATTACACAACTTGGCAGTCGACCTACGTGGCGTAGTGGCCAACACGCGAGTACGCCAATCCGGGGGTTCTGAGCAAGACGGAAAATGACCTTTTTTCTAATCATCCTAGGTCTTGGGTGTTAACTATTATATTTTCCTGTAATAAATAATTGAAATAGTGACGAATCACACAGACTGAACTAACCCCAAAGTAAGCTTAGGCTTATAACGTAACGTAAAATCATACGGGTAGTGCACATTAAAATCATGCAAAATAAAGTTTTCATGTCGTAAATTTGTTACCTCGGAATTCTACTCTGAGAATAGCCTGACACGCGCTCGACCGAATAAACTTTTTTAAGGAAGAAGGTTAAATTCACTTCAATTCTTAAATATATGGGTTTATCTTTTATTATGATTGATTATTTAATATAAATTGAAAATGAATCTCGAAGAAAAATTACTCAGGGGAAATCCTAAAATTGATGCAAAAACCTAAGATTTCCCCACGACAAAATTAATGATCTTAGGTAGACTCTGACATAATCTAGCACCTACTAATAAATTGATGTAAGGAATTATCCGAAGTAATTTTAATAGATGGTGATATAAAGGTTTCTTTACACATGCTTACAATACTTTTTATCTTCTCTTTTCTTCTCTTAGCACTAATTAAAAAAATCCGGCCAAGTGCGATTCGGATTCGCGCACTAAGTGTTCCGTTCCTTTATCTATAAAAAATTGCGTTTGCTCTATGGAAGCCTCCTTAAATATTTATTTTATTTTGTTTTTAGTACTTGATGTAATAGCGGCAACAGAAATACATAATTTTCGAAAATTTTAACTGTCTAGCTATCAAGGTTCTTGAGATACAGCCTGGTGACAGGACAGAACGGAACCCTGAAAAAATGAGCTGAAGCATCTGTCGTGCCTCCTTCTGACTTTTTTAAATTTATTTATTATCAGAAAATAAAAATATACATATTTTATGCAACCCAAAAACCGCCAATATTTAATAGAGCATACATCTTCGTTTGATCTTATATTACGTTAGTACTTACATTATATTAATTATGTGCTTGCTTATATCATGTTTGTTTGGATTTCTGATTTTCGTACTTATACGATGCCGAATCGATCGAGTTAAAAATCGACCTTCTCACATTTTTTGATAGGTATACTTTTTATTAGGGTTCCGTAGCCAAATGGCAAAAACGGAACCCTTATAGATTCGTCATGTCTGTCTGTCTGTCTGTCCGTCCGTATGTCACAGCCACTTTTTTCCGAAATTCTAAGACCTATACTGTTGAAACTTGGTAAGTAGATGTATTATGTGAACCGCATTAAGGTTTTGACACAAAAATAGAAACAACAATAAATTTTGGGGGTTCCCCATACTTAGAACTGAAACTCAAAAATTTATTTTTCATCAAACCCATACGTGTGGGGTATCTATGGATAGGTCTACAAAAATGATATTGAGGTTTCTAATATCATTTTTTTCTTAACCGAATACTTTGCGCGGGAGACATTTCCAAAGTGGAAAAAAAGTGTGTCCCCCCCCCGTAACTTCTAAAATAAGGGAATTATAAAACTAAAAAAAATAAATGATGTTCATTACCATAAAAACTATCAGCGAAAATTGGTTTGAACGATATCTAGTAAGTAGTTTTTTTTTAATCCGTCATTAATCATAAACGGCAATTTACCTTTCATTCAATCAACTCAAATATAAAAATTAAAAAAAAACATACTACAAGACTTTTATATTATGTTATTTGCTACTACGGAACCCTTCATGGGCGAGTCCGTCTCGCACTTGGCCGCTTTTTTTAGTTAGTTTAAAGACGCATGTATCGTCTTTAAACACAAAAAGTCAGAGGAAAACCTTAAAAGTCAATCAATAATGATTTGAATAACAAAACATCCTCACGTTTTTTATAAAAAAAAAATGTATTTTCCTGCTTCGTCTAATCGTAAAGCAAGGTCAAACAAAATTATGCATAAATCTTTTTTCTCCTCCAGGCTGCTCTGAGAATTAAAATGGTTGCCGGACCAGCCTAAACACTATCCATCTTATTATAAAACGCAGACTAACTTTGTTACTAGGTTTAAACCATTATCCGACCAAATCAAGTTGTCATCTAGTAATATGTCATTGTCTCTTTTGAAAATGTCAACTTGATTTGGTCGGATAATGGTTTAAACCTAGTAACAAAGTTAGTCTGCGTTTTATAATAAGACGGTATTATTTTTAAATCTGTACAAATATTTTAAACAGCCTAGGTGATTCAGGTCTTTGTTTTGAACAACTTTCCCCTATAAATAGGTATATCGAAATACGAAAAAATATTTCACATCCCATACAATGGTAACTAGATCACGTCATCACGTGACTTTTTCGATTTATATACAGATACAGATACAAATTCACGTCTATATCCCTGACGGGGTAGACAGAGCCTAGGGCCGTTAGGCCCAAAGGCCACGCTTAGCGTGGTGGTGGGCGTTAAGATGGAAAAGGAATCAAAATAGTGATGAGTTGCTAGCCGCATCGCCTATTACCATGATTCAAATCTCGCCCATTCCCTCGATCGGCTCTTACGATCTGCGCGGGAAGAGAAGCAGCTGGTACATTCTACGTTTTTTCTTTTCTCCCAGACCAGCATGGAAGATATTCGATTCGATTCGATGTATATGAGCACCTATTTTTTCTTATTTCTGTATAGGTAAGTACGTTGTCGATGTTTCTCTACACGATCGAATCAGAAATGAGGAGATTCGTAGAAAAACGAAGGTCACTGACATAGCCAAGCGGATTAGCTCATTGAAGTGGCAGTGGGCGGGGCACATAGCGCGAAGAACCGATGGCCGATGGGGTAGAATGGTTCTCGAATGGCGGCCACGTATCGGCAAGCGCAGCGTAGGACACTTACCTGCTAGATGGTCAGACGACCTGTGCAAGGTTGCAGAAAGGCGCTGGATGCAGGCCGCTTCCTATCGATCGGTTTTGAAATCCTGAAAACCGCATCGATATCGGTCCATCCGTTTGAGCGCTACGATTCCACAAACAAACAGACATTAGCATCACACTTATAACACCGCTCTTTTTTGTCGGGGTTAAAAAAACTTACTTTTACTACGTTACTTTAGTACACAATCAGGCACAGAGTAAAGAAATGAGTAAAGAATCGGCATTTACCGATAAATCTTCTGATCATTAAAAAAAATCTAGCTCTTTTATTGTGACGCAAAATATAATAATTGCAATTTAAATAATTGGAGATATAATACTATTATTATTCTTTAATATAATATTCTATAATAATTGAGTTTTATGTTATTTACTAAAATCAAGGAGTTGACCTTCTATTTTTACGTCTCCATAATTCGATTTAATCTATTAATTTTAATAGGTATTTAATAACTATAATTAAGTACTACATACTGTGAGTGAGTTATAGACCTAGATTTTTTTGGAGGAAATAGACTTTCCTACATCTATATTTATAATTATTGTATATAAGTAAGTTTATTATATTGACCCCCGCACTACCTAATTTCCCATCACTTTTTCTTTTTTCTATATAGGTTGCCTGGAAGAAATTGCTTAGCGATAAGGCCGCCTTTTGCGCATTTCCTAGTTTTTAAGATAATTATATATCTACTGTATTTTATTATGTGCAATAAAGGGTATTGTATTGTATTGTATTGTATAAATTAAATAAAACAATCAACAATTATTCAATATTTGTTGTGAGCAATATCGATTTTTTCAATTCAATAAAGTTTTTCCATATATTTTTTTACATCTCCCATCCCTGATATCGCAAAAAAAAAAACTGCGGCTAGATTCAAAATTACATACCTCTACCGTTTGATATTGTATGAAGCTGCAGATTTTTAGTGCGATTTCAGGTTTGGGAGAAAGCGATAAATAAAACCTACACAAGCTACTCAACATTACCTTAACGGATCGGACATAGTTTTTTTAGCACTACTGTATAATAGTGTTATGAAGTCATCATATTGTAATGACGTCAAATTAGATATCAATAAAAAAAAATTAAATGTGTAATTTAAAATATGTACTTATATCGAACTAGAGGCAGCGCGCGCCTTCGCCCGCGTTAACTACTCGCGCGAAGTCGCGGGCGTGATGCAATATAGCCTATAGCCTTCCTCGATAAACGACCTGTCTAATACCGAAAGAATTTTTCGAATCGGACCAGTGGTTCCTGAGATTAGCGCGTTCAAACAAACAAACAAACTCTTCAGCTTTATATATAAGTATGAATTTAAAATCGGTAAGTAAGTATTTAAAATTCGTAAGTACATCATCTTCATTTCAGCCGCTTATCGTCTACTGCTGGACATAGGCCTCTTCCAAAGATTTCTAGAGCGGCCTGCATCCAGCGCAGGAAACATTATTTACAGGAAACATTTTATAAACCGTAGATAAAAATGAAGTATCCAAGGCTACGAAGACTTGAAGAAAACATCTAACATTCAACAAAACCACGGACTCAAGTCTTTTGTGCGAGGGTCGCAAGTACCAAAAATATTGCACTTCTCTAAATCGGATAGGGATGCGACACTGTCGATATGATAGCGTTGACTATCGATGTCCTATTATACCGCGCAGAATATAATACTATTCAGTATCGATGTCTATATAAACGGGACAGAAAATAATGAGTTTTAAATCCGAGGCGACGTGAGTGACCATGCGAAAGCGTTTTGCCCGGAATATATTGGCGAAGTCGTATCATGACTGCCCAACGCCATATAAACATAATTATTTCTCTTCCTTGGCACTAGATGGCGTTTTATGGTAATAATTAAAAGATTAAAATATTTTATTCCTATTATTTAAATAAAGTAGTATTATGAATAATTAAATATACTTATGCAATAAATATTTTTTAAAGCATATTCAAAGACTATATTTGTCACTTTTTTGCAAGTCGTGTGTGCTGCCATCTCTGTGTGCCCATTCGCAAGTCCCTTATTGCCTACTTAAGCACCTTCAATAGTTTCTATTTCATTGGGTATCTGTTACGTTAGTAATTATATTATCTTTGGTCGTATCGTACCATATTTTTCGCTTTATTAAACATTTCGCTTTACAAAACATTGCGTTTTTATTTTGAAATTATTTAATAAAAAGATCAATGACCAAATGATATCATCATATCTACAAACATTAAACACTTTAAATCACCATTCGCAAAGTAAATAATAAAATATATTATACTAAATCGATTTACATGACGCATATTTATTATGTTTGCAAAAAATCCGGTTGTTCTTTTTCCAGCTTATAATTTATACTTATGCAACATCATTTACAATAAAAACATTGGTTTTAGGGTTCCAAAAGAATCCGAACCTTTAGAGGATCACAAAGTAATTCTTTTATCTTTCTGCTAAGTAAAGAGTTTATAATTTTTTTCATTGGATAATAACATTAAAATTGATTACTTTTAAATTTCTTTGGTCAAGTTATGTTATGGGTAAAAGTTTTCACCGACCGACAAAAATACGAAATCTTGCCCTGGCTGGGGATCGAACCCAGAACCCCCGGATTGGCGGACTCGCGTGTTGACAACTACGCCACGTAGGTCGACCGACACAAGTTGTGTAATGTGAGCTGAATTTCATTTACACCCAGCAAAGTACACACAGTGGTAGGTAACAAAGCAGTAAATTCCTTAAAGACAAATTGAGATGCCTCCTTTGCAGCTTCAGTTTGCAGCTGCGCTTATTAAGCTAGCTTTCCAGACATCTCTATTCTCAGCTTTAATTAAGAATTTCTCAGCAGAATAACATTGCCTGCATGAGAAAACAGCGGCAGTGAGAAAATGAAAATGATTATTATTTATGAAATTAACAAGATTAGTGTTATGATGATTAGAAAATCCTGCTTGTAATTGGTTGATCCGTCTTTGTTACTAGGTTTAAACCAATATCCGACCAAATAAAGTTGAAGCTAGTAATATGTCATTGTCTCATTTGAAAATGTCTACGTGATTTGGTCGAATAATGGTTTAAACCTAGTAACAAAGTTAGTCTGCATTTTATGATAAGACGGTATGTGTTCTAAAAAATAGAAACGCGTCAAGAAAAGGCGGGTAGTGCCCTGAGCTTCATTGGCCTCGCCGGGCGCACTCCCGTGCCTCCAGATAAAAATAATGCGCATACTTATTCCGTTACTTCCTTAGACCATATAACTAAGCTTTCGACAAATCTAACATCTAAGTTTTAGTATTATACCTATATTAGTAGTTGTCTATAGTACAAGTTTAAATCTTAGTGATTATCCCTTTTTTTTTTAAGAAAATAAATTTAGAATACACCAGCTGCTTCTCTTAGCGCGCAGATCGTAAAGGGAAAGGGCGAAATGCGAATGGTTGCGAATGAATAGGATATGCGGCTAGCAACTCATCACTAGTTTGATTCCTTTTTCCCCCTTCTCGTCGACCAACCCGCTAAAAAGTCCAAGAAAATACAAGCTAAATAAAGATTATAAACATCAATGATACTTCTCCAACCCGTCTGGCCAGCGTGGAGAGTGTAGGCCAAAGTCCTCTGGCTGCTTTGGCTAAGTATGGCTCTGGTAATACAGAGAGGGTCTTACTACTGCAGTGAAGACAAAAATACCTGATGATAATGATGATGATACTATATTTCATAAGAAATACATATGTAGATAAATATCTAAGACTCAGGACAATTAGAAAAACGCCATTTTCCAACTTGCTCTGACAAGGGATCGAACCCGGAACCTGAGGGGCTAGCATGGTGACTACTCCGCTAAGGACATGAAGATGATGATAACTGAAGATAAGATGTGTCTGTATATATGTATAGTAATTTTCCTGCAGTTATTTCTTGACGCTAACCTTCTGCTTCCAGTGCATAATACATCTGGCTACACTAACTAACCCATTAAACTCCCATAAACTTAAGAATAATAATGAGCCGGCTAAGTTGCTAAGCTCACTATAAAGCTGAAGCCAACTCGCAAGTAATTACTTAGATGTGCTTAAATATTTAGCTAAGCGTAGACCGCCAGGTGTGGTTGTCTTACTGAGATAACACTTAGAGTTAAGTTGCCCATAGACTATGTAATTATATGTCACTCACTCACAGACTGACTAATGTTTATTGATTTACAAGGCTATGTACAGTCGGCTAGTAATGTTAGCATGAAAATGTATATTCAGATTTTAATGAAGTTTTTAAAATATTAATTTTCAAAATGATATTATTTTGAGTTTAAGATATAATTCAAGATATGGGTAGAGGCCGGCCCAGGCTTTGTGATTAAAACATTAATCACAAAGTAAACGATCTTTTTTCTAATCATCCTAGGTCTTGGGTGTTAACTATTTACTTACTTACTTGTAATAAATAATTGAAATAGTGACCAATCACACTGAATCAGAATCAGACTGAGCTAGCCCCAAAGTAATAAAATAATACATACGGGTAGTGCACATTAAAATCATGCAAAATAAAGTTTTCATGTCGTAAATTTGTTACCTCGGAATTCTACTCTGACACGCGCTTGGAGGAATAATTTTTTTCAAGGAAGAAGGTTAAATTCACTTCAATTCTTAAATATATGGGTTTATCTTTTATTATGATTAATTATTTAATAAGAATTGAAAATTAATCTCGAAGAAAAATTACTTAGGGGAAATCCTAAAATTGATGCAAAAACCTAAGATTTCCCCACGACAAAATTAATGATCTTAGGTAGACTCTGACATAATCTAGCACCTACTAATAAATTGATGTAAGGAATTATCCGAAGTAATTTTAATAGATCGTGATATAAAGGTTTCTTTACACACGCTAACAATACTTTTTATCTTCTCTTTTCTTCTCTTAGCACTAATTAAAAAAAACCGGCCAAGTGCGAATCGGATTCGCGCACTAAGGGTTCGGTTCCTTTATCTATAAAAAATCGCGTTTGCTCTATGGGAGCCCCCTTAAATATTTATTTTATTTTGTTTTTAGTACTTGATGTACTAGCAGCAACAGAATTACATAATTTGAGAAAATTTTAACTGTCTAGCTATTAAGGTTCTTGAGATACAGCCTGGTGACAGGACAGAACGGAACCCTGAAAAAATGAGCTGAAGCATCTGTCGTGCCTCCTTCTGACTTTTTTTAATTTATTTATTTTCAGAAAATAACAAAATACATATTTTATGCAACCCAAAAACCGCCAATAGAGCATACATCTTCGTTTGATCTTATATTACGTTAGTACTTACATTATATTAATTATATGCTTGCTTATATCATGTTTGTTTGGATTTATGATTATAGTAGTTATACGAATTATACAATGCCGAATCAATAGAGTTAAAAATCGATCTCTTCACTTTTTATTACACATTTTATTTAGTTAAAAGACGCATGTATCGTCTTTAAACACAAAAAGTCAGAGGAAAACCTTAAAAGTCAATCAATAATGATTTGAATAACAAAACATCCTCACGTTTTTTATAAAAAAAAATGTATTTTCCTGCTTCGTCTAATCGTAAAGCAAGGTCAAACAAAATTATGCATAAATCTTTTTTCTCCTCCAGGCTGCTCTGAGAATTAAAATGGTTGCCGGACCAGCCTAAACACTATTATTTTTAAATCTGTACAAATATTTAAAAAGGCTAGGTGATTCAGGTCGACGTTTTGAACAACTTTCCCCAATAAATAGGTATAGGTATATCGAAATACGAAAAAATATTTCATATCCCATACAATGGTAACTAGATCACGTCATCACTTGACTTTTTCGATTTATATACAGATACAGATACATTTTCACGTCTATATCCCTGACGGGGTAGACAGAGCCTAGGGCCGTTAGGCCCAAAGGCCACGCTTAGCGTGGTGGTGGGCGTTAAGATGGAAAAGGAATCAAAATAGTGATGAGTTGCTAGCCGCATCGCCTATTACCATGATTCAAATCTCGCCCATTCCCTCGATCGGCTCTTACGATCTGCGCGGGAAGAGA
Source organism: Acrobasis consociella (assembly GCA_963555685.1). Classification (NCBI taxonomy): domain Eukaryota; kingdom Metazoa; phylum Arthropoda; class Insecta; order Lepidoptera; family Pyralidae; genus Acrobasis; species Acrobasis consociella. Next base: position 18,632,094 of record OY743108.1, read on the forward strand.
AGCAGCTGGTACATTCTACGTTTTTTCTTTTCTCCCAGACCAGCATGGAAGATATTCGATTCGATTCGATTTATATGAGTACCTATTTTTTCTTATTTCTGTATAGGTAAGTACGTTGTCGATGTTTCTCTACACGATCGAATCAGAAATGAGGACATTCGTAGAAAAACGAAGGTCACTGACATAGCCAAGCGGATTAGCTCATTGAAGTGGCAGTGGGCGGGGCACACAGCGCGAAGAACCGATGGCCGACGGGGTAGAAAAGTTCTCGAATGGCGGACACGTATCGGCAAGCGCAGCGTTGGACACTTACCTGCTAGATGGTCAGACGACCTGTGCAAGGTTGCAGAAAGGTGCTGGATGCAGGCCGCTTCCGATCGGTCGGTTTTGAAATCCTGAAAACCGCATCGATATCGGTCATCCGTTTGAGCGCTACAACCTCACAAACAGGCAGACATTAGCGTCACACTTATAACACTACGTTACTTTAGTACACAATCAGGCACAGAGTAAAGAAATGAGTAAAGAATAGGCATTTACCGATAAATCTTCTGATCATTAAAAAATCTAGCGCTCATATTGTGACGCAAAATATAATAATTGCAATTTGAATAATTGGAGACATAATACTATTATTATTCTTTAACATAATATTCTATAATAATTGAGCTTTATGTTATTTACTAAAATCAAGGAGTTGACCTTTTTTTTAACATAATTCTTTAACATAATTCAATCTAATCTATTAATTTTAATAGGTATTTAATAACTATAATTAAGTACTACATACTGTGAGTGAAGGTCCTTTGGCTGACGATCTGAAAGCGGGGTATAGATGTAATCATAGACCTAGATTTTTTTAGAGGAAATAGACTTTCCTACATATAAATTAACTCTTTAAGATGCGATAAAACCCATACACAATAGTAAGACAATGGAAGCCGGGTGGAATTCCACCCAGCGACATCGGAAAGGTATAAAACAATCAACAATTATTCAATATTTGTTGTAAGCAATATCGGTTTTTTCAATTCAATAAAGTTTTTCCTTATATTTTTTTACCTCGCCCATCCCTGATATCGCAAAAAAAATTGCGGCTGGATACAAAATTTAATACCTCTACCGTTTGATATTGTATGAAGCTGCAGATTTTTAGTGCGATTTCAGGTTTGGGAGAAACGGATAAATATAGAACCTACACAAGCTACCCAACATTACCATTCTACCCCAAACGCATAATAAGTAAACATTCCTCTCAATTATTGGCCGGTTGACTGGAAGAGATCCCTATATGGGATAAGTCCGCCGTTGTATGTTTACTTTTCTGATTTGTATCTGTGTTCTTTCTTGTGTACAATAAAGCTTTATAAACAAACATTACCTTAAAGGATCGGACAGGGTTTTTTAGCACTACTGTATAATAGTGTTATGAAGTCATCATATTGTAATGACGTCAAATTAGATATCAATAAAAAAAATGTAATATGTGTAATTTAAAATATGTACTTATATCGAATTAAAAACCGGTAAGTAAATATTTAAAATTCGTAAGTACATCATTATCATTTCAGCCGCTTATCGTCCACTGCTGGACATAGGCCTCTTAACATAACTGCCTCCGTGGTGTAGTGGTTAGAGCGTTCGGCTCATACACGGAGGTCGCGGGTTCGATTCCCGGCGGGGGCAACGACTTTGTGTTGTTGTCCTAGTTTGGTTAGGACATTGTAGGCTGATCACCTGATTGTCTAATAAGTAAGATGATCCGTGCTTCGGAGGGCACGTTAAGCCGTCGGTCCCGGTCATTGTACTTGACATTGGTCGTTACCTAAAACCATGTCAGAGGCCTTTAAGGCGGTTAAAAAACTCTGACACCAGTGTTAGTCACTAACACACACGATAAGAAGAATAGGCCTCTTCCAAAGATTTCTAGAGCGGCCTGCATCCAGCGCCTTCCAGGTACATATTTTACAGGAAACATTATTTTATAAACCGTAGATAAAAATGAAGTATCCAAGGCTACGAAGACTTGAAGAAAACATCTAACATTCAACAAAACCACGGATTCAAGTCTTTTGTGTGAGGGTCGCAAGGGCCAAAAATATTGCACTTCTCTAAATCGGATAGGGATGCGACACTGTCGATATGATAGCGTTGACTATCGATGTCCTATTATACCACGCAGAAAATAATACTATTCAGTATCGATGTCTATATAAACCGGGACGAAAATAATGTGTTTTAAATCCGAGGCGACATGATGCGAAAGCGTTTTGCCCGGAATATGTTAGCGAAGTCGTATCATGACTGCCCAACGCCATATAAACATAATTATTTCTCTTCCTTGGCACTAGATGGCGTTTTATGGTAATAATTAAAAGATTAAAATATTTTATTCCTATTATTTAAATAAAGTAGTATTATGAATAATTAAATATGACTTATACCTTATACGAAATGCAATAAATATTTTTTAAAGCATATTCAAACACTATATTTGTCACTTTTTTGCAAGTCGTGTGTGCTGCCATCTCTGTGTGCCCATTCGCAAGTCCCGTATTGCCTACTTAAGGACCTTCAATAGTTTCTATTTCATTGGGTATCTGTTACGTTAGTAATTATATTATCTTTGGTCGTATCGTACCATATTTTTCGCTTTATTAAACATTTCGCTTTACAAAACATTGCGTTTTTATTTTGAAATTATTTAATAAAAAGATCAATGACCAAATGATATCATAATATCTACAAACATTAAACACTTTAAATCACCATTCGCAAAGTAAATAATAAAATATATTATACTGAATCGATTTACATGACGCATATTTATTATGTTTGCAAAAAATCCGGTTGTTCCTTTTCCAGCTTATAATTTATACTTATGCAACATCATTTACAATAAAAACATTGGTTTTAGGGTTCCAAAAGAATCCGAACCTTTAGAGGATCACAAAGTAATTCTTTTATCTTTCTGCTAAGTAAAGAGTTTATAATTTTTTTTATTGGATAATAACATAAAAAATGATTACTTTCAAATTTCTTTGGTCAAGTTATGTTATGGGTAAAATAACATGTTGCGTTTTTTATGCCATTCAAAAACCACGAAGATTTGTCCGGAGTGCAAAAAGTCAAAGTCAAAAATCATTTATTCATCTTGAAATTTTTGTATCACTTGATAATTGTCACGTTTTTTCTATTTTTTGAGATTATACATCGACGTTCAATCTTGTATTACGTTATGTGCTTATATCTAAAGTTCTAAACGGCTGAAAACTGGTGTGAAGTACCACCACAAGCGAACTTGCTTTCACCTGAAAAACCGCATCGAAATCGATCCATCGATTCGAGAACCATGATACCTCAGACAGACAGATGTTAGCGTTAAGGCCATACCCAAATTTTCCGGGGTCCAATGGCGCCCCCATTTGAAATAAATCATTCGAAAGGAAACAGTGATATCATTTAAATTTTCGTTTTGATCAAACCCTATATAACCCTTGTAACTATTTTATGAACTACTGTTTATAATTTAAAGTGCGAACGTGAAGCTTTTCTACGCACATTAGCTAAAAGTGGCCGTTTTTCGCATATGTGCGTAGAAAAGCTTCACGTTCGCACTTTAAATTATAAACAGTAGTTCATAAAATAGTTAAAAGGGTTATCTAGGGTTTGATCAAGTTGAAATTTTAAATGATATCACCGTTTCCTTTCAAATAATTTATTTTAAATGAGGGCGCCACTGAACCCAGAAAATTCAGGTAGCCCCTTAAACATAAAACACGCCCACTTTTTTTCGTTTGTACTTAAGTTTTTTATTAATTAAAAAAGTTTTGTAGAACTTACTTTTCTAAAAAATTCTTACAGTAATAGCAGATGAGAGACACATTGTTTTTTTTTATAGTTATTTTATTGTTTTGTATCGATATTCCGTAGTTTCCGTAACTACAGGAAAGCGCTTGGTGCACCTCTTTGTGTGATTGAAGCAGAGAGATCACAATAATGAGCTAGTGTTGCACTCTGACGTCACTCAACTTGATGGCCACCAGCCTTTGCCGGCGGCTTGCCAAAACAATAAGCTGAAAAGTCACACTACTTGTATTTTTTAACCGACGTCAAAAAAAGAAATGGTTATAAATTCGACTGTTTGTTTTTTTTTATGTCATCATCATCATCATAAGGTCTAAAGAACGACCCTCAATGTACTACCAGAGCCATACTTGGCCAGAGCAGCCAGAGGACTTGGCCTACACTCTCCACACTGGCCAGACGGGTTGGAGAGGTCTCATTGATGTTTATAAACTTGTTGTTTAGCTTGTATTTTGTCGCCTTCTACGACATCCACGGGAGGACTTGGAGTGGCCCTATTCTACCCTGCCGAAAACTACACGGTACCCGAAAACCACACGGCACATTTTTTTATGTATGTTACGCGATATCTTCGTCAACCGTGGACCGATTTTGATGATTTTTTTTGTATTTGAAAGCCTTTACTCCCAATTTGGTCCCATATTAATTTGGTGAAGACACGATGAAGAACTTTGGAGATATGGAAGAAACTCCTGAAATAAATTAAAGTCGATTTTAAGCTATTGCATAGCTTCTATCGCGGGCCTTGAGCGCGGGGACCGAATCCAGAAATTCCGTAACGAAAAAACCTCACGCTCCATACTCCGCCTATCATGTAGGTTGCCGCTTCGTCTCCGTCGTCTGTTTGCGACGTTGCCGTCCTTGTAAAAATTCACCGACCGAACGGAACCACCTTAATGCAATAGCTTTACCGCGGCAGTCGCCGAGTGCCACACGTCTTCTTTTTTGTAATTCTTAGTCTAAAAGTAAATAAAAAAAATATTTTTTGTAAATTTCATAATTGGTTCAGTGTCATAGTGACTTTGGTGTCTACCAGCATTTTTAATTCGGCTCGCTTTTTCTTCTGTCATTGTCATGGTCATTAATGACTGCCTCCGTGGTCCAGTGGTCAAGGCGTTCGCCTTGTGATCCGGAGGTCGTGGGTTCGAATCCTACTGGGAAGCATACTTTATGAAAAATAGTTTCCAGTGTGACGAGGTCCGCACTGGCGCTTTCCTCCTTACCCCGCTCTCCACCCCGCGCGGCCCATATAAATACGGAGGCGTGAGGAGTCTCGTCCTCTTTCGACCACCACTGGACGCCGGGCTGCTTCAAAGCTGAGTACTTTTGGAAAACTCTTCTGGAACAACGAATCTCGTGGCTGTGTACCTACGACCCTTACCTGTGACTACTTTCGGCACTCATTGAATAATTGTTAAAAATTAAATTAAAGAATTTGGTCTTTTTAAATATTGTTTCTTTCAAAATAATCTTATCGTCACACCAGTTTGGTTAGGATATTGCAGGCTTGAATCATCTGATTATCCGAAAAGAAGATGATTCCGTGATTCGGAAGACACGTACTTATAAACTGTTGGTCTCGAACGCCATCTAGCGTTTGATCATCAAATTAAAAACCCCGGTGTTCAGCAACGCCATCTAGTAATGACTAGCGGAACTACATATTCTAATAGTTTTTCGTATATGTATTTATATATATTTTTACTTAGCAAGCAAATTAAAAAAAACTTGACTTTAAAACTTTAACCCCATAAGTTTTAAACGGTTGAACCGCTTTTCATCAAACATAGCTAAGAACCACCACAAGAGAACTTGTTTTCCCGTAATAAAACCGAGTCGAAATGAGTCCAGCCATTCGAGAAATACGATGCCACAGATAGAGAGACAAACATTAGCGCCAAATTTATAACACCCTTTTTTGTTAGGGTTTTTAAGGTCAGGCTGCGGACTCCGACCGCAAATAATACATTTTCCTCTTAGCCGCAGAAACTTGTCTACCTTTTTGAGCGTTAAAAACCGGAATTCAGGTTTAGTTTTTATTTTAAGCCAGTATTGTTGGAAAGGGTGACTGATGCAGAACGGGTCAGTGAACTAATACAAGCTTTTATTTAGCTGTTTCCAGCTGTTCCGTACATAATCAAAATGAAGATACAAGATAAAAATGTTGTTTTTTGTGTGTGTAAGTGGCCAACACTGGTGTCAAATCCTTCAATCTGCCGAAAGGCATCTGACATAGCTTGACGACTATCATCGAAGTAGCTACAAAAGCGCTAGCAATATTTTAATAGCTATTCTATTGTTTTAAATTTGTAGTACCTGGGCGACCGAGCTTTGCTCGGTTACATCTCAAACATTAACTACATTTTTTTAAACTTGTCTAAAACAATACAAAATAATTTTTTTTATAAAAACTTGAACATAAAAAAACAACAAAAGTAAGCCACCGAGTGGGATTCGAACCCGTAACATTCTTTCTAGCGGTCCGAATCTTAAACCGCTGAGCCAAACGGATAGCGGCCGGCGCGAAGAAATTAGCGACCATATTCTGCGTGGAAAGAAAAACGCATGAAAACTCAAAAACACACGTTTTCCCAAACATAAGACTAATCTAGATAGATTGTTTACCCCCGAAAACCCCCATATACCAATTTTCAGCGAAATCGTTAGAGCCGTTTTCGAGATCACAGAAATTTATATACATATAAATATATAAATAAATAAATATACAAAAATTGCTCGTTTAAAGGTATAAGATATTATTAGCGTGGTACCCGCGGAAGACCAGCGACGTGGTCCACACCACGGCATATGCTGAGTGGGGACTATTTTGGTACAAACATTATTGTGTTACGTGCATTTGTATTTGTGTTGTATTAACCTGTTTGTGCTTAATAAACATTTTTCTTTCTTTCTTCATTCTTCAATGCTTACCGCCTTTTCATTGAGCCAACGAGCTCCGAAGAAAATATAGATAATAATATTAAACAATGCACCCGCACCGCTGAATTACTTAGCTCTAAGAGCATTTTAATTACATAAGGTTGAACAAAATATGCTGAAACAATTTTAAGGGTGAATTCAGTTCGCGATATTAAACATTTTTTTCCAAGAAACATATGTCGAAATATAAAAAAAATTTTTGCTTTCCATACAAACTCGGATAAGTTAATCGGTCAACTGGTATGAGAGGCCAAAAATTGCTTTACATATTTCAATACGTCTTCCTTGGGGAGGGTTGTTCAATATCATGGAGTGAATTCACCCTTAAAATAGTTTCAGTATATTTTGTTAAACCTTTTTTATAATAAATACAAATAAAAATAGTTTTTGTAAACCGTTGTAACTTAATTCATAGGTAAGTAAGTATTAATTAATTAAAAAAAAAATTACCCTGACATGTTGAGAGTAATGCACTACCTCAAACGCTGTGCTTGTGAGGCTTTTATAGTCTTCTATAGCCAAAGGATGGCTGATATATCGCTTTAGTGAGCCCGCCTTTTTTTACCTTTATATTCTTCTTATCGTGTGTGTTAGTGACTTACACTAGTGTCAGAGTTTTTAAACCGCCTTAAAGGCCTCTGACATGGTTTTACGTAACGACCAATGTCAAAGACAGTGACCGGGACCGACGGCTTAACGTGCCCTCCGAAGCACGGATCATCTTACTTATCGGACAATCAGGTGATCAGCCTACAATGTCCTAACCAAACTAGGACAACAAGACAATGTCGTTGCCCCCGCCGGGAATCAAACCCGCGACCTCCGGGTATGAGCCGAACGCTCTAACCACTACACCACGGAGGCAGTTAAAACCTTTATTGACCGAGCGAGCGAAGCGAGCAAGGTCTCTAAATCGAGTTGGGGGCAAAAACACATTGTATGTATGTATGTATTTATGTATGTATGTATGTATGTATGTATGTATGTATGTATGTTTGTACCGCGATAACTGCCGATCCGTTGGTCTGATTTTGATGAAATTTGGTAGGCAAGTAGGAAATATCAGTAGAATTTTCAAGTTCGTTGGGCATCAAAATCGGTTCAGTAGTTTTTAAAATATTAATAAAAATGTTCGCGATTATATAGCAAACGAAACCATAGCGCGTTTTAACTTTGGATAGCGCCATCTAGGTGTTACTTAGGGAATGATTTTATGTTATAATATAGTAATCGCAAGGTCTAAGTTCGCGGCGAACTACTAGTATTTAAAATGTACTTTTGAGATAACCTACCCAAGGATTGGTTCTGGTCTACCTTTTAGGTTGCGGAGGTCAGACAGCAGTCGCTCTATGTAAAAACCAGTAACCTCGTCAAAGAGACCCTAGGTTAGGTAGCGGGACCCCGGGCTCTGAAGCGTTAACGCTGAAGATGCAACCGGGAAACGCTCGGATAATGATGATGATTTTAAATGTACTTTTGATTACTGTCATACTTAGTTGGTGCAATAATTTTTTTTTTTTTTTGACCGAGCGAGCGAAGCGAGCAAGGTCTCTAAATCGAGTTGGGGCGAAAACACATTGTATGTATGTATGTTTGTACCGCGATAAATGCCGAACCGATGATCCAATTTCAATGAAATTGGGAAGGCATATAGGAAATATCAATAGAATTTTCAAGTTCGTTGGGCATCAAAATCGATTCAGACGTTTTTGAAATATTAACAAAAATGTCCGCGATTATGTAGCAAACGAAACCAAATCGCGTTCTAACTTTGGATAGCGCCATCTAGGGGTTATTAAGGAAACTGAATTGGGAATAATAATGGCGAGGTCTAAGTTCGCGGCGAACTACTAGTTTATTTAAAAGTGCAAAAAATCACTGTAGGTTTTAAAAATGACTTCGCTTGCATACTTACATGTGTCGTTTTTAAATTACCAGTCGATGCAAATTCAATACACAAACAAACATTTGAAAGTCGCCCACTCACCACCTCACAGGAAAACAGTTTTTGTTACTCCTCTTTATGTACTGTCTGAGTATTGTCAGGATTTTTTGTGGTTAGTCACTGTGATCTTAAAATAAGTTGACGTATAATTAATGATTGTTATTATCCAAGCTGGTTTGTGAGAAAAAAGGGATATGTACTTACCTCCTTTTTTCTCTTCTTGTGCAATTTTTTAACCTCTAGCACAGAATATAGGTTTTACGATGCCTACCCATCGCCGAATAAACATAATAGTTTATCTTGCTTGTCACTAGATGGCGCTTTAGGGTAATAATTAAAAGATTAAAATCTTTCATTTCTATTATTAAAATACAGTAGTAAGTACACCTATCCTAGATCATTATTAATTAAATATGACTTACATTAATTAAATAAAATCAATATTTTAAAAGTATATATTCGACACTTTCTTCCTTTCATGAGTGAAAATTTGGTGTCGGTAACGGTGTCGCAAGTTCAATAGTTTCTCCCCATCTCAAAAAATGCTTTCCGTGCATGCCCAACGCGAGTAAAGAAGTTTTCACTTTTAAAAAAAATTATGTAAATGAATGATACTATAAATATAATTTATAGTATCATTCCGTTTATAGTATCATTGAATGATACTATAAATATAATTTATAGTATATTTATAGATTATAGAATGATACTATAAATATAATTTATAGTATCATTCAGTTTAATCGTAGTTGTAACTGTTGTAATGTGCAATGTCTATAAATAAATAAAATGTATATATAACATAATCGCTATTATTCATATTATATCAGAAAACATATGAATGTTCGCGAACGGCCGACAGTAAAACATAATCACATTATGCGAGAAAAATTAAGAATGTTGAATGAAAAATTTATGTTGCCGTGGCGTAGTTGTATTGTTATTATTACCAAGTAATATTTTTAAGCGAAAGGAAAAATCTCGTGGCTGTCTCGTTCCGTAGTAACTTATTAGTAATCTGTGGTCTCGTTTAAAATAATTCGATTGATTTTAAATAAAATAGGGGTGACGTCAGTGTCAGAAAAGTATTATTCTAATTTGTTCATCTTATACGGCAACCGTCGCTGCGGCGCACCTTCGATATTGTGTCTGTCGATACGCCATACCATCGATTTGCTGACCATTCGATGCAGCAACCATCGATATGAGGCACTCTCGCTACAGTAACCTGTCGATGGAGCATTTTCGATACGGCGACCATCGATGTAGTGACTTGCGATTCTATGAACTAGACCCGTCGGCACTCCCGAAGCGCCACTGTTTTTTAATAGCTTGATATTGTCCCAGTTGTTGGGATAGACGATGAAGAAAAGAAAGGGAGGCCTTTGCCCAACAGTGGGACACAAAATGTAGGCCTGCGGAGACGAGGAATTTTTGTCCGCGGACTTTTTTGTCCCCTAAAATAGATCGTTTACAACTGTATCAAGTAACGCAAACGAGGGATTAAAAGTACCGCGTACAAAAAGTCCCCCGAATAACCGAGGACACGCAGGGAGCGGACCGGACAAAAGTACGGAAAAAATAGAACTTGTGTAACTAGGCGAAGCAACACACATGGCGGACTTTAGTCCGCGTTGTGCGCTGTATTGAGAGACGTACGAGTACGTATGTACGGCGATACGTGTGCGTTGAGTTCGCGGTAAATCCGTGGCGGACTTTTTATTCGCAGAGCGTACTTTTTTCTCCGCCGCGGAGAAAACTCCGTCGTCTGCGCAGGCTATTAACTAAATATAAACTAAAAATATCAACATAGCACGAAGAACCATTGGCCGATGGGGTAGAAGGGTTCTCATGACGGCCTTCACGTACTGGTAAACACAACGAAGGACACCCACCAATTAGGTGGTCGGACGACCTAAGCAAAGTTGCAGGAACACACAGGATGCAGGTCACTTCGAATCTCTCGTTTTGAAAATCCTTGGTAAGGCCTATGTCCAGCAGTATACTTCCTGTGGCTGATATGATGATGAAATATAAACAATGTGTAAATCTGTAAGCTTGCCATATTCTCGAACGTATATATAATGACGTATATACCTATACTAAACAACTTTGCCAAAGGAATATAGATCAAAATATGAAACAAAATTGACTTCCTATACTAAATCGATCAGCTGATTAGCAGTTTTGTATAGGATACCCATTTTTTTCATATTTCGACCTTTGCTCTTTGGGCAAAGTTGTTCGTCGTGATCAGTCTAAAAACGTCAGAGAATATGGTAAGTTTACAGATTTACACCCTGTTTAAACTATAAATATATATTTTTATTTTTATTGATATAAATAAAGACCGCTATTTGACTCCAAAAAAAACTACGACGTCTGTATTTCGTCTGTATTTCATACAAATCCTATAAACTTAGCTTCTAACTTCCATCCCATAAACAATGTTTGTTTTGGCGTTTAGGAAAAGTATCTGATTTCAGTTGTTGGGAAAAAAATCAGCGGATTCAATCTTTAAATGTATGATAAATAATAAATAATAATAACAATATAAATAAATATATAAGGACAAATTACACAGATTGAGCTAGCCCCAAAGTAAGTTCGAGACTTGTGTTATGAGATACTAACACAACGATACTATATTTTATAACAAATACATATATTGATAAACATCCAAGACCCAGGACAATTTGAAAAAGGCCATTTTCCAACTTGCCCTGACCGGGGATCGAACCCGGGACCTCTGGGTGGCGGACTAGCATGGTGACCACTGCGCCACGGAGGAGAGATATTGTAATCTAACCAAAATAAATCAAACTCGTCAACAAAACTTACAGGAGATTTACGTCAAATACGCATCTGTATTTTTTTAAATAGAAATAACCAAATCCGATTACAATAATATTTTTAGGGTTTATTTATTTAAATTATGCCAGAAAAGTAGTAAAATAAAATCATGAAAAAAATTCTTCTTAGAGTATTACTTTTTTTATTCATGTTAAAAATTTAAAAATATATATACAGTCGATTTTGCAAATGAATTTATACTAAATTAAACTATAGTAAACTATAAATAAACGTAAGACTAAACTATAATAATTACCTATACAACGTGTTAATAAAATAACGCAAAACCTCTCAGGTTGTAACTCAGTCCATGAAACTGAACAACTTTTGTTCTACAATATTCCCAAAATACCAGAAATAAAATTAAGATTTTCATACAAATTGACTCGATCAGCTGATCAGTTTGTATGAAAATTCAAATAATTTTTTTTATTTGTGAAAGTTGTAGAACAAAAGTTGTTTAGTTTCATGGGCTGAAGTACCATCTGAGAGGTTTTGCGTTATTTTATTAACACATTGTATATACTTATTAGAGTGGCTCCCATACTATAAAGTGGGAGTTAATTATTTTTCTTGTCTAACCATCGTGTGGACCTATTGAATATCTTTCAATAGGTCTTTCAAAACATTTTAAGCTTGTAAACACCATTTTTCGATTAAGGGATCCGTTTCTGAAATGTTTGGTTTTAGAGTGCATATATATGGACACATGAAAAGTGATCTAACCAGGGCCGGATTTAGAGGTCGAGAGGCTTCGGGGCAACAAAGGAGTGGAGGCCCCCTGGCCCCAAATTATTTTCCAAATAAAGTGGACAATTTTTTTCAGTTGAGTTTTTCAATAAATAATTTATTGTGGAACCAAGTATAGATTATTTTATTATTTAACAAACATATAAATATAATCGAAAACGAGAAATATCTGAAATTAAATTTAAGCGTTAACGAATGGAATCTTCCGAGCTTTTTTCGTCGAAAAATCGTTTTTTGAAGTCTCCATTGTGGGGGCCCCTCTTTCGTGGAGGCCCCGGGGCTGTAGCCCCGGTTGCCCCCCCCCCCCCCTAAATCCGGCCCTGGATCTAGCACAGCCCGTGGTTTAACTTATTACGTGTATGTCCCTTCCACATTGTAAAACGAAGAAGTAACAAACATACATACACACTTACAATCACTTACAAACTTTCCCCTATGTAATATTAGTGTGATGTACAGACACATTTTTACTGTTTTATTATGTATGTACATATCTTCTTCTTCTTATCGAGTGTGTTAGTGACTAACACTAGTGTCAGAGTTTTTAAACCGCCTTAAAGGCCTCTGACATGGTTTTAGGTAACGACCAATGTCAAAGACAGTGACCGGGACCGACGGCTTAACGTGCCCTCCGAAGCACGGATCATCTTACTTATCAGACAATCAAGTGATCAGCCTGCAATGTCCTAACCAAACTAGGACAACAACACAAAGTCGTTGCCCCCGCCGGGAATCGAACCTGCGACAGTTAATATGTACATATAGATAGATAGCGGAGGCAGTTAATATGTACATATAGATAGTACGGACTGTACGGACGTACAGGCGATTTATTCTATAAGTTTCATAATAAAATTCTCATAGAGAATTAGAGATTATCATTATCATTTAGTTTTTTTTTCCTTTCTATAAATTAATATGTGGCCTCATACTGCAACGTATGAAGTCACCTCAAAAATACTTTAAGTCAATCCTTCTACGACATCTCAATGAGATGGAGTAACTTCAAAATGAAATCTTTACCATATGAGGAATCCCACAAACAAAACCATAGCCTGTTTCAACTTTGTACAGCGCCATCTAGTTTAGAAGACGTGAAACAGTTTATCATTTAAGTATGGCCAGGGGGGATCATGTTACACTGGTTGTTTACATATTACACGTTAAAATTTACTCGAATTTTGTATTTTCTTTTGTAATCTTTACAAAATATTTACACAAATCTGATTTGTGTAGATATTTATAATGTGCGTTGTGTAGGCCCTGTTTTTTTATGGATTCTTTTAATGATTAAGGTACTTACTCTTTTGTAGACAGATACCTTATTGTATTTAATAACTCAACTATATTTTTTAGTTGTTATAACTTTTTAGTGATCTTAAAAATCAACAGGCACTTTAACAAAATAATAAATGAATTTCTTAAAGAAAAGTTGAAATATAAATAAAGAAATAATGAATAAAAATAAATTATTCATAAAATTAAGAAAGAAAATTACTAAAATGTACGTTACGTTACATTATGAATGAAAAATTTCTTGGTTTTTCACTGTTTAAAAAATTTTTCTTGAGTTTTTACAAAACAATTGCTTTTATACTGTTTCATTATATGACTGTATAGAATTGCACAAAATAAATAAATGTTTACTTACGACATAATAATTATTTAACTAAAAACTAAATAACCTACCTAAATTATAAAACTATAAACTAAAATAATCTAATTAAAAATAAAATTTATATTAAATTTAAAAAAAACCCAGATCGCTACGGTCGCAGGGCAAAGTACCTAAACGACTGGCGGCATTGCCTCCATGTATGGCCAGATTATTGCTTTTATTAATTCTGTAACAATAGTTAGTGATTCATGAAATATGAATAATATAATACATAGGCTATTGTTACAACTTATAATATATGTAATACATTCATTTAAAAATACATTAGTAACTATTTTATCTATACATAATGTATAATAAAACAGTAAAAACCTGTGTCGGCGTATAATCTATATATAAAATAAAATGTAAAAAAGTGTGTTTGTACGTTAAATATATTTCCAAAACAATTTTTTTGGGTGATAGAGACAGTAATAGAGTAAGAATTTAAGAAATGTCTGTCTGTTTTTCTGTTTGTCTGTTTGTACACGCTAATCTCTGGAAATACTGGACGGATTCGAATGAAACTTTTTATGTTATATAGCTGCTAAGTCTGGGCAACATATAAATAATTTTGGTATATATAACACCTGATGCAGAACCGTAGTGGTTCAGCTAAACTGTATTAGATTTGGATAAGAAATATAAAGATGACACCTTGGAAAAAATTGTTCAGTCTGATGAGCATTTTCCAGAGACATAAAGTCCACGCGAACGAAGTCGCTGGCTCCGGCTACTTAATAATAATACCTATGCTAGATAGGTGTGTTGTGTGCTACACAATGGGTCACATTTAATCAAATTTCTCAGTACATTTGGTCGGCGGCTGCTGTCTGTTCGTTTGTAACAACATAGGACGTTAATTGAACATTCCGCACGCACGGCAGCATGACACAGTCACTGCAGTAGAATTCCAACAGTATGTGACTTCAAGCCAAGCCATGGTTTTCAATTGAGTTAGTCTCGAATGGTATAAATCCGTAGTCTATGTAGAAACTCTATCGCTAATAAATTTATTTCTGTTTTTCCTAAAGGCTGACTGGCGGAGAATGCATTATATCCACCTTCTGTACCATTATTGTCAATAAAGATTTAATTAATAAATAAACTCGTATCGATTATCAATATGATTTTAAAGTTTTAGAGAGAGGGATGTGGAATTCAGTGATTGAGCTTTGTAAAAAGAGTGTGCGAATAACGAAAAACAATTCCCTAACGGACACCGTCAGTGTTGTGTGTAAGGACTTATGCAATAAACGACGAAGAAATAGGTTCGACTGATAGGTATGGTTACCCTTGACAGCCGAACATCCATCGCAGTTCCTCAGTCGGCCAGCGACCATGGTGGCAGAAGGACCGTCAAAATATCTGGCAAAAAACGGTATTTATCGCGGTAAGTCCTGTAATACTAATTATGTTAGTTTACGTAGTTAACAGTATGTAGAAACTCGTCTAAAACGCAACTCGGAACCCAAATTTGAGGTGACACAAGTAAGTATCACTTCTTATTCGTAATGGGGGCATGCAGACAGGGTATTTCGGATCTGGCTGCACATTCAATGTTATCATCATCATCATCCGGTCTTTTTTAGGCTCCACTGCAGGAGCACGACCCTCTCTGTATTACCAGAGCCATACTTGGTCAGAGCAGACAGAGGATTTGGCCTACACTCTCCTCGCTGGCCAGACGGGTTGGAGAGGTATCATTGATGTTTATAAGCTTTGTTTAGCTTGTAATTCCTATGTCGCCTTCTACGACATCCACGGGAAGACTTGGAGTGGTCCTATTCTACTCTGCCGGATACCACACGGCATTCAAAGTATTTTTCTCTATTTATTGAGGTACACATTCACTTGGACTTTATTTAACAGGACCTGATAAACACAACCCATCTATTATTCTGAACTAGCTGTGCCCGTAGGCATCGCTCCCCGTGGGAATTTCAAGATAAAAACTATCCTATGTCCTTCCCTGGGCATCAAACTAAATCCATATAAAATTTCATCCAAGTAGATTCAGTGGTTGAAGCGTGAAGTAGTAACAAACGAACAAATATACAAACCTATATAAGCTATATAAGTAGGATAGGATAGAGATTTTTGAGACTCAGTGTAGGTGAAGCGACAGAGGTCTGTCAGGATCGTAGTAAGTAAAGGTTTGCCTACCCCTGTGGGAAACAGGCGTGATGATAATATGTATATCTCCTGAATGGACGTTCCATTAACTCAAAGTTTCAAAGAAACTCATAATAATATGAGGACAGCCAACCAGGTCCCAAATGGGGTATAAATCAGTAGAGTAAGTGCAGGCTCGTGTTTCTTTTACGAGTATAAAACTTGACTTTTAATAACCTTTATTACTGTTGCAATAAAGTTGAAAGTTATAGAGGCATGTTTGTTTTTGGACGTTACAGGCTAAACTCCGGTCTAATTTCCGTGTACAGCCTAATGCCTCTCAGTAGGCCTCTTAATCCGTATTTACCTTTTTTGCTCGACGCAACGCAAACACGTTTCTCTGCTGAGATTTTACATAACTCGCTTTAAACATTTCAATGTCTCGATTTATATTTTTAACACAAGATAAATTATTATCTTGTTGGTACGCTTTTCAGCCACGGGTCCATGGGGACCCGGTCCTTTGAGGCGTTCATGGGGCCAAAGCCAACATTAAGAGGCCTATTAGTACCTTTTTATCTAAAAAGTGAGATGGCTGCATCTACGGAGGTCTATCCCTTAATGTACCATTGAGATGCACTAAAGGACAGTCCTCCATAGTTGCCGAACTATTGCCAGGGAGGGATTGACTTGGTTTGGGCTATGTGGATGGGATGTTAGTGGACCGAATAACTGGGTTATGGAGTGAGATATATTATTGTATTATTACTTTGCGTATTTTTATTATTTTCGTACCCAAAGCATAAGATATTCAAATCTACGAGTTCAATTCCGGACATTTACACTCCGTTCAACAAATCAAAATAAGAATGAGAGACGAGTAAGAAGAGTGATGAGTAAGAAGGAAAACAAAAAACCAATGATATTAAAACCTAGTAGGACCAAGTTAACTTTTTAGGAGAGGAACAAGAATAATCTGGCTCGACCTGCAGTCCGATTGCAGATGACCAACGAAAGTCCATATTTCATGTCTATTTTAGTATATAATAAAGTACCACCTCTTAATATAAGGACCATTGTAAAGGATAGCACGTTCCTCAGTACATTAAAAAAATATTTAATTAGAAAATGTTATTATACGATTAACGAATACTTCGACGATAAGGAAAATAATAAATATATAAATATTTTTAGCAAGCGTGCCTGTTATAAGATTGCTTAAAGATTTTTCAGTTAGTTTAAATTGTTAGAGATATAATAATCACAATAAGTGTAAATGTAGTACTAATTTTTATTAAATGAAGCGCCCTACCAGGGTCTCATGTGCACTTTGTAAACTAGATTTAAGGTTTACAATTGTATGTGCATGAAAACATGAAATAAATGAATTATGAATTATGTAATCATTGTCCCCATAATGTGGTTAGGATTATATAATTGCACTAGCCAGACATGTCGCCTTGCAATTGTTCTATACTTAGTACAAAGTCATCCGTAGCAGTCCTTAAGTACGTAGTTTTATAATAAGTAGACCGATTAAGCAGTCTTCCTGTAGTTTTAAATAGCTCTGACATAACAGACACAGAAGCAGAATTCTTGACATTTTTCTAAGGGGCAATGACTTACTTTACTGCTTATTTATAGCTTATAATTATAAGTTATTTCTTTAACCAAGTCTTCCAAGCTGATCTGGGAGAAAAGAAAAACTGATTCCAGCTGCTTTTTTCCGGTGAAAGCCGATCAAGGGAATGGTCGATGTTTGAATTATGTTAATAGACGATGCGGCTAACAATCAAACCCATCACTAATCTGATTCTTTTTTTCATATTAAAGGCCACCGTCACGCTAAGTATGGTTTTTGGGTCTTACAGCCTTGGGCTCTGTCTAGCTCGTCAAGACTACTATCCTATCCCACTACCTACTAATATTATAAATGCGAAAGTGAGTTTGTATATTTGTTTGTTTGTTAACTCTTCACGCTTAAATTACTGAACCGATTTGCATGAAATTTTGAATGCATATAGTTAGAGACTTGAGGAAGGACACAGGGTACTACTTATACCGAAATTCCCACGGGAAGCGGAGCCCGCGGGTACAGCTAGTAATAAATAATCTGAAGCATTAATTATCTAGTGGTTTTAGAGCTCAACCTGGCTTCTGCACAAACGACTGTCGTGTCCTATGAACACAAATACCTGGTCGAGGCTAACGATAGAGCTTTGATTGCCCTATACTTGCAGTGTGCTTTCCGGCTGAGTAGAATAGGACCACTACAAGTCCTCCCTCGGATTTCGTAGAAGGCGACTTAGGAAATACAAACTAAACAAAGCTTATTAACATCAATGAGACCTCTCCAACCCGTCTGGCCAGCAAGGAAAGTGTAGGCCAAGTCCTCTGGCTGCTTTGGCCAAGTATGGCTCTGGTAGTATAGAGAGGGAAGTGCTCCTGCAGTGGAGACAAAAAGACCTGATGATGATGAAGTCTTATACTGGAGCAATCAAATATAAGTTAAGAGACTTGTAACACTAAGAAATGCGCAACCTTTAGCTGAAAGGTCCCAGGTTGGATTCCTTAAGAAAAATTGGGAAAGGCTGACTGAACAACATGGTAGGTCTCAAACTTTGATCAAACAGTATGATTTATCTATCGCCCTGCTGAAACCATCAAAATCGGTTCTAAGCTGGATTTCCGCTATAAAATGTGCCAGGGAAATGTGTTTCTAATGCCATCGTATGGCAGTTTAAACGCCACCCGTCGCTGCAAGCCTGTAGGGATGTGGAGGGGATAAATAAATCGGGAAAATATGGTAAAATAAAAGAAATAAGCGTTTATTCCCGTTAAAATGTCGAGAGGAATCAAAACTCGAGGAAATCAAGCGCAATGACGAATAAGCTTTTTATCAAATTCAATCTAGTGGTTGACAAAATATTGCGTCCCCCCGAATCTTGAGTTTTGACCAGACTGCGTCAGAAGGAGGTTTATGTTTTTTGACAGCATGTACTCGTATTGTCCTTTTTTATTAAGTACAAATATTTTAAGGGGTGATTCAGTCCATCATATGGAACAACTTTTCCAAATAAATGTATATCGAAATACGAAAAAAAAATTTTCATTTTTCATAGTAATGATATCACGTGACTACTTCGATTTGTATGAAAACCGAAAAAATATTTTTCGTATTTCGATATACATTTATTAGGAAAAGTTGTTTAAAATGATGGACTGAATCACCCCTTAAAATATTTGTACTTAATAAAAAAGGATATTGTATATGTATATTTCTATGGGACGCTCTGCGACCTAAACGGCTCGATGTATTTTAAGCTTGAGAGGTGTCGTTAGATTCGTCTTTTTCAAGAGTGAAATTGAGTTTGAAAACAATCTGTCTTAAATGATTTTGTAAGTATCTTTGCTTCCTCTTATCACACAGCACATCACATCACATTAATATTAAAGGCAAAAGTTTGTAAATGTGTGAGTATGTTTATTACTTCTTCACGCGCAAACGGCTGGACCGATTTTGATAAATTGATTTATAACTTGGTATGAAGGGAACTAACACTTCCGCAGGTAACACCGAAGGGCGCAGCTAGTGTACAATAAAGCTTTATAAACAAACAACTTTACAGAAAAGGTAGTTACATAACAAAATTAAAGACTGCCAAATCACATTTCCATTCATTTCATAAAATAGTTCTTTCCCGGGAAGTAAAGGGTCCCATCACTAGTCATAAGACAACTGCACTGTATTGCAGTTTCATAGCGATTATTGAAAATGTATTAGAAGGAAGTTTAGCGTGGATTGACAGATATTGAAAACAGGCAAGTATTTGGCGACTAGACATATGTGGTTGCTTTAAACATTAAGGACATTCTACCATTATTTACTTAAGTTCTTTATCTTTTAAGTTCTTTATTTCATCCTCCCACATGTTTACAAGTTTAAATAGTCCAACGCATCGACCGTTGAACCGATTTGAAAAATCTTTATTGTTTGAAAGTGCAGACTTCTCAGGGTTGTCCCCTTAGAAATTTTGTCTAAATCGGTTGGGTAGTTAGGGGATGAAGTCGGTTTTTAGTTTTGAAAAAATATTTACTCAATAAGAGCGTAAATAGACTATGCTGATTTTACTATGTTCAATACGCTATTTTCCAACATGTCAAATCAGATACTTTTTTTCTAAACGTCAAAACAAACAGTTTTTATAGAATTTTGTATGAAATACAGGCAGATGACGTCATAGTTTTTTGAAGTCAAATAGCGCTCATATTATCAGTTTTTCTGCAATAATAAAATTTAAAATCACGTTAAAATGGATATGTTAAGGATATGTGACAGTATTTTGCGATGTTTTATTTTAATATCAGTACAAAATAATTTATTTTTGGCTTAGGAAAATACCCAATTAATAAAAATTATTTAAATACCTCGCCGTAGGTACTTGTGTGTGAACTCCAAATCGGTCCAGGAGTTTTTGAATAATCGGTAAACATATATATCAATAACCTCATCATTTACTTAACCTTTTCTTTTGGAAGTCGGTTAAAAATCCAGATGTAAAAAAGGATAAGAGAAGCACACAAACATTTATTCTATTTAGCTACATGGCATGGCCCTTCCCAAAAAATTCTAAAAAAAGATAAAAAATGATCTACCTAATGCGGCCTGTATCCAGCGCTTTCCAACGACCTTGGTCAGGTCGTCTGTCCACGTTGTAGGTGGATGTCCTCAGCTTCGCTTGTCAATAGACGCCATTCGAGAACTTTTTGCCCCATCAGCACTCGGTTCATCGTGCTGCATGTAAATGCCACATGAATAAGCTAATCCGCTGTGATAAATAAGTATGAACGGACAAATCTCACAGATTGATTTAGCCCCAATGTAAGTTCGAGACCTGTGTTATGGGATACTAACTCAACGATACTATCTCACATAGATAAACATCCAAGACCCTGGTCGATCTGAAAAAGATGATTTACGCTCTTGACCTGACCGGAGATCGAACGTGGCACCTACTAAATATAATAACTCTCCCATGCAATAAACGTGATTTTTTATAGTTATTATACATACACACAGGTGATTTTTCACTGCATGGTTTTGGAGCCGAAAGCCACTACTTGGATTGTTAGTAAGACCTAATTAGCTAGTCAAAATAAAAACAAAAAATGTTGCCTAAAACTCAAAAGTAAAATCTTAAAGGTCAATTAGTAGTGCCACCACTAGTAACCGCCGGCCGGCCGGAGTTCATCGGGGTCAGGCGGAATTTTTGGACTGGCGTAACTACGTGTTCTCGATCGAAAAGCTTATTCGCAACTTTTTCATTGGTATAAGTCATACACAAATTTGGATTATGTACATGGATAGATGAATTTATTTACAATTCGACTTTTTTTCCTAAACCAATAAAAAGTCAGCGTGTATTATTTTTTTACGAATAAATCACACAGATTGAGCTAGCCCCAAAGACAACACCTATTGATTGTAGCCTTTAGTCTTAAAGCACTGATATTTTGGTTGGGAAAGAATAGCTTTAACATAGAATATATCTTTCATAACACGTCGCGTCGGTTTACCTCGAGCGCATACATTTGGAGCTACTCCGAGAAGCGGGATAACAATCCCTCCAAGTCAAAAAGTTTCAATCCCACAAAGAGCTCTTCCTGTAAGATAGAGGGTATTTGGGACGGGAAAAGAGTAGTCGATAACTTTATTTAAAAGTATCGATATTTTTAGACACACCACCCTGTCAGAAGCCTTGTGACGACGGCCTGCCCTCCTGCTCCGCACCGCACCTCACCGCACCCCGCGCCGCCCATATAAAAGCGGCAGCTAGCTGGACCTCGTCCGTTTCAACTACTAGTGAAGCCGGGCAGCTGTACACCAAAGCTGAGTACTTCCTACTAATCTGGATCAACGAATCTCGTGGCTGCTAACCCACGACCCCTTCTCTGTGACTCTTTTCAGTGTTAATTACTTACCTAAATTGTTAAAATTTTAATTAAAGTTTGTTATTCTTAATATTGTTTCTTTTAAATTAATTACACCGTCACAGCCTTTACGTTTTATAGCCCTAGTTTCTGTCTACTTTGTTATAGAAAAACACGTTACAGTGTTTCTGAACAATATCATCAAGTGTATTATTTCTATACTAGCTACGATCAGCGTTGCGACCCGCGCCTAAAGTAGCCTATGTGGTTATCCAGGCTGTCAGTTTCCTGTATACTAGATTTTATTAAAATCGGTCTAGCCGTTTGCGCGTGAAGAATACTCAATACTCAATCATTTATTGCTTCCTTAATGTACATACAGAAGTAACACACTCTCAAACTTTCGCCTTAATAATATTGATACATACCTAATGTTACTAACATCATGCCTGCCCATCGCTTTATAAACACAATTATTTCTTTTCCTTGTCACCGGATGGCGCTATAAGGTAATAATTGAAACATTAAAATCTTTATTGTTTTAATAAAGTAGTACCTACTCTTAATCCTACTAATATTATAAACGTGAAAGTTTGTAAGTATATATGGATGGATGGATGTTTGTTACTCCTTCACGACAAAACTACTAAATGGATTTTAATGAAACCTTACAATAATATAGCTTATACATCAGAATAACACATAGGCTACAATTTATAAAGATATTGAGTGATATAATAATCTTGCGCAGACGAAGTCGCGAGCACCATGTAGTAATTAAATATGACTTATATGAAATGCAATAAATAATTTTTAACCATATTTACCACTTTCATTATCACTTTTTTTTAAGTCTGCATTTCGGTACGGAACCCTAAAACTGTAGTCTGTATTCTATTTTTTATTTTTGACGTGACAACGTCTTAAATTAGGTTGCGGCTGGGAGTCACTTATGAAAAAGTGTAACGCTCGGTAACGTTACGATGAGTCACCGAACGAGAGAGAGGCCCGCCGAATGCCTTGCGTCTCTCTCCCACTCAACTATGATCGCGTTGTCACGTAAAACTTTCGCCCGTATACCGACTTTACAGGCAACCAATTTTTTATTTTAATGTTTAAGTAAACTAGAATACTTAAAGGCTGTAGAGCAAAAAGTATAACCATAAATTTTCACGAAAAAAAACAAAAGCCGCCGTGACGAATAAAATTGTGCAATTTGCATTTTTGTACGTGTTTGTGACTGCGTTTAGCTCTTTGCGTTTATTGCCTGCTTGTTAAATAAATACACATAAAGGCATTGAAAATTCTTACACGTTTTAATTAAAAATAGTTTCTTGTGAATGTAAAATAATTGTAAAAGGCTTTTTCTGTATTATTTAGGTATATATCTCCCATGCTGGTCTGGGAGAAATAAAAAAAAACTTAGAATGTACCAGCTGCTTCTCTTCCCACGCAGATCGTAAAAGCCGATCGAGGGAATGGGCAAAAATGCAAATCATGTTAACAGGCGATGCGGCTAGCAACCCATCACTGTATTGATTGCTTTTCCATCTTCTCGCCCACCATGACGCTAAAAGTGGCTTTTGGGTCTTGCGGCCCTGGGCTCTGCATAGAACCGCAAGACCCAAAATGCTCTGTCTGCCCCATTAGGGATAAAGACGTGATAGTATGTATGTATGTATGTATATAAACAAAGAAAGTAATCCGTCTTAAATCATTACCATTATGATATAAGACAAATTTTATCACGCCAGCCATACATATAGTACGTGGAAGTGACATCCCAGTAATAAATCAAACCACAGGCTATCAGCATAATAAAATTTAAATAACAGTCAAGTAACCAAAAAAAAATCGAAATCCTTTTATATACAAATTGCCCGGGCGGGATGGACAAGTAGATAGATAGATAGATAGATATAATATAACATTTATTCGAAGGACAAAAACAAGACAATAATTACATAAACAAAATTCTAAAAGTACAAGTAAAAATAAAGTTCCTTGTCCTCCAAAATGGTCTCCAACTCAGCATGTGCTAGGTTTAGCATTAGCGAAATCCCAGCGATGATCTTCCGTTGAAGCCATAATGGGTACTTTCAACATTCGCATGACTATACAAAAAATATAGTCATGCGAATGTAGTATGGAAATGCCAAACTTTTTTGTTTTTTTGCTGTTTTAATTCCATTGTACTATAGAGATCTAGTATAAGCCCGTGGTTCAATTTGTTAATTAAGCCTTTCCCATACAAATTGCCTGGGCGGCTGCACAGTTTAGTATGGAAATGCCAAAATATATTTTTTTCTTTTACTGTTATTGTAATTCCACTATACTATAATGATCTAGTATAGCCCGAGGTTCAATTTATCAACAGTCTACTTTTCCTGGACGGTAAGCAAAGGTGGACACAGAATATCTATGTGGGCTGGAGAGTTTGACCCATGTGGTTGAAGGTCATGAATTTATTACAGGTATGTCCCTTCCACGTTGTATTTTCTGTTCTGTTTGGTCTAATGGTGGACCGGGAAAGAATGCCACATGCGTTACGTCCGCCACTTATTTTTTTTCTTGTGCAAATAAAGTTTCAATAAATAAATAAATACTCCTTCTACGTAGCCATTTACTCTAAAACATTTATGGCAGATTTATTTAAACAGTTATTTTAACATTTACCAAAGGAAATTTATTAAGGCTGCTAAGTCGCTGAAGACCCGGCTTTACTGAAATATTTGTTGAAGGTCTCATAACATAGCAAACGTATACAAGAAGCTTTAAGATATATTTTAATTGTGATAAATAATGCTAGGATTTAAGTGGGTAGACGATGATAGTGGTTTAATATAGAACAAATTAATTTTCGTATTCATAAAATAATTCAGTAAAAATCCAATAACAAAGTTTCAACTTGAGAGAGTCTACATCAAGGATTACAAAACCTAATTCGATCATTCTTAGCACAATCAAGTCATCTAAAGTTGTATCCCGGATTTTCTCGATAGTTCCTATCGACAACATGAGAACATCCCTAACATCTTGTCCGCAAGTGCAATATCCGATACTAGTGCACGTCAACGGAATAAAACAGGGAAATCTCAGCGATACGGCGGGTATGTGCGGAATGAAAATTGTTTCTGTACGACAAGTCGATCATGTTTGTGTACTGTGAGCTCTGAACTGTGTTTACATGGTTGTTCGACCGTTGAGACCGGGAGACATAGCTCCGAGTAACCGTACAAACTCTTGTGGGTAAACGGTGATAGTGGTTTAACATAGAACATATTCATTTTCTTATTCGTATAAATAAATCTGTTAAAAATCCAATAACAAAGTTTCAACTTGAGAGATTCTAGGTACATCAAGGATTACAAAACCTAATTCGATAATTCTAAGCACATTCGAGTCATTAATGGTTGTATTCAGGATTTTCTCGATAGTTCCTATCGACAACATGAAAACATCCCTAACATCTTGTCCGCAAGTGCAATATCCGATACTAGTGCACGTCAACGGAATAAAACAGGGAAATCTCAGCGATACGGCGGGTATGTGCGGAATGAAAATTGTTTCTGTACGACAAGTCGATCATGTTTGTGTACTGTGAGCTCTGAACTGTGTTTACATGGTTGTTTGACCGTTGAGACCGGGAGACATAGTTTCGAGTAACCTTACAAACTCTTGTGACAGTGGTAGATTTCATATATTTTTAACCGACTTTCAAAAAAGGAGGAAGTATTCGTCACGATCTTTTGTTTATGTACCTATGTTCACCGCTGAGGTTTGGGAAATTCTTTATTTGTTTCAAAGGGAATACTTTTCAGGTAGTCCCATGGAAATTTTATTAGAATCCGTTGTTTGCGGATATAGTCGTTTAGTATAAAAATAAATTGCAGTCAATGAAAATAAACGGGGACATCTTAGCGATACGGGTATGCGCAGAATAAAATTTGTCTCTCCTTGTCTAATAAGTCGATCATGTTTGTGTGACCAGACGAATGCTACACTATGTATTTACGGTGGTATAACCACTATTGGTTTTAACTTTTCTTGCCGCATTTACACATTCGCGCGAATCGCGAGGCGAATAACAAGGCGAATAACGAACTTGCAAATGTAGACAGTACGGTACACGAATGTTTCGTCGAATGACGAGGCGAATAGCGAACACGAATGTGTAAATGCGGTAAAAACAGTAGTTCGCGTCGGCATTCGTATACGAATGTTTTGTCAAATGATGAGGCGAATAGCGAACACGCAAGTGTAAATGCAGTATCTTATGTGTAAGGTAGAAGATGTCCAGAAAGAACAAGAAAGAACTATGTAGACTAACTGAAAGAAAAATTAGGAGTCATGTTATATCAAGCACTAATGGGAAAGGCTGAAGATCGAGAAGTTTGGCGCATACTTCACCGACAAGAACCACTAGAAAGAACCAGTAAGTGGCCAACACTATCTGAAGAGTCCATTCTAGTGCCTCGGAATGTGAGCGAGGTCCCTCTTGAGCGTGAGACCAATACATATCCATTTGCATCAGACGGATTCCACCGTCGGATTGGTCGGACCAGACCAATTCGTTCTATTGATTCAAAATTTTTCTTTTTTGCTTTTTCTTAATTAAGAAAAACTTAGAAAGTTTGTTCGTACGGTACCAACAAATTTCATAAAAAGGTGTGACCAAGACCACTTGTTGCGAATCCTTCTCGAACGAGCGATTCAATAATGCGCCTTTTTGGAAACGCTTCCGCAAAATGATTCGTTTTACAACTCTCGCAGT
Organism: Acrobasis consociella; assembly: GCA_963555685.1. Taxonomy (NCBI): domain Eukaryota; kingdom Metazoa; phylum Arthropoda; class Insecta; order Lepidoptera; family Pyralidae; genus Acrobasis; species Acrobasis consociella. Next base: position 18,658,926 of record OY743108.1, read on the forward strand.
CCCGCCTTCAAAAATGCGCCCCCAATTCAGCTACTGATGCTACCGGGACGCGCCAAGGTGAAGTAAAGGTGGCCACACACGACTCAATCTAGCATACAATCTACAGTAACAATCTGGTGCTGTACTGCAGATTGTCATGTGTCTAGACGTGTTGTGGCCCACAATACGTACACGGCTGCAGTAGAGCAACAGATTGTTGCTGCAGATTGTATGCCAAATAGTGTCGTGTAGCCACCTTAAGGATCAGAAGGGACGAGAACCATGGTGCAGGAAAAGTATTATAAAATAAATAAATACAGGAAATGGCAAGATTTATTGCGGAAAAGAGAACTCGGGAAAAATATAAATTGTACCTACTTGTACCTGCGTTCTGCATTTGTACATTTTAATTGCAATCAACATTTATACTAACAAATTATTTTATTTAATAAGCTTTATTTTATAAAGTTTATTAATTTAGTTTTTATTAATTGTTGTACTTAAATAAAAGACGACGACCTAAGTGGCGTAGTGGTCACCATGCTAGTCCGCCACCCAGAGGTCCCGGGTTCGATCCCCGGTCAGGGCAAGTTGGAAAATGGCCTTTTTCAAATTGTCCTGGGTCTTGGATGTTTATCTTTATATGTATTTGTTATAAAATATATACTATATTTTATAACAAATAGTTATGAGTTAGTATCCCATAACGAAAGTCTCGAACTTACTTTGGGGCTAGCTCAATCAGTGTAATTTGTCCCTATATATTTATTTATTTAATACATTGTGATAATATACTTACAATAACTTCAACTTTACTTTTGACACCTAAAATCTCAATTCAGATCGCAGACAGATAAGACCTAAGGCCACAAGATTACGATGGCTTTAATTTGTATGTAGATTTATCTTTAATTTTGTACTTTATTTTGTCGCGACCTTTAGAGTTCCGTACCCAAAGGATAAAAATGGAACCCTATTCCTAAGACTTCGCTGTCTGTCCATCTGTCCGTCTGTCCGTCTGTCCGTCTGTCCGTCTTTCCGTCTGTCCGTCTGTCCGTCTGTCAGTCTGTCTGTCACCAGGCTGCGCGATAGTTAGACAGTTGAAATTTTCACAAATTATGTATTTCTGTTGCCGCTATAACAACAAATACTAAAAATAAAATAAATATCTAATGGGGGCTCCCATAAAACAAACGCGTTTTTTATAGATAATGGTACGAAACCCTTAGTGCGCGAATCTGATTCGCACTTGGCCGGTTTTTTAATTTCCTCTATGTCCGCAATTCCGCATCCTTTATATATTTCTAAAAGTACCAATATCAAATTAGTAGAATTAGTAGGATTATAATTCTCTCTGAACTGACTGTTCTGCTGACTATCACTATCATCTACAGTCACTAAAGCCACGTTTGCGTTTGGGGAATTTTTTGTTACCGACGCCATATTTGTTGTTTGACACTGATTGACAGCCACTTTGCCATACCAAGTGAGCGACAGAATATATTCTTATACATAATATTTCCTCGTTTTCTTAGCGGTTATATGAATCTAGAATGAATACAATATCTATATGTCTATGAGAAATAAGTCAAATAAGCTTTATTAAAAAAAAAATGTTGCACCCTGGGAGTGCCGGCAGAAGTGAAAACTTGAATATTAACGTTGTGCATTTTTGATATACGAAACAGCAGGCGCAGGCATACATTTTCGCCGCGCCGTAGAAAGAGAGGGGGATACGTAGGAGAGGGACTCCTACGCCGCGCCAGCTGTCTACTCTCCATCCGTCTTACGAATTTTCGATCAGGTCACGTGTCCTGACGCGAGTTTAACATTTTTTACCCATTCCAAAAATAGTGCACAACGTCGCTAAAGAAGTTTTTACTTCAAAAACATTGCAAATTAAAATAATATATTAGACACATTGTGTGCTAAAAAAAGCAATAATCGATATGTCAAGGAAATATCAGAGAAATAAAATATACGTACAATCTGAGAACTACAAATCATATTTATTGCCTTTTCTATAAATATCTCTGACATTAATACAAGTTTTATACTCACGTCATTTATGTTTCATTTGCGTAACAAAATTATTCTTAGGTGAGGTAACATAAGTATAAAACACATACCGTGTGGTATCCGGCAGAGTAGAATAGGATCACTCCAAGTCTTCCTGTGGATTCCATAGAAGGCGACTTAGGCCGGATTCAATCAATTTTTTATTCCAAGAAAAACTAAATATACTAGAAAAACTCCTACTCTCCGATTGACATTACTATCTAAGAGTAAGCGTAATTCTTAGATTAAAAGTTTGCTTAAATCCAGTCTTAGGGATTTTAAGCTAAAAAATAAAGCATAAACATCATGAGACCTCTGCAACCCGTCTGGCCAACGTGGAGAGTGTAGGCCAAATCCTCTGGCTGCTATGACCAAGTATGGCTCTAGTAGTACGGAGAGGGTCGTGCTCCTGCAGTGGACAAAAAAAAAGACCTGATGATGATGATGATGATTATGATGATTTTCTTACAAAAATATGTTTAACATACTGAAGGCTTACTGAACATGATATTATTGTGAGATAATTTTCCTTTATAATTTTTATAAAACTTTGACTTTATGTGATCTCAAACATTTTTCGTATACATAAATTGGTGAATAATTAATACTCCTTACTATAACGATATACATTTTATGAGATAAGGCTGTCGAGTCGAGGGATACACACGGGCAAGAGGAAAGTAATAGTAATAATATATATTACAGTCACGAGTAACAATCTAGGTTTCATAGCTCTGGTTACCACAACTCAATTTGTTTCTGCTATGGCTGACCGCAAATTCCTTGGTTTATTAATGTTTAGACAGTATTGACTTCGTTTACCTTAAAGAGTCGTAGAAACATAGTAACAGTAATAAATCAGTTTTCCTTTCGTTTTCACAAACATTTCGTGCTTTGTAAAGATGACATGTAGAAGTTTGATTACAATATTTTTTCAAAACTAAAAACCTACTTTACCTCCAAACTACACACCCAGTTTTGATACAATTTCTATAGGATCACCTCAAAAGTATAATTCTTTCAAACAAAAAAGAATTTTCCAAATCAATCCAGGCATCTTCGAATAATCAGTAAACATACATATAAAAGATCGCGACAAATTGATAACCTCCTCCTTTTTAGAAGTCAATTAAAAACAGGCAGGCCCTTTTTAGGGTTCCGTAGCCAAATGGCAAAAACGGAACCCTTATAGATTCGTCATGTCTGTCTGTCTGTCTGTCTGTCCGTCCGTATGTCACAGCCACTTTTTCCGAAACTATAAGACCTATACTGTTGAAACTTGGTAAGTAGATGTATTATGTGAACCGCATTAAGGTTTTGACACAAAAATAGAAAAAAAACAGTAAATTTTGGGGGTTCCCCATACTTAGAACTGAAACTCAAAATTTATTTTTCAATGATAAAACTAAATAAAATATATGTTGTTCATTACCATGAAAACTACCAGCGAAAATTGGTTTGAACGAAATCTAGTAAGTAGTTTTTTATTAATACGTCATAAATCGTAAACGGTAATTTACCTTTCATTCAATCAACTCAAATATAAAAATTAAAAAAAACATACTACAAGACTTTTATATTATGTTATTTGCTACTACGGAACCCTTCATGGGCGAGTCCGACTCGCACTTGGCCGCTTATTTTTAAAATTTACTTTCTGGCTCTTTCATATATCCAGCTCTATAACGTCATTATATTGCATAGTCGAGATCGTTTGTATAAAAGTTATTATTTGGATTACTTCCCTGTCTCGGTGTATACAATATGTTAAAAAAACCCTGTCCAATCCGTTAAGGTAAGCTGGTTGGGTAGCTGTGAGGTTCTATTTATTCTTCGTTTCTCCCATCCCTGAAAACGCTGCTTATAAAAACCGGCAGTCTCTTTTTAAAATTACTTTCTGGCTCTTTCATACGTTCAGCTCTATGACGTCATAATATTGCATAGTCGAGATCATTTGTACACTAGTTACTATTTGGTTTACTTACCTGTCCCGGTGTATACAATGTCCTTTTTAATTAAGTACAAATATTTTAAGGGGTGATTATATTACGAAATAAAAAAATTCATTTTCGATTCAAATTCAATTTCAAATTCAAATTCAAATATATCTTTATTATCATAGGATATTTATAATATCTCTTAATAATCGTCATTGTTTTGTTTACAATTGTTGACGTCAAATAGTTACTTACAGCTAAGTTTACTACCGCTTCCAAAGCGCTAGTGCAGAAGAAGCGGTAACAAACTGCACTGCACCTCTTCTCCAAGGACGTCAACTCACAATTAAATTAATACTTAAAGTTAATGTGGACAGAGAATACATTGTTTTGTTATGTAATATCATGATTTTAATTGAATTTTTAAATGTCAAAATTTTTAAATAATGTCAAGTTGTAGATTTAGTTTGTACAAAATGTACATGTCATTTGCGAGTACCTATATTACAAACTTTAAGAGGGACCCGCGCCAAGCTCAAGCCAGACTTTTTTGTCCTTAAGGTAGTCATCGGTACTATAATAAGCCTTCTCACAAAGTACTTTCTTTACATACGTTTTGAATTTATTATCCGGCATATCAAGGACCGATTTTGGCAACTTATTATAAAAAAGTATACAGTTCCCCATAAACGTCTTACTAACTGTTTTGAGCCTAGAAAATGGGGCAACTAAGTCATTCTTATTACGTAGGTTTCTATCGGTCAAATCGCTTACTTTACTGTATGAGGAAATATTTTTCCTTACATGCATTATGTTTTCAAATATATACTGTGATGATAAGGTAAGTATATCTATTTTCTTGAATAATTCTCTGAGTGAGTCTCTAGATCCTAACCCGTAAATAGCACGAATTGCCCGTTTTTGTAAAATGAAAATAGTCTGAATATCGGCTGCACTCCCCCACAGGAGTATGCCGTAAGACATAACACTATGAAAGTAACTAAAATAAACTAGTCTAGCAGTTGCTACATCTGTCAATTGTCTTATTCTCCTAACAGCATAAGCCGCAGAGCTAAGCCTATTAGAAAGTTTAGTTATATGAGCACCCCATTGAAGTTTTGAGTCTATTGTAATTCCTAAGAAGGTAGTACTTTCAACAAGATCGAGTTTTTCACCATCTATCATTATGTCAACGCAGGCCTGTCTCACATTAGGAAGAGAAAATCGAATGCATTGGGTCTTTTTCGCATTTAACATGAGGTTATTGGCAGAAAACCAATCAGAAATAGAAGACAAGGTGCTGTTCACCGCGCTAGCGTTTGTGCTATGTCGATCTATTTTGAATATTAGCGAGGTGTCATCAGCAAACAGCACTATGCCAGCCTGCTTCTCAACCATGTAAGGCAAGTCATTAACATAAACTAAGAAAAGGAAAGGTCCAAGAATTGAACCTTGTGGTACGCCTATTTTAACATTAGATCCGTGAGATTTTATGCCATTTAAATCAACAGTCTGATGCCTATCTGTTAAATAAGATGCTATCAGTTTAATTGAATTATCATCAAAACCATATTGACGAAATTTGAGCAAAAGTGTCGGATGATCTACGCAATCAAATGCTTTGGAGAGATAGTAATGATATCATGTGACTACTTCGATTTGTATGAAAACCTAAAAAATTTTTTACGTATTTCGATATACATTCATTGGGAAAAGTTGTTCAAAATGATGGACTGAACCACCCCTTAAAATATTTGTACTTAATTAAAAAGGACATGTTATAAGCTTTAATTTTAACCCCCGATAAAAAAAGGAGTGTTATAAGTTTGACGGTAACGTCTATCGGTGTGTCTATAAGTTTGTCATATGTCTGTTTGTGGCATAGTAACACTTGAAACAAGACCGATTTCAATGCAGGTTTTTTACATGAAAGCAAGTTCACTTGCGATGGTTCCCAGCTATTTAATTAAAATTGGTTCAGCCGTTTTAAAGTTATTGAGGGTAGCGATTGAAAGACAGGGCTTTTCCTAGCAAAAATATATAGCGCTAAGAATATCAAGTCGCATCGGTCCGGTAGTATTGCTACTCATCACTAGACAGCGTTCTTGACAGTCGAGATAATTTTAATTCGCTTTGCAAATAAACTGGTAGTACCTGGGCGACCGAGCTTTGCTCGGTTACATCTCAAACATCGAAAATACGCGTTATCTCAAACATCGAAAATACGCGTTTTCCCAAACATAGGTAAGACTAATCTAGATCGATTGTTTAGCCCCGAAAACCTCCATATACCAATTTTCAGCGAAATCGTTAGAGCCGTTTTCGAGATCACAGAAATATATAAATAAAAATACAAGAATTGCTCGTTTAAAGGTATAAGATTAGATAGTAGGTAGGTATAAATTTGTATTGATCCTTTAATTATGTTTGTAGATATAGCTTTTGGCTTTAAGTATGCTATTACATTTGTTACATGAATAATTATATAACACCTCAATAAAAAATAGCAGAGAAAATAATTGGAGAAAATAATAGTGTTCTATTCATGTTCAAGTGAATCCTTAGTCCTGCTATTGAACGGGAACGCTCGTAATTCGTAAATTGCTTGGTGCTCTCCAGTAGTCCAGAAACTCAGTGCCGGACAATCTATCCAATATACTGCCGCGCCATGTTCTAAATTCAAACTTTCAAAAATTCTAATTAAAAAATATAAATGTTGAGTTTTTAATTGATTCATTTTTAATGGAAATGTTGAGTTTTTAATTGTTCCATTTTTAACGGAGTAATTATTTTTAATCCAGTTTAACATTTTTAATCGAATTTTTTACTGGTTTATGAAAATGGGTTCAGTAAATAGTGAGGTGACCTTTCAAATATAACATTTCTAATTAAAAAATATAAATGTTGAGTTTTTAAATTGTTTCATTTTTAATCGAGTGACTATTTTTAATCAAATTGAACATTTTGAAGCTGATTGTTTTAATCGGTGTATAAAAATGGGTTCAGGAAATAGTGAGGTGACCTTTCAAACATAAAATTTCTAAAAATAAAATATAAATATTTAGTTTTTAATTGTTCCATTTTTTATCGAGTAATTATTTTTTATCAAGTTGAACATTTTTAAACGGACTGTCTTTACGGTTTATACCTCTAAAATGGGTTCGGGAAGCAGTGAGGGGACTGTAGACGATATATTGAAAGTGCTTGGACCTTTTAAACTGTTTAATGTGTACAACATCTTGCTGATGTTGATACTGGCAACATTGGCCGCAGGATATTCGTCGATTTTTAATTTTGAAGCTTTGGATCTCAAATACAGGTAAGCGCTTTCGCAGACGAGCGATACCTGTCGGCGACTATACATTTACAAGGTAACAAAATATACTGAAACTATTTTGAGGGTGAATTGAGTCCATGATATTAAACAGCTTTCCCCTAAAATCACGTATCGAAATATGAAAAGTCATTTTTGGCCTCCCATACAACTTAACCTATCTGCTGATCTGAGATTGTAAGCCAAAAATTGTTTTTCATATTTAGATATGTTTCTATGAGACAGTTGCTCACTATCACGAACTGGAGTGCTATTTTTCATTGAGGGACTCAGCGAAACACAAAACGTGTAGTTTTCCAACTCACCGCACGCGTAAAATACAAATTGATCGTATGTTTGAAACCGTCGTGTCAGCGAAAAACAGTATTGTTTTACGCAGAAAACATCGATAATTTTTCTAAAAATTCGAACATGAATAAAAAAGCAACGTGAAATGGAACGGATTTCCCATGATTGGTTTCGATGACATATCTACGCTACAAATGTCAAAATTACGAGTGGTCAAGACCATTCGTTGCAAATCCTTCGCAAACTACCGATTCAAAAATGCTAGCGCCCGTTTGCGAATATATAATGTGACAAGTGATTTCAAAAATACGTCTCCTGAATTCACTCTTAAAATAGTTTCAGCATATTTTGTTAGACCTTATATAAGGTGTGGTATTGTGGTATTAAATGAAAAGCAATGTTTAGCCTTCCATATAAACTTGGATCAGCTGATCGGCAAACTTGTATGGAAGACTAAAAATTACTTTTCATATTTCGATATATGTTCCTTGGGGAAAGTTGTTTAGTATCACGGACTGAACTCACCCTTAAATAGTTTCAGTAAATTTTGTCTATAAACTTTATAGACAAAATTTACTGAAACTATTTAAGTTGATTTTATAGTATAAAGTGGATTATAATAGGAATAGGACCACTCCAAGTCGTCCCGTGTATGTCGTAGAAGGAGACTTAGGAAATACAAGCTAAATAAAGCTTATAATTATCAATGAGACCTCTCTAACCCGCCTGGCCAGCGTAGGGAGTGTAGACCAAGTCCTCGGGCTGCTCTGGCCAAGTATGGCTCTGGTACAAGTATGGGTCTAGTATAGAGAGTCGTGCTCCTGCAGAGGAGACTAAAAAGTCATGATGATGATGATGATGATGATGGGTCGAGTCGATGGTACTGAACAATTTTTCTCAAGAAACAAATATCGTATCATCATCATCATCACAGTCCCTCTTTCGCCCACTGTTGAGCATAGGCCTATCGAAACATGAAAAATATTTTTTTTGCTTTTCATACATACTCTGATCTGCTGATCGGTTAACTTGCATGGAAGGACTTATATTCTTTTTCATATTTTACTAGATAGTGCAGTCAGATGTGCCAGCAGAGACACAAGAACAAAGTGCCTTCCCCTTAATAGAGACAGTAAGAAAAGTGCCAATGGACACATTCATTTGATTCATTATTTATTCATATAAAACTAGGTCAATGTTAAATTACTTATTAGTCTGAGTTTAGGCTAGATTGTAATATTATTAACGATGACGACGACGACAAAAATTGTTCAGTAGTCTGGACCGAATTCACCCTTTATACAGTTTCAGTATATTTTGTGACACACCGTCTAATACTCTTACCTTATTCTATGAACTAACATTAACCATAGTAAGTATCTATACAAAAGTCGTTGACATTTCTGCAAACCAGAACCTGGCCAAGTAAAAATTGCGCACTAAAATTTGTATGACATTTACTCACGTGTTTTACAGTGTGAATGTTTTTAATACGTTTATCGATACTGATTACTTTTCCCAAGATACATGTAAATGAATTAATATGCAACGTGGAAGGGACATACCCGTACTAAATCAAACCAAGGGCTATACTAGATACTAGACACTATAGTATATAAAATTTAAAAAAATCAGAATGCATGGATTCTCTTCTTTTTAACAACTCAAATTAGATACTTTTTCTAAATGACATAACAAATGTTTTTTTATGGATGTTTATAAATTATAGATTTATGGCGTCATTTGTTTTTTGGAGTCAAAAAGCGCTCTTAATATCAGTTTTTCTGCAATTGTAAATCTTAAATCACATTGATAATGGAATGATTATGACAAGTGACATTATTTGGTGACATTTTATTGTCTTAACACAGTATACCATATAATATACTATAGTTTAACACATAACACAGTATACCATATAGTTTAACACAGTATATAACATATAACACATATAACACAGTATACCATATAGTTTAACACAGTATATAACATATAACACATATAACACAGTATACCATACAGTTTAACACAGTATATAACATATAACACATATAACACAGTATACCATATAGTTTAACACAGTATATAACATATAACACATATAACACAGTATACCATATAGTATACCATATAGTTTAACACAGTATATAACATATAACACATATAACACAGTATACCATATAGTTTAACACAGTATATAACATATAACACAGTATACCATACAGTTTAACACAGTATATAACATATAACACATATAACACAGTATACCATATAGTTTAACACAGTATATAACATATAACACATATAACACAGTATACCATACAGTTTAACACAGTATATAACATATAACACATATAACACAGTATACCATATAGTTAAACACAGTATATAACATATAACACAGTATACCATATAGTTTAACACAGTATATAACATATAACACATATAACACAATATACCATATAGTTTAACACAGTATATAACATATAACACATATAACACATATAACACAGTATACCATATAGTTTAACACAGTATATAACATATAACACATATAACACAGTATACCATATAGTTTAACACAGTATATAACATATAACACAGTATACCATATAGTTTAACACAGTATATAACATATAACACAGTATACCATATAGTTTAACACAGTATATAACATATAACACATATAACACAGTATACCATATAGTTTAACACAGTATATAACATATAACACATATAACACAGTATACCATATAGTTTAACACAGTATATAACATATAACACATATAACACAGTATACCATATAGTTTAACACAGTATATAACATATAACACATATAACACAGTATACCATATAGTTTAACACAGTATATAACATATAACACATATAACACAGTATACCATATAGTTTAACACAGTATATAACATATAACACAGTATACCATATAGTTTATTTTTGACCCAGAAAAGTACCCAATCGTTTACTTCATCAAGAAAGTACATGACTTATTTTCAAAGTCAAAGTCAAAATCATTTTTTTTTATTCATATTTAATAAATTTATACCTTATTGAATTAAATATTTAAGTGCATAAGCTAAAAACTACTAGCGTTTCGGAACGACTACTGCTTTTGTTAGTAATACTTATTAACTAGGTATTAGTAACGTACCTTTCACTATTAACATTATATTTATAACTAGCCGAAGCCCGCGACTTAGTTCGCGTGGACTTTATGTCTCTGGAAAATGCTCATCAGGCTGAACAACTTTTACTAAGGCGACATTTTTATATCTCTTATAGTTTAGCTGGACGGGAGTTCTATTTTCCAAAATCATTTATAACCTATATGTTGCCCAGGCTTAATAGCTATATAACAAGAAAAGTTTCATTTGAATCCGTCCAGTATTTCCGGACGTTAGCGTTTACAAACAGACATATAGACAAACAGACAGACTTTTTTTTAAATTCTTACTCTATTACTATGTCTCCATCGCCCCCAATATTTTTTTTGAAGTATATTTAATGTACAGACACACTTTTTTTACTGTTTTATTATATGTGTAGGTATAGATTATTAAGGCCACTCCTGCTATTGATGATGTTTCAAGGAAAAAAATAACAATACATACAAAACTTGTTAAAAAAATACCTACTTATTGTTAACAACTTATTTGCTAATAGTTCGTTGTTTGAGCGAAGTCTACACACTTATTTTCTTATTAAAATGAGCGGGGAAACTAAATAAACAAATTTAAAAAAATTACAAACTAAGTAAAATGTAAATATTGTTTACAACTGCTTAAAAAAAGTAATTGTATTTAAAAAAAAACTTTCGTTTGTGTATGTATGACGCTGTAAAAAAAATCTAACGGTTTGTTTAAAATATGCCTAGTTATATGCGTCAATAAAAACTTCATAAGGGAATGTCTCGCTGACACTATCAGTTTAGTGAGTGAACTTGCGCAGGCGTCGCGTTTACACATAATGCTTCGTAAATATTAATTAAAACTTATCGAGTGTGTTTAACGTTGAATCACAAAGTTATCGGTTGTACAAAATGGTTCAAGAAAAGAAACCAAGTGAAGATGTGACTATAGATGAAATTTTAAGACTATTAGGGCCTTATGGGAAATTTAATTTATTTAATTTTGTACTCATATTGACACCTGTTTTTTTGGCTGGATTATACACTTCAGTGTACAACTTTGAATCATTGGATCTTAAGTATCGGTGAGTTGATATTTTATCACTTTCTTAAAATATATTGCATCAATGAAAATTATTGTTCATTTATTAATTATTAATATTTAATCCGTGTATAAATTTGTAATTAAACTGTGATATAAATTTAAAGGTATCACCAATAAATTATAAAGTTATAAAATCATTACATTTTAATGATTTTATGACTTTATACTATTTAATTTTTGTTACTTCTAGTTTTACTGTAGATACTTTATTACTAATGTTAAAATTAAAAATAAAACATCAGAAAATAATGTCACTTGTCATTATCATGCCCGTCTTCAACGTGATTTTAAATTTATTATTGCAGAAAAACTGATAACTGTAACTTTATTAGTCTTTATTTCATACAAAACCTATAGAAAATGTTTGTTTTAGCGTTTAGAAAATCTGATTTGAATTGGTAGAAAGTAGCGAATTTGTAGCTTTGCTTGTTAACTTGTTAAATTATCGCAATTTTCTTGAAAATAAGGTATCCCTTCAAATGTCGGCATAGCAGACACAATAGTAAAACAATACATCAGACGTCCGCTCGGCGTCCGACAGTTAAAGGGGTATAATAAAAACATTTGAATTTGAATTTGAATTTTTATACATACATACATACATACTATGACGTCTTTATCCCTAATGGGACAGACAGAGCATTTTTAAGTCTTGCGACTCTAAGCAGATAGAGCCCAGGGCTGCAAGACTCAAAGGCCACTTTTAGATTGACGTGGGCAAGAAGGTGGAAGTAGGAATCAAACTAGTGATGGGCTGCTAGCCGCATCGCCTATGAATGCTATTCCATTTTTTGCCCATTCCCTCGATCGGCTCTTACGATCTGCCCGGGAAGAGAAGCAGCTGATACATTCTAAGTTTTTTCTTTTCTCCCAGACTAGAATTTTTATAAGTATTCCGAAATTGTAAAAAATGTATTTTGGTGCAATAAAGATATATCCAAATAATAACAGAGAAATAAGATAGATAATAATCTATCTTATTTCTCTGTTATTATTTTGGATCAATTGGCGTCTTATTAAACGTTTAATCATGCCGAGTGGTTTCCGGCAGAGTAGAATGGGGCCACTCCAAGTCCTCCCGTGGATGTCGTAGAAGGCGACTGCGAAGGTGGGAAATACAAGCTGAACAAAGCTTATAAACAATTATTAGACCTCTCTAACCCGTCTGGCTAGCGAGAAGAGTATTGGCCAAATCCTCTGGCTGCTATAGGCCAAATATGGCTCTAGTAGTACAGAGAGGGTCGTGCTCCTGCAGTGAAGACTAAAAAGTCCTAATTATAATGATGATGATGATGATTTTAAAATATTTCAAGATTTTTTGAATGAATAATTTTTTAAAACTGGATACTGGTTTCACCCCCAAACCACACAACCAATTTTGATTTTAAAAAAAATATGGGACTGCTTCAAACAAAGAAGAATTTTCCAAATCAATCCAGGCGTCTAAGAATAATCGGTGTACAAACATAAAAAAAGATCGTGATGAATTGATTACCTATTCCTTTTTTCGAAATTCGGTTAAAATGCTATTAGGGCATCGCAGCGTCTATTCGATATCCAAATCTTTCTTGCTTCCCTAACCCCACTCTAAGTGGGTTCTGCACAGCATATAAGTCGCTTCCATTTACCCCTATCCTTCGTCATTTCTACTGTCACAACTTCGCTCTCCATATCATTTGTTACACATCCATAAGAGCTATTTTTCAAACGCGGAGTCATTAAACGAACGATTTTTTGAGTGGAAAAACCATTCGTTTAGGTGACTCCGCGTTTCAAAAATAGCACTTCAGCTACCTTTTCTCTGGCCTCTCTCTATTCCTGCACCTATTAACCTTCAAATACTTTTTGTACAATCCATTATTGGATATCCAAATATTGACCGTAAATAATGCAAGTTACGGCACCGATTTTGTATCGATATTAAAAAAGAGTAAATCTAGTATTGCGCGCGCACTATCGCACGAATGACCGCGTTCGCGCTACGTTCTTTGTTCAAATTTTTAAAACAGTTCGAATTACAATTTGAATAAATTGATATTAACGGACAATCATTTGCAAATGAGTAATTAATTGAAACATTTGTGATTAACGGTTTTAAGATGAGTCAAGAAAAAAAGCCAAGTGAGGAAGTGACGATCGATGACATATTAAAAATATTGGGACCTTTTAAAAAATTTAATTTATTCAATTTTGTGCTATTATTGTTGCCCGTGTACTTTGCTGGATTGTATTCATCGGTTTATAATTTCGAGAGTTTGGATCTCAAGTACAGGTAAGTTAAATCGATTTCATGCCAAAATAATTAAACAATGTCCAGTTTAATTGGTAGGTAAATAAGTGAAATATAAACTTATAGAATCTTAATGTAGAGTTAATCCACTAACGTACTCTTTAGGTAGGTATTAATAACTATCACGAAATTATAGTTAGTGGATTCACATTAGAGTCCCCTTACCCTAGACCAAACTACCTTTTCGATACAAACGTAGTCTACGTTTTATTTCGAAACGACATGCCTGATTTCAGCAAAACTTTGTATTTTCATTATTCATCATTAAGGGGATTCTAAGTTAAACACCTCATTTTGTAGAAATTCTTAGAAGACTCTACTTTTATCAAAGACTCTAGGACCGAAGTTTTCTATACATAATTATTTTAAACCAAAAACCGACTTGATCTTCAAACTACAATTAAAAATAAAAAAATTCTATAGGACCATTTCATATGTATACCGTTTCAATCAAAAAAATAATTTTCCAAATAGGTCCAGGCGTCTCCGAATAATTGGTCACACACAAAAAATCGCAACGAATGGATAACCTCCTCTTTTTTATAGAAGTCAGTTAAAAACACATACTTACCCAAATATCGCTTGATTTAGTTTTTTTTAAAAACTAATCGTCTTCTATAGAAGGCAATAAAAGACATCAGGTAGGTTAAGAAGAATTTATCCAAATAAAGCAATTGATTTAAAAATATTGTTCAACATATATTAAAATTATTATCACGTTTAGGACATAAATTCAAAACAACCATAAGGACACAGGACTAAACAAACGAATATCCAATGATTACTATGTTATTGACCTACAATACCCATCAGTGGCGGATTTACCAGCAGGCTGAGTAGGCTGGAGCCCAGGGCGGTACATTTTAGGGGGCGGCAATATCGAATATTTACCACCCCTCCCCTTCCCCGCACCCCCGCTACCCTGAATAAGGCCGTATCAAGCGCTCCCAGGTTTTATTTAATCAGGGCGGTGGACTGATACGTTCCTATTTCCCATTCTTCGCCACAGAAAAAGGTGCACATGAAGGATCCGAAAAAGGGTAGGGGCGGCAAAATATAATTAGCCTACAGGCGGCAAATGTCTAAATCCGCCACTGCCTACCATCCAACAAGTGGTAGGTACCTACTTGGTCCATACTGTGTTACTTCAAGGTGAAGTAACAGATTTAAAAGTGATAATAACTTTTCCAAACAATATTCATCGAACGTAGATATGTTTAGAAATGTTGAATTAAGTAAGTAGGTAGGTATTTTTTACGTTTTAGGGCTGGAGGGTTGATTACCTGAGATACAGGAACATTCCTAGTTGAAGTATCATTATCATCATTTCAGCCGCATATCGTCTACTGCTGGACATAGGCCTCTCCCAAGGATTTCCAAAACGACATATTTTTTCTAACCTATGTCGTCCCACCGCTGGGCAAAGATCTCCCACATTGGTTTCTCCATAAGCGATAAGACCGCCCATCGCACCTCACAATATTTTGTAAAATTAATTGTAATGTTTTTTTTTATTGGGGCAGAAGAGAATTTTAATTTTCATTCATTCATTGATCTCTACTAGGCGCTATCTCCATCCTTCGCCCATTATACTTTTTAACCCCCGACGAAAAAGAGGAGTGTTATAAGTTTAAACAACGCCTTTCGGTCCGTCTGTCTGACTGTAGGTTAACGGTTGAAAGTCAGGACATTTCAAGCAAAAAATTGATGGTGCTACGGATTTCAAGTCGAATCGGTAGTTTCGCCACTCTGGCGTTCAAGACAGTTTTTTCTATTTGCTTAGCATAAATACTTGTTATCCCAGAGAAATGTAAGGTTCTAGGCAAATATACAGATGCGTTATCGCGCCTTTATCCACGACAGGATGAAAAGAGTCAGTTGGTCGTTAATATAAGTATATTAAATGGGTTTAAGATTATTACGGGATGCCAAACTATACTAAGCCATCACCAGTCTCCAGAATACGAATATTTGATTAACCATCACAACAGACTGGAGTAGAAAATTTTTTTTTTCTTTCTCTCCCCCTTTCTTCCCCTTCCTTATCCGCTTCTTCCACCTCATAAATACAATATGTTAAAAAGAAACCTGTCCAATCCGTAAATGTTGGGTAGCTTGTGTAGGTTCTATTTATCGGTTTCTCCCATCACTCGGTTTCTCTCATCAGGTTCTATTTATTGGTTTTTCTGATCCCTGAAATGTCAAAAAAAACTGCAGCTTTACATTTAAGAACAGTAGGTATTTAATTTTGTATCGAGCCGCAGATTTCTATTGAATAGAACCTACACAAGCTACCCAATATTACCTTAACAGATCGACATTGTTTTTAACATATTGTATATCCTCATCCGTTTTCACTGGCTTAATGCTTTACCGCATCCTCTTAACCAGTTCCTCATCATCATCAACCTTAGTTACCAAATACAATACTTATGTTGTAACTTCAATTTCTTCATCACCTTTTCTAATGACTAAACCTAGGTTACAGCATCTTATCGCAAACTCCGATAAGTCAGGCCGTACGTAGACCTAAGTATCAATATCACTGTTTGTTAACATACTCACTCACGTAATATGCGTGTGTTTGGTGGCTGTATGTACGTGACAGTGTGCGACTCAGTTTTTTTTTTAATCGTGCTGGCTTGCACTTATGCTCTCATTCTGAAACTTAATAGACCGAGCGAGCGAAGCGTCTCAGTTTCGAGATTGGCAAAAAATGCTTTTGTCCGGCTGTCCAGTTTTTAGTCCGTCCGGGCCTACAGGTCACATTTCTTAACCGATAAGTTAGTTGTCGTCTTTGTAAATGCTGCAGTGCAGTTTGTTGCCGATTTTTGTTTTTTTTTTTAATTGGGTATAATAAATATTGGCGTGGGTGAACTAATTATTGTTTTTACTTTTTGTTTGCAAAAAATGTTTAAAACCATGTTTCTGAATTGTTACGTGAAAATCTGCGGGAAAAGGAGTCTTGGCATATACTACAAATGGGGGGTAAAAGCTACAACAAACTGCATCGCAGTATTTTCTCCAAATACGTCAACTTACAATATAATAATTATTATTATACTGTTACTAAAATTAGATATGCGGACTGAGAATTCATTGTTATGTCTTACGAAAAAAATATGATAATGAAATTTATGTCAATTTGTTATCTAATTATGACTATTGAGTGTTTAATTAAGTAAATAAATGTTAAATTAAATATTAGTGAGTGAACAATAAAGTCATACCAAAAACTGCAATACTACAAAAATCGCTAATTTGCGCTCAATTTTTTTATTGAAATTGAACATTTCTACCAATACAAAGAAAATACAGATTCTCTATTCTTTCTATTGCTAGAAACATCATATCACTTATCACGAATTCAAGAGCGTATTTGTCGTTTTCGTGCAGGATTTCAATTCGATTGAGTTTAAAAATTAGCCTCCTACACGGAAATCATTAGTTATGTTTTTTTGCGAATATGAAATATATGAATAACAAACACTACTTACCTAAGTCAATGACGCGCATATTTTGCATATATAAAATGAGTACCTTGTAGGTATCTACTAGACAAAAAATAACACACGCTGTGTAGTGTACTGCTTGTTTTCTAGTATTATTTAGTACATTACTACAGAATTAATATAATTAATATATTACATGCAGAACGGAAACTTCTAAGGTCCCGCGAAATGCAATACGCATCTCTGTTTCCCGTCTCCGCACCTCTCCCCCTTTCTCGCCTTGTCGAGTAAGTTGAGGGGCGAACACAGACACATTGGTCGGTGCACGGATGTATAGTTAGTTTAGTTTGAGTAGTATAAATGACTTAGTAATTAAACGAATATGAAAAATCAACTTACCACGTATGTATAACTTCGGAACTCTACTCTGAGCGTAGCCCCATGGAATAAAAAGTCAAATATTTTTAACATAGGCACTAATAATCATACTTACCCAAATTACAAGAACGACTGCATATCAAGCAAAACACATTTTTCGCTAGTATCCGATATTATATTAAGGATAGAATAGACCAATTCTATGTGTCTACATGAAATGAACACTATTGCTGCTACTGCCGTGGCCCGACACGCACTTGGCCGATTCATATCACTAGAGTCTATATTAGTGCCAAATTAAATTAGAGTATCACTATTTACTATGACATGTCACTGCGTAAGTGTCCCAAATATTATAAAAGTAAAGAAATACTTTATCTGTTTCTCCTTAGGGGTTCGCACGCGCCGCTTTATCTCGTCCTTATAATGGGTGGAAATGTACGTACAGTCCACAAATGCTTAAATGGGAACTTAACCAACCGGCTACCAATATGAACCACTTTTTCTATAGAATTTCTGGAACTCAACGTTTTCGGATTGCTGATACACAAATGTATGGCCATGCCAACCCATAGCCATATAAACATAATTATATTTCTTCCTTGTCTTTATTTCTAGTATTCAGTTTAACATTTCACAGTAGCATCACGTGTTCTGGCTATTGTGAAATGTTTTTTATTGTATATTATTTCCTAGAATACAATACAATACAAATTAACTTTATTGCACCATGATAAACATAAAAATTATTTCCTACTTTTATTAGATAGAATCACGGATCTTTTCACCCCATTTCTTTGACAGACTTAGGGATACATATCCAACACGTAGAGGCCCTTTGGAGAAGTTTATTATATGGCGCTCCCGCGAAAACCCATTCCTGAATACACCAATGAAAGGTGTACTCTGCAATAGGTTTCGGCACGAGAAAGATCTATTGCAAGAAAAAGGGAAAGGTCTATGGTTATGAAATGAACACAAAAGTCTAGACCAACGAAGTACATACAATTCCATTATCTATATATGTGATTGCAGCGGCGTCTATGGCACATTAAAAAAAATTTTTTTTTTTTTAAAGAAAGCGCCTCCTTGTGACATACTAATTGGCAATAGAAACGTCACCATATCATGATTACTGACTTTGTAGGCAGATGGTGGCTTGCCGCCTAGTAGATGGGCCCCTCAAACGCGCCGACAATAGTTGCCGGCAAATGAGCAACACCTGTTATTTTTCTTTAAATATTTCAATATTTGTCAAATAAATACCTAACGTTTCTATTTCGTAGAGGAGCGTTCAGACTAATGTTGGAAACAAAAATAATGTAGGTATAAGATTATTTAAAAGGTAGTAAGAATAATGTAATCAGTATTACATTATTTTACAACATAATTAGTTTGACAGTAATTTCAACGTAATAAGTACCTACGTCGTTAAATTAAAATAATTATTGTGTCACAATAAAAGTTAACTAATTATCTTATTGTAATTATTTATGGATATACCGCTAGCTTCCAACAAGTCAAATCAGGCACTTTTTTCTAAACGGCAAAACAAACAGTTTCTATGGGATTTGTATGACATAGCACGTCGTGACGTCATAGTTTCTTGGAGTCAAATAGATAGCGCTTATAACTTTACCCGATTTAGTTTTGATAAGGAAAAATTTGTACAACTTTGCCGTGGAGACAGTTTTTGTCAAATAGCGCTTTAATATATAACTTTACCCGATTTAGTATTGATAAAGAAAAAATTGTACAACTTTGCCGTGGAGACAGTTTTTTTGGCAAACCGTTACTTCTCATAGTATAATTAGTTTAACCAACCAAAGACTAACGGTTTTGTGATAAACAGTTCTTCGGAAAAGGATAATTCGGAATACCGTTGTGAGCACTAGTTATTATTGTATTTAATTAAAAAATTAGAAGAACTTTATTATATATTTTTTAGGTTATACTATTATTTATACTATAAAAAGTGCCTCATAAAATATAATGATTGTCTTTTTTCGTATTTATAATATTTTATTTAAGTATAATATAAAGTCAAGGCGTTTAATAGTTTAGGCTATTAAAATTACTTTTTTAATAAATTGATCTCATCAGGGGGTTCCGTGCAACGGCGAGTATGATGGCGGGCTTAAAGCCTAAGGCTTTTTCTACGAGTCAACTAAACGGGTTATGTGAAGAATGACAAGAGTAGTGCATAACTTGAATAGGTATATGGTGAAATAATACTATTTTTTAGGCGTTTTGTTGTTCCATGATACTTTATGTACCTATTTATCCATTACAAATTGACCGCTAGCGCGTATATCCGCCTGTCTCTCTGTGTGTCTGCTCAATTAACTCTAAAAATACTTGACCAATTTTGGTGCAATTTTTACCAATATTTAGAGAATTTTACTGCGAAATTTTACCCGTGCTATTATAAAAACAGGACTAACTTTGTTACCAGGTTTAAACCATTATCCGCCCTAATTAAGTTGTCATTAAGTAAAGTCAAACTAACTCTTCAACTAATAAAAATCTGACGACCTCCTTGGCGTAGTGGTCACCATGCTAGTCCGCCACCCCGATCCCCGGCCAGGGCAAATTGGGAAATGACCTTTTTCAAATTGTCCTGGATCTTGGATGTTTATCTATATATGTATTTGTTATAAAATATAGTATCGTTGAGTTAGTATCCCATAACACAAGTTTCGAACTTACTTTGAGGCTAGCTCAATCAGTGTAATTTGTCCCTATATATTTATTTATTTATTCAACTCTATTTTTCTTAATTTATTTTACGGACTAGGACGAAGGTGGATGGGACACCAGCTAATAATATGAAGAATTGCAAACATCTCGGACAAAAATAAACACAAAGATACTTGGGCAGCATTTTTACAAACTCGTTTGTTACAATGCGAAGAGTTCACTCCACGCCATCAACAAGCAATAACAAGACTTAAAGACCTGATTTAGGCCTCTGTATTGAATACCCTTCAAATTTTACCTGCTAAAGGATGGCATGTCACAGACAGTGGTTTGGATGCTACGGTGGAACAGACATAAAAATACCCACATACAGTCATACATACACAAGGGCGTCGCCAAGGGGGGGCAGGGAGGGGCAGCTGCCCTCTAGAGATTCTAAAAAAGTTGCCAAATATAATGCAACCAAAATCCTAAGTCTTTCAGTTGATTTGCTTAAAGTTCAAGCCTTGAACAAAAAAATACGCTGTACGCTTTACACTTATTCAAATTTAAACTCCTTTTTATTCTATTTTTCTAATAAATGTAATTATAACTTATTTACTCAAAAACCAAAAAAAATCGACATTCCCATAAAAATTGCCCGGGCAGCTGCACACTTTGGATGTGTATCTATACAAGTTTTTTATTGCATAGTCAAGAGCTCGTGCTCGTGTAGCTTTACACGTTGGACTCTGTACTGTAACAGAATATATATGTATATAGTACTAAGATACTGTGTTATTACAATCGCTGTAGATGTATGGCTCGTAGTACAAATGAAAAGCTTCATGTGCTGTCGACTTTACCTACAATTCATACGTACTTTTCTTATTCATAGAGAGTGAGAAAAGTATGAATTGTAGTAGGTAAAGTCAACTTGCCCCCCCTGCGCCATCGGCTGGCGACGCCCTTGTACATACATAGATGTCCATCATCCAGTCCGTGATATTGAATAAAGAAAAGACACGTGTCGAAATATGAAAAATATTTTTGGGCTTTCCATACAAACTCGGATCAGCTGATCGGTCAACTTGTATGGGAGACGTAAAATTACTTTTTCATATTTCGGTACGTGATCCTTGGGAAAAGTTGTTCAGTATCACAGACTAAATTCACCCTTAAAATAGTTTCAGTATATTTTGTTAGATCTTATATACTATCTGTTACATTTTACTTCGTTTACATTTTAGTACTTCTTGTGTTAAAGTCGACTTTTGTATGGCAAAATAGGAGTTCATATTCCACTCCTTTTTTCATTTCCATAATGGATTATTTTTGCGATAACCACTATTCTGTGCCCTACCCCGGGTTTCAATCTATATCCTTAGCAAATTTCGACTAAATCGGTTTAGTGGTTGAAGCGAAAGAAGTAACAGACTAGCAGGCGACAGATTTGTAAGACGTTGTTAAACAGTGAGGCGTGAACTCGGCGGCATTTGCAACTACAGATCCCTACCAGTGGCGTAGCTAGGTGGACAAGGGCCCTGGTGCATAGGGAGAGAATCGGGCCCTCCTCCCCTCTTTCCGCGTAGTTTGAACTTATATTGGCCTTCAAAATAATTGATAGGGAATAAGAATAGGAAACAGTGAATTGAATCACTCCTAGTAGGCTAAATCCATACGTCGTCTCTATCAAAATCTTCATGTGTTCAATGGAAGAAAAAGGGAGTAAATAAACAACGACGCACATGACAATATAGAATATTAATTAATTAAGAGAAAAAACGATTTTTAAGAGAATTCCCCGTCCGATTCACAATCACTTGCGCGCTTTAATTTTTGCGAATTCGTCTATAATTTCACTCAAATCCAAGTTTGATGACGCCTCATTTTCTATTGCAATTAACGATAAATGTCGGAGGCAATCTTGTCGAATGCGGTTTCTTAAAAAAAAAAATTATAATCTTCAGTTTACTGAAAGATCTTTCTGCTGCCGCGGAAGTAACAGGAATTGTGTGAAACAGTAGCATCGCTGTATACACTTCCGTAAGGTCACATTTGAGCACGCCAAATTTCTTTGCAAAGCTGGCGAATAGACCGTCTCCATCAATTGATGAGATGATATACATTAAGAAATTGGAGCAAAAAAGTGGGTCCAATTATATCGCAATATTTCTCCTGAATTTGGTGCCAGATGGATTGATGTGCGGAATAGAAATCATAACATTAGTGGTGATACTTGATGAAATAAGGCTGGTAGTAGGGGATTACGAATTGCAACAGTCAGCGACACACCCAGCATCAACTACTGTAGTACGTCCCAGACCCCAGAAAGTTGAAAACATCGCCACAAATATCATAAATAAGAACTGATGCAAGGCAAGAGCGAATGAAAACTTCATTAAAAAGTTGATGGGCGGAATTGGCGAATTGATCTCACGACCGTCAAGCACGTGAGCTGATCCAATGTGCTACGGGCGTACTCATCCAAACTACCATATAACTGAAATAACGATAACAGACAAACAAACAGCACATGCCTATCGAGGACGCGTGATGTTGATTTGAATAAAAAAAATTGAAATTGAATAAAAAGAAAATCTTGTGAGCCGGCTCGAGACTCGAGGCTCGAGCCTGCTCACAAGAATTTTATTTATTTTAAATTTTTCAATTTTTTTTAATTTTTCATTTTTTTTTTCAAAGCTACGGCTAGAGGGCCCCTTGAGCTCCGGGGCCCTGGTGCACTGCACCACCTGGCCCTATGATAGCTACGCCACTGATCCCTACACTGCTTGGTTA
Organism: Acrobasis consociella; assembly: GCA_963555685.1. Taxonomy (NCBI): domain Eukaryota; kingdom Metazoa; phylum Arthropoda; class Insecta; order Lepidoptera; family Pyralidae; genus Acrobasis; species Acrobasis consociella. The sequence goes on from OY743108.1 coordinate 18,682,370, forward strand.
TGTTCTCGCTCACCATCTCACTAAAAGTGGCCTTTGAGGTACCAGCGTAAACATATTACATACATAACGGAATCTCCTAGGGTCCTGTTCCCCGTCTCCGCACTTCTCCCCCGTTCTCGCCTCGTTAAAGGTGTTGAGCGGGCAGCTGCAGGCGCCGGCAGCCACCCGAGAACGGGGGAGAGGTGCGTGAACGGGACCGGAGACTCATATTGCGCGGGACCTCAAGAGATTCCGTTCTATATGTAAAACACATACATACTATCACGTCTTTATCTCTAATGGGGCAGACAGAGCATTTTGGGTCATGCGGTTCTATGCAGATCCCAGGGCCGTAAGACCCAAAAGCCACTTTTAGCGTCATGGTGGGCGAGAAGATGAAAAGGAAACAATACAGTGATGGGTTGCTAGCCGCATCGCCTGTAACATGATTCGCATTTTTGCCCATTCCCTCGATCGGCTTTTACGATCTGCGCGGGAAGAGAAGCATCTGGTACATTCTAAGTTTTTTCATTTCTCCCAGACCAGCATGGGAGATACTGTATGTAATACTTTTATTATTTCTGTGACATAGCTAAGAACCACGATTAATGAAAATAATGATATTTTTAAGGAAATGTAGCTCATTTCAGCTATGATCATCATATTCATCATATAACTTATTATATCTAGGAAGCCATAAAAACTAAATTCAAACTTGTTACCGTTCCGTAATAAAATGCGTAATAAAGCGACCTGAAACTTCATAATTAGTGAATGAATTATTGAAGCCCCATAAAGTTGGGTCCATTCCAATAATTAAAAGAACACATTGAAAAGTTTGTTGGGAGTTTCAGTACCGCGAGCTTCGGGTCCGTTCACATAAAACAGCGAAGCGCAGAGAGAGAATAAACGCAGTGATATACTACCACGTCTGTATTAGAATAGGTAGGAACAGAGAAGCGCAGAGAAGGGAAGCGAAACGCACACACTATCACGTCACGTCTATATAGATACCTAACGAGGTAGACAAATACCAGGATCGCAAGACCCAAAACACAGGTATAGCACTTCATAGAAGCGAAGTATCATTTATGCGTACTACTACAAACAAAACTATACATCCGTGCACATAACAATGTGTGTGTACTCGCTCCCAACACACTCGACAAGGCGTGAACTCGGAAGAGGTGCGGGGACGGGGGAGGATGCATATTACGCGGGACCTTAGGAGTTTCCGTTCTGTATGTAATACTTATATTCTGTGACCAAAAGCAACTTTTAGCATGATACGTACATTTACTTAAATGATCTGAGTAGGTAGGTATAAAGACATAAATACTATTACATCTTTATCCCTAATGGGACAGACAGAGCATTTTGGCTCTTGCGGCTCTAAGTAGATAGAGCTCAGGGCCGTAAGACCCTAAGGCCACATCTAGCGTGATAGGTGAGAAGGTGGAAAAGGGGAATTAAAATAGTGATAGGTTGCTGCCTATTAACATGATTCAGTTTTGGCCCTTTCCCTCAATCGGCTTTTACGATCCACATAGAAAGAGAAGCAGCTGCTATTTACGACACATGGGCTTCGCTTATAAATAGAAAGAAAGAAAGAAATCTTTATTCGGCCGATAAAATCTTATATGCTAGACTAGACTAGACTTATAACTATTAAAAGTGCCGAAAAGGGGCCAGCTCAGCTTTGTGCTGCGGTGTGAACCACAACGCTGATTATAAGCTGGTACCACGTGATTCAGGTAAGATATCTCTATAAATCTATGTTGTACGTTTTCTGACCAATGTGAACGGAACCTTATCTACAGTTACTACTTCTATTGTTTTCAAATCAACTTTATTGAATCGAGACGTTGAAATTGTAGCTAAATTTAGCTGCCGACGGGAATAATACTCTTTTATTCAATAAAGTAAAGAAACGGTTTGGATTCTAAAGAAAGTTTAAGTACTTATTTAAGTAGGTACACGAATGGTCAACTGCTTAAATAGGAAAGTACCTTTTCATCTCATCTACTGGTAAAACTCGAAAATGTTTCAATTCTAAAACATTTGGAGCTAAAGTTACTGCTGATTTCCTTGGGACTGAGAAGAGACATATTACATACAATTTGAAAATAGAACACGAATTTCTATTTAGGTAGAATCAGAAATAATGCTGGCAGTCCAGCAAAAATAAAAGAAGAGTTCAAGTTTAAAACAATAAATTAGTGGCAGAGGCGTCGCGTAATTATTTAAATTCAGAATACGTGTCGTCGTCAAAAAGAATGAATGTAGGTAAACATTTTAATGTTCTTGGAATCTAATTTATGAAAATTATAGGTCTAAATATTAGATGCTCTGATACTCATTTATTCATAACTAGCGAAGCCCGCGACTTCGTTCGCGTGGACTTTATATTTCTGGAAAATGTTCATCAGGCTGAACAACTTTGGCGACTTTTTAATATTTCTTATAGTTTAGCTGTACCATAATATTTCTGCATCAGGTGTTCCATTTTCCAAAATCATTTATACCCTTGAAATAAATTGTTTTAAAATAAATATGGTGATAATAAAAAATTTGACTTCCAACATTTTGTAGAAAGACGTTTTAATTATTTTATGAATAGCCTTTGAAAGTATTATTGAAAATCCGTGCCAAAAAATGCCAAAAGTGGCAGCTTTTGGCGAAAACTCGTTTTAAAACTAGACGGACTAACGCAATTACTTTCAAAGGTTATTCATTAAATAATTTAGAGGTCTTTCTACAAAATGTTGGAAGTCAAATTTTTTATTATCACCATATTTCCTTTTAAACAATTTGTTTCAAATGAAGGCGCCACTTCTGCTAACATTTCGCCTTAAGTAGGTATGTATTGATCAATATATATAGTATCGCTTCGCCGACTTCTATGAAAAGATTCGGGGATCTACTAGTTTATTTAATAAAACTTTTGTGTTGTACAAGGAAAACGGAAACATAATATGACGTAGTACGGAAGCGTTTCTCTATTAGATATAATATAAAATAATATAAATACTATGTTCGAAACTCGTTCTTGAAATTAGCGCTGTATTGTATAATTATGCAATCAAAATTCAATGGTAGATCTTCTGATACTTTTATTGCTTGTTTTGATCAAATATTATTATATTTGAGCTATATTATTTTAAATCTAATTTTAATCTTAAATACCAATTCCGTTTTAGGGTTCCGTTCCCAAGGGTAAAAATGGGACCCTATTACTAAGACTGACAGACAGACGGATAGATAGAGGGACAGCCTCTATCTAACCGTCCGTCTGTCTGTCACCAGGCTGTATCTCATAAACCGAGATAGCTAGACAGTCTAAAAACTGAAAAAAATAAATATATAAAAGTGGGGCTCCCAGACTACAAACGTGATTTTTTTATAGATAATGGTACGGAAACCGTCGTGCGCGAGTCCGACTCGCACTTGGCCGGTTATTGATAATTGGTTTTTAGGGTTCCGTAGCCAAATGGCAAAAACGGAACCCTTATAGATTCGTCATGTCTGTCTGTCTGTCTGTCCGTCCGTATGTCACAGCCACTTTTTTCCGGAACTATAAGACCTATACTGTTGAAACTTGGTAAGTAGATGTATTATGTGAACCGCATTAAGGTTTTGACACAAAAATAGAAAAAAAACAGTAAATTTTGGGGGTTACCCATACTTAGAACTGAAACTCAAAAAAATATTTTTCATCAAACCCATACGTGTGGGGTATCTATGGATAGGTCTTCAAAAATGATATTGAGGTTTCTAATAGCATTTTTTTCTAAACCGAATACTTTGCGCGAGAGACACTTCCAAAGTGGAAAAAAGTGTGTCCCCCCCCCCGTAACTTCTAAAATAAGAGAATGATAAAACTAAATAAAATATATGTTGTTCATTACCATGAAAACTACCAGCGAAAATTGGTTTGAACGAGATCTAGTAAGTATTTTTTTTAATACGTCATAAATCGTAAACGGCAATTTACCTTTCATTCAATCAACTCAAATATAAAAATTAAAAAAACATACTACAAGACTTATATTGTTATTTGCTACTACGGAACCCTTCATGGGCGAGTCCGACTCGCACTTGGCCGCTTATTACGATTTAGAAAATAGTAATGTTCCGTTTCCAAGACCTACTAACCTAGTATTTTTCTATTTTATTAATGAAATTCTATTACATTTCGCATTTAATACACTATTTTCCAACAAGTGAAATCAGATACTTTTTTCTAAACGTCAAAACAAATAGTTTCTACTGAGTTTTGTATGAAATATAGGGCAGATGACGTCATCGTTATTTGGAGTCAAATAGCTGTCTCATTATAAGTTTTTCTGCAATAATAAATTTAAAATCACGTTAAAATGGATATGTTCAAAGACAAGTGACATTATCTTGCGACGTTTTATTTTGTTATCGGTAAAAACTAATTTATTTTTGGCTTAGGAAAATACTTAATTGAATGAGTACATAAATAAAAGCAGATAGAATAGCTAAGGCTAGGGATAGATTTTATTATTCTATCTACCTCTAACGTAATCGGAGCCTATTTCTACAGTTCTCCATTCGTAAAAAAAAATATAAAATATAAAAATCTTTTTTTAAAAGTTCTCGCTTGTTTGCCTCTCGCACTTCCTATACTGCATACTTTCCTTTCATTCATCTTCTTCACTAAATGATGACGCCAAATGATCGAATGATCATCTGGTGCGGGTGGGTTGCCCGACTAGAGCTGGGGATAGATTACGCCCAGCTTGTTTAGAGCCGATGATATCGATAACTTAGCTTATTCGCTCAAAAAACAATATGATGTTCCAGAATATTGGGGTAAAAACTTAGGACTGTGGGCGTGGGGTGAGGACGATCATTGCGAAGCTATCTCTATTCTCTGGAGAAAGAAAGAAAGAAATAAAGAAAGAAAGAAAAATCGTTTATTTGGCTTCATACTTATAAACAATTTGACAATTTGCTTATAAACAATTTGGAGAGGAAATTCACGGGAAATTCTGATGAGTTTCCTAGGAAAAACATCAAAATGTCCATTGAGCAGTCTGGTCAATGGACATTTTGTTTTTCCTCTCTCTTTCCTTCCCTCTCACTTTGATGGTTTATATCTAGGTCATAACCTAAGCACTGCCTTTTGACGTACTAATGCTGTCAGCTTTCTAGGCACGTTTCACGATCCGACTATTACTATCCGACCTTGTAAATGTTAGTAGCGTTTCTACTTTAGTGTTAAAGAAAGCTAGAACAATTTTTTTTTAATATATTATTGAGTAAATTTACTCTTAAATAATACTACGATGATGTTAAAAAAATCTTTTTGCAATATGTTATTAGAGTATTTGGCCAAAAAAAAAATCAGTTGTTACAACTTGGTTCCTGTTAATGACGCAACCAATACAATGGGTTACCTTGCTCTGCGTGCCTACCCGTACCATTGTCGATTAGCTATGCGTTTGTTTACCTCCACGTACCTGCTAAACTTTCGTCATCACTTCCTACAGGCTATACAATTTTTACACTAACGAACAAGTCTTTATCCTTAATGTCATATAATTTTGGGTCTATGACTCTAAACAGAATAGATCCTAAGGCCATTAGACCCAAAGGCCACTTTTAGTGTGGCGAAAAGGTAGAGAAATTATTCAAAATAGTAGGCTTGCCTGGCCGCATCGCCTTTTCGCATTTTCGATGATCTGTGTGGGAAGAGAAGTAACTTGCATTTTAAGTCTATTCTTTTTAGGGTTCCGTAGTAAACAACGAACCCTTATAGTTTCGCCATGTCTGTCTGTCTGTCTGTCTGTCCGCGCGCGGTCCTACTCAGAAACTATAAGTGCTAGAAAGCTGTAATTTAGCATGGATATGTATATCAATCATGGCACCAAAATCGTAAAATAAAATATGGAAAAAAAAATTTTTTAACGGTAGCTGCCATACAAGTAAAGCGGAAGTCAATATTTTTTTTTCTCTACAGACATATTGTGTGGGGTATCGTTGAATAGGTTTTTAAAAAATATTGTGAGCTTGAGAACACCATTTTTCGATTTAGGGATCCGTGTCTGAAATATTTAGGTTTCAAGTAATTTTTTTTGTTAAAGTCACGTGTCCCCTCATCTATCTGCTAAACGGTTATATATGAACACGTGAAAAAAATCACAGCTACAGTAAATACAATAAAATGTTGTTTAAAGGAAAACTATCAGAGCTATGAAGGGTTAACAAATTAAAAAGTTATAGGTGATCAGCTTATAAAATGTACTCGAAAAGGAAAATTTATACAAATTCAATACTTAGCAGTTTTAGACTGCAAGTTGGCATTTACAACTACGGAACCCTATACTGCGCGTGGCCCGACACGCACTTGGCCAATTATTTATCTTCCATTACAGACCAGTTTAAAATAATATCCTGTATCTAATTATACAGACTTAAAAGGCGGCAACCAAAATACCACTATACCGAGATTTTTACCACAGCAATCAGTTGTTTTCTTCTACACGACCTTGCTCTTCCAATTGAACTGTCAATTGTCGTGTTTCCAATCCAGCACGATGAATTAATCCATATTATTCGTCAAAACGTCAAATCTATGCATGACGCAAGCTAAGAGCGGATCCAGCGGCGTTGGGTCCTCACAACGCATTGCCGGCCACACGGGCACTGCGTTATCTCGGCGTTGCTACAACGTAGTCACAATATGTAGTAGTATAACGCATCGACAGCGCTGCGTCGACAGAGAATAGTGTGAATAAATAGAACGGGAGGTTAGGTACGACAAATTTGGTAACGATAAGGGATATGGCTGACTCTGGTTTTATAGGATAAAGAGCACCTCTCTGATGCTTAATATGTTGGTCTGCCTGCGTGAAGTGGTTGCGTTACTTAGATATGGCGTCTGAAAAGTTAGTTACCTAGACAAAAAAAGAAAATTATAAGGTAAATGGCTGATTCTGGTTTCACAGGATGAAGAGCACCTCTTTTCAGGCCATATATAGGTAACGCAACCACTTCACGCAGGCAGACCGACACATTTGGCATCAGAGAGATGCTCTTCATCCTGTAAAACCAGAGTCAACCATTTACCTTATCATTTTTTTTTTTGGTCACGATAACCAACTTTTCAGGCGCCATATCTAAGTAACGCAACCACTTCACGCAGGCAGACCAACATATTTAGCATCAGAGAGGTGCTCTTTATCTATAAAACCAGAGTCAGCCATATATATCCCTTATCGTTACCAAATTTGTCGTGACCTCCTAATCTAAAATTTTGCGATGAAGTTTAGAAAGCTCAAGTGGTCAAGGTCATATCAAGACCTCGTCGTAGATTCAAATTTTGTTTGTTTAGTATTCTTCCACTACGTCTTATTTCCTCATCATAGTATTACTAGCTGTGCCCACAGGCATCGCTTCCCGTGGGAATTTTGGAAATAAAGAGTACCCTATGTCTTTCCCCGTGTCTCAAACTATATCCATACCAAATTTCATCCAAATCAGTTCGGTAGTTTAAGCGTGAAGAGATAACAAGCAAAAAAATATACAAACTTACTTTCGTATTTATAATATTAGTAGGAAGTAGGATAGGATAGAATAGTATAGTATAGCATAGTGCAGTGTGGTTTTCAGCAGAGTAGAATAGGGCCACTCTAAGTCCTCACGTGGATGTCGTAGAAGCCGACTTAACATCAATGAGACCTCTCCAACCCGTCTGGCCAGCGAGGAGAGTGTAGGCTAAGTCTTACGGCTGCTCTGGCCAAGTATGGGTCTGGTAGTACAGAGAGGGTCGTGCTCCTGCAATGAAGACATAAAAAGACCTGATGATGATCAGAATCAGATTTTATTGCAAATCACTGTTTTACAAGATGTTACATTATTAATAGTACAAGTGACGCCCTGTAAGGGCACCGCAAACATGAGAGGCCACTAGGTGCCTTAGTAGGTAGGTACTTAGATATTAGATTAAATGATTACAATCCAATTTTTTATATTATATAAAGAAGCATTATTAAACAAAACTCAAAATGTTAAAAGTAAAATTGACTTACATTTTCAGCATCAGTATGATGATGATTATTTCCTCATTAAGTTGAAATATCTTTGTGAGTAGATACTAAATCCAAGGTTAACTATCAGTTTTCTTCCAGATGCCAGGTCCCCGAGTGCCCGGACACACACGACATCAACTTCACCATCCCCCACGACGCCGCCGGCAACCCCTCTAAATGCATGAGATACGCCCCGTTCAGCAACTCGACGTGGAACGAGACCTGTTCGCCCCTCCACTTCGATTCGTCCATGGAGATCCCGTGCGAATCCTACGTGTATATGGAGCACCATTCTATTGTCAAAGAGGTAAGTTTCTACTTTCTTATCCTACTTCCTACTAATCCTACTATCCTACTTTTTATTAATATTATAAACGCGAAAGTTTATAAGTAAGGATGGATGGATGTTGGTTACTTTTTTACATAAAAACTACTAAATGTATTTTAATGAAATTTTACAATAATTTAGCTTATATTACAATAATATAGCTTATACACCACAATTAGGTGGACAATGGGCTGTTGATAGAAAAAACTATCGTTTTAATCGATAGTGTTGCACTATCGATAGTCTATCGACCGTTTATGCATTATGAGCAGCAATACTCTCAATAGTCACCACGTTTAGTCAGACAGGCGATTGAAATTAAGAAGCATTCCAATTTTAATCGAGTTATCATGAATGAAAAGAGATTGCCAAAAAGGAGAAAAGTACCCGTAACCGAAGGGCATGTATGAAGAGCTGATAAGTGTAGTTAAAGCAAAAGATGTTAGTCGGAATCATAGCAAGTGGAGGTCCATAGTCTCTGCCTACCGCTGTGGGAAACAGGCGTGATATTATGTATGTATATTATATCCCCAAGTGATTGCGAGCTTTGTACGAAGTATGTGCAAACAACAAACAATTCCCGAATAGACACCGTCAGTATTGTGTGTAAAGACTTACACACGACGAAGAAAGATGGTAGACCGATATGGTTACCCTTGACAGCCGAACATCCATCGCAGTTTCTCAGTCCGCTAGCGACCATGACGGCAGAGGGGTGTCCCACTTAGGGCACCCGTCTGTATGACACCTGGGTGAATTCCAGCTAGCTTATTCCACGAAGGGCACAAAATTCGCAGTTAGTGCTGGGATTTGTATTCCCCTTACAGTGTGACTGCCTGACATCATGACCACTAGGCCATAGTGGTCGTCAAACATGACACCAACAAGAGATCATCATCATCAGGTATTTTTGTCTCCACTGCAGGAGCATGACCCTCTCTGTAATACCAGAGCCATACCAGGCCAGAGCAGCCAGAGCACTTGGCCTACACTCTTCTTACTGGCCAGACAGGTTGAAGAGGTCTCAATGATGTTTATAAGCTTTGATTAGCTTGTTTTTCCTAAGTCGCCTTCTACGGGAGGACTTGCAGTAGCCCTATTCTACTATACCGGAACTACAAGTCAAAATTTTGTCTCTGAAATATAATTGAAACAAATTAGCAGACGACCTTACACAGTTTGAAAAAGAATGGCAGATCACCTCAAGAGACCGCGGTAGATGGAAACAATAAAGAGGAGGCTTTTGCCTAACGATGGGACATACTGTAGCTAACAAATGAAATAGTATTATCTACTAAATATTAATTAAAATAGCCGTCAATTTCTGTAAGTAATTACAAATCCCATTAACGAGTACAGATTAATAGGCGGCTTCGCTCACTTTAACATTAAAATCGTATGCAAATCACAATGTTGCAGATTATTCGGACTCGGAAGTAATTACTGAAAATGGACGCTCCACAATACCTAGAGATACATGACTTTATACGTGATATGGTTTGTATCTATCAATATACAGGTTGTTGCAGATAGGCGAAATAATATTTCAATGAATTTTAAAAACTTTTTCAGAGAATCTCGCTTAGTTTTTAGTAAAGAATCAATTTCTATTTTATTTGTTTCGATTTTTACAAGCTTTTATTTAACTTGCCATGTATCTCGTATGTATTTATGAATGTTTGTACCTAAAAGAACCGGTGCTGAGTTCTGACGCAAGCTAATTTAAACCATATCGCTAACCACATTGAGTAGATATTTCATTGAATTTCGTTGCAAAGTAAGACTTCTGCACGTGAGTTGTAATACTTATTCTGTAGTTTCGCCCTATCGTCGACTAAAACTATTTTACTCGGCAGTATAAAGAACGAATGGTTATATAGGACTCTTAAAGTGTCAATCACGTTATAATGGCCAGACATTTTGATTATGATAATCACAGTTGTAGCCGCGAAGCAAATTGCGGTGAATTATGACTTTATAGAGACATTAAATGTACAAGCACTGTAGTTGTGTGCGATAACTATCTTTTCCTATTGTTTGCGGTGTTTATACGGATATGGAAGAATTTGTCACATCTCAGTGATTTTAACACTGTGTTAGTGTAGAATAATTTTAATATTTTATCTGTGGTACTTTTGCTATATTATATCTATGCAATGGACAAAATATTTTTGGTCCATCGGTTAGAATATAAAAAAATATTGTACACGTATTTTTTCTTTTCTTTGAGAAATTAAAAATGACAAAGATACAGCGCATGTAAATTTCGCATGACGTTACGGCTGGGTACAATTTTTACTTAGCGGTGACGTCGCAAGCCCCCACTCCGTAACTTTGACGCTCCGTAACTTTGTGAATTTTTACTTTTTTGGTAAACTGAAAAATACGGGTCATTCATACTTTTCGGACCCTGTCGTCACCCCTATTTGGGGTTTCTCTCTTGCTCTGTTCATGGAAGAATACACGTTTCAGGTTCCTACCAAAGCTCTGAGGAGCTCAAAATATTTAAGCGAAGTACCTAAAGTCTAATTTTTTATTCCGTAGAATTCTGACATTTCATAAGTGTTGCTACTAAAAAAGTTCTCCAACTAAAAAGGGAACGCGTATAAGGGCGATAAAAAATTTCATTCTTGATTAATTTTAATGTTTTACCAAAATAATGATACACTTTAAACTTTCTGGTATATTTAAAATGTTATAACATTTTTAATACCAAATTATCAAAGTTATATTTTTAAGTAATTTTAAGTCAGCAGGTTATTTTTCTTTCCCTGGCATCACTCCCTACTAACTCATGTGTCATCAACCTTTTTAGCCAAAAGCTTATTAAATTATTTTTTTTCGGAATTCATCAAGCACAAAAATTAAAAAATAAAGTATGCGGCCATCAGCTGTCACATCACGAATGTCACATTGATTGTTATATTTGTTAGGTTTCAGTTAATTTTTTTCTTGTTGAAAAAAAGTTTTTTTATAACTGATTTAGATTAAATTTGATATGGAGATAGTTTAAGAACCTGGAAAGGTCGTATAAGCCATTCACCCACAAATTGACCGCGGTGGAAAGCTAATTGAATTTATTTGTGTGTATGTTTGTTAAATCAAATAGTTTTCACAGTTGTTCGTATTTTATGTCGGTTATTCAACTGTTCGTGATGAAAATATTACTCGCTGTAAATCCCCTTTTGATTTGGAGCACCGCACTTAATTAAATGGTTACATTCACTAACAAATAAAATGTGTAGACTCAGATGTTCACACTCTTATTGAATTCTGGAATTTAATAAAAAAATGTGCCCGGCCAAAAAGGTTTATGATCTCTGATATGTCAAAAAATGACAGCTGTCAGAATTCTACGGAATTAAAAATCAGACTTTATAAGGGATTCATTTACAGAAAAAGATCATTAATAAATTTTAGATCATCATTAATTTCCCTCGACACGACTTTTGCCTTTTCTATTACTTCATCCACGAACGACCTTGTTAGTCCTTTCCTCTCCTAGATTCCTCCTTTCCTTCGATGATGTTTTTAATTAAAGTTTTTATCTATAAAAATGTAGCACTTGTCATATTATCGTTAATTTGGGCCTGCCTGCACTCAGTTCTCTTATAGCGCCAAGATATAAAATGCTCTATTCACCCCATTAGGGAGAAAGATATGATAGTAAGTATGTATTGTATTGACAGAAGGCAAAATAGAGGGAAGTAGGGGAAGAGGAAAGCCCAGGCACAGCTATATAAAGCAAGTCAAGGAAAAGGTGACAGCAGTGTCGTATCACGATGTCAAGAGGTTGGCAGAAAACGGAACAGAATGGAAGAAACTCCACTAACGAGAGCACTGCTCATAAATTATGATGTAATGTATGTATATTTTAGCTAGGAAATGGCCAGAAGTCATCAAATGGATACTAGTCATCTTGCTCAGGGACAACTACAGGATATAAGTAATTTCTAAATTCTGGCAGGAAATTACCTAGATTGGCACAAATTGAGTGATTTTTTCCGTGCATCTAATTATGATAATTCAAATCGTGACCTTTATTCAATCAATCATAATATTATCATTCACAATCATGAGATAGGCAGAAATGGCGTGGCATACAAAACGAAAGCTATTATGTTAATTCTAACCTGCCAAAAAAAACCTGTTTAAAAGTTTATATATAGCGGTGTTATTATTGCATTAATCTTGCTATAGTCCGAAGTAGGTGATTATTAAAAATTGTGAACTATACAAGCCATAATTTTTCAAAACTAAAAACCAACTTCACTCCCAATCTACCGAACCTATAAAATTTATATGGGACCACCTCGCGAGTATAACCTTTCAAAAAACCATTTTTTTTTCCAAAATCGCACCATGCGTCTTCGGATGACCAGTGAACATACATAAAGAAAAACATAAAAGATCGCAACCAATTTATAACCTTCTCCTTTTTAGGAATTCTGTTAAAAATACCTATCAATTGGAGCGCTGAGATACCTAAACTAATTTTGGTAAAGTAATATTTGAAAGCATTCGGACAGTAATGGAATGTTAAGACCAGGGACAGAGGAAGGAAAGATAGGAGGCCTTTGCCCGGCAGTAGGACGTAATGGCTGATAAAAATTAAATAAACGATAAATAATTTTGATTACAACCAAGGCCTAGAACTCGGTTCTCTGATTAAAAATAAAATATAGCAGTTTCCAAAACGAAATTCAGTTGAATTGTTTAATGAACTAGGTATGTATTTGTTGAAAAGCATTCAAATCTTTTGGTTTCGTCAAAAATGCCCATTTACTATTGGTGAAAAAGGTTTATGTCGTTAATACTGGCCACCTGGTCAGCAATAAAGTACTTATTTTTATTTTATATTGTTTTATTTCAACAATTTACAACTTGGCACTGCGTTATTGTGTTTCGCAGCGTTGGTTTCTAACCGAGTAATATTGCGCTCCATACAGAGTAAAAAATAGTATAAAATCTTTTATTTACCTTTGGATAGTTTTCAATTTAGTTTTTTGTTATATTTAGTTCTTGACGTCAGATCAATTACTTACAGCTAAGTTAGTACCTACTGCAGTTTTCTAACTGCTAGTACAGAAGAAGCGGGAACAAACTGTACTGCAGCATTTTCTCCAAAAACGTGAACTTAAAATAATACTGATAGTAAACTTAGATTATGTGGAATTGTGGACTGAGAATACATTGTTTGGACGTTTGGTTTCCGGCAGCGTAGAATAGGGCCACTCAAATTCCTCCCGTGGAGTTCGCAAAAAGCGATTTAGGAAATACAAGCTTATAAACATCAATAGGACCTCTCCACGTCTGGCCAACAAGGAGAATGTAGGCCAAGTCCTCTGTCTGCTCTGACCAAGTATGGCGCTCGTAGTACAGAGAGGGTCGTGCTCCTGCAGATGGAGACAAAAATACCCGATGATGAGGATTATTAAGTAAACATTGTCATACTAATATTATAAATGCGAAAATGATATATTTGTTTGTTTGTTTATTACTACTTCACGCTTCAACCACTGAACCTTATCAGATGAAATTTGATATAGTTTGTTACCCAGGGAAGCACATAGGATAGTTTTTAACCCGTAATTCCACGGGGAGCGAAGCCCACGGGCATAGCTAGTTATGTCATTGACGCTTCTATTCTCTGTCAACATCAAATTGTTTATTTGTTTTTTAAGTGTTGCCATACGCGATGCCCACGTGTGCTCCGTGGTAAAAAACGTGCCAGTCACGAAGCCAACCGGGTGATTCATTAATTTCTTCCGAGCTGTGAAATTACGATTTAAGTCGCTTGTGCGTATCGCTAGCTTCACCTATGCATTTCCACGTGGCCCTGACCGTGGATAAAGCGCTTTTATTAGCAAAAAGGCGTATGATTTTAATGTATGGATTAATATTTCTATTTCATACGTACAAGGCAGTCTTTGCGTCATTCATTTGTTTTTGGTTGGATTAAACTGACGGAAGAAGATGGTGCGATAACATCAACAGCTTCAAAAAGAAGTGGCAACAGGTTGCTTTGGATAGCGATCTGTGGAAGAAAGATAGGGAGGCCTTTGCCCAGCAGTGGGACACCAGAATAGGCTACAATAAAAAAAATATCATTTCTACACATATATCTAAGTCAAAGATAATATAATTATTAACGTATTCTACTTACCTACACTTATTTTTTCTATTCTCTGTCTATCAAAAAGAAGATACAGTGCATTTTAAGTACGCGCTGCGTCATGCCTCAAAACTGCTCAAAAGTGACATCACAAGCCTACACTCTAGGTAAGCTTAGCCGTAAGGTTTCCGGCAGCATAGAATAGAACCACTCCAAGTCCTCCCGTGGATGTCGTATAAGGCCACTTAGGAAATACAAGCTTAAGAAGGCTTATTAACCAAAATCAATAAGACCTCTCCAACCCGCCTGGCCAACGTGGAGAGTGTAGGCCAAATACTCTGGCTGCTCTGGCCAATGGCTCTGGTAGTATAGAGAGGGTCGTGCTCCTGCAGTGGAGACTAAAAGACCTGATGATGATGATGATGAAGCCTTCACTCCGAAACTTAAACGCACTGTATCACCTCTTTGAAATTGATTCCGATTGCCCTACCTAACTATTTAACATTGTTTTCCAGTTCAACCTCGCTTGCCAAGACTGGAAGCGCTCCTTGGTCGGCACAGTCCACAACGCCGGCTTCTTCGTCTCCATCCCACTCACTGGACTGCTCTCTGACAAGTTCGGTCGAAGAGTAGCCCTGATCTTCGCAGCAGTGTCCAATGGCGTCTTCGGGGTCATTCGGGCGCTGTCGGTTAACTACGAGATGTTCATCGTATTCGAGTTCCTGGAACCGGCGTTTGGAGGGGGGGTGTATACGGCCTGCTTTGTTCTGGGTGAGTTATATGCTTCCTTCTGCTTTAATGTATTCAACATGTTATGTCCACCTCCGTAGCGTAATGGTCACCATGTAGGACAAGTTGGAAAATGGCCTTTTCAAAGAGTCCTGGGTCTTGGATGTTTATCTATATATGTTTTTATTATTAATACGGGAACAACTTGGTACAAAAACCAAATAGTTTCCGTATACATGTAGGTATAATGAAAACTTTGAAGATATGAAAGACTCTTTCTGTTAAAAAATTGATTATAAAGGATGTGAACGCACTCGACTGTGGTCACGATACGTTCAATTTTCGTGATTAACAAACATAAGATTAGTAATGCATGCCTCACGACGACCTAATGATGGATGGGTAGGTACCTAATGGTTAGGATTCCTTGACTCCAAAGATCGTGGGACGCGCAACGCAATTGACTTTAGGTATAATCGGCCACGCATCAAACAACATTTGATTACATTCTTGACGAAATTTGATTTGATTTGATTTTTGATTAACGAAATTACAGTGTTATATGAATAGTAGGATGTTTGTTGAACGTCCTCACGTTTGAGGTTCTAAATTATTAAAATAGATCGTAATAAGGAGCTTTTTGACGTGGTTTATCTACTACCTAAAACCACACATTTAGTTCCAGGTGGTTGCATTGAGAATTTTGACAAATAGCGCTTTTACATGAGAGGCACGCAACTTAAAACGTCTAGAAACGAATTTTCTATTGAATTTATATAAAATTATAACATTTTATATGTTGATCGCCAATAACTTTTTAATTTGTAAACCCAACTTAGCTCTGGTAGTCTTCCTTTAAACTTCGTTATATATACACTACAGCTGCGATTTTTTTCACACTGGGGACACTTACTGTAACAAAAATTTACAATCAAATATTTCAGAAACGGATCCCTAAATCACAAATTAGTGTGCACAAGCTCATAATATTACATACATACTATCACGTCTTTATCCCTAATGGGACAGACAGAGCATTTTGGGTCTTGCGGTTCTATGCAGAGCCCAGGGCCGTAAGACCCAAAAGCCACTTTTAGCGTCATGGTGGGCGAGAAGATGGAAAAGCAATCAATACAGTGATGGGTTGCTAGCCGCATCGCCTGTTAACATGATTTGCATTTTTGCCCATTCCCTCGATCGGCTTTTACGATCTGCGTGGGAAGAGAAGCAGCTGGTACATTCTAAGTTTTTTTATTTCTCCCAGACCAGCATGGGAGCATAATATTAGTGAAAAACTATTCAAAGAAACCCCCCACGAGCTAACTTACACAAAAAATATTTCAAGATTTAATTGACCGAGCGAGCGAAGCGAGCGAAGCGTCTCAGTTTCGAGATTAGCCAAAAATTCTTTTGTCCGTCTGTCTGTCTGTCTGTCTGTCTGTCTGTCTGTCTGTCTGTCTGTTCTCGCCTACAGGTCGCATTTCTTAACCGATTCTCATGAAATTTTGTAAGCAGATTCAGCAACTAAATAGAATTTTTTTGTCGAGCCAGTTTTTCGAAATTTTTCAAAATGGCGAAAATATGGGGGTTTAAAATTTTGAAACTGTCATACATCCGCCATTTCTAAATATTTTCAAAAATGTCATTAGACTTTTTTGTTGCCATTATAAAAACGCAATTTTTTTACTTGAACAACTTTTTTGTCCGGACAACGTTTTTATACGTTATACTTAAACAGGTTTAGGGTGACTCGCGAAGTCTAGCTGACTGAGCCGTGACGGATATACAATACAAATCTTCTTACAAAATATACTGAAACTATTTATGGGTGATTTCAGTCCGGGTTACTGAACAACTTTTTAAAAAATGCATGTCTCCCGTGGGAATCAAACCCGCGACTTCCGAGTTACAAGGCCAATGTCTTGACCACTATTTTTAAGAAAAGAAGAAAATTGACAAATATTTGTTGCGTACATTCAATACCATATAGTTCACAAAAACACAATAAGTAGATGCCAAACAAAAATTTTAAATTCTTAGAACTCGCTATGATTTTTTTTTCATAAGATTGACTAGATTTTGTCTAGAATCGTATGACTTTTTGTTGGCTTGCGTTTAATTTGTTTAGTCGGTTAATTGTGTTCAATTGTCGTGTATTGGATTGCTTGCTTGCTTTGCTTGGTAGTAGAAGATATAATCGCGAGGTCTAAGTTCGTGGCGAACTACTAGTTTTATCTCTTTTTGTCCATAATGAATATACATACCAGTACCAAATCACAGCATTTTAGTACTTAAAGTCACTAAAAACCGCAGACGGACACACAGACGCATGGCGAAACTATAAGGATTCCTTGTTTACTACGGAACCCTTATAGTACCGTATCCATATAGTACCCGGAAAAGTTATAGGCAGTTAGGTAAGCTGTATAAATATTAAGAACTACACTTTGTAGAAAATGTTTATTTAAAAATATCGCATCAATAAAAATAACTTGTCATAGCAACCAAAAGAAATTTATAGGCAATATTTAGTTCTGATAAACAAACTGAAATCTCTCTAGGTCAAATAAAAGTTGAACGAAATTGAAATGAACTGTAATGTCGAAGAGGAGTCAATTTATGATTCTTCATTACTATCAGTACTATAACTTTATTTTACAAGCTTTTTTAACTTGCAAATGTTTTGTTCGAGTTAAATGAGCTATACGATTTATTTGCAACTATCCCATATTTTGCTCTTTTACGATGACGTTGCTAACGCTACATTTAGTGACGCACACTAAAGCGCATGTGCACACACTTTACAACTACAACCCAGCACTCGTATCTATATTTATTATTATTTTTGTTGCAATAAAAGATAACTAATTATCCACTCAATCTCTTCCTGTGCCGTAATAAGAGGCGACTAAAGGTTTTAAGCGCAAACATGCAATACGATACGATTCGATGCGATACGACAGGATACGATGCGATGCGATACGATACGATGCTATATGATAAATATATAGGGACAAATTACACTGATTGAGTAAAATAAAGCCTATGGCTTTAAGTCCGCCTATTACATTTGTAATAAAGTTAAATAAATAAATAAAAATAAAAAATTGAGCTAGCCCCCAATTAAGTTCGAGACTTGTGTTATGGGATACTAACTCAACGATACTATATTTAATAACAAATACCTTGATAGATAAACATCCAAGACCCAGGACCATTTAAAAAAGGCCATTTTCCAACTTGCCCTGACCGGGAATCGAATGATACGATACGATACAAAACAATACAAACAAAACAAAAAACTTTATTGCACCAAGTGACATTTATAATTTCGAAATATAAAGTGAAAACAGCATATTAAGCAGAAGAACAAGAGGCGGCCTTATCGCCGAAACAATCTCTTTACAAGCAAAAACAGAGAGGGTGTGAAATATATAATGTAAGAAAACATAGTCTTGGGTGTTTATCTATATATGTATTTGTTATAAAATATATTATCGTTGAGTTAGTATCCCATAACACAAGTCTCGAACTTACTTTGGGGCTAGCTCAATCAGTGTAATTTGTCCCTATATATTTATTTATTTATTTATAGTAGGTAGCGCAGTTCCATTTTAATAATAATAACTAGCTGGTGCCCGCGACTTCGTCTGCGCAGTATCTTTATAAATTGTAGCCTATGGGTTACATATTCTGATGTTTAATCTATATTATTGTAAAGTTTCATTAAAATCTATTCAGTAGTTTTTACGTAAAAGAATAACAAACATCCATCCATCCATACTTACTTTCGCGTTTATAATATTAGTAGGAAGTAGGATAGGATACTAGGAGTGATATTCTTAAATATAAAAAAATACAATCAACTCAATATAATATTAAAGAGAAGTAATTCGTTGGGCTAACACGTACTGTGGCTTATACGAGATAGGATTTTACATGTTATACTTGGTCTGTAGTCGACTGTACCAATGAAACGTGAAGGTTAGCGAAGGTACAGTGAGGTAATAAATTATTGCGCAGTCATAGGGCATAGTGTAATATGATGTCTAATGAAGACATATATGTTGCATCAAAGTTGTCGTAATGATGTGCAATTTGCTGTAAATAGGAATCTATTCATATAATAAAACAGTAAAAATGTCTGTACATTGAATATATTTCCAAAAAAATATTTGGGTGATGGAGACATAGTAATAGAGTAAGAATAAAAAAAAGTCTGTTTGTCTGCTTCTGTTTGTCTGTCTGTTTGTACACGCTAATCTCCGGAAATACTGGACGGATTCAAATGATTTTTTTTGTTATATAGCTTTTAAGCTTGGGCAATACTGATTTTGGAAAATAGAACACCTGATGCAGAGCCATTATGGTCCAGCTAAACTGTAAGAAATATAAAAATGACGCCTTAGCAAAAGTTGTTCAGCCTGATGACCATTTTCCGGAGTCATAAGATGCACGCGAACGAAGTCGCCGGCTTTGGCTAATAGAAAATAAAGCAGTTTTATTTTCCAGCTGATTCTCTTCTTGCCCCTATTTCGCATTCCCTCAATCAGTTTTTATGATCTGTGCGAAAAAGAGAAAGTAGCTGGTACATTCTAAGTTTTTTTCTCTTAGACCATCATTCAATGTGGAAATGGATTAATTTAAATCAGAAAGGTAGAATAATTTGCACATAAAAAAATTATATACTTGCTACAAATTTAATCTGACAAATGGTGCCCATGCGTCATAGTGCCAAGAATGCTGGCCGCATTTCCTCGTTGGATTGCAATACTAATGCGTTGTGCGAAATAGTAGCCAGCCCTTTTGTCACCAATTCTGGAGATCTGTTTTGGAAAGACCTCTAACACCAGGACCCCATTAAGGCTATTTTTTTATTTTTATTTTTATTTTGGCTCGACGCTGTTGCGTATTTAGCCAGGCTCAAGTTAATAAAACGTGGGAACAATCAATGTGAAGTAAAAAAATATATATATACAATCAAAGGTTGGTATAGGTCCTTTGATTGCTTTACGGGAGCTTCTGGCGACAAATCTATACGAGTCCACTGGTTTTCATAGCCGATTGAGTGGCGGACGGCGCCTGCAGACGCCCACCGCAGTCCGCAAATTAATATCACTACAGCCGCACTATGACTGTTCACTTTAAACATTTTACATATTGTCCATGAGAATGATCATTTATAACACCAAACTAAACCAATTTCATATTATAAAGTCCACTAGAATCAATTTGCAAAACAATTTAAAGCAAACTCCAACTGAACCCCTTGACTTCTCGCCAAAAACCCCAAGGCTATTTTACTGTGTATGTTTTGATTAATATTTTTAAAACAAAATATACCACTGAAAAAAAAATATTTTTATTAAAACAGCAAGGAGATTGGTTAATTAATAATCAATGAAGCAGCAATTAACATTTCAAATATAATAGTGGAAGCGTGGTGGGGTCATCTCCCTATCTCTTTCGTCGCGCGAGACCTAATAGCAGTGACGTCAAGAGCGCTGTACGTGCATCCTTTTTGTTATTTGACAGTTTCCCTTTCCATCAGATTTTAAAAGCTTATAACTTACTTATTTTCGGGCAGAAAAAATATCATGTTTCCCGTTTCGGATTATGTTACTTATTATATAAATAATAAAAATAATCGATTAAAGTACCCCATGTACGTAATTCTATTAGCGAAGTCTACACGCCTAACAATTTTTTAAAATTTTCGATCAAAGAAACTTAAGTCACCGTTATTTATGTAGGTACTAATTGAAATATGTAAAAAAAACTTCGTATTCGCATCCGCATTCGCGAATGTGAACCTTTAATAATCCGCATTCGCGGATGTCGAAGTTGTTGTATCCGCAACAACCCTGGTCTGCTTTTGGATGGGTCACCACAAGTGGCAAATAATTTCTTGAGCCCCTCCGTGCTTCGGAAGGCACGTTAAGCCGTTGGTCCGACTGCCAACATTGTACGGCAGTCACAACACAACATAAAGCAAAGGTACATTGGTAAAACACAATCGACTCAAGTATTTTTGATAATTGTTAAGAATGTATAAGTGTGTTTATCTCTTTTATCTGTTAATTAGACGCCAACTTTCTTATGTCTTTTCTTTTCCTAAAAGTCGACACGGAGAGAATGCTTTAGCATTAAGTCCAACTATTGTAGCTTTTGGCTCAATAAAGCTTTTTAAATAAAAATAAAATTGTTAGGTACTTAAATTTTTATCTCAGTTTAAATCTAAAATAGCACCGCAGGAACACGATTTTGTTAGTTTAAAAAAAGTACAAATTGTTAAGTATTTTTTTGTGACCACACCATCGTATGTAATACTATTATTAATTCTGTGCCATTGTTTACCCTTTTCCCGTGGGATTAAAAATTAGCTTTATAGCAACAAGACTTGGGGTCTGTGCTTGGGGGTTAACAAACCAAATTAATTTTTATTACCATACGTTAGTGCTCAATCTTGCTTGACACGGATACGAAGTAACGTCGGTCTTGTGTAGGAGTAACCCCCTGAAATATGTCGTCACGCCAAATCCATTGGCACTTTCAAATGATTTCCCTTGTACGACTTTTACCGTAAACTATTGTTATCGCGCGGCCGTGGCGGTCAACTGATTGCGATAACTGTAACACGTTTCTAAATAGCCAAAACTAGGAAATGAATTACGACAAACTATGTAAACTTGAGATTACGTTTTTTTAAGTTTATTGAATTTTAGGTTAATTTAGGAAAAAGAGGGGTAGGAAAACCCAGAAGAAAATTTATCGACCAAATAAAAGAAAGAATAAAAGTGAAAACATTTATGGCGGTTAAAAACTTAGCGGAAGAAAGAGAGACATGAAAACTGCACTCCACCGACACGAGTCCAGCTGTTAAATATAAGAAGAAGAAGAAGAAGGTTAATTTGTTAAGTTTTAATCCATTTTTTAAAAATAAATTCGTACAATAAACACGATTTTAGGTTCATTTTTTTAATTTATATAATTAATATATTAACAATAATAATTGAAAGGAAACGGAGATATCATTAAAAACTTTGTCTTGAACCCTTCAAACTGTTTTATGAACAACTGTTTACAGTTTAAAGTGAGAACATGAAGCTTTTCTTCGCACATTTCCTAAAAGTGGCCGTTTTTCGCAGATTTCCGAACAGAGAACAATTTTTAGAGCAAGCATTTTTTCTGTTCATGATATTAAACTACTCTCCATAAAAACAACTATCGAAACACGAAAGAAAATTTCGGCTCAGCCAAATGGATTTTGCATGAAGGGACAATTTTTTTTACCGATTTTCAAAGTATTTTTTTTATAAAAATTAATTTAAAATCATGGACCGAACTTGCTCCAAAAATGTTGCAGATGTTTTAGACATGTAAAGTGGGAATAAATTTATTATTCGACTATACTTGTGGTGTTGGTTGTCACGACTCAGGAAGCTGTTACTGAAATGTTTGGTTTTATAGTATAATTTTTTGGTAAAGTGTACCCGTAAGCTAAGTAGGGTTTACAAATTTAAAAAGTTATTACGTATGTTATATTTACTTTAACCAATTAATAAAATGTTCTCGAAAAATAAAAATTTCATACGAATTTGTTTTTAAGGCGTTTCTAGTCGTTTAACCATGAAGCGTGAACGCAAAGTCTTAACACTGTACAAATGTAATATCACTAATTGAAAAATATATATATAAGTAAAAAATATTTGTTTGGAGATATATTTCTTGAACAAATATAAATAAATAAATTTATAGGGACAAATTACACTGATTGAGCTAGTCGCAAAATAAGTTCGAGACTTATATTATGGGATACTAACCCAACGATACTATATTTTATATCAAATACATATTATAGAGATAACATCCAAGACCCAGGACAATTTGAAAAAGGCCATTTTTCAACTTGCTCTAACCGGGGATCGAACCCGGGATCTCTGGGTGGCGGACTAGCATGGTGACCACTACGCCACGGAGGTCTACCATTTGGGTTGCGGAGGTAAGACTGACCGACTGACCGGGCTCTGAAGCGTACCCTCTGAGGATGCAAAAGAGGATAAAAAATACTTGTTTATCATCCTCGAATGATTGATGATGAACGAGCTTTTTTCTTTTTTTCCAAATTTATTTCCAAAAAAATATTTGGGGCGATGGAGACATAGTAACAGAGTAAAATTTAAAAAAAAAAACTGTCTGTTTGTACACGCTACATCTCCGGAAATACTGGGCGTATTCGAATTAAACTTTTTTCGATATACAGCTGTTAAAGCCTCGGCAACATAAAATATTATAATTGATTTTGGAAAATGGAACTGATGCAGAACCGTCATGGTCCAGCTGAACTATAAGAAATATAAAAATGACGCCTTAGCAGAAGTTGTTCAGCCTGATGAGCATTTTCCAGAGTCATAAAGTCCATGCGAATGAAGTCGCGGGCTTCAGCTAGTTTATATTAAATGTCTTTTAAATAGAAGACAACGTATGTGCAACAACCTATATTTAAATAAAATTAAATCATTTTTTACTTGCCTCAGTGAATAAGAGATTATTTTGCATATTTACAGTATTCATTAAGTGATGACATAGTGTAAATAAATAAAGTCAGTAACAGCCAGTTAAGCAATTTTATTTATATTGCGCAACTGGTGACGGTCGCAAACTTGAACTTGGAACAGGTTTCTTTAACGCAACTATGCGTTTGCTAACAGAATAATTATTTATTTATATTAAAAAATATATGTGTATTTATTTGTATTAAAAACTCGTTTGGATTGTTTATTACCTAAGCACTGAATCCAAAAAATCTAGGAAAATAAATATCTAAGATTTTAATAAAAAATATTAAACGCAATTAGGAAGTGAACGGATGGAAGAGAAATCTGTCCATCCGTTCGAGAGCTACAATACAACAGATAGACAGACAATGGCGTCAAACTTTTTTATCAGGGGTAGCTGTATTATCGGAAAAATGGATCCAAACAGAGGCATAGCAACGTACACGAACTCGCAAACCTATCAACATTTGAACAAAGAAACAACCAAACCCAAGACCTGCAGATACCGTACGAGCATAGGAAACCAGTCCTCTCGTGGATGTCGCAGAAGGCGACTTAGGAGATACAAGCTAAACATACAAAGAAAGCTTATAAACATCAATGAGACCTCTCTAACCCGTCTGGCCAGCGAGAAGAGTGTAGGCTAAAGTCCTCTAGCTGCTCTGGCCAAGTATGGCTCTGGTAGTACAGAGAGGGTCGTGCTCCTGCAGTGGAGACAAAAAGACCTGATGGTGATGATAGCAAACCAATACCCCACAGAGGTCTTCTAAATCTGATTCTAAATTCCGACAAACCCGATGTCTACACGGGCAATAATGATCCAGCAGTACTAAATCAACCGCAAAATAAAAACATTTTTTGGCAAATCCCAAAAATATATCGCAAAAACTATTTTCCTGCTAAATTCGCAACTTTTTCAACTCGTCACCCAACCTTCGGTACGGGTCGTTAGTTAACGAACTAATCGTTTATTTGTCTCCATGCTTTTTGCTCCAAAACTAGGTACCTACTTCCTGGCATTTGTTTTAGTCACTTTCGTAGCATTTTTTGGGTCTAAAGAGCACGTGATTTGATGATCTTTATTGTGGGAAATCCCTGCACTACGCTGTGTCTACGTTTTTTAAATAAAAGATAAGGAAAACATAATACCTTTGCCCACGTCAGACATTTTTTTGTTTCATCATCAGGTCTTTTTGTCTCCACAGGAGCATGACCCTCTCTGTACTACTACTACTAGTACGTATTATGTTGTACTACTAGAGCCATACTTGGCCAGAGTAGCCAGAGGACTTTGGGCTGCTCTCCTCGCTGGCCAGACGGGCTGGAGAGGTCTCATTGATGTTTATAAGCGTGGTTTAGCTTGTATTTTTGTGTACCATAAGCTAATTCAAAATAACGATCGTGGATATTGACAAAAAGCCGCTACCTTAAAGTGAACTAGGTAGGACATTTATTTGCCGTACGCCCGACGAACTCTAGACTAAATTAGTTACAGATATATTCCTCAAAACAAAAAGCAGAAGCTCATTATGCCTTAATAGAGATGGAGAGATGAGCTTGACTCCTAATGCTGGGATTGGGCCTCGAAGCAAGACCTTTGCCTTGCATTTGGACAGTATAGACTGAAAATATAAATTTATTTACCAGGCAAATTAAAAGGATCCCGACTTTCAATAGTTTCATATCTAAACACCATCTAGTGATGAGCAGAGGAACTAAATAACAGAACTAATATCCGTAGCGTCATCAATTATTTGCCAGACAAATTACAAAAACCCCAACTTTAAAACGTTAATCCCCTATAACTTTTAAACGGCCGAACCTATTGTAATAACCACCGCAAAGGAACTTGCTTTTACGTAAAGAAACGCATCGAAATTGCTCCATCCGTTCGAGCACTACGATGCCACAGACAGATAGACAGACATTAGCATCAAAGTTATAACACCCCTCTTTTTTTGTCGGGGGTTAAAAACAGAATAAGCTACTAATATGTCCAGGACTAGGATAACCTTACTAAGAAACAATCAATCTTAATAGGATATGGGATCACTTAACCCCTCAAGCCTCGAATGGCATCTTATGATGCTATTCCATTGTTTTACTATTGTCTGGTATAGGCGGATTTTGATGGATTAATAATTAAATTTTTAACAAAAAAAAAACCGTCTTTAATTTTTTTCAAGAGTTTCTTCCATATCTCCAAAGTTCTTCACTGTGTCTTTATCAAATTAATATGGGACCAACTCGGGAGTAAGGGCTTTCAAATAAAAAAAGAATCATCAAAATCGGTCCACGGTTGCCAAAGATATCGCGTCACATACATACAAAAAAAACATACAATCGAATTGCTAACCTCCTCCTTTTTTGAATTCGGTTAAAAAAGAAATTTGAATTTATAGTTGTTCATTGCTTGTTCCAGCTATGGAGCTCGTCGGACCCAAAGGCCGAGTGTTCGTCAGCCTGCTCTTCAACACCATGTTCATCATCGGCGGCGTCAGTGTCACGCTGCTCTCCTGGTACCTCGAGAACTGGCGTTACCTCGTCTTCATTATCTACACCCCTTCTGTCTTCGTCTTCGTCTACATCTGGGTGCTCACCGAATCCTTCCGATGGTACTTCAGCAAAGGTCGCTACGAAGAAGGCCTCAATGTCCTCAGAAAATCAGAAAAAATCAACAACGTCTCTGTTCCTCCAGAGCATTACGAGCAAGTCGAAAAACACGCAACTCAACAAAGAGATGCACGAAAATTCGAGACTTTAGAATCAAATCAGTCATCGTTCAAGCAAATGTTCACATCGTTGATGATTTGGAAGAGACTGTTCATCTGTTCTTTCTTGTGGATATCTTCTACTTTAGTGTACTATGGGCTGTCGATAAATGCTATAGAGTTGTCTGGAAACAGCTATTTGAACTATATAGTAGTGCTTATAATAGAAGCCCCGGCGAATGTGTGCAAGTTGATATTTTTGGACAGATTCGGAAGGAAGAAAGTGATTGCGACGGCGTTCTTTTTGACTGCGCTGATTCTTATTAATTACGGATTCGTGCCAGGTAAGATTTTACCACATTTTACAAACTTTTGAGTAACTTGCAACATTTGTATGCACATGTAGGTTAGTACAAATATGGTAAATAATAGAAAACTGTGGAGGGAGTTGCATACAACGTCGACCCCAAATAGGGATAAGGCGAGGAAGATGATGATTCGTATGCACGTATACTTTGCAACTTCATGGTCTGGTCTGATCATACATACATACATACTATCACGTCTTTATCCCTAATGGGGCAGACAGAGCATTTTGGGTCTTGCGGTTCTATGCAGAGCCCAGGGCCGCAAGATCCAAAAGCCACTTTTAGCGTCATGGTGGGCGAGAAGATGGAAAAGCAATCAATACAATGATAGGTTGCTAGCCGCATCGCCTGTTAACATGATTTGCATTTTTGCCCATTCCCTCGATCGGCTTTTACGATCTGGTCTGATCATATACCAAGAAATTATGTGATAGAGCTAGAAGTGCCGTAGGGTGGCATATTAGCCCCGTTATTTTGGGTTTATTTGATTTTTTTTACAAATAATAATTTTATTTTTAATAATTTTATTCGTTGATATAAATATCCTTTATATGTGTATAGATCCGTTTACTCATCAAGTAAAATAACTGGTCAAGTGTGAGTCGGACTCGCACCAGAAGGGTTCCGTAACATTTTAATCACGTTTGTTGTATGGGAGCCCCACTTAAACATTTATTTTATTCTATTTTTAGTATTTGCTATTATAGCAGCAACAGAAATACATCATCTGTGAAAATTTTAACTGTTTAGTTATCACGGTTCATGAGATACAGCCTGGTGAAAGACAGACAGACGGACGGATGGTCTCTAAAATATATTTGCTAAAGCAATTTAAATTTTAGTTACAGCCATAGCCACAGATCTGTTTTCTTGTCTGAGAACTACCGAAGTAATGCTCTGAAATTACGCGCCTCTACCCACAGACATAGATAGACGACTTAAATGCACCTACTTCGCGTGTAAGTTCTCAGACAAAGCGTCGAGGTTGGCCGCCGCTACTGACAGTCCGCGCGCGTCTGTGATTGCAGCCGGACGGCAGCGAAAAATAAAAAAATGCCTCGTAGCGTGATAATAAACTGCAACAGCCCAAAAATTGCAAGCGCCCAAAGTCAAGGACATATTTCCTGTCACAGCTAAGTTATTTAAAAAGAAAAATATGCGTAAATTCATTTTAAAACAATTTTTTAAGCATTCCGAGCGGTGATTCCAAGATTATACCTAAATAAGTATAGATTAAGGTTTAAAAACTACATTCACATTACATTGCCGCGTTTGCTTTGAGCGTTTGATCCGACGTTGTGTGTTAAGAAGCAATGTATATCGAAACAAGCGATACTGTCGCGCATCGCTACGACGTCGTGGTACCGGCAATTTCTCATTCGTCAGTAAAATTTAGCGACTAGTGTTGTTCGTTCTACAACATATACCAATAATCGATTTTAATCGATATCGGACTGACGAATGATATAAACTATTATTAAAGAGCCAATTTAATAGATTATAAACAAGCTAATTTCCTAATTTACACTTTAGAAAACGAGGGTAATATTTTCAGAGTTCATGTATATAATATGGTCGCTCTTTGAACTACTGGTCACACGTTGGTGAACAAAACCGCGCGTGCGTCACTGCTCATTGCTCGTTAGTGAGTCGTCCATACTGCATTTCCCCCATTGAAGCGGTATGTGAGACAAGCCTGACATGGCTAAGAACGACCGCAAGGGAAGTTGCTTCAACATTTAAAAAACGCATTGAAATCGGTAAAAACGTGTTTTTTTATAGATAATTAAATTAGAGATTAGAAAATTAGAGAATTCGACTCGCACTTGGCCGGTTATTTAAGAATAATAATAGTTTTATTTTTAAAGTTCAATTAAAATATTTACATTATTTGTAATTTTTAGTTTTAATTTAAATTTTAATAAGTTGGTATAGTTTAAATTTTAGTTAAATTGAAATAATTTGAGTACAAATATTTATTCTTTATTATCAAACAATTTCCCGTTTAGAATCATTTGTTTATCCAATTTCATATCATTCGTCAATCAGAAAATCGATTGTGATTTTTATCACAAATCGATTAACTTAAATGTTAATCGATCGTATGGTTAGCGAGCGCGGAGTGAGCGAGCGAGACCGCAGATATAAAATCGATGAGTATGAGCGAGACGATCATGGCGGCGGCGTGCGTCTTCAATAAATCGTTTAAATCGTAGTGAGCGGTTTCTTTGAATCGGTTTGAATTTCCCATCACTAAAATTGCGTCTGACGTCACAGTAGGCATTAAAAAAGTTGGCACGCTTGGTTTCCATACAAATCTTGATACATGCGTTATCTATTACATCTATATCTGTGCCTCTACCTATTTACATTGAAACAGTTTTTAAAGTCATAGGTCAAGATTAAGAAATATACCATATAATTAATATAAATATTACATACAGAACGGAATCTTCTAAGGTTAAGGCACAATGCGCCTGCAGCCGCACAAAGCGAGAACGGAGGAGAGGTGCGGGGACGGGGAATTTCCGAGACATGACGAATGGAAAAATATTTTTGCTTCATCGGTTAGATTATTAAAAAATATTGAACATGTATTTTCTCTGAGAAACCAAAAATGACAAAGATACAGCGCATATAAATTTGGCGTGACGTCACACTTATGCACGACGTCACCAGCCCCCACTCCGGAACTTTGACGCTCCGTATTTTTGTGAATTTTTACTTTTTTGGTAAACTGAAAAATACGGGTCCATTATTTTTGGATAATCTAAAAGACGGACTAATTACAATCATACTTTTCGGACCCTGTCGTCACCCCTAATACCATATCAGCTCATCCGGCAATACAAGAAATGTTAGGTATTATTAGATACGTTTAACTATGTGACTCCTTGTTGTTAAAACGAAGCCTTTTAGGATATATTATGAAGATATCAAGTGAAATCGTTAACATTTCATAGAACTACTAAATAAATCATACTTTACTAGCACCAAATCCCGGATTTTGCATGTATCTACCAATTTTAGGTAGCCGTGTAAATCCTTCACATAAAAATTGAGTCATTACCTAGTTACGAGTATGTTTCTATCCAAAAATTGTGCAGTAAAATCAAAAACTGTCTGTGAAGACAGTTTGTAATTTTAGATTTTTAGTTTTTTATTTTTAGTTTAATTAAAAACAGTTTTTAATTTTACGATACGTGTGATCATTATTTATTATGTCCTTAAGTTTGACACGTGATTTACTAATCAGTCTATATAATTAATTTTTTGCAAGAAGAACAGTGTAATGATAATGACGCGAAATAATGGTTTTAACGTCTATACAGCATTAATTGTGTATGAGTTGCTCATAAAAAACACTTTGTCACCTTTTCATTAAGAACATAAAAGAATCATAAAAAAGCTAAAAATACCCATATTCTTTGTTACAATACAAACGTATGACCCGAAGTACATACACTTTACCTGCAAAGTCATACTTTTTATTCTAATCATGTGTGCCTTGATCTTTAGGGTTCCGTACCCAAAGGGCAAAAACGAGACGGGACCCTATTACTAAGATTTCATTGTCCGTCTGTCTATCTGTATGTCTGTTACCAGGCTGTATCTCTTAAGCCGTGATAGCTAGACTGTTGAAATTTTTACAGATGTTTCTGTTGCCGCTATAACAACAAATACTAAAAACAAAACAAAATAAATATTAAAGTGGGGCGCCCATACAACAAATGAGATTTTTAAAGATAATGATGAAAGATACCTTCGTGCGCAAGTCCGACTCGCACTTGGCCGGTTTTTTCCTTCTTAATGGATGTTTCGACATTTTAACCTCTAAATTTCTTGGTATTTGAATATTAATGAATAATGATCAATATTTGAAGATCTACTTCGAAGAAGCACGAAATGACGTTAATGGCTGGTCGGTTGAAAAATTGTTTCGCACATGTAAATTACCTACTTTTGAGTTGTTTTTTGGGGAGAAAAATACTTTATTTGGTGCAAAACTATAGTTACATTATCTATAATAATGAGAATTCTCCCATGCTGGTCTGGGAGAAAAAAAAAAAAAACTTAGTTTGTACCAGCTGCTTCTCTTCCCACGCAGATCGTAAAAGCCGATCGAGGGAATGGGCAAAAATGCAAATCATGTTAACAGGCGATGCGGCTAGCAACCCATCACTGTATTGATTGCTTTTCCCTCTTCTCGCCCACCATGACGCTAAAAGTGGCTTTTGGGTCTTGCGGCCCTGGGCTCTGCATAGAACCGCAAGACCCAAAATGCTCTGTCTGCCCCATTAGGGATAGAGACGTGATAGTATGTGTAATAATAAGAACTATTTTTACACCAAAATGGAACATACATCATGCCGCTGGTGTTCCGTGGTACCACAAGATAAGAGACATCACTACCAGATATCCATTGACAATGATCAAGTCGAAAACATGTGATGTATACTATACTACTTCCGATAATAATTCCTTGTTAATAAAATTTTAATTAAAAAATGAAAATACACGTCACTCACATACATATAATTAAAAATAATAATATATTATACTTAGATTTATATCTTTTGATATAAGTATTACATACAGAATAGAAGTTTTCTGTCCCCGCTTAAACTTTATTTTTTTACAAGTTACAAGCTTTTATTTAACTTGCAATGTATCTTGTATGTATGTATGAATGTTTGTTTAGGTCAAATCTTGCAACTCAATTTTTAACCAGTTATCCTCAACCGATTTAGCTAAATGTTTGCATACTTGAGTAAGTCGGATGATAATCTTATGAAGTCAATGAGTTGTTTTGATGATGGAGCCGGAAGAAATTCGACGAAACTCAGTTATAAAACAACATAACTTCATTGAATAGGAATTGTTTGATTTGTCTTGAGCACTTTATGGTAGACGATACCAAAGATCTGATCACGGAGACGGAAGGTGGTCGATGGAACTCAGCAATAAAACGACGCGAGTCCGTCGAGGGCTTATTTCATTTCTCTTAATAAGTGCTTTTGCTTCACAATCAAAGCTTGTACAAAAAAAATATTAAGAAAACCTATTTTTTTTTCAGCTGGCACATGGTCACTAGTGATGTACCTAGGGGGCAAGTTCTTCATCACCCTAGCCTACAACTCCCTCTACGTTTTCGCTGCTGAAGTATTCCCGACCAACTACAGGACTACCCTCCTTGCCATGTGCTCCACCATTGGCAGAATAGGGTCTACTGTCGCGCCGCAAACTCCTTTACTGGTACGTTCAGTTTCATTGAACAGTAGGTATTTCTTCCAAGCATCATTTCAGCCGCAAAATGTCCTCTGCTGGACGTTTGGCGATTCTCACATTGCCCCGCACTACGCAGCGTAACGCGTGAATGCGTTTTCTAACGTTGCTTGCAGCTGTATCTCCGTTTGTATAGAAAACACGCACAGTCCGAGACACTGACACCGCGTCCCTACGCGTCGTTTTTTTATGACGGCCCCGCATTACGCAGCGGGCCGCGGTGCAGTGTGTTAATCGCCTTAAGGGCGTTGCTGTTAAGGACGATATGGATAAAAAGAATGTGACAGGTGCCTTGACAAAGGATAGAGGAAGATGGAAAAGTCTCACATGCTGTCCCGACCCCACGTCAAGTGGGATAAGGTAAGGAGAAAGAATAACGTTCTCTGCGGGAACAGGCCTCTCCCAAGGATTTCCAAAGCAATCAATTTAGAGCGACTTGGATCCAGCGGCCTTGATCAGGTCTTCAGACCACCTTGTGGGTGGTCCTAAGTGTCCACCTGTTTCTTCCAAGCGAAATGTTCTTTTCAAACGACTTAATAAAAAGAATGCCATGCTGGTCTAGCAGAAATAAAAAAACTTAGAATGTACCAGCTGCTTTTCTTCCCACGCAGATCGTAAAAGCCGATCGAGGGAATGGGCAAAAATTCAAATCATGTTAACATGCGGCGATGCGGCTAGCAACCCATCACTGTATTGATTGCTTTTCCATCTTCTCGCCTTTCAGGCTTTTGGGTCTTGCGGCCCTGGGCTCTGCATAGAACCGCAAGACCCAAAATGCTCTGTCTGCCCCATTAGGGATAAAGACGTGATAGTACGTATGTATGTAATAAAAAGAAGACGTTCTCAATTCGTCACGATCTCTCTTTTTATTCATTGGTTACTCCAAGACGCGTTAACCGATTTGGAAAATATATTTTTGTTTTAAAAGGTATACTTTGAAGGTGATCTCATAGTCATCAAACAAGTATCTGATAATGGGATCTCGGAGAAATCGTGGGAAATCTTTGAATTTTATAGGCACACAATAGCAATATTGTGACTAGATCATTTGCTTTTAGAAGGCACAATTTCATGATGCATCAATATTGGTTTGAGAATGAAGTCGGTTTTAGTTTTGAAAAATTATTCTTCATTTTGCTCGGTCTTCGACATTATTACAGTTTTTGTTGTTTTGCTTTAAAGCCCTATTTTTTTATTATTTTACCTAATTCATTTGGTGTTTATTTTTCAGGCGCGATTCTACGAATACTTACCAACGATGCTATTCGGCATCATGGCAGGTCTGTCGGCATTCCTGGTACTCCTGCTGCCAGAAACCAATAACATGAAGCTCCCTGACTCCCTGAGGGAAGCTCAGGAGCAAGACAGGAGACCGAACTCTGTACAAAGCGAAGAAGTGACCAGTTGTAAGACCTCGCTATAACGTAGGTTAGTAGATTAGTGAAAAAGTGTTGTGATGATTAAATAGGTATTATATATAATTAAGGTCATTTTAGGATATTCTCATTAAAAAATCTCACTGATTGTGTGACAGTATGTTACAGAAAGGAGAAATTGAAATTGCTTCTAGCGCCATCTGTAGAACGAATGAATTTACATTGGTGATTGTTGATATTTTTAATTTTACTACTAAATAGATGGCAGCACCATAGGTACACAAAATGCCCAAAATATTACAATGTATTGAAAATTGCAATAATTAACTAATAAGATGATGTGTTGGAGGAGGTCAGAGGACTCGGGGGGTCAACAAATTCCACAATAAACAAATTGAGAGAAGCTAAAAGTTTTTATCTCCTTCAACGACTCATTTAATAGAATGTCAATTTGTATGAAATAAATCAATAAATTTAAGAATTAGTTTCTTGTTGGAATTTGTTTTAGCTTCAAGAAATTGTCGTTGTGGAATTGTTGTGAAAAAGAGGAATCGCTATTTTAAAAAAATAAAAGAATCAATTTTTTAACAACCTTCTCAAAGGAACATATATTAAATAAATAAATAAATATATAGGGACAAATTACACTGATTGAGCTAGCCCTAAAGTAAGTTCGAGACTTGTGATATGGGATACTAACTCAACGATACTATATTTTATAACAAATACATATATAGATAAACATCCAAGACCCAGGACAATATGAAAAAGGCCATTTTCCAACTTGTCCTGGCTGGGGATCGAACCCAGGACCTCCGGATTGGCGGTCTAGCGTGTTGACCATTACGCCACGGAGGTCGTAATGGTCAACACGCTAGATATCGAAATATGACAAATATTTTTATCCTGCCGTAGTATAAAGTTTGTAAAGTTAGTTTCAGCCTGATCCGAATTTATATGGCAAGAAAAAAATATATTTTATATCTCGTTAGAGGTACAAGTATTATGTTCCTTGAGGAAAGTTGTTCATATCATCGACTGACCTTTAAATTAGTTTCAGTACATCTGTTTTCCTAGACAACAAATTTCAAAAGAACGAGACTGAAACCCCCATTTCAAATTTAGTAACGTCTAGATGTCAAATAGTGATGAATTTAATTTCAACATAAAACCTAAACTAGTAAACAAAAACTGAGTGTTGTGAAACACTCGGTTGGAACGAAGTTGTAAAAATTTTTTTAGGAGCTTCTCCCCTAAAAGAACCCCCAAAAAATTCCAGCTCCTAAAAAAGTTCGTGACGGAAAAAAGTGATGGAAAATCTTACACTTTCTTATCCGCCAAGTACGCACCGTTCGAAAAGGAACTTCGTTCCAAAGATTATCAGGATTAGTAAGATCAGTTTTATACTACTTGTCATCATCATCATCAGGTCTTTTTAGTCTCCAGTGCAGGAGCACGACCCTCTCTGTACTACCAGATCCATGGTCGGCCAGAGTAACAGATTACTTGTGTGACCGTGAAAATTCAATTCGCAATTCTACTAGAGAATGTCTTCTTAGCCTTGTAGAAACACGAATTTTGTGTTTAAAGCAAACCATTAATAGTTATAATACCTAACTTACCTAAGTAAACGAAAGGACGTACGTTTAAAAATACGTTTGTAGATATACCCGGATTTTGAATCTTATGTTTAGGATATGTCTAAGTGTAAGGTTATACAATCATTTTACAATTAAAATTGTATAAATTGTATATGAATCCCTCTAAATGCAATGGGTGCTAAGAGCAACGCAAAATCGCAACGCAGTCTCTTACAGCGTAAAAAGTTATAAGATCGCTATCCCCATGAAAACCCGAGCCGGATTCTTCGGAATTCCTCTGAGTATGGCCAGGACTCGCAACAATATTTATTTATAATAATAATTTAAAACTTAATTTACAACCAGAATACGGTCGCGACCAGATAATCCCATGCGGGCGGGGATCGTGGAGAGGGGAACCCGAATGCCTAAATCGGCCGCGCGCTGAGCGGAGTCTATGCTCTTAGTTGCTCGAGTATTGCCCAGTAATTTTATTTTTAACTAAGTAATTTAGTTTTTAATGTGCATCTTTAAACTTTTTACGGTGGAAAATACTAGTTGCGAGTTTTTTGATACTTTTGTTTTTGGAGGGACCACATTTATTTTTTTAGATACGTGATCACAGTTACAATCATAGATCTACCATACAAATTCTATGTCTATGGTTACAATAGTTTGTAAGTAATAAATTAATAATACATGGTGGAAATCTTAAACTTTGCCATATTCTCAGCCGTACCGATACTGATCATACTGAACAACTTTCCCAAAGAGCAGAGGTCAAATTATGAAAAAAAAAATAGTTCCGAATTACAAAATTGCTAATCAGCTGATCGATTTTATATAGGAAGTCCATTTTTTATTTATTTTTCGACATATGGAATTTAGGTTGTGTATGATCTACTATGTTCAGTATGATCGGTATAGGTAGTATAGGTACTTCTGAGAATATGGTAAGATTACAGATTTACTCGTATAAGATTATGATTTTTATTTGTTCCTTATTTTATTGTACTAACTAAACTGAGTTTTAGATTTGCTAGAAGTACCACA
The DNA here is from genome assembly GCA_963555685.1 of Acrobasis consociella. Taxonomy (NCBI): domain Eukaryota; kingdom Metazoa; phylum Arthropoda; class Insecta; order Lepidoptera; family Pyralidae; genus Acrobasis; species Acrobasis consociella. The sequence continues at coordinate 18,718,513 of OY743108.1, forward strand.
GAATAAGTCAGGCAATAGTGAGTAAATAAGTGACAAAATTAAGGAACTTCGGCTGGCGATTATTCCGAAACCAGAAATCCTACTATCCTACTAATATTATAAATGCGAAAGTGATTTTGTTTACTTGTTTGTTTGTTACCTCTTTACGCTTAAACTACTGAACCGATTTGGATGAAATTTGGTATGGATATAGTTTGAGACCCGGGAAAGGACATATGGTACTCTTTATCCCGAAATTCTCACGAAAAAGAAGCCCACGGACACATCTAGTATTATAAATTCGAAAGTGAGTTTGTACCTATATTTGTTTTTTTGTTACCACTTCACGCTTCAACCACCTGAACCTATTCAGATGAAATTTGATATGGATATATTTTAATACTCAGGGAAGGACATAGGGTAGTTTTTATCACGAAATTACCACGGGGAGCGAAGCCCACGGGCACAGCTAGTTACAGATAAAGAATGTGAAATTTTTAAATAGAGCTAAGAACTTGGTTCCCATTTTCACATTAATGTTTTTGGTGGGATATCATTACTTTTTGCACAGCAATATCAGAAAGAAGAAATTTTTGCTCTCATAATTTTGATAGGCGCTTTACCAAATAAAATGGATTAAGTAATTGAAAGAATATTAATATCGATATTCACTGTTTTTTAAAGGTAAGTAGTTTTTTTTGGTCACAGAGAGTTTAGGCTTGTAGCTATATACAACGTGGAAGGGACATACCTGTAATAAATCTAACCACGGACTATACTAGATCACTAGATCATACAAAAAATTTGGCTTTTCCATAAAAAAGTGTTTAGCCGCACGGGCAATTTGTATGAGAATGTCAAATGTTTTATTTGTTTTTTTACTGTTATTTCAATTTCATTATACTATAGTGATATAAAGCCCATGGTTCGATTTATTACGGGTATGTCCTTTCCACTTTGTATAACAATAAAGTGTCGGGGAAGTCAAAAGTGTCTCTAGAAACAAATGCTCGAATTAGCACTACAGTTTTCCCAGATTTATTGTATCCTGCTAACAAAATATATTTTTTTACCCTGGTCTGTAAAAAAAATGCAATGAAAATATACTTAGACAAAATGAACTAATATTTTATGAGTATTTAATTGTTTTATTTATAATATGTAGTAATATTTAACACATATCACTCGAATATCAGTCTCGAACTTACTTTGGGGCTAGCTCAATCAGTGTAATTTGTCCCTATATATTTATTTATTATTTATTTATTTATATTTAAACCCTTATTCATAAACAATTGGTATTAAACCCTTTTTTAGTACAATAAAGTTATTACAAACAAACAAACAAACAAAAAAATACAAACTTTGTTAAACCTATTTAAGTTAAAATATGTTTTATTTGTTCTTTTAATGTCAAATATTCAAAAGAGGTAAAGGGACAAAACATGTTTTAACTAAGAATAGGTTAAACAAAGGTTTTTTTTTAATGAATATGAGGGTAAGTATTTTGCCATCTCTATGCTGTTTTTGTTTTATTTCCATATACTAAACATTATGAGGAAATCATTATGTACAATTAAAAATTACCTATGTTAAGAATTTTTTATTTCCATATACTAAACATTATGAGGAAATCATTATGTACAATTAAAAATTACCTATGTTAAGAATTTTTAACTATCTATTTTGTTGAATATTCTAAACTACTCAACATGCTTTGTGTAGTTTATTTCATATGTAGTATTGCACTTTCTGTAATTTAACATAGCAAGTTTTACCAACTATTTTCAATAAAAAAAACGTGTTATAAATTTTTAATTGTACAATAATCGGTTATTTAGTAAGAGTGATAAATGCATTATTTTAAAATAAGTAGGTAGGTACGATTAAATGAATCTATTTTTAGTTTATCTTTGTAAATGACTTACCTATACAATAAGGAAAAACCCTGTCCCATCCGTTAAGGAAGTGTTGGGTAGCTTGCGTAGGTTCTATATATAAGTTTCTCCCATCCCTGAAATCGGAAAAATTCTGCGGCTCCATACAAAATTAAATACCTACCGTTCCAAACTATAAAATACAATACAATACAAATTAACTTTATAGCACCATGATAAACATGAAAATCACAACAACAACAAGAAACAATATAAGTTTGGTAAATCCAAAAGAGCACGCCTCAAAGGGTCCATAATTTTTTTTTAAAATTCTTACGCATTTATAAAAATAAAGATATATATATTACTAAAACTACGAAGAACAGTCAAATTTTTTTTTATTTTTGTTTATTTAATAACAATTAAACCACATCGAATCAGACCCTGAAAAATGAAAGGGTTCTATTCCTGAGCATACTCAAGCGTAAGAGAAAAAAAAAGACTCGATTAGTAAAGTATTTCGGTCGTTATCGTGTTAACAAGAAAAGCCTCCGCACATACAGACACACGGACGTCCAAGACAGAACTTTTTTAAACTGTTTTTTAACTAGTTTAAATAACAAAAATGACATCAAAAATATCATGAGTGTTAAAAATGGTGTTTTTTTCTTAATATGTGTGTGTATATATTATCTTACAATGTATGATACATAAAGACATTTTAAGTTTGAAAAATCAGATGTTTTGCGCGAAGTGACAGTAGTACCCACCTCAACGCTTCGCTTATGAATGAGGCGTGCAATAGGCACAAAGGCGGACTTATCGCTAATATGCAATCTCTTCCAGCCAACCTTTGGGTGGAAGAAAAAAATAATTTGAAATTAGGTGGGCGCAGTAATTATTATACCTATAGTTAATTTACTTACAAACTATATGAAGCAGCAGATTTTTTTGAGATTTCAGGAATAGGAAATACCGATAAATGTATCCAACACAAGCTACCAAATTTTACTATAACGGATCGGACAGGGTTTTTTTTAACATATTGTATAGATAGGTATTTAAGTATTTATATACCGCATAAGTATATAATTCTTAAAAGAAAGCGTATTACGTATGCATCAGTACCGCAGTTTTATCGATTATGTGTCTCATTTTTGAGTTGAAGTAGTCGATTTGAGTTTGGGTAATGGGCGAAGCCCTTGACACTGTATCGTTTGTGATGTTGTAACTCAAGAATAATTGAGTGAGTTGAAAGAAATAAAAAGTATTTTACAAATTCAACAGCTGCCTTTTCTTTAAAAAAAAATGTTTTTTTTTTTTCAGATTTTTAAATTTTTTATTTCTTTCAGTGTACGTATCTATGGTGCATGGATGGTATAATTATATCAAGAAATGTTAATTGGTCAGAGCGTGAGCCTAGCCTTGTCAGTAAAGATTTGATCAAAAATTATTATTAAAATAAATAACATACATTTATTTCAGGTAACTTTGACCCATATACAATTTAAAATAATAATGATAATGTCAGTCGCTCGATAATTAATTACACATATGAGAAAAAAAATACAATTTAACATGTCATTAAAAATAAAAATTATTAAAACGGACGTGAGATGACATAACGAATTATTTAAAACACGGTTTTACTAACGTAGTGCAGCCGGAAAAGGTGTTCTAGTTTTGAACGATCATTCTCAGGGCGAGTGTAAAGAGGACCGGCGATCCTACGGTTTCGTTGTTCGGGTCGCGAAACCGAAAATATTAAAAAAAGCGGCGAAGTGGCAGTCGGACTCGCGCAAGAAGGGTTCCGTATCATTATCTTTAAAAATCAAGTTTTTTTATATGGGAGCCCCCCTTAAATATTTATGTTTTTTTAATTATTATTAAAATGAAAATCCAACTGAGTATTGTGAATATTTCAAGTGCCTACCGCAAAGTGCCTATCCGCCATTATTAATATCAAACAAAAAAGAGCAAAAATCGCGTTTCTTATATGGGAGCTCCCCTTAAATACTTATTTTATTTTGTTTTTAGTATCTTTTATTATAGCGGCAACAGAAATACATAATTTGTAAAAATTTCAACTGTCTAGCTATCGCGGTTCTTGAGATACAGTCTGGTGACAGACAGTCGGACAGACGTACAGACAGCGAAGTCTTAGTAATAGCACAGAGTAATAATATACTACGTGTAATAGGGTCCTGTTTTTACCCTTTGGGTTCGGAACCCTAAAAATGGTGAATATGTAATCCTTTTTACTCAGCAATAGCGCATTTCTCAGTTTCTAAGACTTCAATTCAAATTATTACTTCTTAATGTTCAGCAACTAAGTGGGCTTGATATGATAGCGTTACGTATTTAGGGTTTCGTAGTAAATAAGGAACCCTGTAATCTGTCTGTCTGTCCGTTCGCGAAGGTGATGTCATGATCTGGCGCTTTTTGACAAGACCTGGAAGTCCAAAATCCTACTATTCTATCCTATCCTACTATCCTACTTATATTATAAATGCGAAAGTGAGTTTGTATATTATTATTTGTTTGTTTGTTAGGGCGGACGTACCTAATGTCAGACTTTTGGTACAAATTATACCTTTAAAAAATTGTACTGCTTTAAGTATAGGCTGAAATCATTTGTTTATTTTTTTGGGTTAATAGGTTATGTATTTGAAAATTATAATTAACATCTGAATTGACCATAAATCCAATTTTTTTAAACAATGAAATATAGAAAAGTACTCTTCGGCTCTAATTACAGTCTCTCGGTTTCTAATACCAACCTTTCACGTACCGAATATCAGCCTAGTGTGATACCAGCCTCAGGTGGCTGGAATTAGGTACTCCGTTAAACCTAATACCAGCCTAATAGGGTGGCTGAAATTAGGACGCCATCTAACCTAATATCAGCCTGGGGTGGCTGGAATTAGGTACTCCATCTAACCTTATACCAGCCTAGAGTGGCCTAGAGTGGCTGGAATTACATACTCCATACATTTGATGTATCTAACTACAGCCCCATTAATTTCAGCTGTTACGAGAGACAAAACCTAAATTATTATTTAGAAATCGATTCACAACTTTATCATAATATGTATTAAAAAAAATCAAGAACAGTAGAGCTGAAGAAATAAGAGAAATACTTTGTTTTAGTGACTCCGGAACGCCTAGCTTTAGTTGAAGATTGACGTCAAAGTACTCAGTCCAGTGCTACCATATTTAAAAAATATTTTGGACCAAATGGTTTATATTTTTTAAAAAAAGTTCTTTCCACGTAATATTTACAGAAACCTTATAATCTAATAAAACGTTGAAAGGCTGGTATTAGGTACGGGGCTGGTATTAGGTACGTCCACCCTACCTTCACGCTTCAACTACTGAACCGATTTGAATGAAATTTGGTATGGATATAGTTTGAGACTCGGGAAAGGACATAGGGTACTATTTATCCCGAAATTCTCACGGGGAGCGTAGCCCGCGGGGACAGCTAGTAAATGATACAGATTAGAGGCATACTAGAGGGGAGGCAAACAGTGAAATTACAGTACAGGCTATTTAAAAAAAAAACATGTGGGGTATCATTAAATAGGCCTGTTTAAAAATATTGTGAGCTTGGAAACACCATATTTTTATTTAGGGATCCGTTTCGTCGTTTCTGCTAACTTTGAAAATTTTTGTTAGAGTCCTCTATCTGCTAAAAGGTGAATATCAACACGTTAAAAAGTCTGTCCGTCTGTCTATCACCAGACTGTATCTCATCAACCGTGATAGCTAGACAGCTGAAATTTTCAAAGATGATGTATTTCTGTTGCCACTTTAACAACTAGAAACAGAAAAACATAAATATATTTTAAATGGGGCTCCCATATAACAAACGTGATTTCATATAGATGGTACGGAACCCTCCGTGCGCGAGTCTTACTCGCACTTGGTTATTTTAAAAGCCGAGAGCATTTTAAAGTTAATTATTTATTATCATACCTACGTTTAGAACGTGATCCCATTTACACAAACGTGACCCAGTGGTCGGTTTAAAAGTATTCTGCAGATTGCGTTGGTTATCTGATTCTTTAGGATTCTATACTATGTATACAAGTACCTAAGTATACAATGTGGAAGGGACATACCCGTAATAAATAAAACCACGGGCTATATGTGTATACCAGATACTACAAAGATTTTTTAACACGAAAAAGAAATATTTCCACAAATATTACCTATCAATTTGTGTGCCTCCTCCCCTTTGCTGCTACGGAACCCTTGATCGGCGAGTCCGACTCGCACTTGGCCGCTTTTTTATTTAGCTGTTGTTTCCATTTTGTATATTTTATAAGCAAAAATATTTTGTACCTTTTAATTTTTCCTAGTTTAAATATACCTACATTGTTTTACTTTGTTTTTAAATTTAAATTTTTCCCGCCGCTTGTCCTGTAAAAGTCCTTCTGATTGCAGGCTTGTGCCTGTTGCGGGAATCTTTTTTATTAATTCTCTCGTTAAATAAATGTTTTGTATTTTTTTTTTGTATAGCTCAAGAATTTCAAATATTTTTTCTAGGCGAAATAAATCATATCTAATATACCTACCTATAGAACTTGCTGTGTTTGTTAATCAAATTGTGTCAAAAGTAAACTACCCGTTCGTTAGGTGCATACATGTGTCATCATCAACATCATCAGGTCTTTTTGTCTCCACTGCAGGAGCACGACCCTCTCTGTACTACCCGAGTCTTACTTGGCCAGAGCTGCCAGAGGTCATGGCCTACACTCTCCACGCTGGCCAGACGGGTTGGAGACGTCTCATTGATGTTTATAAGCTTTGTTTAGCTTGTATTTCCTAAGTCGCCTTCTACCACATTCACGGGAGGACTTGGAGTGGCCCTATCGTACTCTGCCGGAAACCACACGGCAACATGTGTGTACCTACCATAATATATCTTGCGCTAGCTCCCAACATGTATGACCCTCTATACCCGGGTGATGGTGGTCCATAGCTGACACTGTCATTGCCAGCGTTGCCACTGCTGTACTTTGAGGAAATCAAGTGTCTAACTGAAATTAAACAAAACAAAGAAGTTTTAGATAAAAAAAATATTATTTATATTTTTGTTGTTTCTAACAGCTATCTCCATAATTCAAAAATCATGATAAAATATTTTATGGAACACAAAATATATCGTGCAGTGACATCTAGTGATGTGCCGTTACCGGTAACTTACTCCAGGCGAGTATTTTCCCAGTAACGTTACCAGTAACATTCTAAAAATCGGTAATTTAGGGTAACATAGGAAAAAATGTTTTTCGTCTTAAATTTCATTTGTGATTTGTGATTGACTTGATTGTGATAAGACTTCTACTAGTTCCAATTTAAATGCAACCAAAAATTTTATGTTTAATAGTATTTTCCCAATATTCCTAGTAACTTACCGAGTAAGTTTCCAGAAACTTACTGAGTAATGTTCCCATACAGTAACTTACCGGGAATTTTCTTATTGTTACTATTAAGTTATTCGAGAAACTTACTAAGTAACTTCCCATACAGTAACTTTCTGGGTATTTTATCATTGTTACTATAAAGTCACTTAGTAAATTTCTTGAAAAGCTTCTGTCTGGGAATATTAACGAGTAAAAAAAACTTTTTGTAATAAAATTTATTGAATTTGGCGCCACTAGTGCCACCACTAAAAGTGAAAGAGAAAGCTAAAGCTTTCAAAAACAAATACTGCTTTTCAAAATTCAAGAATTAATGTTTATTCAGTAATTACACCTGTACAGGCACTTTTACACGTCAATAAGTTTAGTTTACATTACGTGTAAAGAAAAGCTACCGATAAAAGCGCTTTGTAACGACCACTGCTCAGAAGAAACGTTACTCGCCAGAAAAATGATCATTAAAAAAAAGTCTCACAAAACGCAAAGTGTGCGCTGTGCGCAGCTGCAAGATATGATACACTATAACGTCTCTATTCCTAATGGGGCAGACAGAGCATTTTGGGTCCTGCGGCTTTAAGCAATCCCGTGGCCGTAAGATTTAAAAGCCACCTTTAGCGTAGTGGTAGGCGAGAAGATAGAAAAATAACGTGCGTGTCAGGTGTAACACGCACCGACAACCCTAAAGCAACCGAATTTTGGATATAATAGTATAGGATATTTGTTAAATTTATATTCAAAAAATGTCACTTTACATGTAATGTATGGCAAACGAATCTAGAAAAAGCAATTTTACCACTTTGTCAGCGCGGCGTGATTAATATACATGCCAAATTATACCTTTTTAGTACTAACAGTCTCTGAGTACTCTGAGTAGAAACCGCGGACAGACAGACAGACAGAAATGGCTAAATAAGGGTTTTTTGTTCACTACGGAACCCCAACAAGAAATCAAAACAATGATGGGTTCCTATGCTACCCGCATCACCTATTAATATGGTTCGCATTTTCACCAATTCCCTCGATCGGCTTTTACGATCTGCACGGGAATAGAAGCAGCTTGGAAGAGTGCACGTGCGCGTTTTAAAGAGTATTACATAGAGAAATAAACAAAACTATACATAATGACCAATATTACCAGTATTTGGGAATATAACCGGTAACAATGGAATCTTACTGGGAATATTCCCAAATAGTAAAATACTGGTAACGGTAATTTGGTAGCGGCACATCACAAGTGACATCTATGTAAACTGAAAACACTACATTAAGTTTCATAGTTAAACAAAGTAGATGGCGCCTCTATCTTTCGGGTCGGGGGCTCCCACCCCTGGGGTGGGCTGACTACTTCCTGACAGTTATTTGCATTTGGTCCAAAGCCCGCTCGCTCTTGCGTTAAAACGTCACGCGCTGTGTTGAACACTATCTAATGAAAACTTAAAAGAAAAAAAAGAAAAGTTCATTCTTCAAAACTTAACTTTCTACAAGATTGAACCACGGTGCTGGTTTGGAAGATCGGATCGTAAAAGCCGGTCAGGGAAAAGCTCAAAAGTCAAGAAACAGTTAGTTTCCAGCAAGTAAAATCCGATAATTTTAAAATATGTAAACATTATTTCTACGGGATTTTTATGAAATATCTAAATGAAATGCGTGACGTCATAGTTCCTTTGAGTCAAATAGCGCTTTGACTATCAGTATTTCTGCATTCATAAATCTAAAATCTGAGTCTAAAATCTCGTTTAAAATGGATGATCAATGACATAATTTTTTGAGATTTGAGATAATAAAAGTTATTCTCTTTCCAGTGCAAAATAATTTAAATTGTCCACTGTTGGACATAGGCCTCTCCCAAGGATTATAAAAAGACCGATCTAAAGCGGCCTGCGTCTAGCGCCCTTTAGCAGGGTCAGGTCGTCAGACCACCTTGTGGGTGGGTGTACTACGCTTCGCTGTACGTGGTCGCCATTCGAGAACCTTTTTGCCCATCAAATCTGTACCGTCAGTTCCAATGTTTCAAATCATGGTAGAATAAAGGAACTCACATACATGAACGATAAAACATTACACGACTTTTTCTAGCAATTGCTTAAAAATAGAACTGTCATGGGAAAATCTTGGTAGGTACTGTAATCAAAATAAAACGTCAAATAATATTGTCACTTGTCAGTGATCCATTTTATCGTGATTTTAGATTTATTATTGCGGAAAAACTGATATTAAGGCCATACCTGAATTTTCCGGGGACCAGTGCTGCCCCCATTTGAAATAAATCATTTGAAAAGAAACGGAGATATCATTTACATTGTGTCTCCCCTTAGGAGTGCTATTTGACTCCAACAAAATAAATAATCTGTATTTCATACAAAATCCCATTGAGTTTTATTTTGACGATTGGAAAAAAGTATCTTATTTGAGTGGTTGGAAAGTCAAATCAGATACTTTTTTCCAAACGTCAAAACAAACAAATTCTATGGGATTTTGTATGAAATACAGGCAGATGACGTCATAGTTTTTTGGAGTCAAATAGAGCTCTGATTATCAGTTTTTCTGCAATAATAAATTTAAAATCACGTGAAAATGGATATGTTCAAAGACAAGTGGTATTATTTTGGGCCGTTTTATTTTTTATGAGTACAAAATAATTTATTTTTGGCTTAGGAAAATACCTATTTATGCGAACATTTCCTGTATAGAATGGAAAGCCACGAGTCACGACCCCATCCCACCCTACTTGACAGTTATTTGCGCGCGGTCACTGGAAAATGTCACGGGTGTAATGAAAACCTGCCACGAATCTAAAACATTTAGTATAGGGCTATAGAATAGGGCCACTCCAAGTCCTCCCGTGGATGTCGTAGAAAGCGACTTAGGGAATACAAGCTAAACAAGGCTTATAAACATCAATGAGACCTCTCCAACCCGTCTGGCCAGCGTGGAGAGTGTAGGCCAAGTACTCTGGCTGCTCTGGCCAAGTATGGTTCTGGTAGTACAGAGAGACCTGATAATGATGATGATAAACCCCGACAAAAAAGAGGGGTGCTACGAGTATTATAAGTTTAACGCCAAAGTCTGTTGTCTGTGGAATCGTAGCTCTCGAACGGATGGACCGATTTTGATGCGGTTTTTTAACGTAAGAGCAAGTTTCCTTGCGGTGGTTCTTAGCTATGTTTGATTGAAATCGGTTCAGGCGTTCAAAAGTTATTGGGGGTGAACGCTCGAAAGTCAAGGCTTTTTGTTTTAATACTAAATGTTCTAATAATACTAAATGTCTAATTGTTTTAATACATTTTTTATTCTATAGTAAGTTATACGATGTTTTGTTTTTTATTATAAATGCAAAAGTCGTCTTGACTGTAGGTATTTATTTATTTCAAATAAATGCTAACCTGCTGACTTTACTATACCAACGCGCAATTTCCCTCTCACCTAGCCGGGCGGATATAGCTAGGTAGTTTATAAAAAAATAAATGATTTTTTATGGTAAAAGTAAATGTATCCAAAAAAAGTAATTTCAATACAATTTTTATTTTTCGATTGATATTTTGTTTTTTTTTTAAAGGTACGTACGACAGGCTATGTATTTTTTAGCTAGACGGTTCATAAAAATAGAAGTACAGGTATCCGATAAAAAATCTCATGATCTTAAATTAATAAAAATATTTTATAAACCCATTCGCTATACAAAATATTAATACTAGCCGAAGCCCGCAACTTCATTCGCACTTCGGACTTTGTCTCCGGAAAATGCTCATCAGGATAAAAAACTTTTTCTAAGGCGTTCATTACTTATAGTTTAGCTGGTCCATTATAGTTCAGCATCAGGTGTTCCATTTTCTAAAATCATTTATACCCTTTATGTTGACCAGGCATAACAGCTATACAACAAAAAAGGTTTTATTCACATCCGTCCAGTATTTCCGGAGATTAGTGTCTACAAACAGACAGACATTTTTTTAATTCTTACTCTTTTACTATGTCTCCATCGCCTCCAATATTTCTTTGAAAGTAATGTACAAAAACACTTTTTTTTCTGTTTTATTATATGTAACTTGACTTCATACCACTCAGTCAACGCCTTGTATTTTGCATCTCGAATAATCACTGTAACAATAGCGTGTGATCCACGCAATCACAGCGCACCATCCGTCACCTTATCCGAATCCAATATGGCGGACATAAATTGCCCAAGTCATCTGTTAAGTGCATAGTATGCATTTGCAATTACACATTCCTGTGTTGAATCAGCTCTGAATTAATTGCAGGCAGCCGTTGTCGAAATTACGGATTCCGGGGGCTACCTGTAGTGTCTAATAGAATTGTCATGAGTTATTTATTTCATGTAAAGGCCCTGTATTCCAACGGCCCACTCGGATGAGGTGCAATATAACTTTTGCCTTGCGAATATTTCTAGGATCTGTCTCTCCAGTGGCGAAGCAAAGTATTGCGGATGTGGGAATTCTGTGAGCAAACCCCGACGCCCCGACTCAATAGTTTCATATGTAAACGCCATCTAGTGATGAGCTGAGGAACTAAATAGTAGAATTAATATCCGTAGCGCCGTCTATTATTTGACAGGCAAATTACAAAAACCCTGGCTTGCAAGCGGTAACTTAATAACTTAAACGGCCGGACTGATTTTTATCAAACATAGCTAAGAACTCATGGGAACTTGCTTAACTAGCTTTCACGTAAAAAACCGCATCGAAATTGGTTCATCTGTTCGTGCGCTACGATGTAACCGATAGACAGACAGACAGACAGACATTAGGTTGGAAGGAGAAAGAAATCCTGGCTAAGAAACATCCGAGAGTGGACCGGGATGCGTATTGCCACACTGTATATCAGTACAGACACCCATAGTTTGTACTCGATTACTTTGTGCTCATTAAAATAACGAATATTCTAAAGCAAACTACGTACGAATACAGACCAATCTGTACAAATATATAGTTTGCTCGCATATTTCTAAAGCAAAATATGACCTTTTTATTTACATTGTAGATAGCTAAGGTTGTCTAATATTTTGATTGAATGCAATATATAGGCCTGTGTCCAACTGAACTTCCTGTGGCTGATATGATAATGATGATAAATATAATGAGTATTGAAAAAATAAAATGAAGTAGGTAGAAAAATAATTGTAATATTTGGTATTTAAATAAAACAACCAATAGCGAAAAAGCAGCTAAGTGCGAGTCGGACTCGCCCATGAAGGGTTCCGCAGCAGGTATACACATTTTTCCACTCTGGACGTGTGATTCTTTGATATATTAACAGCAGCGCGCATAGTCTGTAGGTACTCGTTGGCTGTGCTGCACTCACATGTAAATTGCTTATACTGAAGCATGCCATTCTACATACCATAGCAGCCTAAATTGTCTGTACTCGTATGTTTTTTGCTCTTACAGATTAGAGCAAAGTGTATTTGATTTCAGTCTCTCTCTATACTGACATGCAGTATGCTCTCTAGTTCAAGAGCATATTGCGTGCGATTCCAGAGCAACCCCTGTCCGGCAATACGCGACCGGGATAGCGAGCGCTGCTGAGCTATTCCGTCGAGCTAAGAACAAAGAGGACTACGCCAAGCTGATTGCCAACCTTCACTAGTTGGAGAGGCACCTTAAGAAGAAGATGTCGTACCTTAAGGCTTGTCTCTACGTTTTTATTTTTCAAAATCTGTCAAAATTGATTTACAAGTTGTCCGTTCTTTTCCGCTAGGTTTGCAGTAATGTCTAAACGCAACACAGATAGAGTTAAAAATATATAGAGGTTACAGTATGAAAGACATGACGTAATGAAATATATCTAGTATGTTTACATTTTTGTAACATCGATAATATGTTTTTGGAAACAATTGAATAAGGTCATGTCCGTACAAGGACTTAATGCTAATGCATTGTCTACTGGTCAGCCTTTATAAAAAACAGAAACAGTTTATTTAAGTTTTAAAATATACACAGTAATTTTTCATAATTTTTGAAGCTAAGGGCCACTTTATAAGCTAATTAGCTAGTCAAAATAAAAATTCAAAAACAAAGTAAAATCGTGAGATCAATTAGTAGTACCACCAGGCACCGCCTCCGTCCGGCCGGCCGGAGTTCATCGAGGTCATACGGTAGTTTTGGTCGGGCGTAACTACGTGGTCTCAATTTTTTTATCTTATGTCATACACAAATTTGTATTAAGTATATGGATAGAGGAATTTATTTACATAACACAAGTCTCGAACTTACTTTGGGGCTAGCTCAATCTGTGTAATTTGTGCCTTTATATTTATTTATTTTATTTATGTCGTACATTTATCTTCTTTTGTAGCGAGTGCTAAACACCGTAAGAATATAAATCCTTCTCAGCTCAGAGCCAGGTTGCAGGTGTTACCCGGCTATTTGCAAACGTCTGCCGTGCCGCTGTTCATGCGACGTCGCAATTTAGTCGGACTGCGATAAATCGGTCGCGTACACTAGTGAAGTAGCGTTACGAAACGAAAGTCTATGATTTTTGCTAAGTTTAAAATTTGTCAGACCTATAAAGGCGGGTCTCCTGCGCCAGAATTCTCGAAACATTACACAAAAAACATGAAACAAAAACAAAACAAAAATATTATTTTTCATACACAAATCGTCTCATGCAAATAATTTCTGTTTTGAATGAAACATCTTTATGGTTGACTTCATCATGAGGTGCTACTTTTCAAGCGCGTAGTCACTAAACCAATCGTTTAGGTGACTCCGCGTTTCAAAAATGACACTTAAGATACCTAATAATATTTATTTCTGATTACTGTTATCATCATTTTTGCCAGACGAAGAACTAGAAGATGTGTTCGGCGTTTTACCAATTGCAGATAATAGAGATAGGCTCCATAGGACTCGTACCCAAAACCATAAATTAATTAAAAAAGAAACCCTTCCCCTCTCGCCCCGCGCAGCGCATGTTTTCCATCTGCTTTGGAAAGCAGAAACATGTGTATGCCATAGACAATTGTGAATAGCCACGCCCCTTTGTTTGCATGTTTTTGTGTAATGTTTCGAAAATTTAGGTGCAGGAGACCCGGCTTAAGAGGGTGCTAAGAATCCCTGGGTTAGACCCGGTTGCCAAAACAACCTGACCCTGAACTTGGCATGTTACAATGCCAAGACGTTGCGAACGGACGAACGCTTCTTACAATTTCAACTGGAAAGGACGGGTAAAAGAAGTGTCGGACGTCCTGCAATAAGATGGGTTGACGATATAGTCAAAGTCGCGGGTCGCACCTGGATGAGAGCAGCACAGGACCGAGATTGGTGGCGTAGACGAAGAGAGGTATATATGCTCAGTTTTATGTCGGAAATATCCGACGCTGACGAAATGGGGACAGTGAAGGGGTAATTTTTTTTAAATTCAATATATTTAGTATCTTAGTCCAGGCCTGCGTGTGGTCGATCAATAATGGCTCCGCAATCGCAGATGCACCGATAGCGTTGCAATTGTATGCAAGCTGCAATAAGTGAATGCAATCTAGACTGCACCCTCGCTAATCGCAGTAGGCTAGGTATAGGCATGCCTACCCATCGCCATATAAATATAATTCTATCTTCCTTATCGCTAGATGGCGCTTTATAGTAATAATTAAAACATTAAAATCTTTTATTCCTATTATTTAAATACAGTCTTATTATTATTAAAAATTAATGTCACAAAAACAAAGTTTCTACATGTAATTAGAAACACACCCTCCACATCACCAATCACACTCAACAATAGTCCAATAGAAAAAGTAGATAGATTCAGGTATTTAGGCAGTATAATTAGAAACGACTCTAGGAGTAAAGCAGACATAGTTGCAAGGATATCGATGGCAAAAAAAGCGTACAATGACAAAATGTATATATTTAATTCAAAAGTGTCACGTAAAATAAAGAAAAGACTCATTAAAACATACGTTTGGAGCATTGCATTGTACGGTTGTGAAACTTGGACAATGAACCAAAAGGATCGGGAACGACTAGAAGCCTTTGAGATGTGGTGTTGGAGACGCCTGGAAAGGATAAGCTGGACAGAGAGAAAAACCAACAAAGAAGTGCTGGAAATGGTCAATGAGAACAGAACGATTATGCATACAATAGAGATAAGACGAGGAAGAATGTTTGGCCACCTTATGCGGCATGACAACTTTATAAAAAACATAATGGAAGGGAAAGTGGAAGCCAAGAGAGGAAAAGGAAGACCAAGAAGGTCGTTCATGGATGAAGTAAAAGAAAAGGCAAAAGTTGTGACGTATAAGGAGGTCAAGCATTTAGCAGAAAATAGGGAGACATGGAAAATACTCCACCGACAAGAACCTAGTTCTTAAATTTATTGATGATGATTAAACGCAGACTAAATCTAGTAATATGCCTCTGTCTCATCTGAAAATGTCTACTTGATTTGGTCAGATAATGGTTTAAACCTAGTAACAAAGTTAGTCTGCGTTTCCGTTTATAAAACGCAGACTATCTTTGTTACTAGGTTTAAACCATTATCCGACCAAATCAAGTCCACATTTTCAGATGAGACAATGACGTGTTACTAGATGTCAACTTGATTTGGTCTGATAATGGTTTAAACCTAGTAACAAAGTTAGTCTGCGTTTTATAATAAGACGGATAGTGTCTAATAATATAATAAATAAAAGTAAACTCCCGTGGATGTCGTTGAAGGCTACTTAGGGATACAAGCTAAACAAAGCTTATAAACATCAATGAGACCTCTCTAACCCCTCTGGCCACCGAGGAGAGTATAGGCCAAATCCTCTGGCTGCTCTAGCTAAGTACGGTTCTGGTAGTACAGAGAGAGTCGTGCTCCTGCAGTGAAGACAAAAAGACCTGACAATGATGGTAGTAAGTACTCTAAATAATTAAATATGACATATGAAATGCAATAAATAATTTTAAAGCATATTCAACTCTTCCTTTGTCACTTTTTTGCTAGTCGTGTGCGCTGCCATCTCTGTGTGCGCATCCGCAACTCCAGTATTGCCTACTTACGCGTTCTCCAATAGTATAGAGGCGTTTTCCAGTGAAAAAAAATGTGGTTAAAAACATTGTCAAAAGATGGCGCTTAAGAGTTTGAAATCGTTCCGTCAAAAATGAAAGAGGCCGTTTGGTTCAATACTTGTAATAAATTTGTAATTAATAAACCAATCTTGTATTTTGCTATTATTTAAGTAAAAAAAATACATATTTACAAACAATAATATATTTTTAACTAAATTAAATAAAATAAAAATATGAAATATTCCAAAACGTAGTGATTATATTCTCTTTGATTCCAGAGACAAACTCTCACTATGAACATTTTATATGAATTAGACCTGACAGATCTATTTATGTGATTGCTGGCGGCATCTATGTCACGTAAAGGAACTAATTTTTTTTTTTAAAGAAAACGCTTCATTAAGTATAATTATCTTTGGTATGTATTTATTCTGTGGTATAGGTTTGCGGATTAATTAGAGGGCCATCCAATGTAAACTCTTAAGAGTAGTTCGCTCCAAACTGTGCGCTTGAGTTCTCGGCGGCCCTCCGTATAGTGCCTTTTGAAGTTGTTGTGCGTGAACAGAGGTCCAGCTTCAATCCCCGGCCAAGTCAAGATGGGAAATGGTTGTTTTCAGTTTGAACTGGGTCTTGGGTATTTATCTAATTCAAATCATCTTTATTTTGACGACCTCCGTGGCGTAGTGGTCACCATGCTAGTCCGTCACCGGTTCCGGGTTCGATCCCCGGTCAGGGCAAGTTGGCAAAATGGTCTTTTTCAAATTGTCCTGGGTCTTGGATGTTTATCTATACCCATATGTATTTGTTATAAAATATAGTATCGTTGAGTTAGTATCCAATAACACTGGGCACAGATATAGATATGTCTGTGACACTGGGGCTAGTTCAATCTGTGTGATTTGTCCCTATATATTTATTTATTTACAGTGGAAACACAGGTTAGGTTATCTAAGAACTTATATATGTATTTGTTATAAATATAGTGTCGTTGAGTTAGTATCCCATAACACTGGGGCTAGTTCAATCTGTGTGATTTGTCATTATATAATTATTTATTTACAGTGGAAACACAGGTTAGGTTATCTAAGTACTTATATATGTATTTGTTATAAATATAGTGTCGTTGAGTTAGTATCCCATAGGAAAGAAGTATTATAAGTATTAAATTAGAACGGAATCTCCAAAGGTCCCGCGCAATATATCTGTATGTAATACTCATACCGTCTTATTATAAAACGCAGATTATCTCTGCTACTAGGTTTAAACAATTATCCGACCAAATCAAGTTGACATTTTCAGATGAAACAGAGGCATATTACTAGATGTCAATTTGATTTGGTCAGATAATGATTTAAACCTAGTAACAGAGATAGTCTGCGTTATATTAGCCAAGTAGATGCAGTGCCTCAGGCATGTTTGCGGAGGCCCGTACAGATGGGTTTCACGCGATAGTGCGGAAAAAGGTCGCCTCTTTATTGCAACGTGTGCGGAACAGCCACAACAGCATCCTAAGGATGATATCCTCGCGTCCCGACTGTCCCATGCTGAAAAATTGCATTCGAGTGGCCATAGGGGGTCGCATCTAATTATTTATTATTAATTAATTATTGTACTTGTGTCATTATGGTATTGTACTTGTGTCATTATGGAGAAATCCGAAATAAAGATTTTATTATTATTATTATTTATAATAAGACGGCTATTATTCTGTGCCCATTCGAACCTTACTTCGGGGCTAGCTCAATCTGCGTGATTAGTCCGTAAAATAAACTAAAAATAGAGTTGAATAAATAAATAAATATATAGGGACAAATCACACTGATTGAGCTAGCCCCAAAGTAAGTTCGAAACTTGTGTTATGGGATACTTACTCAACGATACTATATTTTATAACAAATACATATATACATAAACATCCGACCCGGGCCAGGACAATTTGAAAAAAGCCATTTTCCAACTTGCCCTGAGCGGGATGTCCGTAGATTCAGCGGGACCCTATGCTTGATTGAATTAAGACCTATTTAGTCTAATTAGTATCCGTTTCTACCTATCGATTTGTATATGTTTAAATTTCTACCTCGGTGGATTCACTGTCAAAAAAAAAATTCTTCATACAGTCAGCCCTTTTGCCGATTATAGGGTTATTGATGTGTTAGATATATTTTTCATGAGCCGTTTATTGCTATCACAACAGATTTCCCCAAAAAACGGCAAAATGATTCCTTTACTTCCAGCGGGGCCCTTCGTGAATTGAAGGCGTATAGAATAATAAAATACATTTTCGTGGAGCCTTTTATTTCTTACTCTCAAAAATTATATTGTTTTAATCAAGAAGAAAATAGTTTACGAGATATTTAGAAAAAAAAATTGAACTAAGCGGACTGTCTGCCGCTGACCGCTGACTGTATGAAGAATATTTTTTTATTTTACAGTGAATCCACAGAGGTAGAACTTTAAATATATACAAACCGATAGGTAGAAATGGATACTAATTAGACTAAATAGGTCTGAATTCAATCAGGCATAGGGTCCTGCTGGATCTACGGACATCTGACCGGGGATCGAACCCGGGACCTCTGGGTGACGGACTAGCATGGAAGAAAGAAGGAAATGAAATCTTTATTGTTTTTGAATGGTGTTTAATGATTACACATACTTAAGTGTAAAGCCAGCCCGATTGGACCCAAAAATACAACCAAATAGTAAAAAAAAGTTTATTTTCCGTGCCAATTAAAAAAAAAAACTTTCGATTAGGTTAGCTTTGAAACAAAACATAAACATTAAAATAGGCGTATTGGTTTAGACGCTACGATTTCACAGACAAACACAGACACATAGATAAATACGTCAAACTTAACACCTCTTTTTTTCGTCGGGGAACAAAAAGAAACCCCTTTTTGCAACTATAAAGTACAACTGTAACTATAAAGTAGGTTTTACAACAAACAGGACGAAGGTTTCTTTGTCTTTTGTATCGGAATCGAGTACATGGCAAATTAGTTTTTTAAGACTAGTTCAGTCAAGGTTAAAAAACTAAAAAGATTTCACCTTACTTTAATTAAAACTTAAAATTACCTTATCTTAATAAAAATTACCTTACCATTTTATACTTAAATACGTAATTTAAGCATATAAAATCTAGTAGTATTAGTTTACTTAAATTCTAAATGTTCCATAGCAAAATCACCTCCAAAATATCTCAGAACTATTTAAGAGGATTGTGTAGCTGTAAATTTCCGTACAAAAAGCGATAAGCCACCCCTCCCCTTAAACATAGGCCAATTTAGATTTTTTTTAATGTGTTGTTGATATATTAGATATGTAGTTTTTATTTTTATTACGTTTTTATTCTTACAAAAAAAGTTATTAGCATATCAATATCCATATTTTTAATAACAAAAAATACCTTGAGCGTTTAATTTATTTAAGTTAAATCTAACTGAATTCCAAAAAGAAACGTACAGCTTTAGATTAAGGTGTAGGTCCTGAATCGAATGACACCAAAATTGCTTCATTACGTTAAAGTTTAGGGGGGTGGAAACTTTATCGCCCGAAACAATATTTCAGAAGGAAAAATAGGCAATCGCCTCTAGGACTTGCAACTCTCTCTATCGCACAATACGGGTGGGAGAGAGGCAGAGCGGCGTGAAACAGATACACCTTTTGCAAATAACTACTCACGCGGCACTACACAATCCTCTTAATAGGTCCTCCCATTCCTTGTGGAATGTTGACAGTTGACCTACTGAGACTCATATTTTGTAGTCACATTTGTACTATTTATCTATTGATGACAATTTTGAATGCAACTAGTGAGACGGAACCATTTTTTAGGTCTAGGGTTTAATTTAAATTCCACTTAGTTGGCTTCTTCTTCTTATTATTAAAGAGCTAAGCTCTTGTTGGCTTAGTTGACTTTAAATTATGACGAAGGTTTTTTGATCTGATTACACGCAATGTTAAATTTAGTTGCGATTTTCTGCAATATAGCAAAATCTACAACTTACTTGCTATAAAACAAAACATAAAATTAATAAAATGAAAGTGCCTACCTATCCGACAGTAAAGCAAATCATTGATTTGCATTTCTTGCTAACTGGTTCATCTTCATCGTCATTACAAAATGATACTTCACCTTCAGTACTAGCGCTGGAATGTATGTGTTCATAGATTGATTTCAACAACTGCAGAGACATACCTTTATCCCACGGTTCAGTGTTTATAATCAAGCCTGCATTCCCCTGTTTAATGAATTCTAAAGTGGACTGCTTCAAACTATCTTCACGGTACAAATCAGCCAGCTCAAGAGTTTTTACAGCATTTTTGACACTCAATTGTCTACACATCTCTTTACCACATAAACTTTTTAGTTCGTTTAGTTGATAATAGTCTGCGGCAGCCAAAATTTTACCTGGTATCTCGTTGATCTTTGGCACTTTGTCACTGTATATATACGATAAAATTTCTTCCAATACTTCCGAATCGAACGGTGACTCGACAACGTTTCTATGACATTCAGTAGTATCATGTTCGAAATGAGCCCTCAAAACTGCGCTTCTACAAGCTAATATAATTTTGTGAACTTTGTATTCTTTTCCTTCGCTTGATATAATGGTTACATCCGAAAATAGACCATTATTTAAAACATTCGTCAAATCTCTGGTTATGGCATGCGGCTCTTCTGAGATAGTGTTATTGACACATTTAAAAGTTATACACAACACTAAGTTATCCGTGTAATAATTAATATTACCGATAAACGATACGATATACCGTTTAAAATAGAACTCCTTACTATTTACTATTTCACTTTTAAACAATTTTGTTACGTAATTCCATTCATTTGGCTCAGCTGTTACGTTGTTACATTCTTTTAAATTTTTATCGCAATAAGCGACGGTTTTTAAAACGTAATTCACACATATTTGAGTAGAAAATGAGTAATATATTTCAATCACATCGTGATCCTGCCCTAAAAATTTCATTTTCAACTGCGGGCGTGCGTCTACAGTAGATTTTTGGGTACGATATTCCTTTATCCTTTTATTCTCTAATACTGACAGAAATTTTGGTATTTCCCACGTACATGTGTGAGTGGCAGATGGAGCTACGGTTTCACAAGTGTACGACATAGTCGACATGACTGCAACGAGCTGAAAGTTGGTTCACTTCTGAAACAAGAGGAAATGTTACCATATAAATTAGAAGCTTTTATTTAGTTTTACCTGTCTCATTGTCTCTCTATCTGTTATGATACATTCATACATAATACATAATATCACGCCTGTTTCCCACAGGGGTAGGCAGAGACTATGGACCTCCACTTGCTACGATCCTGGCACTTAAAATTTTGAGGTAAAAGATTGATTTTACCTCAAAGGTCAGTTCAGAAATTTTACCTTAGGTCGATTGTGGAAATATGCAAGAATTGGCGATGCGACTAGCATTGCCTCGACACGTCTTACTAATACCAGACACTGATATTACAATCCCCGCCACTGACGAACCCTGGCAGAAGGGTAGACCCAAGAAACGGTGGCTCAACGTCGACAACGACGATATGCCGTGTGGTCTCCGGTAGAGAATAGGGCCACTCCAAGACCTCCCGTGGATATCGTAGAAGGCGACTTAGGAAATACAAGCTAAACAAAGCTTATAAACATCAATGAGACCTGTCCCACCCGTCTGGTCAGCGAGAAGAGTGTAGGCCAAGTCCTTTGGCTGATCTGGCCAAGTATGGCTCTGGTAGTGCAGAAAGGGTCATGCTCCTGTCCTGCTCCTGCAGTGGAGACAAAAAGCGTGTGTGTATGTAATATGCGTGCCAATAGTCTCACAACCGGGTGTTGACAACCGAGCGAAGTAAAGAAAAAAGGACAGCGACCCCGGGCTTCTAAGCAACGCAGCAGACCTTAGGTACTCCGCAAGCGATACGAAATACGTAGGTACGTAACTAAGCACCTCGTCAACTCGCGTGCAGGGCCAGTCTTCGACGGGAGTGGTAGCCGGATCTCTGCCGGGGATTCTTAGCACCCCCTGCCCCGCCGTTACCATGACCGCTACCGGAGCCAGGAATAGCGGGGCTGCCGGGGACTGGGGGCCTGGTCTTTTGTTGTACCTCCATTGGGGGGGTTTTGCCATACTCGCCACGCTTGGCAGGCGGGTTGGCGAGCGCAGTGTTGTGTCGCTATCGGGCTTCCGACGCTGCTGCCCGTCGGAAGCCTATTTTGGTGTTCGTGTCGAATTTATCCTTTAGTCGCCTCTTACGACATCCACAGGAAGAGATGGAGTGGTCCTATTCTACTCTGCCGGGAACCACACGACAGGCTGTCGTTTAACGTCATTTATAGGGCTCCGTACCCAAAAGGTAAAAACGGCCCCTATTACTAAGATTCCGCTGTCCATCTGTCCGTCCGTCTGTCTGTCACCAGGCTGTGTCCCATGAACCGTGATAACTAGACAGTTAAATGATAAGCATGGCACCCCATCAGGTTCATCAATGAAGCTCGAGCGTAATTTGAAAAAAAAATTGGTAAAAGCTTTTTTGTAAGGCCTAAGTAGGTACTTATCAAGACAATTAAACTCGCCAAAAAAAAAAGGCTAGTCGATGGGGTTGCATCGTTTTACCTAAGTTTGATCACCCACCTTCCGTCTTCGTGATAAGACCGTAGATGTCGTCTACCTACAGTGGCGTAGCTATCATAGGGCCAGGTGGTGCAGTGCACCAGGGCCCGGAGCTCAGGGGGCCCTCTAGTCTCAGCTTTGAAAAAAAAAATTTAAAAAATATATAAAAAATCTTGTGCTCACAGGATTTTCTTTTTTTTTCAATTTCTATTTTTTTTATTCAAATAAACATCACCAATGATAAAACTCCTTATTTAACATTTTCAACACATACGCCAAGCGTCCTCGATAACCAGGCACGTGCTTTCCATAGAGACTCAAAGACATTGTCTACCCGGAGGTTCCCTAATATTTGCGCATTTTTTTATTTAAAAATAAATTATAATAGACTAATATTTTCAAATAAACGCGCGCTTTCCTGTCCATCGCACCATATGCTAGCTACGTACTCGCTTACAGTGTAGGTATACGTATATATATACGCAGTACTCTAGGCAGCTACCCAGAAGACCACTACTCCATAGTGTCTCGATTTACACACATTCACAGTGCACGGATAGGAATTTGCATCTGTAGTGTGATCGTCTACGTATTTCATCGACGCACACACACGCGAAATTTCCGCACACATAACCAATATCTAAGACAAGAGCTGATGCATGCCATTTTTAAAACCGTCAGTCATAAACAAAGCTAATTTTTGTATGGAAAAAACCATTAGGTTAGTGAAACGCTGATTTTCAAAAATGGCCCTTATCTTTAAGCTAGTTCTATCTCAATAATCAACGTGTTTTATCTCTTTTCACTTTTGACCAATAAGGAATGATATCGATTTCGAGCCTTTTCATTTGTTCTGTGATGCATTCCGTGATAAAAATTAGAAAGTTATTGGTTCTCGCTTGTGTTACGCTACCAATTTAAATACGCGGAAGATGTTCGAGGATAAAATGAAATTACGTAAACTTTTGTGTTAGTCGTATATATTTGATATTTTTTCTTGTCCAATGATAATTATTTGCACTGTCGCATTACAAATGATTACGATCTGCTCTGAACTTTGTTTGCGATATCAAATGAAATTAGGAGAAAAACTTTATTACCGCTTTAATGCAATGGAAAGTTTTTCATGTAAAAGTTGTGCACCAGGTGTTTGTTCTAACTTTTGAGGACAAAAGAGCAATAATCATAAATGGCCGATGCCAGCCTATTTTGGATTTCATTCAAACAAGCGGTAAGCTAAAAAGAACATTTAATAGTATTAAACAATATGACGCGTATAAGTTGCTCTCGGGATGTGAACAAACAATAGGGTCAGTTCAGTCAGAGAGTTTTTTTTTGTCCCACTGCTGGGCAAAGGCCCCACAATTAGTCTATCCTGCAATAATCGGTGATGCACGTCCCTGTCGATAAGCATGTACTGTTTGTTTGTCTGTTATCGTTATTTCAGTTATATGGTAGTTTGGATGAGTACGCCCGTAGCACATTGGATCAGCTCACGTGCTTGACGGTCGTGAGATCAATTCGCCAATTCCGCCCATCAACTTTTTAATGAAGTTTTCATTCGCTCTTGCCTTGCATCAATTCTTATTTATGATATTTGTGGCGATGTTTTCAACTTTCTGGGGTCTGGGACGTACTACACTACAGTAGTTGATGCTGAGTGTGTCGCTGACTGTTGCAATTTGTAATTCCCTACTACCAGCCTTATTTCATCAAGTATCACCACTAATGCTATGATTTCTATTCCGCACATCCATCCATCCATCTGGCACCAAATTCAGAAGAAATATTGCGATATAATTGGACCCACTTTTTCGCTCCAATTTCTTAATGTATCCTACCTCAATTGATGGAGAAGTGGTCTATTCGCCAGCTTTGCAAAGAAATTATAACAAAATTTGGCGTGCTCGAATGTGACCTTACGGAAGTGTATACAGCGATGCTACTGTTTCACACAATTCCTGTTACTTCCGCGGCAGCAGAAAGATCTTTCAGTAAACTGAAGATTATAAAAAAATATTTAAGAAACAGCATTCGACAAGATCGCCTCCGACATTTATCGTTAATTGCAATAGAAAATGAGGCGGCATCAAACTAGGATTTGAGTGAAATTATAGACGAATTCACAAAAATTAAAGCGCGCAAGAGATAGTGAATCGGACGGGGAATTCTCTTAAAAATCGTTTTTTCTCTTAATCAATACATATAATAAAACAGTAGGAACCGCGTGTCTGTACATTTGATAAAAATTACAAAAAATGGATGTGAGCGATAAGAAAAGAGTAACAGAACACAAAAAAAGATTTTTGGATTTTTTTGTCTGCCTGTTTGTCTGTCTGTCTGTATGTACTCGCTAATCTTTAAAACTACTGAACAGATTTTTACGGGGTTTTCACTTAATATTAAGCTTATCCCTGAGCAACATATAGGCTTTGTTTCATCGAAATCTGATGTCAGATAAAAAAGTTATCATCATTTAAAGTTTAAAGATAATTTTTCTATGGGCGATTGTTTGTCTGTTAGTACACGCCAATCTCAGGAAATACTGGACGGATTCGAATGAAACTTTTTTTGTTATGTAGCTGTTAAGCCTGAGCAACATATAGGCTATAAATGATTTTAGAAAATGGAACACGTGATGCAGATCCTTAACGGTCCATTTAAACTATAAGAAATATATAAATGACGCCTTAGCAAAAGTAGTTTAGCCTGATGAACATTTTTTTTTGAGATATAAAAATCGAAGATCTAGAACACCTGATGCAAAAACTTAGTGGTCCAGCTTAACGACAAGAAATATGAAAATGACGCCTTAGCAAAAGTTATTCAGCCTGATGAATTTTTATTGTTGAGGTATAAAACTCGAAGGTCTGGAACACCTGATGCAAAAAAAAATGGCCCAGCTAAACTGTTAGAAATATACATTAATGACGCATTAGCAAAAGTTTTTCAGCCTGATGACCATATTTATATGCCGGAGTCCTAAAGTCCACGCGAACGGAGTCGCGGGCATCAGCTAGTTAATAAATATTCTATATTGTCATGTGCGTCGTTGTTTATTTACTCCCTTTTTCTTCCATTGAACACATGAAGATTTTGATAGAGACGACGTATTTATTTAGCCGACCAGGGTATGATTCAACTCACTGTTTCCTATTCTTATTCCCTATCAATAAAGGCCAAAATAAGTTCAAACTACGCGGAAAGAGGGAAGGAGGGCCCGATTCTCTCCTTATGCACCAGGGCCCTTAATGTCCCCCTAGCTACGCCACTGTCTACCTACCATATAGTGCTCGTCAAGTCAAATCAAACGAGTCCAACACAAAGAGATTACGTTGTTTAACCCTTTAACCGCGAGCGTCGCATATATGTGACAACATTGTCGGGCCCATTTCGCAAAGGTCGCATATTTGCGACAAAAAAAATGCTCGTATGGCACATAACTTACGTATCCATATCCGTTTTTGGTTGTAATAGGTATGTTAGATTTACCATGTCTCGCGCTGGGGGCACTACAACTGATATAAAGTCTCGCGGTGAAAGGGTTAAGAGTTCTGTTGAATATCTCCCGGCTTCATCATTAGAACAACTCATTGACTCCATATTGTGTAGTCATCCGACTTACACAAAGGAGTACTTACCTAGGTACCTACTTAGTTTGCCAAATTATAGCTCAATCGGTTGAGGATAACTTGTTGAAAATTGAGGTTTGACGCAAACAAACATACAAGATACATTACAATGCAAGTTAAATAAAAGCTTGTAAAAATAAAAACAAAAACAACTCACCTTTGTATTTATGTATTTGCAAATGTCGATTAAACGAATTCTTTAGATTCTAAACAAGCCATACCACTATAGTCATCGAAACAAAATGTTAGATATTTATTGGAAATTACAAAAAACTATTGACAAACCAAAACTTTGTTTCATAATCTTCCTCAAAGTCTAGGTTAGGTATAGGTTATGAAAGAATGAAATGAATGAAAATTTGACAAATCGTGATGACAAAATCTTCTCTCTCTTTCACACTCTACAAGACTGACAGAGACAAATGTCACTACTATCACTAGATTCTAGATGTGTCTATGAAATGGGAATCCCATCTAATCGACGCAGTTCACACGGGAAATCCCTTTTACATAAATATTTCTATCTAATGGTGATTTTACACTAGTTTACACTCATGCGGGCCCTGCGGTATAAAGCAAGTCCGGGCTGCAGGTGAGAGGATTTTGGCTCTATAATTATCAAACGCGGAGTCACTAAACTAACGATTTTTTGTATGGAAAAGCCGTTCGTTTAGGCGACTCCGCGTTTCAAAAATGGCACTTCAGATTGTGCATACTCTATGCCTATCATGAAATTGTATATGCCTGAGTCACAGAATTAATAATAGTCCTGAGTGCATACAGCAGCGCCATTTTTGAAACGCAGTCACATAAACGATTATTTGCATACAAAACCCGTTCTTTTAGTGTCTTAGCCGTGAAGGTAATATTGTTCTATAGCATCGATTCTGGTGAAGCTTGAGTAGATATTCCCTTACTACACATCGTTTTTCAATTTTATAGTACTTACCTATACCAAAGATAATTTGACTCATTTGACTAACGTAAAACGTAACAGCTATCTGTTAAGTTTTACGTTAGTAGGTACCTATGTACCAAACGCCATAAACTATTGGAGGGCCCATAAGTAGGCAATATTGCCTACTTATGGGCCCTCCATGGAGTTGCGCGTAGCACACACGACTAGCAAAAAAGTGTCAAAGTAAGTAGTATATATTACATTTCATGTAGGTAAGTCATATTTAATTAAATAGAGTACTACTTTATTTAATAGAAATAAAAGATTTTAATGTTTTTATTATTACCATAAAGCGCCATCTAGTGACAAGGAAGAACAATTAAACAATTGTTTACATGGCGATAGGCAGGCATGGTATAGCGAAGGAGTATATGAACCATGGCAACACAGCTCGGCGCGAACTAAGGTGTGCCTATCAAAGTAATTACAAAAAACAACAAATTAGGCTTAAGTAATTAATTTATTTCCACTTAATGGTGCGCGTGGTGGGCCTGCGCGGCGGCCTTCCTCATCTGAGTTAGAACGTTGCTGAGTTCCTCACGCTTCCTCTTGGCGCGGATGTGTGTGCCCAGGCGACGCTTCAGGAATTTCAACGCGCGCTTGTCTTTTGACACCTGCAAAATTTAGAAAATCATTGGACTGGCTTCGAAATTTATATCATCATCAGGTCTTTTGGTCTCCACTGCAGCACGACCCTCTCTGTACTACCAGTGCCATACTTAGATAAAGCAACCAGAGGACTTAAAATAAAATTTAAGACAAAATTTTATATAGATAAATAAAACAAATATTAACTGTACCAGGCCTGTGTCACTCCCCGTTTAGGTATAGAAAATAAACCTACATTACTATGCGCGCGGCGACCCCTCCGGAGTGGTAAATTCAGTGACGTGAATTGTATATCTAGAGTATGCCGCACATAAAGCACACCTTTCAATTTAACAGTGAAATAAACAATAATATTATATTTGATTTCGTCTTTCATTGGCTTCCATAATCCAACAGGCAGTGCAATAAACAATTCTATATTTAATTTCGTCTTTCATTGGCATAAGAATGAAATTGGCTTGCAATGCACTTCTAGGTATCGAAACACTAAGCTGCCAAATTCTGACGTGAGCTAAATTAAACCATATCGCTAATGACATTGAGTAGATATTTTTTCTAATTCCTTTACTGAGTAAGACTTCTGTACGTGAGTACTAGTACTTATTCTGTGACATACATACATACATAATATCACACCTGTTTCCCGCAGGGGTAGGCAGAGACTATGGACCTCCACTTGCTACGATCCTGACAAACCTCTTTTGCTTCATCTAAACTCATCAATCTTTTCATACGTGCCCTTCGGTTACGGGTACTTATTCTGTAACTTTACCAAATAATTTATTTTTAACCCAGTCTGCATTCCTATTACCTTCAGCAACTCCATAGCTCTCTTTTCGTACTGGGCATGGCCGACCACCTCGCGCACCAGGTCACGGACAAATTTTGAGTGTTTTGTTTGCAGCTGTAAAAGAAAAATATGGAAATTATAAATACCAGAGAATGTTGTGACTGCACCTTAAGATAGATAGAAAGATAAAAGATTTATAATGTTAACCTTCAGCGAACAGCTTCAAAAATAGACGAGACAAAAACAACATCTCCAAACATCAAGACGCACACGCATCAGCTTAACCCTTTCACCGCTAGACTTTATATCAGTTGTCGTGCCCTGAGTGCGAGACATGGTAAATCTAACATACCTATCTACAACCAAAAATGGATATGGATACGTAAGTTATGTGCCATACGAGCATTTTTTTTTTTGTCGCAAATATGCGACCTTCGCGGAATGGGCCCGACAATGTTTTTCACATGTATGGGACGCTCACGGTTAAAGGATTAATAAGCTGCTATTTATAAATAAATAATAAAAAAATTCAAAATGGATAAACTTGGAACACTTCTCACTAAATTGCTGAACAGGGATTTTACTAGTATACAAATAGTTTTAAATACTGTTTTTTTATATTTGTTACACTTTCATAATTTTAAAAACAGCCCTGTGGTCTGCAATGTGCGCGATTTAGGGATATTGTACAGAAGGCAATACTGAAATTCAGAGTTGGTTACTAACTCAAAGAACTAACTGTTGTACATAGTAGTAAGCAATCAAAAATATCAGACATTTATATTTTTAGAAAACAACGTAAATGTGAATTTCTTTAGCTATTTGAATTTCATGAAATACGATAAACTGACACTGAATTTGAAGACAAAAGTTCGGCTCAATATAAACATAACCTTACCAAAATAATGATAACAAAAATATTTTACTTACACCCTTTAGCCTAGCTGGTCTGATTTTAATGGCTTT
Organism: Acrobasis consociella; assembly: GCA_963555685.1. NCBI lineage: Eukaryota > Metazoa > Arthropoda > Insecta > Lepidoptera > Pyralidae > Acrobasis > Acrobasis consociella. The sequence continues at coordinate 18,748,382 of OY743108.1, forward strand.
GTCTGTAATGCCCTTTCTGCCAGCAGATATTTTTGTAGTTTTGTGGCCTTTTCGCATACCAACCGCAATCTCGAAGCGGGGAGCCATGCTGAAATTGTAGGTACGCAAATGATAAGTACAGAAATATGTTCACAGACACAACACACTTCTATTATTTACACTAAAATTAAAGGAAAAACCAAAGCAATTGGGAAGATTACAGCTATATTCAACAATTTATTTTCTAGCAAAATTATTTACGTACTTTGCGGATTGACAGATCCGACCAAAGAGAAAATTATATATTTTTAATTTTTGACACTTTCTTAGAGCAGTGTTGTTACACGTTTGTTTTTCCGAAATTGTTTCTGAATTCTGCCATCAAATCGAGTGAGGTGCCATTTTTGAAACGCTGATTTATTAATGATAGTGAAATTCTGATCAAAAAATCTGCATCAAGAAAAGGTACTTAAATGTCTGTCGGCTTCACTGACGGACGACATACTTTTATAATAACAAATGTCATGAGAGTTTTTGGCGGGAAGTCAAGGGGTTTAGTTGGAGGTAACTTTATGATTCTAGTGGACTAATATAAAATTGGTGAAGTTTGGTGTTATAAATGCTTATTCTCAAGGACAATATGTAAATGTTTAACGTGGACAGTCGTAGTTAGAGCGGCTGTAGTGATATTTATTTTTAATTGTCGCCAGATTTGTCGCCAAAAGCTCCCTTGAAGCAATCAAAGGACCTATGCTAACCTTTGATTGTACTTACGTCTAGAGATGGGCATCTACCCGGGTATTTACCCACGCTTGGGTATTTACCCGATATGCACCGGGTATATACCCGTATCTACCCGTTTGGGTGGGTAGATTGGAATATTTATTTAAAAATTTGTGTGAGTCCACTATTTATGTGTAGAAATGTACAAAAAGGTTATTTCTACACTAATATTATAAAGAGGAAAGATTTGTTTGTTTGTTTGTTTGTTTGATTGTATTGAATAGGCTCCGAAACTACTGGATCGATTTTAAAAATTCTTTCACTGTTGGATAGGTATGTTATCCCTGAGTGACATAGGCTATGTATGTACCACGGGCGAAGCCGGGATGGACTGCTAGTAATGTATAAAACAATGAATATCTCTAAAAGAAAAAATATCAAAGATTAAAATCACTGCTGCTTGGAAAGCAGAATATTAAATCACTGCTGCTTGGAAAGCAGAAAGCAGCTTATTAAATATACAGATGCCATCTTATTTGTAATCTGATTACTTATTTTAACATATAATTAGGTCTACTTAAAATTGCCAGCAAAAAATATAAAGTTAGACCTGTCAATTTGTATGTTCCCATACAACGGGTAGATACGGGTAAATACCCGGCATACTATTTTGTGGGAAATGTTATGACAAGTTGATGGGGGATCGAAGAACTCGTCTAAACGAATATCTTTTGTTCCGAGACCAACCCCGAAATCAGTAGTTTTGGCTCTTAAATTAGCAGTCAAAGATACCTAATCTCTATACAAGTATGAGGGTGCTCGTATATTGACATCGCATTTGATCTCTGATTGCTCATTTTAACATCTTATTAGGTCTACTTACGTTTGCCAGCAAAAAGTGTAATCTTAGACCTGTCAGTTTGTATGTTCCCATACAACGGGTAGATACGGCTAAATACCCGGCATACAATTTTGTGGGAAATATTATGACAAGTTGATGGGGGATCGAAGAATTCGTCTAAACGAATATCTTTTGTTCCGAGACCAACCCCGAAATCAGTAGTTCTGGCTCTTAAATTAGCAGTCAAAGATACCTACTCTCTATACATGTATGAGGGTGCTCGTATATTGACATCGCATTTGATGTCTGATTGCACATTTTAACATCTATTTAGGTCTACAAAAATTTGCCAGCAAAAAATATAAAGTTAGACCTGTCAATTTGTATGTTCCCATACAACGGGTAGATACGGATAAATACCCGGCATACTATTTCGTGGGAAATGTTATGACAAGTAGATGGGGGATCGAAGAACTAGTCTAAACGAATATCTTTTGTTCCGAGACCAACCCCGAAATCAGTAGTTTTTGCTCTTAAATTAGCAGTCAAAGATACCTAATCTCTATACATATATGAGGGTGCTCGTATATTGACATCGCATTTGATGTCTGATTGCACATTTTAACATCTAGTTAGGTCTAAAAATATTTGCCAGCAAAAAATATAAACTTAGACCTGTCAATTTGTATGTTCCCATACAACGGGTAGATACGGGTAAATACCCGGCATACTATTTCGTGGGAAATGTTATAACAAGTTGGTGGGGAATCGAAGAAATCATCTATACGAATATCTTTTGTTCCGAGACCAACCCCGAAATCAGTAGTTTTGGCTCTTGGATGAGCAGTAAAGATACCTACTCTTTATACATGTATGAGGGTGCTCGTATATTGACATCGCATTTGATTTCTGATTGCTCGTTTTAACATCTCATTAGGTCTACAAACATTTGCCAGCAAAAAATATGAACTTAAACCTGTCAATTTGTATGATCACATACAACTGGTAGATACGGGTAAATTTCCGGCATACTATTTTGCGGGAAATGTTATAATAAGTTGATGGGGGATGAAAGAACACGTTGATACGAATATGTTTTGTTTCGCGACCAACCCCGAAATCCTTAGTTTTTGCTATCGGATGAGCAATCAAAAATACGTACTCTCTATATGTGTATGAGGGTGCTCGTATATTGGCATCGCATTTGATGTCTGATTGCTCGTTTTAACATCTAATCAGGTCTTCAAACATTTGCCAGCAAAAAATATGAACTTAGACCTGTCAATTTGTATGATCACATACAACTGGTAGATACGGGTAAATTTCCGGCATACTATTTTGCGGGAAATGTTATAATAAGTTAATGGATGATCAAAGAACTCGTTGATACGAATATCTTTTGTTCCGCGACCAACCCCGAAATCAGTAGTTTTGGCTCTTGTATGAGCAATCAAAGATACCTACTCTCTATACATGTATGAGGGTGCTCGTATATTGGCATTGCATTTGATCTCTGATTGCTCATTTTAACATCTCATTAGGTCTACTTACGTTTGCCAGCAAAAAGTGTAAACTTAGACCTGTTAATTTGTATGTTTCCATACAACGGGTAGATACGGGTAAATACCCGGCATACTATTTCGTGGGAAATGTTATAACAAGTTGGTGGGGAATCGAAGAAATCATCTATACGAATATCTTTTGTTCCGAGACCAACCCCGAAATCAGTAGTTTTGGCTCTTGGATGAGCAGTAAAGATACCTACTCTTTATACATGTATGAGGGTGCTCGTATATTGACATCGCATTTGATTTCTGATTGCTCGTTTTAACATCTCATTAGGTCTACAAACATTTGCCAGCAAAAAATATGAACTTAAACCTGTCAATTTGTATGATCACATACAACTGGTAGATACGGGTAAATTTCCGGCATACTATTTTGCGGGAAATGTTATAATAAGTTGATGGGGGATGAAAGAACACGTTGATACGAATATGTTTTGTTTCGCGACCAACCCCGAAATCCTTAGTTTTTGCTATCGGATGAGCAATCAAAAATACGTACTCTCTATATGTGTATGAGGGTGCTCGTATATTGGCATCGCATTTGATGTCTGATTGCTCGTTTTAACATCTAATCAGGTCTTCAAACATTTGCCAGCAAAAAATATGAACTTAGACCTGTCAATTTGTATGATCACATACAACTGGTAGATACGGGTAAATTTCCGGCATACTATTTTGCGGGAAATGTTATAATAAGTTAATGGATGATCAAAGAACTCGTTGATACGAATATCTTTTGTTCCGCGACCAACCCCGAAATCAGTAGTTTTGGCTCTTGTATGAGCAATCAAAGATACATACTCTCTATATATGTATGAGGGTGCTCGTATATTGGCATCGCATTTGATGTCTGATTGATCATTTTACTACATAATTAGGTCTACAAACATTTGCCAGCAAAAAATATGAACTTAGACCTGTCAATTTGTATGTTCCCATACAACGGGTAGATACGGGTAAATACCCGGCATACTATTTTGCGGGAAATGTTATAATAAGTTGATGGGGGATCAAAGAACACGTTGATACGAATATGTTTTGTTCCGCGACCAACCCCGAAATCATTAGTTTTAGCTCTTGTATGAGCAATCAAAGATACGTACTCTCTATATATGTATGAGGGTGCTCGTATATTGGCATTGCATTTGATGTCTGATTGATCATTTTACTATATAATTAGGTCTACAAACATTTGCCAGTAAAAAATATGAACTTAGACCTGTCAATTTGTATGTTCCCATACAACGGGTAGATACGGGTAAATACCCGGCATACTATTTTGCGTGAAATGTTATAAAAAGTTGATGGGGGATCGAAGAACTTGTGGGTGACTCCTACTATTTACTTTATTTAAAATATTTATTTTATTTAAAAATATCTATATTACTTATTATTTAAAAATATAATTTTATTTATTATTATACTAAATACTATTATTATAAATATCTATAAAAATACCTTACACTTACTTACACACTTATCTATATATACACCTTCATACATCTTACATACTTACATAACTAATTAATATAACATAATAAATATCACTTACCGTGCGTTTCGTATTTGTTCGTACGAGGCGAATGTAAACGCGCACTCGGTACCCGTTTACGTCACACGGTTGCGCGGGCGCATCGCTGCCGGCTCACCGCTAGTCGAGACTTACTCAGACGCCGACCCGCACGTCGCTCGCGCTCTCGATGCCTTTGTTTGCTAATGCTTACGGTCGCTAGTACCCACTACTATTTATCTGTGTTCTCTCACTTTCTTCCTACTTTCATTCTGTGCTATCTCATCTTCATTCTCCTTCCATTGTATGTACTGTATATGCTGTGTGAGTGATTAAACTGTTAAACTGAAGTGCGTGGCTTGCTTTATTTCAACGCTTATTGGACTATCTGGTAACGTACCTATCACTTATTTATCACTCCACATCAAGCAATCGCTTCAAACTCATCGATACGAATATCTTTTGTTCCGCGACCAACCCCGACATCCTTAGTTTTGGCTCTTGTATGAGCAAGCAAAGATACGTACTCTCTATATATGTATGAGGGTGTTCTTAAATTGACATCGCATTGCTCATTGAAACACTTATAAGTATGTCTTTGCGCACCTTCCAGCAAAAAAATGATAATAAATCAAAGAGGCTACTTTCAAAGTATGATTAGTATGGTGGTTTCATATACCTTTATGTCAGATTTGACGTCTACCTGCATTTTAAGCATATTACAGCGCTTGCACACACTTACAGATACGAATTGCGAATTAATTACTCATAAAATTCAATCTACCCACCAAATGGGTAGATACGGGTATTTACCGGGTATTTACCGGGTATTTACCCAATCTACCGGGTATATTCCCAAATGGGTAGATTGGGTATATACCCACCGCCCATCTCTAATTGTATGTATAGGTAGGATTAGGAATAAAGAAGAGATAAATAAAGATGGGTTCTAAAAGACTAGTATCCAGAGCCAAAAAATAATTTTAAAAAAAACAACCTTTGACATTGACATGTGTCGTACTTTGTCATGTGGAAGTTGGAAGTGAGGTTATTTATTTTAAGCGTTTATTGATACACGAATAATTTCACCAATTAATTCAATTAGAAATGACTTTTTAAGATATAATTTCAACTGCATAGCTCTCAGTTTAAATACCTTTTGATTCTTCAGGCTACGAGTGAATCGAATCATATGAGTATAAACATAACCAAATTACATAAAGTTCGTAATATTTTGGTTCAAAATGGAAGTAGGGGCAGTAAAACAAGCATTTAACAATGAGGTTGGTACATAATAATATAATACTTTACTTTCCCCCCAATTGCCGTAACTTGACTATATTTATTTACGGTCATAATCATCATCATTTCAGCCGCACAACGTCCACTGTTGTTTTTTATTTACGGTAATACAAAACTACTTGTGAACAACATTATTTCTACATGTACAGGTAGCGGCACGAAACTCTAGCGCTGACTATTATTGCTCAGAAGTCAAAAATTAATACTGTACCCTGCCTGTGCGCAGCTCAGTATCCCTTTTACACTTCACTCAGAGCTAAACTTATGTGCCGCTACTTATAAATACAATTTTTTTGTTGGCAATAGTATGTAACACTTTCCACACAGATTTAAACAAAGCAATCCTTAAAGATATTTTATCACAATACACAATAAATTCACTATGTATTCTCTTCTCACATACTTGTAATTAAGTTTTATCGAAGTAATTTTGTGGACTGAAAAATTACTTTAGAAAAAAACTTCATTCTTCCGCCTTTCTTCTTTTGTTTATTTTCCATACTTCTTAACCATTATATTAGCCAAATTGATCCAGCCATCATCGAGTTTTAACAAGATTAACCCCTTGTATGCCAGTATACCAAACACAGTTAAACAATGCATTCTCACGTAAATCTACGCAATGGCATACAAGAGATTAATATTACAGTTTATAATGTTACAGGTTATAGCGTTAATAACAATTATTTTTATTAATTTCAGGTTATTTTACTGAAGAAGAGCTTGAATCAAGCAAAGATCCATGTCATCCACAAACTAACTAGAAAAGCTAAAACACTCACTCAAAAGAAAGTCCCTGAACACTTGGAACAAAAGTTTAAGAGGAAAGCAGAGTCTGCTGTCAATGAAGTGTTGGCTATAAAGGTATATCTTTATTTCTTAAAGGGTAGACATAGCCTAGGCAGACCTGAGTCACTCCCCATTTCAGTATCGATAATATATTTATACTAGCTGTACCTGCGGGCTTTCATCCAAATCGGTTCAGTAGTTTAAGTGTGAAGAGGTAACAAACAAACAAACAAATATACAAACTCACTTTCGCATTTATAATATTAGTAGGATTATTACCATGCATGTGACAACCACTGTGCAATGGGGAATTCAGTGATTGTATTGTTTGTCTAGAGCAATAACAATGAAATTAGCTTGCAATGGATTTCTAGTTATCTTACCGAAAAAGTGCTGAGTTCTGACCTGAGCACAGAATAAGTATACAGAAGTCTTACTCAGCAAAGGAATAGGGGTGACGACAGGGTCCGAAAAGTACAATTGTAATTAGTCCGTCTTTTAGATTATCCAAAAATAATTTTTCAGTTTACCCCTAAAGTAAAAAATCACAAAGATACGGAGCGTCTAAAGTTCCGGAATGGGGCTTGCGACGTCACACTTAAGTAAAAATCGTGCTTAAATGTGACGTCACGCGAAATTTCAATTTGCTGTATTTTTGTCATTTTTGGTTTCAGAGAAAAGAAAAAATACATGTACAATAATTTTTTAATAATCTGATGGACCAAAAAAAATTTTCCATTCGTCACACCTATTCAAAGAAATATCTACTCAATGTCGTTAGTTAATTGGTTTAATTTAGCTCGCGTCAGAACTCAGCACCTTTTCATTTAGATACTAGCTAACCACATTGAGTAGATATTTCTTGGAATTTTCTGTGAGACTTCTGTATGTGAATGGTACTTATTCTGCTTGCAGCCCTAGGCCACAGAATCTTAGTGATAGATGTTTGGTTGATAATGTCAAGACAACGGAAAGGGAATCAAAATAGTAATGGGTTGCTAGCCACATTGCTTATTACGTGATTCAAATTCTTGCCTATTTCATTGACTTTCATAATCTGAATGAGAAGAGATACACTCTTGTTTTTCTTATCTCGCAGACCAGCATACAGGTACACCGTCATACTAATAAATACTACTGGTGGGTAACTTTACAGGGTGGGAGCTGGGTGGCAATAGCTTTTATAAACTCATTGTGAAAGCACAAAGAGAATAATTTAGATTAAAGAGAATGTAGAAAAAGGATTACTATGAAGCATAAGTTCACTTTTATAAATATAAATGCCAATTTATTACTTTCATTACAGAAAATCAAACCAAAGGACTTGGCCAAGTTTATTGTTACTCACACTAAAGAGCTGAAACAATATCTCAACAACCCAAAAGCTGACCAAGAGAAAGCATGTGCAAGATTATTACTTCATAAGTCTTTACAAGAAAAGTATAAATTTCTTAGAGGCAGGTTTTCTAATGTTCCCATAGAAGATCTGTTAATGTCGAGACTAGAAAGGAGGAAACTCAAAAAGGAAGCTAAAGAAAAGAAGAAAAAGAAAGGAAAAGATAATAAGGTTGTTAATTCTGAAGGTGATTGGGATGTAGAAGACGTTGAAATGGGTGATGACAGTAAACATTCTAATGACAGTGATGCGTCTGATGATGAAGAGTCAGAGCCAGGAGATGATGAGAAGATGAGTGATGACTCTAATGCAGAAAGTGATGAAAGTAATGTAAATTCTGATAGCAATGAAATAGATTTAAGAGATAATGGCAGTGAAAGTGAGGCAGAAAATGATATAGATGATAATAAAGACGAATCAAAGGACCATTCTGTCAAGACCAAACCACGCAATAACAAAGTTGTTACAAAAGACGATCCTAAAAAGAATTTAGTAAAACCACCAATTAAGAAACCAGAAACGACAATGAAAAATAAAGTAATAAAAAAAGATAAACCAAAAGACAGCAAGAAAAATAAAAACTTGAATGAGAAGCTAATATCAAGGAAATTCAAGAAAGATGCAGAAGATTTGCAAGTATCTGGAACGAAAATTGTTGACCCATTTTTTATTACATCGACTGGAGAAAATTATATGTCGGTAGCTGAACCCAGGCAGCCTGATGAAGTTAAAGAAATACACAAGCAAGGTAACAGGAAGCTTAGAAGAGCAGTCATGTTTGGGCATGTCCCTAAAATTAAACCTAGAAGAGATAATTTTGGGCCAGACAAAAATTCCAATAGAGAAAACGGTTTTGATAAAGGAAATAGATTTAACAATAAGTTTGATAGACAATCTGATGATAGCAATAATAGAAATAATTTTAAGGATAGGAAATTCAATAATAATGACAAAGGACCCAATTTTAATGACAGAAGACCACAATTTAATAGAAACCAAGAGGAAAAACCAGAGAAATTGCATCCATCTTGGGAAGCTAAGAAGAAACAGTCAGGTATTTTACCATTTCAAGGTAAAAAAATTGTATTTGATAGTTAATCAAATAAATTGTTTGTGTTATGTACTAAAGTATTTTCTAATGTTATATGACATATCCTATCTATAGCATGGTACCAGCGACAGCGTTTATCGACCGCTATCTACTACTTAAGAAAATAATAAATCAGCGTGGCTAGTATGGTCAGGGCGACAAATTTTTTACCTTGTAATTTGTCGCATTACGCGTAATTTACCGCAACAAACATAGACAAAATTGAGCGACAAATTAACTTTCATTCATAAAACGTATTTTATCTCATGCCTAACTCACGTGCGAGCATGGTTTTGACAGGTCAAAGTAGACATTTCGACATTTTCGACGGTTGGCAACGTGAAATCGTGTAAATTTGTCGCCGATTTGCTAGACCCACTTGAGACTCAATTAAAATATTTTCAATCGTATTTAAAACAGTTATTCCATTAAACTAACACTTAATGTATAATAACACATTTAAATGTAGGCAGACATCTTTAAACAAGGTATTATTGAAGTTTTACAAACATAACAAAATATTTAATTACGTAACTGTAGCGCCATCTTTTGATGAATACAACCACTACTTTGGCGGTGAATCCGCCGCCGGCCGCCGTCTACTGGGCAGCGGTGTTTTTCTTTATGTTGGCTGTACGACATGAGTTGAAACGTTACGTTGCACATTTATTGTAATAACATTTCATTTTCATAATGTTTAATACTTTTGAATTGCAATATTTTTTCTATAAATTATTACGTAATTATATAAATCTTTTATCTAACGTCATTGTCTTACAAAACGCGTGTTTAAATTTAAAATTATTATATTTTCTTAGCAGACATTAGAAACTCTGTTTATAAATTGCCTGCGTGTGACGGACGACTCATTTTACTACGTGTCCATTCATGAATTTTATGTTATCATGTACATTTTTACAGAGGGAAGATATGAAAAGACTTCTCAGATAAAATACCATGCTTGCCTCGCAGATAGGGTAGGCTAATCCGTTACGCAATAAAACTTTATCTAGATAATTATATCCATGGTGCTTAGCAGTTTACTAAAGGGCGTCTACCGCCTATGAATAAAATTTCTTCACAATTCTACCGATTTCAAGACCGCTTATTTATCTATACATGTAATAAAACAGTAAAAAAAATGTATTTGTACATTGAATATATTTCCAAAATAAATATATGAGTATGGATTTAAAAAAAATGCCTATTAGTTTGTCTGTTTGTACACGCTAATCTCCGGAAATACTGGACAGATTCAAATGAAACTAAGTTCCAGAGTTGAGGCTTGCTACGTCACCGCTATGTAAAAACCGTACTTAGCCGTGATGTCGTGCAAAATTTGAATGCGCTGTATTTTCGTAATTATTTTTGAAGTGAAAACTTCTTTAGCGGCGTTGTGCACTTCTTTTGGAATGGGTAAAAAATGTTAAACTCGCGTCAGGACACGCTCGCGTCAGGACACGTGACCTGATCGAAAATTCGTAAGACGGATGGAGAGTAGACAGCTGGCGCGGCGTAGGAGAGGGAGTATCCCCCTCTCTTTCTACGGCGCGGCGAAAATGTATGCCTGCGCCTGCTGTTTCGTATATCAAAAATGCACAACGTTAATATTCAAGTTTTCACTTCTGCCGGCACTCACAGAGTGCAACCCGTCGTTTTTTTATTTGTAAAATGTTTGTTTCTCAAAGAAAGAAATAATACGTATACAATATTTTTTAATAATCTAACCGATGGGCATTTCAATCGTCATGTCATGCCTAATCATTATCATCATCAGCTCTTTTTGTCTCCACTGCAAGAGCATGACTCTCTGTACTACCAGAGCAGCCATGCCTACACTCTCCACGCTGGTCAGACAGATTGGAGAGATCTCATTGATGTTTATCAGCTTTATTTATCTTGTATTTCCTTTATTGATTAAAACTAACGTGAGACACAGATATTTTTAACTTAGTGTATAGTATAGTAACGGGTTACTCACGTATAGAGCAGCTGACTATACGTGAGTAACCTGCAGTGGTGTCGGGTGAGAATTTGGGCTAGTACAGATATAAAACATGAAACGAATTAAATACCTGCTTAATTAGGTTCATCATCCTCTTCTTCATCATCAGGTCTTTTTGTCTCCACTGCAGGAGCATGACCCTGACTGTACTACCAGAGCCATACTTGGGCCAGAGCAGCCAGAGGACTTTGCCTACACTCATTGATGTTTATAAGCTTTGTTAGCTTTTCTTAAAAGTTAATATACCTAAGCCGATCAATGTCCTGCTTATAATTCGAAAATTATTATTTTTGTTATTTTAGTACCAGATATATGTATCTGAGTCTGAGCGTGTTTATACAAAATTTATCATTGTGAGTGTATTTTAATATTTTCCGAAAATTTTCGTATTTTGAATATGTGGGTGTGTGCAATCAAGTCATGCTGCTAGTTTACGGCTTATAAAAATAGTAAAAGGACATTCTATTTCGCGGTGCGGTGATATACGTAGGTTTTGTTGTTGAAATAAATGCTTATATATATTAGAAACCCTTAAGGGAACCCGATGGGAATCGACTTCTAAGGAGGCCCCGCCACTGGTCACCTGTGTGAAGTTTAAAAATGTTTGTTTACTAAACAAACATTTCAGTCGCCTTCTACCACATCCACGGAAAGAGTAATGCTTATTGCGGCTGATATCAGAGTTTTATTAATTTTTAAAGCACAATTTGTAAGATAAGGAAGTGGAAAGAATCCAAATCAAACTTGATGAATAGCAAAAGCGGAGAACTTCCAGCGCTACCTTGTTAGGATCTGTGACACATCGCTGCCAGTTTGTACGGATTTTAAGTATCTGGGATCAGTCCTACAGAGCGACGGAAACGTGGATCGAGATGTCAGCAAAAGGATTACTACTGCGACAAGCGGTTCCCAATGAAATTAAAGGGAAAGTTATATAAGACTGTGATAAGACCTGCTTTGTTGTATGGAGGGGAATGTTGGGCTACGAAGAAAAGAGAAGAACATAAGTTACATGTAGCAGAAATGCGTATGCTTAGGTGGATGTGTGGAGTTACGAAGATGGATAAGATCAGGAATGAACATATAAGAGGAAGTTTAAAGGTAGCACCGATTGTAGAAAAGTTAAAAAGCCACCGTTTAACTTAGTACGGCCATGTCAAGAGGCGAGATGTCGAACATCTGATGGTTAGCTTATAGGTAGATGAACACAGAGACAGAGGACGACCTAGAAAAACGTGGAGGCAATGTATAAAGCGGGATGGAGGAAAGGTGTGTTAGTACAAATACGGTGAATGATAGAAAACTATGAAAGGAGTTGACATACAGAGCCGACCTCAAATAGAAATAATGCGAGGATGATGAAGATGAATTTGTAAGATTAGATATTTATTTATTTAAAAATGGCCACTAACAAACGAAAGACAATTAAAATATAAAAAGGGGTAGACCTTGGAAAAGATGATATAATTAATACCTCGGGGACACGCAATCATCTACAAAATTACGTCTACAAATACGTAAATAACATGTTTATTTAATGGGAATAATATTGCGATTGCTTATTTTCGTGACGTCAGCGTTTATAGGGGGCCGCGCGATAACCCTTGGTCCAGATAAAAATACTTGGTCGACAGACGGAGCAATAAACTGTACTTAACTAGGAAAATAATTGTCATCATCCTCATCATTTAGCATTATGAAAAAAGGTAAAAACGGGACCCTATTACTAAGACTTCGCTGTCTGTCACCAGGCTATATCTCAAGAACCGCGATAGCAAGACAGTTGAAATTTTCACAAATCATGTATTTCTGTTGCCGCTATAACAAATTCTAAAAACAAAATAAAATAAATATTTAAGGGGGCTCCCATACAACAAACGCTATTTTTTATAGATAATGTTACGGAACCCTTGTGCGCAAATCCGATTCGCACTTGGCCGGTTATATTGTTGACATAACCCCTCAGTGTCTTTATTTCGGGAGGAGGGCAGCTGGTTTTGAGTTCGTGAGCTGAAATTGTACGGATCCGAGATTCAGTGTCACGTAATTTTGAATTGTTCTTTGCTTTAAAAGTCCTATTGATTGCAAGAGCTGCCTTTCCGCCTCCTAGACTCCCGAATCCCGAATGGTCATGTGAACGTCTCCCGAAGTGCTATTTTTGAAAGGCGGAGTCACTAAACGAATGGTTTTCCATATAAAAAACCATTCGTTTACTGACTCCGCGTTTTTTTAGGGTCCGTTGGAGCCTTGTAGGTATATTCTAAATCTTTTGATACTATTATTAATTCTGTGTCTTTGGTTGGAGCGCAACGGAGAGGATTTTTTTATGACACTCGAAATTAAACTGTAGACTATTGACTATAAGTAATGTAAGACGCGAGCGAGCTTTTTGTCATGTTTAAACGTTTATTCACTTATGGCTATTGTAATACGATCTTATTTACAATTTAGTTAACAAATTGCTTGAGCATTTTTCCTCTCTGTCTGAACGGCGGCTTGATAATATTGTCCGTCCACTTTATTTTGATTTATTTGCGTCAAGCCATGATAGCTGCCGGTATCTGACATAACGTGCCTCCCGAAGCACCGACTCCTGAGCCTCAGCCACAAGGAACAACTACAAAATTACACTACTCAATTTATTACCTTTTCGTGACATTAGAAAAAAGATTGGCCTTGGCTCCAAACAAGGCCGATAGAGAAAATCTAGTATTCAAATGCATTAGTTTATTTAAATAGAGTTTAAGTTGCGAATACTTGCGAAAGACGAGGTACGAAGTACGAATACCTACCTAGATCGGGCTCAATGAGAGAAGTTCACGCTTTATTAACAAACAATTTACATCATTGCCTCGCGACATTATGGGTCAAGTTTTAGCTGATATACCGTTGTTGTGATGTACATAACGGAGTCGGAGATAGAACGATTTTCTTACAGCTGACAGTTTTGACACCTAAGACTCAATTTACATTGCGGCAGAATCGAAGCGAAGCGCTAAAATCGTACATAGCTTAAGCTATGTACGATTTCGGCGTTCCTTTACGTTTTTCACATGTACGATGTTCGTACGATTAGATAATACGATTGATATAAAGTTCATTAATCTGCTTAATGAACTTTATGTCAATCGTATTGCATTTATGTCAATCGGGTTGCATTCCCTCGATCGGCTTTACAATCTGCGCGGAGACAGAAGCAGCTGGTACATTCTAAGTTTTTTCTTTTGTCTTACTACCTACTATGTACAGTCAGGGTTCAATAATGAAGTCTATGTAATTGTATTTAAGGAAAACCTTTTGCAAATTTTCTAGTTTTTCGGATAGGTAATTATGTCCCGTATAAGTACTTGTTTATTTTGTGCAATAAAGGGTACCTATTCTATTTGTATTATATGTAAGGAGTAGGTACCTATAACCGGAGAGCATGCGTGAAAAGTTATACAGACGAAGCAAGGATCGTAGTAATTAAGTGGAGATCATAGTCTCTCTGCCTTGGTTTGGTAGGTATGTACTAACTCCTTTCAACGTAGCAGGAAATGTCTTCACTATTTACTTGGTTCCGGTTTCGGTCAGTTATAAAGGCAACAAGTTTATTTGCTAAACAAATCTTTAAAAAACCCGACTGTGAAGAACGCCATCTAGTGATAAGTGGCGAAACTGCCGATACGAATTGATATCCGTAGCGCCATCTATATTTTTGCTAGGAAAAGCCCCGGCTTTCAAGCGTGAACCCCCCATAATTTTTGAACAGCTGAATTTATTTTATCAAACACTCGCTAGGTAGGAACCACCCAAGGGAACATGCTTTCACGTAAAAAAACCGCATCGAAATCGGTCCATCCGTTGGAGAGCTAAGAGAGCCACAGACAGATATACAAACATTGGCGTCAAACTTATTATAACACCCCTTTTTTGCCGGGGGTGAATAATTATTTGAATGTTTTAGATTCGCAGGCAGGTTTTATTACACCCCGTAACATTTTCCGGTGACCGCGCGCAAATAAGAAAAAATGTCGCATCGAAATCGGTCGAACAGTCAGTTTAGTTTGGGACATCACGAACACAATAAAATAAAGCTTTATGAGTTTGTAACAAAGCCCAAATTGTGACAATGACTGTGACTGGTTTAAATAGGTACTTACTTACCTTATTTTGATTAGCAAGGTATGATTTTATAGTAATAATTACTATCACAAGTTTAGGTACCTACATTGTTCTATACCTAAGTACTTAAGCAATAAAAAGAAATGAATTGCTTATACATCATTACACAATTAAATCGACTTAAGAAAATCCAAGAAAAATCCACTTTTGTCACCTTTTGCACGAGTTAAGGAAAGATTATTAGTTCAAACATTTCTTCTCTATTTTTAGCTACTGCCCATTATCAACAAAGTTATTATGTACTCTTGACTACCAGCAACCTATCCATATCTCAGTGTAGAGATAAAGTAGGTAGGTAGTTGTTGTAGGTACCTAAATAAAGATCTAGGCACTTTGCCAAAAAAAATTAAGTCACTATACTCCATTTGGTTAGGTATTTAGAAATGTAAACAATCTTGACATGTCTTTTTATTGAAATATACACTTTATAAATCAATAATTTTGCTAAATACAAAGTAATTATGTTATAAATTATAAATTACATAATTACTTTGTAATTTGCAAAGGTATTGATTTATAAAGTGTATATTTCAATAAAAAGACATGTCAAGATTGTTTACATTTATTTAAATACCTAACCAAATGGAGTATAATTAGCTAATAATATACAAGTATATTATGATGTAAGTACCTACATATACATATACCAATGCAGCCTACAGACACCATGATAAATAATACAATTTAACTGTGTTAATAACGCAAATAAATTAGTCTCAGTAAAAAAGCTGACGCAAGAGTTAAATACTCTTTGGTGTCGCGATAAAAATGCAAATTTACGACAAATAAAACCATGAAATACGAAGATATTTTTTTATTAATGCTTAAAAGTAGGTATACAGACCGAATATACATATAAGGTTTTAATAAATTTCGAAAATAATCTTTCCTATAAATGTACAATACATATAGGCTACATGCCATTCCGCCAATAAAAATTATACATAATGGTCACCAATATATGAACATATTACATTGAAATCATAGCCGGCATTTATGAGCAAATACACATACTAATACATTTTGAAATAAATTTCCCTACGGGAATATAAAGGCCACAATATATGCAATATACCTACACCTAAAGTCATGATAGAACAAAAATACATGATGATTTGTCATCAATTGACTATAATCTATAAAAATTAAACTATGTTATACTAAAAATTTATGGTAGCTGCTCATTTTATCACCTGATTGCGAAACAAGGTTGTACTCTTTCAAACAATACCACAGTCAATTTATAATTTTAAAACATAAAAGAACCAATCTTGAATGAGTGAAATTGGCTCATTCAAATAGAATAGGAAGTTAATTTACTATAGAAAACATGTTTGTAATACTTAAATATAAGTTTATTATTTATTACGTAGTGTTTATCAGATATGGAACATTTATGTGTGAATCTAATCACTTCATAGTAATAATTTCACCTAAATATGTTAAAAAATTATAAAAATTCATATTCAGAGGGAATTTAAATTAAATTATTTCTCGTGGATGGAAATGAATACTTTAATATTTTCCCTATCAATCGTATCAAGTGATAAAACAAACAACTTAAATGGCATCTTATGATATCTTGTCTTTTATGATTATCAACTAAAATTAATATTCATAAAAATCCATATCAACACATAACTGCAGTTTATGGAAAAACAATGAAACATACTGCCAGAGTAAATGCATTTTGAGATGGTACCTAAATAATTGAAACTCTGAAATACATATTGTCAAAGTAACCATCAATATTGACAATGTTTTTTAAAATTATTGAATTAAACAATGAAAAAAACCAATTTGTAGGCAATATTTTTGAGATTATACAGTCAGAATAGTTCATGCCACTATTCTATCCAACAAGATTAAAACTAAATCTAAATAAAACATTCAACATCAACTCTCCCTGAGGCGTTTAACAGAATATCACCAGTTTTTAGTTAACATAAATCTCATTTCTTAAAAATGTTAATAAAAATCAAAGACGGTTTAATGGTCGTAAAGAATATTCAAGACACATTGAATTCCTGGCTGACCTATCCCTAACTTACGTAGAACTAATATGGAACATTAGAGAATAGGTACGAGACGGACTCGCCGTTGTGCGTACGCCGAACAGCCTCCGCCAACATCATAGAGACATCGATACACTGGATCTTAGGGCACTCCTGCATGTGCCTTTCTTGTGGAATTGTGTTAGTGACCACCACTGCTTCCAAACACGCATTGTTGATCCTCGAAATAGCTGGCCCAGAGAAAATACCATGAGTTAAAATAGCATACACTTTTACAGCACCAGCTTCAATCAGCTTCTCAGCAGCATGGCAAATAGTACCGCAAGTGTCTGCCATGTCATCAACAAGAATAGCAGTGCGATCCTTCACATCTCCTACTAAAACCATAGAGGCAACTTCATTGGCCTTTTTTCTCTCTTTGTGGATCAGAGCAAACTCAACATTAAGTCTATCAGCAATAGACGTAACTCTTTTAGCACCTCCAGCATCAGGGGAGACCACAATGCTAGTTTTCCAGTCAGGAATATTCTCTTTGATCCACTTCAATACAGCTGGCTCAGCAAACAGGTTATCAACAGGAATGTCAAAGAAACCTTGGATCTGGGATGCGTGGAGGTCCATTGTTATGATGTGATCAGCACCAGATACAGACAAGATGTTAGCGACAAGTTTGGCGGTGATCGGGGCTCTGCTCTTGTCTTTCTTGTCTTGTCGAGCGTACGGGAAACAAGGTATGACGGCGGTAACGCGCGACGCCGAAGCGATTTTGCACGCGTTAATCATGATCAGAAGCTCCATTAAGTTGTCATTGATTTCACCACTACCGCTCTGCACAATATAAACATCTTCACCACGAACGGATTCACCGATTTCAACGCATGTTTCCATGTTGCTAAATTTCTTTGTAACCACTTTTCCCAAATCGATGCCGAGTCGGTCGACGATTTTTTGCGCAAGGTCCGGATGCGAGCTGCCGCTGAAGACTTTGATGTTCGGCATCCTGGTTGTTAGAGGTAGAGTAAGGTTGTCTAATTTATTCACAACTCCCTCTAGAGTTACTGTTGATTTCATTCGCACAAGAGATCTCGCGAAACGACCTCTCGACCGTCACCAGATTACTGCACAGTAGGATAATAAGATAAACTATTTATGAATCTCTAAACACCGATAAGAGACGCTGCGGCAACGTGGGTAAAATGATGCCGTGCCTTAAATACGCACCGCAATTCATGCGCTCGCTCGTTCAACTTGCACGTTTTTTTAATTGAATAAATTAATGAAACGTCAAGTCAAAATGATTGCTACTCGCTGCCATGATGATGACAAAGACATAAAATATATACAGTAACGTATATTCAAAAATTAAACCTAGTTATGATATTTACGTACATTTTTAGAATCCTTTTAAAATAAATTTTTAAATAAATACAACCAAACAGCACACAAAAAATAGGTTGTAAAAAAGTACATAAGTTAAGTACCCAAAATTCTAAAACGACGGGAAAATAACAGGCTGACCATTTAATTTTTTGTGACATCTGATATGTGACATGTGACATACTTACACTAAAAGTTGCCACACAAAAATCTATGTAGTTTCTATAAAATTTGGGAAAAAGTAAATGACAGGTATAGTTATATTTTAACTAAATATTTAATGGGGAACTGTCAATAGAATAAGTACCTTTTTTTACTTGCTGTTTAATCAAATATTTTTAGGGATCCGTACCCAAAGGGTAAAAACGGGACCCTTTTACTAAGACTTTGTTGTTCGTCCGTCCGTATGTCCGTCGGTCTGTCACCAGGCTGTATCGCAAGAACCGCGATATCTAGACAGTTGAAATTTTCACAAATTATGTATTTCTGTTGCCACTACGACAGCAAAAACTAAAAAATAATAATTAACGGGTGCTCCCATACAAAAAACGTGATTTTTTATAGATAATGGTGCGCGAATCCGAATCACACTTGGCCGGTTATTTTAATATAATATGTACCTATTCAAATAAGATTTTTTTATAATATAATATTGTTATATTCAATGTAACAATTAATTATGTAGGTATAATATTATAACTTTCTGCGACCAAATTGCAGACGTTCTAAAAAAAGGAGAGGTAAAAAGTACCCGTAACCGAAGGGCATGTATGAAGAGATTGATGAGTTTAGATGAAGCAAAAGAGGTTTGTCAGGATCGTAGCAAGTGGAAGTCCATAGTCTCTGCCTACCCCTGCGGGAAACAGGCGTGATATTATGTATGTATGTATGTAATATTATAACAATTTTATATATGTCGCGTAGTTGAATAATATAATCCGTTGTTTGACAAAACTTCTAGCTGTTTGGCATTACAGCTTGGTTTTGTAAAACAGCTGAAAATCATTCATTTCAGTGGCTTGTAAATGAGTTACATAATTACATAAAACAAAACAGCTAACGTTTTAACATCACGTGTGGGTTAACATTATTCAATAAAACTATATTACCAAACATAATAATATAGTACCTGGGCGACCGAGCTTTGCTCGGTTACATGAGACCACAAGTAAGCTTTTTACCCGTACCATGCCTACCCATCGTCATATAAACATTATTATTTATTTTCCTTGTAAATAAATGGCGCTTTAAGGTAAAAATTAAAACACAAAAATCTTTTAAAACTATTATTTAAATAAAGTAGTACTTTAATTAGTTAAATAAGACTTATATGACATGCAATATATTATTTAAAAGTATATTCAACACTTTCTTCGTCACCTTTTTGGCTAGTCGAGTGTGCTGCCATCTCTGAGAGGCCGCTCCGCAACTCCCGTTTTGCGTGCTTACGGCCTCTCCAATCGTTTCTATGGCGTTGGGTATCTGTTACGTTAGTAATTATATTATCTTTGCCCGTACGGTACCTACCCGTGGGGCCGTGGCCGTGGCGTCGTATGGAAATTCGGCTGTGGGTAAAAACAAACCATAATATAGCAACACCAATGAAATGTCAGGCAACTGACAAGCAAGCAAACAACAACAAGAAACAAAATCAAGACTCAAAAATAAAAAAAACGTCATTTATTGTGCTGTAATGTTGTTACGTCTGTGTTTCTATTTCGATTTCTTTTCTTGATCGTTCAAAACTTCAGGAAATGATAATTTGGTAGTTTTGATAAGTTTTTGCGAAGTTACATGTTATTTTTCTGTTTATGACCCGATAGGGATTAATATTATTAGTGTTGCGAAAACTGCAAAACAGCTGGGTTGGGTTGATCAATGTCAAAGATGGAGGGAAAATCTGAAGTCGAAGAAAAACCAAAATTAAGTAACGAAAAGCTTAAATTAACGCGTTGTTCGGCTTGGCTTCAAGAACAGAATACTTTAGAGTCGAAAACTCTGCAGAATAAGAACGATATCCAGTTCATCATCAAGACTAATGCGGATCGGAAGAACTTCTTGCTTTCGGTCGCAGACGATGATGCTACGGTGCCTGCTGGAGTCGATGAAGAGCCGGCGTTAAAGCCTAAAGCGGTGGTTTGTATAAATATCCGTATTATAAAATATTAATCTACAGGTAGTACGTGAGCAAAGCAAAGACATGCGCGTGCGCTGGCCGGGATTATTACTATGCTCGCGGCGACCACTCTGGAGTGGTTAATTCAGTAACATGACTCGTATGTCTAGAGTAATAAGAATGAAATTAGTTTGTAATGAACTTCTAGGTATCTAAACGAACAGGTGCTGAGTTCTGACGCGAGCTAAATTAAACTGTATCACTAACAGAGTAGATACAGGGACCGGAACCCCTTACCTTTTAAAGGGTTTTCGTTCTGGTTTTTGATCGACTGGTTTTCTTAAACCCTAATAATTTGGTAACCAAATCAATTGCTTACCATGACAAAAGGCTTACTAATACGATACAGTTAATTCAACTAAGCACTAACTAATATCGCAAAACCCTATGATAGGCTTCTTCTTCTTATATTTAAGAGCTGGGCTCTTGTCGGTGGAGTGCTTTCCATGTCTCTTGTCCTTCCGCTAAGTTCTTAACCTCTTTATTTTATACTTTTCTCCATTTTGACTCCATTTTAGGGATATAGTATGGTGGTTTACCCTATTAATATTATATAAATAGCCTCAAGCAATTTAATCTTTCTTACAATGGCATACAACACATAAATGCTTGTGCAAACAGGTTTACAGGGTTAGCGAGAAGACAAATCGGGCTAGAAAAAGAAGGCAGGCTTTGTGTCATGTCCAAACGGCCACACAATAATTATACTAATTGCGTTTACATAAGACTTATATTACATTTTTTACAGTCATTTCTCTGAGTTTGGAAGTAGTAGAAAAGACTGTAGAACAAAGAGGGGGAAAGGGTAACCAAACTAATGCTAACTGGTATAATCGGAACTTTAAGGTTACTGGTAAGTCCAGTTACTAGTAGTTAACTGATTCAAAGGAATTACCATAACGTTAGGGTAAGTCAATCGATATGCTAACTCTAACAAAGGGTAAGCTTATGATGGAGTTACTCCATCAATATACTTAATCAAATAAAGGGGTTTTCCGGTCCCTGAGTAGATATTTCTTTGAATTTCTTTGCTGAGTAAGACTTCTCTACGTGAGTACTCGTACCTATTCTGTGCTATTGGCCAAAAAGTTCTATCGTTTCTTGTCAAAAATTATTTGTAATTTTATTACTTTCAGCCTAGACATAAGTTGCGTGTTGATCAGTTACCCCTTGAATGTGAGTGGGCGTCGTGTCGCAGCGTGGATAACGTCTACGAAAACTTCCAGAAGCACGTCCGGAAACACACTGCAGACCTACATGTGATTGGGACAGAAGGCAGTGGTAAGAAAAAAAAGGAAGAAAGAAAAATCTTTATTTGGCACCAAAAGTTAAAGTAAAAATGTAACTTTTGAAAACATTATCATCATCATGTCTTATTGCCTCCACTGCAGGAGCATGCCCTCTCTGTACTACCAGAGCCATAGTTAGCCAGCAGCCAGAGGATTTTGGCCTACACTCTCCCTGCCAGACGGGTTGAAGAGGTCTCATTGATGTTTAAAAGCTTTGTTTTAGCTTGTATTTCCTGAGTCGCCTTCTATGACATCCACGGGAGGGCTTGGAGTGGCCCTATTCTACTCTGCCGGAAACCAAACTACACGTAGCAAAAAATATATAGTACATAATGCACAAAAATGGTGTTGGCTTAGTGATTGTTGTGGTATAAAATGAAAGGGGTAAAATAGCACATAAAGGGTTTCGAAGAAACACATCAGATAAGAAAAGAGTAGGCTGGCATTAGATGCAACATTAAGAATTTTAATGTCTTATTCTTTTATTTATCCAACTCAATTAGGTTACATTGTTTTATAACTGAGTTCCGTCGAATATCTCCCGGCTCCATCATCAAACAGCTCATTGACTTCATAATATTGTATTGTCATCGGACTTACATAAGTATACAAAATTTCAGTTAAATCGGTCGAGGATGGTTGAGAATTGAGTTGCAAGATTTGACCTAAACAAACATTCATACATACATACATACAAGATATATTGCAAGTTAAATAAACTTTATACCATTACCCCTCTAAAAAGTTTATTTTGCTCACTGAAATCAGTGAATAAAATGCATCACTATTTTGGTGTTTGAATTTAGAACAAATACATTTAATTAGTAATTGTTCCAATTTTTATATCAATTTAAACTAATTTAACCTTCCTTTTTCTTCATTAACTTAAATCTTTCTTTTTCTCGTACTCATGGTATAAAGTATAGTATGCAACTCTTGAATAAAACGGATTTATATTGAGAGTCGTGAATCACTCGCGTCGCTCAGGATTCAATCGTTAGAATCCTTCACTTGTTTGTGATTCATCTATGGCCCTCAATTTGAATCCGCCTTTTCACTAATTGCATAATATACTATTTTTTATTTCAGCGGAATATGTTTGCCTCTGGGACATATGCGGGCACAAAACACCAGATTTCAACGAGATGGTGAGGCACTTGAACTACCACGCTTACCACGCGAAACTGTTGGCAATCGGGTTCAATGGACGGGCCACACTGAAGCTGTTGCGATGCCGAAAGGACTCCACAAAAAGGAACCAGCTACCACCTTTGAAAAGTCCTCATAAGTGCTTGTGGGTTGGATGTAATGCGTCCTTTGATTCTATACAGGTATGTATATACTCATTTCATAGTATCGCTCTTAATAATTAACGCTCTTAATTTTGTATCTTAATCTAAGTACCTACTTTAGATTAAGATACAATAATAAGAGCGTTAGTTATTAAGAGTTAGATACTGACTAACAATCTCTTAGTTAACCCGTGGACGGACAGACAGAAGTTCTCAAGGCGAAACTATAAGGGTTCCTTGGACTTTGGAACCCGAATTAAAGTGTACTTACCATTTAAAGTACAAGTTTATTTGTTAGGCAAATTAAAAATACACCCGACACCATTTAGTGACCACCCCAAAATGTTTTTTTTTTCATCATTTATTTTACCACTTTGTTGGCATGATTAGTTCTTCTTCTTCTTCTTCTTTTCTTATTTTATGGCTCCATCGTTATCAAAACGATGATTTTGCCAATGTCAAGGTTGAAAATGACACGATAATGTATACTGAGGAAAAAACTAAATTTATTGACGATTGACCGGTATCGATGAGCATGGAGTAACCTAAAACAAACAAACATGTAGAGTTAGTAAGTAATGTTAGTAAACTATCTAATATAACAAAGACGGTTAGTGAGAGAATTAGACCATACCAATCAAGTAGGATATACAAATGGGGAAGAGTAGAAGAACAGGGGAAGTAAATACATATATAAAACGAAAATCTTATAAATATATATTATTGTTTTTAATAAATTTGGCAAGGATATTTGCGAACGAAGAGAAGACCAAGGTTAAAAGAAAAGACACATTTACGGGGCGAGGGATATTGCGCGGGAGTAAGTCGTACAGAGAAACCGATAACCTGGGACAGACGAAAAAGATGTGATCTAAAGTACCCTCATCAAGGCCGCACTCACACAAAGAGCTGTCTCTAATTCTAATTTTGGCTAAAAATACCGGAGAGCAAACATGCCCCATTCTAAGACGGATAATGGCTGATGTTGGGTGTTTGTGGAAGTTTCTATATTTATAAAACCAGGGTTTTACTGGGATATCAGGTTGGATTTTGAAGTACATTTTCGCCATATTTTTGCCATGAGTTGACCAAATTCTATCCCAACCATTTTTTAAATGGGTTTGGGCCGACAATTTGAGATCCCGAGGAAAGCATAAGGAATAAGTATCTGAGCCCTGGTGAGTTGCCTCTTTTGCAAATGTGTCGACCGTTTCGTTGCCTGATATACCCGCATGTCCAGGAATCCATGCCAGCACTACTTCTATGCCCGCTGAATTACACCTATATAGGGCTTCCCGAGTCAACAGAAATGGGGAAATTGTCTTTAGCATGAAGTGGGAGCTTGATCAAGTCTTGTAGACAACTTTTGGAGTCTGAAAGTATAAGAGATTTATTAAGTTTATGAGATTCTACATATTTTACAGCTTCTAGTAAAGCTATCGCTTCTCCAGAGAACACCGAGCACTGTGGAGGACATTTAAAGTTTAATAATATATTATATTTTGGTATCCACGCAGCGATACCAACATTACCATCATTCGACATTTTTGAAGCATCAGTGAAAACAAGTAGCCAATCCGACCATTCTTGATCTATGATTCGGTCAAATTGTCTATCTGCTTCCACAGAATGTTTATGTATACCCAAGTCTAACAACACTTGAGGTTGGAAAGTTAAGGCAAAGAAATTTATTTGAAAAAGTGGATTGCCATCAAATTGAAGAACTGGGTGAGACATGTTTTTAAAATTTTGGAAGCTTTTAAGGAGCGGTGGGTATTCTTTGTGAATCCAGTAGTTTGAAATATTAAGAGATTGGGAAAGTGAAGCTAAAATGTTAAGAAGAGGATGAGTTGAATTTTGTATAACTTTGTAGAAGAATCGATCAGCAAGATATTGTCGGCGAAGGTGTAAAGGTGGTTCAAGGAATTCTACTTGGAGAGCTAGTGTTGGGGAGGATTTCATAGCTCCTCCAACAATGCGTAATGATTTTGCTTGAATCTTGTCAAGCTTTGCAAGCGCAAGCTTGTTACAAGGTTCCAGCAAGAAACAGCCATGATCAAAGTGACTTCGAATAATAGCCTTATAAAGGAGAAGCTGGCTATAGGGATGAGCACCCCATCGTACACCTGATACGGCACGTAGGACATTTAAGCCTTTCTCAGCTTTCTGTGAGACATAATTTAAGTGTGATACACCAGTCATTTTAGAGTCTAAAAATACGCCTAAAAATTTAACTTTATTTTCAATTTCGATGGGAATATTGTTAACAGACAGATTAATAGCGGGGATGGACCTTTTCCGAGAGAATACAACTGCGCTACATTTGCCAATTGACAAAGTAAGCCCGTGATTGGTTAACCAGTCGTTCAGATAATAAAGGGCAGAATTTAAACGTGAAGATATCTCTTCGAAATTCTCACTTCGTGCATATATGGCGATATCATCAGCGTACTGTAGGGATTCGCAAAAGCTGGATACCGTTTGATCTAAGTCATAGGTGTAAATATTGTATAGAATGGGACTAAGGACTGACCCTTGAGGAAGGCCCATCCAGACATTTCGAGGAGGAAGTAAGACACCATTGACGCGGACGCGAATAGATCGGGCTGAAAAAATCATGCTTATAGCGTTGACGAGTCTCTCCGGGATGCTCAGCTGCAACATTTTTTGCCTGAGCAATGGGAGTTGAACGTTGTCATAAGCCGATGAAATGTCAAGAAAGACTCCAATGACACTTTCATTGTTAGAGAAGGCCGATCTAATCGTAGAACACAAGATGCTAAGGCTGTCTGTGGTACCCCTTGAGCGTCGAAATCCAAATTGGGATTTAGATAAAAGGTTCCTATTCTCAACTATCCATTCTAATCGGTTTTTAATTAGATGTTCCATAATTTTAATGATGACTGAGCTAAGAGCAATGGGTCTATAGGAAGAAGGATCGGATGGGTCTTTACCTGGTTTTAGTATGGGAATTATTATTTGAGTTTTCCAGGATTCTGGAATATTACCGGACAAGAAGATACCATTTATAATATTCAGAAGATAACGTTTAGCAGAGGGAGAAGCTTTGCAGACAAAAGAATATGGGATACCATCAATACCCGGAGCAGAATCCTTCAGATGATCAAGAGCACTCATCAGTTCCGCAAAAGAGAATTCTTGATTCATCATGTCAGAGGATGGAGTGTTTGATTGCAATGGAGGAAGGCAATCAACGTTGGGAGCATAGGGAGGAGCCAGTCTATCTAAAAAGCCTTCCAGCCAAGGAGATGGGTCATTAGATGAAGAATTATTGTCCACTAAGCCTCGTCGGAAAGCTTTAATGTTCTTCCAAACAACGGAAGAGTGAGTTCTGGGTGATAGGGACTCACAGAAGTTGTTCCAACCTAATTTTTTCTTTTTAGCTAGAAATCTTCTTGTGCGTGCATTAACCTTTTTGTAGTTAAGATAATTGGACATGTTAATTTCTGATAAATATTGATCTTCAGCATCTTTTCTTTCATTAACACTGGCAGTACACTCATGGTCCCACCAGGGGGGAGAGGGTATATGGGAATTAGAAGATTTTTTTCTTGGAATAGATCTATTAGCTGCGGACTGAATACATGTTATGAACTGATCATAAATAAGGTGAGCGTTTGTACTATCAACGAATGGGAGAGAGCACAATTCTTCATCCAATGCCATAGAATATATTGACCAATCTGCCTGTTGAGTACGGAATTTCAAGAGGGGTTCAATGGGGGGAGATGGTTTAAAAGAGGAAAAAAGAGAAGTTATAATAGGCATATGGTCGCTACCATATGTGTTAGGATGAACAGACCAAGAAAGGCAAGGGGCCAAATTAGGGGAGGACAATGTAAGGTCTGGGGCACTTTTATTCTGAGTCGGTGAGGTCCTTCGTGTTGGGGAACCATCATTAATGACACATAGATCTTGAGAGTCTAAGAGATCCAGAAAGTATGGAAGGATAGTGTCATCATCATCAGCATAACCCCACAGAGTACTTTTAATATTAAAATCACCAAGCACAATCATTGGTTTAGGAATGTTGGAGAGGATAGAATTTAGTTCAGTAATGATTTGGATATTAGGGTAAGGAATATAAATGGAGACAAGGGATAATCCAATACATTTGGCAGCAACCACATGGAAATCAGAGTTGTGGGGAGGAATAACTATTTGTGAGAAGGTATATAAATTTGAAAGAAAAAGGGCACAGCCTCCATACCCGTCATCCCTGTCATCCCGAAGACAAGAATACCCGGAGATCCGAAAGCGGGATCCCGGGCGTAACCAAGTCTCCGAGATGGCAGCGGCAACGGGTTTGTATTGGTTGAAGAGAGAAATAAGTTCATTATTTTTGCTTCGGACACTCTTACAGTTCCACTGTAGGATGTCCTTTTGGGTGTGATCCATTATATGATATTAATGAGGATAAAAGCTGCTGAAGTAGGGTATTGACATTGTTCGGTAGGGCATCTGAGAATTTTGAGACAATATTAATTAATGTACAGACTAATAGTTCTATAAGGTTATCATTAGGTGTGAGCTTAGGGGTGGGGCTGGTGGGGCTGTCTTGCAGAGCACAACCATTTGGTTGTGTTGATTTGGGAGTTTGAGTTAAAAAGTTGTGGGCCTCATGGTCATATGATTTGCCAAGGGTGGGGGTGGGTCTTGGGGACTTAAATATGGTTTTTTTATAAGATGTGTTTGCTGGGGAGTAGTATGATACATACTCTGGGGCCTGGGAGCGTGAAGGGGACCTTTGGGATTGGAAGGGAGCATTGGAGGCTGTAACCTCTGCATAGGAAGTTTTAGTGGCTGGGAACCTACGAGCTGCATCTGTATAGCTTAGATTTTCCTCTGACATGACGAACTTTATTGATTTTTGGCGAATGTGTTCTGGGCATCTAGCATCAGTTGCCATGTGTTTTCCATTACACAGAAAACAGACATGGTCTTCCACATCACATTCTTCACCAGGGTGTCCTTGTCCACATTTATAACATCGTGGCTTGGATCTGCATTGGCTTTTTACATGTCCAAATTTACAGCAGCTTCGGCACTGGATGGTAGGTAGGTGGTAGATGTCGACGTCCAAAGAAGTCTTGTAACAAAAGACCTTAGAAGGGAGTGATTGGCCCAGAAAAGTGAGGACTACGGTAGTAGAGGGAACCCAGGTAACTCCAGAATCGGTTTTCTTTTTAATATTTAATCTCCTAGCTCTTACTACTAAACCAGAACCTCTTGGGGTTTGGAGATCATTTATTAAGTCTTCTAGTGACCATTCAGTAGGGACGTTACGGATGACCCCCATACGGGAGACAAGGAATTTTGGAATAATGGCTAAGAGTTTATTTTCCGACAGAACAGGGTTAGACAAGAAGTTGTTCGCTTCTCCGGCAGTTTTAAAAGAAACAGCAATTTTGCTACGGCTGATAGGTTTGATTCCATCATCTGCGATTCCACAAACATTTGTTTGATGCATGAGTTGGGCGAACTTTAAAACGCGGATTGTTAGTCCAGCAGAATTATCTGGTTCTGTGCGACTTACGTGGGTGACGTACGGGCCTGGGTCCGAATCCGAGTAATGCAAATGGGCATCTTCTTCATACCCTTGTCTCGTAAAGACAGATTGAATAGATTGAGCAGGGGAATTCGTTTTTTTAGCTTCCACCGGGACTGGGGCTTCTGAATCCGCCTGACGTTTCAATCTTTTAGGCTTTTGGGCAGGAGTAAAGCCTTCCTCGTCCATTGTAATGTCAGGGGGAGACTTACCTCCCCCATCAGGGGGATCATCCATCGCTAAAACGATGAATTGCACCAAAAAATATAACAATCACTTACGTATTACCACAACCAGAACGTCACAAACAAAAAATTATGGAAACTCAATGCACAAATATAGGAAAATGACGATTTTTATAAAAGCACGTGTGATCAGCAACACAAAGACGGGCAAAATCCCATGATTAGTTAGTGTACATACAGTGTACATACCCATGCCAAATGACAGATTGCTAGTACTTATAGTTTCTAAGTAGAACCACAGAATTAATAATAGTATTGCATACAGAACGGAAGCTCGCACCGTCCCCCGCAATCTGGTGTCCCCGCAACCCTTCCCCGTTATTGTGAGGTGTAAGCGGCAGTAAAACAGGGTTATTGGTAGTTGCACGTTGACATTACGCGAGTCACTTAGGATTATTGAATTATAATGGTTAGAAACTGCGCACATTATCATTGTTCATCCACGGAAAACAATAAATAACGAAAATTTTATAGATTTCCGAGTGATGAAAACAGGTAAGCAAAGCAACAAATTCTGTGGTGGCGACCCTGATTGTTTAACTCACACATTTGACGTGTGCACGGACGGATTGTTTCGTTTGTAGTAGTACTAGGTATATATGCTGCTCCGTTTGTATGAAGTGCCATACCTGTGTGGACATAGACAGACATGGCGAATTTTAAGGGTTCCTTGTTTATCACGGAACTCTAATGAAATAAAAGGCTCGCTATCTAAATGTCTAGATTGCTTTGAACTCGGCTTTTTTATTGACACTCGCAGCTATGGCTCGGGCCGGCCGGCATACAAAAGAAGACTTTACGAAGTTTCAATTTATTTTTATTTAATTTTTATTCGTGGCAACAAACAGTCATGTAAAGATTATAACAATATTAGTATAGGATGCTTATATAATAGACCTAACAATGCCTGTAATTTAGGCATTTTAACAGCGGTAGTTTTGGACTGGCGTAACTACGTGGTCTCGATCAAAAATCATTTCCGCAGCTTTTTTATCATAAGTCAAGTCAATACACAAATTTGGATTACGTATATGGATAGGGGAATTTAAGTACTGTACGATAAATTTTTTTTGCCAAAAGTCAGCGTGTATAATTAATGTCAATGCTATTTTCAGTCATTCTTCGACCACGTAGAATGCGTGCACATCCGATACTCCGAGAAATTTATCTGTTCGTGGGCGGGCTGCGGCGCCAGCTTCCCGAAGAGGGTGCCACTGCACTTGCATGTCAGGTAAACACACATACATACATACATACACGGTGATTATTTAATGGTGTGGAGCCGACGGCCACTTCATAAGGCTCGTTAGGACCTAATTAGCCAGTCAAAATAAAAATTCTGAAACAAAAAAATATGTTGACTGAAACTCGAAAGTAAAATCGTTGCATATCAGATAAAAATACATTACGTACATACATACACGGTGATTTTGCAATGATTTAGAGCCGAAGGCCACTTCATAAGGATCGTTAAAGCTAGTCAAAATAAACATCAGAAACAAAAAATGTTGACCATAACTCGGAAGTAAAATAAAAAAAAAAAAATATAATTCCCATACAGATTGCCTGGATGACTGCAAGGTTCGTTTGGATATGCCAATTTTTTATAAAAAGATTTTGACGTGTTATTTTAATATAACTCGTGGTTCGAATTATAACGGGTATGACCCTTCCACGTTGTCTCTTCCACTTCCGTTCTATATGTATACATAAATTAATCTGTGCTTCAGGTCTCACACAGGGGAACGGCTCATAGCGTGTTACCACTGCGGCCAGCATTTTGCATGCAATAGGAAATTGTGCGATCATCTCAGGAGACAAGTAAGTACTTTTCATCTCATCTACTCGAAATACTATGTTCTCGTTTTTATTTCTTGAATGAAAACGACACCGAATGCTGGTTAGTACCCAGGGTTAGTATTTGTCAGTTGATCTCTGATTAGGAATATGTAGCTACTTTCCTTTATGTTCTGTTTTGTATTTGTTAGTTTTTCTCATACATTGGGCGATATATATGAATTCCTTGTATCATTCAGGATTCAAAGTAGCGCCGTCGCTGTAAAACCTTTACCCCTTGTAGCACAATCTACTATTGCTCTCGCTATCACAAAATCTAAAATACAAATAGGTTATGGTGATTTCATCCTTTCAGCCGCACAACGTCCAGTGCTGGACATAGGCCTCTCCCAAGGATTTCCAAAATGACCGATCTACAGCGGCTTGCATCCAGCGCCTTCCAGCGACCTTGGTCAGATTGTCAGACCACTTTGAGGGTAGGAGTCCTACGCTTTGCTTGCCAGTACGTGGTCGCCATTCGAGAACCTTTTTTCCTATGGTGATTTGGGCCTATGTAAAGTGTTGTAAAGTGTAGGTGAAGCGTATATCTCATTCAGAGTTAGTATATTTAAAGCTTTGTTAAAAATAAATTATGTACCTGATACCGATGTCTTAGTTGAATTGTATAATCCGTTGTTATTCAAAAACTCTAGATGTTTGGCATTACAGCTCGGTTTTGTAAAACAGCTGAAAATAGTTCAGTTCGATTGTCAATGAGTTACGTAATTACTTTTAACAAAACAGCTAGCGTTGAATGACATATAGGGTTATTATTATTTTTATATTACTCGTGCGATGGAAATAAAACCTCAATTCAACTCTTTACTAAATAATTCAATCTCCAACATCATAAAATACCAATGAAGAATGCTAATCAGCTCGATGCAATTGGATATTGAAATTTTGTAAACCCGTCAACTCAATGGCATAGCGATTTCTTACGGCTAATTGATCCACTTGAATTTTCCATCTTGCCGGAAGGCAGGCGTTGAAATAACAATATGGGAACCAAGCTAAAGGTCTGCTTTATTCTTTTCAATCTTTTGCACTCCGAAATCACAAACGATGCCCCCGATGTCTCTCGATGAAGCTTAGTCCCGGAACGCGGCGAAGAATTTATTCTATGGGAGGCCATATTTGTTGTAATGACACTGACACTTTACAAGCCACAAGTGGCAGAATTCCGAACTAATTGATCTACAATCTTACGTTAGCTAGTTTGTTAAACGTAACACATTGGACGATCTAGCTGAACGATTTTCAGCTGTATTACAAAACGAGCTGTAATGCCAAACAGCGAGAGTTTTTTAATAACAGCGGCTTATACAATGCAACCGCGACACTGACATGGTATGCACGCGCATTGTTATACTGGTTTTTGAAAGTATATTTTTGTTATTATTGTAAAATAAATAGTTTTGATTTCGTTTATGAAAAAAGACGAAAATTTACTATTCCCCATTCCCGAAACTACTGAGCCCAAAATTTAGTTGCAGAAATTTTGAAAAAGATACAAAATTGTTCATTGCTTGTGTATTACAGGAAAATCTTTACGAATTTTATGAATTGAAAATAAAGTTGTATACTTAATATGATACGTTCACTTCTGGAAAATAGTTCACTAAAACACAACTAAAAGTAGTAAACTCTCATCTTACTATGAGGATTTTAACCTTATCACCGCAAATGTCGGATTTATCCGACAATGAGTGAGTTTTCTTACTGAAATTTCAAAAAGACCTTGGCTTCTCTAAGACAACCCCGAAATGGGCACGAATTTTTTTGTCCGATAAATTCGGCATTCGCGGCTAAAGGGTTAAGTGATTGAACCCTCCACTGTAATTTTTTGACCGACTACTTTTGGCGCTCGCTCACTAATGCAAAGCTGAGCTTACGCCTCGAAGACCACTAGTTCAATGAACTCTTATACCGTGCAGAACGTGTACCCGGAGTCGGGCTACGCGTGCGCGGTGTGCGGCGGGCTGCACGCCACGGCGTACCTGCTGCGGGAGCACGCGCGGCAGCACATCTCGGCGTACGCGTGCGCGCTGTGCGACATGTCGGCCGTGTCGGCGGCCGCGCTGGCGCAGCACGTGCGCTACCGGCACCTCGCGCCCGCCGACAGCCGGCCGCACGCCTGCGCCGCCTGCGCCTACAGGTGCGTACAGCTACCGCACTGGCGCCGCCTGCGCCTACAGGTGCGTACAGCTACCGCACTGGCGCCGCCTGCGCCTACAGGTGCGTACAGCTACCGCACTGGCGCCGGGCGACATGTCGGCCGTGTCGGCGGCCGCGCTGGCGCAGGACAACAGGTGTTACCCGCGCCTAAAGTAACCTATATATTAATCCAGAGTGTCTTCCACCTTCCTGCATACAACATTTTATTAAAATTGGTCCAGCCGCGTAAAGAAGTAACTAACATAAACATACACAATCACAAACTTTTGCCTTTATAATATTATTGTGACATACAATATTTTAATAAAGTTTTTTAGGCTTTCAAATACAGTACGTTCTTATTTCATTATTTAGTTTGAGTACTTTAAATATACATTTGAATAATCTCATGCGATTATTTAAATATACATTTGAATAATCTCATGCGATTATATAAAAATAGACAAAGCTTTTTGTGTCTTGCAGTTCTAAGCGAATAGAGCCTAGGGCCGCAAAAACCGTGATAATGGGCGAGAAGATGTTAATAAGTAAATTATCTTTTAATTAATTTACAAATGCGTATGTACACAATTCGCGTTTAGGTTTCAAAATATCCAAATCCCAAAATGTCCAGATCCCAGAATGTTCACATATACACGGTGATCTTTAATTGGTTTTGAAGCCGAAGGCCACTTCATAGGCATCATTAGTAAGACGTAATTAGCTAGTCTTAAAAAAAATCTGAAACAAAAAATGTTGTCTAAAACTCGAAAGTAAAATTGTTAGATCAATTAGTAGTACCGCCGCCATACACCGCCCGCCGGCCGGCCGGGGTTATCGACATCACGCAGCTGTTTTGGCCGGCGTGACTACGTGGTCTCGATCGAAAATCATTTATGTAACTTTTTATCTTGTGACATACAGAAATTTTGATTACGTATATGGATAGACGAATTTATTTACTTTATGACATTTTTTTTCCAAAACCAATAAAAAGTCAGCGTGTATAGTAGAGTATGTATTTTATTTATTATCAAGCATTAGTAATGGTTTTAGTGTATATTTTAGTATGTATAATGGATTAAAATGAAAAAACCGTTACAGGGCGGTCACTCGATGGGATCTCAAACAGCACATACTAACACACACGCGCAAGCGCCGCCGCAACAAGAACGGCAGCAACAATTCCTCAGACTCCGAGGAAGAAGTGAAGAAGAAGAAAGAACCGAAGAAGTACGCGTGCCACATGTGCCCGGAGAATAAGATGAAGATATTCTGCCGAGGGGACGTGTTGACCAAGCATCTGGTGAAGGTGCATGGCGCTCGGTGGCCTTTCGGGCACAGTCGGTTTAGGTAACATACATACAATATTATAAGTTGGCTTGATTGTGTGCAATAATCTTAAATAAAAAAAATAAAAATGTTTATTTATTTATTAAAATCTTTTTTGACCACATGGTACAAAAGATGAACTCAATAATACATTTTCTTACACTCAACCTCTACCAAATAACCGGCCAAGTGCAAGTTGGACTCTTGCACGAAGGGAAAGAGACAAAACCCGGAATTTTGGAAAATATAACGCGTAACAAAATATATTAAAACTATTTGAAAGGTGAATTCAGTTCATGATAGTGAACAACTTTCCCCAAGAAACACATAACGAAACATGAAAAATATTTTTTGCTTTTCATACAAACTCGTACAATAAATATTTTTCATATTTTGATTTATGTTCCTAGGAGAAACTTGTTCAGTATCATGCACTGGATTCACCCTATAAATAGTTTCAGTATATTTTGTTAGAACCTGGTTAATAAAACTGGCTTTTTTTATTTTTAGATACCAAAAAAGCGAAGATGGAATGTACAGACTCACAACGACTCGGTACGAATTTCTCGACGTCTCGGAAAAAATCGTCGACGGCTACAGCGGACCCAAAGAGCCCCTCCAAAACGACTTAAAATTCAAAGTGGAAGAAATAGAAGCAACAAAAACGACCCCTAAAAGATTCTTGATAAAACTAAAAAGCGAGGAAAGTGACAAGGATGAGGAGGAAGTTGACAAGGAGGATGAGGAAGAAATTGAAAAGGAGGATGAGGAGGAAATTGAACCTAGCGACGTAAAGAATACGGTCGAAATTACCATGTGCGATGTCGATGAACACGGCAATATTATTAGTTCGGAAGTTATTAAGTCTGATGTAATGTATTCCTAATTAATTTTTTGTATTTTTTTTCGTTTTTTATTGTGATTACGTTATACAGTTAACTATTTTTATAGACAGAGAGAAAAAGACCTACAACTTAAAGGTAAAGAATTCGTTGAGGATGTCTATCTAAGTCTGTATTATTAAGTTTAAGTTTTTATCACATTTTAGTTTTATAATGAATTCAATTAACTTTATTGTGGAAATCAGGTAAATATTACACAGATAGGTTTAGGATTAGGACTCATCTGTTAGCCGACACAGCACTTTCCTATGCTGCTAATTTTTTCTGTCGCTCAGAACCGTCATTTGTTAGAGCGAGAGAGAGCGACGGAACGCATCAGCACGGCCGGTTTCGTGGCGTTCCGTCGCCATTGCCATTGCATCGTGGATTCACACGTACGGTAGCAGCATGCGAAAGTTTGCTGCCGTGTGGTTTCCGGCAGAGTAGAATAGGACTACTCAATACAACCACCACTCGGTACAAAAATTCGTTACTTTCCAACAACTCATATCAGATTTCTTAGCGTCAAAATAAACATTTTCTATAGGATTCGTAAGAAATACAAAAGAGAGCCAGATCTTTAAAAATATTGAAAATGGATTTAATCAATAAAAGGTGACACTTCTTTGTGTCGTTTTGTTTTATGAACTGTTCCGAATAATTTATAGCAGATCACTAATAACTGATATTGATTGTTATTAGTATTACGGGACTTACTGCAAAAATATCGTTTTATGGCTGATATTTCTACGACCCTTTTGCCGATTAAACGAATACACTTTCTAATATGTATGTATATGCATGGTAAATTTAATAGAAGGATTTGAACACTGGAACACATCTGTCTCTAGACTTCAAACCGCACATCGATTGCTAAGATCCTTTTTGATGTTTAAAGATTTTGTCTTTTTAAATGAGGCGTTTTCCTTATAAAAATAATTAGTTCCTTCACGTGACATAGATGCCGCAGCAATCACATAAATAGATCTGTCAATATTTTCATGGTGAGAGTTTGTCTTTAGAATATTTAATAGTTTTATTTTATTAAGTTTAGTTAAAAATATATTACTGTTTGTGAATACAAGATTGGTTAATAAATTACAAATGTATTATAAGTATTGAACCAAACGGCCTCTTTCATTGACAAAACGATTTAAAAGTATTATGCGCCATCTATTGACAATGTTTTTAACCTCATTTTCTTTCACTGGAAAACGCCTTATTGAATTTCCCCAAAACATTACTCCATATTGCATTGTAATGTTTTACATACATTTTCTCAGTGTAAAATTTACTTTTTTGACAATTTAAATAATGCAAAGGCTGATTTGGTTATTTTTTACATATCTGTTCACAATGTAATGTCCAGGTTAATTTATGATGTATTAGAAGTTCAAGGAATTTAGTACTTTCTACAACATTTTTTATATATTTTGTCTATTGTAAAATGTGTCAATGGGATGTCTAATTTTTGATGAATTATTTTAGTTTTTGGTAGATTTATTTTTAAATTATTGTTATCAAGTCATTGTAGTATAACATTTAAAGCATTATTTATGTCATTTTTATATTCATCTATGTCGTCACATTTTATAATTGCAGTACTGCCCCCACAAAATAAAACCAATTTTTGTCAAACGTATTTATGTAAGGCATTAAATATAAATAGGAAAATGCAATGGCCCTAGCACACTTTCTTGTGGTACACCGAACTTTTAACTCTACTGTCAGATAAATGTAGTGTTCTTTACAGTGAGTTTTTATTAGATCATAAACTACATATCTCTACTTGTTGTTTACTGTATAGTTGATTTCGTAACCACTAGCCATCTTAGAGAAAACTTGGAATCTTAAACTCTAAGAACACAAAACTCGTTTTTTTATAAAAAATATTACAAGCTATTAATTATAGTGTATTACAAATCACATCACACTAATATTATAACGCTTAAAGTTTGTGAGTGTGTGTATGTTTTTTACTTGTTCACGCGCAAACGGCTGGACCAATTTTGATAAAATGTTGTATGCAGGAAGCTGACAAACTGGATTAACACATAGGCTACTTTAGGCGCGGGTAACACCGCGGGGCGCAGCTGGTAAAAATATGTCATGGTGATAGAATTTGGCCATTTGCTAAAGTTATTGTGATAGAGGTGTACAAGGGAGGTATGAACTACTTAGTAGTTGAAGACTTCGGTCAATTAAATTGTAATTTATTCCGTGCTATAATTTATGTTTACACTATTACTATACAGAGGTGATTCAGTCCATCATTTTGAACAACTTTTCCCAATATTTTTTTCCATATCGAAATTATTATTTTTTTTCATTCCATAGTAACTAGTACACGGATTTTTTTTTGTATTTCGATATACATTAATTAGGAAAAGTTGTTCAAAATGATAAACTGAATGACATTTTAAAATATTTGTTTTAAAATATTTTAAATTACAAAATACCCTTGTATGGTATAACGGGTCTTAGCTCGAACCTTTTTTGTTAGGTCTAACATTTTGTTTATAGCTCCGTGAATATTCATAAACCATGTGTTCGAAGCCTTATAGTTTGAAAATGATAATTTCGTTAATTTTTTGATGTTTTAATACAACGTGTAAGTGACTAAGTATGCGTAATAAATTGAACCACGGGCTATACTAGATCTTTATTCGATCTCTATGGCGTAGTGGTCACCATGCTAGTCCGCCACCCAGAGGTTCCGGGTTCGATCCCCGTTCAGGGCAAGTTGGAAATTGGCCTTTTTTAAATTGTCCTGGGTCTTGGATGTATATCTATATATGTATTTGTTATAAAATATAGTACCGTTGAGTTAGTATCCCATAACACAAGTCTCGCACTTACTCTGGGGCTAGCTCAATCAGCTTAATTTGTCCCTATTTATTTATTTATTTATATATTAAAATAAATCAAAATACAAAAAAAAATGCATTTCCATACAAAGGTCTGCAGCCGCCTGTTATTTTAATTTCATTGTACAATAGTAATTTAGCCTATAACCTGTGGTTCAATATATTACGCATAATATGTCCCTGAAATCATAAAGAGGTTAAGAACTCCGCGCAAGAAAGAGGGACATGGAAAGCACTCCACCGACAAGAGTCCAGCTCTTAAATATAAGAAGAAGAATATGTCCCTTACACGATGTATAGGCATATAATTAATGTTAGTATTACATACAGAACGGAATCTCCAAAGGTCTTGCGCAATATGCGTCCCCGTCCCTTCACCTCCCCCGTTTTCGCCTTGTACTTGGACGGGGAACGAGGACGTATATTGCGCGGGACCTTAGGCACAGAATTAATAATAGTATTACATACAGAACGGAAACTCGCACCGTCCCCCGCAATCTGGCGTCCCCGCAACCCCTCCCCCGTTATTGCGAGGTGTAAGCGGCAGTGAAACAGGGTTATTGGTAGTCGCACGTTGACATTACGCTAGTCACTTAGGATTATTGAATTATAATGGTGAGAAACTGCGCACATTATCATTGTTTATCCACGGAAAACAATAAATAACGAAAATTTTATAGATTTCCGAGTGATGAAAACAGGTAAGCAAAGCAACAAATTCTGTGGTGGCGACCCTGATTGTTCAACTCACACATTTGACGTAACATGTGTTCGGACGGATTGCTTCGTTTGTAGTAGTACTAGGTATATATATGCTGCTCTGTATGAAGTGCCATACCTGTGCCTTAGGAGATTCCGTTCTGTGTGTAATACTCATGCATGAATTCTGTGGTATAGGTCGGAGTATAATTGTCACTTTTCAAAGTAGGTATTTTGAAGATATTACGCTTTTTGTGATAGAGTAAGGGTAACGTATAACGTTGTTAAGAAATTGTTTAACACGGTAAGAATGTAATTATAAGGCTTTTTAATTATACTGGTGTTTTAATTCACTCTATGATATTTAAGAAAACTTCCCCAAAAAACAGAAAACAAGAATTTTCAGTGCGCAAATTTTTCCAAAAAAATTAAATCGAGTGTTGCACACATAATAATATACTTATTGGAACAATATCATAAGTCCTAAATGAAAACATTCTTAGATAAGAACCATGGAATTGTATGAACATAGTATAGATACTCGTATTATACGTCATATAGGTAGGAGTTTCTGGGTAATATTTTGGGGGAAAATCACGAGGGAAAACTGATCTGAATAACAGATCGATATATTTTTTCTAAATAACAAAAATATACAACCGATTTGACTACCTCTTTTTAAGTAGATTGAAAAGAAAAATAACACAAATAAAAGACGATAAAATTATGTCAATAAATATACTTTAATTAAAAAATATATAAAACAACACAGCCATGACATGATGCGGACAATGTATAAATATATTTGTATAATATTGATATATGTACAGGTATACTTTTGTAAATTGTTATTTATCCTTTATTTATGGACACATTGTACTCGTTACAACAGAACTCATCCTTGATTTGAATTAAGAACTCGCCGGCGATGCAAACTACTGGCAACTTCATTGTTACTGAACCTTCTAGATTTGAATTAGGAACTCGCCGGCGAAGTAAACTATTGGCAACTTAATTGTTACTGATGGTCTGATTCTAGATTTGAATTAGGAACGTGCTAAGATGAGAGAGAAGCTAATCGCAGAAATTAATAGCCATATTTCTTGAAGCTGTCGATAAGCCTGTCGGCCTCTCTGAAGCCCGCGTCTATGGCGCCGTGCACAGAGTTGTGCCAGTGATGGGACGTCGCTTCTCCGGCGAAGCAAACCACCGGGAACTTGTTACTCCGGTACAGGGGCTCGCTGAGGAGCTTCGCACTACCCCCATCTTCCTCTGTGGCCACGCTGCGGTAGGAATACGTCCCTCGGGCTAGGGGGTTTGAGGCCCATTGTGACCTAAAAGTAATGGAAACAGACATTAGAATGAGTTAACGGGTTACTCACGTATAGAGTCAGCTACTGACCGACGTGTTTCGACCTCATCCGTCTTCATCAGGGCGAATGAGACTAACGGTACTCACACCACACCGGCTCGCGATCGCGACTACCTGACTATTAATAATACTAATAGTAGCTGATTCTATACGTGAGTAACGCGTTTATCCCAGGTAGCATTTATACGTCATTATGTCGTCCGTTTACGGTACTGCTCGACGTAAGAGACGTCATGTCTTGGCGTCGGGGGGTCCCAACAGATGACGTCAAGTTGTCACAGCCTCAAGACGTCAGTTTATAGACGTTAGAGAGACGTCAGTTTACAGACGTTAGAGAGACGTCATATAGGGACGTTACTGGGCCGTACATATTAGGGCAGCCACTGACGTTTGAGTGACGTCATATACTGAATTCATAGGGACGTTACTGGGCCGTACATATTAGGGCAGCCACTGACGTTATACACAGACGTTACTAAGACATACAAGTCAGGAGTAGGACCTACGGGAGCTCATGATATGTACAGTGTGTCTTGGGTGTCGCTACCGTCGCACACCGATATGGAAATTAAACCACACACTACTGCTGAACTCGATTTATTGGAAATATGCACCAAGTAATAAGAATGTACATAAAAGAAACCATAACCAGTTTTAATTTTGAACAGCGCCATCTAGGGATATTCTAAGAAACTAACACTTGCATACAATATTACTCAAAATAAAAGGTTTTATGGTTATGATTAGAACTATTACTTAATGCTTTTTACGTCTTAATTTTTTACGGAATGGACGAAGCCTAAAACTGCCTAATTTAGAGGAAATAAAATTAATTAACAAAGACTACACGAATTTGGACAGCGGGTATTATACAGATTGTAAGAACACACTTACAGCTGATATCGTTAGCATGGCAATATGCTCCCCTTAGGTAGTTTGGGTGGGTAGTTTGTTAAAAAAGAGAACCGCCCTGGCTATTGAGTGAAATAACGTGCTGGCAAAACTGGCACTAAAGCCTGAGCTGCGCATTTAAGCTCTACGACGGTTCTAAGTTATTGGTCAGGGGCCCTAGATCAAAAGACTACGGTACGTGTTATATTCTATCCCTTTTCACTCCATCTCGCAAATCCTTACGCGTGATAGTAGGATAGAATTTAGTGCTTAGCATGTAGCATTTACGTTTGCAGGCATCTTACTTACGTATCTTGAAGAGACTCAAGAACTTTTATGGATGAAACTAAAAAAAACAATGTAAGTAGTATAATCTATATTTAAGATGCAATAAAGGACAGTGGGACACAATTGCCAGAACAATGATACAGGGACCATGTTTTTTAAGACCATAGACTAAAGGACATGAAAAAATAATTTAAACCGTACTTTTACTTAAACTTAACAGGTGGCCAACTTCACAATGCCTTGGCGTCTACCACCGATTCGGTTCCGCTGTTTTTTTCACTTAATTGTATCACTGAGTACAGGTTACTTTTACCTTAAAAGTCTTGAACAAAAAAACGTCCACGTTGGGACTAATATAGTAGGTACTTACGTCCATATACTGACCCTAAATTTACTTCAGTAAAACGTCCTCGTGGCGTCGTATATGGTACGTCCTGATATTGACCCTAAATATACGTCAGTAAGACGTACACTTTGTGGCGAATATGGTACGTCCAAAAACTGACCCTAAATAGACGTCAGCAAAACGTCCTCTTGGCGGCGTATATGGTACGTCCAGATACTTGCCTTTAATTTGACGTAAATACGACGTCCTGCTCAACGCTGACCCTAAACTGACGTCACTTTAACGTCTGCTCTCGACGAATAAATGACCGACCCTATTATGACCTATAAGTGACGTCGCTTATACGTCGCTGACGTCAGTTTGCTACCTGGGACTCATTCTAATAATGGTAACAGTGTGTATTTCTGGTATTTGACTGTTTGTTTTTGGACAGCTATTTTGTACGAAACAGCAACACTAAAGAATCTTTCTTAAAAAGCAGCTATTAAGTATGATGAAAAGTGGGAGCATGATAGAGACATCTCGCTATCTCTTTCGTACGTGCGAAACCTAATTGCAGTGACGTCACAAGCGCGTTATATGTGTATCCTTTTTCCTTTCCTGACAGTTTCCCTTTCCACCAGATTTGAAAGGCTTATTTATTTTTGGGCGGATAAAAAATCTTTTTGTTTGCGATTTCGGATTATATTAGGTAGGTGTCTACTTTTTAATACTAATATTATAAAATAGAGTCAAATATTGCACTGAGAACTCACGTTCTTCATTTCTCGGCGACCCCATGACCGATAGGGCCAAAATATTTTAATGGTTGCATTTACTCGCCTTCCTATTTCAAAAAGTTTTGAACACAAGATCTCATCGAAAAAAT
Organism: Acrobasis consociella; assembly: GCA_963555685.1. NCBI lineage: Eukaryota > Metazoa > Arthropoda > Insecta > Lepidoptera > Pyralidae > Acrobasis > Acrobasis consociella. The sequence goes on from OY743108.1 coordinate 18,791,249, forward strand.
AAATTGAAATAACCGCAGAGGGTTACAACCCGACGTTTATTTAAAATGTACTCTAATGCTCCCTCTTCGGTTGCTCATAATTAAACTCACCTTAAAATTGATTTCACTGGTGTCACTTCTAACTCTTTGAAGGCCAAATTCAACAACTTCTTAACCCCCGCTTCTACTCCCTCTAAGCTAACTTGTTCCATCTTCTCCGCCCCTTTTCCATAGATCCAAGCCAACAAAACATTAGGCTGATGGTCCACAGTCATGAAACCATAGATTTCAGTTATCCATTTTTCTTCGTCCGAAAACTTCGCTTTGTCTTCCTCCCGCCATAGAATGGTGTAATTCGCCCTCTTTGGAAACCAGGGCCTTTCGAATTCTATGTAGATTTTGTCCAAAACGCATAGCTGTAGGTTGTCGATGCAGTTTATTTTTTCAGCGGGCAGTGGTGGGTTGAAAAATCCAGGCCTGAAATTACAAAATACTATTTAATAGAAGTTATTTAACTACTGTAGCGGGAGCGAGGTGATATGCTCGACCGCCACAAAGGGAAGATCTTCCCGCCAGCCTTGGTGTTGCGCCTGGGGAACCGCGGCTTCGCCGGTGTATTGTCGGGGGTTGTATATATAGTCAGTTGCAACCAGAACTCTGAGATCGAGATGCTACTGTAGCGGGAGCGAGGTGATATGCTCGACCGCCACAAAGGGAAGATCTTCCCGCCAGCCATGGTGTTGCGCCTGGGGAACCGCGGCTCCGACGGTGTATTGTCGGGGGTTGTTTAAATAGTCAGTTGCAACCAGAACTCAGATCGAGATGAAGAAACTGTTGGCGCCATCTCGTATGAATCTTGTGAACTATAGTATCGCTCTTTGTAGTTCCTCGTAGTGGCGTAGAGGTCGCCACACTACTATATTTTTTTGGGGAAGCAAAACCGTTGTCACCGAATTAATATAGGTATTACATACAGAACCTTAGCCTGTTGTCTGTGCAAAACACCAGACACAATAGTAAAACAATGGCATGTCGACCGGATTCCGGTCTGCTCACAGATGACAGGATAAGAGATTTCGTAGGATTTTTTGGCGGGAAGTCAAGGGGTCCAGTTGGAGTTTGCTTTAAATTGTTTTGCAAATTGATTCTAGTGGACTTTATAATATGAAATTGGTGTAGTTTGGTGTTATAAATGCTCATTCTCATGGACAATATGTGAAATGTTTAAAGTGGACAGTCATAGTGCGGCTGTAGTGATATTTATTTGCAGACTGCGGTGGGCGTCTTTGGGCGCCGTCCGCCACTCAATCGGCTATGAAAACCAGTGGACTCGTATAGATTTGTCGCCAGAAGCTCCCGTGAAGCAATCAAAGGACCTATACCAACCTTTGATTGTATAGTTAAGGGTTATTAGGATTAGGAATAAAGAAAAGATATTACTAAACACTGGCAAAATAAGCTTCAACGAAGTTTGACCGCCATAATCAAGAAAAGAAAAAAAAGAGATTTCGTAAATGTACTTGTATTGGTACAAAGTAAAATGTCACCGGAAGCTAATGATTACACGTCCGTGTATTTATTGGGATTCCTTTCATTGTAAGTATCACTTTTAATCTGCTCAAATAAGTAAGATACTTATAAGCTTTTAAAATCCAATGGAAAGACAAACTGTCAAGTAACAGCATGCACGTACAGCGCTCTTACTTATTCTTGAGCAGATAAAAAAATATCTTTTTGGGTTACAGATTTGTTACAACAAAAAAGGGTAGTTTGGTCTAGGGTGTATTGATATGAATAATTTATTTTAGGTCTATGATCAACCAAGATCGCTGGAAAGCGCTGGATGCAGGCCGCTCCAGATCGGACATTTAGAAAATCCGTGAGAGGCATGTCCAGCAGTGGACGTTATGCGGCTCAAATGATGATAATGATGTCTATGATCTAAATCGAAGGAAACTAGCTTGGTGCGTCGCGAGCCAGTGCGGTATATGGGCCTGTAGCCACATTCGCCCTGATGAAGACCTCCGGATGAGGTCGAAACATGTCGGCAGTAGCTGACTCGATACGTGAGCTCTATATCGGTCATTTTAGAAATCCATGGGAGTGGGCCATGTCCAGTTGTGGGCGTTATGCGGCTGAAATTTAGATAATTATGATGATTTGATGATTATGTAATTCGAATGAAACTAATCAACAGTTACCTTTCCTTCAATACTCCTATAGACACTGTGACAATAACGCTCTTAGCCGCGTACAAGCTGCCGTCCGTACACTTGATCTGAACCAGGGGGTTGCTGGGGTCCAATCCGGTCTGGGAAGTCCCCCACCGAATGCTCTCCACCTCTTTGTTCAGGAGGATCTGCACTGGAATCTCTTTTGAAGGGTCTGGGTATTTGTTCTGGAAAACAATAGAAAAATACACGCTGAATTTTCATTGGTTTTGAAAAAAAATGTCTTAAGTATAGTAAATTAATTCCTCTATCCATATACGTAAACCAAATTTGTGTATGACATAAGATAAAAAAGTTGCGGAAATGATTTTCGATCGAGACCACGTAGTTACGCCGCGTGAGTTCGATGAACTTCGACTTTGTATGGAAAGCCACAAATTATTTTTCATATTTCGACATATGTTCCTTGGGGAAAGTTGTTCATTATCTTGGGCTGAATTTACACATAACAACTTCACTGTCCGTTAATAAAAGAACAGTAGTAAAACAACTGATTTATTCACATATGACTAATATGACTCATGGGAAATCATCATTTCAGCCGCATAACGTCCACTGCTGGACATAGGCCTCTCCCAAAGATTTCCAAAATGACCGAGGTAGAACGATATACATCCAGTAAATAAATAAATGTATATATATATATAGGGACAAAGTACACTGACTGATCTAGCCCCAAAGTGGGTTCGAGACTTGTGTTATGGATTATGGAATACTAAATCAACGATACTTTATTTTATAACAAATACCTGTTGTATAGATACACATCCAAGAACCAGGACATTTGAATAAGGCCATTTTCTAATCGAGGATCGAACCCAGGACTTTTGGGTGGCGGACTAGCATGGTGACCACTACACCATTACGGACCACGGAGGTTGTCAAATTCACTCTTGAAATAGTTTCAGAATATTTTGTTAGACCTTATATAACCACAGCATAACCACGTACCAGTAACACATCAATTATACTCTTGTACCCCCTTCCCTTCCAATTGAGCAACACTTCCCCCTCACAAGGCCAGTGCTCTTCCAGCCCCTTTAACGACTTCCCCTTCCTCGGGTCGTCCTGCCCCCCTACGTGGTTGTTCCGTTCGAACCACTCGACGAAAGGGCCTGCTAGTTGGGAGTTGTTCTTCAGGACTTCGTTTGTTTTTGTTCTGAAAATTTCAACGTATGTACTTAAGTATATAAAAATTTAATATAATATGTCAAGCATAAGGCAGGCTTAAGTATGCCCATGTTGAGAATAATTCTCCCGTAACCGTATGCCCCTAATACCCACTGTTGGGCAGCCTAACAGTAGGTACCCACCAACCGAATCGAGAACCTCCTCTTTGAAGTTAATAACGTGTATAATACCCCTCATTACGCAACAGTTTCATAAACTACTACTTACGCGTTCCACGCACACTCTGAAATTGACTTCTTATTATTCTTATCAGCCTTGGCCACTTCCTCACCGATAGCCGCTGCCAAGGAATCCCCTTTCTCAGTCGGCAGGACCTCTCCGTTTGCAAGGACGTATATATTTTCAGGGTCACATTCCGGTCTCCCCAGCAGCCCGAGGGGTTCTGCTAGCTCGAAGACTTTGTTGTCCTTTTCGCCATGACACCTGCATTGAAAATTTCTTTAAGTACAGTGGGCCAACGATTCCTGGGCTGGCCCTCTAAATAAACCTTAAATTTGGAAGACTTCATTAAAATCTTTCTGAATATACATTTTTATGTCCTACTGGACAGATCGTGAATTTGTTGGATCCTAGGCTCTGAAAATTACTTTATCAGCACGACCCTCTCTGTAATACCAGAGCCATACTTGTATAGAGCAGCCAGAGGATTTGGCCTACATTCTCCACGCTGTTTGAAGAGGTTGGAGAGGTCTTTTTTTGTTTAGCTGGTAATTCCTAAGTCGCCTTCTACGACACCCACGGGAAGACTTGGAGTGGCCCTACTCTGCCGAGATACACGGCGAGGTAGAAAATAACTTAGGACCTACCTAATTACTCTACTATAATTGCCATGGTGTCAAGGAAATGTATGTGTCGTAGTTGGATTTTTGTATAATCCGCTATTTGACAAAACCTCCAGCTGTTTTGTAAAACAGCTAAAAATTGTTCAGCAATTTGTCATACATTAATAAAATTTTATAACAAAAAATACCAAAAACAGAAATACATAAATATTTAAATGGGGCTCCTATACAACAAACGTGATTTTTTTATAGATAATGGTACGGAGCCTACGAATAATAATATTATTCGTAGTACGGAGCCCTACATGCGCGAGTCCGACTGGCACTTCGCCGGTTATTTTTTTATGAAAACTGCACGAACCACTGTCATATACACAATGTAGAGCTAATATATTAGAAATCCTGCTTCGTCGCATAATCAACCAGTTTTGCCTTTAATATCTATATTTATCTAAAGATGGATCATGTAAGTAGGTAGGTGCATACATCATCGTTGGAACTGGTATGTTGAACCTGTCTAAAAGGATATAGACAGTGTCTATATCCTTTGAAGCCTTCTGAGATACCCATCTGCTTTCCTATGCCAACCTATCTATGTGTGGGAATGTGTAGGGAGGTAATTAACAATAAATAACGAAAACCCTGTCCGATTCGTTAAGGTAATGTTGGGTAGCTTTGAGTAGGTTCCATTTATCGGTTTCTCCCATCCCTGAAATTGCAAAAAAATCATTATATTAGCTTTAGCAAAAAAATGCTGGCAGTAGGTAACTGATAAATGGAACCTACTTAAGCTAGGTACACAACATTAACATAACGGATCGGACAGGGTTTTCTTTACATATCATAGTATAGTATACTTAGTAGACGTACTAATAAATGTGGCACTGGCAACTCCTGACTGGACAGAAATGAAAACTAATGAAGAGGTGATGGAGACCTACTACAAATTATTAATTCTAGGATAGGGAAAATGTTAGGACACCACGTAGAAATTTTATCACAAACTGTTATGAAATTAGGAACAAAATATTGTCATCTACAAAAACTTGTCGAATATTGTCATCTACAAAAACTTGTCGGTTAATTTTAGTTTGAAAAATTACAGCTTTTGTGATTACACTTAAATACCTACTAATACTTGGATATCAACTTAGGTTTCACTTCATGTGACAGTTTTTAAGTCTCACGTGTAATTTGACACAATAAGTGTACGTGGGTAAAGCTGAGTGTTTATTTATTTGTTCCTATGTGAAATGATGATCCACATGATTTCAATATTAGGTAAAAAAATAACAAACCCAACTCAGTGGCGTAGCATGAGGGGGGCGGGGGGTGCGGTCCGCATCGGGCGGCACTTTGCCGGGGGCGGCGTTGCGGAGGTGGCAGTTAGAAAAAAAAAATTTAAAAAAAAAGTTAATTTCTTTCAGTGTTTTTTTCGTCATTTTTTTTTCATTACTCCATTATTTTATTACGTTTCTCTGTAATTTTTCTGTGATATTCTACCTATGTCAAAAAATGTTAATTTCACTTTTCAATTCAATAAATCATTCAATAAAACTAATAAAAGTACTCTTTTTACCATGCCCAAATTTTTTATAATAGATCACAAAAATAAGAGGGCGGCAAATTTGGAATCCGCACCGGGTGCTAGTGACCTATGCTACGCCACTGACCCAACTACGAAGTTGCAAATAGGTAGGTACTGTTGCATGATGTAAAATTTTTGGAGCAAGTTTTATATAAAAAAAATATATTGAAAATCGATAGACAAATTTCGTCCTCCAATACTAAATCTATTGGACTGAACGCTGATTTGTAGAAGCCGATTTTTTCGGTAGTTATTAGTTTTTTGATAAGTTCGGGTACCGTAGTAAACAAGGAACCCTTATAATTTCGCCATGTCTGTCTGTCTCTGTCCGTCCGCGGTTTTACACGGAGACTGTAAACAATAGAACATACTATCACTATCTTTATCCCTAATGGGGCAGACAGAGCATTTTGGGTCTTGCGGCTCTATGTAGAACCCAGGGCCGCAAGACCCAAAAGCCACTTTTAGCGTCATGGTGGGCGAGAAGATGGAAAAGCAATCAATACAGTGATGGGTTGCTAGCCGCATCGCCTGTTAACATGATTCGCATTTTTGCCCATTCCCTCGATCGGACGATCTGCGCGGGAAGAGAAGCAGCTGGTACATTCTAAGTTTTTTCATTTCTCCCAGACCAGCATGGGAGTAGAAAGCCGTAATTTAATATGGGTAAGTAAATTAATCAAGTCAAGTGGTCCCCCCATCTGCTAAACGGTCATATATGGACACGAGAAAAATTTCACAGCTATAGTGAATATAACGAAGTTTAAAGGAAAACTATCAGCGCTAAGTAGAGTTAACAACTTAAAAAGTTATAGGCGACCAACTTATAAAATATATCTACTTGGAAAAGAATAATTTCATATTAATTTAATACAAAATTAGTTTTTAAACGTGTTTACTGGCATGGACTAAAAGTTAGCATTCGCAATTACGGAACCCTACACTGCGCGTGGTCCGACACGCACTTGGCTAATTATTATTTTTATTGACTAGCAAAGAGATTTCACACCTATATATCTGATAGCTATACGCGCAAATAAAATATGTATATAAGGGCGCGATGTACGCGCAGTGCGCTTGTATATCGCGCAATGAAATACCTAAATAACCGGCTAATTGCGAGTCGGACTCGTGCACGAAGGGTTCCGTACCACTATGTATATATAAAATCACTGAAATCACGTTGTTGTATGGGAGCCCCACTTAAATATTTGTTTTAATCTGTTTTTAGTATTTGTTGATAGAGCGGCTACAATACACTGACAGACACAAGCACTGCGCACTTGCAAATAAGATCAACTTGTTTAATACTACACTGAATGAATTCACACGGGCATCATTATCATCAGACAGAGACATTTTGTTATGATGGTACTCAAAGATGGTAATGTACTATCGCATTAGGTGTCAACCTGTAATGATGAATGAAACTAGTTGATCGATCAGCTGATCCGTGTTCGTATGGAAAGCCAAATACTATTTTCCATATTTCGATATATGTTTCTGGGGAAAGTTGTTTACTATCACGGTCTGAATTCACTCTTAAAATAGTTTCAGTATATTTTGTTAGACCTTATACTTACATGTTGAAAATTAAAAATAATTATCTATGAAAATTTAAATTATCTAACTAGGTATCACTGTTCATGAGATACAGCCTGGAGACAGACGGACAGCCGGACAGCGGAGTCTTAGTAATAGGATCAAGTTTTTAAGTACTTTCAATACATGTAGGTCACAGTAGTACCCAGTAGGTACTAGGTACCAGCCTCAGTAATAAATACCTTTATAGGTACATTAGTAAGTAAGTATTAAGTATAAATATTTCCTTTGTGGTATCTAAACTATTTGCTAGCTTTGTTCGGCCTTCCGCGTGTCATAGGTTAAGCGGCTAACTGCGTGCCTATCGCAATAGGGTTTCTTCGAAGAAAGTAAGCCTACAAGGTATTATTACTGTATGTTTTGTAGTTATAAATTGTACAGCCCATCCCTAATAAATCCTAGATAGATGTAGATGGGCTAGGGACTTTTATGTTTTTGTTAATTTTACCTAAATATCTTTGTTAGCAGCTTCCAGATCAAGCGCCTTCATTTCAACATTATACAGCCACTGCTGGACTGTCGCCATTTTTGACCTACCTTCTTTGTGGAAAACCCTCTTAAGTACCTCTTACAAACCGCCATTGACCTCTTTAGTTGCAAAACGGCCACTGACAACTAAAGTGGTCGAAATTGTACTATTTTTACTAGGCTTGACTTGACGTCGGGGCACAGAATTAATAATAGTAGTCGGGGGTAAAGTGCCGTATTTACACATTCGTGAGCGAATCATGAGGTGAATGACGAGGCGAATAACAGTGCAGTACACGAATGTTTCGTCGAATGACGAGGCGAATAGCGAACACGCAAGTGTAAATGCGGTATAACGTTAACAAGCGCTGGCATACAAAGCGCTAAAGAGGTTATTGTCTTACCAAGCAGCTCCGATGTCGATGGTGTTCGCGCCAAAAGGCACGGTGCATATCCGACCTCCAAGCCTGTCCGCGGCTTCCAGCCCCAACACCTTCAGGCCAGCATCATGCAGGCGCCGCAGGGCTGCGACCCCGGACGCGCCACAACCTATCACTACTACGTCCATTAGTTGCCTGAAAATAAAATAAATCATTTGGGAGGTACTACATGCTGCTACGTAGGTTACTAGGTTATACAATACAAGGTAAAATAATCCGAAAGATGTGAAAGTAGAAAGCATCCAGGCATTGGACGCAAACAGTCATTGGACAGAACACAATAAAACCTTTTTTATTAAGGCGAAATGGTAGCAGAGTGGCGCCCATATTTAAAATAAATTGTTAAAAGGTAGATAAATATGGTTTTAATAAAAAAAATGTTTCCTCCGTGGTATAGTGGTTAGAGCATTCGGCTTATACCCGCAGGTCGCGGGTTCGATTCCCGGCGGGGGCAACGACTTTGTGTTGTTGTCCTAGTTTGGTTAGGACATTGTAGGCTGATCACCTGATTGTCTGATAAGTAAGATGATCCGTGCTTCGGAGGGCACGTTTAGCCGTCGGTCCCGGTCACTGTCTTTGACATTGGTCGTTACCTAAAACCAGAGGCCTTTAAGGCGGTTTAAAAAAACTCTGACACTAGTGTTAGTCACTAACATACACGACAAGAAGAAGTATAAAAAAATGACATCTTTCCAAAATGGGACACTACAGCAGCTACAGAGTACTTATTAAAAAGATATCATGAAGGTATTCTTTTTTTGCTCTTTGATATAGGTACTTATCAGCTGCATTAGTGACGATTGCTAGCGTCCAATGACTGGAAGTTGACCCTACTATAATATACACAGGTACTCCACCGACAAGAGCCACTAAGCTCTTACATGTAGAAGAAAAAGTACAATTAATTTCGTAAGGATCAGCTGTTTTTTCGTGATTAAAATAAAAGTTAGTTGTAAAAAAATCACAGGTTGATAATAATTATTTTCACATCGTTCTTTTTCGTGTGGCAAGTGGCAAATACTGGTGTCAGGTTTTTCAGGCTGCCTAAATGCATCTGGCGTAGCTTGACGACTGCCATGCAATGATGAGAGCGGCTTATTTATATTTTTTTATTTATTTAACTCCATACACAAATACAAGAGTAATGTCGGACCTAAAACCTAAGCCCTTATATTATATACCAGTCAACCAAACGGGTGCGTGCCTTATACATACGTGCCTTCCCAAGCACGGACTACTTGCTCTGTCTTTTGGATTTCATTTCATATTCTTTTCGTTACGCGCTGGTATACAGTAGAAATATTGCAATAAATTTAGGAAGTTTAACCTGCTGTTGACTGCAGTTAAGTTTATTAATTTATTTTATTCGGGTATTTATTTAAATTTTCGCGAAATACCTCGTAATCGGGAGTTGGTATTTGTGGTTTTATTGTCCAAAGAGGTTTAGGTATTCCAATCGCATTCAACTCTACAATGTAACATGTACCTACCTACCAAATTATCACAATAAAGAATTTTTGATTTCATTAATTTAAATAAGCACTTATTCTACAAGTTGCGTTGACAAAACTTACACATACCCAACCTTTATCTACTCCCTTTGTAAATGTTATCTTTCGAACAAAAACTTGCCCATTTTATCAAAAAAGTGAACCCCAAAAGACGGAAAAAATCGTACAGTTAACATTAAAAAAACAGAGATAAGATTTATCTCAATAAGCAATACTTACTTATCTTCTTACATAAAAGTTTGTTGAATCTATGTAAAATTCTGTGTGTTTATTGCTACTAGAGCTATTTCAAACGAAAGTTAACATTAACAGTAAACTAAGTTATCACTAAGCTAGTAAAGTACTTACAACATATTTTTTTATAGAAGATTTTATAGTATTTTTTTCTATTGCTAATAGCACAGAGTAATAATATACTACTTACAACTAATAGCATTCTCTACCAATCAAACATAAGTAAAATTTGAAGTTGGTTAAAAAAAGTAAGTACATACCTACTTAAGTAACAAGGTATTTATAGTGGGTATTATGGTATTAGATTGACAATTGTTTATTAAGTACCAATCGCCGAGTTTGCATTGCTTTATGAAAACTACCAACTTATTTTGCTTCGTCAAACAAAATATCCATTGTTCACGATTCACAACTACCCAAGGTATTTAAATAAATGTAAACAAACTTTACATGTCTTTTTATTGAAATATACATTTTATAAATCAATAACTTTGCAAATTACAAGTAAGTAATTTTGTAATTTATAACATAATAACTTTATAATTAGCAAAATTATTGATTTATAAAGTGTATATTTCAATAAAAAGACATTTCAACATTGTTTACATTTATTTAAATACCTAACCAAATGGAGTATAGCACACTACTATAACCGCGTCGCATTTGTATTTTTATTTTATTTTATTAAGTAAGGAACACTAACAGCTTACAGTATTTACATACAACATTCATACACGTTATACTTAGTTTCTAATGTAAATACTAATGACAGGTATACACGGCATTGACTAAAGAGATCAAATAACTGGCCAAGTGCGAAGGGTTCCATTATCTATAAAAATCGCGTTTGTTGTATGGGATTAAATATGTATTTTATTTTGTTTTAGTATTTGTTGTTATAGCGGCAACTGAAATACATAATTTGTGAAAATTTCAACTGTCTAGCTAACGCGGTTCTTGAGATACAGCCTGGTGACAGACAGACGGACTGACGGACAGACGGGCGGACAGACAGTGAAGTCTCAGTAATAGGGTCCCGTTTTTCCTAAAGGGTAAAAACGGAACCCTAAAAAGCATAACAAGAGTTTAAAGTATCTAAAATTGTGGTTTTCAGTCGTTGAGAAGATTTAGCACCTTATATTTAAAGACCCTCAACTCAAACTATTACAAAATGTCCAAACTCTCTGAGTCACATTAATTTGAATAAATGAAAAATACTCACGCCACGGTTGTAGTGTATAAAAACGTGTTCACCCACTGATATACAGATTTGTCTGAATATTATCTCGTATTCGGTGACCTGCATTACGTAATAGATAAGAATGAATTGAATTGAACTTGAAGCGAGCGCCGGGTCTTATTAGTTTGATTCGATTGCCGCGTTTCTAACCTTGGAAATACTAATACAGTGATAGGTAGATTTTTGCAGAACGAATTATCTAATTTGCAATTCTGAGTCCGCATGTACGTATAAATTGGTCGGGTATTAATTATTGAAAGAACAAAGGTTAACTGTCCAGTCAGTTATAGTACTCTTTGTGTCCAGTACTTCAGCCAGTCCATGTTATAAGTTGAACTAACGACTGTACAAAATGATATAGGAGCATAGGTAGGCAGGATGGCAGGATTTTATTAGTCAGGGGGACCAATAGGTGTCTACATCTAATGAGTTTGTACCTAAGTACTTTGACAACCTAAGAAGTACATACATACATACATACTATCACGTCTTTATCCCTAATGGGGCAGACAGAGCATTTTGGGTCTTGCGGCTCTATGCAGAACCCAGGGGGTGGAAGATGGAAAAGCAATCAATACAGTGACGGGTTGTTAGCCGCATCGCCTGTTAACATGATTCGCATTTTTGACCAAAGAAGTAGGTACTACCTATAGCAAAAAATAATATTCCAATGTACATTGTTCACTTGCGTAAATCGTCATAACTTCAAACGACTAGGTATAAGGTAGTTAAGTAGAATCTAACAAATTTTTTTTCCCAGGCAAATTTAAAAAACCTAGACTTAACTTTTAAACGGCTCAACCGATTTTCATCAAACATACCTAAGCTAAGAATCACTGTAAAGGAACTTGCTTTCATGTAGAAAAACCGCATCGAAATCGGACCATCCGTTCGTGAGCTACGTTGCTACAGGCAGACAGACAGACTGATACCTATTTATAGTGTTAAATCAATAACCCCTTTTTTGTCTGGGACCAAGTTCAGTATAGTATGGTGTGGTTTTTTTTTAATTGGTTTTTTAGAACCTAAGATGAAAATAAATTATAATTTATGAGCTCCCGTGTGTCATATTGTTTACCTAAGTATACTAAATGTATAGTGTAAACAACAACAACTTTGTGTTGTTGTCCTAATTTGGTTAGGAGTCACTTAGGACATTGTAGGCTGATCACCTGATTGTCTGATAAGTAAGATGATCCGTGCTTCGGAGGGCACGTTAAGCCGTCGGTCGGTCCCGGTCACTGTCTTTGACATTGGTCGTTACCTAAAACCATGTCAGAGGCCTTTAGCGCGGTTTAAAAACTCTGACACCAGTGTTAGTCACTAACACACACGATAAGAAGAAGTGTAAACAACTATTAATCGTTCATCCCGTCATCAAATGCCTGCATTTGTCAAGCCAAATGTTGTAGGCAATTATTTTTTATTTTATTTCATTTATTTAGAGGAACAAACAGCTTAAATATTTCATATAGGCTTATGGGATATAAATTACACATCACCAAAAAGTTTCTACTACTAGCTCATTTCTATATTGACGTTAAAAGTTTAACTACGCTTTATATAAGTACTATACTATTTACGGCAGTGAATTTGTAAGAAAATGCTGTGTATGCTCCTAATTGGTGTTTACATATGGAATTGGCTTGTCAAGTTATTTTCAAAAAGATCTGATTCGCAGTCCGTTTTAAGGAATAGCCTCTAGGAGAAGCTTTCTCAAATCAGATTTTAAAATAAGGTCTTACTTACCTATTTAGATATTTGCAAAAAACCCATTGACCTTTATTTTCAAGCAAGGTCAACCTTATTTGAGGAATGGTCACGATCTCACGATGAAGATTTTTTGAGTAAAGTTGGCAATTTTTACTTTCAGTACTGTACTGAAGTGCCATTTTTGAAATGCAATGTCACCTAATGACTGGTTTTTTCATACAAAAACCGTTCGTGACTCCACATTTTAAAAAGGCACCCCTATATTATATGTCACTGTCACTGTCATCTACCAACACAACAACTTGACAACAACCAACATAGCGACGGCAATTTAAACAGTAGACATTGACAGTTGATAGATGTCATTGTTTTATTAGCGCTAAATTTAAACTTCGATTGCAGTGTGTCGTCACTTCCGGTGTTTTGTTTAAAAGTATATAAAAAAATCCTGATAACACGTAGAATTTTTTAATTCAAATTACTTTCTTTAAATTGTCTATACTTTCGATTAAAGGCACTTTTAACACTTTTATATTTCTTAGTTGACAAGCTAATTGTTTAACTATCCGATTGATTTATTTATCCAATAAAGTTATAATATGTAATCACTGTAAGCGTACCTTTTAAATAAAATTAAATAAACTACTAAATCTAACAAAATCTAACCAAAATACTTACGAGAACAGATAACTTTTTTATTTAATTACCTTTATTTTCCCTGCGTTAACGAATTATATGATAATTATGATGATAATTGTCTAATGAGCAGGCACTAGTCTTGCAACATTTATTGGGATATAAATTACAAATTTGTTTGTTTGTTAAAACTTTATTGTACATAAACACAAGACACAAAAATACAAGTTAGAAGTAGAAAACAGTACATCACCAAAAAGTTTCTACTACTAGCTTATTCCTATATTGACTTTAGTTTTAACTACTAAATCTAACAAAATCTAACCAAAACACTTATACTTAACAGATAACTTTTCTATTAATTAGCTTTATTTTCCCAGCCTTACCTATATAGGCTTATAATCTAAGCCTAGGTGAGTTTTTCCAGGCATCTAATGAGCAGGCACTAGTCTTGCAACATTCTTACACTTGTGGCAACGGGTCGCATCACATCGCACTGTGACAACACGTTACAACTTTATAGGACAATATTTGCTAACATTTTTATTTTTTTATATAGTGATTCATCATCATCATTTCTGCTGCATAACGTCTACTGCTGGACATAAACCTCTCCCAAGTGACACAAAATGACCGATCTAGAGCGGCTTGCATCCAGCGCCTTCCAGTGACCTTGGTCAGGTCGTCAGACCACATTGTAGGTGGGTGTCCTACGCTTCGCTTGCCAGTACGTGGCCATTCTTCATTTTTTTAAATCTAGGAGCCTAAGCTAGGACCTTTTTAATGTAAGTTACTAATAAGAATGCCATTACAAGGAAACATGATTTTTTCAATGTCAAGTGCATCTCCCATTTGAAAGAAAACGGTAATACTTAATTAACCTATCATTTACAAGTTTATCTCATGCTGCTCTAGATAAAAACCTCTAAACTATTTCTCGAAATGGCCGAATTATGATATTTTGAAAAATGACAAAAACTGAATCGATAGTTTTTTTAAAATTGTTTGAACTTTTTCACAAAATTTTACGAGAATCAATCTTAAAACTAAGACACTTCGCTCGGTTAGCTAAAGTTTTAAAATGAAAACGTTAAGCTTTTCTAAGCATTTTTACCAAAAGAGGTAGTTTTTCGCATAAACAGGTATCTCTTTTCGTTTCGGAATGGTTTACTCGAACGTGAATAGATGATATCCATGATGCAACCGATGATTTCGTCACCCTACATCCCAGCAGATGCAAGTTTTTGCTGGGCATCGGACAACGTCCTCCCTTAGATAATCTCTATAGCTTGTCTATGTAAAATGAAATCCAAATCTTATTATTTTATAGAAACTTTTATTTTGCTTCAACTCTACCGGTGATTGTTGGAAATCTAGCAAATCCGCCGTTGATGTGTTTACTTTGTTTACCTAACTAGTAAGCCGCGCCCCGCTATTACCTGCGCCTGAAGTACATAGCCTATATGTTAATCCAGGGTGTCAGCTTCCTTCGTACCAAATTTTATCAAAATTGATCCAGCCGTTTGCGCGTAAAGAAGAACAAACATACACTCAAACTTTCACCTTGAATATTGGTGTGATTTGTATGTTTTCTTTCTAATGTACAGTAAAGCTTTATAAACAAACAAACTAACAAACTTATGCAAATGGGATGACCATAGACACAGAATTATATTTATATGGGAATGACAATGCAATAAAATGATGTCAGAGTTGATAATAGAGCCGAAAGATAGCCATAAGAACGACGAAAACATATACAGAGTAACAGAGTTTGGGCTTATTTTACTTTGGTCTTACAATACTTTGCTAAAAATGTGAAAAAATATTTTACATTTTAAAGGAGCTATCTATACATTATTTATTATCTACAGCTGAAAAAATATATTTTACATATATTTTTTCAGCTGTAGACACTGAACTGCCTGAACTGCCTCCGTGGTGTAGTGGTTAGAGCGTTTGGCTCATACCCGGAGGCCGCGCCTTCGATTCCCGGCGGGGGCAACGACTTTGTGTTGTTGTCCTAGTTTGGTTAGGACATTGTGGGCTGATCACCTAATTGTCCGATAAGTAAGATGATCCGTGCTTCGGAGGGCACGTTAAGCCGTCGGTCCCGGTCACTGTCTTTGACATAGGTCGTTACCTAAAACCATGTCAGAGGTCTTTATGGCGGTTTAAAAACTCTGACACTAGTGTTAGTCACTAACACACACGATAAGAAGAAGAAGAAGAAGAAGAAGAAGCTGTAGACAACCTAAAAGTCTCATTTTAATCAGTGTCAGGCTTGAAGGTCATCTTTTCGTCTCAAATAGTGAAACATCTCACTGCAATAATTGAAGTTTAAACATAAAATCGATATTTTTTCCAACAATACCAAGTAGGGTTTTAAAGTAAATCGTATTATGTGTATAACTTGGAAATACCATACGAGTACAATACTCAAGTCTTGCGCGTATCAAATTTTGCGGTTTTCACGGAAATCCGTGTAATAAGACCTTGTCCTTCCGTAGGCGACATGGTTTATAGAAACGTAGGCGAAAATACCTACCTCTTACATAAATTATGTGATTATGGTTTATTATTTATATACTTCTTTTGGCGCGATTGGGAAAAATGAGAGTGAATTTTTACGATACGCGCGCACACCGACAGAAAAAAGCAACAGTATGAAGTTAGCCCACGATCTGACTGTACTGTTTCTATGTTCACGCCAAAGAAGTATAACTTCTAACGCGTGTACACACTTTTTTATAATATTTGTTCAATATATTAAATTTTCTGGGGCGCAGTTTACTGAAAGTTTATTTATTTATTTCAAAACTTTGTAGGGCAAATAGCTACAATAGGTGGACTTAATGATAAAGCATTCTCTCCCTGTCAACCTTTTTTTTTTAGTTTACTTACGTTAGTAATTATATTAGCTTTGATTTAATCTTTAATACGGATACAACAGATAATCAAAATAAGAGAAAATCGTCTATTCTCGTCCTTTCGTATAATATAACCCCCCGACAAGAAAGAGGGTGTTATAAAGTTTGAAGCTAGTGTCTATTTCTGTTTGTCAGTCTGTCTGCTGTGGCATCGTAGGTTTCGAACGGATGGATCGGTTTTGATGCGGTTTTTTACGCAAAAGCAAGTTCACGTTTAGTTATGTTTGGTGAAAATCGGTTCAGCTATTTAAGAGTTATTGGGGTTAACCCCTAATAACTCTTATACAGCTGCTTGGACGTCGGGGTTTTTCGATTTTTCTTAGCAATAGATATCAATTGAAATAAAAGACAATATATAATTGAGGTCTCTAAATCGAGTTGGGGGCGAAAACACATTGTATGTATGTATGTATGTATGTTTGTACCGCGATAACAGCCGAACCGATGGTTTGATTTTGATGAAATTTGGTAGGCATGTAGGAAATATCAATAGAATTTTCAAGTTCGTTGGGCATCAAAATCGGTTCAGTAGTTTTTGAAATATTAATAAAAATGTCCGCAATTATGTAGCAGCAAACGAAACCATAGCGCGTTCTAACTCTGGATAGCGCCATCTAGGGGTTATTTAGCAAACTGAATTGCGAAAAATAATCGCGAGGTCTAAGTTCGCGGCGAACTACTGTACGTAGTAATTATTGATCCTATGTTTGAAATATATGTAGATCCGCTTCTCATTACTAGATAGCGTTATAAACTTTTTCTAATCAGTAGGCATGGTCACAATTACTGTGTAGGGTACACTAAACTTATGCGATGAATTGATCTTGCTTTGCGCTGTCTATCTCGTAAGAGATAGACGTGACAGTATGTCATACCTTTTGTTGCAATAGGTACCTAAAAGTATTTGCTAGGCACATAGACAAAGTTTTTTTTAAATTGATCTCAAGACTCAAGACACCTGCCAGCCCGGGAGCCAGGTGTATATGACACGTGCTCGAACGCTTCTGCCTGCTGAACTAACTCGTGTGGATGATCACAGACAAAATTGACATAGAACTTTTAAAAAAAAAAACGACGGGTTGACTCTGGGAGTGCCGGCAGAAGTGAAAACTTGAATATTAACGTTGTGCATTTTTGATATTTTGGAATGGTTAGGGAATAATTTTGCACGAATTGCTTTAATTATCAGTATAAAATATTTCAAATCTTTTCTGAACCACAGTCTGTCACAAATGTCACAAGCATGACACATTACACACACGAACGTAACGTAACATAAACACACACGAACATTCGCGCAAGCGCCCTGCGCCGTCTTACGAATTTTCGATCAGGACACGTGGTCCTGACGCGAGTTTAAGATTTTTTACCCATTCCAAAAAAAGTGCACAACGCCGCTAAAGAAGTTTTCACTTCAAAAATAAACTAATCAAATATAGATTTTTATGTTTCGGATTTTGAGCGTAGCAACATAAGTGTACTGTGTACTCTACCCATGGAATAAATAGATAAGTAAGTATCGTTCGTTATACAATCGCAAAAAAGCAAAATGTGCAGCTTTATACAAAAATATGTCTACCATGCCAAAATGCATGGAGCTGCAGATTTTGTTTTTTGCTATTTCAGGGATGGTCCCATAGTTAAAGTTTTTCAGATTCCCCCCTTCCGTTACACGATGTATACAAATGGACAAATCACTCTCAAACTAGAGACTTATGGGATGAGATGAGATGTATGTGTGATACTAACTAGCATAATAACTCAATACTATATTTTATGATACAAATATAGATAAACATCCAAGACCCAGGTCAATCTGAAAAAGATCATTTTTAATCTTGACCTGACCGCAGATCGAACAAGACCTCAAGTACTGGCAGTTGACCATTAGTCCTCAGTCGTCTATCTTTACTACTGCTAGTTATACTAAAGTGTGTTACCCGAGAGTTAATAAATTTAAGGCTTTAACTCATAACAAATTGCAGCCGGCTAATGATTAAAATATTGGCCAAGTGCGTGTCGGGCCACGCGCAGTGTAGTTCTGTAGTTGCGAATGACCGACTTTGAATTCACGCCACAAAAAAATGTCTAAAAACTAATTTCTTTTAAATTAGTATGAAATTTTCATGCTCTCGCCTATAACTTTTTAGGGTTCCGTAGCCAAATGGCAAAAAACGGGACGCTTATGGATTCGTCATGTCTGTCTGTCCGTCCGCCCACTTTTTTCCGAAACTATAAGAACTATACTGTAGAAACTTGATAAATAGATGTATTCTGCGAACATCATTAAGATTTTCACACAAAAATAGAAAAAGAAAATATTCGCCGTGTGGTTTTCGGTACAGTAGAATAGGACCACTCCAAGTCTTCTTGTGAATGTCGTAGAAGGCGACTTAGGAAAAACAAACTAAACAAATATTATAAACATCAATAGGACCCCCAACCAGTGGCGGCACAAGACCTCAACTTAATGTGGGCACGGTAAATTTCGCGAGGCCCTCAATTCAGTGTTGGAAATTAACTAAAAAAAAGCAAATAGGAGGCTTGCCCAGCCCATTAATTAATGGTATTAAATCAAGAACAAACATACGATCTTTCCTCTGTACTCTGAGGTTCGTTTATTCATGCCACTGACACATCAGTATATTAAAATAAGAAAAACCTTGTGGCGTGTACTTTTGAATTTTCCCTACATTTTCAAATATATTTTCGGTTGTGTGTGAGGCGCGAGGCCCTTTGCCCTGCGAGGCTGTAGGCGGTGGCCCACACCGCCCACGCCTTACGCCGCCTCTGCCCCCAACTCCAAACCTGGCCAGCGAGAAGAGTTTATTTCAAATCCTCTGGCTGCTCTGGCCAAGAATAACTCTGGTAGTAGAGAGGGTCGTGCTCCTGCCGTGGAAACAAAAAGACCTGATGATGATGAACTTTTCTATTTGCTAAAGTATAATATCTATGTCTGCTCGGATAGTTTTCCTTCAAACTTTGTCACATATACTACAGCTGCGATTTTTTTCGTGTCCATATACAATGTCCTTTTTTATTAAGTACAAATATTTTAAGGGGTGATTCAGTCCATAATTTTGAACAACTTTTCCCAGTAAATTTTTATCGAAATACGAAAAAATAATTTTCATTTTCCATAGTAATGTTATCACGTGACTACTTCGATTTCTATGAAAACCTAAAATTTTTTTTCCTATTTCGGGGAAAGTTGTTCAAAATGTTGGTCTGATTCACCCCTTAAAATATTTGTACTTAATAAAAAAGGACATTGTAAAACCGTTTAGCAGAAGGGTGGGGGACACTTAACTCTTTCCAGAATTTGCACTTTAAAAACCAAATATTTCAGAAACGGATCCCTAAATCGAAAAATATTTTCGAAAGACCCATTCAGCGACACTAAAAATGATGGGATAGGCAAGAGAGAAAAAAATCCTATTTTACTTGTACCTACGGGAGCTACTCTAAATATATATTTTTATCAAGATTTTATTTTACTACTTTTTTGTCATGATATACATACCCATGCCAAATTGGGTACTTTCCTAAGTCAAAAATAAATTATTTTGTACTAATAAAAAAATAAAGCGTCGCAAAATAATGTCACTTGTCTTTAAACATATCAATTTTAACATTATTTTAAATTTATTATTTTAGAAAAACTGATAATAAGAACGCTATTTGACTCCAAAAATTTATGACGTCATCTGCCTGTATTTCATACAAAATCCCATAGAAACTGTTTGTTTTGACGTTTAGAAAAAAGTTGCTGATTTGACTTGTTGGAAAATAGCGTATTACAGCTTTCTAGTAGGTACTATTAATAGTCTCTGAGTAAAACCGCGGATGGACAGACAGACAGACATACGAAACTATAAGGGTTCCTTGTTAACTACGGAGTCCTAAAAACGTTTATAATTTTATTTTTACAATTTTAAACAATTATTAACTGTATAAAACAGAAAACAACAGACAGTCGATCATCTCCAACCATTTGTCTACAAAAAATCATAGTTGCACCTTACAACATAATGACTACATCTGAAGGCCTGACCTTTGTCTGTAACCTCTAGAGACCGCTTCTAAAGCAACTGTTCAATGTGGTTTTATACCTAGCAATAAGATACATATAAATAAGTACTGATACGAGGACAATAAACCGGCCAAGTGCGAGCTGAAACCGCGTGGAAAGATATCCTCACAGTAAGACGCAAGTTAACTACTACTAGCGCTGTCAATTGGTAAGTATTTTAGTAGTACCTACCACAGAATAAATATTAGTACAGAAGTCTTACTCTAAAAAGAAATTCAAAGAAATATCTACTCAATATTGTTATCGTTATGGTCTAATTTAGCTTGCGTCAGAACTTGACACTTATTGGTAGTACGATAGTGACGTCCTATTTCTATATCAAACCAAATTAAGCTTTATTGTCATACATTAGTGCTCAATGTTGCGCGGATACGCAGTAACGGCCGTCTTGCGTACTGCTTTGGATTAACCTCTCTGGAGCTTTACTCCATGAAATATATTAGTCGTTCGATAGTGTCGTCTTATTCTAATGTCAAACCAAATTGGACTTTAGGGTTGGGCTACATCTATCAGTGCGGAATAGCAGTTTTCTATGACAGCGTATGTATTGTGTCTAAATACCGGGTATATGGTCGACAACTACAATTATTAACTGCCTCCGTGGTGTAATGGTTGGAGCGTTTGGCTCATACCCGGAGGTCGCGGGTTCGATTCCCAGCGGGGGCAACGACTTTGTGTTGTTGTCCTAGTTTGGTTAGGACATTGCAGGCTGATCACCTGATTGCCTGATAAGTAAGATGATCCGTGCTTCGGAGGGCACGTTAAGCCGTCGGTCCCGGTCACTGTCTTTGACATTGGTCGTTACCTAAAACCATGTCAGAGGCCTTTAAGGCGGTTTAAAAACTCTGACAGTAGTGTTAGTCACTAACATACACGATAAGAAGAAGACTACAATTATTGTGATTACGGGATTTAAAAAAATCTCGTACAAAAATATTTAGCTGACTAGACTGACAGTTTGTGCAGATAATTATTTATCCCTGGGGTATGATCTGCGCTCTTTTTTCTTCTAATATTTATATTGCTCTACATGTTTTTTTTATAGTTTTACTAGCTATGCCCGTGGGCTTCGCTAGCCGTGGGAATTTCAGATAAAAACTATCCTATGTCCCTCCCTGGGTATCAAACTATATCCATACTAAATTTCATCTAAATAGGTTCAGTGGTTGACGCGTGAAGTGGTAACAAACGTACAAACTCATTTTCGCATTTATAATACTAGCTGACCCGGCAGACTTCGTACTGCCAAATTAGCCTGTCAAAATGTACGTTTGTATGGGAAAAAGAAAAGGGCTTATTTTAGGGTTTTTCCGGCAATTATTCGAATTTTTCTCGCCGTAAAAACCATCTTTGAATTTCAACGAACATTTAAAAAAAAGACTTGGCCAAATTGGTCCAGGCGTTGTTGAGTTATGCGCTTACCAACACATTTTGCGATTCATTTTTATATTATAGATTAGTAAAGATAAGGTTTATTTGTATCGTATTTGTATGGTTCATTTATACGCAAAGTAATATTATCTAGTGGTATTGATAGATTAGGTTCATTTCTATACACTTACAGGCTGTATTTTTAGGGTTCCGTAGCCAAATGGCAAAAACGGAACCCTTATAGATTCGTCATGTCTGTCTGTCTGTCTGTCCGTCCGTATGTCACAGCCACTTTTTTCCGAAACTTTAAGACCTATACTGTTAAAACTTGGTAAGTAGATGTATTATGTGAACCGCATTAAGGTTTTGACACAAAAATAGAAAAAAAACAATAAATTTTGGGGGTTCCCCATACTTAGAACTAAAACTCAAAAATTTATTTTTCATCAAACCCATACGTCTGGGGTATCTATGGATAGGTCTTCAAAAATTATATTGAGGTTTCTAATAGCATTTTTTTCTAAACCGAACACTTTGCGCGAGAGGCACTTCCAAAGTGGAAAAAAGTGTGTCCCCCCCCCCGTAACTTCTAAAATAAGAGAATGATAAAACTAAAAAAAATATATGATGTTCATTACCATAAAAACTACCAGCGAAAATTGGTTTGAACGAGATCTAGTAAGTAGTTTTTTTTTAATACGTCATCATCATAAACGGCAATTTACCTTTCATTCAATCAACTCAAATATAAAAATTTTAAAAAACATACTACAAGACTTTTATATTATGTTATTTGCTACTACGGAACCCTTCATGGGCGAGTCCGACTCGCACTTGGCCGCTTATTATCAATACAGTCTATTTTTAGAGCTCAATCAGATCAGGATACTCTACTTTCTACAAAAATAAGAAAGGATAAACGAAAGGTTTATTCTCTTTTAGAAAATGAGCTGCGTGGGTTGTGACACTTGTGACTATCAATATCATAAAAGTATTTTAGTACAGGTAAAGTAACAAGCAGGTACTTAGGTACCCTATTTATGTAGGTTTATGGGCACTACTTGTTAGGTTTTATCACTTATGTTCGGCTTAATGGAAAGGCAGTTTTTATGGACTCTGGCGCTTTTATGTTTCATGCACTTTGCTACTGATAACAAGAAAATGCAGGCTATCATTTGAATCGAATCAAATATTTACTTTTACTATCGTATGACAGTCAACCGTATATATGCTTCAAAGACGAAGATATTTTGTTTAGGAAACATTAGTAAGAATGTAAACACGGTCATTGTCGATGGTATTATAAGCTAGGTAGCGGCAGACCCTCGTCGCAGAATGCAGTGTGCCTGCACCGGCCTGACTGACATAATTACGCGCGGACGCAGGTAGAGCTGGGCCGAGGGGACGGGCTCTGGCAGTGTCAGTCGACTGGCAACCGTCGCGCGAGAGCCCGCGTCGCGTCCCACAGCGCAGTCCTAAACCGGCCCGAATGCCGGAGAACCAGTCGGGGAGATGGCGAGCCGCGGCGTGAGAGCTGCGCCATGTTGAAGCATGCGCAGCGGCCGCCAGCGGCGAACGATGCCGACCACCGCTACCAGAACATGCCGCGGCGGCCGCACCACCACCTACCCCTCAACGTATCCACCCTGGACTCCTCCAAGCATTCCGTCGGAGGCACGTCCGCCAGCGTCAGCCCTGGCGCCCAGGGCAATGCAAACACCGCCCCCGTGTCAGTCGTAGCCCCGATACCCGTCGCATCTCCTCCAAAGATCGCCAACGGGAACGCCTCAGGGGTGGCTGCAGCTCGGTCATCCACGAATAGAAACAGAAGCCAGCGAGCGGCTACAGAAGAAGCGTTGACTTCACTGGCGTTGCTGTGCCTTGTCAGCCTACTCTTGGCACTGCTCGCGTTGTTATTTCTGCTGAAGATATCCGCGCCGGCAACGACAGCTCCTGAGGAGTTTGCAGTGGTTTATGAAGTGACGTTAGCATTGTGTGCGTTGACACTGTCTCTAAATCTTTGCTGTCTTCTTGTTTGTGCAATACAGTTCCTGTTTGCTGTGAAGTTGGTGCACTCCCAATCGGCGCCGAATGGCCGGTGAGTCCGCTTTGCAATTTATTCATTTCATCTCTACCATTCTCGTACCTGTATCAATCACCTTGCGGTTTGAAGCCTCACGGGCGCGCCTTAACCGTTAAGAATGCCTTGGAACTGGTTTACAGATTTCTTTAAAAGTTTAAACACGCAGACTAGTTTGTGTATACAAAATTATCTATATCTGTTAGTTTAGAATTTGCCGCAACATCTTGCTTGGTTCTCAGCATGCCCCACATCCAAACAGTCTTATCTCAATTCAGGTTATGTCTTACACAACACATAACTGTAAGAAAACATCAAGTTTCCGAGTTGTTTTTCATGATTATGTACTTCGTCAGTCATGATAACTGTTTTGTGGCTCTAAATTTATACTCTGATCAAAGATTATTTATATTTTACTCATAAAATCTTATATTTATTATTGTTTTGTTTTGAGTACGCAATGGGTGCTAATTGTTTACGTTACTAAAGTAGGAAGTAATAAGGTAATAGATGTGTTCTAGTAGGTTAACTTATGTCATTAACATATCTTTACAAAACTCTTAGTCCAAGTCCTAAACTGTATCTATTAAAAATGAAACATAAGATTTCTGGAAAATTTATTATTCATGAATATTTAATTAGATCTTTTTGTATGCTAACTGAGAGAGGCCATTAACAGTGAGATACAGAAGGCTGTCAATGTTGGTGATGATGAATATAGCCTAATTATGAGCTGATAAAGTTATAATCTTCTAACTATAGCGGCTTTATTTATTTTAGAATTATTTCTGATATATAAATAGCGCAGATTCTTTGTTTTGGTGTATTACTGATGTACGGTTAAACTCCCGTACGTATTTACTTGCACCCGTGCAAAGCCCTTGGTATATTGATCAAACGGCAGGTGTTAACGGTCCCCAGTGGCGGTTACTTGTGAATGGTTGATAAAAACACTCCGAACTCAACGGTTGATAGTTCCCTCGCACGCGCCTCTACATTGTTATCTCAGTTTTTCAACTTATTATCATAATCTCGTTTTCAACTTCAGTAATTTCGAGTAGATCCGTTATGAGAGCTATGTTCGTTCCGTTCTATGAATCTTGCTCTATGAAATCTAAACAGTTAAAAGTATGTACCTTATGCTTTTTAGGGTTCCGTTCCCAAAGGGTAAAAACGGGAGCCTTATACTTCTCCGCTTTCCGTCTGTCCGTCCGTTTGTTTGTCTCCTGAAAACCATGAACCCTGATAGGTAGACAGTTAAAATTTTCAGTGATGATGTATTTCTGTTGCCGCTATAACAGCAAAAACAGAATAAAATAAATATTTAAGTGGGGCTCCTAAAAAACTAACGTGATTTTACGGTACCTACACTTTACAATACTTACAACTAGGTACAACTACCATCATTACGTAACCTGGTTATCAAATATCAACCCTTTCTCTCCTACTACTTTGAAAAGTAATTTCGGCTACGTACTTTTTTGGGACTTATTTTTATGGACCTACTATCATCATCAGGTCTTTTAAGTCTCCACTGCAGGAGCACGACCCTCTCAGTACTACTAGAGCCATATTTGGTCAGGGCAGCCAGATGATTTGGCTTTCCACGCTGGTCTGTCGGGTTATTTCTCTTGATATTTATGAACTTAGTTTAGCGTATTTCCTAAGTCGCCTTCTACGACATTCACGGGAAGACTTGGATGGTCCTATTCTACTATGCCGGAAACCACACGACATCACCAACTTTAACCATACTAGCTGTACCCGCGGGCTTCGCTCCCCGTAAGAATTTCGGGATAAAGAGTACCCTATGTCCTTCACCGAGTCTCAAGCTATATTCTTACCAAATTTTATCCTAATCGGTTCAGTAGTTTAAGCGTGAAGAGGTAACAAACAAACAAATATACAAACTCACTTTCGCATTTATAATATTAGTAGGAAGTAGGATATAATCTTTGTAACTTTAGGAAATTTTATCAAATATTGTAGGAGAACTCCTTAAATATTAAAGACATATTAGTGATTTTTTTTTGGCGAGTAAATCAATTCACTTTTGGAATGCGAATGGCATTCTAAACGGGGAACTGATGAAGTAGACCAAGAAATTGAAGTAGCTTTTTTGTTCCAAATTATTATGCGCCGCGATTTAAGTAACCGACTTTCAAAAAGAGGAGGAGGTTATCAATTCGCGATCTTCTATGACCTATGTTCACCAATTATTCGAAGATGCCGGAATAAGAAAATTCTGTTTGAAAGGGTATACTTGCGAGGTGATCCTTCATAAATTTTGGCAAAATCGGTTTTGTAATTTGGGGGAGAACTCGGTTTTTAATTTCGAAAAACTATTTACTTTCGTTTTCATTTCCTGTCTGGCTGTCTCTAGTTAGAAGCTGTAGAGTAAGTCTTCCCTTTGCACAAAAGCTGTATTATGTTTGATTTACGGACCATATCCGGGATAGGATTACTTACGTAGATTGCGTTACCTTTCCCTTACTACCTGCGCGTCAACTCGCGTGTGTTGGAAACAGTTGGAATTTGGAAATCTTCCTCTTATCGAGCGTTAAAAGATAGGTAACATTGTCATTTTTATCATTATCAAGTGTGTTAAAAGCTAACACTGGTGTTAGATTTTCTAGCTCTCTAAAAGCTGACTGCCTTCTAGTAAGTACTTAACCTTCTTGAAAAAAAATCTGATTTTATTTTGAGCCTTCGACACAAGAAAAAGAAGCTATAAGATATAGGGGTAAGACTGTCAACTGATCTTAGTTTTAAAAAATGTTTAAGCTTACAGTGACTCTTTTGTAATGATGTTTGTATTCATGTTTAGAGGAATAAATCATTTATTTATTTATTTATAAGCAGTACTTAAGAACAATCATTATTAAGTACACACTAACTAGTGAAAGTGAATAAATAAATAAGGACAAATTACACTGATTGAGCTAGCCCCAAAGTAAGTTCGAGACTTGTGTTATGGGATCCTAACTCAACGATACTAATTTTATAACAAATACATACATTTAACTGATGTTCAGGTTTCCTCATGATGATTTCTTTTTTACCGACTTCCATAAAGAAGGTTATCAATTCGTCGCAATTTTTTTTATGTATGTTCACCAATTAGTCGAAGACACCTGGACCGGAAAATTGTTTTTTGTTTCAAATGGTACTTATCAGGTGTTAAAGTAGAAGGGTATATATAAATAATTGATAAAAATTAGATCTGAGCGCTGATTTATAAGGGAAAGCCATTCTTTTTTCCATTTTCGTAATTGTTTTAAGTATGGACTGAACTGGCCTCAAAAATTTGGCTGATGATTAAAGTCACCCTGGATTAATACTTTCTTGCCCACGCTAAATCGACTTGTCTATGTATGTATATACTCTCTTTTATCAGTTAAGTAAAAAGCTGTCTTTACTTTGACGACCTTTGCGCATACGCACGAAGGCCTCTTGAAACCGGTCTGGATGAAGATTGAGCTTAAGCTAGCTTTTGCCGCCAACTTTAAACATAACCCGTCTTATTACAAAACGAGTAATAACGTTAGTGCCCGGTTTATACTTATACCATAATATAATTTTGTTTATACCATTCCCCCTCTAAAAACTTTATTTTATTCACTAAAACAATGAATAAAAAGCACTTCTATTCTCTATTTTGGTGTTTTATTTTATTTACTGAAAACAGGGAATAAAAAGCATTTTTTTAGTTATTTTCCCAATTTTAATGTGGATTTTAATTAATTTAACCTTGTTCGTGATTCATTTATGGCCCTTAATTTAAATCTGACTTTTATTCACTAATAAAAGTGGATAATATTTTGGATCAAATGCTACACTTAGCTTTAAAATAATACAGATGTTTAGTCACTAAGGCACAGTATATTATATCACCACCATACCAAGGGAATTTTTAAATTTGGTTCCAAAGAAAATGTTAAATTGACAGGCTGTGTCGCTCCCTCGAGTAAGAAAATCGTCTTGTACATTTATATTCTATAGGGTTATAGGAATCATACAAAAACTTACAAAAATACGAACTTTTATTTATTTATCGATTAATTAAAACAAGCTTAACTACTTAAGTAAGTACTTACTTTATAAAATAAAGGAATTAACAAAATAATAGTGAGGTACGACTGGTACAAGACAACTGCAGTTTATACAACGTGGAAGGGACATACCCGAAATAAATAAAACCACGAGCTGTATTAGATCACAACAGTATGATGAAATTAAAATAACACGCAAAAAACATAGTATATTATATAATATACGTGTAGTGTATTATGTAAATTATAGGTATCCTTAACTATCTATTTAACTTTAAGTTTTCTTTGCACCACCGTTATTTCTGACGTGCCTACATTTCCTCTCCATCCATCGGTTGTCTGGAAATGATCGCTCTAAGCGATGAGACCGCCCATTGTACCTAATTTATTGTTTGTATTAGTATTTTCTATTGTATTTTTTTTTCTTTTGTGTATTGGTGCAATAAAGAGTTTTCATTCATTCATTCAAAAAACAAAAAAAGATTTCGGCACATCCATACAGTAGTGTGCAACCGCCCGGGCATTTTGTATAGGAACGTCGTTTTTTTTTTATATTGACCGTAATTTTAATTTCAGTGATCTATACTCCATTTCTTTAGGTATTTAAATAAATGTAAACAATCTTAAAAAGTCTTTTTATTGAAATATACACTTTAAAAATCAATACCAAAGTAATTATGTAATTTATAATTATAACACAATTACTTTGTAATTAGCAAAATTATTGATTTATAAAGTGTATATTTCAATAAAAAGACATGTCAACTAGTCAAGATTGTTTACATTTATTTAAATACCTAAACAAATGGAGTATAGCCTGTGGTTTGATTTATTACGGGTATACGGGTCCCTTCCACGTTGTATTATCAATGAAAGTTTATTACATAGCTAACTTTTTTTTTGGTACCAGCTAAAAATCTGCGCTGTGGCGTTGTGGCACCATACATAGCTGAGCTGGTCGCCTTTTATAATTTATAACCTCATTAAGGTTATCTTATGAGTTGTGTTATAATTACTTACCTAATCTATTGTGTTATATAAGAAATCAAAAGAAAAAAGTGACAATTATCAAGTGTCACTTGATAATTGTCACACAAGTGACAAGTGATACAAATATCCAAAGATAAATAAATGATTTTGACTTTGACTTTGTAGTGCCGAATAGTGCCGATACGTGTCGCGAGAAGGTATTTGCAAAAAATAGATCTGTCTCACGCCGCTTTGCCTCCCGACCCGTATTGTGCGATAGAGAGAGTTGCAAGTCCTAGAGGCGATTGCATATTTTTTCCTTTTGAAATATTGTTTCGGGCGATAACGTTTCCACCCCCCTAAACTTTAAAGAAATGAGGCAACTTTGTTATCGTTCACATACACCTGAATATAAAGCGCTGGACACATAGAAAAGACGTAGGACGCGGACGGGGGGCAGACATTTGTCTTTTCCGCGACGGCGAGAGACGGTTTCATACAAAAAGAGCAGAACACACTGAAAGGACGGGGCAAGGACGGGGCGCGCGTCTTTTCTGTGTGTTCTGCTTTGCGACGTTTCTATACATTTTGTATGAAACCGTCGCTTGCCGTCGCGGAACAGACATGTCTGCGCCCCGTCCGCGACGGACGTCTTTTCTGTGTCCTGCGCCTAAGGCTATACGGTTTTCTTCTTTAACCCTTTCACCGCGAGACTTTATATCAGTTGTCGTGCCCCCAGCGCGAGACATGGTAAATCTAACATACCTATCTACAACCAAAAACGGATATGGATACGTAAGTTATGTGCCATACGGTAATTTTTTTTTTGTCGCAAATAAGCTACCTTCGCGGAATGGGCCCGACAATATTTGTCACATATATGCGACGCTCGCGGTTAAAGGGTTAAGATTATTATTGGAATGAAGTTCACACATTACATATTAGTAACTACATAAACATAACTATGTTTTCATTTATCCCATTGCGAACCAAAATATTATTTTTTATAATGATTAAAAAAAGGAATTTAATATCAAAATGTCAAATAAATAAATTTTGGCATTGAAATTTATTTTAGTTATCAAGTATTGCGAATAAAATATATTTTTAATCATTTTCATAAATTATTAAGACAACAAAATATTTATTTATAAATGTACCAAAATATTTTTCTTATTTGGGATACATGCTTAAATTGAAGGTACCAAAATAATGTCATAATTTGTTATATTATAATAACTTTTGTTGTAAGCAATATTTCTTTAAAATAAAGACGTATGGTCATATCTAATATATCAACAACATAAAACAAATATCAAAATAGTTATATGTTTAAGGGAGGGAAACGTTATCGTTTTTGTATGGAAATTTACATCTACAGAATTAACACAATCCTCTTTAATTAAGGGAGCGTTCAAGTATTACGTAACAGGGGGGGGGGGGGGTCTCGTAAAACGTTACGATGCGTTACAGGGGCTGGGAGTCTTTCTTACAACACGTTACGTAACATTGTTTCTAAAAAATTTGGGAATTAAAACTCGCAAACTGGCAACCCTTTTCATTTACGTTACGGGGAATCCCTCTATTGTATTAGTTTGGTCGTCATTTTTTTTTAATTTGTTCTTTCAAGTTGGCAAAACTTTTCGTTTATATACGTCATTTAATGTTGTTTTCGTTGTCAGTATTCGTTAGTGTTTATGCGTGAGTTCATAGTGTTCATACTGTAATGTCTTCAAAAGAGGGAGATTTGCATCATCAGCTGTTCTTGACCTATAAAGGTTCTAATGCTGACTTGCCAGCGCAACTGTGTCAAAAAAATGCCAACGAAATTTGGAAAACGGCTAAAGAAAAACTAAAAAATAAAGAAAAGTTTATAGAACATATAACTACTTAGATACATACTTGGTTACTAATAGTTGATCATTTTTTAATTTTGTTAAGAATACGATTTTATTTCGAGTAAAATGTTTAATTTCAGTTGGGTTTCTGTTTATGATTGCATTGCCAAACGTTAGCGATTTTATTTTAAAAGTTTATTCGTAAAAGAGCTAAAATACTTAGGAGAATGAAGGAGAAAAACAATTGTGTGTAGGTAAAGACAAAAATTTTCAAAAAATAAATTCTCTTGTTTTATTTAGTAGATTAAAACTATACCAAGTGTAAAAACTATTACATACCTTTTTACGACTTTAGGGTAAAAATGATCACTTGAGTGTTACGTAACGTTTAGAGAGAGGGAGGGAGGGGGGGGGGGGGGGTACAGAAAAACGTTACGGTGCGTTACAAGGGGGGAAGGGGGGTCAAAAATCTTCAAAAATTGCATTACGTAATACTTGAACGCTTCCTAATACGAAATAATCATTTTTATGTAATATGTTTCACTTCTTTTATTTCTTTAGATAATTGTTTCATTTGTTACTCATAGGTTTATCAAATATAAACTACACCTACTCTTTAGGATACTGAAAAAAGTTTAACTTATAATTATAAAATATTAGATAAAATCAAGATAAAATATATGAATTTCGCATAAGCTAATTCAATTTGAGTCGTAACTCGTACAACATGTTAATATAGATAATGTTAAAATAAGCAAAATAAATGGAAAAAGTCCTAATTAATATTTTTTTATACAACATGATAAATCAAACCACGGGCTATACTAGATCACTATAGCAAAATATAAAAAAAAGACGTGTGGCACTCGGGGACTGCCGCGGTAAAGCTATTGCAAACAAGGAAGGACGGCAACGTCGCAAACGGACGACGGAGACGAAGCGGCAACCTACATGGTAGGCGGAGTGGGGAGAGCGTGAGGTTTTTTCGTTACGGAATTTCTGGATTCGCTCCCCGCGCTCAAGGCCCGCGATATAAGCTATGCAATAGCTTAATAACAGCAAAGAAACAAAAAAAAATCTAAATTCCCGAACAAATTGCTCGGGCGGCGCACATTTAATATGTAAATGAAATGCCAATTTTTTTGTTTTTTTTTACTGTTAATTTAATTGCATTATATTATAGTGATCTAGTCTACCTCGTGGTTCGTGGTGGTGGGTATGTCCCTTCCACGTTGTATATACAAAAAATTGTCCTTGTCTTCATGTTGTCACAAAGTCACACTCATAATATTTGATCTCTATTTCTTTACTACAATTCGCATGCTCAAAAATAGTTTTCAACATTGTAATTGATTCAAATTCAGCCCAACTTTTAGTTTTGACGAGTAATCCTACTCCATCGCTTAAAAACTTTAATGATGAACTCTTTAGCATTTCAGCGTTGTGTAAATCAGCCAGTTGGGAAAATTCTAACGCGTTTTCTATCGTCATTTTCTTACACAACTCTTTCTCACATAAACTTTTTAGATCCAGTAGTTGGTAGTAGTCTGCTGCAGGGAGAACCTTTTCTGGTATACCATTGACACTTGAATCTTCATCGCCGTATATGAATGACAAAACTGCTTCCAGAACATCAGATTCAAAAGGAGACTCTATAACATTTGTATGACATTCAGTAGTATCATGTTCAAAATTCGCCTTCAAAACGTCGCTTTTACTAGATGTTATTACTTTGTGAACTTTATACTCTACTCCATCACAAGACTTAATTATGGCATCTGAGAATAAACCAGTAATGAAAAATCCTTTCAAATTGGCAATCGATTGTAGCGTTGCATTATTATTATTGTTAATATTTTCTAAGATTATAAATTCGAATTTAAGGCTAAAGTCTACGTAAATCCCTAAATGCCATTGATTCAAATGAATTAGTGTGTCATTTAATTCACATAAATAAGTCCAATTATTTGCTTGAATCATATTGTATGCAGTATTAGCAGTAACATGGCTGCCATTCTCTTTTTTATCATTATCAGTATAAGATAACACAGCACTAACAAACGCATCAGCTGGATATAAGTAGGAAATTCGTAAACTTACTTCTTTCTTATCTTCCGAATCTTTTAAAATTTCTACTTTCACCTGAAAAACTGGTTCGGGGAATTCTTTTGAAAAAGACCGAAACTCTCGTTGTTTGTCAATGAGATCAAATGCTATATCCCAGTTGATTGTATGTTTTGTACTTACAACGTTTTTGGTAATAAGATACTTAACTGTTTTGGACATGTTTAACAAACAAGGTATCTTTGCTTTCAACTAGTCCTAATCCTGCAAAAACAAAGAAAGGGGCTTGAAAGAAATTACCTTGAACTAAGTATAGAAATGATATCGTAAGGTGTACTTTCACAAGTAAAGAGCGTTTTATGATGATACTACTAAATTACGTAAGGACCATGTTAATTTTTTAAATCAAATACGTTAGGGTTCTTCTACACGACGCGACGGCTTCCTTGCGTTAGCTGAGCGTTCAACTTGTGTTTGTATCGATACAAATGAGCATAAATAATACGTTGTATGGAAGGGCACTTACACATGTTTTAATTATATATCATTTTACCCACACAAATGTTTTAATTATATATCATTTTTAGGGTTCCGTAGTAAACAAGGAACCCTAATAGTTTCGCCATGTCTGTCTGTCCGTCTTCGGTTTTACTCAGAGACTATAAGTTCTAGAAAGCTGTATAATTTGGTATAGGTATGTTTATAAATTATGCGGAAAAATAAAAAAAGATTTTGAAAAAAACATTTTTTAGGGTAGCTCCTATTCAAGTCAAGTGGGAGGATTTTTCTCGACTTACCTTAGTTCTTTTTAAAATATTGTAAGCTTGTTAAGGCCATACCCAAATTTTCCGGGGTCCAGTGGCGCCGCCATTTGAAATAAATCATTTAAAAGGAAACGGAGATATCATTCAAAATTGTGTCTTGGTCAAGCCCTAGATAACCCTTAAAACTATTTTATGAACTACTGTTTATAATTTAAAGTGCGAACGTGAAGCTTTTCTACGCACATTAGCTAAAAGTGGCCGTTTTTCGCGAATGTGCGTAGAAAAGCTTCACGTTCTCACTTTAAACTACAAAAAGTAGTTTAAAAAATACTTTGCATGGGTATTCGGGGTTAGTCAAGACAGAAAAAATTGTTTTTTTAAGATTTTATTTTACCACTTTTTTGGCATAATTTATATACATACCCGTACCAAATTACAACTTTTTTTCTTTCTTACTCTTTCGTCCTTATAGTCTCTGAGTAAAACCGTGACAGGCAGACATGGCGAAACTATTAGGGTTCCTAGTTTACTACGGAATCCTCAAAATAGTTCCGTTTTGTACAGCTAAACATCATTCAATTGGAATGTCAATATGTTGCAAGAAAAAAAATATATAAAAAGTAATATTGAACATTATTAGACTTAAAAAAATATGATGTTAGCTACTAGTTTACAATACTCCAGTAATTTTGATATTTAAAAAATCTGTTATTCGTTACTACTTAGCTGAACCCTAGAGCACATAAAACACCCTATACTAGTATAAAAGTGGGTACCTATTTAATATTACTGAGATCAGTGTTGCAATTTGCAATACGTATCTGATAAGAACTAATACTATATCACAGGTATGGCACTTCATAGAAAAGGAGTAACAAATATACCTAGCACTACTACTAATGAAACAATATGTCTGTGCACACGTCAAATGTGTGAGTTAAACAGGGTCGCCACCACAAAATTTGTTGCTTTGCTTACCTGTTTTCAGCACTCGGAAATCTATAAAATTTTCGATCTTTATTATTTTCCGTGGATAAACAATGCAAATGTGCGCAGTTTCTCGTCATTATGATTCAATAATCCTAAATAACTCACGTAACGCCAACGTGCGACTAGCAACAACCCTGTTTTACAGGCGCTTACAAGGCCCAAAAGCAGGGGAGGTGTTGCGGGGACGCCAGATTGCAGGGGACGGTGCGAGTTTCCGTTCTGTATGTAATACTATTAGTACCTGGGTGACCGAGCTTTGCTCGGTAGGTTACATCTCACACATTAACTAAATTTCTTTAAACTTGTCTAAAAACAGTACGAAATAAAAAATTATATATAAACTTGAACATAAAAAAAACAAAAGTAAGTCACCGAGTGGGATTCGAACCCGTAACACTCTTTCTAGCGGTCAGCATCCTTAACCGCTGAGCTAAGCGAATGGCACCCGGTGCGACGAAATTTGCGACCATATTCTGCGTGGAAAGAAAACTCGAAAACACGCATTTTCCCAAACATAAGACTAATCTAGATCGATTGTTTACCCCCAAAAACCCCCATATACCAATTTTCAGCGAAATCGTTAGAGCCGTTTTCGAGATCACAGAAATTTATAAATAAATAAATATACAAGAATTGCTCGTTTAAAGGTATAAGATAAGATTAATTCTGTGACTATATTGCCCCTTTAACATACTTATTTTTTAGAATTCATAATCTGTTTATCTAGAACCTGGATGTCTATTTATAGTCTAGAAGAATTTTTGAATTTTACGACTTTGAACGGCATGGAATGTAACATTTTGACACCGGGGTTTTTTAGACTAATTCGACCCTGCTGAGTTCGATTTTGCCCGGTGTCAGACCAATTTCCCCCCTTCCCCCCCTTTTCATTGAAAATATGTCCCTCGCCACGGTTTTCTCCGTTTTGTACAAAAACTGTTAGATTTAGAAAAAAACTGTCTATGACAAAATTAATCTACATTAAATTACCTACTACACGGTATAAATTTTATTTTTATAGGTATTATGGTTTTTGAGTTACGTCTACCTAAATTACAAAGTTTTTAAGTTTTTTAAATTTTAACTGTATTTTTGCTATTTTATAGGGAAACCGCTGAATTTGGAACAAAGTGATGTATGCACTAATCAATCTTGATGTATTAACCTACAAAACAAGACCCCATTAACAGTCGTACGAGCTTTTGTGTACTTTGGACAACTTACAGCGCCGAACTTGCGAACATTTAACAACAATTAACCCTCATAAAAACTACCTACTTTATTTATATTTCGTAGCAAATCTTTTACATGGTGCTAATCAATGATATATATGTACTAAGTAACGCACGTGCTAGTTCCCTAAAGTAGTTTGAGAAAGTTTTTTGTTGAGTAAATATGGTCTCAAGGAAATAAAAATATTAAGTATTGGTGCAGGTATAGGGATCTGTTAAGAAAAGAGGCCTTAATTTAGACAAAAGTGTATTTTTTAGAAACGGATCCCTAAATCGTAAAATGATTTTCACAATCTCACAATATTATTAAAAGACCTATCAAACGATAACCCACACGATGGGTTAGTCGGAAAAAAATGTTGTCTCCCACATTAAATGTATGAGAGCAACTTAAAAAAAAAACCAACATTTTACTTTACCACTTTTTTGCCATGATTAATATACGTACTCATACTAAATTACAGCTCTCTAGTACTTATAACCGCTGAGTAAAACCGTGGGCGGACTAAAAGACAGACAAACAGACATGGCGAAACTGTGTGTTTACTACGGAACCCTAAACAGGCTTACTCACTTGAGGATTTGTGACCACACTCTGGTATATAGTCAGCAGAATTAATATGTCACCAAATAAAAGTGTTTTCTAATCATCTTTAATCATCATTGCAGCCGCATAACGTCCACTGCTGGGCATAGGCCTCTTCCAAACATTTCCAAAATGACCGATCTAGAGCGGTTTCTAATGTTTAAAAAACACTTATTTGGTGACATATTTTTGCTGCTGACTGTACCTCATCTCAGTAGTTTTTAACTTAAACAATATTTTTTACTTGACGGTACGGTCAAAAGGAAGTGTACTTATAAGATTTTAGCAGTCTATGTACCTATGTATGTAGATATTTATGTGTGTTTCACCTAGCATCCATACCGCTTAACCAATTTTCACAAATTAGATGTCAATTGATTTATGATTATTGTCCAGGTGACATAAGCTACAAATGTAGGTAAGTGTATATAATGAATGTTACAAAAAAAAAGTGTAGTTTTTTTTATTCGCTTACATCAGGTTCTAAATTAACGGATCATCGAATCAAATAAAAGGTCCTAATTAGCACATTTCAAAAATGAATAAAATAATTCATAGTCCTTTAATTAAACATACAACGTTAAAGGAACATACCCGTTATAAATCAAACCACAAGAATACATAAACAACTTGTCATTTTTTTTAAATATTCGGCATTTCCATACTAAAGCAGCCACCCGGAAAAATTGTATGGGAATGCAAATTTTTTTTTTTTAAATATTCTTTTTTTCCATACCTACTAAAGTTTGCAGCCACTCGGGCAAATTGTATGGGAATGCAAAATTTTTTTTTTAAAATATTCTGTTTTTCCGTACCTACTAAAGTTTGCAGCCACTCGGGCAAATTGTATGGGAATGCAAAATTATTTTTTTGTTGTTTGACTGTTATTTTATTATCATTATACTATAGTGATCTAGTATAGCCCGTGGTTCGAATTATTACGGGTATGTATGTCCCTTCCACATTCTATTGTATCTTGTTAAAAAAGGTGGACATAATTTAATTCTGCCTAACTATTGTTTTGTTTTGCATAATCTTGTTTGGATGAACTCTAGTGTCTAAATCCTAAATTAATTATAATACTTAATATACATAGTACCTGGGCGACCGAGCTTTGCTCGGTTACATCTCAAAAAATAACTACATTTTTATAAACTTGTCTAAAAACAATACAAAATAAAAAATATACATAAATTTGAACATAAAAAAAACAAAAGTAAGTCACCGAGTGGGATTTGAACGCGTAACACTCTTTCTAGCGGTCTGCATCATAAACAGCTGAGCCAAAACGGATG
This sequence comes from Acrobasis consociella, assembly GCA_963555685.1. NCBI lineage: Eukaryota > Metazoa > Arthropoda > Insecta > Lepidoptera > Pyralidae > Acrobasis > Acrobasis consociella. Next base: position 18,829,128 of record OY743108.1, read on the forward strand.
GCAGCCGGCGCGACGACATTAGCGATCATATTCTGCGTGGAAAGAAAAACGCATGAAAACTCGAAAACACGCGTTTTCCCAAACATAAGACTAATCTAGATCGATTGTTTACCCCCGAAAACCCCCATATACCAATTTTTTGCGAAATCGTTAGAGCCGTTTTTGAGATCACAGAAATTTATATACATAAGTACATATAAATATATAAGAATTGCTCGTTTAAAGGTATAAGATAAATGTAAAAGTAACTCTTTTTGTCTGTCTATTATTTATTTATGCTTCAACAAAAGAACCGATTTAGATCAAACTTGGTATGGATATAGTTTGATACCCTGGGAAGGACACAGGATAGTTTTTAACTCCATTAAGAGAATGAAAAAGAGACTGGAGGTTTCAATATGGGGAAACTTTATTACAAATTACTAAAATAAAATAAATAAATAAATATATAGGGATAAATTACACTGATTGAGCTAGCCCCAAAAGTAAGTTTGAGACTTGTGTTATGGGATACTAACTAAATGCAGATGAAGTCGCTGGTAAAAGCTAGTATCAGAATAATTATGAGAATCTGGTTACTGAAGTAAAGGTTTATAAAGAAGTCAGTGAACCTGCACTATATTGTTCAGAAAATCTGGACCTAAATTTTTTTAGCATGGGCCCGATGTTTATTAAACATTTGGATGCCATCTTTCCATTCATCTTATTATCATATTTTCTATGTTCACATTTATCATAAACTTTTAGCTAAGTTGGTACCTAGCCTAGTGGCTACTGCTGGCAACTACTGTTCAGGTATCCGTACCCAAAGGGTAAAAAAGGACCCTATTACTAAGACTTGATGACAGACAGACAGGCTGTCCGTCTGTCTGTCTGTCACCAGGCTTCTCATGAACCGTTACAGGCTAGACAGTTAAAATTCACAGATGATGTATATCTGTTGCCAGTTTAACAAAAAATACTATAAACAAAATAAAATAAATATTTAAATGGGGCAGGGTGGGGTATGGATGAAACCATCCGAGCGCGAGTCCGACTCGCCCTTGGCCGGTTTTTTATTCTTGTTCCTATTTCATGTAGGTAACTATTACAATTTTTTTTTTTAACTTTAATTAAACACTAATGAATCAAGATTCAAGTAAGAAAATAATAACTATTGACTTATTTATTTACTTTTACCAAATTTATTAATTCCTAACTAACTCTCAGAAAAGAGCTCTCAGTGCGCAAATTAGACTAGTAGGTACCTATTTGGAATGCTTTTTGTTCACCTGCATCTGACTGAAAACTGGTAAATCGGTAAGGTTTGAAAAGCTGTACCTAATGATCACGAAATATTAATAGAAACTCATACTGATCTCAATAAATTACATAGGCACCTTTACTAAAAATCTGCCATTTTGTATATTACTCACCTAGGTAGGTACTTCCAGACTAATTAAATTCTTTCAAATTGACCAAGTAAACAGTCTTCTCTTAGATTTTTCTAATATTGTTTGTACTAAAAGTATTTAGCTGAAAGTTTTCCAAATTACAGCACTGCAATAGCACAAATTATAAAATATCTTGATGCAGATGTTACAGCGCAACAAACTTTAAAACAAAAAATTCAAAAGTGGGAAATTGGGAATAGTGTTGTAGCAATAGTCGATAGTCTGTCGATACCATCGTGAGAGAATTCGTGACCTCGGAAAAAAGTACAGTATCGATAGGACTATCAACGGTATCGATACTATCAATAAGTTTTTAATTAATACTATCAATAGTATCGATAGTAAAGGTACTATTTGTATAAATAATATTTAAAAACAATGTCCTTCAATAAGAGATAAATTTATCCTACATTGAATAAAAAAAATTGACTTTGAATTAAATAACTATCAACGAACTATAACGTATACACATATAAGAAATATGTGTATACGTTAAATCAAATCTACAATTATTTACGACTCTACGCCAATCAAGTACAAGACCTAAACATATTAAGCGCTGGACACATAGAAAAGACGTAGGACGCGGACGGGGCGCAGACATATGTCTGTTCCGCGACGGCAAGCGATGGTTTCATACAAAATGTATAGAAACGTCGCGGGCTGAACACACTGAAAGAACGGGGCGCGCGTCTTTTCTGTGTGTTCTGCTTTGCGACGTTTCTATACATTTTGTATGAAACCGTCGCTTGTCGCGGACGTCTTTTCTATGTCCTGCGCCTTGGGACACAATACAAACATCAATTAGTCAATGTCAGTCATAATATGTACAGCACTCTTTGGAAATAGTGTAATTTGCATGGCAGTGGCACCTATTATCTATAATAAATTTCCTGCTAGTTTTAAGGAATTAAAAAAGACATTTAAGTATAAAGTAAAATCATTTTTGATAAATAAATGTTATTATTCCCTATAAGAATATTGAAATGAATAATATTATTGATTTTAATTATAATTTATATTTATTTATATGTAAATGCTGACCTTATACATATATAAAAAGCAATTTATAATAGGTAATAATAATTATTGTATGTCCTCTTAGGACAGAACATGGAGGCACTTTTATAAATTAAAGACCTATGTATATATATCATTTAAGACCTGTATTCCACAATAAAAACTATTTTTATTTGTATTTGATCGTATTTACTAAATTCGATATTATTGTAAATTGTAATATCGATAGTATATTTAGCTATCCATAGTTTTTCATACCAATAGTAGTAAGTATCGATACTATCGAATCGAGAGAATCTAAATTCAATAGTATCGATACTATCGATAGTTTTACCTAGCACAGAATAAATACTAGTACCTACGAATGTAATTTAGACTAGTACCTACAATAGTATTGCAAATTATTGACAATCGATTCTATCTATATTGTGACTGTTTTTCGAGGTCAAATAGATATCGACAGTCAAACTATCGATATTTATGCAACGCTAAGTGGGAATTACCAAAGGTAGGTACCTATTGAACAAAAATTTTAAATGACAGGTTAGACCACAGACCATACCAGTGCTGCCTGCACAATGTCCTCAAAAATATTTTTGAAACAGAAAAATCTTTGGAACAAAAACAAAAAGTACAGAACATAAAACATAAACAAAATACGTCATTGTGGTGTCTCTAAGCGTTTGTGTAAGGCTTTTCGGAGCTAAGACGCTGATTTTCAGAGAAACTGAAAATCAGCGTCTTGTCTTGAACAGACATGGCTCTGAAGTGCGATTTTTGAAACGCGGAGTCACCTAAACGAATGGTTTTTCCATACAAAAAACCGTTCGTTTAGTGACTCCGCGTTTCAAAAATCGCACTACTGCTCTGTCTGCCTTACATTACTATAACTAATGCACAGTCACTACACTCACTACATAATTTATAATTTTATTATAAGATATATTTATTATCAAATATTAGAAAGCATTGTTTTATTTTAAACAAACGTTATTTGCACGGAATAAGTATAATAATATTTTTATAAATTGATATAGGTACCTACATAAAAAGCTAAGAAACAAATAAAATAAAGAAAGGTTGTTTGGTTGCAGAAGCACAGTCACAGCACAGATGCTTATAATTTATAATATATAAATAGGCAGGTACGTGATGTGATGCCCAAGCTAAATATCAAATTTTAAAAAGTTGAGCTTGGAGATTAATATATTCGGACTCGCCGCACGAAGGCCAAAAAAATAGCATTTGTTGTATGGGAGCCCCCTTTAAATATTTATTTTGTTTTTAGTATTTGTTGTTATAGCGGCAACAGAAATACATAATTGGTGAAAATTTCAATTGTCTAGCTATCGCACTTGTCTGGTCTGTCCGTCTGTCTGTCACAATCGCCAGGCTGCATCTCAAGTACCGCGATAGCTAGACAGTTGAAATTTTCACAAATTATGTATTTCTGTTGCCCGCTATAACAACAAATACTAAGAACAAAATAAAATAAATATTTAAGAGGGGCTCCCATACAACAAACGCGATTTTTTATAGATAATGGTACGGAACCCTTTGTGTGCGAATCCGATTCGCACTTGACCGGTTTTTTTATAATTAACTTTTTTTGCAATATGTCTAGGCCTGCCTGCTAACTTATTTTTTAGGTACCTACCTACCTCCTAGATTTGTTTAGCAACTATTGGCAACAGGCAACACTATCAGCATACAAGAAGCCGGAACATAGCCGGAAGATAATGTTATATTTTGTTGGTTGGCAATACTGTACTCTAGTGACAGTGACTCTAATTACAGCATATTTTCATAAATTATTTTACGGCCCTCGATACGAGTGCTTTAGAGCTTATTAAAGAAATTGAACTAGAGTCTGTGCGGAAAGAGAACCGTCGTGGGTCGTGGCGTAAAATCAAACTAACAAAATCTTTTTTATATGACAACCCAACACCCATCTGTCAAATGACAAACTTTACGTCATCTTTGTTTACCGTGTTGTTTTTACGTGATTTTTATTTTAAATCATTTCAAAAAGGGGAAATCCTTTACCCAGTCCTACAAGGGAAATAATATTTAATATTATTATAGGTTTTGCCAAAAAGAAAAAGCGGCCAAACACAATTATCGACTTAAACAAAGTCATGGAACATGTGGCGGGGATGTGCTGTATGTGGAAAGTTATTTTAAATGTTTTAGATTTCCTAGGTAACCCCCAGACACCGATATTTTATATTATGTATAAATTAAAAAGAATTCGCATAAATATATAAAAATATTTGTTTACTTTGTTTCAATCAAAGTTTTTGATAGCAGGTATAAAAAGTGTTGATACTTTTAATTTATTATGCGTTTAGAACTTGCCCTATTTTTTTCAGGTTTGAGTAAAGATACAGTATCTAAAATAAACAAGAAGGTTCTTTAAATAACGGCGTGTGGTGCAAGAATTTATTATAAATAACTGTAACAGATTCGAGCAAATCAAGTTCAGAAGAAGAAAATTCTTTGGATCTCTATAGTCTATCCGATGATAGTTCAAACATGTCCGGCATTGAATATTTAGAATAAGACTTTGATTATGGTTCTGATCAATAAATTAATAAATATATTATTGTTTTAAATTTATTTTAAATTTATTTTTTATGCCTACCTAACCTAAAGGCTAACGATGAAGATAGCATCTGAAAACATATAAAAATGTATTTTCATTTACAGCCATTACATGTTATGTAAATAATATATAAAAATATAATTTATCCATTAGCATCCAATAGCCGTCATAGTTTCAAAATATCAAGAACTTTATAGTCGCACTATAATGACACAACAGTGTTGTCAACATAACAAATACGGATATTAAACACAACTGCGCCCTCAAATCCTACGACGGTTCTCTTTCCGTACAGACTCTAAAGAGCTTACCAAGTTTTTGTTTCATAAATCAAATGATTCTGTAAATTAGATCCTTTGATTCCTTCAAAAGAACTCTTGGTGAAGAATCTGTAATATTCTAGTCGGTTTGCTTTTCGGATTCTAGCCGTAGGTACGTAAGCCGATTGAGTGGTGGACGCCGCGGACGGAGCCTAAGACATGCCACCGGCCACCATAACAGTCCGTTATTCAGTTTACAAATATCATTCGTACTATGAACTAAGAGACAAGTATCACTTCAAATATTGAAAAATTTTCATGATAATCTGAGATACAAGCTTCGCTTAGTTCAGACACCAGTCTCTCACAATCTTCTGCTAACCATGTACCTATGTCAACGATATTATTTTATTTTATGTAATAAAATGTAAGATTGTGGAGGAAAATAAAGAAATTTGAAAAAAAAAAACTTGAGAGGTGTTAAGGGACACCCAGACGAAATTCCTTTCGATTAATTAGGAGAAAGAGACAGACAGAGAAACACGCGCACGCCGCACGGCTTACAACTATAGCAAAAAGTGTCGTTACAACTTTTGGTCTTAATTTTTTCCATCTAGCCCCCTTTCGCTACGCGCGATAAGGAACTTCATTCCAAAATTTATTTGTATTATTATCACGAAGTGAAGAGAATAAAATATAAACTCCGCGAAAGTACCTAATTTTCGAAAAAACTAACCAAAAACTTGACTTCCCGCCGAAAACTTCCAAATTTTTGTTTTGTTTGTCTGATCACAGCGTTAACTATATTAGGATGTTAGAGCAAGAATAGTAAAAGCACGGTAAAGATATCATAGTAAAAGTGTTGGTTGCCTGGATGCTGACCTACGCGTTTTTGAAAGCGGGAGTCACACACAAGTCCACACAACAACAAATCACTTAATGCGCGAGCGTTTTCAAGAGTGCCATTTTTGAAACGCTGCGTGACTAAGTTTACACGTCATGTAAAGTGTAAACTACGCGTGCACTTTTTAATATTTTGTAAGTTTATAGAATTGAATTGAATTGGCGCCCTTCAGTCGACGTTTACGGGGGAGGAAGGGTTTAAACGGGAATTTAGAGGTCCTATTCAAGGTTGGAACCCACACAGCATGAAGGTAGAATAACTTCGTTCGGCAAATGTTCAAACCAACAAAAGATCATATAAAGTAGTAGTACCTGGGCGACCGAGATTTGCTCGGTTATATCTCAAACATTAACTACATTTTTTTAAACTAGTCTAAAAACAATAAAAAATTAAAAAATAATAAACTGAACATAAAAAAAACAAAAGTAATTCACCGAGTGGGAATCAAACCCGTAACATTATTTCTTGCCATCCGAGTCTTAAACCGCTGTGCTAGACGTATAGTGGCCGTCAGGACGAAATTAGCGACCATATTCTGCGTGGAAAAACGCATGATAACTCGAAAACACGCGTTCAACCAAACATAAGACTAATCTAGATCTATTGTTTACCCCCGAAAACCCCAATTCTTATACCAAATTTCAGCGAAATCGTTAGAGCCGTTTCCGAGATCACAGAAATTGCTCGTTTGTGGCAAAGGCGCCAAAACTCCCAGCCACACCGCCAAGCGCCACACTACGCAGAATGCATTCAAAATAACAAAAGCACAAAAAGAACAAAATGCCGAAACGCGTGTGGCGTGGATGTTGTGGAATGCTCACGAATGCTTGCATATAATACGTACGTACCTGTAGTTTGGAATTTGTAGACTTCGGCACAGAAAGAGAACCGGTTTCGTCAGCTGACAATGACAAACTAAATCTACTAAAATGGCGCTTCGCATGCTTTGGCGGCAAGACGCGCACCCAATCATATTGATAATTGTGATAACACAATCTTATCTTCATTCAATTAAGTCACAAAGTACTTACCTGCATTTTAATGTTACTGATAATAGTAATGAACTACAAGGTAACTACTTAACCCCAGCTTAACCCAGTGTCCGGACTGGCCAGAGCAGAGGTGGCATTTGCCAGCCGGGCTCCAGTCAGAGCGGGGTGAGGGCTTTGACCTTGCAAATATTAGACCGATTTGATACAATAAGTTAGGTATGGTATCTATGTTTTGTATGTATCTTTTACATACCTACATTCATACATACCATCACGTCTTTATCCCTAATGGGGCAGACAAAGCATTTTTAAGTCTTGCGGCTCTAAGCAGATAGAGCCCAGGGCTGCAAGACTCAAAGGCCGCTTTTAGATTGACGTGGGCAAGAAGGTGGATGAAGGAATAAATAAGCGGCCAAGTGCGAGTCGGACTCGCCCATGAAGGGTTCCGTAGTAGCAAATAACATAATATAAAAGTCTGTAGTATGTTTTTAGGGTTCCGTAGCCAAATGGCAAAAACGGAACCCTTATAGATTCGTCATGTCTGTCTGTCTGTCTGTCCGTCCGTATGTCACAGCCACTTTTTTTTAATTTGTATACCTATTTGAGTTGATTGAATGAAAGGTAAATTGCCGTTTATGATGATGACGTATTAAAAAAAACTACTTACTAGATCTCGTTCAAACCAATTTTCCATGGTAATGAACATCATATATTTTTTTTAGTTTTATCATTCTCTTATTTTAAAAGTTACGGGGACACACACACACACACACACACACACACGCTTTTTTCCACTTTGGAAGTGTCTCTCGCGCAAAGTATTCGGTTTAGAAAAAAATGCTATTAGAAACCTCAATATCATTTTTGAAGACCTATCCTAAGATACCCCACACGTATGGGTTTGATGAAAAATAAATTTTTAAGTTTTAGTTCTAAGTATGGGGAACCCCCAAAATTTACTGTTTTTTTTTCTATTTTTGTGTCAAAACCTTAATGCGGTTCACACAATACATCTACTTACCAAGTTTCAACAGTATAGGTCTTATAGTTTCGGAAAAAAGTGGCTGTGACATACGGACGGACAGACAGACAGACATGACGAATCTATAAGAGTTCCGTTTTTGCCATTTGGCTACGGAACCCTAAAAAAGTGATGAGCTTCATCGCTTCTTCTTCTTATCGTGTGTGTTAGTGGTGACTAACACTATAGTGTCAGAGTTTTTAAACAGCCTTAAAGGCCTCTGACTTGGTTTTAGGTAACGACCAATGTCAAAGACAGTGACCGGGACCGACGGCTTAACGTGCCCTCCGAAGCACGGATCATCTTACTTATCACACAATCAGGTGATCAGCCTGCAATGTCCTTACCAAACTAGGACAACAACACAAAGTCGTTGCCCCCGCCGGGAATCGAACACGCGACCTCCGGGTATAAGCCGAACGCTCTAACCACTACTAGATTAGGAGGTCACGACAAATTTGGTAACTTTTCAGGCGCCCTATCTAAGTAACGCAACCACTTCACGCAGGCAGACCAACATATTTAGCATCAGAGAGGTGCTCTTCATCCTGTGAAACCAGAATCAGCCATTTACCTTATAATTTCCTTTTTTTGGCCAGGTAACTAACTTTTCAGGCGCCCTATCTAAGTTACGTAACCACTTCACGCAGGCAGATCGACATATTTAGCATCAGAGAGGTGCTCTTCATTATGTGAAACCAGAATCAGCCATTTCCCTTATCATTTATTGGTCACGCTAACCAACTTTTCAGGCGCCATATCTAAGTAACGCAACCACTTCACGCAGGCAGACCAACATATTTAGCATCAGAAAGGTGCTCTTCATCCTGTGAAATAAGAGTCAGCCATTTACCTTATCATTTTTTTTTAGTCACGATAACCAAGTTTTCAGGCGCCATATCTAAGTAACGCAACCACTTCACGCAGACAGACCGACATATTTGGCATCAGAGAGATGCTCTTAATCCTGTGAAACAAGAGTCAGCCATATCCCTTATCATTTTTTTTTGGTCACGATAACCAACTTTTCAGGCGCCATATCTAAGTAACACAACCACTCCACGCAGGCAGACCAACATATTTAGCATCAGAGAGGTGCTCTTTATTCTATACTAGCAGTCCATCCCGGCTTCGCCCGTGGTACATACATAGCCTATGTCACTCAGGGATAACATACCTATCCAACAGTGAAAGAATTTTTAAAATCGATCTAGTAGTTTCGGAGCCTATTCAATACAATCAAACAAACAAACAAATCTTTCCTCTTTATAATATTAGTGTAGAAAACCAGAGTCAGCCATATCCCTTATCGTTACCAAATTTGTCGTGACCTCCCGTTCTATACACCACGGAGGCAGCTGCATCGCTTATTAACATGATTTGATTTTTTGGCCCGTTCCCTCGATCGGCTCTTACGATCTTCCCGGAAAGAGAAGCAGCTGGTACATTCTAAGTTTTTTTTACCAAACCAGCATGGAAGATGTATCTTTTAGCATCAATAAAAATATCATTATCATCGTCATCATCATCAGGTCTTTTGGTCTCTACAACAGGAGCACGACCCTCTCTGTGCTACCAGAGCCATACTTTTTTGCTCATAGAGCCCTGGCACCCGGGCCCTAGGCGAAGCACACAGGCTTTTGTAGTTGAAACTCACACTCCAAGCCCCAGAGCGTTTCGGTCCTGCCGAGCCCTACAGAGTATTAAAAAAGTAAATGAGATTAAGTGAGATTACAAATGCCTGTCCATTTCGACCAGAAAGACGTAAAAGTGTATAATATTGTATGAATCGTAGAAATGGGGAAATGACAAACTAGACAAGCGGCAGTGTGTCAGAGCAAAGTTCAAAAAACGGAACTGATGACGCAGTAGCAGTTTGTATATTTAATATTAGCAGTCCATCCCGGCTTCGCCCGTGGTACATACGTAGCCTATGTCACTCAGGGATAACATACCTATCCAACAGTGAAAGAATTTTTAAAATCGATCCAGTAGTTTCGGAGCCTATTCAATACAATCAAACATACAAACAAACAAACAAATCTTTCCTCTTTACAATATTAGTGTAGATTTACCTCGAAACTCGAGAACTTATATAACTCGAAACTTTTTCAACCTAAATTTTTGAAATCCAGCACATACATTAAAATCGTCTAGCCCATTTTGAATCCAAAATTTCAATAATATAGCTCAAACAGATAATAATATAATAACGTTCAAACAACCTAAAAAATGTGATTGACCAAGTGGTCAATAACATTTTTCAGGTTGTTTTGAAAGCAAGATATGTTTTTGATCATGGATAAGTATCCATGATCAAAAACATACCTTGCTTTCATATGACACCCTGGATTAATACTTATGCTACTTTAGGCGCAGTCAGTAACTAATAATTATATATATATATATCTGTTGAGAAGTAGGTAAAAATACTTACTTAAAATATAGAAGGGTTTGGTTTAACATAAGTTCTCACTTATATGGAAACCTACAGGCCTTCAAATTTACATTTAAGGTTTTTATGATGATGTAAAGATTATGATAATATCTAACAAAGAAATACTGTCTCATAGGCTACGTGGGTGGTGATTTTTTTTAAATCAATCTACAAAGGGTCTTAGTCTTAAAGCCCTGCCTGGGCTCTGATTACGCCGTTATCGAAAAGATATAAATAAATAAAATCATAATAAGTAAAGTATAAAATAGAGTCCGTAAACACAAGAAAGGCGGTCGATTTGATTTTTATTTTTTTACTAGAGGCAGCGCGCGGCTTCGCCCGCGTTAACCACGCGAGTGAAGTCGCGGGCGTGATGCAATATAGCCTATAGCCTTCCTCGATAAATGACCTATCTAATACCGAAAGAAGTTTTCAAATCGGACCAGTGGTTTCTGAGATTAGCGCGTTCAAACAAACAAACAAACAAACAAACAAACAAACAAACTCTTCAGCTTTATATATAAGTATGGATTAGAATATTTACCTTTAGGGTTTTTATGTCCCTGCACCAGAAATCAGTCAAGCGTGGACCGCCGTTAGCACAAGCGGGAAAGTCGTTGCGGCCACCCGTGTGTAGATGCCACCTGTCCCTTTCGGACAAGGGCAGACGAGCATATGTAATTTGCATCACCTTTATCATTCATCACAAAAAAAAGATACGAATAAACGTAGTTTTCCTCTGGCTGCTCTGGCCAGGTATGGCTCTGGTAGTACAGAGAGGGTCGTGCTCCTGCAGTGGAGACAAAAAGACCTGATGATGATGATGTTGAGACGTAGTTTTGCATATATGATTATTATGGAAAAAAATACTATGAGCTCTTAAATTATGGATACAAAAATTATGACATAAAATAGAGAACCATAAAGACATTATAAATTCCACTAACATCACTTCGCAAAATAATTTCAAGCAAACCCTCAGGGTGACTTCCCGCTAAAACCTCGTATTTTAAAAATGGTAGGAAGTACTTTAAATGACATTTTTTGTCATAATTTTGACACAGGTCCACTCCACCTAAAGAGCAAAAAATAAATGACATTTATACATCTTAAGGTCCACAAAAAAATACATAAGTCCACCGGACTGCTAAATACCTAATCGAACTTGACGCTTTTATGTGATGATGATGATGTCACAAGTTCATGAAGTTCACGACTTTCGAATTCTCATAATTATTTAATGAATCGACAAGATATGACTCGTATTGGACTCGTTTGAACGGAACCTCTTAACGGAACACCTGCTCATCAAGGCGGCAATCCTACCAAATTAAACAGCCTCACCTTGAGAAGAACCTTCCCTTGTGACTCGACAACATAACTCGGTCAGCTATGACTACTGGTCCAAGTCACTGACATGCCACTGGGACATGTTTTGTAGGAGATTATTATGGCTGTGCTATTACAGCATCTTTGTTAGTTATTATTTTACCCTTCAGATTACCTATACCTAAAAATCAACCCTATTCTCATTCTAATACAGTTGACATTACACTGCACTTTAAGTATCTTATAATGTAATCGTCAAGGCAATCTAAATTTTATATTATATAGCAACAGAGTATATAATATATTGTTTTATAACTAGCACCTGAAGCACTGAGTGTTTTACTTCCGTCTTGTACCTCATTAACTATTCCTTAATCCATTATGGACAAAAGATGAGCAAGTAAATTGAATTTTCCAATGATTAATAGATTGACTTCTAATAAAACAGCTTTTTATGTGTGATAAAACATTACAGGCAAGCCTAAGTAGGAACCTACTTCAATAATAATTAAATATTAATAATTTATGTCGGGACTAGGAATCCTTCATACTTACTAGGAAATAAATACCTAGTAACATTACAATGTGGAAGGGACATACCCGTATAATAAATCGAACCACATAGTATAATAAAATGAAAATAACAGACACAAACTAAATAAAAACAACATTTTCGTACAAAAGTGTATGTATAGCCGCCCGGGCAATTTGTATGGGAATTTCGATGCTGTTTGTTTTTTGACTGTTATTTTATTATCATTATAATATAGTGATCCAGTATAGCCTTGACATACATACTATCACGTATTTATCCCTAATGGGGCAGACAGAGCAGTTTGGGTCTTGCGGCTCTATGCAGAGCCCAGGGCCGCAAGACCCAAAACTCCCAAAAGCCACTTTTAGCGTCATGGTGGGCGAGTAGATGGAAAAGCAATCAATACAGTGATGGGTTGCTATCCGCATCGCCTGTTAACATGTGCATTTTTGACCATTCCCTCGATCGGCTTTTACGATCTGCGTGGAAAGAGAAGCAGCTGGTACATTCTAAGTTTTTTTTATTTGTCCCAGACCTGCGTGGGAGAGTATAGCCTTTGGTTTGATTTATTACGGGTATGTCCCTTCCACGTTGTACAAAGTCTCGTGGCTCGCTCGTGGCATGAATATGATTTTTGAACATTCTTTCACGTTGTTCTGAGAGAGAAGGCAAAACAGAATGCTTTTTTCCTGCACAGATTTTAAAGCCGATCAATGGAATGGGCGAGAATCTTAATCATGTTAGTAAGCGATGCTAGCAACCCATCACTATTTTGATCCCTGCCCCTTTTTAGGGTTCCGTAGCCAAATGGCAAAAACGGAACCCTTATAGATTCGTCATGTCTGTCTGTCTGTCTGTCCGTCCGTATGTCACAGCCACTTTTTTCCGAAACTATAAGACCTATACTGTTGAAACTTGATAAATAGATGTATTGTGTGAACCGCATTAAGGTTTTGACACAAAAATAGAAAAAAAACAGTAAATTTTGGGGGTTCCCCATACTTAGAACTAAAACTCAAAAATTTATTTTTCATCAAACCCATACGTGTGGGGTATCTATGGATAGGTCTTCAAAAATGATATTGAGGTTTCTAATAGCATTTTTTTCTAAACCGAATACTTTGCGCGAGAGACACTTCCAAAGTGGAAAAAAGTGTGTCCCCCCCCCCCCGTAACTTCTAAAATAAGAGAATGATAAAACTAAATAAAATATATGATGTTCATTACCATGAAAACTACCAGCGAAAATTGGTTTGAACGAGATCTAGTAAGTAGTTTTTTTTAATACGTCATCATCATAAACGGCAATTTACCTTTCATTCAATCAACTCAAATATAAAAATTTAAAAAAAACATACTGCAAGACTTTTATATTATGTTATTTGCTACTACGGAACCCTTCATGGGCGAGTCCGACTCGCACTTGGCCGCTTATTCCATCTTTACCTACGAATATTATTATTCGTAGATCTTTACCTAACCATCAAGCTAAACGTAGGAGAGTGTAGGTTAAGTCCTCTGGCTGCTCTGACCAAGTACGGCTCTGGTAGTACAGAGAGGGTCGTGCTCCTGCATTGGAGACAAAGACTTTATGATGATGATGAAGCTAAACATGGCCATTGAGTATCATAGCCCTGGCTCGGTATAACTCGTAGCCGACTAAGGACTAACACAAATTACAATTCAAATTAAAAACACATTTACATTCCATTTCGTTACACATTATCAGCTTCTTTGGCCTCAGCCTGTAGGTACCTAAGTGTTACTTTTATCAGGTTTTGTAAGCTCTCTACGCACCCTCACTCGTCAGCTCGTCACACGCTGTGTGCGTTAGAGCGGTTTCCCACTACGTCCAATCCGAATTCAGTCCGTATCCGTCAAAATTCGGTCCGGCATGGCCGTTGTACTATTTTTATGGTAGTTTACGCACTACATCCGATTTATCTCCGTCATCAGTGACTGTAGTGCGTCTGCTACCATTGAAATAGTACTAGACCATGCCGGACCCAAATTTGACGTATACGGATTGACGGATATAACCGCTCTTAACCTCATATTCATAAAGAATTGTATACTACCAATCTTAAACTTTATCACAATCGGTTCATCCACATAGGAGTTACAAAGACAGACAGAATGGAACATTTTGAAAAAGTATATTATAAGGAGATTTCCTACAACTCAAATTAGATACTTTTTCTAAACGTCAAAACCACGGAACAGAGGTCAAAACAGATATTTTCTATGGGATTTGTATGAAATAAAGACATGTCGTCATAGGTTTCTTCGAGTCAAATCCGCAACAAGAAATCTAAAATCACGTTGAAAATATATAATAATGATCAATGAGAAGTGAATAAAATAACGTAACTTTTCTAGTACAATTATATTTACTTACTACATTTATTACAGTTTTATTTGTTTCTAGTACAGTTTTATAACAGTACCAAATATTTTCTTTGTGACCCTGGGGGGGTTACTCAAAAAGCGGTACGGTTATTGCGTATCCGCATTTTATTGCCAAGCAACATTGAGCACTCACCTATAAAGTTAAAGTCTAATTTGGTTTGACATAGGAATAGGACGTCACTTTCGTACCGCTAACGTATTATTTTATAAAGTATCCCACTGCCTGATACGCTATTTTCCAACAAGTCAAATCAGATACTTTTATCTAAACGTCAAAACAAACAGTTTCTATGGTATTTTGTATGAAATACAGGCAGATGGCGTCATAGTTTCTTGGGGTCAAATAGCGCTCTTATTATCAGTATTTCTGCAATAATAAATATAAAATCACGTTAAAATGGAAATGTTTAAAGACAAGTGACATTATTTTGCGACGTTTTATTTTGTTATCAGTACAAAATAATTAATTTTCAGCTTAGGAAAATACCCAATTTTAGACACTGGAAATAACTACATCAGGAAATGTTCTAAGTCTGATGTCTTTCTTTTTTCAGGTCCAACAAGTACCTCCAAAAGTCCGCGGTGACAAGAGTGTGTGCTGTGGGAGGGTTCTTCATCTCCATACCAGTGTTTTTAACAGGTACATACTTACATGATTTATGTGCGCGTCTCTTGCCTGCTTTTCATAAGGCCCAACTAAGACTAATCCGTGCCGCACTTTTTAGTCTGCGAAAATAGATCCCATGGAATCATATGCAGTAACGCACACGACGCGCAAAAAGTCCGGCGCGCATCGTGTGCGTTACTGCGTATGATTCTATGAGTTCTATTTTCACAGACTATCACAGATTAAAAAGTGCGGCACGGATAGTTTGTCATCTGCGTTGGGTCTAATCTTCGGTCGATGTGGGAAGTTTTAGTTACGACTTCAAAAAAGGAGGTTATCGATTCGCCGCCATTTTTTTATTTATGTTAACCGATTATTCGAAGACGCCTGGACCGTTTAAAAAATCTTTTTTAAGGGGTTCTTGCAAGTATACCCTCCATACTTGCGTGGTCCAATAGAAATTTTATCAAAACTGGTTGTGTAGTTTGGGGATGAAGTTGGTTTTTAGAAGGGTTTTTGCGAGAGGGACCGTACCTTTACTTGCGTGGTCCCATAGAAATTTTATCAAAATCGGTTTGTGGTTTGGGGAAGAAGTCGGTTTTTAGTTTGAAACATTATACCTTTCAATTTTCAAGAAGTTCATAAATCTATAGATACAACCATGAAGTACTAACAATGGGCAATCTCATTTCTTTAAGTGTAACCAACATCACAGTAGCAAGAACACTATATTTGGTACACTATAATTCCTATTCTTTAACTAGCGTTTGGAATCGTAGGTGACCTTAAAAAAGTTAAGATCATAGCATATCTTAGGAAAACAAACAAGTAACAGGTAGTAACATTGTATGTAAATCGACTAACCTTTCGTCTTCTGTAAGACCGAGTAAAAGTATTTTAAGTAAAACTGATTTTAAGGAATCTTTTGAATTTCTAAGTGGATAACTTTCCTTGATGGCATTATACCTACCTATCGCCTTATCAACATAATTATTTCTCTTCCTTGTCACTAGATGGCGCTATAAGGTAATAATCAAAACATCTAAATCATTTACTACTGTTATTTAAATAAAGTAGTACTCTAATTAATTAAATATAACTTAAATGAAATGCATTGAATATTTTTAAATTATATTCTACACTTTATTTGTCATATTTCTAATCCAATTGCATCGAGCTGATTACAATTTTTCATTGGTTATTTATGATGTTAGAGACTGAATTATTTAGTAAGGAGTTGAATTAAGGTTTTATTTCCATCCCACGAGTGATATAAAAATAATAAAGAACAACTATTGTCCCCTCATATATTATTTTGTTTGGTAACACAGTTTTTCAATAATGGTAACCCTATATGTCATGTCAACGCTAGCTGTTTTGTTAAACATAATATCGTAACTCATTGCCAATCGAGCTGAACATTTTTCAGCTGTTTTACAAAACCGAGCTGTAATGCCAAACAGCTAGAGTTTTTGAGTAACAGCGGATTATACAATCCAACTGCGATATATACATAATATACAAGTATACTTAGCTCTGCCCATAAACTCGGCACAAGACGCAACCTGCAACCTCCTTTATATTTCACAAAAGCTATCCAAGTTTAACAAAACTAAGTCATGTAGTAACGTAATAATAACATACATAAATACATACTTATATAATAATGTAAAATCAGGTACATTTGTGAAAGTTATGCAATTTTATTCTTAATCGCAGTTTTGTTTTGAGCGTAACAGGTAGAGCAAAGATGCCAAGGCAATTTACTTTCCCTGTACCGAGTGTTGTAAATATATTTACAATCATAACAATACATGCATATAGGTAGGATTATGTACCAATCGTATAATACCTAATATGGTCTGCTTGCTACGAGATTTTTAAGGTCTCGTACTTTTTATTCATAAAAATAGCTCAATTACTGCTAAAACATTATTATTTTTTACACCTAGCACCTGCCAATACAATTTAAATCAATTTTTAATGCATTTACTAAATTTATGCAAAAACTTTCTCACATTCCAGGAATAATCCTCTACACGTTCATGCAGTTCCATTCAACACCCGCGATAGTGACGTCAGTGTTCATCGGGGTCGGCATCGTGTTCTGCGGCTGCGCCATGGTGCACAACGTCTTCGTGTGGCAGAAAGAGAAGACCAATCTGGTCAAGGCGTTTCGAATGCAAAACCCGAACTCGCCCAATTTGAACACGTCCAATGGAGTATTGTTGAATGGGCACTTGAATAACACGGCAGGGGGAAACCTGAGCTTTCATAGTTTAAGCGGGCCGCCGTATGCGCATCCGATAACGCTGTTGCAGCAAGGAGGGCCTTATGTCATCAGGTGAGCTGTCATTAGTATCTACCTTATTAGGGTAAGACAAAAAACAAAGGGGCAGGGAAAGGGGAACATGGGCTATGGATTTCGGGTATTTTATATCTTCCATTACATTTGTAAGGTTAGGTGGGTATTGCAAATAAAAATGGGGGCTTCCAGGGGGTGAAGCCCCCACTATTATTAAAAAACAAAACTTAAAGTGAGACATGGATCGTGGATAGTTCTTTCTTCCCATTTCCTCTCTCGGGTCTGCTGGAAGAAATTTCTTTAGAAATAAGTAGCACCTATGTACTATGCTTACTTTCATAAGTTTTTATCTGTAACTTTTTCAAGTGTACATGAACCAATAAAATAAAATAGATAAATAAATATAGATAAATAAATAAAATGCAGAGAAAAAGGAAGGGGAAAGAGAGAGAAATCAGTAAAAAAAGTGTGTCTGTACATCAAATATATTTCCAAAAAAAATATTGGGGACGATGGAGACATAGTAATAGCGTAAGAATTTTAAAAAAATGGCTGTCAGTTTGTCTGTTTGTACACGATAATCTCAGGAAATACTGGACGGATTCGAATGAAACTTTTTTTGTAATATAGCTGTTAAGCCTGGGCAACATATAGGGTATAAATATTTTTTTGGAAATTGG
This sequence comes from Acrobasis consociella, assembly GCA_963555685.1. NCBI lineage: Eukaryota > Metazoa > Arthropoda > Insecta > Lepidoptera > Pyralidae > Acrobasis > Acrobasis consociella. Next base: position 18,847,665 of record OY743108.1, read on the forward strand.
AACACCTAATGCAGAACTATAATGATCCAGCTAAACTATAAGAAATATAAAAATGTCGCCTGATGAGCATTTTCTAGAGACAAGCCGACGCGAACGAAGTCGCGGGCTTCAGCTAATAAAAATAAAAGTTAAACATTACAACCTGGAACCAAACTAACACAAAAATCAAACTTGATAATATATATTTTTTTAATTCTTACTCTATTATTGCGTCTCCATCGCCTTCAATATTTTTTTTGGAAATATATTTAATGTACAGACACTTTTTTTACTGTTTTATTATATGTATGGATTTTTACGTCACGGGTAGTTTGGGGGTGAAGTCAGTTTCTTTTTCTTTTTTATAAGCCTATAGTGTAACTGCTGAGCAAAGGACTCCCCTCCAGACATCCATTAAAGTCGGTTCTCAATTTTGAAAAAATATTATGTAGTTTGATGTTTACCGGGTTGTAATGTTTAACCCTTTAACTGCAAACGTCGCATTTAACCGACTAACATAGTCGGGCTCATTCCGCCAACGTCGGATATTTCCGACAAAAAAATGCTCGTTTGGCACATAACTATATCCGTTTTTGGTTGCAGGTATTCATTTTAGATTTACCATGCCTCGTGCTGGGGGCACGACAAATAATATAAAGTCTTAAAAGGGTTCTTTACTTTTTTTATCATGTTTATGTTTCGATTCGCAGGCCCCCGACCAGCACCCCGCCCGGCGAGGGCGCGGGCTCGGCCGGCGTGCCCGCCGCCACCGTCGACCTCAGCCACGACACGCACGAGCTCAGCACGCTAGTCTGAACCGTCCCGTGTTGTCTGCGACTGCTACAGGGTTAAGCTACACCTGTCAGCACGGAACAATTCCATTTGTGTTGTCAACTGCGACTGCTGCAGGGTTAGGCTACACCTGTCAGCACGGAACAATTCCATTTGTGTTGTCAACTGCGACTGCTGCAGAGTTAGGCTACACCTGTCAGCACGGAACAATTCCATTTGTGTTGTCAACTGCGACTGCTGCAGGGTTAGGCTACACCTGTCAGCACGGAACAATTCCATTTGTGTTGTCAACTGCGACTGCTGCAGAGTTAGGCTACACCTGTCAGCACGGAACAATTCCATTTGTGTTGTCAACTGCGACTCCTGCAGAGTTAGGCTATATCTGTCAGCACGGAACAATTCCATTTGTGTTGTCAACTGCGACTGCTGCAGAGTTAGGCTATATCTGTCAGCACGGAACAATTCCATTTGTGTTGTCAACCTGCGACTGCTGCAGGGTTAGGCTATACCTGTCAGCACGGAACAGTTTCATTTTTTAAACGCGGAGTCAACTAAACGAATTTTTTCATTACAAAAAACCGTTAGTTTAGTGACTCGGCGTTCGAAAAATGGCACCTTTCGCGTCGACCTCAGCCACGACACACACGAGCTCAGCACGCTAGTCTGAACCGTCCCGTGTTGTCTGCGATTGCTGCTGGGTTAAGCTACACCTGTCAGCACGGAACAATTCCATTTGTGTTGTCAACTGCGACTGCTGCAGGGTTAGGCTACAACTGTCAGCACGGAACAGTTCTATTTTTGAAACGCGGAGTCACCTAAACGGTTTTTCCATACAAAAACTGTTAGTTTAGTGATTCCGCGTTTGAAAAATGGCACCACTGCGCTTTCACGTCGACCTCAGCCACGACACGCATGAGCTCAGCACGCTAGTCTGAACCGTCCCGTGTTGTTACACTACAAGTGTAAAGCATGGCGCGAACGGGCTAAAACAAAACGCAGCCACTGACCACTTTCCTACTAAATTAGCGGCCGCCACCAGCGTCACCGTGTGCGGCGAGTCCATACAAAATGTATGAAAACTACAGGAAAGTCGGTGGCCGCATTTTGTAGTAGCCCGTTGACGCCGAGCCTAAAGCATAAAGGGCTACACCTGTCAGTCAGCTCAGAACAGCACTTTTGCATACTGATATTTTTTTCTGTCGCTCAGAACCGCCATTGTAGCTGAGGCGAAAGAGTGCAAAGGCACGCTAGCACCTGCCATGCTATAGCGTTCCGTCTCTCTCTCTCTCGCTTTGGCAAATGACGACGGTTCTGAGCGACATTAATTATATTAAATTGCGAAAGTGCTGTTCAGGTGTAGCCTAACCCTTATAAGCTCATGTGCTAATGAAATAATGCAAATATGCGTCTTTCTTGCCAGCCGCTATTCGTTTTATTATAAAACGCAAACTAACTTTGTTTGTACATTTAAACCAATATCCGAACAAAGCAAGTTGACATCTAGTAATGTGCAACTGTCTCATCTGAAAATGTCAACTTGATTTGGTCGGTTAATTTTTTAAACCTAGTGACAAAGTTTGCGGTTTATAATAAGATGGTATAAGTTCACTCTTTGTCAAATAGCGCTCTCAATATATTTTCGCAATAATAAATCTAAAATCACTTTGAAAATGGATATGATCAATGTGACATTATTTTGTGACGAAATAAATTATTTTCGACCCAGGAAACTTCCTAATTCTATTATGCCAAAACTTCAAGCGACCTGGAAGTCTAATACTCGTATGTAGTAAAAATTACCTTGATATTTCGATTTGCAAAGATGCAGTTACATAATTGCTTTATTTCTTAGCATGTTACACAAATAGTTAATTGAAACCACGGGTGGACTTAAACTTAGCTTAACTTAATTGTTAAACTTAAAGTTTAAACAGACACCCGGATTTATGCGTTAGACAAGTTGTTTTCCTGCAAAAAGTTAGAAAAACTGAATATCAGATGTCTAAACTAAATACGATAAATTAATCAATTATTTTTATTATCAATATCAACAAGTAACATAATCCGAAACCGAAAACGGGATGATTTTTTGAAATCTGCCCAAAAATAAGCAAATTTTTGGTCACTAAACAAAAGCATTGACGTCCCAAACGAAATTTTAGATTTTTGTCTATTTGTAAATTGAGATTATTGTAAATATTGTTATTTAGAGTAACGTTCATGTCGCCAAGACATTGCCATGCTTAGCTAAGCTATTTAATTAAATAAATATAATATTTTAATATATTACGTCAAACAAAATATACTGAAATTATTTTAAGAATCCCCTTACCCTATTACTTTATTTTTCCAAACAAACGCAGTCTACGTTTTATTTTAAAACCACATGCTAGATTTCGGTAAAAATTTGTAATTTAAAAAAATTGCAATCATCTAGGGTTATAATTGGTTTCCTACAGTAAAATCATAAACTGGAAAGAAAATATAACGATGTAGAACTTTCCCATACTGATGGTCCAAAATGATATAACACACTATATTCTACTTCAAGTTCATATTTTGCCTGTGAAAACCGTTTATACTCGTATGCCTAGATATGCAATATCTTTGCAATTACAAAATTTGACCGAAATCGGGCATGTCGTTTCGAAATAAAACGTAGACTACTTTTTTATGGAAAAGTGTAGTTTGGTTTAAAGTTTTTCAGTTTATGATATTGAACAACTTTCCCAAAGGAACACGTTAGGTTTATGGAAATATGAAAAAGATTTCTTGCTCTTCATACAAACTCTGATCAGCTCATCGGTCAATTTATATGGGTAGTCAAAATATTTTTCATTTTTCGATATATTATGTTCTTTTGGGAAAGTTTTGTTCAGTATCATGGACTGAATTCACCCTTAGTTGAGTTTCAGTACATTTTGTTACATCCTGTATTTTGTGTACGTTCCGCTATGCGGTATTATTTTGTATACTATGAATTCGGAAAAAACTTATAAATAATAACTTACAGACCGATATTTTGACACCTACATATTATATCAATTTATATTGCAACAAATCCTCAAAATATTGTCGATGGTCAAACCTGGGGGCACGCTGCACGGTAGTGTCCCTGACTACAAGAATTATACTGGAACTGGAATTTGTTTTAAAAGACGTAAAACAAATTCCAGCAAATTAAATTAAATCCTTAACTTGGACTAAAGAGACCGAAGCATTAAATATTTCAACCGATATATGTTTGAAACAGAATTTTACCTATATAGATAGCGAACTTCAACTTGTGTATTAGGTAAGATGTTGTGGAACATTGAATCTTATGAATGAATAGAATGACAGATTTGAAATATATCCCACCATGTTTTTATTAGCTGCAATACTTTATTATATTTTGAGTTGTCTTACAGAAAATGAGCCTTTAAATTATTAGTATGTAAGTAAACATAAGGAACTTTACTCCACAAAATGACATGACAGCCGTCCGATGCATAGACATAGTTTTTTTTTACTAAATCTATGGTCCGAAGTTCTCATTATTTTAATGTCAAACCAAATTAGAGTATAAGGTCTAACAAAATATACTGAAACTATTTTAAGGGTGAATTCAGTCCATTATACTAAACAAGGAAAACGTATCAAAATATGAAAAGTAAGTTTTGGCCTCCCATACAAGTTGACCGATCAGCTGATCCGATTTGAAAGACTAAATTGGAAAATTGGAAAGCCTAAATTATTTTCCATATTTCGACATGTACCTTGGGGAAAGTTGTTCATAATTACGGGCCGGTTTCACCCTTAAAATAGTTTCAGTAAATTTTGTTAAACCTTATATATCATTATTAAGTATTGCTCATTGTTGCTTGACACTGCAACGCGGGCAAGTAGCTACGTACGTATGTCGTGTCGCTTTGGAGTAATAAAAAAAAAATATCAAGGTACCTTTGGAAAGAATTGCCGCTAACAAGACTAACTAATCTTTAAAAATATAATCATTGAAAATCATATAAAAATATCAAAATGTATATTTTGTACATAGTATACACAAGAATCTGGAGGCATGAATTTATTTATTTTGAAAACAATATTGTAGGTTTTGCGAGACTAAAAATAAAAATTATTAAATCGACCTTCTTTTATTTTTCTATTGCCACAGTCTGGATCTACTTATTCCTTCCATTTTCTTTTGATCTGAAAAAAAGAGAATGATATTATTATAATTTACCCAAACTAATTTACACAAAATCAAATGAATTTTCTGTAATAGTAAGTGAACACTGTAGAGGCTGGGAAGTTAGGGATTGCTGGACGAGTAGTTTCAACTTGACAATAATTACGAGTCCGGCAATCCCATTCCCCGCCGAGGTATGTATTGCATTTGTGCTTTTCTCAATAAATGTAAGTAAATAATGAAAGACATAGAAACTATGCAGGTACTTATCAAAGGCAGTTAATGTTTACAAGCAATTAATTTTTACTATATATATGTTCTTTGGGGGAAGTTGTTCAGTATCACGGACTGAATTCACCCTTAAAATTGTTTCAGTATATTTTGTTAGACCCTGTCCGTCTTATTATAAAACGCAGACAAACTTTGTTACTAGGTTTAAACCATAATCCAACCAAATCAAGTTGACATTTTCAGATGAGACACTGGCATATTACTAGATATCAACTAAATTTGGTCGGATAATGGTTTAAACCTAGTAACATAGTCTGCGTTTTGTAATAAGACGGACAGGGTCTAACAAAATATACTGAAACAATTTTAAAACTGTGTATATTCACTACGTGGTTTACTACGAACATCTGCTTTCTTTCCCGTGTTTTTTATTTTCAATTGTCAATTAGTACACAGTAAACATAGCCCATACATCCCATTCATATTTAACGCAAAAAATGTAATACCGTAGATTACTGTTTTTAGGGTTCCGTAGTAAACAAGGAACTCTTATAGTTTCGCCATGTCTGTCTGTCTTTCTCTCGCAAAGAAAATATGTGATTTCGTTAATAATTATTTTATAACAACAATTATATACTCGTAGCGTTTTTTTTTATAATGGGCTGACAAGTTATACCAATAGATGAATTAACAAGTTTGGTGCAGCGGCCAAGAATTACTTTCCTGGCCTAGGCCTGTATAAGAACAATATAGCCGACCCATCGGTTAGATTTAAAAAAATGGAACATGTATTTTTTCTCTAATCTAAAAAACAGAAAATGACGAAAATACTGTTCGAAAAACTGAAAAATATGGGTTCATTATTTTTGTATAAACGAAAAAGTTGCAAAATTTATTTTTAATGTGACCACGTACTTACACCCGTCTAAAACTGCCGCGTGACCCCATGAACTCCGGCCATCCGTTCGGCGGCGCCTAGCGGCGGTACTACTAATTGATCTTACGATTTTATTTTTGAGTTATAGTCAAAAAAAATTTTTAAGAATTTTTATTTTGACTAGCTCATTAGGTCTTACCAACGATCCTTATGAAATGGCCCCCGGCTCCAAAACCAATGGCAATAGAGGTGACGACAGGGTCCAAAGAGTATGATTGTAATTAGTCCGTCTTTTAGATTATCCAAAAATAATGGAACCGTATTTTTTAGTTTACCAAAAAAGTATACATACATACATACAATCACGTCTTTATCCCTAATGGAGCAGACAGAGCATTTTGGGTCTTGCGGTTCTATGCAGAGCCCAGGGCCGCAAGACCCAAAAGCCACTTTTAGCGTCATGGTGGGCGAGAAGATGGAAAAGCAATCAATACAGTGATGGGTTGCTAGCCGCATCGCCTGTTAACATGATTTGCATTTTTGCCCATTCCCTCGATCGGCTTTTACGATCTGCGTGGGAAGAGAAGCAGCTGGTACATTCTAAGTTTTTTTTATTTCTCCCAGACCAGCATGGGAGTATAAATTCACAAAGATACAGCGCGTCAAAGTTCCGGAGTGGGGGCTTGCGACGTCACCGTCATGCGAAATTTAAATGCGCTGTATCTTCGTCATTTTTGGTTTCATAGAGAAAAGAAAAAAATACGTGTACAAGATTTTTTTATATTCTATATTTTTATCTAACCGATGGACCGAAAATATTTATCCATTCGACATTCTTATTCACCGTGTATAATGATTCTCACCTCTTCAGCCCCTGGTACAGGCCCGTGTAGTACCCGCTCATGTACCAGCTGAGCAGCATGGAGGACACCGCCTGCTCTTCCGCGTCCTCCTGCTTGTGGCACGCCGGGAACATCGGCGGCGGCGGGGGAAGAGGCATTTCGTTGACGCCAGCCTGAAGTTAAAACGTTATTTAACGCCTAGGGCCAAAAATAGGGTTTTTGCTCCACGTGCCACCACACGTCACGGGTATGGCACTTCATAGAAACGGAGTACCTAACAAATATACCTAGTACTACTACTAACGCAACAATATATCTGTGCACACGTCAAATGTGTGAGTTAATCAGGGTCGCCACCACAGAATTTGTTGCTTTGCTTACCATTTTTCATCATTTGGAAATATATAAAATTTTTGTTCTTTGTTTTCCGTGGATAAACAATGATAATGTGCGCAGTTTCTCACCATTATGATTCAATAATCCTAAGTGACTCGTGTAACGTCAACGTGCAACAACCCTGTTTTACAGGCGCTTATAAGGCCTAAAAACGCGGGAGGGGTCCACCTTTCACGCAAGTTAAAAGGAAAGTGAGCAAGGTGTGCTCCCAAATGAAATTTATAGAGGTCGGAGAGCAAGAGATCAATAGAAGCCGAGAACAAATATATTTATTCTACAATATAACTGTTACAAGAAAATTATAAGTACTGAGATATGATATTCGTAACAGGAGTAAAAGTGGAATGAGTCAAAAATGATGAGCAAGAAATGTCTGAGATTTAAAAATTAAATTTAGGAATGAAATTTGAAAATAATGAAATGATAGGAAGAAGGTGGGCTAGAACATGAGGAAAGTGCTTATTGCAACGTCGTTACATACTTATCCCTAGGGCGTACGAATGAAAAAGGCGCCACTAACAAGAACTGAAAACGCCGAACGAGGTCGCCAATAAGTTCGATATGAACTGTTGCTCCTTGACTGAGTTCACAAGGGCCATACTACATGTTTTGTGCTATAAATAATTAGATATGTAGGTAAATGATGTAAATATAAATTGTATGCTATTGCATTAGGTTAAGCCCAATGGGATTCGAACCCACAACCTCCGGACACAAGGCGAATGCCATAATTATTTCAGATTTCAGTTACCTTTTATTAGGACAGCGTTGAGTTTTGTTTATGTACAATTTGTGCAAAAGCCATTCTGGTGGATTATATTACTCACTTCAGAGTTCAGACCAAACTTCGATACAAACTAGGGTTTAATACAAGTACTTACATTCATAAACGTAGATATGTTAGGCATAGTGAAAGGCATTTCTGGCAAATCGGATACGTTCAGTGATTTTTGGCTCCTGTTCCGTTTTTTCTTCTTTGACGACTTTAGGCGCTTGCTGGATGAGAGTTCTGAAAACAAAATTATAACAATTAAGCTGTTTTATTAAGGCAAAGGAAGGCGTTGAGGTACACTTTATAAAGCAATAAAAAGATCAAATCAATGCTTCAAACTATATACAATATGTTAAAAAAAAACCGTTTCTGATCCATTAAGGTAACGTTAAGGTAAGGTAGTGGTAACGGTAGCTTGTGTAAGTTCTATTTATCGGTTTCTCCCATCCCTATGCCATCCCATCCATTGGGATCTTTATTACAATTGAGCGCTTACTTGCCGAGCGTTGGCTTGAGAAACTCAATTGGAACTATTTCTGAACCCATATTTAAAAACCACTAGCCACAGACAAATACTTTCTGATAAGATTCTCCTTCGCTGTTGTTTGTGACGCTGTCAGTCCGCCAAGACAGGCTCCTAGTCGTTGGGCTATTCGTTGCAACCGAGCGCTTACTTGCCGAGCGTTAGCTTTAGAAAACCAATCCGAACTATTTCTCAACCACACACATACCTGCTTCTAGAAGATTCTGTCCCCCCAGCTCGTTGTTCCCCGTGACGCCATCAGCCCTGCCCAGCGTTGGTTTGATAGAACTAATTGGAACTATTCTGTAGCCACACTCAAATACCTGCTTCTAGATGATTCTGTCCCTCCGTCTCGTTGTTCCCCGTGACGCCATCAGCCCCGCCCAGCGTTGGTTTGATAGAACCAACTGGAACTATTCTGTAGCCACACTCAAATACCTGCTTCTAGAAGGTTCTGTCCCTCCGTCTCGTTGTTCCCCGTGACGCTGTCAGTCCGCGAGGACTGGCTCATGCACTTGTTGGTCTGTTTGTCGCAACCGAGCGCTTGCTTGTCTAGCGTTGGTTTGATAGGACCAATAGGAACTATTTCTGAACTCACATTCAAAAGGATCACTACAGCCACACACAAATACCTGCTTCTAGAAGATTCTGTCCCCCCGTCTCGCTGCACCCCGTGACGCTGTCAGTCCGCGAGGACTGGCTCCTACACTCATTGTGTTGTTCCTCGCAGCCGAGCGCCTCCTCTATCTGTCGCATGCGCGCCTGCTCGCCCAGTGTTGGCTTGAGAGTGTCCGTTGGGACTATTTCTGAATTATTGTAGCCTGAAATATAACGAAAATTCATGAAATACATTCCACAGAACAACAAAGAGAGCTTGGACCAAACCATCTCTATGGCCTAGTGGTCATCTTGCCACGCTTTTACACTGGAGGTCTGGGGTTTGATTCCCAGTCAGGTCAAGATGGAAAATGATTCTTTTTCAAAACAAACGGAAAAAAGGGAAGGCAAAAGAAACGTTAGTGTGATAATATAAAAAAGATTGGGGGCCTATTATGGCAAAGAACAGCAAAATTCAGAGTGGCTTGGAAGAAGCTGGGAGGAGGCCTTTGTGTCCCAAGACACGCCGACTACAGTTGGCAGCTAAAGGCTTTTATTATTATATTAATAATTTATTATTCCTTAATTTAGACAAGTTTTGATCTCATCAGATCTTCATCTTAACGAGTTCCCGGTTGCATCCTAAACTGTGCTGCTACAGCGCCCGGGAGCGCATTCCCACTTTTTCTTCTCCAAAAACAATGTGGAAGAGACATACCCGTAATAAATCAAACCATAGACTATACTAGATCACTATAGTATAATGTAATTAGAATAACAGTTAAAAAATTGGCACTGCATGAGCAGCCGCCTGAACAATTTGTATTGGGAATGTCGATTTTTTTATGGCTTTATGACTGTTATTTTAACTTGCTGTTCCTTGTGGACAAGCGAGATCCTACCCTTACCAGGCCTGATAAGAGTGAAATTGGTTTGCAATGCACTTCTAGGTTTTTAAACAAAAAGGTGCCAAGTTCTGACGCAAGTTAGATTAAACCATATCGCTAACGACATTGAGTAGATATTTCTTTGAATTCCTTTACTAAGTAAGACTTCTGTATATGAGTACTAGAACTTACTCTGTGCCCTTACCTAAGAATCGAACAACACATTTCTGGTCATTGAGCATAGTCAGCACACAAGCTTCGTACTCCAACCCGTCTTCTTCATAGATGGCTCGGCAATGCATGCCGGTTTTCCATTTCTGCTTCTTTTTCTGACTGTTAGAGATATTTGACTTTGAGGACTGCTCTTTCTTCGTTTGTGAGCTATCTGAAACCGATACATTATTATACATACATACATACTATCACGTCTTTATCCCTAATGGGGCAGACAGAGCATTTTAGGTCTTGCGGTTCTATGCAGAGCCCAGGGCCGCAAGACCCAAAAGCCACTTTTAGCGTCATGGTGGGCGAGAAGATGAAAAAGCAATCAATACAGTGATGGGTTGCTAGCCGCATCGCCTGTTAACATGATTTGCATTTTTGCCCATACCCTCGATCGGCTTTTACGATCTGCATGGGAAGAGAAGCAGCTGGTACATTCTAAGTTTTTTTTTATTTCTCCCAGACCAGCATGGGAGCATACATAGATATACATTATTATGAAATCAATAATTTGAATATTGGAGAGCCTGGTGGCCTGTTGGAAGTATGCATAGTCATTACAGCGCAAATTTATATAATCTATGCCTCCATAGTTCAGTGGTCAAGGCGTGCACTAGTATTCGCCACTTACGCATATTGAAGCAGGGTACAGTGGTAGTCACTGTGTAGTGTATATATTTTGTGCCTTTTAAGTCATTTAGTTTTGTTTTTTTAAGTCAAAAGGCGTTGCCAATATAATTTATTATATTTATATATAATTTATACTATTTATTTATATAAAAATAAGGCTATGTGTAGCCTTATTTTTACTATAACATTTAGTATTGGATCCGCACCACACATCTCCTCAGGTCACAGCTGAAAATCAGTGTATTGCTCCCGGGCAATATTACCACTGAGCTGTGGCCTTTTTGTATTGCTGTAGCACACACATAAAATTATGCAGGTAGGTCTATATATATATTTTTTTGTGTGTCTGCGTTTAATTTTTTGTATTTTGTATAGTTTTTAGGGTTCCGTAGCCAAATGGCAAAACGGAACCCTTATAGATTCGTCATGTCTGTCTGTCTGTCCGTCTGTATGTCACAGCCACTTTTTTCCGAAACTATAAGACCTATACTGTTGAAACTTGGTAAGTATATGTATTATGTGACTCGCAGTAAGGTTTTGACACAAAAATAGAAAAAAAACAATAAATTTTGGGGGTTCCCCATACTTAGAACTGAAACTCAAAAATTTATTTTTCATCAAACCCATACGTGTGGGGTATCTATGGATAGGTCTTCAAAAATGATATTGAGGTTTCTAATATCTTTTTTTTCTAAACTGAATACTTTGCGCGGGAGACACTTCCAAAGTGGAAAAAAGTGTGTCCCCCCCCCGTAACTTCTAAAATAAGGGAACTGTAAAACTAAAAAAAATACATGATGTTTATTACCATAAAAACTACCAGCGAAAATTGGTTTGAACGAGATCTAGTAAGTAGTTTTTTTTTATACGTCATAAATCATAAACGGCAATTTACCTTTCATTCAATCAACTCAACTATAAAAATTTAAAAAAAACATACTACAAGACTTTTATATTATGTTATTTGCTACTACGGAACCCTTCATGGGCGAGTCCGACTCGCACTTGGCCGCTTTTTTGTATTTATGTGTGTTATAGCTGCAAATAAATGAATTTATCTATCTATCTGTCTATCTAAATCCTGGTTTGTGTAGAGATTGTCCATTATATTCATACAAAAATACAAGACGTTTTGGTAAACATTTTATACCTCTTTCCCTCTTTTCAATATTTGTTATTAGAAGAATGAGACAAAACATATTTTAATAAAAATAGGTTTTGGAAACATATTTTTTATAAGGGGCATAGACATTTACAACTTCTCATTACACAAGTTTCAGTGTTTTGTGTGCTAATAAAGAAATGACTCCAAAGACAGACATGGAAAGCACTCCACCGACAAGAGGCCAGCTCTTAAATATAAGAAGAAAGATATGAAATGAAATCATAATAGCTAAAAACTTTTTCACAGCTACACATCAGCCTTCTCCTAATTTTACTACTAAGTTCACAACAAATCAATAACAGTGATCACTTATTTTCTTTCAAATTAGATAATTTTCTTGTTTATCCTGGAACTAAATTAAAACGAAAGATGCCTAAGTTATATGAGCTCCTTTTTACAAGCTTTTATTTAACTTGCATGTATTTTGTATGTATGTATGAATGAATGTTTGTTTAGGTCAAATCTTGCAAGTAAATTTTCAACCAGTCAAAACCGATTTAGCAGAAATTTTGTATACAAGTGTAAGTCAGATGACAATACAATATTATAAAATCAATGAGCTGTTCTGATGATGGAGCCGGGAGATATTCGACGGAACTCAGTTAAAAACAAAATATCCTCATTGAGAAGGAAGCGTTTGTCTTGACGAGCACTTTATGGTAAACGATGCCTTGGGTCACAGAGATGGAAGGTGGTTGATGGAATTCAGTAATAAAACGACACAACTCCATCAAGTTTGGGCCTACTTAGAAAGTTCTTTGGCCTCACAATAAAAGCAAATTTTTTCAAAAATCTTATACGAAAGGTAAGTGTTACCTTGTTTGCTTTGAGAGTTAGTTGACATAGCCACGCGCTTGGCAACTTCATCGTTCGCTATTCTAAGAGCTTTGTCGTAAGCATCTTTGAGTTTCCGATCGTCCCAGATATCCTCTTCGGCGTCTTCACCTTCGCCTTCCGACTAAAACGAAAACAAATCTGTATTCTGATTTTTATTCCATAGAAATGTGGGGTAGCAAAGTACGAAACGTACCAAATACTTACAATATTCATATCTTTTACGTATAGAACGTCAGACTTGGACATTTTACTTTATATTCCACACTTAATTATTTATTGACTTTATTGCATGAAAACTGCAGAAAATTTAGGTAAAATACAACAAATAATTTTTTTCGTATTTTTTTTTACTATAAACGAAACTAGTCAATTGTCAAGTTCACTATTTATTTTCCCTGATGTGACATTTGTCATTTGTCTTTGACCTGTTTTATTTTTTTCTACTGATAATCTTTCTTAACCGGTTTAAAAAGGGAGATTATGTATAATGTAAGTCGTTGGCCCGGTGGCAGTACGCATTGCTAGCTTTCGCAAATTAAGCAACCCGCATGGTCAGCACTTTGATGGGTGACCATTACCAGTATTAAACATTTTAGTAGCAAGTATCGATCGACATTCATGTCGAAATCAACGGAGAGCATTGTGTTGTGTTGTGAATGTTGTGATTGAGTGTGTGAGCTGTTTGACCTCGCGAGTAACCCAGAGGTGCAATTTTTCAAACGCGGAGTCATTATTTTTATTATCACAATTTTTTGTATGGAAAAACCATTCGTTTAGGTGACTCCGTCTCTCAAAAATGGCACACTTCTGACCCGTTGAAATTTATGCGAGAAAAAATAATTTTTTGGTTTATGTACTATGTATGATTTATAAAAGGTTTGGTTTTTCCATCTTCTCGCCCACCATGACGCTAAAAGTGGCTTTTGGGTCTTGTGGCCCTGGGCTCTGCATAGAAACGCAAGACCCAAAATGCTCTGTCTGCCCCATTAGGGACAAAGACGTGATAGTATGTATGTAGTATCTATGGTTTTAAGAATCAAATTCCGCCATTAAAAAAAAAATTTAAATGAATGAATGAATATATCTATGTAATTTTCGAACCTTTTTAAAGAAAATTACGAGAATCGGTTGAGAAATGCGAACTACCTAGGCGAGAACAGCCGGGCAAACTCGTGGACAGCCGGGCAGCCGGACAAAGGCATTTTTGGCCAATCGATTGATCGCAACTTCGTCAATTATTATTTCATCTGTCACTTTACCCCTTCCCCTCGCTCGTGCATCGCGGCAGCCAGAATATAAATAAAAACTTATATTGAGAGGTGCGCCACTATTAAATAAATAAATAAATAGGTACAAATTACACTAATTGAGCTAGCCCCAAAGTAAGTTTGAGACTTGTGTTATGGGATACTAACTCAACGATACTATATATATTACAAATATATAAACATCCAATCCAAGACCAAGGCAGGACAATTTGAAAAAGGCCATTTCACAACTTGCCCTGGCCGGGGATCGAACCCGGAACCTCTGGGTAGCGGACTAACATGGTGATCACTAAGGTATGTTGGGGTAAGAGCGGATGATTTTTTGATGTTCTTGAAAGACTTTAAAAAAAAAAAAACGACGGTTTGCACTCTGGGAGTGCCGGCAGAAGTGAAAACTTGAATATTAACGTTGTGCATTTTTGATATTTTGGAATGGTTAGGGAATAATTTTGCACGAATTGCTTTAATTATCAGTATAAAATATTTAAAATCTTTTCTGAACCACAGTCTGTCACAAATATCACAAGCATGACCAAATCATTTTCAAATACACAGCAGTATGGCCACTACACAGACGGTCGAGCCATCAGCTGTCACCATCCATGAATGCGCGTAGCACGCTGTACACACGAACATTCGCGCAAGCGCCCTGCGCCGTCTTACGAATTTTCGATCAGGCCACGTGTCCTGACGCGAGTTTAAAGTTTTTTCCCCTTTAAAAAAAAAGTGCACAACGCCGCTAAAGAAGTTTTCACTTCAAAAATTATTTCTATATTCTAATTTGTTAATGGATTTCTAAAATATTTTTTTGCAAAAACGAATGACCGCTCTTCATGTTTATAAATAATTAAATCCTTTATAATGAGCGTATTTCCGTCAAAATGAGGTCTAATTGAGAAGGTAGTGTTTTTGTTTACTAGGGAAAGTGCGGACTATATCGGGGGAAGAGCGGTCTATTATATCCTAAAATCAATTCCATGGCTTTAATCGTAAGGTGCTTAATGATTTTTACTACGGTCGATCCCCAGTCAAATTATACTTTTGCAAAAGTCTTGATTGTTAAGTATCTTGGCCGGCAATCACATTTTTATTTTTTTAAAAGCGTAATACTTCCGCTCTTCCCCATTTCATAATGGATACGCTCTTTCCCCCTAATGGGAAAGAGCGGATTGAAATCTAAAACCTAAACTTTACGTTTTTTACTATTCTTACCCTAAAAAATATAATTAAAACGAGAACAATAAGCATAAAAAATTCACCAAATTGAAAAAACACCTTTTGGATACTGAGATACACTCCCAGCCCAGGGGAAAGAGCGTATTTGACAAAATCGACGCAAAATTGGACACTTTCACATTTTGCTCTTTTGTACACGTGTTATTGCGTATAACAAACACTGCAGACTAAATCCTGAAGCACAACAAAATAGCGTTATTGCCTCTGTTGAAACTATTATAAATTAGTAATTAGTTTGGGAGTTATTAAAATTAGTACCTGGGTGACCGAGCTTTGCTCGGTCGGTTACATCTCAAACATTAACTAAATTTTTTAAAATTGTCTAAAAACAGTACAAAATAAAAAATTATATATAAACTTGAATATTAAAAAAAACAAAAGTAAGTCACCGAGTGGGATTCGAACCCGTAACACTCTTTCTAGCGGTCAGCATCCTTAACCACGGAGCTAAGCGGA
Organism: Acrobasis consociella; assembly: GCA_963555685.1. Classification (NCBI taxonomy): domain Eukaryota; kingdom Metazoa; phylum Arthropoda; class Insecta; order Lepidoptera; family Pyralidae; genus Acrobasis; species Acrobasis consociella. Next base: position 18,863,546 of record OY743108.1, read on the forward strand.
TGGCGGCCGGCGCGAGGAAATTAGCGACCATATTGTGCGTGGAAAGAAAAACGAATGAAAACTCGAAAACACGCGTTTTCCCAAACATAAGACTAATCTAGATCGATTGTTTACCCCCAAAAACCCCCATATACCAATTTTCAGTAAAATCGTTAGAGCCGTTTTCGAGATCACAGAAATTTATAAATAAATATATATACAAGAATTGCTCGTTTAAAGGTATAAGATTCGCTCTTCTCCCGATCCGCTCTTACCCCAATATACCTTACGCCACGAAAATCACCATATAGGTAATAATGATGTTCTCATTCTATGTTACCTAACCATTTTGTTACTGATATACTTACGTACAAATAAAAGCGTTGCCTATTGAAGTAAGGATTAAATGCGTAGTTACTATTTTAATATCACTTCTCTATCAAGAATATGTTTAATCTATAATGTTTATTTGATTTGACCTGTCTCTCGTACATCACTGTCCATGTCCAATAATAACAATAAGTAATAGAAACATCCAGTTCCAGACAATACGAGGATTTATTGGACGAGGTTGGACAAGGCGCGTCGCTCAAATGTCTTGTTCAACATAGGAGGATATCACTAGAAGTGGTTATAAGGGCGATTTTAGACATTAGGTACAGTAAGGAGGTGAGTATACACACACACACACTTGTTTTCTAAATTAGCAGTAGAACGTATGATCAAATAATAGACTCGTAGTACAGAGAGTCGTGCTCCTGCAGGGGAGACAAAAACATGGTACCTGATGATGATGAAGTAAGCCAAATCAGTAAAATGGTACCTAGTTCAACTTCAGTTATATGTACACGGTGATCTTTTATTGGTTTTGGAGCCGAAGGCCACTGCATAAGGATCGTTAGTAAGGCCTAATTTGCTAGTAAAAATAAAAATTCAGAAACAAAAAATATTAACTAAAACTCGAAAGTAAAATCGTTCGATCAATTAGTAGTGCCATCGCTAGGCGCCGCCGGCCGGACGGCTGGAGGTCATGGACCGCACGCGGCAGTTTGGACGGGCATAACTACATGGCCTCGATCAAAAATCATTTTCGCAACTTTTTTATTATAAGTCATACACAAATTTGGATTACATTTAAGGATAGACGAATTTATTTACTATACATAATTTATTTTTCCAAAACCAATGAAAAGACAGCATGTATAGATTATAGATATATTGCTTTATTATCTGTGGTTTGAGGGAATCACTGTCCCCTTTAAGAATTAGTGTCAGTATTGCTCAGCCTCTAGCTCTACCGTAGAGCATTTATTGAAATAAGTGCAAAACGTGCGACCGCTGCCTGACATCAACTCTCCTAGGCTTGAATGGAGTTAATTGTTGCACGAGATGTGTGCGTACTGCTTCATTCACCTCTTTAAGACATCCACAGGAATGGACATTCTACTCACGCGCTACATAGGGCTAAATATAAAATTTGAAACCTAACTGATTTAACCAGATTTAACCGTATTGAAAGTAAATTTAACTATTTCATGTATTAAATTTCTGTTGTCCCCTTTAACTGGAACTGTGTATCGGGACAACGGGGAGTAATTTTAATTATTTTATTAAAGTCAAAGTTAATTTTTTTGTAATCAATGTAGGTATCCGTGGTATAGTGGTTAGAGCGTTCGGCTCATACCCGGAGGTCGCGGGTTCGATTCCCGGCGGGGGCAATTACTTTGTGTTTTTGTCCTAGTTTGGTTAGGACATTGTGGGCTGATCACCTAATTGTCCGATAAGTAAGATGATCCGTGCTTCGGAGGGCACGTAAAGCCGTCGGTCCCAGTCACTGTCTTTGACATTGGTCGTTACCTAAAACCATGTCAGAGGCCTTTAAGGCGGTTTAAAAACTCTGACACTAGTGTCAGTCACTAACACACACGATAAGAAAGAGACTGGAACTGTGTATCGGCACAACGGGGAGTAATTTTAATTATTTTATTAAAGTCAAAGTCAACGTTAATTTTTTTTTAATCCATGTAGGACAAAGATTTATAACATACAAATGTCGCCACCTTATACATTTATGTCTTGTTGAAGGTAATCCTTTTTAAAGTTATTTTAGTGCAAAAGCTAAAAACTACTAGCGTTTCGGAACGACCACTGCTGGGAAGGATTAATTTACCCTTGTCCCCATTAATGGAGACAGCACGTATTCGACGATATGCGGTTGTGTGTACTCGCCTGAAGATGGCCTTAAGATTTGGCAATATGCGATACGGTAAAAAGCTTTTAAGAAGATTGTATCACTCCCTCGGTCTTTTTATCTTCATGACCCAAATATCATAGGACCACCGCCGTCGAATCACAACTCGATAAATGTTTTGCTTAGGGCGTAACGAGAACTACAAGCATTGTGGTGTTTAATAGATTACTTAAATGTCTATTAGAATACAGATTTTTTTGACATCGAATTTCATTTTCCAGAAAACTATTCCACGATTTTTAATACATTTTTTTCTTAATAAAACAACTAGTTTATCATCGCAGTTTCATATTATAATGATAAAACTTAAAAAATATATATTTAAAAATGGTTTTCTTTTATAGAAAAACGGTATATCGAACTAAAATTTCATATAAAGTATTAAGTTATCGATGAAACTGTTCATAAAACATGTTTCAATATGTAACGGTACATATGTCCTATGTGTTGGTCGCAGTTTTAACATAAGCTAACCTATAGGTTTGCCCTGACCTAGGAAAATGGATAGAAGTTTCTTAGCACTCGTTTCAAATGTTTCAACTATTTTGCAAACTGAAACTCACGTGAAAACAAAATTATGGGTAACAAAACTTTGATGTTACCACTTTGCCGTGGAGGGTAGGGCTAGGCATCATTCGGACATATGATTATTATGGACAAAAATATTATGAGATCTTAAATTATGGATATTAAATTTATGAGACAAAATAGAGAACCACTAAATCGTGATGTTTGAAAAATGTAGTACTTTTTATGAAATAACATTTTGTTAAATGACATTTGGACAAATACTTAATTTGCGAAACATATTAGGTATTTGGTGAAATTATAAAAAGTCAATTGACATTTTATTATTTAACACATTTATTTAACAAGTGTAGTGTTTGCTAATGGATAATTTGCTAAGTGAGTTTTTGTAAGATGATACTTTTGTCAAATGTATCGTTTGCCAAATGAACATTTGATGAAACGTTGTTTGTCAAATAACCATTTGTCAATCAATTTTTGGTCAAACATTAGTAATCCCATATACATAACCTGTGACAGTGACCTCGTAGAAGTCAAAAATGGTTCCAATAGGGCTTTTATTAAGTTTTTTTTACGGTATTAATTATTTTGTTATAAGTGTTATAACGGAACTTAATAAAAGCCCTATTTTCAAAATTTTAGGCGACCGTGGGACAGATGAGGCGAGCGGCGGAAACGGGCCGGGACATATCAAAGGTTATCATAATCAAAATGACGGTCGAAATGAAAAAGTTGTAAAAAGTTTTACCTCGGATGGCAGGAAGTCGTTTAAGCCGCGTTTTCAATTGAACGCTTTGTCCTGGGGGAGGCCCAAGTCCAGCAGTGAACTTCCTGCGGCAGTTATGACGATATGATAAGTTTTCCCTTTTTAGTTTTCTAGAATTTATAAAAATAACAGTGATGTGCTCTGGGAAAAACTAAGGGCGCGGAGACGAACGGGGAACGGGGCCGCAAATTGCGCGGAACCCGAGGTTCCATTTTGTGTACTGTAATACCACAGAATTAATATAGTATCACATAGTAATACTTAATTTTGTGGTACAAGTATTTAGTGTGTGAAATGCAGAAGGCACATGGGAAAACACTTAAAGCATTGTCATTGCATGCCTCTCTTTCTAAGGAAACACACTGACAAAAGCCAGTCTCTCTCTTTCAAATGTAGATAAAGATAGAAGTATCTAAGTACAAACAATCTCAATAAGTGTGACATTATCAAGGGTCCTTCCCGAGACACCCAAAGCAAAGTCAAAAACATTGTTTCATTGATCACTTTGCATTTACAATGATTCGGGGCAACTGAATGACCCGGAAGTGTAGGGTAACCAAGTTTGCGAGAAAACTGAGCAAATTATTGCATTTTTGATCAGGATTAGAATACATATTCATGTTGATGGTAAGGATAGGGATGGCTTGAGGACCCAGAAAGAAACAGTTAGAATATATGTATTTATATATACATATTTGTTACTACAAATTTGAAAAATAATTCTTTATTAGGGTTCCGTAGTAAACAAGGAACCCTTATAGTTTCGCCATGTCTGTCTGTCTGTCCGTCCTACTGAGATACTATATGTACAAGAAAGCTGTAATTTGGCATGGATATATTTATTAATCATGGCAAAAAAGTCGTAAAATAAATATTGGAAATATTTTTTTTAGTTTATTTGCCATACTAGTTAAGAGGAGAAAATTCCCAAATATTAGGTATGCCGTATTAGAATTCTAAACGTATATTTAGGAGTAGTCTTACTTTTATAAGTTCCATTCGTTTTAGGATAAGGATTAACTAAAAATATTATTCTTATCTTCATTCCGAGCAACAAAATACCGGACATGTCCGTGCAATTCCGGGCGTTTGGCCTCCTCACTCCGAAGACTTTCAAAAGGTTTCATTATCACTCGCTCCAAAGCTCCAAAGAATAACCAATGTTCACAATGTTCGGACATTCTCGGAATTTTCCGGCATAAATACGAATCGCGTCATTTCCTCGAGACTTTTTGTATCGGAAGCCATTTCCGACTGACATTGCGATTGGGAGGGTTTTATGATCATCTTTGCATTTGCTGTTATAGTAAGTAAATGGTTTGAATTTTAGGTAAAGTAATAAAGTAACCCATGTATTGGTGGATTTTCACATTTGCCAGCAGTAAATTGATCATGTTTCAGATTCTCACCCATTCCCTTGATTGGCTTTTACGATTTGCGTCTATTTCCATATATTTAAAGAAAACTAAATGGGTAGGTACATACCTACCTAACAAAAATATTAAAACGCATTTGACATGCGCGTATTGCTGAACTGACAGTGACAGTAGAATTAGTGACATTATAATGACATTGACAGTTAAAAATTCGTAATTGTTGCGTCCGTGCGAATGATTGTGTTTTTATTTATTTATTTACATTCAAGTATGTAATCAAGTTTAATTTATTGACGTAAAATTATGATTAATTTATAACGTATTTCCTGTGATAATAAAGTGAAAGGACTATATATAGTCCCGTAAAGTATTCGTTCAAACCGGCCTTGTGGAGTGTTTTTTGTGTCAACATTTAGGTAGTTTATTCCGAATTATTTTTCAGTATTCAGTACATATTTACAGTCGTGTATTTGTTTTAGGATAATGGAGACTGAGCTTGTTGAACCTGATGAGCGCGATGTAGTAGCTTTAAACAGTTATCAGGAATCCAGGAAACGACCAAGAAGTGAGTGCTTACTTTGCGTGTGTTTTGTATAGACATCGTCATTCTCCCGTATTCCCGGTTGTATCGTCAGCCTCCGGAACATAAACAAAATGCCTTGACCACTGCACCATGGAGCTAGTCCGACGCGTGTGTAATGTAGTGTGTAGTGTATAGTGTCTGACACAAAAAATTTTTTTTTTTAAATTATTTATGGCTCTGGATACTGGTCCTTTAGAGCCAATCTTTATTTATCTCTTCTTTATTCCTAATCCTAAACCCTTATCTATACAATCAAAGGGTGGTATAGGTCCTTTGATTGCTTCACGGGAGCTTCTGGCGACATATCTATACGAGTCCACTGGTTTTCATAGCCGATTGAGTGGCGGACGGCGCCCAAAGACGCCCACCGCAGTCCGCAAATAAATATCACTACAACCGCACTATGACTGTGCACTTTAAACATTTCACATATTGTCCATGAGAATGAGCATTTATAACACCAAACTACACCAATTTCATATTATAAAGTCCACTAGAAACAATTTGCAAAACAATTTAAAGCAAACTCCAACTAGACCCCTTCACTTCCCGCCAAAAACTCTGACACAAACATTGAGGCTTTTGGTGATTGTCATTTGTAATCATCATCATAACCTGGTGTCCTGGTTTATTTGGGTTAGATCCTGTGGTTCTGTGTGTGTAAGATTTTGTGTTTTTGTTCATTAGACAGATAGGTGTTGAATTTTCATTATTTTTAACTGACTTTCAAAATAGAAGGAGGTTATCAATTCGTCGCTACCTTTTTTTTATGTATATTCACTGATTGTAAGAAGATGCTTGGACCGATTTGGGAAATTCTTTTTTTTCTATACTCCCGAGGTTCCATAGTAATTTTATCTAAATCCGTTGTGTAGTTTGAGGCTTAAGGGTCCCCCGACCCTAGACCAAAATACAACTTTCCATACAAACGTAGTCTACGTTTTATTTCAAAACAATATGTCCGATTTGGGCAAAATTTTGTAATTTCAAAGATATTGCAATTATCTAGGTTTATAACTAGTTTCCGACAGTAAAAATATGAACTTGAAATAGAATATAGTGTTTTATATCATTTTTGACCATTAGTATGGGAAACTTCTAAATCGTTATATTTTCTTTCCAGTTCATAATTTTATAGGAAACCAGTTATAAAACCCTAGATAATTGCAATTTCTTTACAATTACCAATTTTAACCGGAATCTGACATGTGGTTTCAAAATTAAACGTAGACTACGTTTGTATGGAGAAGTCTAGGGTCAGGGGACTCTTAAGTCAGTTTTTAGTTTGAAAAATTATTTCAAATACTGGTTCAATTTCCGGTACATGTTTTTTTTCATGTAGGTGGTTGCAGCTCGCCATCTACCAGTGAGTGCCTGTTGGATTCACCACAGATCAAAAAGTAAGTCGATAAGCATTGAGTTGTCTGTGATGTAGAGATATATCTATTTTGATTCATATTTACCTAAAGTAGAGATGTTGACTATTATTTGTTATCAAAAAAAAAAAAAACTATGATGCAGGGAAACTTTACCCTACATTCTACATACACATTTAATGGGGAACCAATAATACATTGGATTAGTTCATCAATTCTGGGATTTTATTTAATAAATACAAATATACATCCTAAGAATCCCATAATTTGCTAGTCTAAAATTAACTTTTAAGGTAAATATGCATTCGATTACATAAAAAACTTGACTCAGGGATGCATGCCAAACATATTTTTTTTAATAGCCTGATGTTGTATCCCGCAGTTGTGCCTTTACTAGGGAAAATAAGGAAAGGCCTTTTCCTTATTTTCCCTACTAAAGGTCACCTAGTAGGTATCACATAGGCAAACACGTAGATGTAGCCTGAGGGAGACATTATGTTATCTCATCAAGACTTTCTTGCGTGGATGGAAGTAGATAGCTGCCGTCCACAATTGGGGATATGGTTATAACATCATCATTTCAGCCCTACTTCTGACCAGAGTTATAATATATTTTATCCTTATGGTGTAGATGAAGCGTGGGGCTATAAAACAAACTACATTTCAACTGCATGTAGACAAAAAATTGCAACAACCTCGCAGTCCCATTGCAGTTGGTTTGCAGTTTTAATGATTACAAAATCTCAATTAAAAAAATATCTAATCATAATTTTTCGTCTTATTAGGGAAAAAGTTGATGAGCCTGAATGGCGACCTACAGATAGTGTATGGCTAGAAGACCCTAAGGGCTTGTACGGGATGAAACCAGAATACTTGAGGATTTTAGGCATAAACCCACCTATAACCAACTGGATTTGTGTCGAGAATGTGAGTATCACTGTACAATATTATGTTTTCTAGCATCTAATAATGCAGGGAAGGAGTTCCATACCATTATCTATAAAAAATCACGTCATATTCTGTTTTCAGTTTTTGTTTTTATATCAGCAACAGAAATACATAATCTGTAAAAATGACAACTGTCTAGCTATCACAGTTCACGAGATACAGCCTGGTGACAGACAGACGGACAGCGACTAACTTTTAAATACTTTAAACTATATTATGAATTGCTCTTTACAGTTTTAAGTAAAAACGTGAAGCTTTTTATGGAGATTTGCGAAAATCGGACATTTTTAGCTAATGAGCGCAGAAAAGCTTTCAAAACGCTTCAAAACAAGTTGAAAGTAAGTATGTATTTTGCAATAAAATAGATTTTTATTAAATAAAGATATTGTCTTCCAGTTCAGATGTGACAAGTCGGAGTTGCGAGAGGTGTTGGAACTGGCGGGGTACGTGGTGGTGTGTTCGGTGATACACGGACACCAGAAACATGCTAAAGTTATGTATAGTCATGCTTTGGAGGCAGTGCAGGTTGGTGGACAATCAGTCTTATTATTATAAAACGCAGACTAACTTTGTTACTAGGTTTAAAACATTATCCGACCAAATCAAGTTGACATCTAGTAATATGCCAATGTTTCATCTGAAAATGTCAACTTGATTTGGTCGGATAATGGTATAAACCTAGTAACAAAGTTATTTTGCGTTTTTTATTTAGACGGAATATGTTTTGGGTAGCGTTGAAAAAAGCGGGAAAATTCCCCTATTTTCAAAGTCCTTCGTTTTTTTCAACTTTTGTTCGAAAGTTTAAAGAAAAATATTTAAGGAATTTTTCATGTTTTTTATCAATAAAACGGAAAAAAACGGAAGAGTATTGATGTTTTTTTCACAGAATATTTTTATTATGTTTCGGAGGGTAAAATGATTTGATTTTGTTGTCATACTTGTCATGCGCTTATTGATTATTTCAATCGTTTTTTTTCAAAAATTCCGATATCTTTCGAAAAATTCTGAATATTTAAATGCAACAAACGAATAAAACGGTAAAAAACGAGATATGGTTTCTTTCACTGAAAAGAACAATTTGTTTCTTTCGGAATTTTCAACACTAGTTTTGGCTACATCGACTCTGGATTACAACATTATTATATGAAAGATGCACAAAGTTAGCTTATAGAACACATTATCTACTAGCTGCGCCCTGCGGTGTTACCCGCGCTAAAGTAGCCTATGTGTTAATCAAGCGTGTCAGCTTCCTGCATAATTTTTTTTATCAAAATTGGTGCAGCCGTTTGCGCAGATTCTCAAACTTTTTCCTTTGTAATATTAGAGTGATTATTTATAAGGTCAACTTCAGACATGAATACTGTAAACTTTTATATAACGGAATATTTTCACAAGGCATGGTTACAGTGAAATAAACTGGCCCATAAAATATTTGCGCTAAGCAGATTTTATTCCGAAAAAAATATATTAACGAGTCACAAAAATATGTTTTCGTGTAATGTTAACATAACTACTTACTTGGTGGGTTTGTTCCAGGCGGTGTCTATGTTCAACAAGCAAATATTTTACGGGCGCGCCTTATCAGTAACTATGTTGAGATTCCCCATAGACAGTGTCGTCCTACCCAAAGGGCTTCCTAACATCGGACCTGGCTTTGGAACCTACGGCAAACCTCTCAAAGACATCGTCAAACATTTCGAAAGATTCGTCAACAAAGAACCCAATTCCATTAATACTTACTTATTTTACGACCCTAATGAGCCAGAAGTCAGACCTGCAAGTGCCGAAACAATAGACAGTGAAAAGTCTAAAGAGGATGTTAACGAGAAATTTCATTTCAAACGATTTGTGATTCGGAATGTGGAAGATGTTAATGATTCTAAAAGCGAGACGGATTCAAAGAATGGTTCTGTCACAGGAAATTCAAGTGATGCTGGAAGTAAGACACCATTGCCCAAATATTCTCCGAGAAGTCCCACCAATAGTCCAACTTTGACAGATGATAACTCAACAGTCAGCATGTCAGTTTCACCTGTATCAGGGCTTAAAAAGTCAAATCCTGCTCCATCAAATAATACAGCACCACGAGCTATAATAAAAGTAATTACATCAAATAGTACCATAAATTCTAGTGGTCCAATAATGCAGCCAGTTCCTGCACCAAACAGTTTTCCGCCAACCACTGCTCCTTTACAAGGTCCTATGATAGGACCTAATCCTATGTCTGCTTCTGTTGGTCCTAGATTTGGTCCTAATATTCCTTTGGTACCTCCTATGAGCGATCCTAGATTAGGACCTAATTTAAGGCCTTTATCTGGACCTAATATTATTGCTGGATCTAATACTATGGCTGGCCCTAATACTATGCCTGGTCCCGTAGGCCCTAGATTTGGACCTACTCCTGTACCTCCTATTTCTGGGCCTAGTGGTCCTATTTTAAGACCTAATGCGCCTATTTTTGGCTCTAATATGACCGCGCCAGGATTAAGGCCAACTGCTCCTATGATGGGGCCTCTGGCAGGGCCTAATGGTCCTGGGGTGAGGCCTAACTTAGGCCCCAACTCCAGTGGACCATTGCCGGCGCCTCCGACGACGGTGCAATTTAGAAATGTGAGTATTTTAATTTTTTATGTTTTTTTTTTTATAAATCTCGTGATATCATGGTCGGCTTATAGGCGGGTCTCTAATAATATATGTTTCATAATTCTTATAAAATGTTTGTAATAATATAGTTTGAAATAATGCTTTTTCTCGTAAACATAATTTATCATAATGAAATTTAATATATTTTTTTTTACATGAATTTTTTAAGTATAGTTATATTTGTCATAAATACTGACTGTCACAAATATTATAATTTTATAATAACGTCAATACTTATAATTTTTTTAACACATATAGATAAATTTATTCAATAATTATAAATTAGGAACAAATTGCTAGTATCCGCAACACGCTTCGTCAAAATATTCACAGTTAGTAATCCGCAACACGCTTCGTCAACATTTGCAGTTACTAATCCGCAACATGCTTCGTCAAATTTATTAATCTAAGAGACCACCCCTTATCGTACCTGGCCCAAATGTTCCCATGATACTGGCGGCATTGCCGCGCTGTATGGCAATGGAAATTCTTTGAGCCAGATAAGATAAGGAGCGTCTATCATGTGCCCGTTCAGATATTCTATGTCCAATCTCATTAATAAATGTCCTTGCCTTAGTTCCCCAAACACCCATGGTCTCAAAGGTCACAGGCACAAAAATATAAGTAGGTTTCAAAAATTGATACTAATAATTGTAACAATTTTTATTTTAGTTTATCAATATAAATTTAATTTTAACATAATTATTTATGAAGTCATAAAATGTGCAACACAAATAATTGTGTTCTTTCGCCTTAAGCTTGTGTCGCTCGCTCGCTCATAGTACTGATATAATAAACTAGCCGAAGCCCGCGACTTCATCCGCGTGGATTTTACGTCTCCGGAAAATGCTCATCAGGCTGAACAACTTTTACCAAGGCGTCATTTTTATATTTCTTATAGTTTAGCTGGACCATTATAGTTCTGCATTAGGTGTTCCATTTTCTAACATCATTTATACCCTATATGTTGCCCAGGATTAACAGATATACATATAATAAAAAATGTTTAATTCGAATCCGTCCAGTATCCAGTAGACAAACAAACAGACATTTTTTAAATTCTTACTCTATTACTATGTCTCTATTGCCCTCTATATTATAATATATTTTTTTGTAAATATATTTTAAGGAAAGACACTTTTTTTTTACTGTTTTATTATATGTATAGATTTAACAGATACCCAACCATAGAAACTATTTTAGGGAGGGGCCCCCGTAAGTAAGCAAACTGGAATTGCGGGTAGGCACTCAGAGATGGCAGCACACACGACTAGCAAAAAAGTGTTGCTTATCGCGGGTTTCGGCTAGTTAGTTTTAAGGAAGTTTTCAACAACTCAAATCAAAAACTTTTTTCTAAACGTCAAAACAAAAATGTTCTATAGGATTTGTATGAAATAAAGATTAATGAAATGACGTCATAGTTTATTGGAGTCAAATAGCGCTTTAAACATCACGCAATAATAAGTCTAAAATCACGTTGAAAATGGTTTTTATCGATGACAAACTTTATTTATTTATTTTTGACCCAGGAAACTTTCTAATTATTTTCTTTTCCCCCGGCCGCTCGGTGGCAAATCTGTTTATTCAAACACCTCTGATGGTAGTACTTCACGTCCCCGCAGCTGCCGCCGACGACGACGTTCCCGCTGCTGTGCGAGCGGCTGTCGCAGTGCGGGGCGGTGCTGTCGCTGCAGCTCACCACGCCGGGCTGCGCCAGCGCCGTGTTCGCGCACCCCGCGCACGCGCAGCGGTGCTTCCGTATCCTTTCTACTAAATATTCCACTTCTAATTTTGACTCAACTAAAGAGTTCATCTTCCATGCTGCTTCCATGCAGATCGCAAAATACGGTCATGTGATCGAATCATCTTAATAAGCGATGCAACTTCTCGCCAACCGTCACGCTAAAAGAGACGTTTTAATCTTGCGGCTCTGGGTTCTGTCTGCTTAGAGCCGCAAGATACTAAGGGCGGATTTCATCGTTGAAGTATAACGCGATCAATTTAAGCTAAACTCGTTTACGCACGTAAACTGGTTCCTTTGGATTTCATCGACAAAAACTAATCGCGTTTAAGGCTAAACGCGCTTAACAATCTGAACGTCCGATATTGGCCGTTTAACGCTTCTAAACGCGTTCAATCAAACAAATTTCAACTCAATGCCGAGATTTGACAACTTTGATTGACAATATTGACATAGGTAGGTTACTTTTTAATTTACGTTCCGTTCCTTCCCGATTCTTTACCGGTTTTGAATCAATGAGTTTTGCTTATCCGTTATTCATATTTTCTGCGTGAAATGAAAACTATCAAATGATTTTTACAGTAATCTGTGCTTTTTTGTCTATGAGTTTAGGTAAACTTCGTTTTCGTAAACGCGATCAAAAATTTGCTCCGAATTGACGGTAAAATTTATTTGACGTTGATCGAGATCAAATCAAACATTTGAACTCAGTTATGTTAAACTCAGTTTTGCTAAAATCGTTGATCAATGAAAACGATGAAATCGGCCCTAAATGATCTATCTGCCCCATTAGGGACAAAGACGTGATATGACGTATGTCATTTTGATCAATTGAACATTTTGAAGCAGTGTTGGTTTTCAAAAATATGTGGCACCAGATGGCAACACAGTGTATTAGTATTTCTGTTACTTGAGTTTCCCTTTCCATCAGATTAAGCTTATAACTTACGTATTTTTGAACAAATTAAAAAACCATTTTGACTTCGAATTATGTTATTTACTTAACTTAAAGATGTGAAAAACAAATCATTGAACCGTGTTCTGACAGACAAAGTAACACAGTCCTTTGCAGTTTTAAATGATTTTCTTATCTAGATACGACAGAGCGGTACAACAATTTAATGGTGGATGGTTGTGTCATCGAGGCGCGTGTCATCTAAAGGTGAGCTTCAAACGTATTCAACTGTTTTTCTTTAATTCCTACGCGAATTGATCTCGCAAGTCTTCCGTTTTACATACACATTTGCATGACAAAACAACATTGTACACGTATTTTTTCATTTCTCGGAAAAACATAAAATGACAAAGATACAGTGCGCATGACGTCACGGCTAGATGCGGTGGCGAAACTCTACAGAAACAACTCCGGAACTTTGATGCTCCGATTACTTTTTTGGTAAACTGAAATATATGGGTTCGTTATTTTTGGATAATTTAAAAGACGGACTAATTACAAGCAAACTTTTCTGGCGCTGTCATGACTCCTATAGGTACTATTGTGACGGAAAATGAGCAAATTATTTTTTGTATTGTTTTTGAGGTTTCAAGAAGTTATCATGAAAATTATTCGAGGTTTGTATTAAGCCAGTAGATAATTTTCCAAGGTATATATAACATAAGACATACCCCATAACCACGGGCTATATTAGATCACTATAGTATAATGATAATATAATACATACATACATACATACATACTATCACGTCTTTATCCCTAATGGGGCAGACAGAGCATTTTGGGTCTTGCGGCTCTATGCAGAACCCAGGGCCGCAAGACCTAAAAGCCACTTTTAGCGTCATGGTGGGCGAGAAGATGGAAAAGCAATCAATACAGTGATGGGTTGCTAGCCGCATCGCCTGTTAACATGATTCCCATTTTTGCCCATTCCCTCGATCGGCTTTTACGATGCGCGGGAAGAGAAGCAGCTGGTACATTCTAAGATTTTTCATTTTTCCAGACCAGCATGGGATAATAAAATAACAGCCAAAAAACAAAAAAAATATTAACATCCCATACAAATTTTCCGGGCGACTGCACACTTTAGTATGGAAATGCAGAGGTGTGAGGACGGGGAACGGGGACGCATATTGCACGGGACAGGAGATTCCGTTCTGTATGTAATCCTTATTTTTTGTGCCATCAGGGTATTTTGAAAGCCTTTTCCTAATTTACGTATAAAGTACTTACTGAAAATGAATTTTTTGCAAACTTCTTAGGGTTTTTAGTCATTAAAATCCTTAAAAACCCTCATAAGTAGTCTAAAAAGTACTTAAATTTAATACTTAATGAAAAAGGAAAATAAATTTACAGCAGTAGTATGTATAATGAAGTTTAAAGGAAAGCTATCAGAGCTAAGCAGGGTTTACAAATTAAAAAGTTATAGGCCACCATCTTATATAATGTACTCTGAAAAGGAAAATTACATACAAATTCAATAGAAAATTAGTTTTTAGTCGTTTCTAGTGGCGTGATCTCAGAGTCTGCATTCCCTATTATACGTAACCCTACACTGCGCGTGGCTCGACACGCACTTGGCTGGTTTCATTTATTATATAATAGAACAAACGGAAAAAGAAACGCTAAAGAAAATTTATCTTCGTGAATCTTTGCGAATTTTCCATAGTTTTTAAACTTTAATTCAAATTTAACATGGGTTTTGTATTATTTAATTTTGTTACTCACGCATTTTGATATTTCAAGCGTTTTATGGTTTATGCGTGCAATTTAATCAATTTAATGTGTGAATTTTACTGTGTTCTAGGTTGTATTGGTAAAGCATTTCGGTCCAGAAATGTGAGAAGTAATTCCGCTGTTTGTAAGTATTATTAATTTTGGATTAAGTTATATTATACATTATATTATGTTGTATTTAATTTTAAGTTATTTAATTTAATAAGCGAGTAAAGCGAAAGAAGTTCTCCAAGTCTATACTTGAGCAATCAGCTTCCGACGGTGTCCCTTCTAATTAAATTAATTCTATGACATAAAAAAATACAGCGTTCCAAAATTCAAATTCAAATGTTTATTCAGTAAGTTATTAGACCTTTTACACGTCAATAAGTATATTTTACATTACTTGTAGTGCATAGGTTAGGTACATATATTATAAATTATTTTTTTAAAGAATAACTACCGATACCAGCGATTCGTAACGAGCACTGCTGAGAAGAAACGCCGAAAGTAAATAATTTTCACAGTATATTGGGCGCCTACTTGCACTCGTATTCATAAAAATTAACAACTATTTGCTAAACCTATTTTAGTTCAAACATGTTTTGTCCCTTTCCCTCTTTTCAATATTTTATATTAAAAGAACGAGACAAAACATATTTTAACTAAAATGGGTTAAGCAATCTTTTTTATACAAATAAGAGGAGAGTGTAGGCCAAGTCCTGTGGCATCATCATCATCAGGTCTTTTTGTCTCCACTGCAGGAGCATGACCCTCTCTGTACTACTAGAGCTATACTTGGCCAGAGCAGTCAGATGGCTTTGGCCTACACTCTCCAAGCTGGCCAGACGGGTTGGAGAAGTGTCATTGATGTTTAAAAGCTTTGTTTTAAGCTTCTATTCCCTAATTCGCTTTCTACGACATCCACGGGAGGACTTGGAGTGGACCTATTCTACTCTGGCGGATACCACACGACATCAGAACATATACTTAAGTAACAGTTACTTATATAAGAGATCGGTTTTTATACTATTAAATTTATACTGTTAACATATTTGTAATGCCTAAGCTCTGTTATTTTATTTTTTATTTTTATTAGTACTCTGGTTGTTGTTGTACATATAACGTTTTATACAATGTCCTTTTTAATTAAGTACAAATATTTTAAGGGGTGATTCAGTCCATTATTCCTAACAACTTTTACCAATTAATGTATATCAAAACACGAAAAAAAAAATTCATTTTCCATAGTAATGTATCACGTGACTAAGTCGATTTGTATGAAAACCTAAAATATTTTGTTCGTATTTCGAAATACATTCATTGGGAAAAGTTGTTCAAAATGATGGACTGAATCACCCCTTAAAATATTTGTACTTAATTAAAAAGGACATTGTATAAACAATAATTCTGACCAAATTATATTTAGTGTTCTGCTATAGAAATTAATATAAATGTTAATTGGTTAGAATTTAACAAAGCTACTACATAATTTAAGATTATATAAGTTGAAAAACTGTTAGTTTTAAGTATATTTACTAATATGTATCTATAGCATATATGAGTTAGTATCGCAAAACACTGTTTGTCCATTATTACCACATAGTTCGTCTTACTATCAGTCAGACTATAATGTATGATTTTTTTTCATTGTATTAATACTTTATTTTGTAGTTATTTAAAATTTACAAGTTCGAACCGATATAGTTAAGTTAAAATAAGTTATTCTTTAGTATAAGAACATATACATACATACTATCACGTCTTAATCCCTAACGGGGCAGACACAGCCCTTTGGGCCGTGCGGGTCTAAGCATGCAGAGTCCAGAGCCGCAAGAGTCAAAGGCCAGTCTGTCCATCTGTCTTTCACCAGGCTGTATCTCATGAACCGTGAAAGCTAGACAGTAGAAAATTTTCACAGACGATGTCCTTATTTCTGTTGAAATACTAAAAATAATAAAACGGAACTCTTCATGCACGAGTCCGACTCGCACTTGACCGGTTTTTTTTTCTAGACCAACATGAAATATTACTAAATCTCCCTATGCTAAACCCTACATGCTCAATCGAAAACGCTCCGATGCAAAATTCCCTCATAATTTCTAAAGTTTTGTTGTAATTTTAATGAGTCTCCATTAACAGCGACCAGCTTTGAATGTCGCGAACAAAAGTGCTCGTTAATTCATCTCTCCTTTTTACCGCCGTTGACATAATGTCGCGACGTTCATTAATTTAAGAACTTCGCTGTCTACTTTAAAGGGTGCCCAGAGATTTCTGTGTCTGTTATCTCGTTACCAGGCTTAATGACTGGAATTTGCTCGATTTGTAGGAGCAAGGTATTGCTCGATTGTAGGAGCACGGTACTGCTCGATTTGTAGGAGCAAGGTATTGCTCGATTGTAGGAGCAAGGTACTGCTCGATTTGTAGGAGCAAGGTATTGCTCGATTGTAGGAGCAAGGTACTGCTCGATTTGTAGGAGCAAGGTATTGCTCGATTGTAGGAGCACGGTACTGCTCGATTTGTAGGAGCAAGGTATTGCTCGATTGTAGGAGCACGGTACTGCTCGATTTGTAGGAGCAAGGTACTGCTCGATTTGTAGGAGCAAGGTATTGCTCGATTGTAGGAGCAAGGTACTGCTCGATTGTAGGAGCAAGGTACTGCTCGATTTGTAGGAGCAAGGTATTGCTCGATTGTAGGAGCACGGTACTGCTCGATTTGTAGGAGCAAGGTATTGCTCGATTGTAGGAGCACGGTACTGCTCGATTTGTAGGAGCAAGGTATTGCTCGATTGTAGGAGCACGGTACTGCTCGATTTGTAGGAGCAAGGTACTGCTCGATTTGTAGGAGCAAGGTACTGCTCGATTTGTAGGAGCAAGGTAGCCCGGAGTAGGTACACATTTTATCGTCATCTTGCGAAAGCGCTAGTAATGACCATTCCCGCCATGCCACCGAGCTCCTGTGACGTCATCATGTCCTAGAACAGGGGGATTACTACATAAAATAATACGTTAGTAGTATCTATTTCTATGTCAAACCAAATCAGACTTTATCATCATACGATAGTGCTTAATGTTGCTTGACACTGAAACGTGGATACGCAGTATCGTCCGTCTTTCGTACCTCTTTTGGAGTAACCCCCAGATCTTAAGTAGAATTTCTGTAAAAAGAAAGTTTGAGCCATCTTCCGGTCTATTTGCTAGAGTAGAGACATGTATGTCTGTCTGTACGCACATATGCAAACAGTGGAATGATTATCACTTTATGTACAGCCAATCGACTAAAGGAAATAGATTACGTTATTATATTTTTTTTGTATTTTATTTTAAGTTATTAATAATAAGGTTCCACAGTTTTATAGATAATTTAGATGTACTTTACAAGTGTAAAACATAACGTTATTTTATATGTTAGTTATAAGACTATTGGTAAATTAGAGATATGCCTACTTAAGTCAGGTCATTCGTGCATATTGGTGAAATGGTCTTCAATAAACTACGATAACTATAAATATCTTGTTTTATTTTAAATACCTGTAGGTACCTAGGTAGGTAATTCAACTACATACTTAGGTAAGTACCTCACTTAATATCTTCTTCATTTTAACCCTTTTTCTTTTACCGCGTGCCTCCAGCTAAATACATACATACATACTATCACGTCTTTATCCCTAATGGGGCAGACAGAGCATTTTGGGTCTTGCGGTTCTATGCAGAGCCCAGGGCCGCAAGACCCAAAAGCCACTTTTAGCGTCATGGTGGGCGAGAAGATGGAAAAGCAATCAATACAGTGACGGGTTGCTAGCCGCATCGCCTGTTAACATGATTTGCATTTTTGCCCATTCCCTCGATCGGCTTTTACGATCTGCGTGGGAAGAGAAGCAGCTGGTACATTCTAAGTTTTTTTTTAATTTCTCCCAGACCAGCATGAGAGAATAAGCTAGGAGCTAAATCACACTTATATTATAAAAGCGAAAGTTTGCGATTGTGTGTGTATATGTTTGTTACTCCTTCACGCGCAAATGGCTTGGCCAATTTGCATAAAATTTGGAATGCAGGAAGCTGACACCCTGGATAACACATAGGTAGGCTACTACGAGTACTACTTAGTACTTTAGGCGCGTGTAACAACGCAGGGCGCAGCTTGTCTAAAATAAATACAACCAAAAAGGGATGTGAAATGTGGATACCTACTTAAGTTACTCAGGAGATTTTATTCTGTATGTATGTATGTATGTTTGTTTGTTTGTAATAACTTTATTGTACCAAAACAAATACATATACAAAGACAGCTTACGAAAGAGCAAATATACAAAGGCGGACTTATCCCATGTAGGGATCTCTTCCAGTCAACCTGCGATAGATTGAGAGGATATTTAATCAATTAAAGTATGTTATATTTATATATTAATTTTGTGCTATGGCTGCTGGATATAAATAAAGTACTTAGGTAATAAAGTGAGTCGTTTATGATAAGACCGATAGTGTCTCAGATATTATAAATAAGCCACACATGCCCAAAGCGAGGCGAGGGCAATAAATAAAATAAATAAACGTTCAGCTGTCTTACAAAACCGAGCTAAGTATTCTGTTAAGTTACTAGCGGTTATGTAAAACAGCGAATTATGTAATCCAACTGCGATATATCCATATTTACTCAAGGCCTACTTGCCTAGACATGATCATTAGCTATTGATATTAGTGCACGCTTGAACGAGCTTAAATTGATCAGGCTTAGCTAAATGTGCATAGCGTATCTTATAATTAGTGTACATAAATGAGAGCAATGCCGACAGCAGAGTATGGATACTATTTACTGATTTTATGCAACGTGGAAGGGTTTGATTTATTATGGGTAAATCCTTTCCAAGACTATAACACTAAAACGACACTGGGCGTGATCCACACTTGGATGGGTGACCACAAGCGGCATTCAAATTTTTCGAGCTCCTCCGTGTTTCGGAAGGCATAAGCGGTTGGTCCCGGCTAGGCGGCTGTTGACATCATTGTATGGCAGTCGTTAAGCTAAGACAGATATGCCTTTAGGCAGCTTACAAAATCAGACACCAGTGTTGACCACTTAGACTAAAAACGAACAATATAACTAACCAGTAAAAAGGCACAAGGCCTGATGCTTTTAGCAATGGAGATACAGTGGAGATGCAAGGATACAAGCCTCTGATGGTAGGCCTCGGATGGTAAAATCAGGCCTGTCTCACTCCGCGGTAGGTATTAAAAACGCAAGTACGTACGGCGGCCACGCCAGCGTGGCTAACCACTGCGCCAGAAAAGGTAAGCGTTACGCGATAGAAAGGGATGGAATGTCTAGGTGAATATAACTGTAGGTTATCAGCAATGTGCGATCTGAATTTGCATCGTAGCGAGAGTCGCTATTCCTTTAATTGATTTTTTGGAGTGAATCTTCTGTTCTTGTACTATTATGTATGGTAAAATGTTCTCGTAGGTACTACGACACATCCTAGAATGAACCGGCATAGCAAGCGCTGCTGAGCTCTATTTCACCAAAAAACAGACTACGCTGATTGCCAACCTTCACTAGTTGCAGAATAACCTTAACAAGCTTAGGCTTAGTACCTGCGGTTGCCTCGGCCGCAGGGAAGCTAAGAGGAACCCATTGCCCGGGTTGAGGCTTAGGCCTCCCCGGGCCCGGCGGTGGCCATTTCTGGCTGGAATGGCCTGGCTGTGAGGGAAGGGGGTGACGACGACCATCACAGCCGTGGTAGGGGTCGCGGGGGAAGAGGAGTGTCGGTGTGTCGTTGCCGCTCGCCCTATCCTCCGCGACCAAGCGCGGCCGTGGCGCTTGGCACGGCATCGGTGGGGCCGCAGGGGAGGAGAAGTGTCGGTGTTACGTTGCCGCTCTCCCTATCCCCTGCAGCCGGCTGTATGGGCCCCGGTCGCCGTCAGGTTGACTGGGGCAGGGCCTGCTTAAGCAAATTATGAGGGCTGGTTGGACGGTAGAAACGGGATTCCATCGTCCCACGGACAGCCCTCCGGAGTGGAAGGCAGGCGCGTGTGCGTGTCAGCGCGCCTGTCCTTGGGCCAAAAGGCCAAGGCGGCGGTTATTCAGATTGTACGAAGTAATCGGAGTATATGGACGCGGTACTACCACATCCTAGAATGGACCGGCATGCGACATAGCGAGCGCTGTTGAGCTCTTTTTCATCAAAAACGGACTACGCCAAGCTGATTGCCAACATTCACTAGTTGGAGAAGCAACTTAAGAAGAGAACGATATATAGTTTGTCCAGGTGGTCGTCAGATAAATCAGATTGTACGAAGTAATCGGAGCATATGTGGAGTTAAGGCGTTTGCTCAGCAGTATAAGTAGCGGCACCACAGAATTAATAATAGTATGGGGGCACGTAAGTTTAGCGTAATGTAGAGCAGGGGATGCTGCGCATGGATACAGTACAAATTTTTTTCTTTGCGCAATTTCGGTGAGCGCTAGTGTTACGTGCCGCTACATTTACCAAATAATCCATATGGTTGACTGGAAGGAATGCTCTTAGCACTAAGTTCGCCATTAGTTAAAAGTATATTTATACTTTGAAACAATAAAGTTTGATGAAAAAATAATGAATGCGTGTAACGTCACGGTGAAAGTTGCCGGACTTTGTTTTGTAGAACCTAACGTTGTTAATCCCTGCTGTCCGTTGTCCACATGAAGTTAGCCCTCTTAACTTCATGTTTCTTCAGCCGCTTCTATTACCAGTCGGGAACGCCGATCGAGGGAATGGGCAAGATTCCAAAATGCGGTTATCTGGCAAACCGTCACTACTTAGATTCCTTTTCCACCTTCACGCCATCAGTCTGAGTCTAGAGGCTCTGTTTAGGTAAAGACGTGAGAGTACCTAAGTGTTTTGTAAGTAAATATGCATGTCAATTTAAGCTGCCAAGTCACCCAGAGACAAGCATCTGGCAGGTTTACATGAAAACTGGCGTAGCTAGTGAGGGCACTGTCCACCCCGGCTGCTACTCTTTTGGGGGTGACACCCGCGACAATCATAATCATACATCAAAGACTCCAATTTGCACCTCTCCCTCGATGCCAGCAGTAACAGGACACATTTAGATTTTACAAATCCTAAAAAGGCTTACTATCCGCAATTTTCCAACAAGTCAATTAGATACTTTTTTATAACATTCAAAACAAACATTTTCTATGGGATTTGTATAAAATACAGGCAGATGACGTCATAGGTAGTTTACTTAATGGAGTCAAATCATCACCATCATCAGGTCTTTTAAGTCTTCACTACAGGAGCACGACCTTCTGTACTACGAGAGCCATATTTGGCCAGAGCAGCCAGAGGATTTTGCCTACACTCTCCTTGCTGGCACGACGGATTGGAGAGGCCTCATTGATGTTTATAAGTTTTGTTTAGCTTGTTATTCTTTAGTCGACGTCCTTCTACGACTCCCACAGAAAGACTTGGAGTGATCCTATTCTACTCTGCCGGAAACCATACGGCAATGATCTGACAGACATAATCATGACAAGTGACATTATTTTGTAACGTTTTATTTCCTTAACAGAACCAAACAATTTCTTTTTAACTCTGGAAAATACCTAGCACCTATCCTAGCTACGCCACTGCACGCAAGGCTTTAACAGCATGATTATTCAACAGTTGCCGAGATTCCCGCATATTACACTGTCCACATTTATGCACAAGTTCGTCATGAATCTGTATTACGCAGTGACTGCGAAATTGATTTACATGCCTTGCCGCCATGACGCGGTTTATTGAAGCCAAATATTATGTGGGCACGTTGAAGAGCGGGCGCGGGCGAAAAGTACCTACCTAAAACATAGAATACATTATAGTACAAGAACCTAAAAGTAATACCTATAGGTTCACCCTTCGAAATATGTAGTGTGAGTCTAAAATCTACTGAAATAAAATAGGTACTTTGAATAATTTCAAAGTAAAGCTCAATTTTTTTTTATTCTAGAAGTGAATCTTCGCGAACGTGCAGTGCCGTAGCTAGGATAGGTGCTGGGTATTTTCTAGAGTCATGAAGAAAATGGATTCTAGCTGCAAACAAATCTAGGTCTATGGTTTCTACAGTATTAAGGAGTTTCTGAAATGACCCGATCGAAGTGACATCATGTAATATTTTTTGTCATTGGTTTAAAAAGAGGTAAGAGTAATCTTTCTCCTTCGAAAGTCCCCAAATGATATAGAAATTGTTGGAGCAGTTTCCGAGATCCTAATAATGAATTATGTGCGTTAGGAGTTAGGAGCACAGGTGTAAGTAAAATGATAGGTGATGTGCACGGCGCACGCCTCTGCTGTAGTCCAAAGCTTTTCTAAAAGCAGCGATTCATTTGAAGCGAAATTTAGAGTACTGGGATTAAATTATCCAGTCTATTCATGCCCCATCATCATCATCAGGTCTTTTTGTCTCCACTGCAGGAGCACGACCCTCTCTGTACTACCAGAGCCATACTTGGCCAGAGCAACCAGAGGACTTGGCCTAGGCTCTCCTCGCTTGCCAGACAGGTTGGAGAGTTCTCATTGATGTTTTTAAGTTTTGGTTTAGCTTGTATTCCTAAGTCGCCTTCTACGACACGTCTTATTCATGCCCCGCTTCGCTTAAACCGAAACGCACCCTAAATTAGTGTATCTAATGGCCATTAATTGCAATATGAACTTGGCAATGCCTAGTGGATTGTGGCAAATGCTCGGGTCACTGATTAAATTATTATATGCACGGGCGGAGCAGCCTGCTACAATATTGCACTGCATTTGCTTTGAAATGTGATGTTCGATGCACTGCTTTGAGATTAAATACCGATTGTCTAAATACCTACTATTACTACTGATTGCTTGCTTTCTTTACGGATCAGATGGTTTTGAAAGCTATATAATATAATATAAAATGCTCTGAGAGCAAAACCTCCTCAATTTAAAATGGGTACGGAAGCTAATTGTCCTTACCAATAATTAGCCCTCTATTCGTGTAAGTGGGTAGCACTAGTGTCAGATTTTTAAGCGGCTAAAGGCATCTGACATAGCTTGACCCCTGTCATACAATGATGACAGCCGGATAACGCCTAGGTATTACTATTAAAAATATAATTATTAAGTACTTGGAAAAGTTACCTAACTCAGTGTTAATAGTGTCAGATTTTCAAGCGGCTAAAGGCATCTGACATAGCTTGACCTCTGTCATACAATGATGACAGCCGGATAACGCCTAGGTATTACTATTAAAAATATAATTATTAAGTACTTGGAAAAGTTACCTAACTCAGTGTTAATAGTGTCAGATTTTCAAACGGCTAAAGGCATCTGACATAGCTTGACCTCTGTCATACAATGATGACAGCCGGATAACGCCTAGGTATTACTATTAAAAATATAATTATTAAGTACTTGGAAAAGTTACCTAACTCAGTGTTAATAGTGTCAGATTTTCAAGCGGCTAAAGGCATCTGACATAGCTTGACCTCTGTCATACAATGATGACAGCCGGATAACGCCTAGGTATTACTATTAAAAATATAATTATTAAGTACTTGGAAAAGTTACCTAACTCAGTGTTAATAGTGTCAGATTTTCAAGCGGCTAAAGGCATCTGACATAGCTTGACCTCTGTCATACAATGATGACAGCCGGATAACGCCTAGGTATTACTATTAAAAATATAATTATTAAGTACTTGGAAAAGTTACCTAACTCAGTGTTAATAGTGTCAGATTTTCAAGCGGCTAAAGGCATCTGACATAGCTTGACCTTTGTCATACAATGATGACAGCCGGATAACGCCTAGGTATTACTATTAAAAATATAATTATTAAGTACTTGGAAAAGTTACCTAACTCAGTTTTAATAGTTTTTGCGGAGGCGATGAAAGACGTACCTAGAATCCTAAGAGGAGATTATTCTCGGCAAGAATCAACTTATTTCCATAATCCGCTATTACCACGCCATTGTTCGCTATTTTTAAATCCATCTTATTTTTTCTCTTCAATGAATGTTCAGCTTTTTTATTTTTTTCAGGTAAATCTTTTTATCTCATTAATTTAATACAGCTTTTAAGATTTCTTTACCTAGAATAGATCGTAAGCAGGTTTAAATAGATAACAATTGCGCAGATTTGTGTCTTAATGAATCAAATGTGTACTTAATCCTTTTCATATTTTAGTCTCGACATCTACAGGCAGGATAGCCCTATTCTTGGCTGGGAGCACAGAGTTAATAAAGTCATTTAAAACGGAACCTCTAAACGGGGGAGTGGGGGGGAGGACGGGGAACGAGGACGCATATTGCGCGGGACCTTCGGAGATCCCGTTCTATATGTTATATACTTATATAATATTAGGTCCTTACATATGAAATTGCCGTTCAGTATCAAAAAAGTGAAACAAGTTTTTTTTAATGAAATTATTATTTAATCAATCGACGTATGCGCCGTTGTTATCGATACACTTCCGCCATTTTATAGGCAGATCATTGATACCTTTGGAAAAAAAATCCTGAGAGCGAGAGTCTATGAACTGTTTGAAGGCGGTTTTGACTGCCTCATCAGATTAGAAATTTTTTCCTTGTAAAAATTTATCCAAATTTTGAAAAAAGTGGTAATCGGTTGGGGCAAGATCTGGAGAGTATGGTGGGTGACGCAGAGGTTCCAGTCGCAGCTCCTCTAACTTGGCGATCGTTTGATGTGCAGTGTGTGGTCTAGCGTTATCCTGAAGGAGCAGTGGGCTAGAGCAATTCATCAGTCTCGGTTGTTTAATGGCGAGCTTTTCCATCATTGTTTGCAATTGTTGGCAATACAAGTCTGCAGTAATCGTCTGGCCTAATCTCAAGAAACTGTAGTGGATAACATCAGCACTGGTCCACCAAACACTAACCAGAATCTTCTTTTTGGTCAGTTTTCGCTTAGGGCAAGGTTTTGCCAGTTCTCCAGGGTCAAGCCATTGTGATGATCGCTTCCGATTGTCGTACAGGATCCTTTTCTCATCACAAGTCACGATACGGTTCAAAATCCTCTCATTATTGTGGCGATTAGGCAAAGAAACGCAGCAAGCAACGCGTGTTTGTTGGTTTGCTTCAGTCAATTCGTGCGGTACCCACTTTTCGAGTTTTTTAATTTTTCCGATTTGGCGCAAGTGGGTAAGTATCGTTTTGTCACTTACGCCGAAGGCTGCTGCTAATTTAGAAGTGGTTTGAGATGGATCCGCTTCCACTATTGCCTTCAATTCTTCGTTATTCACTTGAGTATCAGGTCGTCCACGAGGCTCATTGTGTAAATCGAAATTTCCAGAACGGAAACGTTGAAACCAAAAACGCACCGTTCGTTTGTTAGCGGTGCCTGGTCCATACACGTCGTTAATTCTTCGAGTCGTTTCTGCAGCACTGGTGCCACGGTGGAACTCGTATTCGTAAATACCGCGAATTTTCAATTTGTCCATAGTTGTTGTTATAGCAATGTTGAAACTCAGACAAATGATGTTAAAACAAATGAAATACGAATTTTAAAACAATATTTTTCTGGCTTAATTTCGAAATAAATTTGAATTTGGAATTCCTAATGAAACGCAAGATATTTGATTTTAAAGTTGCCAGTATTGAAAATCGGCAATTTCATATGTAAGGACCTAATATTATATTTATTCTATGCTGAAAGTCACACGGCACATGATCACCTAGTTTCCAAGTCAAGTCAGAACCTTTTCTTATCGCCAAAACAATCATTTTTACGACTTGTATCAAAATACCGGACTTTGATATGGTGACGATGTGACGACAATGTTATCAATCAGAAGTGACATTATTTTGTGACATTTTAATTTCATAATCAGGTCTTTTTGTCTCCACTGCAGGAGCACGAGGCAGAGGACTTGGCCTAACTTCTTAATAGTACAAAATAATTTGCTTTAACCCAGTACGCATTATCATCATTCCTCTCGCTGTTTCCCTATTTGGGGTCGGTTCTGTATGTCACATCATCATCATATCAACCACAGGAAGTCCACTGCTGGACATAGGTCACCTTTTTTTCTGTCATTTACTATATTTGCACTAGCCCCTCGTTCCTTCATATCTGTCCTCACACATTCTATCCACGTCTTTTTTTTTAACCCAGTCTACATATGAGACATTTGAGACCACACATGACGACCTCCGTGGCGTAGTGGTCATCATGCTAGTCCGCCACCCAGAGATCCCGGGTTCGATTCCCGGTCAGGGCAAGTTGAAAAATGGCTTTTTTCAAATAGTCCTGGGTCTTGGATGTTTATCTATATATGTATTTGTTATAAAATATAGTATTGTTGAGTTAGTATCCCTTAACACAAGTCTCGAACTTACTTTGGGGCTAGCTTAATCAGTGTAATTTGTCCCTATATATATATATTTATATTTACTTTCGTCAAAGTTAGTAGTTGAGGAGTTCGGTGGCCCGGCGGTAGTGCGCATTACTAGAGCTTTCGCAAGTAAAGCGACACCAGGCGTGGTCCGCACTTGGATATATGACCACAAGTGGCATAAAAGATTCTAGATCTCCGTGCTTCGGAGGCACGTATAAGCCGTTGGTCCTGGCTGGCAGCATTGCATGGCAGTCGTAAAGCTTTGTTAGATGCCTTAAGGCCGCCTGAAAATTCTGACACCAGTGTTGGCCACTTACACACATGAAAAACAAACACTTTCGTCAAAGTAAATCAATTGTTATTTCTTTTGTGTCTGCTAACTGTCCGGGAATGTGTTAAAACATTATTCCAACACTTAAAAACTCTCGTTACAATGATAAGTATTTAGCCTTGTCGCAAGTTATTTCAAACAAAAAGATAGAGACAAATTATTCTAGTTGGAAACTTCAGACTGTTTCACGAGTCATTAGACAGATAAAGGAAAAAAGTTTGCAGGACGCTTAACAAATCGTCATACTTAAAGGTATGACGATATAATATTGCGAAAAACATAACAGACTTCGTAAAATCTAACGGCTGGTAGGTCTTCCCAACTTTTTTCATCAGAAAACTAAGTTTGAAATGCCCATAAAAGTTTCATGTGTATTTTTTCACTTTACCAAAAGCTAGGTCTACATAAAATATAACTTAGCTAAACAAAGCTTTCCTAGGTATTTTTCTTGGTCTTAATACTCGTTATTTTATTCTCTTTTCTTCATTTCTTTAGTTTTTTTATCAAATACAGGAGAAATTTAATGTAAAATGATAGAAGGATTAATAATGTTTTTTGAAAAAAATCTTTTTTTGCTCATGTTTTTATGGTAAGGCCAGAGTACCTACTTAAGATTTATTACGGATATTTCCGTCCACGTTATATACGGAGTAGGTATGTGGATGTACTTGTCAGTTTTCAAAAAGTCTTGATTATTATATAAGGACGGGGGGGAGGGGGGAAGCTTCATGACGTCTGTTTAATGACGAAGTAGGACGTCATTTTAATTTTCTTTTTCGGGAGCACGTGTTACCACCACCAATTAAGAACGCAGGGTCGAAAAGCGGATGAAAATTAATGAGTTTCATAACGGAATCTCATTTAGGGCGGGATCGTATGCTGCGATTTGTCATCAAGTAGGTATGTATCTATATTTACCTAAACAATGCTCTAAACAAGTCATCCCGCTAGTATCGTCATCGTCATCAGGTCTTTTTGCCTCCAATGCAGGAGCTCGACCCTCTCTGTACTACTAGAACCATACTTAGCCAGAGCAGCCAGAGAATTGTCCTACACTCTCCTCGCTGGCCAGATGGATTGGAGAGGTGTCATGATAGAAGCGTTGTTTAGCTTGTATTTACTAAGTCGCCTTCTACGACATCCACGGGAGGACTTGGATTCCTGCTAGTGTAGTACACCTGAAATGTGAAAGTTTGGATGTTCCTAGGTAGTTCTGAGCGTGTCGATGTTTATGTGGCTATTACTAAGATTTCGCTGTCCGTCTGTCTGTCTGTCCGTCCGTCTGTCCGTCTGCCTGTCACCAGGCTGTATCTGATGAACCGTGACATCGTCAATTTTTCACAGATGATGTATTTCTGTTGCCGCTGTAACAACAAACACTAAATACAAAAAAAAAAAACATTATAAACTCCTTTATAACAAACGTGATTTTATTGCCTGATATTAATAACGGCAACAGGTAGACGCTAGAAATATTTACAGAATATTCAATTGTATATTCACTTTAAAAAGAATTAATTAAATTAAAATAAAATAAATATTTAGGGGGCTCTCATATAACAAACGTGATTTTTATAGATAATGGTACGGAACCCTCCGGGCGCGAGTCCGACTCGCACTTGGCCGGTAATAATAAGCCCGCAGGAGCTATTCAACATTGTTTATTTTACCGCCAAAATATTTAATCTAACAAAATTCTGCAACGCGAAGAAACTACAATAAACGCGTTTGGCAAACGAGCGTGAATTGAATTTGTTTCGCAATATTCTTTTATATTATCGCGTATTTGGATATTTTCTGAGCAATGTATGCATACGAAGCAATATACGAAATATATGTTTATGTTTGCGCACAGTCTTGCTTAGTTTATTGCGGTTGGATTTGCGAATTCAATTCTAATAATGTCGAAGTAGGTATCTCTCTAAAAATATGGAAGTACATGCCAGTGTACTTGGCACCGAGCAACACAGTCACGACTTTTTTAGATTAAATTTGTACCAAATATTTACACACAATATACTTTCTAATTTATAATAGAAGTACATACATATAATAAATAAATAAATAAATATATACGGACCAATCACAGACTGAGTTAGCCCCAAAATTAATTCGAGATTTGTGTTGTGGGATACCTCAAAGATACTATATTTTATAACAAATACATACATTAAAATTCAAGTCCCAGGCTCATATTGACCTTACCGGGGATCGGAAAAGGGACCTCCGGTGTGACAGCGTAGCATGATACCCATTAGGACACAGAGGTTGTCAAACATAAGTACTTAGAATGTTTTAGAAAGGCGAAATATCAGTAATAAGGTCATTGTTAAGTGTTTTTCGCTATCTAATTAACACGTTGCCTTTTTCCACTCGCCTTTTGGATGCGAATACAAACACTATATCGTCTGCAAATCTCAAATAGGACCGTTTGACACCAATACACCACGATTGTTCTATACAAGCGTTTTTCACCTCTTCTAAGATAGATGTAAAAAGTTTGGCTTTATGGATAATCCTGCACAATAGTAGATTATATAATATTAATTTGTTACACGTGTCAGGATTAATTAGAACCGGTTGGAACTGGTCGTTAAAATAAAGTTAACCGTAGTTTGAAACATTAAGGTAAATACGGTTCAAGAGGATTAAATCCCAGTTTGGGATTGCTGGTACTTCATCTGAACGATTTAAGTACTTAAACTTCGTTCAAAATTATAATGAGTACTTAATTACGTATATAGCTACTTATCGTTTAATAGTTAAACCCTCATATTTACAAAAAAAAAAACTAACCTTTATTATCTAGTCATATAGTGAGTATGCTGCAGTGCAGACTTCTTATACCATAATATAATCATCATTATCATCATCATTTCAGCCGCATAACGTCCACTGCTGGACATAGTAGGCCTCTCCCAAGCTTTTCCAAAATGACCGATCTAGAGAGGGATTAGTCGCTGTTCGTGCGTCCATAGTTTTATGTAAACAACAGCGTTGGTTGCGGTTCGGGCGTTCTACAAAATGACAAAAAAATGTGATCCTAAGATGGTAGCGGTTCGTGCGCTCAACAAAATTACATTATTGCAGTGGTTGCGTTTCGGGATCTCTTCAATAAACTTAGCGAGGATAGTCTATTGAAGAGATCCCGAAACGCAACCACTGCAATAATGTAATTTTGTTGAGCGCACGAATCGCTACCATCTTAGGATCACATTTTTTTTGTCATTTTGTAGAACGCCCGAACCGCAACCAACGCTGTTGTTTACATAAAACTGGACGCACGAACAGCGACTGATCCCTAGAGAGGCTTGCATCCAGCGCTATAATATAATACTTAATGACTATTACCACAGAGTGCTATAATATTGTAGCTATTACTAGACTATACGTAAGTACATAATGATACTCGTACAATAAGTAGTCGTATGTTAGGTAGGTACGACATTGTTCGTGGAGTCAGATACATCAAAAGAATGAGTATTTTATTCGTGTTTTGTGAAAAAGACACTTGCTGAATAAATAAGGAGCTAAGGAGTTGTCCTATTTCAGATACATACATACATCTATCACGTATTTATCCCTAATGGGGCAGACAGAGCATTTTGGGTCTTGCGGTTCTATGCAGAGCCCAGGGCCGCAGGACCCAAAAGCCACTTTTAGCGTCATGGTAGGCGAGAAGATGGAAAAGCAATCAATACAGTGATGGGTTGCTAGCCGCATCGCCTGTTAAAATGATTCGCATTTTTGCCCATTCCCTCGATCGGCTTTTACGATCTGCGTAGGAAGAGAAGCAGCTGGTACCTATTTCAGATAAATGGAAGAAAATTCACAGTCCACTGACAAGAGCAAAGTTCTTAGTAATAAAGATGATGATGGTCCTATTCTACGACGAAAACCACACGGCATCAAAAATCAGAAATAAATACTTTTAATCTATACCACAATACTTGGTGATTTTTCTATGGTTTTGGAACTGAAGGCCACTTCATACAGATCACGTTAGTAAGACCTAATTAGCGAGTCAAAATTTAAATTTAAATCCAAAAATGTTGACTAGAACTGGCCGGAGTTACCTAGGGTCACGCGGCAGTTTTGGGCGGGTATAACTACGTGGTCAACTTTTGTATCTATACACAAATTTGGAAAGATAAATTATTTATTATACGACATTTTTTTCCAACACCTATGAAAAGTCAGCGTGTATGTATATTGTGTTTAAACGATTTCTATTTATCCCGAAGCTTGCGACTGGTTGCATTTTACCATATACCTATGACTGGTAAATAAAGTTTTAAATAAATAATAAATAAGTACCATAAAAGTAAAATAACTTCGACAAAAAACTGGTGAGGATGTCCTAAGAAAAGCAATCGCTTTCAAGCTGATTTATCGTCTGATGCGAAAGTTTCACCATAAGGGTGTGTAGGAAGCGCCGTTTATTGGCAACTTCCTTATTGTTGCTAAGTTTCATCGAGAAAGTATAAGTTCTTTTGTAAAACTTGCGTTTAGTTATTGCTACTTAAAGTTTAGGGTTTCGTTTGGTAAGTGGCACTGATGTCAGATTTTTCAAGCTGCCTAACGTTTTTTGACGACTGTTGACGTAGCTTAAGGACTAGGTACCTATAGAAAGGGACATTCCCGTAATAAATTAAACCACGGGCTATTACTACATCGCTACAGTATAATGGAATTTAAATAACAGTAAAAAAACAAAAACAAAACTCGTATTTCCATACTAAAGTGTGCAGCCGCTCTGACAATTTGTAAGAGAATGTCTAAATCTTTCTGGATTTTCGACTACTAATTTAATTTATTATACTGTAGTGATCTAGTATAGCCCGATTTAACGCGTATGTCCCTTCCACGTTGTATACCGTCTCCCGGAATCAAAAGATTTGCTTTCACGAAGCACGGAGAAGCTCGTGAAATTTACTTTATTTATTTATTATTCATATTAATTGTAACATAATTTGTAAAATCTAAAACCGAAAAGAAAAGATTATTTTAATCCACACAAGTAAAAGCCTTTAATATCAAGGAGGCACGTATAAAAATATGACGTCACTGCCATTTATTCGGGTTGAGAATGTGAGTACAAAGCCACAAAATTCAATCACTGAACTTCAATTGTCTCGATTTGGGTTGTCAAAACTTGATCGAGCTAGAACTGCCGTCTTCATGCTTGGTTGCGAGTTTCACGTCAAGATTAAGCAAGTTCGGAACTTTATACGATAGGTCTAGTCCCTGACCTATTTAAAAAATCATGTAGAGAAGAGAAAATTGCTTTCTTTAAATGGTCACTAGACAGAATTTCTTTTACTCATATTTATTTTTTTGAATTTATTACAAAATTGTAAGCGTAAGAAGTAGAAGCAAAAATGAAATTTTAATACTTACGTAAGTTTACGTAAATAATGAAATTTTAATACTTACTTAAGTATTAAAATTTCATTTTTTCCTTATTACCTACCTAGTATTTGAACCTATATTACTTACCTTGCGTTATATGTATCTTAAGTACGTGTTAATCCAAAAAATAAGCTTTCTCCATGCAAAATTTAATTCCAAACCGTTAACTCTCTATTATTTTTTTGCTAAAGTTCAACATTACCGCGATACTGTTTCAGTAAAAGCCCGATACGAATGTGCCGTAAATCTGCGAGAGATAAAATATTTATTGACGTTTACAACATGAACTGACTATGAAAGTCCAACTCGTGAATACCTACGCAGCGCACAATGCATTCAGTCTGGCATGCTCTGACGTCACACCAACTTTTCCCATCGTTCCATGTAAGCCACAATCAGCAGCAGACTTGCATAGATGGAAACAGAAATAGATTAGATTTGACCTGGAATAATTTGTCAAAACTAAAAACAGACTTCAAAGCCTAATTTCACTACACAACAAGTTTTGAAAAAATTTAGAAGGGACCATCTCACAAGTTTAAAAAAAAGAATTTTTCAAATTGGTCAATGCGTCGAGTAATCTAGGAACATACATAAAAATAAATAAATATATACATTCCAATAATCAACTGCAGGTTAAAAAATGCCTAGCTTACTTAGTAAGAAGTAACAAGTGCGAGTAACAAGTGGCAAGGGACAAGTGATATCTATGCATTTGTCACTTGTTAGTGTCTGTTCACACGCTCCCTTGTCACTTGTCACTCGCAATTGTTACTTGTCAGTATGTAAACCAGGCTTTAGTACCGAATGGTCGTAATACTCGCAAACGTAGTCTACAATGGCAACTCGTCTAGAACGCTACTTATTTGTACCTATTTACTAAGAAACCATGGATTTGATCAGTTTTTAGACTGAGACTTGTCAGATTCTCCAAGCCAACTAAAGGCAAAGGTACATAGAAAAAAATTCTAGGTCTGTGTCTGATATAGATGATCGAAAATCATTTTCGCAACTTTTTTTTCTTATGTCATACTAAAATTTGGATTACGTAAATGGATAGAGGAATTTGTTTACTATACGGCATGTTTTTTTCCAAAACCAATGAAAAGTCAGCGTGTATAAGTATTTGTTATAAAAATAGTATCGTTAAGTTAGTATCCCATAACACAAGTTTCAAACTTTGGGCTTAGCTTTGGGGATATTTATTTATTTACAAAACGTGCTGCTACTAGGCCATCGAGCTCCTTTGTTATCTATTCAGATAGTTGGTCTATGCAGACAGCACAGTAATGCAAAAAGTTCGCAGTTCGCTGACCGCTCGCAAACTTTTAATGTAAATTTTCCAACTTCGCCCCATCGATATTGAGGAAATGTAGGATGCAAGTCAATTTATTAAAATCTGTTCAACGGACGAGTTTTAATATTGAGCAGTCTAAACTTGGTCCACGATGCTTATATTAAGTCTGTGCTATGGGTTACTTATTTGCTAATATAGAGAAGTAATGTATGAGGCATACCGTACAGCGCACATGATTTATTACATACATACATACTATCACGTCTTTATCCCTAATGGGGCAGACAGGGCATTTTGGGTCTTGCGGTTCTATGCAGAGCCCAGGGCCGCAAGACCCAAAAGCCACTTTTAGCGTCATGGTGGGCGAGAAGATGGAAAAGCAATCAATACAGTGATGGGTTGCTAGCCGCATCGCCTGTTAACATGATTTGCATTTTTGCCCATTCCCTCGATCGGCTTTTACGATCTGCGTGGGAAGAGAAGCAGCTGGTACATTCTAAGTTTTTTTATTTCTCCCAGACCAGCATGATTTATTGATTATACGACGTGTTCCTTGTCTCCCCTTTTTTTTGTGTGAATCATGAGGTATGAAGATAGCTGTGTTTTTTGACGCGAGTTCTGATGTAGGTAGGTTTGATCGTTTGATACATCGCGACGAACCGATGGTCAATGGGGCAAAAAGGTTCTGGAATGGCGACCACGTACAGGCAAGCGAAGCGTAGGACACCCACCCACAAGGTGGTCTAACGACCTGACCAAGGTCGCTGGAAAGCGCTGGATGCAAGCCG
Source organism: Acrobasis consociella (assembly GCA_963555685.1). Lineage (NCBI taxonomy): Eukaryota > Metazoa > Arthropoda > Insecta > Lepidoptera > Pyralidae > Acrobasis > Acrobasis consociella. Next base: position 18,898,575 of record OY743108.1, read on the forward strand.
CTCTAGATCGGTCATTTTGGAAATCTTTGGGAGAGGCCTATGTCCAGCAGTGGACGTTGTGCGGCTGAAATGATGTTGATGATGACAGGTTTGCTAGTATGATAATTTAAAACCAATATATACTCATTTCTAGGTATGCTATGCAACAAGTTTATTTATTAGGAAAAAAAACTCATTTTTCAAGTGTTCACCCCCAATAACTTTTGAATGGCTAAACCGATTTTCATCAGACATAGCTAAAAACCATCTCAATAGACCAGGCCTTCGATTCAAAAAATTGCATTGAAATAGGTCTATTTGTTTAGGAGCTACTTACGATGCCAAATACATGTGAAACTTACATCTTTTTGTATCATTTAACCTCTCGTGGCCGTTACCTGTGATTTGTGGCATTCCTTATTTTAACAGCTTAAGAATCCACTTACCCGAGACTTTTACCATACAAACGTAGCTACGTTTTATTTTGAAACGACATGTCAGATTTCTGAAAAAAAAAATAATTTTGCCGCTATCGGGCATGTCGTTTTGAATTAAAACGTTTGCATCCAAAAGTGTAGTTTGGTCTAGGGTATAAGCGTTTAATTAAATTGTATCTGTAAAACGTGTAGATAAAACGACATTTTTCCCAGCAAAGTTAAAAATGTAATATTCAAACGTTCATAAACTGGCAGGAAGCGAAGATCGGCATCGATTAAAAGTCGAGTTTTTTTCTTAATCAGACTGACAAATTCACTTCCGTGGATTCTCAATATTCGTTCGGATTAAAAAAGAGAGATTGGGAAGAGCAATAACTCGATTCTTATTGGATACTAAAAGCGGATGGGATAACGCCAGTTGCGAACGAAATTTGATATCGTGCTGTAAAAAATGGCTGGAAGTTTATCGCATTTTAAAGTCTCGGAAGTATTTCGTGCTTAATGTTTTTAACAGTAACATTTAATATTTTAATATCATGTACACAGTATTTTTTTCGAAATATTTTTTATTTATTTAATCTTTATTCTTCATCAAATACAAATTGTACAGAACAATAGGCGATGTCTACTAGTCAACCTTTGGGTTATATATAGTTGATATAGTCTAAGTGTAAAATAGTACATAAACAATAAAGAAATCCTACTAATATTACGAGTATAAAGGCGAAAGTGAGCTTGTATATTTGTTTGTTTGTTACCTCTTCACGCGTAAACTACTGAATCGATTTGGATGAAATTTGGTATGGATATAGTTTGAGACGCGGGGAAGGACAAAGGGTACTCTTTATCCCGGAATTCCCACGGGGAGCGAAGCCCGCGGGTACAGCTAGTAAACGATAAATACAATATATATTTTCCATATACATACATACATACAAATTTAAATATTATATAAATACATACATATACTTACTTACATATTTTTCATGCCATGCCGCCTCCGCCGGGGCCCGGCCGCCGTGGTACACCCAAGAAGTGCTGGCTTGACGTCGCCAAGGATGCTCAAGGCCTTGCGAAGCAGAGAAGCAAAAGTTGGATAGCAGACCCTGGGCTTCTCAGCGTTACAGCCTTCTCCCAGTTGCTGAGGATGCAACTGGGAGAAGGCTGAGATGAGAGAGAAAGATTTTTATTCGGTGCTTATTGTCTAGGGACCGACCCATGCAAGACAAACGCTTCTGGGTCCTTATTGGATAAAATAATTCGGTAGTCGTAGGATAGTGACGTCCTTTTTCTAAGTTAAACCAAATGAAACTTTATTATTGACGATTTTCATGGCGTAGTGGTCACCATGCTAGTCCGCCACCCAGAGGTCCCGGGTTCGACCCGGTTAGGGCAAGTTGGAAAATGGCCTTTTTCAAATTGTCCTGGGTCTTGGATGTTTATCTATACATATATGTATTTGTTATAAAATATAGTATCGTTGAGTTAGTATCCCATAACACAAGTCTCGAACTTACTTTGGGGCTAGCTCAATCAGTGTAATTTGTCCCTATATATTTATTTTATTTATATATAAATCTCAATGTTGCTCGACACTGAAACGTAGATACACAGTAAGGCTGCGTTTCCACTGAAGCGGAGCAGAGCGGAGAGGAGAGAAATTGACCAATCACGATGCTCGAAATATCCACTCCGCTTCAATTCAAGAGCAGAGATTTCGAGCATTGTGATTCGTCAATTGCTCTCCTCTCCGCTCTGCTCCGCATCAGTGGAAACGTAGCCTAACGTCCGTCTTGCGTAGTCTCTTTGGAGTAAACTCGTGTGTTGTAACAAAGCCCATCAGGCTGGATAGGAACTGGGTTGCTTTCGGCGTACCTTTAGCGACTCTAAGCAGAGAGAGGTTACGGCCGCAAGACTTGAAGGCCACTTTTAGCGTGATGAGCCGTGATGGTTGGCCAGTAGGTGGAAAAGTTGATTGCTAGTCGTATAGCCTATTTATATTATCATTTTCACCCATTCCCTCAAATGGATTGTACAATCTGAGCGGGAAGAGAAGATGCTGGTGTATATTAAGAAAGAAAAGAAAGAAAATATATTTATTTGGTGGAAATGTACGTTAAAAGAATTTATTCTTATTAAAGATTACAATAAATCAACTTACACGAGAACAAAATTATTGTAAAGGTTAGATAAATAACAAAACACTGCGAGATGGTTACATCATATTCCGCCAAAGCTACAACCCTGGTCTTCTCATGCTTTTCTCCCAGACCAGCATGGAAATTATTTTCTTTATGCAGGTTTCAATTTTTTTGTTGCTTATATAATATTTTTCCTTCTTGGTTAGTTGCACCGTCTTTGTATTTCTTACATTCCTCCGGAAGAGATCGCTTTGAGCGATAAGACCGCTCATTGTACTCTTTTAATTAAAAATAATTTCTGTGTGTTACATTTTTTAAAGAATTATCTGTCTATATATTGCAGTTACTCATTAATTATACTTAAAAGACATTTGCACTGCAACTTTGTGAACTTAAGTCACAGAATAATTACTCAAGTGACCAAGACATAATCTGTCTTATTATAAAACGCAGACTATCTTTGTTACCGGGTTTAAACTATTATCCGACCAAATTAAGTTGACATCTAGTAATATGGCATAGTCCCATCTGAAAATGACAACTTGATTTGGTCGGATAATGGTTTAAACCTAGTAACAAAGTTAGTCTGCCTTTTATAATAAGACGGAATAATATTAATTACACTCGTATTTTGATGTAAAATTTTTTGAACAGACAAGTGCTGGTTTTTATTTTGTACCTTTCTTGTTGTTTTGTTTAATTGTTTTTGTTTTTCATTTTGTTGTGTTTGGCTAATTGGTAGAAATTAGCTACGTAGTTAATAGGTATACCTGTTAGTAGTCTGATACTTATTTTCACTAGTTTATACTGATCCCGTGTAAAATATATCAGTCTAACTACATACTTAGTAAGTGTATTAACCGTTTTGTTTTAAAACAAAATGCGTATTAACTTTTAATCATGTCTAGTGTATTACAAAAGTCCAAAAAAGACAAGAAAAAAGAATACAAAAGAAATGAACATTTAAAATTATGAAAATATCTTTCATTTGAGTTTTATTATTCCTTTGAAATGTCTCAAAGAACTGAGACCTCACCTCATCAATATCAGATGACATTCCTCCAATTAAGAGATCCGCTCTAAGGCCGAACCTTTACAGAATTGAAACAAGCATTTTTACAAATTCATTAATGTTCTGTGGGCATCGAAGCAAAGATATGTATCTAATGAGTAGGTAATAATAAAAAGAATTTAATTTTTTTATATAATAGTGTTCATATTTAATATTAACGTCAATTTTCATTGAATTATGGCACGACACATTACATTTTTAGCATCTTTTTCAAAAATTCCAAATTGAAATGATTATTCAGTACCTAATTAGCCCTTTACAGGTACTTCACATGCCAATATATATAATCCCACCAAAAACATTTTCATATAAAAATGTTGCCAAGACGAGTCTACATAGCTTACCCTGTGAAAAAGTGGTCAGATCACATGTAGAGCCAAGATTGTTGATCTATGCGCCCTTACTTTACCAGGCCTAACTTCACATACTCTACATTTTAGTCATAACTTGAAGCTTGGCCGTTTTGCTACCGTAACGAAGATTTCACAGGCATTCGTTCATCGTGTGTGACCTGACCACTTTTTCAGCGTTCTAGGTCTACAGGAAGTACCTTAAGAATTTTGATGATCAGTGAGTGAGTCAGTGAGTGAATCAGTGACGAAATCGGGGGTTTTTAGATATTAATAAAATCTAAAGTAGCTGCGATATTCAAACTTTGTATGTTTAATGATCGTACTAGTGTCATTATATCTTGAAATTATTAATTATTAAGCATCATCCAAATCAAAGTTATGAGAGTTCAAAAAAACGACGAAACGTTTCCAGAAAAGGTTGATAGTGCCCTTGCGCTCCGCTTGGCTCGTCTTGCCGGGGGCACTCTCGTGCCCCCAGATCTACACGTACGTGTAGTGTATATTAAAATTTAGGTACTTTATTTTATAAAGAAAAGCTACCGATTTACAACGACCACTGCTGACGAGAAACGCCAAAAGAAACTCATTTTCACATTCACAAATTATGAAATAGAGCCTGGTGAAAGACAGACAGACGGACAGTGGAGTCTTAGTCATAGGCTCCCGTTTTTACCTTTCGAGTAAGGAACCCTAAAAAGTATGGTTAAACCTCATTATAATATGTAAAAACAAAGTTGGGTGGGACTGTGTCATAACAAGGTTGCTTTTGACGTGAGAAAAAATCTTTCGCCGCGAGCGAGATTCAAACTCGTCTCACACAAAATCTCTCTATTCGGTACTATGAGTGCACTTCCAGTTGTGCTACCGTGACTTTGAATCACCTCGACAAGGAGTCTTAATTATGGCCGGGAATCCTGTCTTCTTTGAAAGAGATAAAAATAATAATTAGTATTTATGTTTCGACTTGCTGCGCCACGCAGTGTTACCCGCACCTAAAGTGAGTTAGTCGCGAAATGTCTTAAATGCAAATAGTCTATATGAAAACTCGTCGAAAACGCAACTCGGAACTCGTTTAAATAGCAACTCGTCTAAGTTGCAAGTAGTCTCAAAAAGTAGCCTGTATTATTAATCCAGGATGTCAGCTTCCTGCGTAACTTTTTTATCAAAATTGGTTTAGCTGTTTGCGCGTGAAGAAGTAATAAACGTACACACACATACTCACAAACTTTCGCCATAATAATATTAGTGAGATATGTACATTCTTCATCAGGTCACGACCGTCTCTGTACTACTAGAGCCATTTTTGGTCAGAGAAGCCAGAGGTTTTGGCCTAGACTCTCCACGCTGGCCAGACGGGTTGGAGAGGTTTCATGACATTTATAAGCTTTGTTTAGCTTGTATTTCTTATGTAGCCTTCTGCGACATCCACGGGAAGACTTGGAGTGGTCCTACTCTGCCATAAACCATACGGCGAGATACATTATACATTTTTTCATTATTCACTATCACGTCTTTATGACGAAAAATACAGAACCTAGGAGCGGTTCGACAGAAAGGTCACGTTAAGAGTTATGACGGGCGAGAAGTTTGTACTCTTTAAACTAAATCAGAAATCTTAAAATACAATCAGCATCAAAGATACTTGACCGCTCCTTCATCTATATCTTGAATTTTCTTTTAAACTGTAAATAATATTAACATGAAAACGTATATTAAAAAAGACTTCATTAAAATCTCTCTAAATACACATTTTCATGTTAACATTATTTTCAGTTTATGAGAAAATTCAAGATGTAGGTGGAGGAGGGGTCAGGTATCTCTGATGCCGACTGTACACGAGATACGAAGGCTTTATAAAAGGTCAAACTGTCGATTATTGTCCAAATCAATATCTGTCAGTGGTACCAACAAATAGCCGTAAAGCCGCCTCTCGGAGGCTCTTAAGCTGATAGCTCCATGAAATATTTGGGTTTAGACAGGGCACTTGACAAATTTTTACAGCATTCGGCTGCGAGTGGATTAAATGGAGGGTGAATGTTCTGTGGCATTAGTAGCTCTACGTTTGGGTATGTCTGTTTAAAATATATCCTTATTAGAAATATTGGTAGAGAAGGGACTTGAGATTATTTTATATTTATCTTACAGATCGTATTATAAGATTTTTCTACGATTAGGCTTCAAAATTGGAGTCATGATTTCGCATGCAATTAGCATAAGAGATTATGGCTCAACTTTTGAAGCGTACTGTACATATTTTTATGTATTTTGTATCTTGGAAGAAAATTTATTCCTGAAAAACATGAATACTTAGTTTCTCGTTGGTGCAGAATCACGGGACATTCTATATTTTTTATGGTACAGTATGGACGCTTTGTTCAAAATTTAGATACCGATTTTTTTTCATACATTGTCGTTTTTAGGGTTCCGTAGCCAAATGGCAAAAACGGAACCCTTATAGATTCGTCATGTCTGTCCGTCTGTCTGTCCGTCCGTATGTCACAGCCACTTTTTTCCGAAACGATAAGACCTATACTGTTGAAACTTGGTAAGTAGATGTATTATGTGAACCGCATTAAGGTTTTGATACATAAACAGAAAAAAAACAAAAAAATTTGGGGGTTCCCCATACTTAGAACTGAAACTCAGAAATTTATTTTTATCAAACCCATACGTGTGGGGTATCTATGGAAAGGTCTTCAAAAATGATATTGAGGTTTCTAATATCATTTTTTTCTAAACTGAATACTTTGCGCGAGAGACAATTCCAAAGTGGAAAAAAGTGTGTGTCCCCCCCCCCGTAACTTCTAAAATAAGAGAATGATAATAGTAAAAAAAATATATGATGTTCATTACCATGAAAACTACCAGCGAAAATTGGTTTGAACGAGATCTAGTATGTAGTTTTTTTTTAATACGTTATAAATCATAAACGGCAATTTACCTTTCATTCAATCAACTCAAATATAAAAATTTAAAAAAACATACTACAATACTTTTATATTATGTTATTTGCTACTACGGAACCCTACATGGGCGAGTCCGACTCGCACTTGGCCCTTTATTGTGATGTTGAATCAGAATTAATTTGACATGATGCTAATAAGTTCTCAGTCCACATATCTAATTCAGTATAATTGTGAGTTGACGTTTTCGGAAAAAAGGCAGTTAAGAAACTTAACTAAACAACAACTTAGCTGTAAGTAAATGATCTGACGTTAACTTTTACTTATTAAGAAATCGAAAGAAATCGAAAAATTTACAATTATCAAGTGATACAAATATCCAAAAATAAATAAATGATTTTTGACTTTGACTTTGAATGGTAACAAAACAGTCAATTGAAAAATTTATTTATATATTTAGTCAATTTGTATACATTGCCTGTTTTGTTACCATTAATTATGATTTTGAATAGCAGTATGTTTATGTGCGTAAAAATTAATGATTTGCAATGACAAAATAGCTCACTGATCAGAAAAATGTTAGTCGCCGATTTTTAACGAATCGTTGCGGCTTCCCAGCTTCCTATAGCTTTCCAGTAATAAAAAATACTTCCAAAGATATTCAAGAAGCAAAACGACTAAAATATTAAAGCTTAGAATACTTCGTTTCGACGGTGACAAAATTCCCGCCCCTAGATAGAGACGCGAACTATTTCAAATCCGACATTTTGAAATTAAAATTCCCGGAACATTCCGGTTTTCGTCGTCGAAACGTAAAACGTGCGCCTACGTTAATTGTGTTTGGCTAAGGCACATGAGCAAAGACAAACGATGTTTGGTGCTATTTTTCAAACGCGGAGTCACTAAACGAACGTTTTTATGTATGGAAAAACCATTCGTTTACGTGACTCCGCGTTTCAAAAATGGCACTTCTCAGCATTATCATGCCTACCCATCGCCATATAAACATAATTATTTCTCTTCCTTGTCACTAGATGGCGCTTTATAGTAATAATTAAAACATTAAAATCTTTTATTCCTATTATTGAAATAAAGTAGTACTCTAATTAATTAAATATGACTTAAATGAAATGCAATAAATATTTACAAAGCGTATTCAACACTTCCTTTGTCACTTTTTTGCTAGTCGTGTGTGCTGCCATCTCTGAGTGCTGACCCGTAGCTCAAGTATTGCCTACTTACGGGCCCTCCAATAGTTTCTATGGCATCTGTTATGTTAGTAGTATGTTAGTAATTAAAATATCTTTGGCATTACACTGCTGATGGATCGTACCCATAAGGCGTTGCCTTCAAGGGCGAGTTCCCTGAGTTCTCCACGAGAGACGATATGTCAACTCGTAGCGATTCTCTCACTCGTGAAGGAAACGCCTAAATCGTCATTTGCAACACTAAAGTTGAGAAGACATAGGTAGGCGAATGACGCAGTTAAAATGAGAATGGGGATTTGGCTTGAAGTAGAAGGGGTCGGAATACTACTACTATTTACTATGCAATGCAGTCAAGATTTAAAATCGTCTATGACTGAATGATTTAGAAAATATGATAATCGTTGGATCTTAGGAAAATCTTAATAAATGAAATACTAAAACATCTTGCTTCATCAAGACAGAAAAATTGCAACGAGGGAGAGGTACATATGTGCAAAAAAAGAAATGAAATCATCGTTTACAAAGAAATAGCTTGTCATAATTGTGAACGCTTCAATTAAATTTGATTGCTGGGGCTCTTTTACTACGGGAACAAACATTGTACGCATAAGCTTATGTGGTAAAACCATTCTGGCTGGCTTAGAAGAATTTTCTGCTCCTATCTTTACTCATGTTTCTGCCGTGTATGTTTCGAAATACCGTATTTAAATATAAAAAACCAAACAGGTTATGGGAAAATGGCCGGGCATTGTAAATATTGCCGGATGGTGCGGAAATCCAATAATAGCAAAAAGCTGTCGAAATTTCGTTTAGAATTTGAGGCAATTGACACTGTAAAAAGTGTTTAGCTAACCCAAACAATTTGTGTAAAAATGGTATAAGTAGATCTTATATAAAAAGTTGTTAACATTGACGGGCCGATTATAGTTCCTCGAAGTGATGTAGAGGTTGCCACATTATTTTATTGTTTTTTACAAGTTGCCAAGCGTTTAGTGTAGTTAAATAAAAAACGTTAACACTGTGCAGTGTTGACTGAGGACCCAAATGGGACGATGCAGGAGTAATATACAAAAATGGGGTTTCACCAACAGAGCAAACTACAACCCACAGTGTCAGTGCGGGCAACCGAAGCAGACAATGCCGCACCTTCTCCATTGTCCCTCATGTCCTGCTTCATGTTCAATGGCCGACTTGACGCAGTGCACAGATAATGCTGTTGCTGTAGCCTCTTACTGGTCGGGAATAATTTGATTTAGAATATTTAGTCATCGACACGACGAAGAAGAAGAAGTGTACGACCGAATTATTCGGATAAATACTTCTGTGGTATCCACATATAAAAGTTCTGAAATTGGTTTAATGATCTTCTCAGTGCATGTAATCCAACTTAATACTAAGGTTTCGACATTCAGTGAGATAGGTCCAATTAAATACAAACCTATTTACATTAATTCACTCGCTTACCATTATCTCGAATGATCTCGACGCCAAAACACGAATATTGAGCTTAGAAACTTGGTCGCCAGTCAATATTCGTTATCGGCGTGTTATAACCGAGATATATTAGCCCAAGTTTAGGATCACCAAGTTTCGGGTGTCGCTGCGGTGATGTGATGTAAGGCAGGCTTACTAATTGCTGCCTGGCAGTAAGTTCATCTTTACGTAAGTTTATGACATTCTTCGAAGATGAAGAACAAGAATCAAAAATCAAGAATTTGGAATCAACAATCAAATTAAACCTGAATTAATTTTGGAAATCTTTGGGAGAGGCCTATATCCAGCAGTGGACATTATGCGGCTGAAATGATGATGATGATGAATCAACAATCAAGAATTATTTATTTGCTATTATTATTATAGTACAATAGATATAAATTTATAAGTGGAAACTTTACTGGTGTATGTATAAGTAGCTTTTTCTGTCTGTACATGGCTTATCGTTTCTTTCCCAAATAAAAATTTTGAAAAAAATAAGGTTAGTGTTAGTTTATACATTGTGGATTACTAATGTTTGACCAAAAAATGATTGACAAATGGTCATTTGCACAAACAACGTTTCACCAAATGTTCATTTGGCAAACGATACATTTGACAAAAGTATCATCTTACAAAAACTCACTTAGCAAATGATCAATTAGCTAACACTACACTTGTTAAATGTGTTTAAATTTTAAAATGTCAATTGACTTTTTATCATTTCACCAAATAATATGTTTCGCAAATTATGTATTTGACCAAATGTCATTTAACAAAATGTTATTTCATAAACAGTACTTTTTTCCCATAATTATCACGTGTCCTAATTTCGAACATACGATAATTATGAAAAAAGACAATAAATTCCTTTGCTATAATACAGAAAACGTAACGAACCTAACCTACACTCCACGGCAAAGTGGTTTTTGTGTCTGTGTTACTTTCGCCCTAAGCTTGAGTCGCTCGCTCGCATCTTGGTCACAGGAAACCTAACGAACCTAACCTACACTCCACGGCAAAGTGGTTTTTGTGTCTTTGTTACTTTCGCCCTAAGCTTGAGTCGGTCGCTCGTGTCTTGACCCAAACCATATCTATTAATAGATTTATTAGTAAACGAAACACTTGTAAAATAATACATTTTATCAAACGTTTTTAGACCAATAGTAGTTTTGTTAGATAACTCAGTTGCTAAATGTTCATTTATGAAATAATTATTTGTAAAGTGTAAATTTAAGTGTTGATCATTTGGAAAAGTGACTCGTTTGTAAAATTATTAGTAGTAAAATGATCAATCGGCGAAACCATTTCTTTACCAAACGTTGTTTGTCAAGTGTAATTTTGCCAAATGACTTTTGGTTAAACAGCTTGACCCCGTATAAACCTGCGGACAGTATAAACGTTAAACAAGATTTTTTGTTTTCTTCTAAACTACCTTTAAGAAAATGTATAAGATTACTCGTTCGAAATATCCTTTCATCCATCCTACGAGTATAATTGAGTACCTATTTGCCAATTAGATTCTGATTCTCGATTGGTCTAATGGCATTCAGTTTGTAGCTCACTGAATACTTTCCTGTTTAATTGGAACGTAGGAATTCCGTTCCGTTTCCAATCGTTATATTTCTACTTATTGGTAGGTAACCACGGTAACCATATGAAAACTTATTATACTTCTTACTAATATTATAAATGCGAAAGTGAATTTGTATATTTGTTTGTTTGTTACCACTTCACGCTTCAACCACTGAACCTATTTAGATGAAATTTCATATGGATATATTTGAAACAAAGCGAAGCGTGGGACACCCTCCCACAAGGTGGTCTGACGACCTGACCATTGACCAAGGTCGCTGGAAGGCGCTGGAGCCGCTCTACATCGGTCATTTTGGAAATCTTTGGGAGATGCCTATGTCCAGTGGACGTTATGCGGTTGAAATGATGATAATGAAATGATAGTTTGAATCCCAGGGAAGGACAAAGGATAGTTTTTATCCCGAAATTCCCACGGAGAGCGAAGCCCACGGGCACAGCTAGTTAATTTTAATGTGAATGTTTTGTCTTTCCATTCTTAGAGAGCTATGTCCAACAGTGGACGTTCCACTTCACAATTTTGACGACCTTCGTGGCGTAGAAGTAACCACGCTAGTCCGCTGTTCGGAGGTTCCGGATTCGATCCTCGGCCAGGGCAAGTTAGAAAGAGGCCGTTTTAAAAATTGTCCTACGTTGAGTTAGTATCCCATACAACAAGTTTTAGCTTACTTTGAGGCTACCTCAATCAGTGTGATTTGTCTATCCCTAAAACCCTATCTATTTTGCGAGCCTCATAAGTGGTGCGAATGAGGTTGTGTATTAATCTCAACATGTCAGGCATTTCATTTATTTTGATTAGAATTTTATTTTCTCCTCCGTAGCCTAAAAGTGGCTAGCTTGGCTTGGTCCCGGTCCTCTGTCTTCAGTCTTCCTCGTTAAAAATGAAGATTTAATCAGCAAATAGCGGTGGCAAGCGTAGGACACCCATCAACTAGGTGGTCGGACGACCTTAGTGGATGCAAGCGGGCTGCTCTTCTAAGCGGTCGTTTTGAAAACCCTTGGGGGAGGCCTATATCCATCCATTGTATTGAATGAAATGAAAAATTAAATGAAATGAAAAATCTTTATTTAGGAACAGGAAATTCTTGATACAATAAACATTGGCTAACATATTGAGTGACTCAGTAAATGTATTTTTATACAAAAGTTACTGACATATCCCAATTCAATTAATTATATAATTTAACTTATTGTTAGTAAGTACTCAATGACATTGTTTATTTGAATTTATTGATGAATATCGATCGATGTGCATATTCTTTATTTTATGTTATTTTATCATATTGACTATTAATATTGTACCTATTTCTTGAGAACCCATCACTTTCTCGCAATTAACTTCAACGATTTTCATTCCCCATAAAACTATTCGCAAATCTTTAATACAATATTGAACAAATCCTAAAATCTGTTGACATCGAAATTTCATTATCTTTATTTATCATTATTTACAAATTCAGACTATCGTTATTTCTTTTCATATTTTATGTATTTTATTGAAATAACGTAACATCAAAGTTTGGTTACCCATAATTTTGTTTTCACGTAAGTTTCAGTTTGCAAAATAGTTCAAACATTTGAAACGAGTGCTAGGAAACTTCTATCCATTTTCATAGGTTAGGGAAAACCTATAGGTTAGGTTATGTTAGAACTGCGACCAACACACGAACGAGCCGAGCGAGCGAAGCGGGCGTGCCGCGGCAGCGGCCGGCGAGTGCTAAGACCTAAGACACTTCTTTCCATTTTCCTAGGTTAGGTTAGGTTAGGTTAGGTTAGAACTGCGACCCCCCCCGATGTGGTTCCCATCTTGTCGCGATGGGGGGGCTCAGTACCTGCGGTTGCCTCGGCCGCAGGGAAGCTAAGAGGAACCCATTGCCCGGGTTGAGGCTTAGGCCACCCCGGGCCCGGCGGAGGCCATTCCTGGAGGGAATGGCCTGGCTGTGGGGGAAGGGGGGTGACGATGACCCGCCTACCATCACAGCCGTGGTAGGGGTCGCGGGGGAAGAGGAGTGTCGGTGTGTCGTTGCCGCTCGCCCTATCCTCCGCGACCGGGCGCGGCCGTGGCGCTTGGCACGGCATCGGTGGGGCCGCAGGGGAAGAGGAGTGTCGGTGTTACGTTGCCGCCCTCCCTATCCCCTGCGGCCGGCTGTGTGGGCCCCGGTCGCCGTCAGGTGGACTGGGGCAGGGCCTGCTTTCGCAGGCCCCAAATTATGAGGGCTGGTTGGACGGTGGAAACGGGATTCCATCGACCAACGGACAGCCCTCCGGAGTGGAAGGCAGGCGCGTGTGCGTGTCAGCGCGCCTGTCCTTGGGCCAAGAGGCCAAGGCGGCGGTTACTCCGGCCCCTCTGATTCAGCAGAGGGTGCCGTGAGGCCGTTGGCGAGCCGGGGCCGCTTAAGAAGCGGCCGGCCGCGCCGGGGCTGTGGAGCATGAAGAAGCACACGGTCCCGGCCGATAGCGGCTGAGAGGTGACACCGCGGAGTTTTTAGTGGTAACACCACATAACCTTACCGGTGTCCCGTAACCGGTAAGGTATCCGAAGGGATTTTCTCCGCGTCAAAAAAAAAAAAAAAAAAAAAAAAAAAAAAAAAGGTTAGAACTGCGACCAACACACGCACGAGCCGTGCGAGCGAAGAGAGTTATTATGTGTAACGTTACATATTGAAACATGTTTTTATGAACAGTTTTATCGATAACTTAATATTTTATATGAAATGTTAGTTCGATATACCGTTTTTCTATAAAAGAAAACCATTTAAAATTTTTTTTTTTTAAATGTTGTTATTATGATATGAAACTGGGTTGATAAAATATTCGTTTTATTAGGAAAAAAATGTATTAAAAATCGTGGAATACTTTTCTGGGAAATGAAATTCGATGTCAAAAAAATCTGTGTTCTAATAGACACCCCTATTTATTGACTATAGTGCAGATGCTTAAGTGAATAACTGTTAATCTGTATGTGATTTATAAATTAATAAAAAAAATAATAATAATCCATCATCATCGCAAGAAGACCACTGTCTTCCTGCGGCTGATATGATGATGATGATGAGTAGAGACAAATTCACAATGAATTTTGGTAGCTCGTGCTATTGACCTACTAAAATTCCTTTACCTAGGTATCTAGATTACGCCCAGTTGGCCCAGTGCCAATACAAAGACATCCAATGTAATCCTCACTGAGGATGCCTTATCTAACGACCAAAAAACTCGTTGACGAGCTTCAATCCTAGCCAACGTTGCTGAGCCAATTAGATTACCTGAACATTGCGAGAGATAGATGACCAGCGAAAATAGATCTTTAATATGTAAGCGAGTCTGATAGATATTAGAGAATTATTTGTGATTAGCCGAAGCCTGCGACTTCGTTTACGTGGACTTTATGATTCCGGAAAATGCTCATCAGGCTGAGCAACTTTTGCTAAGTTATGTCATTTTTATATTTTGTAATAGTTTAGCTGGACTATTATGGTTCTGCTTCAGGTGTTCTATTTTTCAAAATCATTTATACCCTATATGTTGCCCAGGCTTGACAGCTATATAAAAAAAAAAGAGTTTCATTTGAATCCGTCCAGTATTTCCGGAGATTAGCGAGTATAAGTACAAACAGACAGACATTTTATTTTAATTCTTACTCTATTGCTATGTCTCCATCGACCCAAATATTTTTTTTGGTAATATATTCAATGTACAGACACACCTTTTTTACCGTTTTATTATATGTATTCTAGATTACCATTTATGATTTCAGGTTTTTTTTGTGTTTTACCCGTTTCATCATCAGAAGGATGTGAAAACCCTATCGAAATCTAGTCAGTGGTTAAGGAGTACCTAGTAAGCGAATAAACAGGTAAATAAACATAATAATGGTATGTAAATAACTTTGCTACGTTTGCATAATAAAGGTATATTGTTGTTTACGGTGTCTGGTTGAATGCCCCTTATAAAATGCTTTTCAATAATTGCCAATTAGCCAAAACATAATTGTTTCCTTCTACTTCACACCAATGCCTCAGAAATAACGTACAGTCACAGAATTAATAATAGTATTACATACAGAACGGAAACTCTCACCGTCCCCCGCAATCTGGCGTCCCCGCAACCCCTCCCCCGCTTTTGGGCCTTGTTAGCGCCTGTAAAACAGGGTTGTTGCTATACTAGTCGCACGTTGACGTTACGCGAGTCACTTAGGATTATTGAATCATATTTGTTATATCATTATCATTGTTTATTCATACAAAAAACAATAAAGAACGAAAATTTTATAGATGTCCGAGTGATGAAAACAGGTAAGCAAAGCAACAAATTCTGTGGTGACGACCCTGATTGTTTAAGTCACACATTTGACGTGTACACAGATATATTGTTTCGTTTGTATTAGTACTAGGTATATTTGTTTCTCCGTTTGTATGAAGTGCAACACCTGTGATACAGTCACAGCGCTTAATATCAATCTTCTGAAGAAGAAATTGAAGACAGTTATAAGATTTCATGCATTCAGAAAACAGTCATATGAAATACGGGTATAATATCACCTCCATAAGCGTAAATGCGTTTCATTAGTATGTTCAGATAAGGCAATTACCACTAATGACTCCACACGACCAAGTTGGCAATTTGCGACGCATCGTGTGTGAACGTGATAGCATTCTGAATACCTCCACTACCTCACATAAGTAGAGACAGGCTACCTAGAGGCCATAGTTTAGGAAAGCTTCATATCGTGATCAAAATTGAAAAAACCTTTGTACAACTTATTTTAAGAATTCTTTGTATATATTTTCCGTGTGCATAATTGGTAAATAAATAAAATTGTTACACAACATCCTTAGATTCAAGTTTATTTGCTATAGGCAAATTAAAAAAGCCCTGCCGCCATCTAGTCCACCTAGATAGGTGGAGGAACTACATAATATATTGATATCGTAGCGCCATCTATTATTTGACAGGTAAATTACAAAACTCCGAATTTGAAGCGTTATCACCCAATATTTTTTTAATGGCTGAACCGATTTTCATTGCTAAAACTACCGCAAGGGAAGTTACTTTCATGTAAAACAAACCGCATCGAAATTGGTAAGCCCGTTCGAGCGTTACAATGCCACAGACAGACACACAGACAGAGACATCAGCGTCAAACTTATAGATAACACCCTTTTGTTTTGTCTGGGTTTAAAACTTTCGCACATGCGCATTTGCGCATCCACTTATGAGTAAAAATGAGGGCTTGCCGGTCTTTTCTGTCATTATTGTAAGTATGACAGTTGTGACACTTTTTTAATAGCCAAATGTTGAGAAACGTCAGGGGTGCCATTCTTAAATTACTAGTCCGGTAGTTTAATGGATATGTCATACGGGTACGCGGACCCGGCCCTCCGAGCTGCTATGGACTCACTCCTTTTGTCTTCCGAGTCAGTAGGATCCCTTAACCTTTTGTCCTATCCCAATCCCAATTAATCCTGTCCTTATATATTCATATCCCTTATATGTTACTTTCTCCCTGCCTTCTTTTTCCATGCCAATCCAAGGTCTGCCGTGCCGAGGGATGCGTGGCTAGGGGCGAGCCTAGTCTCGAGCGTGCTGTTTTACCCTGGGGTCGGGCGCCCCCAGAACAAGGCTAGCCTTCGCCTGACAAGGGGCTCTTTCAGGTGCGACCGAATCATTTAAGCAATCAGTATGGCGGCGACGCGGTTCGCAACCCGTCACGTCCCGATTCCCGCAGGTGCGAAAAGCGGTCTTTGGACAACCGCTTGGCTAATTTGAATATAAGAGGAGGAATGAATGGTAAAATAGATGAGGTATATCAGATGATGAGTGAAAGAAAGATTGATGTGCTGTGTGTAAATGAGACGAAATGGAAAGGATGCGGAACCACTAAGAGTGGTTCATTCACGGCATATTGGTCAGGAGTACCAGAAACCGCCAAAGGCTGTCAAGGAGTTGGCCTCATCCTTTCCAAAAGAATGACAGAGTGTGTGAGTGAGTATGAATTTGTTTGTTTCAAGACTTGTCTGGATTAGAATGAAAGTTGGGTTGAATCGAATATTTATATTGGGAGCGTATGCGCCTACAGAAGGTAAGTCTAAAAGAAATAATAGTGTGAATGATGTTTTGAGTTGTTGCAAAGACAATGAGAAGATAGTTATGCTAGGTGATTTTAATGGATGGGTTGGTATTAAGCGAGATGGTTATGAAAAGGTATTGGGTTTGTTTGGCGATGAAAGGGAAAATGAAAATGGGAAAAGTTTGCTTGAGGTATGTCTGCAAAAGAATCTTTGTGTGACAAACACTATGTTTGATCACAAAAAGATTCACATGTACACAAGGGAGGCAAACGGACTGAAGAGTATGATTGATTTTATAATAGTGGACGAAAGAATGAAAAAGAATGTGATTGATACAAGGTCTTACCGTGGAGTAGGGATTTCTACAGATCATTATTTGGTAATCTGTAAAATTAGAAACATTTTTAAAAAATGGCGAAATTTTATATTTAACCCCTCCAACAGGTTGGAACGGATAAAAGTTGAGAAATTACAAGAGGAAGATGCAAAAAAGAAATATAAATTAATACTACAAATGTGAAGGGAACATTAGGAAAAGGTCGGCCTCGGCGAACTTTCTGCGACCAAATTGCAGACGTTCTAAAAAAAGGAGAGGTAAAAAGTACCCGTAACCGAAGGGCATGTATGAAGAGATTGATGAGTTTAGATGATGCAAAAGAGGTTTGTCAGGATCGTAGCAAGTGGAGGTCCATAGTCTCTGCCCACCCCTGCGGGAAACAGGCGTAATATTATGTATGTATTTATGTAAATGTTGAGTCCATAGAATTGTATTGCGTCCCACTAACTAGGCAAAGGTCTTCCCTTTTCCTCTCCATCGATCTCTATCCCGAGCAATGTGCTGCCATCCACTCGAGAAGCCCTCGATGTCATCCCGCCATCTCTTCCTTGGTCTACTCCTACGTTTCTTACTTCTCCCATCTAGTATTTACAATCTTAACTATCTGCTTAGCGATAAGGTCGCCTTTTGCCCATTTTCAAGTTTTTAAGATAATTATGTTCTGTATTTATTTATTTTGTGCAATAAATGTATTGTATTGTATCTGTTTGCATGCGGCACTTCTGTCCAATCCCATTTGAGTCTAGCAGTCTTGACGCCTACATCTAAAACCTTTCGTATGTATCAAAAACTGAGTCGACATAAAAAATCTGTATCATTTTCGAACCATCTAACAAAATTTTACGAGAATCAGTTGAGTAATGCGACCTGTAGGCGAGAACAAGCAAACTGACGGACAGCCGGACAAAGCATTTTTGGCCAAATCTCGGAACTGAGACGCTTCGCTCGGTTAATAAATAAATATATAGGAACAAAAGTAGAAGTGACGATTTAATTTTAGGTTTTTCTACTTTTACAAACGAAATAAAGCTTATAAACATCAAAGATACCTCTCCAACTCGTCTGGTCAGCGAGAAGAGTGTAGGCCAAGTCCTCTGGCTGTTCTGGCCAAGTATGGCTATGGTAGTACAGAGAAGGTCGTGCTCCTGCAGTGTAGATAAAAAGACTTTGTGATGATGATGATAATTATCTACTTTACTCGTTCTAAATTTCCTCTAGCAGTCACGATTAACTCTTGTGTGTTTAGAGTTTAGACTCAAACTGTACGTATGTCATATATGCAATATATTACGTACGAGGGCAATTAGAAGGACAATAAACGGTGGGGAATTTGAATAATAACAGAGAAATTGTTTTGGTTAGTGTTCGGAATTGATGTTAACACAAATCATTTCTAAACTTTAATTCTGTTTTAGGCACCTGACTATACCTACTTATTGCAAAAGCCTCCTTTGTCTGGGCTGTCCTGAATTGATAATTGTGCCACTTTCTATTATTGAGTACTGCCTGTAAAGAAGGGATTTCCCGAGATAATTTAGCTTTATTCCAAATTTTTTTACCAATCGAACAATTTCTCAAGCGATTTTTTTACATAAACATGTATTACTAGACGTTTTCGATATCAAGAGGTATTTTCATCCATTCAAAATTAAAGCTATAATAGTGCTAGATCTTATGGCGAATTTTCGTCGGAAAGCTACACTTCGTGATGAAAGCAAGCCACTTTGCACAGTGATAGTAGGGACCAAAATAAGCGATTTCAACCGCAGCGAAAGTTTCATCCCTTAGGAATAGAGATGGCGCCTTAGGAATAGACTAGAAAATAGGACCCTCTCTTGTAATTTGAGAGCTTGCTCTTGTCGGTGAAGTTAAGTGGAAATGCTATTCTTCTCTTCTTTCTGCCATCCTTTTAATGTTTTGGTAGGATACAACTTCTAACTTTTCTTTAATTCTTCAAAAACCTCATCCGCGGTCTATTATATATACTACTGGTATGAATTATTTGGTAGGTTTATGAGACAAATTCACAATAATAAGCTAAATTAAATCCATCGATACATACATACAGCTTTTGGACCAACCTCTGGTGCTGATTCACACAAAATGTATAGTATCTTAGACTGAGCTTGTACTAAGAATTTGCGTATTAGACATAAGTACCTGGGCGACCGAGCTTTGCTCGGTTACATCTCAAACATTAACTAATTTTTTTTTAAAACTTGTCTAAACACAATGCAAAATAAAAAATCCTACTAATATTATAAATGCGAAAGTGCGTTTGTATATTTGTTTGTTTGTTTGTTTGTTACCTCTTCACGCTTAAACTACTGAACCGATTTGGATGAAATTTGGTATGGATATAGTTTGAGACTCTGGGAAGGACATAGGGTACTCTTTATCCCGAAATTCCCCCGGGGAGCGAAGCCCGCGGGTACAGCTAGTTATATATAAACTTAAACAAAAAAAAAACAAAAGTAAGTCACCGAGTGGGATTCGAACCCGTAACACTCTTTCTAGCGGTCGGTATCCTTAACCGCTGAGCTAAAAACAAGGCGGTCGGCGCAACGAAATTAGCGACCATATTCTGCGTGGAAAGAAAAACGCATGAAAACTCGAAAACACGCGTTTTCCCAAACATAAAACTAATCTAGATCGATTGTTTACCCCCGGAAACCCCCATATACAAATTTTCAGCGAAATCGTTAGAGCCGTTTTCGAGATCACAGAAATTTATAAATAAATATATATATTTATACAAGAATTGCTCGTTTAAAGGTATAACATTCTTTCTTTATAATTTTGTCACCAAAATACGTTACTTTTTCATTGCTAAAATGAGCTCCATTGTTGGGAAAAAGCCTCCCCTCTCTGCTTCCATCTTTCGCGGTCCTTACTCGTGATCTGCCTTTTTTTTCATACGTATTTATTTTATCTTTAACTAGCAGTCCATCCCGGCTTCGCCCGTGGTACATACATAGCCTATGTCACTCAGGGATAACATACCTATCCAACAGTGAAAGAATTTTTAAAATCGATCCAGTAGTTTCGGAGCCTATTCAATACAATCAAACAAACAAACAAACAAATCTTTCCTCTTTATAATATTAGTGTAGATAAAATATAGTTATAGTAGCCGAAACCTGCGACTTCGATTGAGTGGACTTTGGAAAATCCTTTTTCAAGGATTTTCCAACGTCATTTTTATACTTATTATAGTTTAGTTAGACTATTATATTTCGGCATCAGGTGTTTCATTTTCCAAAACCATTTATACCCTATTTTTTGCCCAGGCTTAACAATCAGACTGACTTTTTTTACTGTTTTATTATATGTATAGAAGATTACCTTGCTACGGCGAAGCCAATATGAGGTTTACGTGTTTCGCCGCTATGTATGTATGTATGTTCATCTGTTCGTATAATATATGATATACATGGTAACTTAACAAATAAGGTATCGTTCAAAGCGTTTATAGGTTATTTGACGTCACAATAAATTCAATATGGCGCTCTCTTCTATAGGCCAAAAAGGAACTAAAACATAAAAATATCGAATCATACCGTGTGGGGTATCAAATGAAAGTGCTTAAAAAGCACTCTTATTAAAATATATCTATATTATTAGCTTTTGCTCCCATCTTTTCCATAGCAGAGTTTGAGTTTTTGAACCGAAATCTTGTTTCTCTATATTTCACCGGAATTTGTTTCTTCTCCTTGTTTGCCGTTTCGTTCTAATTGAATTTAGTTTCAAACTTAGTATAAATCAACAGAATGGCCCATTGTTCTTAATATTTTGATTAAGGCACATTAAACAGTTATCTCGAAGCAAAATTGAAAAGTTCTGGAGTTTCGTTGTCTTTCAGCGTTTAATTTAAGTGAATTATGAAATGGCCTACAGTCGGGAGTTGCCACAAGTTGATCTCACTTTATTTTGAACGAATCTCATTGTAAATCTAAACAAATACTTAATAATAAAGACAAATAAACTTGCAAACTCTTAAAATTGTCTTATAATTTTTGAAAGTTTAGTATCTATTAATTTTCTTTTAATAATATCTAGAACGCGATGGTCTGATGATCTCTCAAAATGTAATAAAGATGGCATACTATTCCTACGTATATAGGCAGATCGAAATCTGGAGAGAGTGGGACAGTATAGACTAATAAAAACGATAAATATAACCTAACTTACTTGTTCGCTATATTAACCACTAGCAGTCCATCCCGGCTTCGCCCGTGGTACATACATAGCCTATGTCACTCAGGGATAACATACCTATCCAACAGTGAAAGAATTTTTCAAATCGATCCAGTAGTTTCGGAGCCTATTCAATACAATCAAACAAACAAATCTTTCCTCTTTATAATATTAGTGTAGATTAAGTTATCTAGACACAATATACACATTCTTTATCTGTAGTGGGGCAGACAGAGCCCAGGGCTGGGGACAAAGACTCAAAGACCACATTTAGCAGATGAAGGCGAGAAGGTGATAAAGGGAACCAAAATAGTGATAAGTTGCGAGCTCCATCATGCATTATCGCCTATTTTTTCGATCGGATATAAATAGGAAAAACTTCGGCCATTAGTGTCAAGGGGAACCCATCACTTTATCGCAACTAACTTCAACGATTTTCATTCCCCATAAAACTATTCGCAAATCTTTTAATACTATATTTAACAAATCCTAAAATCTGTTGACATTGAAATTTCATACATGCACATACACGTACATATATTTTTTAAAATTTTGTCATTATTATATGAAACTGCGATGATAAACAATTCGTTTTATTAAGAAAAAAATTGTATTAAAAGTCGTGGAATAGGTAGTTTTCTGGAAAATGAAATTCGATGTCAAAAAAATCTGTATTCTAATAGACACCCGCTTAATGAGTTTTTTTACAATATGGTCTTATAAATTTAAGTCCTTCTTATCGACCTTTTCATAGCAAATGTTAAATAAGTAACAATAAGTATTATTTTACTTGGTACAAATACAATATTAGTATAGACTTCACGATTTTACTCCCATGCTGGTCTGGGAGAAATAAAAAAAACTTAGAATGTACCAGCTGCTTCTCTTCCCACGCAAATCGTAAAAGCCGATCGAGGGAATGGGCAAAAATGCAAATCATGTTAACAGGCGATGCGGCTAGCAACCCATCACTGTATTGATTGCTTTTCCATCTTCTCGCCCACCATGACGCTAAAAGTGGCTTTTGGGTCTTGCTGCCCTGGGCTCTGCATAGAACCGCAAGACCCAAAATGCTCTGTCTGCCCCATTAGGGATAAAGATGTGATAGTATGTATGTATTCACGATTTTAATATATGGTTAACAACATCACAATCTTTGGGAGAGGCCTATGTCCAGCAGTGGACGTTGTGCGGTTGAAAGAAATATCTAATCCTAATGGCTTAAATTGAAAAGCTATAGCCTTTAGCGGTTAAAAATCATCATCATCCGAGCGTATTTTCCCGGTTGCATCCTCAGCAGTAATGCTTCAGAGCCCGGGGTCCGCTACCTAACCAAGTAGATTGGACGATTTTAAATCAGCAGACTTGACTAATTTTATACTGCAGTAATTAGGACTAGGTCTAAACACTTAGAAAACCAGATTTAAGTGTTAAGTTTTTTCCAAAATTAAACAAAATCGAGATTCTTAGTAAAGTCTTTGAAACGTAGGTAACTATTAAGAAAGCATGAGATTTTTTCTACTACTACCTTTCACAATCTTTTAACTTTCCATCGCTGCAAACCCACTCTTTAGGAAGCTATTAGATCTAGACAGTTGGAGGATCTGCGATATAATTGGAGCAGTCCTAGCGATTGAGTGCCGGTATAGATTTTATCCGTTGTAAGAAATATCTTATTTATGACTTGTTTCACCAATTGGATGCACTAGCAGACTTAGTAAGTTTTATACTTAATCCAATGTGCTTACTCGAGTCTACCACCAAATCATCTATACAATAAATGTACACTGAATATATTTCCAAGAAGGAAATTTGGGCGATGGAGATATAGTAATGGAGTAAATGTTTAAAAAAAAATGTTTGTTTGTTTTTTTTTGTCTGTTTGTATACGCTAATCTCTAAAAATACTGGACGGATTCGGACGAAACTTTTATTCTTATATAGCTGATAAGCCTGGGGAACATATAGGGTATAATTGATTTTGGAAAATAGAACACCTGATGCAGAACCATAATGGTCCAGCTAAACTATAAAAATTATAAATAACGCCTTAGTGAAAGTTGTTCAGCCTGATGAGCAATTTTGTCCACGCGTACAAAGTATCACGCGATCATAAAAACGAAAGAAATATTTTAAATACCGTGTACATTACAAGACAATGCCGTAGCCTAAAGCGCAGGACACACTGGAAAGAGGTAAGACACGGACGGGGCGCAGACACATGTCTATTCCGCGGCGGCAAGCGACGGTTTCATACAAAATGTACAAAAAAGAAACGCTTTAGATACTTTACGTTACGAAACAATTGCGTATCTCGTAACGACATCGTCTCGTCTTTTCATTTACCGTGCGTTTGATCTTTCAATTTTTACGCTCGCTCATCCAGCTTATCCCCTTTCCGAGCCGCAGATCTCATTATCTTGCCTCTAAAGATCAATTTTCCAAAAGCAATAAGGCTCGATAGAATTAAAGAATGCCTCAAAGGCCTGATAATTGTATAGAATTGAGGCGATTCCGATTGTTAGAGCCATTACGGGTACGTCGTAATTTGGGTGTGACTGGCAGTAAAACCTTTTTACCAATCCCTAGAGGATAAAGTTTCTTTTTATGTTTAGACTACGTGCTTACATTATCCGATAGTGTATTCTGTAGTTTGATTTATGTGCTCATGAGTTCTGTTGAATCAAACTTTGTAGAAATTTTAAATCAGTAAATTTGGGATTATTTTAAAACTAAAATCTGCAAATTATGTTTTATTATGTATATAGATATAGATGACGTCTTAACCTCTTACAGGGTAGACAGAGCACTAGGTCATAACACCTAAAGAACACTCTTACTTGTACGTGAAAGTCGAACTGACTAGAATGTTTTTTCCAGACCATCTTTTAATCTACCAATTTCTTTTATGTTCTTTCTGAGAAAAAAAAACGTCATCACAATTCTTTATTACAAAAACAATTTTGTATAAACACCAGACGTCTCCATCGCCTGTAATTTCACTGAAGTGATATTCAGTTAGCGCTCCTCAAATAGTTTGTTGAGAATTTCGCCGCCATTTTTGTCTGGCAGCCGCCTGGAATGCTCGATTAAGGAAATAAAGGCACAGTTTAACCCAGTTTCACAAAATTATGTTTTAAGTACTAGTCCGTTCAAAGAATTTTGTAATATTTTAGAACGAAGTCTTCCCGTTTTAGGTTACGATCACTACTACATCACTACATCTTCATACATCTACTACAAGTAGTTTGTCCCGAACTGTAAACTCGCTAACATCATACCTCGGCAACACCTTGATCGATTTTACTCATTCTCGATCTATAAAATTCTATTAGCTTACTTCTACGCGCCCCAAAAATTTCATGAAGCTCTGATCAAAATTACTCGAGTTCATCATCATCATTTCAGCCGCATAACGTCCACTACTGGACATAGGCCTCTCCCAATGGTTTCCAAAATCATTGGAGGAAGCCCGATCTAGAGTAGCTTGCATCCAGCGCCTTCCAGCGACCTCGATCAGGTCGTCAGACCACCTCGTGGGTGTGTGTGTGTGTGACTCTAATTATCGTCGGACAAATATACATATATACAAACGCCGGTTTGTTCAAGTATACTTAAAGAAATTCGCTCACTTTGCTCGCTCGTTTAATAGGGACGTGGATTGAGTAAAAAATATACTATTTTATTTAAGTCCGTCCGTCCGTCAACTAGATTTTCCAAATAAAGAACCCATTTTCGTTTACTAAAGTAGTGAAATTCACAAAAATACAACCCTTCGAAGTTTCGGAGTTCGCGCTAATTTTTGTCATTATTTGCTAATAAGAGAAAAAAAAGAATACCATACTTTTTAAGAGTCAATCCAATGAGCCAAAATATTTTTTAGATTACACTACTAATGACATAAATTATAAACGTCAAGTATGAAAAACGTCCGATACGATAAAATACCAATACGATAAATGATCAATACGATAAATGACCAATACGAAAAATTACCAATACAAAAAATTACCAATAAGAAAAATTACCTACTAGTCCACATCCCTATATTACACATGTCTGACTTTTAGATTAAACACCCTCAGTATAGGGGTTTCAATTCCCTTTGATGTCACCATTGAATGCATACCACGATCAAGAGCCTATTGACGTAAGACTCCTCACTTCAAACTCTTCAACATCCTCAGACGTTCTCGACACATACTCGTAAACAATTTTTAGAAAAGGGGACTAAAAGTCTACGAGAAAAGTAAAGCTTTTTACAAATACACCCATCATCATCAGGTCTTTTTGTCTCCACTACAGGAGCACGACTCTCTCTGTACTACCAGAACGATACTTGGCCAGAGCAGACAGAGGATTTGAGCTACACTCTGCACGCTGGCCTGACGGGTTGGAGAGGCCTCATTGATGTTTATAAGCTTTGTTTAGCTTGTATTTCCTAAGTCGCCTTCTACGACATCCACGGGAAGATTTGGAGTGGTCTTATTCTACTTTGCCGGAAACCGCACGACACCACATATACACTATCACGTCTTTATCCCTAATGTGGCAGACAGAGCATCTTGCGACTCTAAGCAAGCAGATCCTTCAGCTGCAAGACCCAAAGGCCACTTTTAACGTGATGGTGGGCGAGAAGGTGGAAAAGGGATTCGCATTTTCGTTTATTCTCTCTATCAGCTTCTACGATCTAAGTAGTTGGTACATTCTACGTTTTTCCTTTTCTCCAGACCACAATGGAAGCATTTTAAATCTTTTAATAATTGCATGTCGGGTTCCGTACCTACATTAAATATAAAAAAAAACACGTTTGTTGTATGAGAGCCCCACTTAAATATTTATTTCATTCTGTTCTTAGTATTTGTTGTTATAGCCTCAGTTACGCGGATGACATGGTGCTCCTCAGTCCTTCGATCAGTGGACTCACTGAACTGCTGTCGGTCTGTGAGAATTATGCTAGTTCTCATGGACTGAAGTATAATGTGTCAAAAACGGAGATGCTTGTCTTCAAGGTGGGAAAGAGTCCGGAGAGGGTACCCGAAGTGTTTTTGGATGGCTCAGTGGTTCGGGTTGTGGACCAATTTAAATATCTTGGACACATTGTTACCGGGGACCGCAAGGATGATCTTGACATGGAGCGCGCCGTTTCGCTAAATGTAGTAAAGAAGTGAAGGACTCACTCTTCCGAGCATACTGTCAATGCTTATACACGTGTCAACTATGGTATAGGCACAAGAGAGTATCCTTCAGCACCATAAGGGTGCAGTATAATAATGCATACCGAATCCTTATGAAGCTTCCACGCTATTGCAGTGCGTCGAGCATGTTTGCCGAAGCGGGGATGCCTGACTTTTATGCTATTATTAGAAAGCGCATATCTTCCTTTTGGACAAGATTGCGTATGTCTAATAACAGCCTGCTCCGAGTAGTTAGCCAAGATGTGAAAAGCCCGATGATGCAGTACTGGATAAATGCACATCGGGAACTAAATAAGAAATGATAGTACCACAGTTACATATACGATATATGTACAATTTAAATGTAATTTTAGTTTTTTTTTTAGTTTTATTTATTTTATATACTTAGTACTTAGACTGTACTTTGACTGTAGGTACGCACATTGTTTTAACTTTTTATGTGTATTGGATTTTTACCATTAATAAAGAAAATTATTATTATAGCGGCAACAGTAACATCATCTGTGAAAAATTCTACAGTTTAGCTATTACGGTGCATGTGATACAGCTTTGTGTCAGACAAACAGATGGATGGTGGAGGTAGAGACTTAGAAATAGGGTGGCGTTTTTATGCTTTGGGTACGAACCCCTAAAAAGCAAACAATGCTCTGACAATGGATACCTAACGTTAGTCGAGTGACCGCTTTCATTACTCTCCTTGAAAGCCTGAGAGCACTCTCCTGGAGAGCTTGCTGAATCTACTTCTAATCGATGTCGGTCTAGACTTTATTAAACCAATTACAAGTAATATTATTTAAAGGTAGATTTACGTTGAGTGGCGGGGAACATTTTTTTAAAACTAAAACCGACTTAATCTCTATGTCCATACTAGCTGTGTCCGCGGGTTTCGCTCCCTGTGGGAATTTCGGGATACAAACTATCCTATGTCCTTCCCCGGGTCTTAAACGAATCAAATTTCATTTAAATAGGTCTAGCTATTCACGCGTGATGGCGTGACCAAGGGAAATAGGGATGCATTTTTATATAAATAGATATAAATATAGAACGTGGAAGGGACACACCGGTAATAAATCGAACCACGGGCTAAGAAATGTAGGTACCACTATTTTGATACATTTTTGAAGTGAAAACTTCTTTAGCGGCGTTGTGCACTTTTTTTGGAATGGGTAAAAAATGTTAAACTCGCGTCAGGACACGTGGCCTGATCGAAAATTCGTAAGACGGCGCAGGGCGCTTGCGCGAATGTTCGTGTGTGTTTATGTTACAGCGTGCTACGCTCATCCATGGATGGTGACAGCTGATGGCTCGACCTTCTGTGTAGTGGCCATACAGCTGTGTATTTGAAAATGAATTTGGTCATGCTTGTGACATTTGTGACAGACTGTAGTTCAGAAAAGATTTGAAATATTTTATACTGATAATTAAAGCAATTCGTGCAAAATTATTCCCTAACCATTCCAAAATATCAAAAATGCACAACGTTAATATTCAAGTTTTCACTTCTGCCGGCACTCTCAGAGTGCAACCCGTCGTTTTTTCACGTCATGACCGTCTCATCGTTATGTATTTCGGACATTGTAGTCAGATTCAGTAATCACTTTATTTTCGGCCATTGCAAACAGAACTGTCTGTATAATTAGGTCCATCACCCACAGATAGACTATTAGCCGATGTCCGTCCGATAGACGGGTTGAAACACTAAATAGAGGTAGACAACAGAAGAATAGATATTCAGTAATCGGGTTCTATCCCCGGTCAGGGATAGTTGGAAAATGGCCTTTTCCAATAGTTCTGGGTCTTGGATGTTTATCTATATATTTATTTGTTATTAAATATAGTATCGTTGAGTTAGTATCCCATAACACAAGTCTCGAACTTACTTTGGGGCTAGCTCAATCAGTGTGATTTGTTCTCGAACACAAATTTGTTCAAGAAATTGTTATGCAATGTGTGTGAAAGTTTTTAATAAGCTCCCTGACGATATAAAATCGTTGACAATACATAAATTCAAAAAGGAACTACATTTATGGTTGGTCAAAAAATGGTTTTATTCTGTAAATGATTATTTAAAATAGAAATTATTGACATATTATTATTGTATAATCTTAGCATGACATAATCATAATTGAATTCCAAACAGAATTAGCTCCACAATTTATTTAAGCATGCTGGAAACAGGTAAATGTGTGATACTTACGGCTAAATTTGAATGTAATATGCTACCACATTTATGGCAAATAAATAAACCTATAATCAAATGAATTTCACCGCAACTAGATCTAGGTCTGTATAGTTAGATACATCACCCACAGACTGACTCAATTAGCCGATGTCCGTCAGCAGACGGGTACAGACAGTAAACATAGATAGATCACAGAAGATTAGGATATTTCTTTAATTATTTTCATTTATTAAAAAAAGCATTTTGTCTCTAATGTGTATGGTCTACGGCCCTTATAAGCAATAGACAGACACAGGCTATTTGCCGATGTCCGTCCGAGCATATTTTTAAATTATTTTCAACGACTGCAAATAGAGCTGATCGAGAGAATTTATGAAGAACAGCCCAAATTAAAACTTAAGTTTCAGGATACTCAAGGATCCCTTTTTTGTGAAGAGTCGCATCTGTTTATCTTTAGTTTGAGTTCGAACTGTGATTGACTGATTTTCACGGTAATCGGATAGTTGAAGGATGAATGGACATTTTGGAGGCTAATTTCGTGGTTCTTAGTGTATTAAAATACCACTTTAGCGAATTGAAATCACATTTTGTTTGTTATTTTCAATATATTATATAATCTGTACATTGAATATATTTCCAAAAAATAATATTTGGTGCGATGGGGCAAAGTAAATAAAGTAAGAATTAAAAAAAATGTCTGACTGTTTGTTGACGCTAATCTCTGGATATACTGGACAGACTCAAATTAAACGTTTTTTGTTATATAGCTGTCAAGCCTGGGAAAAATATAGGATATAATTGAGTGTGGAAAGTGGAACACCTTATGCTGAAACTTTAATGGTCCAGTTAAACTATAAGAAATATATACCTAAATGACGCTTTAGCAAAAGTTGTTCAGCCTGATGAGCATTTTCCGGAGTCATAAAGTCCACGCGAACGAAGTTGCGTGTTTCGTTACGTTATAAACGTTATAAACCTCAAATGGAACTGGGCTGCAGATGGGCGTCACGTGATAACCGAATTGACAGAATGGTGGCTTAGGGTGCGTCTCTCACGCACCCTAAGCCACCAGCCAGCTCTAAGCCATCATGATACACGCGGACGCAGTCACAGTAGCAGGATAAACGCATTGTAGCTATATTATTTGCAACAGAAAATACTAGCAGCCTAAATAAGAAAAAAAAACAAATTTCATCGATTTATAACCGCCAATTTGCGTCGAGGCAAAAAAAATACTGCTAATTTCACTATCAAAGTGTAAATCGCCCCAAAAACAATAAGTACACCCTTTTTATAAAAAACAGTGGTAATGTTACTCGTATCCTTAGATATTGACAAGGCATTCTCTCCGCTATATAAAATCGAATAGTCGATTCAATGAATACCTATAAGGTAGCTAAGATTTATAGATGGGCCCTCGAAAAAGGAATTTTTTTTTTTAAAGACTTTAATATTTATTGAAAAAAAATTAAATTTAACTTAAATTAAAACTATACAAACTTATTAAAATTTAAATTAAAACTAAAATTAAAACTAAAAATTACAAATTATGTAGTCCCACTAAAATGATTTTATAAAACTGAGCAATTTGTTATATCCATAATTTGGCTACGGATATATCTCTTTTTTGCCTTTATTAAAAAAAAATAGTTTGCATGAATAGTATGCGCAAAATAATAGATAAACTTGACTGGTAATTTACCCATAAGAAAAGTACAGGTTTTAAATAACTCCTATTATATGGGTCCATTTTGAAAAAAATACATTTTGTTTTTTACTAACTAGAATATGCACCAGAAGGAAGAAATATTTTTTAAGGACATCGGCCCTTGGTATGGATTGCCTTACTTAGGAAAAACAGTACTTAACTTATGAAAAAAATATTGTAATCTCAAATAATTTTTACTCTTACAAAGTCGCACATCATTGAGTTTTTTACGAGGAGTGAAAAAATAAAATTAACATTTATTTTCTTAGTATTCAAAAGAAGAAATAAAAATCACAAACAGCGCATTCTATTCAAGAATTATTTCGCCGTTCTGAAATATGCAAAAAACAACAGATTTTTTTTACAAAGAAGGGCCCGTCTGCCCATGCTGGTGTAGGCTATCCGCAAATAATACAATCTTTTTAGTGCCTACTAAACGGCCGGACCCTCGTCAGCCTTCGGCACCCGTCTCACTGCAGTCAACTGTTAAATTACCCTTTCTTTGTCTTTTTTTGTATGGAACAGCCTTTTCTGTTTTACTCACTGTTATTCATGTAATAATCTGAAGTGAAAGTTTGTATGATTGTTACATTGGACATTTAGAGCTGTTTTTGTCAAAGTTTTTACATAACTAGCTAACGAAAGCTGACTCGGCTGACTCGACTTAGGAAAAACATTACTTAAATTACGAAAAAAAAATATTATTACTTTTAAAAAGTCGTACATTATCGAGATTCATACGCGAAGTAAAAAAAAACAAATTAACGTTTTTTTTCTTAGAATTATTATTCAAAAGTAAAATAAAAAATCACAAACAGTGCACTCCATTCAAGAACTATTTCGCCGTTCTGGAGCACTGTGATTTTTAATATCTAACTAAGAAAAAATAACATTTAAAATTTATTTTCTTAGTCAGATATTCATAATCACAAATAGAGCATTCCACTCAAGAATTATTTCGCCGTTCTAAAATTTGCTAAAAACAACAGATTTTTTTAAATAAAGAAAGGCCCATCTACACTTTCCTTCGGTGTAGGCAATCCGCAAATAATACAATCTTTTTAGTGCCTACTAAACGGCCGGACCCTCGTCAGCCTTCGGCACCCGTCTCACTGCAGTCAACTGTTAAATTGCCCTTTCTTTGTCTTTTTTGTACGGAACAGTCTTTTCTGTTTTACTCACTGTTATTCATGTATCAGTCTCAATCTTTAGTGAAAATGTTGTATGATTTGGAACATAGGAAAATTAGTGCAGTTTTGTCAAAGATTTTTCACAACTGGCCAATGAACTGATCCTGATATTACAAACAAAAAAATCAAAAAAAAATTTTTTCGGACGAATTTCCTTATCGCGCGTTGCGAAAGGAGGCTAGACGGAAAAAAATAAGACCAAAAGTTGTAACGACACTTTTTGCTATAGTTGTAAGCCGTGCGGCGTGCGCGTGTTTCTCTGTCCGTCTCTCTCTCTCATAGAAAGCATGCCAGAACTTCGTTCCATCCGGGTGTCCCTTGACACCTCTTAAGGTTTTTTAATTTTCACTATTTTTAAAAGATTTGATACTTTTTGGTTTTTTAACCGATTTCTAAAAGGGAGGAGGTATTTTTATGTAAGTATGTTTACCGATTATTCGAAGGCGCCTGGAGTGATTTGGAAAATTCTTTTTGAAGTGAAAACTTCTTTAGTGGCGTTGTGCACTTTTTTTGGAATGGGTAAAAAATGTTAAACTCGCGTCAGGACACGCTCGCGTCAGGACACGTGACCTGATCGAAAATTCGTAAGACGGATGGAGAGTAGACAGCTGGCGCGGTGTAGGAGAGGGAGTATCCCCCTCTCTTTCTACGGCGCGGCGAAAATGTATGCCTGCGCCTGCTGTTTCGTATATCAAAAATGCACAACGTTAATATTCAAGTTTTCACTTCTGCCGGCACTCCCAGAGTGCAACCCGTCGTTTTTGAAGTGAAAACTTCTTTAGCGGCGTTGTGCACTTTTTTTGGAATGGGTAAAAAATCTAAAACTCGCGTCAGGACACGTGACCCTGATCGAAAATTCGTAAGACGGCGCAGGGCGCTTGTGCGAATGTTCGTGTGTGTTTATGTTACAGCGTGCTAATAAAATGTCATGTTTGTGTACGATAGCCCAATAAATAAATATTGTATTCTACCACATAAATGAGAGTACTTTTATACTGATAATTAAAGCAATTCGTGCAAAATTATTCCCTAACCATTCCAAAATATCAAAAATGCACAACGTTAATATTCAAGTTTTCACTTCTGCCGGCACTTCCAGAGTGCAACCCGTCGTTTTTTTTTTAAAGGGTACTTGCGATATGGTCCCATACAAATTTTATCAAAGTCAGTTGTGTAGTTTGGGGGCGAATTCGGTTTTGAGTGTTGAAAAATTATAATATTATTTCAAAATATGTTTGTTGCGTACTTTCACATAAATTATTATTAGGGATTCAAATTAAGTAAAAAAAAGTGTATCTTTTTAAATTTTCCGCCGGGATATCAGGGTCATCTTACGTTATTCAGGCTCTGATCTTACCCTGAATAAATTACCCCAAATCCAGAGGACGAATATTAATGTCGAGACCTATTACTAGCAAACTTATACGTAAGTAGGACACTTATATCATTTGAAGGTTATCCTAGCCTACCAAATCACCGACCACTTTTGTCGAACAAACTTGATGTCGAGCAATAGAGTACCGATCAAATGTTATGTCGGTCATAGGTCTGTTGGGCAACGGTTTGTCGAACAACTAAGGTAAAATCGACAAAGAAGTATAGGTATTAGGGTATATTTTGTTTCGATTTGAGACAATAAGAATCGTGTGTGAGTGACTAACACTAGTGTCAGAGTTTTTAAACCGCCTTAAAGGCCTTTGACATGGTTTTAGGTAACGACCAATGTCAAAGACAGTGACTGTGACCGACGGCTTAACGTACCCTCCGAAACACGGATCATCTTACTTATCGGACAATCAGGTGATCAGCCTGTAATGTCCTAACCAAACTATGACAACAACACAAAGTCGTTGCCCCCGCCGGGAATCGAACCCGCGACCTCCGGGTATGAGCCGAGCGCTCTAACCACAACACCACGGAGGCAGTTATAAAAATGAATGTGTCCTACATAAATGGAGGATGGATGGTCAATACGGCCACACGTTGTTGTATGAAAACTTTAGGTGTGATAGTGAAGTGTAGTAGTTTGGGGTAATTTTTCAAGAATTTTTAACATTAGAAAAATAAATGATCATGTTGAAAAAGACGGTTTGTAGCAGTTTCATAGTTCCAAAGCAACGTTACTATTCTTACCCCCGTTAACGTCACTTTTGCAATGCACCGCGACCCATGAAATTTGATTCAGACCTTTGAGCAAAACATTCTTTAATATATACTTTTGTATAGCAAGAGGGAACTTGATACTCAAGCATACATACACTAACATCTTCATCATCATTATCAGCATCTTAGCCCTTCTTGCGCCAACTGCTGAGGATAAGCCTCTCTTCGTCGACGTGACACACCTCAAAAAAAAGGATCACGGCGAATTAACAACCTCCTCTATTTTATGGTGTCGGTTAAAAAAAACATAAAAGCTATTTAAATTAAGTTGAGGGTATTAATTAAAATGCTAGGTCAAGCCTAATGAGCGTAATTTCTGCTGCAGAAAATGAGTTGCGCAATTTCTGCTCTTCTCATTTTTGGTCGTCGCTTGTATGGAACTAAATGCAGCAGAAATTCCACTCGTCTTGGTTCTATTATTTAAAGAAAGAAAATTTTCAGCAGTGGACCTTGCGAAACGCTGGTATCGGTAGTTTTTCTTATAAAAATAAATTAAATTTTAATATACACTACACGTAATGTAAATTATACGTATAAAAGTACCTGTAAAGGTCTAGTTACTGAATAAACATTTGAATTTGTACAACGTGCAAGAGACATACCCGTAATAAATCACGGGCTATACTAGATCACAATTTAGTATGGAAAGGCCAACTTAAAAAAAAAAACGACGGCTTGCACTCTGGGAGTGCCGGCAGAAGTGAAAACTTGAATATTAACGTTATGCATTTTTGATATTTTGGAATGGTTAGGGAATAATTTTGCACGAATTGCTTTAATTATCAGTATAAAAGTACTCTCATTTATGTGGTAGACTACAATATTTATTTATTGGGCTATCGTACACAAACATGACATTTTATTAGCACGCTGCAACATAAACACACACGAACATTCGCGCAAGCGCCCTGCGCCGTCTTACGTATTTTCGATCAGGGTCACGTGTCCTGACGCGAGTTTTAGATTTTTTACCCATTCCAAAAAAAGTGCACAACGCCGCTAAAGAAGTTTTCACTTCAAAAATTTGACTGTTATTTTGTTGACATTATACTATAGTGACCTAGTATATAAATATATAGCCTGTGGTTCGATTTATTACGGATTGTACTTTCCACGTTGTACACTAGGGCTCTTTCGAATTCAAAATTTAAATGTTTAATGTATTCCATGTTTAGGTCGCGTAAGATGAAACAGAACGCCGATTTGTACTGTTTATTTTTAGACACAGTGTTCCATTGTATAGTTTCATCGTTCCAAGCATCGTCATCATTCTCACCCCCGTCAAAGTCACGCTTGCAGTGCACCGCCCGTGAAATTTGATCCCGACCCGACCTTTTGAGCTTTGACATCACATTTTTTATGGTAGTTGAGGAGACCTTTTAAAATTAGGAATTCATATGTTATACCATGACGTAGGACTTTCATGAGCAAAGGCCCCTTTTCTATTCCACCGTAAATTTTGTTGGAAAAATCGAGAAAAGTCCTCAGTCGTGTCGTTAAAGTAAATAATGCCGGCCATTTTTATAGATTTGTTTATAGATAATAATTATAATAAAAGACATTTGTACGTATTGCATATACGTATATTTGGTTAAAATGTGTGATAAACGTTTTTATCACATTAAACAAATAAACTCAATTTATCAAAATAAATAAAAAATGTATCCACCAAATGATTTTTTCTTCCTTTTACTTAAGAACCGGCAGCAAAGAAAAGAAAATATGTGTTGTGTTTATGAAGTAGTTACCCTCTGACTTGGTTGTGTTGTGAAGTAATAAGTAATAAATCTAAAATAAAAATAAGAATTACCTTCATAAAAATGTATCTGGGACTATCGTTGCCATGGCTTTTCGGTGAAAACCAAGAGCAAATAAAAATATTGTTTTAGAAACATACGTCCTAATTGCTTGTCCAAGTTGTGGTACATCGATGATATGAAATATCGGCAATTCGGACGCTCGAGCTAATAATGACTTCGGGGAATCAGCTATCGAGCATGTGACATTCGAAATCAAGTAGTAAGCCCCAATTTTTCCGTCTCATCTCTTGTTTTGGTATGTATCTTTTTGGTGCCTATTCATTTTCAAATTCGTCAGTTTATGAGTTCAAAAAGTAATTAATGTAGTTCTATTATTATTAGTGATGTGCCGTTCCCAAATTCCCGTTTCCGGGGAACGTTCCTCATTCCCGTTTACAGGAATGTTCCCGGGAACATTCCCAATTTCAGGGGAACGTTCCCGTCTCAATTTTATTTTTTTAGCATATGAATGTTTTCTGCTATAGGTTGTTAAGTTATTCTTAATATGTATATTCATCAGCAGATCAAATATCAAAATAATTCATTTTTAACCCATAATTTTTAACCTATTACCAAGAAAATCGGCACGTTCAAAGGGCCAATTTCATATTTTTAAATAATTGTATAACATATTAATGACCATAAAACAATAAAAATGTTTTTTTTTCTCGATTAAGAAGATGTAGTACTTAGTTCCCCAAGGAAGTGTATTGGGACCATTGCTTTTCATACTTTACATCAATGATCTGCCTAGTGTTACCAACCAATGGTACTCTTCGCAGATGACAGCACCATATGTGTAAAAAGTAATGATATAGTTGACCATGAAAGAAATTTAAATGACGCAGTGAATGACATAGTAAAATGGCTTGATAGGAATAAATTGATAATTAATTTAAAAAAAACTAGCATAATGCACTTCAAACCTGTACATACAGCATCAAACATAAATATTAAATATGGAAACACTAATCTAGAAACTGTTAAAAAAGCTAAGTTTCTGGGACTAACTATAGATGACCGTCTTAAGTGGAGAGAACAAGCAGACGATATATGCAAGAAACTAAGCAAATCGGCATTTGCCTTGCATCAACTAAATAAAACTGCAACAACAGACGCGATGCCTACAGCCTATCATGGTCTTGTCGCGTCAGTGCTTAGGTACGGAATCATCTTTTGGGGTAACTGCGTTGACAGAGAAAATATATTCAAGGCACAGAAACGATGTATTCGGTCTATGTTCGGTCTAAGCACAACAGACAGTTGCGAACCAATTTTTAAACAATTTAAAATATTGACATTTCCTGCAATGTACAT
This sequence comes from Acrobasis consociella, assembly GCA_963555685.1. Classification (NCBI taxonomy): domain Eukaryota; kingdom Metazoa; phylum Arthropoda; class Insecta; order Lepidoptera; family Pyralidae; genus Acrobasis; species Acrobasis consociella. The sequence goes on from OY743108.1 coordinate 18,935,893, forward strand.
ATTTGAAATGGCTCTATTTGTAAAAATGAATTCAGAATTATTTGTAAAGTTATCTGAAGTAAAAAAGAATCCCACAAGATCACAGGATAGGCATACTTTATGCACACACAAATATAGGCTTGCTCTAGTCAGGAAAAGCATTCTAGGTATGGCTATAAAAATTTACAATAAACTGCCTAATGAATTAAAAGATTTAAATTTTAAAATGTTTAAGAAACGTCTCTTTACACTTCTTATAGATAAATCCTACTATTCTGTAAAAGAATTTCTAAAAGACGACAAGATGTAGATTTGATAATATTATTATTCGACAATTATAGATTAAATTATAGACTACCTTTTTATGACATGACATTACTATTATTATACCAATTTCCTTGACATTTAAGTAAAGTATGTACCTATTTTTAATTATTTATAAATATTTTTAATTATTTATAAACTAGCTGAAGCCCGCGACTTCGTTCGCGTGGACTTTATGTCTCTGGAAAATGCTTATCAGGCTGGACAACTTTTACTATGGCGACATTTTTATATCTCTTATAGTTTAGCTGGACCATTATGGTTCTGCATCAGGCGTCTCATTTTCTAAAATCATTTATACCCTATATGTTGCCCAAGCTTAATAGATATATAACAAAAAAAAATTCATTCGAATCCGTCCAGTATTTCCGGAGATTAGCGTGTACAAACAGACTTACAGACAAACAGACAAACAGACACACATTTTTTTTTAATTCTTACTCTATTACTATGTCTCCATCGCCCTCAAATTTTTTTTTGGAAATATATTTAATGTACAGACACACTTTTTTTACTGTTTTATTATATATATATAGATATAGATATAGATATTTGCATGGCAAGACATAGCGAACTATTATATAATATTGTAACATCTCGTCTGTATCATGCATGTATTATCTTGTATCATTGTACCTATGTTTGACAAATAAATGATTGATTGATTGATTGATTGTATATCCTATGGAAACGGTCGTTCCCGGCATCAAGGAAACGTACCCGGCAACAAGGGAACGTTCCCTAGAAATTTTTTGACATTATTTGGAAATGTTATGGATTATTGGAAATATTTGAATTATAACCATATTAAGAAATGCTTTTACATAAGTTTAATACATTTGCATTGATAAAAAAATTGTATAAGAAATAAAATTATAACTTTCCCAGACATTTCCAATCATTAGGAACGTTCCCGGGAATGATTTTGGAAATCTGGGGAATGTGGGAACGTTCCCGGGAACGGCACATCACTAATTATCATCATCATTCATCATCATCATTTATCATCATCATTCATCATCATCATTCGTCATCATCATCATCATTCATCATCATAATTCACCATCATCATTCATCATCATCATTCATCACCATAATTCATCACCATCATTCATCATCATCATCCATTATCGTAATTCATCATCATCATTTATCATCATCATTTATCATCATCATTCATCATCATCATTCATCATCATCATTTCAGCCGCACAACGTCCACGCTGGACATAGTCCTTTCCCAAGGATTTCCAAAATGACCGATACACCGACCTAGAGCAGCCTGCATTCAGCGCCTTCGAGCGACCATGGTAAGGTCGTCAGACCACCTTATGGGTGTCCTTCGCTTGCCTGTACGTGGTCGCCATTCGAGAATCTATTTGCCCCATGGGCCATCGGTTCGTCGTGCTGTGTCCCGCTCAACGAGTTAATCCGCTGGGTTATGTCAGTGACTTTTGATCTCCTACGAATTTCCTCGTTTCTGATTCAACGTAGAGAAAAACCATTATCATCATTCCTTAGATATTCGCATGTAATATCATTACTTCTTGGCATCTCATTTATTACGTCCATAGACGCACCACACGAAACGAGTTCTTTGTTGCTTTACAAAACTTCCCTCAAGTATACTTAAAAGTATCTTAAACACATCATAAAATAAAGCAGCGTTACCACAAAGAACGGCGGAGCCGCGTTGGCATCTAATTCCGCCGAAATCATTTATCAGGTGTGGAATAACGACTTATGGTAATAGACTCTTGGATTGCGACTTGCTGTTGTTTCGTGGAGCTGTTTTTTACGTGGTTTTTCCGGAAAGAAAGGCAAAATTTGGTTTCTAACTCACGAACTTAATAATAATATAAAGTAAAAGTCACATTCAATTATTATATCTTTGAATATATTTGTAATACGGATAACAATACAATATTATGAAGTCAATAAGCTGTACTTGTAATGGAGCCTGGAGATATTGGACGGAACTCAGTTAAAAAAACAACATAACCTCATTGAGAAGGACTCGTTTGATTTGTCTTGCCGAGAACTTTAGAGTAGATGTCTAGAGTGTGATCACGAAGACAGAAGGTGGTCGATGGAATTCAGTAATAAAACGACGCAACTCCATCGAGTATGGGCTTATTTCAATGTCTTAGTAAGTACTTTGAGCTGTTTTTTACGGGGCTGTTGGAAATATTTTTTATACAAAATTAGGTTTCTTTCTCACACATATGTACACTGATGATGATGGGGTATGAAGTGGGTTAGTAAGAGAGCAAATGAAAAACCGATTTTCAAACGTTCACACTTCATTTATAAATTCGGCTTTAAAGTGTATTTAACTTTCAACCGATTTTAATCAAACATAGCTAAAAACGACTGCAAGGAACTTTCACTTTTAAAAAACCGCTCGTAAATCGGTCTATACGTTTAAGCGCTACGATGCCACAGACAGACACACATTAGCGACGTAACATCCCTCTTTTTTGTTGGGGGTTAAAATGCGCCTTGAACACACTTTTACTGATAAAACAATAATAACTTGCTTGTACAAGTATTCAGTATCTAATAAAAAGAAGCAATTAATTTACCACATTTCAAAAATATAAATTGCATTAACTGGATAAACACATTCTTATGTAAGAATTTTCCCCTAACCCGGTTTTAATTTTGTAAACTATATCTCGGTTGCCTGGAAGAGATTGCAGTTGCGATAAGGCCGCCTTTTGACATCTGTTTTATGTATCTATTACTCTGTTACTGTATGTTTTGGTGCAATAAAGATTTTAACTAACTTACTAACTCTTATATAATAGACTTGCAACTGAAGTAAGCCAACAACCAAATAAGCCTAGTCACGCTTTCAAATTAACACATCTACATTGAAATCTGTTAAAGCATTACGCTAGCATGCCAATCAGCTGCAAATAATTGAAATATTTAGGTGGTTAGCACCCTCTAATTATGAGGGTTTAATTAGAGACCTTTTGAGGGTAGTGTACCATCGTTTATCATGTTGATGAAATATCGTTCAATTGTGAGGTCGGTGGTGGAGTAAAAACGTTACCTTTGATATTTAAGGTGAAGATGTGGCTTATTTGTCACCAGAAGTTTTTCTTAGAACAATAGTATAGTTAGGGTTAGGAATAAAGAAGTGAACAAATAAACATAGGCTCTAAAGGACCAGCATCCAGAGCTGTAAAATAATTAAAAAAAAATCCAAAGATAACCCACCAAGTACATACAATTCCATGATACGAGTATGTACGCAAGTACATGATATAACCATTCTAATTTTGACTTTGGCTATAATATATTATTGAGTTCGTAAGTAAGAAAGAAACCTAATCCTACTTATATTATAAACGCGAAAGTTTGTATGCATGGATGTATGTTTTTCACTCTTTCACGTAGAAATTACAGAATGAATTTTAATGAAACTTTAAAATAATATAGCTTATACGTCAGAATAATAGGCCACTATTTATAAAGATATTGTGTAATAATCCAGTGCACACGAAGTCGCAAGCAGCAGCCAGTTTTGTATAAAAAATATTTCACATCACACTTTCCTTTCCGAAGAGCCACGTAAATAAGCGGCCAAGTGCGAGTCGGACTCGCCCATGAAGGGTTCCGTAGTAGTTTTTTTTTTAATTTTTATATTTGAGTTGATTGAATGAAAGGTAAATTGCAGTTTATGACATATTAAAAAAAAACTTCTTACTAGATCTTGTTCAAACCAATTTTCGCTGGTAGTTTTCATGGTAATGAACATCATATATTTTTTTTAGTTTTATCATTCTCTTATTTTAGAAGTTACGGGGGGGGGGGACACACTTTTTTCCACTTTGGAAGTGTCTCTCGCGCAAAGTATTCGGTTTAGAATAAAATGATATTAGAAACCTCAATATCATTTCTGAAGACCTATCCATAGATACCCCACACGTATGGGTTTGATGAAAAATATTTTTTTCAGTTTCAGTTCTAAGTATGGGGAACCCCCAAAATTTATTGTTTTTTTTCTATTTTTGTGTGAAAACCTTAATGCGGTTCACATAATACATCTACTTACCAAGTTTCAACAGTATAGGTCTTATAGTTTCGGAAAAAAGTGGCTGTGACATACGGACGGACAGACAGACAGACAGACATGACGAATCTATAAGGGTTCCGTTTTTGCCATTTGGCTACGGAACCCTAAAAACAGCCTCACGAAACAACAGCAAGTCGCAATCCAAGAGTCTATTACCATAAGTCGTTATTCCACACCTGATAAATGATTTCGGCGGAATTAGATGCCAACGCGGCTCCGCCGTTCTTTGTGGTAACGCTGCTTTATTTTATGATGTGTTTAAGATATTTTTAAGTATACTTGAGGGAGGTTTTGTGGAGAAACAAAGAACTCGTTTCGTGTGGTGCGTCTATGGACGTAATAAATGAGATGCCAAGAAGTAATGATATTACATGCCAAGAAGTAATGATATTACATGCGAATACATTTTGGAAATTCTTGGGATGTGTGTGTATATATGCCGAGTGGTATCCGGCAGAGTAAAATAGGACCACTCCAAGTCCTCCCCTGGAAGTCCTAGAAGGCGACTTAGGGATTACAAGCTAAAAAAGCTTATAGACATCAGTGAGATCTCTCCAACCCCTCTGGCCAGCGAGGAGAGTGTAGGCCAAGTTCTCTGGCTGCTCTGGTAGTACAGAGAGGGTCGTGCTCCTGCAGTGGAGATAGAAAGACCTGATAAAGATGATGTATTTATGTTAGTAGCAGTATCTTCAACCACTTACAGTCAAAAGTCTCCTATACTTGTAAAATCAATGTACCTAGCCCTCAGTGAATCAAATCCTTCAAAACCCCATCTACCCGTTCTATTTACATCACAAACGGATAATTACGAATTAATGGGTTCCAACAAATTACGGTGTAATTTTATACAGTCCAGTATACCTAGTTCCAGCATCGGCCTACCAATTTGCGATTCGTGTAATTTAGTGTAATGCCTTTTGGTAATTGGTCGGCGATTATCAGATGACAGATTGACAGACTGATAATATACAACGTGGAAGGGCCATACCGGTAATAAATCGAACCATGGGCTATCTAGATCACCATAGTATCATCATCATCATCATCAGGTCTTTTTGTCTCCACTGCAGAAGCACGACCCTCCCTGTATTTCCAGAGCCATACTTGGTCAGAGCAGCCAGAGGATTTGTCCTACACTCTCCTTGCTGGCCAGACGGGTTGGAGAGGTCTCGTTGATGTTTGTAAGCTTTATTTAGCTTGTATTTCCTAAGTCGCCTTCTACGACATCCACGGGAGGACTTGGAGTGGCCCTATTCTCTTCTTATATTTAAGAGCTGGGCTCTTGTCTTGGCCCTATTCTAATCTGCCGGAAACCACACGGCACTAATAGTATGGCATTAAAATAACACTAAAAGAACAAAAAAACTTGGCATTTCCATACTGAAGTATGAAGCCATTTTTATGGGAATGTCGATTTTTTTGGTTTCTTGATTGATTTATAAATTTGATTTATAGCGGATATGTCCCTTCCACGTTGTATATTGTGAATTATACCTACAAGTCTACCTACCTCATATAAGGAGCTTGATGGCCTGGAGCTCCCATAAATAAAACGTGATTTTTATAGATAACTAGCTGTGCCCGTGGGCTTCGCTCCCGGAAGGAGTTCCGGGATAAAGAGTACCCTATGTCCTTCCCCGAGTCTCAAACTATATCCATACCAAATTTTATCCAAATCGGTTCAGTAGTTTAAGCGGGAAGAGGTAACAAACAAACAAATATACAAAGTCACTTTCGCATTTATAATATTAGTAGGAATAGTAGGATGATACGGAAACGGAACCCTTCGTGCGCAAGTCCGACTCGCACTTGGCCGATTATTCATAACGCTATGTGTATCTTGTACCCTTATATCTAAGGTTAAAAGCTAGTTATATTACATCCCAGACATCTTGACTTCAAACATCAGAGGTGCTATTTTTCAAACGCGGAGTCACTAAACGGACTGTTTATGGAAAAACCATTCGTTTAGGTGACTCCGCGTTTCAAAAATAGCACTTCAGGTCTACATCGGTCAGCCACTATAAATAAATCAGTAGACACGATCGATGCGCCAAGTATAGACGACGTGTTATATTTAGTGCCGCCCTGGGAATCTATTCGGGGTCATAAATGTTGGATTTTATTTAGTTTTACCCCGGCGTCATTGTCGAACATATAAACAAGCCGAGTGCATGTTGGGCCACGCACAGTGTAGGGTTTTAGTTGCCTATACTGACTTTGAGTTAACGCCACTCAAAACTAATTTTCTATTGAATTTGTATTAAATTTCCTTATCCCGACGTAATAGTGAATTTGTATCATACATTTAAAAAATATGAGTAAAATATGGCGAGATACGAAAAGAGCTGTAAATTTTTTACAAAAGCTACTAAGCACTTAAGTGGTGTATATGCTAGCTGTGAATTGAAAATTTAGAATATTAGGTATTTGGTAACCAGATGTAAACAAAGATATTTTTTTTGTCAACTGGTTACAAACAAGAACAGATTTTTTGTTGCCTAGGTGCGTAGCAAGATTATTAATTCTATTTAACCGACTTCCAAAAAGAATGGGGGGGGGGGGGTATCAATTCGTCGCGAACTTTTTTTATGTATATTAGTATACCGATTATTCGAAGCCGCTTGATCCGATTTAGAAAATTCTTTTTTTAGGGTTCCGTACCCAAAGGGTAAAAACGGGACCCTATTACTAAGACTTCGCTGTCTGTCCGTCTGTCTGTCACCAGGCTGTATCTCAAGAACCGCGATAGCTAGACAGTTGAAATTTTCACAAATTCTGTGTTTCTGTTGCCGCTATATCAACAAATACTAAAAACAAAATAAAATAAATATTTAAGGGGGGCTCCCATACAACAAACGCGATTTTTTTTATAGATAATAGTACAGAACCCTTAGTGCGCGAATTAGATTCGCACTTGGCCGGCTATGTTTAAAAAGTTATAGTTGCCTAGGTGCGTAGCAAGATTATTAATTCTATTTAACCGACTTCCAAAAAGAATGGGGGGGGGGGGGTATCAATTCGTCGCGAACTTTTTTTATGTATATTAGTATACCGATTATTCGAAGACGCCAGTAACGATTTAGAAAATTCTTTTTTTAGGGTTCCGTACCCAAAGGGTAAAAACGGGACCCTATTACTAAGACTTCGCTGTCTGCCCGTCTGTCCGTCTGTCTGTCACCAGGCTGTATCTCAAGAACCGCGATAGCTAGACAGTTGAAATTTTCACAAATTCTGTGTTTCTGTTGCCGCTATATCAACAAATACTAAAAACAAAATAAAATAAATATTTAAGGGGGGCTCCCATACAACAAACGCGATTTTTTTTTTAGATAATAGTACAGAACCCTTAGTGCGCGAATTAGATTCGCACTTGGCCGGCTATGTTTAAAAAGTTATAGTTTTCAGGTGTTTTAGAAATTTAATAAAAATCAGTTTAGAGTGAGTCGGTTTTTAGTTTTGAAAAATTATTTAACAGTGGTAGCGAAACGTAATTGTCAAAGCGGTAGAAGGGAATAAACACGCTTAAAAATGAATGCTTTTCATTATAAGGGCTTAGAGTAAATTTTGTAGTAATCCCGCACGTAACGGTAAAATCATGATTATCATGAAACATCCAATTTCAGAACAAAAGCCTACGTTTCTCGACGTAACTGTCACTGCCACACAAATTTAGGCCAGAAGATTACTTTCAGGCCCGGGATTATAAAAAAGAAATATTATGACAACGGGAACAGCTTTAGGCCTGGCCAGCCGAGCCTGAAATTAAAAACATAACAATATAGACAAGGAAAGGTGATTTCTTTGTCTATTACATGAATAATTTCACATGATTTTGATCGGTGCTTTCGAAAATTCATTTATCTATTTGTCGAAACGTTTTTCGATCAATGATGGTATACCTAAAGAATGTTACAACGTACTACCACTAATCCCTTAAATCGAACGACGGGCTATACCTATATTATATTTATATTATAATGAAATGAAAATAACAGTCAAAAATTTAAAAAAAATCGGCTTTTCCTTGTGCATCCGCCCGGGCAATTTGTATGGGGATTTACGTTCTTTCATGTTTTTCGACTTTTATTTTTATATGATTCCATGCTGGTCTGAGAGAAAAGAAAAAACTTAGAATGTACCAGCTGCTTCTCTGCACGGGCAGATCGTAAGAGCCGATCGAGGGAATAAGCAAAAAATCGAATCAAATAGGCGATGCGGCTAGCAACCCATCACTATTTTGTTTACTAACTTACTATATTACTTTATCCACCTTTTTGCCAACATCAAGCTAAAAGTGGCCTTTGAGTCTTGCAGCCCTGAGTTCTATCTGCTTAAAGTCGCAAGACTCAAAATGCTCTGTCTGCTCCATTAGGGATAAAGACGTGATAGTATGTATGTATGTATGTATTTTTATATGATTATTCTAAAGTGATATATCCTTGTATCGACGCTGTATAAGTGGTAGTATGTTGTATCATTCTTTAGATATACCATCATTGGTCAAAAACGTCTCGACAAATGGATAAATGAATTTTCTAAAGCACTTGGTTATCCAGAGCACGTTTATTTGAAATCGTGTTATGTTCAGCATTTTATTAGGTACACTTCTTTTTTAAGTCGCGTAACTAGGAGTATATAACAACCGGACGTGCTATGTTTTGTAGAAAGGTTAGGGATGTAATAAAAAAGTATTTGACTCATTATATACATACATACATACATACTATCACGTCTTTATCCCTAATGGGGCAGACAGAGCGTTTTGGGTCTTGCGGCTCTATGCACAGTCCAGGGCCGCAAGACCAAAAAGCCACTTTTAGCGTCATGGTGGGCGAGAAGATGGAAAAGCAATCAATACAGTGATGGGTTGCTAGCCGCATCGCCTGTTAATATGATTTGCATTTTTGCCCATTCCCTCGATCGGCTTTTACGATCTGCGCGGGAAGAGAAGCAGCTGGTACATTCTAAATTTTTTTATTTCTCCCAGACCAGTATGGGAGACTCATTATATAGATTTTATGTATTAAAAAAGTATGGTATACGTATATAATTACGAAGATACAGCGCATTAAAATTTCGCGTGACGTCACGATTGGCTACAACTTTTAACCAACTGTGACGTAAATCACCCCCACTCCGAAACTTCGAAGCGCTGTATCTTCGTGAATTTGGATCACTTTTCTAAACGAAAAAATATGGGTTCTTTATTTTGGGAAAATCTAATTGACGGACTATATAACAACAAAAAAGAAACAGTAAAAAAAATGTATCTGTACAATCAAATAAGGTGCGTTGCAGACATAGTGATATAGAAACAATTTGAAAAAGTCTGTCTATGTACACGACAATCTCCGGAAATACTGGACGGATTCAAATGACACCTTTTTCGTTATATACCCGTTAAGCCTGGTCAACATACAGGGTATAAATCATTTTGGAAAATGGAATACCTGACCCAAAACCATATTGGTCCAGCTAAACTATAAGAAATATAAAAATGACGCCTTAGAAAAATTTGTTCAGCCTGATGAGCATTTTCCGGAGTGATAAAGTCCACCTAAACGAAGTCGCGGGCTTCGGCTAGTCACAAATAATTCTCCAAAATCTATCAGACTCGCTAGAAATTAAAGATCTATTATCGCTGGTCATCTATCTCTCGTAATGTTCAGGTAATCTAATTGGCTCAGCAACGTTGACCAGGATTGAGGCTCGTCGACGAGTTTTTTGGTCGTTAGATAAGGCATCCTCAGTGAGGATTACATTGGATGTCTTTGTATTGGCACAGAGCCAACTGGGTGTAATCTAGATACCTAGGTAAAGGAATTTTAGTAGGTCAATAGCACAAGCTACCAAAATATTGTTTAGGCTAGGCGGCTAGGGTATAATATGTTCGCTGCATAAGTACATAAGTACATACGATAATTCCCTCTGCATCAAGCTATTTCATTGGGCACGGCCGGTAGTAAGTTAAGAACATTGCAGGATTGCAAGCACTACACATGAGAAACGTTTAAAAGAACAGCACTATCAGAATGCGCTTTACACTATGCGATTGAATTCAAACAAACATACATATAGATGTTGAATGTTTACGCCTTAATGTTCCGGACAAACCTTCGTGGTTTTTAGATGGCATAAAAAAGTACACTATGTAATTTTTTGTAAATAAATTAATTTAGAAAAATATACTAATATATCTAGATAAACTCGTATTCAATCTTTTTAGCAGTGTCCGCTACTTAATTAGTTATGAAAACCAATCGACTCGTACCGTACTCGTAACGTGGAAGGGACATACCCGTAAATCATCATCAAACCATCAAACCACCGACTGTACTAGATCACTATAGCATAATAAAATTAAAATAATAGTAAAAAAACCAATAAGAAATTCTACATTCCCATACAAATTGTCTGGGTGGGAAATGCTAATTTTTTTTGTCCTTTTATTATTATTTTAATTGCATTATGCTAAAGTGGTCTTGTGTAGGCCAAGATTCGATTTATTACGGGTATATGTGGCCCTTCCACGTTGTATATGTACATTTGTCGCCAGAAGCTCCCTTGAAGCAATCAAAGGACCTATTGTCCTACTACACTAACCTTTGACAGGCCTGTCTCACTCCGCGATAGGTATTAAAAACGCAAATACAAAAAAGTAGTAGTACAGCGTGGCTAATCAGAAAAGGTAAGCATTACGATAGAAAGAGACGGAAAGAGATGGAACGTCTAGGTGAATATAACGGTAGGTTATTAGCGTTGTGCGATCTGAATTGAACTTAATTGTGTCGTAGCGAGAGTCGCTATTCCTTTAATTGATTTTTCGGAGTGAATCTTCTGTACTTGTACTATTATGTATTCTGTGCCTTTGATTGAAGTTTGTTAGGAATAAAGAAACGAAAGACTCTTAGGATTAGTCTCTAGGACCGTTTTCATGACAAGTTTTTTTTATATGAGGCCTAAGTTCTTACCAAGACAACAAATTTATTTGTGTAGTCTGTCGCAAGGCGGTGTGGTGTGCGAGCCTTTAGCCACATTCGCCCTGATGAAGACCTCAGGATGAGGTCGAAACATGTCGACAGTAGGTGACTCTGCATGTGAGTAACCATTTTAACAAATTTAATAAGCTCAAAATCTATGGGGTTGCATCGTTTTATTATATAGGTACACGGTGATTTTTTATTTGTTTTAGAGCCGAAGGCCACTTAATAAGAATCGTTAGTAAGACCTAATTGGCTAGTCAAAATAAAAATTCAGAAACAAACTTTTTTGACTAAAACTCCAAAGTAAAATCGTGAGATCAATTAGTAATGCCGCCGCTAGGCGCCGCCGGCCGGCCGCCGGGGTAACGCGAGTTCACGCGACAGTTTTGGACTAGTGTTACTACGTAGTCTTGATCGAAGATAATTTTTGTAATTTTTTTATCTTATGTCATACACATATTTGGATTATGTATATGAACCAAGTAATTTATTTACTATACGACACTTTATTTTCCAATGCCAAAGAAAAGTCAGCGTGTATAGGGTTTCTAGGCCACCTGGATGGACATAAAGTTGGATCTATCATCCATCAGATAGCCTTTTATCACAATAATATTGCATTGTCATCTGATTAACATTATACAAAAAATTTAACTAGCAAGATTTGATTACACAAAGATAGATAGACAAGACATTAAAAATAAAAAAAACTGAGTGTCGTATTTAAATTGTCGCCCCTAAAAACCCCAAGATAAGTTTTTTGTTCCAATACATTTTATTAACTTTCAACACTTTCAACGAGTTTTTTCAACAGTTTTTGATTAAGAATCCCCCGTACCCTAGACCAAAATACAACTTTCCATACAAACGTAGTCTACGTTTTATATCAAAACGACATGTCCGATTTGGGCAAAATTTTGTAATTTCAAAGATATTGCAATTATATAGGTTTATAACTGGTTTCCTACAGTAAAATATGAACTTGAAATAGAATATAGTGTTTTATATCATTTTTGACCATTAGTATGGGAAACTTCTAAATTGTTATATTTCTTCCAGTTCATAATTTTAGTATAGGACAACCAGTTATAACCCTAGATAATTGCAATTTCTTTACAATTACCAATTTTTACCGGAATCTGACATGTGGTTTCAAAATTAAACGTAGACTACGTTTGTGTGGAGAAGTCTAGGGTAAGGGGACTCTTAACAGCTTTTATAGCCTAGGAAGTTATTGAGCGAAAAAAAATTTGATACTCAATAAACACTTTCTATAAATCTTTTATTTCGGTAAAGTAACTTAACACTCAAGAACGGAACGAAATTCTTTATGAATCATCAAGCACCAAGGGGTATAATTTCGAACATAATTCCTGCAGTTTGCCTTGAAGACGGCGTTTTTCATAAATCCTTAGAAACCTGAGGATTTATTACTTAGTTTACTTTTATTAAGTTAGGGATTCATATTTTAAATTAAAAATACGGGCTAGTAAAAAATGTGATTTGTTTCGGTGTACAATAAATAAGATAGTCCATTATAGTACACTGTTATAAAATAAACTAAGTTATAAAGCGTTAGTTGAGTTTAACTTACAAATATAGTCTTTTTGAAACGAAGTTCCTTATCGCGCATTGCGAAAGGGGGCTAGACGGAAAAAATTAAGACCAAAAGTTGTAACGACACTTTTTGCTATAGTTGTAAGCCGTGCGGCGTGCGCGTGTTTCTCTGTCTGTCTCTCTCTCTCCCAATTAATCGTTCCATCCGGGTGTCCCTCGACACCTCTCAAGTTTTTGTTAGGTAAATAGTTGAGCAATAATAGGGATGCGGACTGGGTCAAAAATAAGTACTTATATCATTTTATTGTCTGAAAGTAAAGGACAAGTAGTCAAATATTCACGGAGATACAAAGCTTCAAAGTTTCGGAGTGGGAGTGGTTTACGTCACCGTTTTTTTAAAATTCGTAGCCTATCGTGACATCACGCGAAATTTAAATGCGCTATCATATATATATATATATATATCTTCGTCATTATTTGCTTATAAGAGAAAATAAAAAATACGTATACCATACTTCTTAATAATCTATCTAATGTGCCAAAAAAATTTTAGGCCTCATTCCTACTGTACAGCGTCAGAAAGGTGTGATTGTACTTAGTCCGTCTTTTATATTATCCAAAAATAATGAGTCCATATTTTTCAGTTTACCGATAAAGTAAAAAACTGCAAAGATACGGAGCATCAAAGTTCTGGAGCGGGGCTTGCGACTAAGTAAAAATCGTACCTAGCCGTGACATACTGCCAAATTAAAATGCGCTGTATAATTTTGTCATTGGTAAAAAAATACCTACGTGCAAAATATTTTTTATATAACACCCACACAGAAAGTGTCTTATTGCTCGTTCATAAACGGGTTAGGAAGTTCGCCATTTCTCCCTCATAAATGTGCGGCGGGAAAAGTTATATGGAATTTCATTCCTGCCCTCCGTACTCCATTCCTAATTAAGATAACTATTTAACATTATCATTGTACCTAAGTGTTACTTTATTTACGGAATTATCGTGGCAACAAACTTAATAATTTTTATTTATTTTTGATAATATATAATTTTAGTATTAACTTTTATAAAAAATATTCTTTTATTTTCCTCGTAGGTGTAGTATAAAGCACTATGTATCAATCGAGAGAAAGTTCTATTTCTGTTCTCGAGTTTCCTTTCAGCCCTCCGCTGCGCGTCGGACTTAAACATACTCTCGAACAGAAATAGATCGTTTTCTCCCCTCGATGTATAATGTACTATTGATAACTTAATCGGATGGGCTAAAAATATTGTCGCGTAGGACGATGAATAACAAATGAACGATAAAAACATGCACGCGTGACAGTGAAGTGACATTTCGTACGTACTAGTGCAGTGATACGCGTGGGAAGAGGACTAGTACGCTGTCAATTGTGAGTATCCACTTGAGTTTTGAATAAAGGCACTATTCCATTGTACTGTCGTTTCCTTTCCTACCACTCCAACCCACTCTCATAACAATATTTTTCCATTCGTCTGTATCGTATTGTATCGTATCAACTAAAGCGCCCTTTCTAAATGCACCCGGAGGTACTCTCGACCCGTAGGTGCACTAAAGTTGTATTACTGGAGTTATCTCGCCGTGCTTAGGTTTTATACACGTCGCCAAAGCCGGCTCTAGATGTTGTTAGTGCTTTTAGATGACATTTTATACATTTAGGACAGGACACATTATAAAAAGTGTGCAATACGCCGGTGTTATCTTCGCAGGACAAATTGCTAACGACATTGAGTAGATATTTGTTTAAATTCCTTTGCTGAGTAAGACTAATGTACGTGGGTAGTAATACTTATTCTGTGCCTTACGTGGGTACTTAGGGGCTAGGGCTACCTGAATTTTTGGGGTCCCGTGCTGGCCCTTTTTGAAATAAATTATTTAAAAGGAAACGGAGATAGAATTTAAAATTTTGTCTTGATAAAGCCTTAGATACCCTAGAAAAGTTGTCGAGTCGTACGTATCAGATCTCAACATAATAATATATTTGATTAAAGTTAAATAAGCCTGTCTCATAAGGTTGTGGTTTAAAGATAACTATTCTGTATATTCTCATTTAAAGACAAAACAATGCCACTGTAATTTGGCATGCGTACAAATTGTGATTGACTTGAGAGCAGGCCAATGTTGAGAGGCGTATTGTTTTGCGTATTTGCGGTTTGTTATAGCATCGTAAATTGTTATTGACTCAGTGCAAACTTCAACCATTAAGAGGATTGTGTAGCTGTAAATTTCCATACAAAAGCGGTAACGTCCTTCCCCCCCTTAAACAAAGGTCAAATTTTATATGTAGCGTGGCCGTACGTTTTTATTTTAAAGAAATATTGCTCACGACACATAGATAATGTTACTAGTATCTCAATATCTTTATTTTTTTAATAAAAAAATACCTCGTACCCAACCGTAAAGTCTTAGATTAAGGTGTAACGAATCGAATTACAACAAAATTTGTTAAAGTTTATGTCGTTAAACGTCGTAACGTTTAGTCGTGGAAACGTTACCGCCCAAAAATAGGCGATCGCCTCTAGGTCTTGCACAATACGGGTCGGGAGGCAGAGCGGCGTGAAACAGATATCTATTCGCGACGCGTATCACTACACAACACAATCCTCTTAATTACTTTTGATTGTTTTCGTAAAGGGGACAAAAGAGTCTGGAAAAGGTCATTATTATTGACCTCTGAACAGTCCTAGACTGGCCTTGGAACCAGATATAAAACTAATAGCATAATAAAGTTCCGACCGAACTCGCAAACTATATATCTCGGAAACCGTTCGACCGACTTTGGTTATGTTGAAACTAAAAATTCTGTTAACACATGGCTACCAAATTTCATGAAGCTTCGAACAAACGTATGTTTCATCATCATCAGGTCTTTTTGTCTCCACTGCAGGAGCACGACCCTCTTTGTACTACCAGAGCCATACTTGGCCAGAACAGCCAGAGGACTTAGCCTACACTCCTTCTCGGGTTGGGAAGATGTAACTGAAGTTTATATGCTTTGTTTAGCTTGTATTTCCTAAATCTCCTTCTACGACATTAACGGGAGGAATTGGAGTGGCCCTATTCTACTCTGCTAGAAACCACAAGGCTTAAACGTATGTTAGTTCGACGATACCTCGAATATATCTTTGATTGGAACTTCATCCGGCGTTTGTATGTATGACAACGCTGGATTCGGAGCAAGTTAACACAAAAACAAGCGAGCGATGTCCTGGTTGTTGTTTTTGTTAAAACATCTATACCGTTTTTGTTAAAACATCGATAACATTTATTTTTACTTATAACATCGCATTAGAAATATAGCATAAGAACACGACTTTTTATAAACATTTCGATAATATATAAACATTTCCTTTTTTCTGTAAGTATGTAAATTATTCTATCTAATCGTACTTATTTTAATAAACTCTTATTTTTAAAAAACCTGAGTTGAATTTCTATATATCTAACGCACAATACATATCAGCTCGATGAAAAATTATATTGAAATATGGTGACGTGACGTGCTCATGTTGCAGGGGACTTTTCAAAGTGCAAAGATAACGTTCTTTTGTATTTGAAAAAAGAAGAAAATAATGCCAAAAATTTTTTACCGACTTAAATTAAAAAAGAGGAGTGACATAACAATGAACGCAACGTAGGTATATTACAAGTTTTCTTCGCTAATTGTGAATGAATTTTGTGATTTACAGGTCTTGGGAATGGAAATCTTAAGAAGAGTGCATATTTTTAACCGACGCGCGATATTTTTTTTACACATGATTACCGATTTGGCAAATTATTTTTTTGTTTAAAAGGGTAAGCGAGGTGGTCCCATAGAAATTCTGGGGTGAAGTCGGTTTTTAGTTCTGAAAAAATATATTTAGAAAGAAGGTTTACAAAGAACAAGAGTTTGAAAATAAATTTCAGTTTAAAAACCACGTCACATCGTGCTACGAGTATAACGCTCTTCAAGTTCCCGAACGATAATAATAAGACAAACTTTCGATGGTTGTTTCAAACTCTTGTAGGTATTGTATTGAAGCTGACAGACATTGAATTCTAGTGCTAGAAGAGTCATCATCATCAGGTCTTTTTGTCTCCACTGCAGGAGCACGAACCTCCCTGTACTACCCGAACCAAACCTGGCCAGAGCTGCCAGAAGTCCCGGCCTACACTCTCCACGCTGTCCAGACGAGTTGGAGAGGTCTTATTGATGTTTATAAGCTTTGTTTAGCTTGTATTCCCTAAGTCGCCTTCTACGACATCCACGGGAGGACTTGGAGTGGCCCTATTCTACTCTGCCGGAAACCACACGGCAAACAACGGCTAGAAGAGTAAGTAACCGTTAATCATTTATTTAATCTGGCTGCTCTGGCCAACTATGGCTCTGGTAGTACAGAGAGGGTCGTGTCGTGCTCCTGCAGTGGAGACAAAAAAGACCTTATGATGATGGTGATGATTTATTTAGTAAGTACCTACAATACTTTCATGCGCAATGTCTGCTTCGTTTGTACAAAGACTGCGTGGGAGGCTGGGAGCACCAACAGGATCTTAAAGATGATAGATGGAAGAATGTATGCAGATTAGGGATAAAGACGTGACAGTATGTATGTATGTATGTATGTATGCAGATGTGTATAGGATATATAAATAGTGGCTCTGTGAGCTGTTTACTTCGCAAGTCTTCGAAGTTTATCGGATAAAAAAGTTGTTCAAACAACAAGTTGCGTTTTATAAGGGTAACAAAAATATGAAAAATGTTCGAATTGTTTTGCCATTTTATAGTTTAAACCCCCATATTTCCGCCAATTTGATAAATTTTCCTAAACATTTTGGGTCTTGCGTCTCTAAGCAGACGGAGCCCAGGGCCGCAAGAGTCAAAGGCCACTTTTACCGTTATCATCATCATCATCATTTCAGCCGTATAACGTCGACTGCTGGACATAGGGAATACAAAATCTAAATTGTGATGGGTTGCTACCCGCATCGCTTATCTCTTCAAGCTGCGCCAATACCAGACGCAATAGTTAAACAATTGAAGTCGGGAGAAATTCCTCCCAGTGCCGGCTTAGAGGTTATCATGTTATAATTAACATTTTTGACCATTCTCTCTGTAGTGACCTTTACAAACTACGAGGAACTAAACACCACTAACAACAATGAACGAAGCAATACCTAGTTCACAAGAATCATACGGGATGGCGCCAGCAGAATGTACATCTCGATCTCAGAGTTCTGGTTGCAACTGACTATATATACAACCTCCGACGATACACTGTCGGAGCCGCGGTTCCCCAGGCACCACACCATACCTGGCGGGAAGATCTTCCCTTTGTGGCGGTCGAGCATATCACCTCACTCCCGCTATACTCTATCGACTTCTATGATCGCAGACCAGATTGAAAGTAAATTATGTAGATTATCACCTTAAAATATAATTTAAGAGGCATATCCAGTAGATTCAGCAATTAAATAGACATTCATGTCAAAGGAGGAAAAAAGTTCGAAATCGCTTCGATTGTAAAAAACGGGAAAAGTAAAATTGAGGGAAAAAAATTTCGATGTGAAAAATTCATTATGATTTTAACTTACGATTTTCCACAAATAGATTTTTAAGGGGCTACCTGAATTTTCCAGGGTCCAGTGCTACCCCCATCCTACTTATATTATAAACGCTAATGTTTATAAGTATGGATGGATGTTTGTTACTCCTTCAAGCAAAAACTGCTAAATGGATTTTAATAAAACTTTACAATAATATCTAGCTTATACATCAGAATAACACTTATGGTACAACCTAAAAAAAAAAACTTGCGCAGACGCAGACGCTGGCACCAGCTAGTTTGAAATAAATAATTCACAAGGAAACAGAAATATCATTTAAAATGTTGTCTCGACCAAGCCCTAGGTAACCCATTAAACTATTTTATGTTCTACTGTTTATAGTTTAAAGTGAGAACGTGAAGCTTTTCTACGCACATTAGCCACAAGTGGGCGTTTTTCGCAAATGTGCGTAGAAAAGCTTCACGTTCTCACTTGACAATGAGTGTGTTATTGGTGCCTGGCTGCCACAGTGGGAAAGCACTGGAGCCCTGTAACACAGGTTTCTACCTTCAACAGGTTCCAGCCTCCTTCAATCTGCATGTAGCCACCCCAAAAATTTATTATTTTTCTTTCTTTCTTTTTTTTTGTATGATTGTATGGAGGAAATAAACTACTTTTTACTTTTACTTATACTTTACTTGAAACTGTAAAAATCTTGAAGGGCTTGGTCAAGACAAAATTTTAAATAATATCTCCATAAATTTTAAAAAATAGGGGCAGCATGTTCCCCCGATAATTGATGTATGGCCTTAATATTTGGCTTCGGTTATTGTGGCTGAGTTAAAATGTTACGAACTAGTTATTTATTTAGAGAGTTTTAGGGAAGAAAGTAAGAATTTTATAACCGAGAATACTTTGTAAGTTTAATGGAGTTCATAAAGTAGGTACTCACAACCGTGATCTACACAGTCAATAAATTTTTTTAGATCACTTATAATTTTTAAAAACTTAAAGCCGACTTCGTTCCCAAAATACACAACCAATTTTGATCAAATTTCTATGGGACCACCGGACAAGTATACCCTTTCAAACAAAATAAGAATAATCCAAATCGGTCCAGGCGTCTTCGAATAACCAGTGAACATACATAAAAAAAGATCGTGACGAATTGATAACCTCTTCTTTTTTAGAAGTCGGTTAAAAAGTAAAATAAATGGTTATTTTTTGACTGTTTTTTTTCAATTTCCTGTAAGTATAGCCCGTAGTTTGATTTATTACACATAAAGTATATTGTACATGATTAGTTAGGCAATTATGTGATACTATTATTTTTAATATTTTTTTACTCAGCTCAACTCGATCAACAATTTATTAAATATTTTACAAGCGGGTTGATTTTACAAGTTCATTGGTAAAATAAACAATGACATTAAGACAAATAAAATACAGGGTAACTAAAAAAGGGTATTTTTTAAGTATGAACGTATAAATACAAACATTGCAAGACTGCAAGTCAAATAAAGCTTGTAAAAGATGTTCGTTCCCCTTTCACAAACTAAATCAGCTCTTCTCATTCTATTCACGAGCTCTCAGTATGTCCGGACGATCTACATTGGGATTCAGAGCAAGTCGACCAGACCTAACAACTGCAACCTTGTTGATTGAAGTCTTATTTCAATATTTCCTTACCCCTATAATATGTCCTAGTTTGTTTTTATTAATTTTCTACTAGTTTGTATACTTTATTAATTATTTACTTATTTCTTTATATCAATTACAATGCAACTCCCATGCTGGTCTGGGAGAAATAAAAAAAAACTTAGAATGTACCAGCTGCTTCTCTTCCCACGCAGATCGTAAAAGCCGATCGAGGGAATGGGCAAAAATGCAAATCATGTTAACAGGCGATGCGGCTAGCAACCCATCACTGTATTGATTGCTTTTCCATCTTCTCGCCCACCATGACGCTAAAAGTGGCTTTTGGGTCTTGCGGCCCTGGGCTCTGCATAGAACCGCAAGACCCAAAATGCTCTGTCTGCCCCATTAGGGATAAAGACGTGATAGTATGTATGTATGTAATTACAATGCACATGTACATACACAGCGAATAGATGATGGTTTTCACACATGTAACATTACATGGACCCAGTTAGGGCATAGCATTTTACACTTAACATATAAGTACAATTCATATTTGAATTTAAAGGAAAACATTGTAGCTTTAAACTTATTTTCTAAATTAACGTATACCTATGTTCTTTAATTATAATCAAGGCCTATGTTATATAATTTATTCACTTTAAAATCTGAAAGACTATAATAACAGGCATTTATAAGAAATTGTTTTAATTTAGGTTATAATGATTTATATATATTTTTTTATATTTTGGTATTTTATTATAAATTTCAATTGATTTACTGTACAAAGTAATATAAACAAAAATAATAATGTAATAAAATATCTTTATTTTCCTTTATAAAGATAGAATAGGGAACAATAGGGGAGTTTCCTGGGTCAAAAATAGAATAAACATTACAAAAAATGTCACTTGTCATTGGTCATATCCATTTTCAACATGAGAGCGCTATTTGACTCGAAGAAATTATGACGTCATTCGTTTTTATTTTATACAAATCCCATAGAAAATGTTTGTTTCGATGTTTGGAACAAAGTATCTGATTTCAGTTGTGGGGAACTTTTATTAAAATCGGTTTGTTTGTTTGTTTGTAATAACTTTATTGTACTATGAAAAAACACAACTACACACAAAAACCATAGAATAAATTGACAACGAAATAACTAAATCGGTTGTGTGGTAAGGGGGCGAAGTCGGTTTTTGGTTTTGAAAAATTATTAATAAAATTAAGTCTTGCATTAATGTTTCGACAGAAGAAAAAAGTGACAATTATCAAGTGATACAAATGTCCAAAGATAAATAAATTATTTTGACTTCGACTTTGAGTTTCCTTGACCAATCACCTAAGAATATTGAATTATACTGTACATAAGAATCACAAAAAGAAATCAGAATAATCGAGATTGATGTATTGAACAGAATTTAAGTAATTTTAATGACAGATCAAAAAGAAATAAATACAATTGAACGTTGTCTAAATCGAACGTAGTCTAGATCGGCCATTTTGGAAATCTTCAGATAAGGCCTATGTCCAATTGTCCAGCAGCGGACGTTATGCGGCTAACATGATAATGATGCTGATGATGTAGTCTAAATATTTACATAATAATCTAAATAGTTTAAAAAAAAAGCTTGCGAAAAATGTCTAAATTAAAATGTGTGGTGAAAAATTATGATAATATAGTGCTTAGGTACAGTGTGTGTAAATAAGCGAAAGAAATTTCCAACAGACATCAGACTAGTCGCGTTATAAAACACATTGACCAATCAGTAAGAATAAATTTAAAAAATTCTACACTAATTTATTTATAAGTATTACATACATACTATCACGTCTTTATCCCTAATGGGGCAGACAGAGCATTTTGGGTCTTGCGGTTCTATGCAGAGCCCAGGGCCGTAAGACCCAAAAGCCACTTTTAGCGTCATGGTGGGCGAGAAGATGAAAAAGCAATCAATACAGTGATGGGTTGCTAGCCGCATCGCCTGTTAACATGATTTGCATTTTTGCCCATTCCCTCGATCGGCTTTTACGATCTGCGTGGGAAGAGAAGCAGCTGGTACATTCTAAGTTTTTTTATTTCTCCCAGACCAGCATGGGAGATTTATAAGTATTATAGGTATGTATATCATCATCATCATCATATTCAGCCACATTATCCCACTGCTGGGCATAGTTCTCCCTTTTTTGTGCCATTTCCCACGGTCCTGTACCATTTTCATCCACTGCTTATGTCAACCTGACAATTACTTCTGACCGTTGCGCAGTGGTTTCCCTACTGATCTTCTTGCCTCGTTCCTCTGTCTCGGTCACTACTCGTATATGTATTTATATAGGAAATATATATTATTGTGTTTATCTTTTGTTTTCTAAGGACTATACTTTTATCTTGCAAAGCCACATTTAGACTATCTATATGTATAACGCAAAGGTCGACTTGTAGACAACGCTTTTAGCGTTAAAATCGCCTATTGTTCTGTACAATTTGGTGAGCAATAAAGATTAAAGAAAACAAAAATCTAATAAATAACTAGATCTAGACACAGTGCGTTTTTCGAATTAATCTGGCCCTAACAAGGCTTTATTGGCTAATTTTAAACAGCCGATAAAATGAAGCCCAACTTAATAGGATGAGTCTAAGTGGATTTGTATTGAAACGTAAATTACTTTTATTTTTAGGCTGGCGTTCGGCCATTTTCTAATTTAAAAGGATTTCGTTTAATTAGTTTAGTAAAATGTACTTAATTTTTTTACTAACAAAGCTTTCCCTTTTTTGATACTTATACATATTTTGAAACTCGTAATGATTGTGTTATGTTAAGATAAAATTATTATGTAACTTATAACAATAGAATATTAATTAGTTACTAAAATGAACCCTAAAGCATTTCCGATATCAAATTTCCTAAATTCCAAAAAAAATAAAAATTATACAAGTTGATTCAAAGGTTTTCTACAAGGTGAATGGGACATACCCGTAATAAATCGAACCACAGGCTATACTAGATCACTATAGAATAATGATAATAAAATAACAGTTAGTTGCTTAGTAGGAAAGTTTTATATATTTATATATAAAAATTACGTGTCACGTTGTTTCTTCGTGATGGATTTCTTAAAAAATTAATTAAATTACTGATCCGATTTTAAATTTGATTTGCACACCGTGTGCAATTTGATCCAACTTGAAAGATAGGGTAGCTTACATCTCAAAAGTCCACGCGAACGAAGTTGCGGGCATCAGCTAGGTAACCTATAGTATAGTGCATATTACATTAAACCCTAAACGGCACGCTAGTCTAAGTTATCCTGCGCCATCTTGTCATCCAATACGCTCCAGATTGTCTCAGTACTTGCCGAGATTGGAGCAAGTACGTACTCGAGAGTTCATTGACCGGGAAGTGAGAATAAATATTTTTCCACGACCATTACTTCACGTGCTGTAGTCCTCTCGAGTCTGTTAGTAGCTAACATTGGTGTCAGATTTTTCAAATTGCCTAAAAGTATTTGATGTAACTCAAATTTTATTTATTTTATTTAAACTTTATTTACCAGTACAATATGGTACAAAAGGCGGACTTAATGCTAATAGCATTCTCTACCTACCAGTCAACCTTCGGGATAAAAAGAGAAAAAACTGGTGGTAGGCGAACAAATAAATAATTATGGCTATAGCTCAATGTTTATCATCTCGTCACAGGATTATCAATGTTACATACAAAACGGAAACTCCTAGGATCCCGCGCCATATGTGTCCCCGTTTCCCGTCCTCGCACCTCTCCCTAGTTCTCGCCTCGTAGAGGCGGTTGAAGGCGCTTGCACCCGCCCGATCAGCAACCGCTCGGGAGTTGACTTTGGAAAGAGAGTTATGGAAGGCATTGAGTGCTCAAAATACAAGTTAAGCTCCTTAAAAATAAGATCTATTGAATGTTCTCACATTTGACTTGACTAGTTCAAATAATTTTTCAAAACTAAAAACCTACTTCAACACTAAGCTATACCACCAATTTGGATAAAGGACCACCCAACAAATACTCTCAATTTCAAACAAAGAAAGAATTTTCTACATTGGTGAGGGGTCTTTGAGTAATCGGTTAACATACATAAAAAAAAAAACATTAAAAAATACTGACAATTCAACCTTCTTTTTTGAAATCAGAAGAATGTTTAAGAAAATTTTCTTTAAAAATTCGCCCTCATTTGTTTCAATTAATGTGCAAACTTTGTTTGTGCCAAAGTTTTTCAGCTACATTGCAAAGTCTACCAACTTATTGGTCGTCAGTTAACCAACAAAACTTTTCTAAAAGACTTACAAGTAAAGTGATTAATGCTTGTTAAAAACAAAGATGTCTGCCGTAGAGGTGAGTGATCCCAAAAGCTTTTGTGAACATATTATAATAAGTAACATGTCATATCAAGCCTTATGATGAAGCTAAAAGCATGTTATATTGCGAGCTCTTTGTTCATAATATTTCAAGGTATTTTAAGTATTTAATATAAGAGCATCTTCACTAAGACTTTTAAAAATCCGTTTTAAGACTTTATTTTGATTAAAGATAAGTAAACGTGTTTTTTATTAGCTTTCTATGTCACACTGCTGAGCAAAAGCATCCCATCTATGCTTCTAATCCTTTGTTGTTCGCCTTTTATTGCAATCCCTATCATAATCCCTAGAATAATTACAAGTGCATGGTATTGGAAAATTGACCGCCTGGCGCCCGCAGCCGACAGCTCAACACCTTTCACAAGGCGAGAACGGGGGAGAGGTGCGGGGACGGGGGGACGGGGACGCATATTGTGCGGGACCTTATCAGATTCCGTTCTGTATGTAATACACATTAAATTCTGTGACTATAGTCCGCCATACTACTGGGTTAATAAGAGTTATTCCGGTCTGATACCCAAAATCTGATACCCTAGTGGATCCGTTTTATTTTAATTATTTTCTATTACGTTCTGATACCCCGTCCAAGGGATCAAAATAAATAATTAAATATTGTCGGATCCCCAAGCATATTTTTGGTACAGTCAGTAAAAAAATATTTGTACTGAAAAATATTTTTTGATCCGGTTTAATAAATTGTCGGACTGAACTTGCTCCAAAAATTTGGACAGTGTTTGAAAAGTCACCTTGTATATGTGATTACTGTAATAATTGTCTAAAGAAGGTTTTTTGTTAAGTATTTGATTTTTCATTTGTTAATTATTTTCAATTTTATTTTATGTTATCTAAATCAAAGGTGCAAATTTATTATGATCTGTAATTGATTATAATTAATTAAATCTGATTATTTTTTCATCAACAACTGTTTTTTTCTTGACTGTACTATACAGATAGGGGATCAGACCGGACTTGTTAATTCTAGAGTGGATCAGACCGGTCAAAAGTAGTAATAATAATGAAGAGTGGATTCGTTTGGTTGATCAGACCGGAATAACTCGTTAATAAGGACAAAAATTCACGTTAGACCTATTAAGAGACTAACTTGGTAAGTCTACTGATACTACCATTTTCAAGGCGAATGTAAGAAACTATAATTACAAAGTCTAACGTTTCGAAGGAGATTCTTGATCGCAGACAGATTAAACTTTGATGCAACGAAAAACTGTTTGATGTTTTGAAACAAAACCTGAATTTTAATAAGTCACTCGCGTTACTTCTAATTATTTAATAAATCCAGCAATTTGAGAACAAAACTGCTCATTCAACATGACACCGAAACAGAGGCTACACAATTACTGGCTCCATTTATTTCGAGCAAGACTGAATAGAAGAATAAATCATTCTTGCCACACGTGCCATAAATCTCATTATTTTAGCCCCGGGAGCGTGATTGAGTTAGGGGCTCAAACAATTGTACAATGAGTGTAATGTACCTACGCTAAGTAAACATAATATTTCTTACTGAAATTGAAAATAATATGTGATGCAGAATTTCGCCGGGGTGAATTCAAAGTCGCGGTACCTCAAGTAGTGCAGTCATGGTACAAACATGGGTGGCGTGAGTTCAAATCTCACTCGTGGCAAAAAAAAATCACCGCATATTATTTATTTAGTTTTTTTATTCAGGCCATTTAATGCTAATTAAATTTAGCATTTTTCCTATTCCTAAGAATTAGTCAAGTGTGAGTTGTAGTCGCGTTAAGAGGGTTCACGTTCAATAAAATAACCAACAAATTTGAACCCTATTTTTTCATACACGCTGAATTTTCATTGGTTTTGAAAAAAATGTCGTATAGTAAATATCATCTATCCATATACGTAATCCATATTTTTGTGTATGACATAAGATAAAAAAGTTGCGAAAATGATTTACGATCGAGACCTAATACCTAAGCCCGTCCAAAACTGCAGCGTGACCCCGATGAACTCTGACCCCGATGAAGGCCGGCGGGGCCAGCCGACGGTACTACTCAGTCACCGTGTATAAACACAGCGTTTTTTAAATTAATCTAGAACCTATAAGTAGTACCGCCGCGCCGTTCAAATAAGTTCTGTGTATCCTGTAAGAAATAAGGACGTGATCGTCCAACACAAAATCTTTATTTTTAACTTTAAAAAAACCAACTGCGTCACCCTGCTTAGCTTCAAGAGGCGTTATCAGATCTCAAACAGCCGTTACTGGATTTCAAACAAGGTGAAAAACTTGATGAATGGCCGCGCTAATTTGTCAAGCCTCGAGACTTTCTCCGAAGAGATAAGATGGCCGATTCTTTTTAGCGCGTTTGGAAGGAAAATCACCTTTAAATTTTATCCTCTCGCGCACTAAGTGGAGACTGGTCATACGAGAGTAAAATGTTGTAATAAGGTTCAATAATTACTTACTTATGCAATCGTTTGAGTGGTGTTTTGCAGTCCTATGTGATCATTAGGAGCCTAGGTCTAAAAACACTAAGTTTTTGCACTACCGATACTAATGGGCACAATTAGGAAGTTTCCTGAGTCAAAAATATTTAGTACCGTTTATAAATAATGACACTTAGATTTATTATTGCGGAAAAAGTGGTCTGATCACTAATCTTTATTTTTTACAATTCCCATAACAAATGTTTGTTTTGACGTGCTGCCTCCGTGGTGAAGTGGTTAGAGCGTTTGGCTCATACCCGGAGGTCGCGGGTTCGATTCCCAGCGGAGGCAACGACTTTGTGTCGTTGTCCTAGTTTGGTTAGGACATTGCAGGCTGATTACCTGATTGTCTGATAAGTAAGATGATCCGTGCTTTGGAGGGCACGTTAAGCCGTCGGTCCCGGTTACTGTCTTTGACATTGGTCGTTACCTAAAAACCATGTCAGAGGCCTTTAAGGCGGTTTAAAACTCTGACACTAGTGTTAGTAACACACACGATAAGAAAGAAAGAAAGAAAGTTTTGACGTTTAGAAAAAAAGTATCTGATTTGACTTGTTGGAGACTTCCTACAAACTGCAGGTTGTAACAGTCGACGTTTACGAGTACTCTAAAATGGCTGTAGTAATTAAAACGTCTTTTCCAACGTTATTTCGTTTGAGAATAACAATTGGGTATTTTCTAAGCCAAAAATAAACTTTTTTGTACTGATAACAAAATAAAATGTCGCTAAATAATGTCACTTGTCTTTGAACATATCCATTTTAACATTATTAAATCTATTACTGCAGAAAAACCAATAATAATAATCTCTGATTTGACTTGTTAGAAAATAGCGTATTGTGTAGTGCAACCTGCAAAATAGGATCATAGTTTTTTGGAGATTTTCCGCAAAAATAAATCTAAAATCACATTGAAAATGGATAATGATAATGACAAGTGACATTATTTTGTGATATATATTTCTGTAAATTTATTTTTGACCCAAGAAAATACCCAATTGTGTATTAACAATTACAAATATAGAATGCCACTAAAATAATACGACTATAAAAACACAAAAATAACAACAAAATACGAATGCACCACCCTTTTCTCACCACGAAACTAGGTCGAGGAAAAATAAAAAAGCGGATTTCTACGGCGGTCAAAATATATCCTTTTCAACTGCATTTCCCGACAACATAAAAGCGTGCTTGATTTTTTATGCTCTTGACATGGGTAGGGTGTCTTTTCCGACGTCGATTGTCCGACTTGTCAATTTGTCTGAGGGGGCCCGTCACTTCGACAGACCTATTTAGGGTTGCGGTATCGGTTTTATTACTACCGATGCCCCTGGGTACTATAAACATTAGTACCGTTTCTCTGTAAAATAAGAAAGAAAAATATTTTAATGTACCTACAAAATGGTTTATTTCATAACAGTATAAATTTATTTTTTTACTTTTTAGTTGTTTTAAAAATAAGCAGGTACTTCATAAAAACTTGTTTTAAAAAAGTTTCTTTTTTATTTTATATTATTTATTAAATTTTATTTAACTTTATTACATGAATTGTAATCGATGGACTTAAGGCCGGAGGCCTCTTTTACCCGTCAACCTACAGGGTGGTGTTGACATGCGAACATGTCGGAAATATGTGCAAAACCTTTAATATAAAAACTGAGAACACTTACTTATAAATTATAACACAATGCAAATTTACTTACCTGTGTTAATAATAACCCATATCGATGCAAACCACAGTAATAATATACCACGTTCAAGACTAAATCACAGAATTAATAATAGTATTACATAACTAAATTTAAAATAAAGACTATTTGCTGCACATTTACAGGAGTTACATAATAACACTTAATATGTAATTAAAACTAGTTTTACACCAAAATGGCACCACGTATCATTTTAAAGAAAGAGAGAAAGATATTTTATTTGGTGTAAATTTATAAGAGTTACATTACTTAATCTTAATAATTGAGTCTAGATTCTATTAAAACTAGTTGTTACTGAAACTAGTTGTGAACCACAATTAAGGTGTTAAAGTAGTTTCAATTAATATAAGTATTACATAAAGAACTGAATCTCCTACGGACCAGGGCAATATACGACGACCTCCGTGGCGTAGTGGTCATCATGCTAGTCCGCCACCCAGAGGTCCCGGGTTCGATTCCCTGTCAGGGCAAGTTGGAAAATGGCCTTTTTCAAATTGTCCTGGGTTTTGGATGTTTATCTGTATATGTATTTGTTATAAAATATAGTATCGTTGAGTTAGTATCCTATAACACAAGTCTCGAACTTACATCGGGGCTAGCGCAATCAGTGTTATGTCCCTAAATATTAAAAAAAAAATATACGTCCCCGTTCCCCGTTCTCGAACCTCTCCCCCGATCTCGCCTTGTAGAGGCGACTGAAGGTGCCTGCAGCCGCTTTTAACTTCCTTCCACAAGGTGACAATGGGGGTATATTGCGCGGGTGCGTAGGAGATTCCGTTCTGTATGTAGTTAATACTTATATTAATTCTATGTCCCTAAAATGAACAGTGGGTAGAACTATAAATCCAGTATCAGTCGGAGCTCTTTTACGACTATCGCCCTTGGGCGGTCGCCAACCACACGATACCCTATCGTTAACCTTCCTTTTATTCCTTTGGGCATAAATGTCATGACACGGAAATGTGCTGTGTTCTTTTATTGCAGAAAAGCGATGCGCGATTTGTGGATGACGTCTATAAAAGCGGAGATGACCTTCGGGTTATGTTTCCAAAGGGTCGGAGGTCAAACGTGGGACGGAAATGCCATATGTCGCGTAATTTGGTACTTACGAGTGCTTCGGTGGCGTTTCGATCCCGAGGATCCGGGCTCCGAATCTAGATGTCGGCATTTTTGATGTTTTGTTATAATATTTCAAATTAAAGTGGGACTGGGCTGGGCATGTGTGCCGTATGCAGCCGGACAGATGGGCCCGAAAAGTCACCTTATGGGTGCCAGAAGGACGCAGACGCAGGGGTAGACCACGAAAGAGATGGCGGGACGACATAGACTCTTTCATGAGTGGATGGCAGCATAATGCTCAGAATAGGGACGAGTGGAAAGAACAGAGGGAGGCCTATGCCCAGCAGTGGGACACTAGCACAGGCTAATGAAAAAAAAAGTTATAATATTTTATTATCATCACTTTTAATTTTGACCGTGGAACTCTAAAATCATATGAAGAGTAAAATGAAAATTCGAAATATATCATAGTTACTAGTTTGGCGCTGAGTTGTCGTTATATGTAGATACCTACTTATTCGAAATATTTCGAGATATTCTGATATCTATTAATATAATTTCTCTATATCTAAAAACCGACTTCAACCCCAAACTACACCGCTTTTGATAAAATTTCAATGGGATAAGTATGATGCCCTTTCAAACAACAAAGAATTTTTCAAATCTGTCCAGGCGTCTTCAAATAATCGGTGAAAATATATTTAAAAAAAAGATTACGACGAATTCATAACCTCCTTTCGGAAGTCGGTTAAAATTCAATGAAAACAAACACCGCTCTTAAACATTAATGTCAAATTGTTAAAACCTACCACCGCTTCCATGTTGTTGTTTAAACTTAAGTTCAAGATGACGCTGAGTGAAAGATTTATAAATTTATAACACAACATACGAAGGCTTTCACTCGCTTGCGTAATTCTGGAAAATGCGAAAGCTGTTTATAATTTAAGGCGCCTCTTATGTCACTTACACGTCATGTGGAAACTCGTTTGCGGGGCTTTAAATATTTACTTACCTTAAGTTGGCGACCTGAAATTTTACAATTTACATACATACATGTATATCACGTCTTTATCCCTAACGGGGCAGACAGAGCATTTGGGGTCTTGCGACTCTGTGCAGACAGTGCCCAGGTCTACATGGCTCCAAAAAAAAAGTGGACAAAGGAATAAAATAGTGATGGGTTGCTAGTCG
The DNA here is from genome assembly GCA_963555685.1 of Acrobasis consociella. Taxonomy (NCBI): domain Eukaryota; kingdom Metazoa; phylum Arthropoda; class Insecta; order Lepidoptera; family Pyralidae; genus Acrobasis; species Acrobasis consociella. Next base: position 18,966,817 of record OY743108.1, read on the forward strand.
CATCGCCTATATGACTCGTATTTTCGCCCACTCCCTGGATCGCCTTCGATGAGCTTCTACGCTCTCCACGGGAAAAGAAGCAGCTAGTACATTCTAAGATTTTTATTTTCTCCCAGACCAGCATGGAAGATAAAATTCAATTTATTATTTTTTATTGCAAGATGAACAGGGACTTTCCGATGAAATCTAACAAATGTTGAATGCTCTTTTCTAAAAAAATTGATACCAAACTATCCGTCTGCGATTTTGAAAAAAGTTATCCGAACATTAGTTTATGATACTCGTATATACATATATACACTTACGTGCATTATCTAAGTGGGGCGTTTAAAAAAAGTAAATAATATTATATTGACCAGCCTGCACTAATTTCCCATCACTTTTTTCTATATAGCGAAGCAATTTTTGCGCATTTCCTAGTTTTTAAGATAATTATGTCCTGTATTTCTTTTGTGCAATAAAGGGTTTTGTGTTTGTTTGTATTATTATTGAATGATAAATGTATATGTTCTTCAGTTAAGATACAGCCAAGACCCGCCCTTTGCCCTAAAAGTGGCTAGAGATAAATGGATGGAGCTATCTTAAGGATTTGTACACATGTGTCAGATTCCGTTAGACCTACTAGGATTAACTTAGTAAGTAGTTGTAGATAAATTGGGACAAAAATAAAATCATGTGTAGGTCGCTAGAAAAAAAACGACGGGTTGCACTCTGGGAGTGCCGGCAGAAGTGACAACTTGAATATTAACGTTGTGCATTTTTGATATTTTGGAATGGTTAGGGAATAATTTTGCAATAATTGCTTTAATTATCAGTATAAAATATTTCAAATCTTTTCTGAACCACAGTCTGTCACAAATGTCACAAGCATGACCTTTCATTTTCAACAAAATCATTTTCAAATACACAGCAGTATGGCCACTACACAGACGGTCGAGCCATCAGCTGTCACCATCCATGGATGCGCGTAGCACGCTGTAACATAAACACACACGAACATTCGCGCAAGCGCCCTGCGCCGTCTTACGAATTTTCGATCAGGTCACGTGTCCTGACGCGAGTTTAACATTTTTTACCAATTCCAAAAAAAGTGCACAACGCCGCTAAAGAAGTTTTCACTTCAAAAATAAGTATATAAGTACCTATTTAATTATTTCGATATATATTCTAGTAAATTATTAAACGTTATTTTTCTTCAGGAAGATTTTTTCTAGAGCACGAATTATAGCTAATCACGACTTATTATATTCCTCAAGAATTATAATAATTCGCGAGTGACTTTGTTAGCAGTATCTAAATTTTAGAACATGTCTATTCCATGATATTGAACTATTTTCCATAAAATCATTACCAAAAACACGAAAAAAATAATATGTTTTACGAAAAGAGAAAATAATTTAGTTTTAATAAGTACGAAATAAAAAAATACCAAAAAATAAAGCATATCTACGTAAAATCTACAAGTATGTTCTTGCCTATTAATCCCCAGTACTTTAATTTCTCCTTAGTGTGTCCTCGACTCAAGACTGAGACTCAACACATTTCTTTTCTACCACAAGAGGCTTCGCTCGCACAAAAGAATAAAATATGTGCATTTCACAGTGATACATCGACTTTACTTTGTATGCGATCCCCGAATTATTTATACTGTGGATTTGTTTTTTGACCATTCAATAGTGGAGCCATTGAGTTAGTATCATCATAATTATAGCTATTTCTAAAAATTGTCCAGCAGTGCAATTCTGGTATTTTACATTTTAACTGTCAAATTCACGATACAAAGTACGCTTCGAACACGCCTCGATTCGAACCAAAACCAGTTAAACTTTCTTCTGACATTTCAAATCGAAGGTGAGCGGAGTAGGGATTGAAAAACTACGATTTTTATCGGTTTTGTAGTAATTCTAGCTTTGTCTGTGGATGTAGACATGCAAATTGAAGATATCGATAAAAGGAATAGATCTTTATAAACAGGCCATGGGTTTACCTGTGATTATTTCCGTCATATATGCAACGCAAAGTTTAGCTTTGAAACGTTTACAATTTTTAATATGTTGAGCGCCAATATGATAATCAAAATAAAGATTCATAAAAGAAACCCCAACCTCCTAAGTCACAATAACTATGAAACGCGAGGTAGGTCGTGCTCCGGAAATTGTTGGCACTGCCATACTCCACAAATAATGCATTTTTCATTTGACGACCGCCGTAGCGTAGTGGTCACCATGCTAGTCCGCCACCCAGAGGTCCCGGGTTCGATTCCCGGTCAGGGCAAGTTGGAAAATGGCCTTTTTAGGGTTCCGTAGCCAAATGGCAAAAACGGAACCCTTATAGATTCGTCATGTCTGTCTGTCTGTCTGTCCGTCCGTATGTCACAGCCACTTTTTTCCGAAACTATAAGACCTATACTGTTGAAACTTGGTAAGTAGATGTATTATGTAAACCGCATTAAGGTTTTGACACAAAAATAGAAAAAAAACAGTAAATTTTGGGGGTTCCCCATACTTAGAACTGAAACTCAAAAATTTATTTTTCATCAAACCCATACGTGTGGGGTATCTATGGATAGGTCTTCAAAAATGATATTGAGGTTTCTAATAGCATTTTTTTCTAAACCGAATACTTTGCCCGAGAGACACTTCCAAAGTGGAAAAAAGTGTGTCCCCCCCCCCGTAACTTCTAAAATAAGAGAATGATAAAACTAAATAAAATATATGTTGTTCATTACCATGTAAACTACCGGCGAAAATTGGTTTGAACGAGATCTAGTAAGTAGTTTTTTTTTAATACGTCATAAATCGTAAACGGCAATTTACCTTTCATTCAATCAACTCAAATATAAAAATTAAAAAAAACATACTACAAGACTTTTATATTGTTATTTGCTACTACGGAACCCTTCATGGGCGAGTCCGACTCGCACTTGGCCGCTTATTCAAATTGTCCTGGGTCTTAGATGTTTATCTATAAATGTATTTGTACTAAAATATAGTAAGTATCGTTGAGTTAGTATCCCATAACACAAGTCTCAAACTTACTTTGGGGCTAGCTCAATCAGAGTAGTTTACATACATACATACATACTATCACGTCTTTATCCCTAATGGGGCAGACAGAGCATTTTGGGTCTTGCGGTTCTATGCAGAGCCCAGGGCCGCAAGACCCAAAAGCCACTTTTAGTGTCATGGTGGGCGAAAAGATGGAAAAGCAATCAATATAGTGATGGGTTGCTAGCCGCATCGCCTGATAACATGATTTGCATTTTTGCCCATTCCCTCGATCGGCTTTTACGATCTGAAATGGGAAGATCTTCGAACAATCCTACATTTGCTTTGCTCGTTCAACTTAAATATCGATTCGATAAATCTTTTCTTCTAGCAGTTTGCACATCCCTATTATAATCAAGTAAGTATTACATTTATTTAAACCAAATAACTTACAAATCTGTCAAGAATAGTAAAACTTCATAGACACACAAATGTCAAAAACTGTTTACCAGATTGAAAATATGTATAGTCCAAAATCTCTGTTATATATTTATGTAATAGCTTTACTACTATACCATCTACTAGAACGGGAGGTCACGACAAATTTGGTAACGATAAGGGATATGGCTGACTCTGGTTTTATAGAATAAAGAGCACCTCTCTGATGCTAAATATGTTGGTCTGCCTGCGTGGAGTGGTTGCGTTACTTAGATATGGCGCCTGAAAAGTTGGTTATCGTGACCAAAAAAAAATGATAAGGGATATGGCTGACTCTGGTTTCACAGGATTAAGAGCATCTCTCTGATGCCAAATATGTCGGTCTGCCTGCGTGAAGTGGTTGCGTTACTTAGATATGGCGCCTGAAAAGTTGGTTATCGTGACCAAAAAAAAAATGATAAGGGATATGACTGACTCTTGTTTCACAGGATGAAGAGCACCTCTCTGATGCTAAATATGTTGGTCTGCCTGCGTGAAGTGGTTGCGTTACTTAGATATGGCGCCTGAAAAGTTGGTTAGCGTGACCAATAAATGATAAGGTAAATGGCTGATTCTGGTTTCACATAGTGAAGAGCACCTCTCTGATGCTAAATATGTCAATCTGCCTGCGTGAAGTGGTTGCGTTACTTAGATATGGCGCCTGAAAAGTTGGTTAGCGTGACCAATAAATGATAAGGTAAATGGCTGATTCTGGTTTCACATAGTGAAGATCACCTCTCTGATGCTAAATATGTCAATCTGCCTGCGTGAAGTGGTTGCGTTACTTAGATATGTCGCTTGAAAAGTTGGTTATCGTGAATAAAAAAATTATACCGTAATTGACTAACTCTAGTTTCACAGGATGAAAAGCACCTTTGTGATGCTAAATATGTCAGTCTGCCTACGTGAAATGGTTACGTAACTTAGATATGATGCCTGAAATGTTGGTTATTGTGACCAAAAAAATGGTAATGCAAATGGCTGACTCTAGGTTTACAGAATGCAGAGCACCGCTCTGATGCTAAATATATGTCAATCTGCCTGCGTGAACTGATTGCGTTACTTAGATAGGGCGCCTGAAAAGTTAGTTACCTTCACAAAAAAAGAAAATTATAAGGCAAATGGCTGATTCTGGTTTCACAGGATGAAGAGCACCTCTCTGATGCTAAATATGTTGGTCTGCCTGCGTGAAGTGGTTGCGTTACTTAGATATGTCGCTTGAAAAGTTGGTTATCGTGAACAAAAGAAAAAATAATAACGTAAATAGATGACTCTGGTGTCACAGAACAAAGAGTACCTCTCTGATACAAAATTTGTCGGTGAAGTCTTGTTTGTTTTGTCGGACTGCCTACGTGAAGTGCTAGTGTTACTTAGATATGGGTATAGCGCCTGAAAAGTATGTTAAAATGATCAAAAGTAAAATTATAAGGTAAATGACTGACTCTGAACGGCTGCATATCGAGCAAAATACATCTATCGTTAGTATCCGATATTATAACTGGTACTAACAACAGTTTTGTCAAATTTTCAGATGAGCATTTAATTTAGAAAGTTTTCTAAAGTTTAGTCCAGAACGGCACAAAAATAATTACATAATTTCACGTCTATTCAAGAGTTCCTTTGACTGCATTATATCCAAAAATTGTGGTATTATAATTGTCTAATTTAAAAAATAGTAAAATAATCTTTAGTCCATTTGTGCACTAAACCTCATTATGTTAGCAGGCAAATATTTTTTCAAAACTAAAATACACTTCACCCCCGAACCACACAACCGATTTCGATAAAAGAATTTTCCAAATCGGTGAAGGCACCTTCAAATAATCGGTAACAAATTATTCACTTGCATAACTTTAACACGTGTGTAAATGTTATAAATGCGTATGATACGAGAGACTTTGAAATTTTGTTAAAATCAGTCAATACTTGAAGATTGAATTTATAAAAATATAATTCCGGCGTTAACAATAATACTAATTATTGTTAACGCCGGAATCTCAAAAAGTACAACTGTAACACTAAGTTTTTGGTAGAAAGAGTTAATTTATCTGGTACTAAAAAAGTAAAAATCGAAAATTGTGTAGTTAGTACATTTGTGAACTACGGCATCAATATTAGGTTGACACTGGGTAGACAATTTCATGTGTTTGTATGAACGCACGCTACTGTATCTAAGTAACGCAACCACTTCACACAGTCAGACTGACATATTTAGCATCAGAGAAGTACTCTTCACCCTGTGAAACTAGAGTCATTATTTATTCATCACGATAACCAAATTTTTAGGCATCATATCTAAGTTTCACAACACAACCATTTCACGCTGGCAGACCGACAAATTTTGTATCAGAGAGGTACTCTTTGTTCTGTGACACGAGAGTCAGGTATTTACGTTATTATTTTTTTCTTTTGTTCACGATAACTAACATTTCAAGCGACATATCTTAGTAATGCAACCACTTCACGCAGGCAGACCAACATATTTAGCATCAGAGAGGTGCTCTTTATCCTGTGAAACAAGAGTCAGCCATTTAACTTATAATTTTCTTTTTTTGTCCAGGTAACTACCTTTTTGAGGCGCCCTATCTAAGTAACGCAACCACTTCACGCAGGCAGATCGACATATCAGCATCAGAGAGGTGCTCTTCACTATGTGAAACCAGAATCAGCCATTTACCTTATCATTTATTAGTCACGCTAACCAACTTTTCAGGCGCCATATCTAAGTAACGCAACCACTTCACGCAGGCAGACCAACATATTTAGCATCAGAGAGGTGTTCTTCATCCTTTGAAACAAGAGTCAGCCATATCCCTTATTATTTTTTTTTTGGTCACGATAACCAACTTTTCAGGCGCCATATCTAAGTAACGCAACCACTTCACGCAGGCAGACCGACATATTTGGCATCAGAGAGATGCTCTTAATCCTGTGAAACCAGAGTCAGCCATATCCCTTATCATTTTTTTTTGGTCACGATAACCAACTTTTCAGGCGCCATATCTAAGTAACGCAACCACTCCACGCAGGCAGACCAACATATTTAGCATCAGAGAGGTGCTCTTTATTCTATAAAACCAGAGTCAGCCATATCCCTTATCGTTACCAAATTTGTCGTGACCTCCTAATCTATACAGTGATCGTCCTGTCCGTTCCGTTTGCCCATCGTAATTACTGATTATGCAGGGAAGAGGCAATTCGTCCAGCAGTGGAATTTTATAAAAAATAAATAAATAGACCAGAATGTGAGAATAATATACGATATATATACACCAGCAATATTTATTTTTCTTATAATAAAACATTTCAAGATGAAAATATCTTGAAATAATCAATAATTTCCAGTATTCCAGTAGTTGTCCTTGAGCTTTAGTCAATAATTTTAATCCAATCTGTTTTTTCGAAACTCCTTTGAATCCTCTAACACTTAACACTTGTATTGTATATTATGGCACAAAGAGTTCCATTCATAACATCCAAAATAGTGTGTTTTGTGAAAATAATGTATATTTCATTCATAATATGAGTCCTGTAAAAATCAACATTATTAAAAATTTACAATATGTCATTTCAGAGCACTATACATGAGTTGACATGCTCCAGAATGATTAGAAAAACATATTGGTTTTGAAAAGAGTATATTCTACAGATTCATACTCTCTTATATGAAATCTTCTAGTTTCTTCGCTGGATAGCAAAAGATAGCAAAAATAATCATTTCTCTTATCACCAGGGGCGGCTTTCAATCGCGGAGCAATGTCGTTAAAAAGTCTAAGTCTAAGTCTTCTCACGCCAGGGTCCTACGGTCGAGAGAGACGAGCCGCTTTGCAGAGTAGCAACCTACTCGATTCATCTATCAAGTCTGTCGAGCGCGCTCGTTTTCTTGCTAACGCCTAGAATGAGAGTCTTGTTGTAGTAACATCCACCATACCATCTTTTAATTTACTTTTATGGAGCCGAGAACTCAGTTATAAAACAACATAATCCCATTGCGTTGAACTGTCAGACTCGTTTGATTAGTCTTAGTCTTGACAAGCACTGGTAGACAACATTAAACATTTTTTTTGGTCTTTGGATAGGTTGCCAGGTCAGGTTTTGACTGTACCCGAGGTTTGTTTTCATTTTACTCTAGATAGAATATTTTTAATCGACTTAAAAAAAAGGAGGATGTTATTAATTCGACTGTACCTGTTTTTTTTTTGTATGTATGATTCTTTCATTACCCACGTAGGTATGTAGGTATATTTATTGGAACGCTGTCTAGCTGGAGGCCAGTCTTACTGGATTTTAACTTGTATCTAGTTTCGACGACCTCTGCTGTCTTGGGTTTGTCATACTAGGTTGTCACAGCAGAGGTCCCGGGTTCGATCTCCAGTCAGGTCAAGATGGAAAATGACCTTTTTCATTTTGACGTGGGTTTGGATTTTTATCTATATATTTATTTGTTATAAAATATAGTATCTACACAAGTCGTGAACTTACTTCGGGGCTAGCTCAATCTGTGGGATTTGTCTATACACATTTATTTATTTTGAAAAATCTAGTAATGTGAGGGTGACCGCTCGTGCTTTCACAAGTTAAGGAACCAGCCGAGGTCGAAACCTGGATTGGTGAGTGAGCGTCGCTTGGTAGACGTTGGCTCATATTGGTTCGTTGCGACCAATATGTGAGCGATGTGCTCACATATTGGTCGCCACGAACGATGCGGGCGCTGTGACGGCGGCGCTTGGTAGACTATTTACCGTGGCTACAGCTCGACAGGCCTTACTCATTGGGATGAGTCCAGGGTCCACACATTTTCCCGGGTTAAAAAGTACCTTCGCTAGTTAGGCATAAATCTTGATAATAAGTTAGGTACCTGTATTCTTTTTTAGGGTTCCGTACCCAAAGGGTAAAAACGGGACCCTATTACTAAGACTTCGCTGTCTGTCCCTCTGTCCGTGTGTCTGTCTGTCACCAGGCTGTATCTCAAGAACCACCATAGTATATATATATATGTATAGTATATATAGTTGAAATTTTCACAAATTATGTATTTCTGTTGCTACTATAACTATAAATATTTAAAACAAAATAAAATAAATATCTAAGGGGGCTGCCATACAACAAACGCGATTTTTTATAGATAATGGTACGGAACCCTTAGTGCGCGAATCCGATTCGTACTTGGCCGGTTAGAGCTAGTACATACTGGGCGCTCGGCGTCGCGTTGGTCGCGTACACACACCGCTCTTAGGACTGCGTTCTACGCGCGAAAGTAAGGTGCGAAAAAAGCAAAAAAAAAAATGGAAAAGAAACGAATCGTGAAACGAAAGCGCGCGATCAAATGTTCAACAAAATGGCCGCTCATATATCTCCAAGCGCGCAGATGACGCCCGAGCAACGCTCGTTCAAACGAAAAAATGTAAACGCGCGCTTGACACGCGCTTGACCAGCAGCGCGCTTGCATGTGTACATTTCTATTGAATTAGGGGTTCTCAAAAAGCGCGTTTTAAAACGCGCAATGTGTACCAATGTGCTCTTATTATATATATAAAAAAAATATAGAATCGTTGAGTAGATCCCATAAGACAAGTCGCGAACTTACTTTGGGATTAGCTAAAACTGTGTGATTTGTCCGTATATATTTGTTTATCAAAACAAATTGTATTTATTTTATAAATTATAAGACCTAAGACGGCAATTTTCCGAAGACGAAAGCGCGAATATTCGTAGCATAGCATAAGCAAACGCACACGCACACGCACACGCATACGCGCACGCGTGCGCTCTAGCTCGTGCACATGCCTGTATTAGTGACTGCCCAGGTGAGATTAAATTTGAATCGGTAAGTTTCCTGGCCCCAAACTTGCTCACTCGGCTTCGATAGAACTTAGTAAATTACCAGAATACCAATGTAATGACATCTTACTTTCTATCGGGTTTGTTTCGAAGCGGGGCGAGGTCGGCTTTGTATGGGTTTTGGTTCGTACTTTCTTTCGAGTTGCTATCGTGTGCACAATAGGGATATTGACTAAAAATATTTTTTGGCTCAGAGTAGGTAGATTATTATTTTTTCTATTACTAACAAATAATGACAAAGATAATACGCATTTAAATTTCACATGACCCCAATATCACCTACGATTTTTAACTAAAGGTGTCTTAAATCATCCCCACTTCGACACTTGGAAGCGTATCTGTATCTTTGTAAATTTATATTACTTTGCTAACCGAAAAAATATGGGTCCTTTATTTTTGGATAATCTAGTTGACGGACCAAATAATATAATATCTTTTTATCCAGTCCACATCCCTTTTCAGAAATACAAATTCCTTTATGAGCTTTTAAATAATTTATAACTTGAACTTTGTAATTATTTTCTACGGATTATGAATTTTGTTAATGAATATTCAGTAATCATTGATTCTAGCCGCATCGCCTATGAACATAATTTAGATCTCACCATTACGCTAAGCCTGTCCTTTCGGTCTTACAGCCCTGGGCTCTGTGTATACCGTAAGGAATGAAAATGTGATAATGTATCTATTACGTGATATGCAAGCCGTTAGTCTTGGAAATCACCACGGTATAGCTGTCGTCAAGCTATGTCAGATACCTATAGACCAGTACCAGTGTTGGCCAGTTACACAAACGAAAAACAAATACATATGTTAAAACCAAGATCTTATCAGTACTGCAGGTGAAGACAATACACACGTAGGGGTTCCTGTCACCTTACCAGTTTTCCGCCAGCCCAACCAAAGAAGGCAAGACGGAGGTTAGGTTAATTCTAAAGTTCATTTTACGCGTATAAAGGCCTGGACTTCAGATAGTTTACTATAAAAGCAGTGCATTTAGGCCTTTTAGCTCCACTGCTTAACTTAATTACATTAGATTATTTGTTTGTCAGGATCGTAGCAAGTGGAGGTCCATAGTCTCTGCCTACCCCTGTGGGAAACAGGCGTGATGTTATGTATGTATGTATTACATTATCTGTATCTTCTCGCCACAAACGTGTGTGTAAGTGGCCAACACTGGTTGCTTAACGACTGCCATACAATGATGACAGCCGGGGCCAACGGCTTTACGTGCCTTCCAAAGCCCGGAGTAGCTCGGGAAAATTTTATGCCACTTGTGGTCCCACCCAAATGCGGACCACGCCTGGTGTTGCTTAACTTGCTAGATTCCTATTTTAACATGTCTTTTTTAAGATGGTGACCCCAAGCCGTACTCCTCTGTCGATAGATATGGGATTGATGTTGTCCTACCCCTAGAAAGTACTTTGTTAGACTTCGACATATATTTTTACATCTTCAATTTGGAATTTGGTATATGTTTAAAACATTTCTACAACATAAATTTATGTAAAAAGGTAAAATAAAAATATTTGTCCCAGTCCGCTCATATCACGAAAGAAAACACGCGTTCGATGTTCGTTTGTAGTTTTGACAGCGGTTTCGATACAAAATCAGCGCTCAAACTATCCAAAGTACGATCATTGTAATTGCCGGAATACCAATTGCCTTCTGACAGCGTCAAAAACACGAAAGATGTCGAATCGTAGAATACCGATTCGGGGTTGACAGTTCAAATCGTAAGCAAACCCGCGGAAAACTGCTAACATGTTGTCATATATGACAGTAAGTTAAGTCGATTCAAGTTAATTCAACCAGATTCAAGTCGTTTTGTGTGACCAAAAAACGTCTCAGAATACCAATTCGAAACTGACAAGATGCTTTTGTGTCAAAGTTTATAAAACTAATAGCTCAGAATCGCACTGCTGGTCTAGCATGTTTATCTATTTTTAAAGTAATAATTTGAATATGTTTGTATAATTCACCCTACAATGAAACTTCTGTAGCAATAAATGTTTACTAAAATATTGTTAAATATGGTTTATTTATAAAAATGTTGTTGTTATTGTAAAATCTTAATTGTACATAAAAAGCCACAATTGAAATATGGATGAAACACAATAGAACAAAGGCGGACTAGTCCCTGTCAGGGATCTCTTCCAGTCAACCCTACAAGCAGAGGAGATAATAAAATGTAAACGTGACTGACACTACATGCAAAAGAAAGTCCATGTTGGAGAGTGTATTTTTAACCTTTAAAAATCTTCTTAAATGTAAGTTTAATAGGTGTAATCAGTATTTGTAGTTAAAGTAAATGAAACATATGATTGCCAGCGGCGTGCATTGCAGAAAAACACAAAAAAATTGTCTACCCTGTGCCACCCTAATATTATGTCGCATATTAGCGAGAAATGTACTTTGCTCGATATGGAGACGTTCTCGTAATTTAGTCAAAATACCCACACCACCAATTACTAAGACTCGCCGTCCGTCTGTCAGTTCGTCCGTCTGTCTATCTGCCTGTCTGTCACCATCACCACTGTATCTCATGAATCATGATTGCTAGAGAGTTGTTTTCACAGACGACATTTCTGTTTGCCGCTATAACAACAAATTATATATTTAAGTGGGGCTCTTATGGAGAAAACCTGGTCTTTTGTAGATAATGGTACGGAACCCTTCGTGCATGACTCGCACTTGGCTGGTTATTCATCTCATCATTCGATATACAGTAGTCTCTACCATGTTTGTTGTTTATATGTGATGAATAACGTCAAACAAAATATACTGAAACTTTTTTAAGTATACTGAACAACTTTTGCCAAAGATACGAGTATATCGACATAAAATGAAAAAATCTTTTGGTCTTCCGTACAATTTGACGGATTAGGTAATTCGGGTTTGTAAGGAAAGCAAACAAATATTTTGTTATATGTTTCTTGGGGTAAGTTTAGAATCATGGACTGAATTTATCTTTCAGTGACATAGTTTCAGTATTAGGCGATTAACACACTGCACCGCGCTCCGCTGCGTAGTGCAGGGCCGCCATACAAAAACAACGCGTGGGGACGCGGTGTCATTGTTTTGGACTGTGCGTGTTTTCTTTACAAACCACTGACCTCCATATATACAAGTACGCTGGACCTATGATTAGCCGGGCCATAGTGAGGCGACTTGATTTTCGCCATTTTGGCGCTGATCGTAGGCATTCGTAGCAGTGGGTGGGAACGGAACTAAAAGTTACGTCAGATTTAGTTCTCTTCCCACGCATTGGGGGCGCTTCAAATAGGCACAATAAAGAGCTGTCATTTCTAAGGGTATCATAGGTCCAGCGTACTTGTATATATGGAGGTCAGTGATACAAACGGAGATACTTACAAGCAACGCATTCACGCGCTACGCTGCGTAGTGCGGGGCTATGTGAGAATCGCCTTATTGTTAACTCTGTATACTTAACTGATTTGGGAGGGTAGTTTTTTTATGAATATGGTGAATAGTCTTCTAACCCTGACAAAAAAAGGGGTGTTATAAGTAGTAAGGCACTAATGTCAGTCTGTCTGTCTGTTGCATTGTATCTCTCGAATGGATGAACCGATTTCCATGCTGATTTTTTACGTAAAAACAAGTTCCCTTGCGGTGAGTGTTTGCTATGATTGATGAAAATCGGTTGAGCCATTTAAAAGTTATAGGTTAACACTGAAAAGTCGGAATTTTCTCCAAAATACACTTGTTAAATAATAATAAAATAAACATATTCTGACATATACGAGTATTTATATATATTTGTAAGAAAACAAATGCACAGATCAAAACAAAGAACCAGACCGAGTAGGTCACTGGGGAGTTTCGAGTTAACTCCTAGTATATACTAACGCGACCCAGTGTTGGGTCCCGTGGGTTCTCTGTAATTTAATGGTAGAGGTTTTGTTAGCCTGGTGTGTACTTCCAGTGTTTTTCCTTCTTTTTTTTTGTAATGTTAGATGTAATTTTATATTTAAAGTAAATAAGCTCACCCTTACACACACTTCCAAACACACACACAAACTTAAGCCTTTGTTATATTAGTATTGATGTGATATATTTTGTATGCCTACGGGCATTGTTAGCAATACATGATTTCTCGGAGCTATTGAGTATTTCTTTCGCTTCTGGTTTTACTATCTCTACTCTACTTACGTTGATGTAATTAAAATTTTATTTTACACAAATAAGTTATAATAATAAATAATAAATAAATATAGGGACAAATTACACTGATTAAGCTAGCCCCAAAGTAAGTTCGAGACTTGTGTTATGGGATACTAACTCAACGATACTATAGTTTATAACAAATACATATATAGATAAACATCCAAGACCCAGGACAATTTGAAAAAGACCATTTTCCAACTTGCCCTGACCGGGAATCGAACCCGGGACCTCTGGGTGGCGGACTAGCATGGTGACCACTACGCCGCGGAGGTCGACATTTTTTTGAGGTCGACATTGATGTTGGTGTATGTAATTATGTATATATTCTAACTTTCTTCATAAAGATTTGACCTATTATAGAAAATTATACATTTTCTGTAATAGGTCAAATCTTTGTGAATGTAGTCAACGTGGAAGGGACTTACCCGTAATAAATCGAAATACGGGCTATACTAGACCACCATAGTATAATGAAATTAAAATAACAGTAAAAATAATGCGGCATTTCAGTTTGTATGAGAATGTCATTGTTTTGGTTATTACATTTTTTTGTATTCTAATTTTCTTCACGTAGGATTCGAACTATTACAGAAAACGTATATAATCGGGTTGCTCCTTCAGGACGTGACGTCACCACATTTGACCACAATACCACAGCCGCCGGCAACAAGAGGCCATCAAAGCGTCCAAATCTCGGAGGCGTGTTGTTACATATTGACGTATTGAATGGTATTGACCGGAAAGCCAGTTTGCAAAGCTAACAGGCTTCAAATACCTCTTTAAATAGAATTAACGAGTATTTGGACTAGTTTGCTAGCCTATGTCCAGCTGTGGATGTTATGTGGCTGAAATGATGATATAAATATGCGTCCCCATACCCTGTCTCCGTATTTCTTCCTCGCTCTCGCTTTCCAGGCGCCTGCTGAACACCAAAAGTTCTATTTTTGAAACGCGGAGTCACTTAAACAAATGATTTTTCCATACAAAAAATCGTTCGTTTAGTGACTCCGCGTTTGAAAATTAGCACCTCAGAAGGTGAGAACGGGGAAGATGCGCGGGGACGGGGGACGGAGACGCATATTGCGCGGGACTTTAGGAGTGTCCTTTCTGTATGTAATACTTAAGTTGATTCTATGTCATGGGCACATCTATGTATATAAATATATAGTAATGATATGATTTCTTCGGTAAAGCTAATTAGTAATTTTTCCGCTTCTGTTTATACTATCTTTTAACTATTTTACAATTCTATTTAATTAAAATTTTATTTTTCGCAAATAAGCTGGTGTATACATATAAGTATGACATATGTGCTTAATAATTATGTATGTAATACAACTTTCATCCTACCTATTATAGAAAATGTACATAATCGTCTGGGTTGCACCATAAGGACGTGACGTCATCACATTTCATACAACAAGAGGCTATCAAAGCGGCATCCAAATCTCGGAGGCGTGTTGTTACATATTGACGTATTGAATGGTATTGACCGTAAAGCCAGTGTGCAAAGCTAACAGAGCTTCAAAGACCTATTTTATAAGAATAAACGAGTATTTGGACTACTTTGCTAGCCTATGTGCAGCTGTGGACGTTATGTGACTGAAATGATGATATAAATATGCGTCCTCATTCCCCGTCTCCGTACCTCTTCCCCGTTCTCACTTTCTAGGCGCCTGCTGAACACCAGAAGTGCTATTTTTGAAACGCGGAGTCACTTGTTTTTTCCATACAAAAAATCGTTCGTTTAGTGACTCCGCGTTTGAAAAATAGCACCTCAGAAGGTGAGAACGGGGAAGATGCGCGGGGACGGGGGACGGAGACGCATATTGCGCGGGACTTTAGGAGTGTCCTTTCTGTATGTAATACTTAATTTGATTCTATGTCATGGGCACATCTATGTATATAAATGTATAGTAATGATATGATTTCTTCGGGTTGCACCATAAGGACGTGACGTCATCACATTTCATACAACAAGAGGCTATCAAAGCGGCATCCAAATCTCGGAGGCGTGTTGTTACATATTGACGTATTGAATGGTGTTGACCGGAAAGCCAGTATGCAAAGCTAACAGAACAGGCTTCAAAGACCTCTTTAAATAGAATAAACGAGTTTGGACTGCTTTGCTAGCTCAAAAATAAGATAATTGGAACATAAATCTCTCCCATGCTGGTCTGGGAGAAACGAAAAAACTTAGAATGTACCAGCTGCTTCTCTTCCCGCGCAGATCGTAAAAGCCGATCGAGGGAATGGGCAAAAATGCGAATCATTTTAACAGGCGATGCGGCTAGCAACCCGTCACTGTTTTGATTGCTTTTCCATCTTCTCGCCCACCATGACGCTAAAAGTGGCTTTTGAGTCTTGCGGCCCTAGGCTCTGCATAGAGCCGCAAGATCCAAAATGCTCTGTCTGCCCCATTAGGGATAAAGACGTGATAGTATGTATGTATGTATGGAACATAAAGGTTGAGAAGATAAAACAAAATTATTTTTCAAAACTAAAAATCAACTTCACCCCCAAACTACAAAACCGATTTTGATAACATTTCTATGGAATAAAGGGACAAGTTATAAATATAAAGAATTTTCAAAATAGGTCCAAGCGTTATCGAATAATCCGTAAACATACATTAAATAAGATACAGAAAATAAAATTATGCTTTTATTAAAGCAAAGCCAAGTAATAAATATTCAGATTCACAAACTTTTGTATAATATTCGTATATTTTAAGAATAATTTATGAAAAATATTGACAGCCACAGGGTAAATAATGCTGCAGTGCAGTTTGTTGCCGCTTCTTCTGCACTTGCGATTAGGAAGTGGCTTTAAAATTAGATGTTCTGACGTCAACAAGTATTATAAAATCGAAGAAAAGAAAGAAAATTTTATAATTATCAACCCATCCCTGAAATCGCAAAAATAATCTGCAGCAACTTGGAATGTTATAAATAAAGAAACGGGTAAAAATAAAGCCAAAGAAAATATCTGTCAAATCAAATCTTGTGGTAAGACTATTACTAAAACTGAAGAAATAGTAAATATTTTTGATGATTTCTTTACTATAATTCCTTTGGAACTTACTTCTAATGTGAATTCTAGCCCCCAGCGTGCTGAAGCCTTGCTTAAGAATAATGTTAGGCCTTGTGATTCTAAATTTAAATTTAAGCATATTGGCCCCAAAGATATAATAGATTTATTTAAACAGTTAAATTTAAAAAAATCTGAAGACCATTGGGGCATGTCAGTTGCTGTAGTAAGCCATATCATAAATATCATAGCTGCTGATTTAGCTTTTATATTTAACGAATGTATTGATGAAGGCATATTTCCTAACCTAATGAAATGTAGTAAACTAATCCCCTTATTTAAAAAAGGAGAAAAAACAGATCCTGGCAACTACAGACCTATATCTATCCTGCCAGTTTTGAGTAAGGTGTTCGAAAAGATAATGCTCAATCAAATGCTTCTTCATTTTAAGACCTACAACCTTTTCCATAGCCAACAATTCGGCTTTACTGGCGGGAAATCGACCACCGATGCGGGAGTAGCACTTGTTACTCATATATACGACGCATGGGAGAACAAATATGATGGAATTGGATCATTTTGTGATCTCTCCAAAGCATTTGATTGCGTAGATCATCCGACACTTTTGCTTAAATTTCGTCAATACGGTTTTGATGATAATTCAATAAAACTTATAGAATCTTATTTAACAGATAATCATCAGACTGTTGATTTAAATGGCATAAAATCGCACGGATCTAATGTTAAGATAGGCGTACCGCAAGGTTCAATTCTTGGACCTTTCCTTTTCTTGGTTTATGTCAATGACTTGCCTTACATGGTTGAGAAGCAGGCTGGCATAGTGCTGTTTGCTGATGACACCTCGCTTATATTCAAACTTGATCGACATAGCACAAACGCTAGCGCGGTGAACAGCACTTTGTCTTCCATTTCTGACTGGTTTTCTGCCAATAATCTCATGTTAAATGCGAAAAAGACTCAATGCGTTCGATTTTCTCTTCCCAATGTGAGACAGGGCTGCGTTGACATAATGATAGATGGTGAAAAACTCGATCTTGTTGAAAGTACTACCTTCTTAGGAATTACAATAGACTCGAAACTTCAATGGGGTGCTCATATAACTAAACTTTCAAATAGGCTTAGTTCTGCGGCTTATGCTGTTAGGAGAATAAGACAATTGACAGATGTAGCAACTGCTAGACTAGTGTACTTTAGTTACTTTCATAGTGTAATGTCTTACGGCATACTCCTGTGGGGGAATGCAGCCGATATTCAGACTATTTTTATTTTACAAAAACGGGCAATTCGTGCTATTTACGGGTTAGGATCTAGAGACTCACTCAGAGAATTATTCAAGGAAATAGATATACTTACCTTAACATCACAGTATATATTTGAAAACATAATGTATGTAAGGAAAAATATTTCCTCATACAATAAAGTAAGCGATTTTACCGATAGAAACTAACGTAATAAGAATGACTTAGTTGCCCCGTTTTATAGGCTTAAAACAATTAATAAGACGTTTATGGGGAACTGTATACTTTTTTGTAATAAATTGCCAAAATCGATCCTTGATATGCCAGACAAAAGATTCAAAACTTATGTAAAGAAAGTACTTTGTGAGAAGGCTTATTATAGGACCGATGACTACCTTAAAGACAAAAAAGTCTGGCTTGAGCTTGACGCGGGTCCCTCTAAAAGTTTGTAATATAGGTACTCGAAAATGTCATAATTAGGTACATTTTGTACAAACTGAATCTACAACTTGACATTACTTTAAAATTTTGACATTCTAAAAATTAAATTTAAATTATGATATGACATAACAAACAAAACAATGTATTCTCTGTCCACATTAACTTTAAGTAATAATTTAATTGTGAGTTGACGTCCTTGGAGAAGAGGTGCAGTGCAGTTTGTTACCGCTTCTTCTGCACTAGCGCTTTGGAAGCGGTAGTAAACTTAGCTGTAAGTAACTATTTGACGTCAACAATAGTGCAACAAAATAATGACGATTATTAAGAGATATTTTAAATATCCTATGATAATAAAGATATATTTGATTTGATTTGATTTGATTTGCTCAATACATTTTGGCACGGTGCCTTTCAGGTTGTTACCCTTTCCGTTACACGTTGTAAAGAGATTAAACACGCAAATAGCATACATACATACTTAATATCACGCCTGTTTCACAAAGGGGTAGGCAGAGACACGGACCTCCACTACGATGGTGACAAACCTCTTTTGCTTTATCTACACTTATCAATCTCTTCATACATGCCCTTCGGTTACGGGTACTTTTTACCTCACCTTTTTTTAGAACGTCTGCAATTTGGTCACAGAATGTTCGCCAAGGCCGACCCTTTCCTTTCACATTTGCTGCTAATAGCAGCACATGAAAATTGGGTATTTTTATAGTTACCTATCTCTGGGTATACCTCTATAGTAACTACCTCTAGTTCTTTAGCGGCCATGAAGGCAGCTCGTTCCGTGATCCGAGCTATTCCAGCCACCAGCACCCAAACGACACTTCACTTAAAGACACTATTCTTTTGACCTTTGGAAGTCACAGAGTAAAAAATAAAGTTGTGAAATTCTTTCCTTTTTATCTTGTGTTTTTGATAACATACTTGTATTATCGTCTCATGCTACTTAATGGCATGTGATATATCTTAACGACTTGTCATGTAATGACTTGTGCCTTCCGCATTCATAATGAATGTTTTCCAAACAGCAGTTCAGTAAGAATTAGGCATACATGCATTTTATTACAAATACTTTACAGCGTCGTTCAATATTACTCAAATACAGTGTACACAAAATATAGGTTTTAGGATTCCGTACCGAAAGGGTAAAAACGGGACCCTATAACAAAGACTCCGCTGTTCATCCGTTCGTCTGTCTGTCTGTCTCCAGGCTGTATCTCATGAATCATGATAGTTAGACAGCAGATGTTCATAGATTATGTATTTCTGTTGCCGCTATAACAACAAACACTAAAAACGTATAAGTTTAATAAATATTTGCGTGGGGGCTATACAACAAACGTAATATACTATAGATGTGAATACATACACTTAACGCCATTCAATGGTATTAAGCTTTTAAACAACTGTTTGATGCATAGTCTGTGGCATCAAACGAGCCATTTGCCTTGCTGCTTCCTTAATGCCGTCGCGGTCTTCACAAAATTACTTTATAATGAGCTTCAGTGAGCTTGTCCAACCTTACGAACCATGCAATCTTAGTTCTTTTAAGAAATAACATACATACCTACTTTAAAATGCCAGTCAATAGTGTTAAATTTTTAAACAATTGTTTGTTGCATAGTCTATGGCGTCAAACGAGCCATTTGTCTTGCTGCTTCCTTAATGCCGTTGAGGTCTTCACAAAATTACTTTGTAATGAACCCCCCAGAGCCCTGAGACATGAAAATTTTCTTGACAGGTAGTTTTATCAAAAAATACATACATTTCATAACATATACTTTATGACGCTATTCTTTGATAATAACGTCATACAAAGTCAAAAACATTTGAACAACTGATTATTGCGTTGTCTGTATCGTCAAGCAAGCCATGTGCTTTGCTGCTTCCTTATTATCGTCATAAAATTACTTTGCTTCAAGCTTTAGCAAGTTTTTCCAACCTAAGATAACATATACATATATATACTCCATAACGCCATTCAATGTTGTTAAGTTTTTAAAAAACGGTTTGTTGCGTACTCTGTGTCATCAAACGAGCCATTTGCCTTGCTGCTTCCTTAATGCCGTCTCGGTCTTCACAAAATTACTTTATAATGAGCTTCAGCGAGCTTGTCCAACATTACACGTCATGCCATCTTAGTTCTTGAAATAACATACCTATATACTTTATAACGTTAAGTTTTTAAACAACTGTTTGTTAGGTAGTCTGTGGCGTCAAACGAGCCATTTGCCTTGCTGCTTCCTTAATGCCGTCTCGGTCTTTACAAAATTACTTTGTAATGAGCCCCGGCGAGACCGCGGCCGACACGCTTAGCTTTAATCTCAAACTGCTTTTTAACAATATAAAAGTATTTTGTTTGTCATCAAAGCTATAATTAATTTAATTTTGGGGGCTTTTCGAACACAGTTTGTGGCAAGATGCCTTAGAATACGTACAAAATTTTGTTTAGTCATGATAGTTGCATTTCAGCGGATTGCTGGCTAAGTACATACATCATCATCATCATCATCATTAGGTCTTTTAGTCACCACTGCAGGAGCACGACTCTCTCTATACTATGTAAGTACACACAACAACAAAAAATCTGCAGCTACAAAATGTATTGAGCTGCAGATATTTTTTGTGATTCAAGAATGGGAGAAACCGATAATTGGAACATACACAAGCTACCCAACATTACTTCCACGGATCGGAAAAGTTTTTTTTAACATATTGTATATAATGTCCAATTTATTCAGTACGATTATTATTTTAAGGTATGAGTGATTCAGTCCATCATTTTGAACAACTTATTCCAATGTGAAAAAAAAATGTTTGTTACTTCTTCACGCGCAAACGGCTTAACCGATGATGATAAAATTTGGTATGCAGGAAGTTGACAGCCTGGATTAACACATAGGCTATATATGATGCGCGGGTAACACCGCGGTGCGCAGCTAGTCCTACTAATCCTACTAATATTATAAATAGATAGTATTTGTTTGTTTGTTACCACTTCACTCTTTAACCACTGAACTTACTTGGATGAAATTTGATATGGGAACCCAGGAAAGGATATAGGATAGTTTTTATCCCGGAATTCCCACGGGGAGCGAAGCGCGCAGACACAGCTAGTTTTCACTTATATTAAAAAGGCGAAAGTTTGTGTTTATGTTTGTTATTTATTCAAGCGCAAACGGCTTAACCAATGTTGATAAAATTTGGTATGCAGGAAGCTGACATCCTGGATGAACACATACTTTAGGCACGGGTAACACCGCAGGGCGCAGCTAGTCCTACTAATATTATAAATGCGAAAGTGAATTTGTATATTTGTTTGTTTGTTACCACTTCACTCTTTAACCGCTGAACTTACTTGGATGAAATTTGATATGGATATAGTTTCATACCCAGGGAAGGACATAGGATAGTTTTATCTCGAAATTCCCACGGGGAGCAAAGCCCGCGGACACGGCTAGTTATTTATAAGTACGTAAGGTCGTAAGGTCCGACTACGAGTGCCCCCAATATAATCCTACGTCAAATCTGAAACGCCAAGAAAGCGGAAAGGAATATTTATCAGCATAAATCGGGAGACAAAGAAACCGAGCTGACAGTCTGACGGCAATAAATCTATTCGCTTCCGCCGCCTGCGCTTGACCTTACCGTCATATTCGATGTCCGAAGCCTATCAATTCTCTTTGTGATGTGTCGCAAAAACGGGCTTCAGTTTTAGTTTTGGTAAACTGCTATTTCGATTATATAATTTTTCTCAAACATGCTCGGAAAAGTAGGCATTATTGTAGTAAAAAGACGACGGGAAGTTTGTAATTCTTGGCCTATAGATGGAGAGCTGGCTACGAAAATAGGTATACAATTTATAGAGCAACGAAACCCCTCTAGTTAGTATGCCATACTATCATTATTTATTAAATCGAGTGCCTGCCAGCTTTTCAGTGGTGGGTGTGAGAGTGCATGGGCAACCAAGGGGCTTCAAAATCGATTGAAGGTATACAATTTATAGAGCTCTGAGTTTGGCGTGATATAATAGCTAATTATATATTTAATTCGAATATAACAATGCCAGGCGTTTTAATTGGAGGAAAAGTAGTGCCAGGCGACATCCAAAGTGCGGAAAAAAGTACCAAAGTCGTCTCATTTATAGAGGACTGGGCCTATACGTTTTCATTAGAGTGGACCAGACTAAAATATAGTATATAGAAAGGGGGAGGGAAAGACCCCCCTTCCAACTTCCCCCCATACCCCCTCCCCACGGAGACGCTTAGTTTTTGGAGTACTTAATTGAAGTTCAAAGTTTGTGTCTTGTATTAACACATAGGTTACTTTAGGCGCGGGTAACACCGCAGGACGCACCTAGTTATTTATAAGTACGTGAGGTCCGACTACGAGTGCCCCCAATATAATCCTACGTCAAATCTGAAACGCCAAGAAAGCGGAAAGGAATATTTATCCGCATAAATCGGGAGACAAAGAAACCGAGCTGACAGTCTGACGGCAATAAATCTATTCGCTTCCGCCGCCTGCGCTTGACCTTACCGTCATATTCGGTATCCGAACCCTATCAATTCTCTTTGTGATGTGTTGCAAAAAGGGGACTGGCTTCAGTTTTAGGTTTGGTGAATTACTATTTTATATTATACTGTACGGTTTAACAACCGCACATAGCTGATGCTGAATTTTCCCCCTCATGATTATTTCGTCACTTAGGTAAAATCAGTTCACGAATCACGCTTGCACAACATCGCCGCGTCTCGCGTTCTCATATCATCAGCCTTAGCATTAGCATCAGTTATATCTTTTAAATTATCATCTTCTTCTTATCGAGTGTGTTAGTGACTAACACTAGTGTCAGAGTTTTTAGACCGCCTTAAAGGCCTCTGACATGGTTTTAGGTAACGACCAATGTCAAAGACAGTGACCGGGACCGACGGCTTAACGTGCCCTCCGAAGCACGGATCTTATTACTTATCAGACAATCAGGTGATCAGCCTGCAATGTCCTAACCAAACCAGGACAACTACACAAAGTCGTTGCCCCCGCCGGGAATCGAACCCGCGACCTCCGGGTATGAGCCGAACGCTCTAACCACTACACCACGGAGGCATAAATTATCATAGCATCATCTTTTATATAAATAACATCATTTTATTAGCATCAAGGTGTTAACGTACAATATTATTTATAAAATTATTATAAAAACTATCATATGTTCCTTCCTAGCTATCAAACTATATCCATATCAAATTTCATCAAATTAAGTTTAGTGGTTAAAGCGTGAAGTGGTAACAAACAAATATACAAACTCACTTTCGCATTTAATAATAATAAATCAAAGTATAATATTAGTAGGAAGAATGAATACGGGCCAGTTTCTCGGGTCTAATATTTTCTACTTCTCTCTATTCATCTTAGCATGTTTTTGGTTGTTACCATTTCTATGCTGTTTCAGAGCCCAGGGACTCCGGTTTGAATTTTTCTTCTCCAAATAAAATATAGAAGGATATTCTAGAAGGGACATACCCGTAATAAATCGAACCACGGGCTATTCTATAACACTATATATAGTATAATTAAATGAAATTACGGTCAAAAACTATTAGAAAATCCGGCATTTCCATACAAAAGTGTGCAGCCGCTCCAGCATTTTGTATGGGAATGACTACGGGTGTTTAAAAGTTTTTTGACCGTTATTTAAATCTCATTATACTATAGTGATCTAGTTTAGCCCGTGGTTGAATTTATCTTATGCTAGTGTTAATTTTATTATGCTTCATATTAATTTCATTACGTTATAGTGATCTAGAGGTAGTATAGCCCGTGGTTTGATGTATTATTACGGACTAGCTGGTGCCCGCGACTTTGCCTGCGCAGAATCACACAAAATCTTTATAAATTGTAGCCTTTTGTTATTCTGATGTATAAGCTATATTAGTGCAAAGTTTTATTAAAATCCATTCAGTAGTTTTTACGTGAAAGAGTAACAAACATCCATCCATCCATACTTACAAACTTTCGCGTTTATAATATTAGTAGGATATGACCTTTCCACCCACCACCCTCCCATGCTGGTCTGGGAGAAATGAAAAAACTTAGAATGTACCAGCTGCTTCTCTTCCTGCGCATATCGTAAAAGCCGATTGAGGGAATGGGCAAAAATGCGAATCATGTTAACAGGCGATGCGGCTAGCAACCCATCACTGTATTGATTGCTTTTCCATCTTCTCGCCCACCATGACGCTAAAAGTGGCTTTTGGGTCTTGCGGCCCTGGGTTCTGCATAGAACCGCAAGACCCAAAATGCTCTGTCTGCCCCATTAGGGATAAAGACGTGATAGTATGTATGTATGTATGTCCTTTCCACGTTGTATAGGCCTTAGCTGTATGTGTATATAGGCCTTATCTGCCATCGGGGATTGAAACTCAAACAGAATGATTGAATTGAAAAGTTCTTTTTGGAATTACGTCAAACAATACGGATACAGTAAAAGATATTGATTGAATATTTTTATTCCACTGGGGTCTGAAAGTTTGTACGTTTTTTGTACCTCAGCCTCTTCGTCTAAAGTCGTCTTTATTTGAATAAAACAAAAACAGTGTAGCTGTATGTTTTTTGTTGCTTTTTGTCTGTGTACGAGACTAAATTAAAAAATATCCTATGATAATAAATATATCTTTATTATCATAGGATAATATTATTAATATCTAGACTGCATTCGTGGTCCAGTGGTTAAGGCGTTGATCCGGAGGTTGTGGGTTCAACTCCAACAGGGAAGCATACTTTGTGAAAAGTGGTTCTCAGTCTGGTAAGGATGTTGCAGGCTTGATCCATATGATTATCCGAAAATATATTTTTGTGTTTTGGAAGGCACGCGTAAACTGTAGGTCCCGAAAGCCATTTTAGATTAAATCGTAATCTCTAATTAGTAATTTCATGAATTTTTTTGATAAATGTTTTATGTACAGACATGTACAGTAACATAATGATTGTATTTACTTCGGAGGTGGGCGTTGATGCCTGCGACACAGTTTTCCTTAATTAACCCTTAGCCAGGTAGTGATCACATAGCGAACCACCTCAGAAATATTTTTTTTCTGACGAGCAGATGCTAGCTAGAAACCGCAAAATGTCATCCGTCTATTGTCTATGATACAGTTGATTTCTGAACGAAAAAAAAATACGCCTCTAGAAAAAAAAACTTGACATTTCGCTTGTCAAAGTCAAAATATTGGTCGAACAGCGAATTTTTGTGCAAATTGAAAGTGTTTTTTAGTATTATGGCGGAAAAAAATCCCGGTAAGTGATATTATTTGTGTTTTTATAATAGCAGATAGGTTGAATTATATGTAATATGTTTCGGTTTTACATGATATTTGTTTTTCTTTGAAATATTTACGCCAAAAGTTTGTGGTCAACATGTGACCTCTGCCTATCTGGAAAAACTTATTGTGGTTATTATGTAACCACTGTCCTACAAGCGTTTATCCATATAAATAAAGGCAAAACCATATTTACACATCAAATAGTTTGTATGGTAGATAGATAGGTTCTTGGATCGAAGAATAACCGATACCCTGGTGTCAGAGTCTTTTAACCACTACATCACAGAGACATTAATATTTATTAATATTTTTATACAAAGAAACACACAAATCTTTCCTCTTTTTAATATTAGGCTTATATGTAGATTCACCTTTATTTTTTCAATACTTACATGTTGTGACCTAACTGGGCCGTGGTCAGATCTAATCCACATCATGTATATTTAAATGGGCAGTGGTCATATCCAGACCAGAGGGTTTTTTTATAGGAAATTGTAGGAATAAAAAAAATTAAGAAATTGGTTTTTTTATTATCATCCAATCTACCAATATCTGTATATAAAGATAAAATAATCGCCAGGCCTGGCTAAGGGTGGGTCCTCCCCGCGCTAGCGACCTTGAAAACACAAAAAAATTAATTTCTCTTTCTGTAAGTGAGATTATCAGAAACCCTCGTACAACTTTTTAGCTAGTATCCTTAAGTTTCATTAGAACCTCGAAAATCATTGAAATAAAATACCCTGAATTTTCCTTTGCAAAAAATACTAAAAACGGCCATTTTTGACTCTTTTTGTAAAGGTTTCTAAACCGGATAGTATTTCAATGACTTTCGAGGTTCTAATGAAACTTCAGGATACTAGCTAAAAAGTTGTACGAGGGTTTCTAATAATCTCACTTACTGAAAGAGAAATTATTTTTTTTGTGTTTTCAAGGTCGCTAGCGCAGGGAGGAGCCTTAAACTACTGCAGGTATCATCGTACATAATGTTTTAAAATATTCCTTGTATACTGTTCCTAATAAAGATGATTATTATTATTATTGATTATTATTAAACGTTTGCTCATCAAACCTTGGATAGGTTATGGACTATCGTTTGGGTTGCGGAGGTCAGACGGCAGTCGCTGTGTGTAAAAACCAGTAACATCGTCAAATCACTAGGTTAGGTAGCGGACTCCGGGCTCTAAAGCGTTAGCGTGGAGGATGCATCCGGGAATACGCTCGAATGATGATGATATTGATTTCCCTTTCTCCGTCACTTAAAATTAAATAAATATATAGGGACAAATTAAACAGATTGAGTTAGCCCTAAAGTGAGTTCAAGACTTTTGTTGTGGGATACTAACTCAACGATGATATATTTAAAACAAAACCATATAGAGATAAACATCCAAGCCCAGGCAAATCAGAAAAATATCATTTTCTATCTTGACCTGACCGGGGAAGATCCCGGGACCTCCTGAGTAGCGGACAGGCAGGTTAACCATAACGCCACAGAGGTCGTCATTATAAACAAAACCATCATATGCAATATACTTTTACAGAAAGAACGTATAATTTATTGTTTTTCTGTGCCCGATTCAACGGAAATTGAGACAGTTCTAAAAAGTCGAGGAAAAATAATGGAAACAACAAAATGTTCTTCCTCTATTATTTTAATGCAAGGTTAGGAAAACCGGAAGGAAAAATATTTTACGACCCAGGGAATAAGCTGTATTTTTTACCCCTTACAAAAATGAGGGGTGTTGTAACTTTGACGTTAATGTATGTCGATCTGTCTGTCGCTGTGTTTCGCAAATGGGCTAATAAAAGCTTAACGTTCTCATTTTAAACTATAAAAAGTAGTTCATAAAATATTTTGAAGGATTATCAAGGGTTTGAATTTTAAATTATATCTCTGTCTGTCTCTCACGGGACCCCGAAAAATTTAAGTAGAAACTACACTTTTCCGTGCAAACGTAGTCTACGTTTAATTTCGAAACGACATGCCAATTTCGGCAAAATTTTGTAATTTCAAAGATATTGCACGTATCTATCTAGTCATATAAATGATTTTTACAGTCAAAATATGAAATTAAAATAGAATATAGTGTGATCATATTTGACTATCAGTATGGTAGACTTATTTCGCTGAAAATTTGTATATGGGGGTTTTCGGGGGTAAATAATCGATCTAGATTAGTTTTATGTTTGGGAAAACGCGTGTTTTCGAGTTTTCATGCGTTTTTCTTTCCATGCAGAATATGGTCGCTAATTTCGTCGCGCCGCGACCGCCTTGATTTAGCTCAGTGGTTATGGATAGCGACCGCTAGAAAGAGTGTTACGGGTTCGAATCCCACTCGGTGACTTACTTTTGTTTTTTTTTATGTTTAAGTTTATATATATATTTTTTTTGCATTGTTTTTAACAAGTTTAAAAAAAAATAGTTAATGTTTGAGATGTAACCGAGCAAAGCTCGGTCGCCCAGGTACTATTACCTATATATGCCTAGGTATGTGCAATACTTCATGTGCAATATAACTAAACAGACTGCGTTTGTATAGAAAAGTCTAGGGTAAGGTGACTTCTAACACTGCGTGCTGCGGTCGAAGTGTTGTGATCTGCGGCGAGAAACCGCACAGTTTAGTGCCTACCTATCCATACACCCTACAATTTGTGTCTAGTGCGGTTTAGGAGAAGATTTCCGCGGCGGGGAAACCGCCCGTGTAGATTTTAGTAAAATACAGGCGTTAGGCGTTCATGTAAAGCGCTGGATGTAGGCCGCTCTTGATCGGTCATTTTGGAAATCTTTGGCTGAGGCCTATTTCCAGCAGTGGACGCATGTGGATGAAATGATGATAATGATGACAGGCTTAATAGCGTTATTACAAAGAGTTTTCTTTGATGAAGAATAGGTAAATTTAACATTGAAATGTTTTGAATACCTTTATAGGCACTTTGACGACCTCCGTGGCGGTAGTGGTCACCATGCTAGTCCACCACCCAGAGGTCCCGGGTTCGATCCCCAGTCAGGGCAAGTTGAAAAATTGCCTTTTTCAAATTGTCCTGGGTCTTGGATGTTTATCTATATATTTATTTGTTATAAAATAAAGTATCGTTGAGTTAGTATCCCATAACACAAGTCTTAAACTTACTTTGGGGCTAGCTCAATCAGTGTAATTTGTCCCTATGTATTTATTTATTTATACATTAATAAGTATTTACGTCGCCCTGTGGTTTCCGGCAGAGTATGATAGGATCACTTCAATCTTCCCGTGGATATCGTAGAAGGCGACTTAGGAAATACAAGTTAACAAAGTATAAAAACATCAATATGACCTATCCCACTACTATCTTCTGACTGCTCTGGTCAATTATGACACAGTAATACAGAGAGGGTCGTGATCCTGAAGTGGGGAATAAAAGGACTTAATGATGATGGATGATGATATTAAAATTTAATTTTGAAGAAAAGCTACTGGTACCAGCTCTTCGCAACGATCACTGCTGAGAAATACAGATAGATAAGTAGCGTTGCCAGGTGCCCCGATTTGAGCGGGACGTCCCGATTTCAAAAGGTATTGTATTGGGCATGTACGTACGTATAAGGACTAACAACATATACTAAAACTATTTTAAAAGTGAATTCAGGCCATGATACTGTACAACTTTCGAACTAAAAACCGAATTCACCTACAAAGCACAAGCTTGTTTTTTCAAACTAAAAATATTTTTTAGGTCGGTCCTGGCGTCTTCGAACAAACGTAAAAAAAAAGATCACAGAAGTAATCTGCCAAAATAGAAAACAAAATAGGTACGAGCTCAAACTATATATTCGAGTCGAGGGAAAAATTTCATGAAATTCTATTCAGTACAGTAGATTGTAGATGTCTCTGATACAAACTCCAAAGAATATCGTCACAAGGATAACAAAACGCGGCGGATATGACGTGGCTCGGGGGCAAAAACTAAACGCGAGGTCGACGACATTGCTGACATTCTTGGTCTTATTACTAGATACTAGGAATTCATAGGGGTTATGCAGGGTTTTCTAGAAAACCAATGTTGAAAACTATTTAATTAAACCATTATTTTACTTATTATATTACGCCGTTTAGATTTCGGCAGAGTAGAATAGAGCCACTCCAAGTCCTCCTGTGGATGTCGTAGAAGGCGACTTAGAAAATATAAGCTAAACAAAGCATTTAAACATCAATGACACCTCTCCAACTCGTCTAGCCAGCGTGGAGAGTATAGGCCAAAGTTTTCTGGCTGCTCTGGCCAAATATGGCTCTGGTAGTACAGAGAGCGGCGTGCTCCTCCAGTGGAGACAAAAAACCTGATGATGATGAAAACATTATTTACAATAAGTATCAGGTCCTCCCGCCTCCACTGCAGGAGCACGACATTATCTGTACTACCAGAGTCATACATGGCCAGAGTAGCCAGAGGATTTGGCCTACACTCTCTGGCACCAAGTGAGAGCAGACCCCGTATAAAACGGGAAAGTGCAAGGTAATATAAATATAAATAAATATATAGGGACAAATTACACTGATTGAGCTAGCCCCAAAGTAAGTTCGAGACTTTCGTTATGGGATACTAACTCAACGATACTATATTTTATAACAAATACATATATAGATAAAAATCCAAGACCCAGGACAATTTGAAAAAGGCCATTTTCCAACTTGCCCTGACCGGAATCGAACCCGGGACTCTGGGTGGCGGACTAGCATGGTGACCGCTACGCCACGGATAGTGCGGGAAGTAGTGTCACAAGGTGCAAATTTTGGTATCGGAAGAATTCACTTGGCACAGATGTAATATACGTAAAGTTAAGCTAATTTAGCCCGGTAGCCATCCCCCACCCCCTGGGGGGTAGGTAGGGGGGGCATTCGAAGTTACTCGCCGCCGCGCTTCAGTAAAAAAATTATATTAGCTTCTATTTACCTAACACCTCAAGTGTGGTATCATTTTCTGATAAATCAGGCATGAGGAATTCAATTTTGAGTACAATTTCACATTTAATGTAAATATTAATAGTAAAAAAGGGAAAATATTGACAAAAATATTAAAATCGGATCGCATTTTTTTCTATTTTAACTGATTTATTTTACCGGAATACCTGTATTTTGTGCAACAAAAAATACTATGTTAAAGAATATTTATGTAGCTTTTAAAAAATATATACTTTGATATATATAGCTGTCATATATCTATCTGAAAAAAAATCGAACATGGCACGCGGCGGTGCCTAGGAACTAATCCAACCGTCTCGTCTCACATAATTTGTTGCAAGTATTAAGTTGTTTTTTAATTCAAAATATATAGAATACATACTTTACTTAATTATAGACTGTCGCTTATGGTCTAATGTATCAATATTCGTATTTTAATATTTATATTAGTTCATTTTTTATAACATTTTCCACCACATTGTCATAATTCGGTACATTTTAATAGTTTTCTTATACAGTTGCACCTAACACTGCACCGTGACTTGCACCAAATCAGTTGTTCACGACAAGCGGTAGCAGCAACTGGTGCAGTAGTCCACTTCGGTTTCCAATTATTTAGTTCAATTTCCTATCCCTAATCCGCCGGACTGGAACGATTTTGAATCCGCCGGACTGGAACGATTTTGCATCTGCCCCATAAGTGCACCCCATGGTAAACAGCTCTTAGAAGATGCTGCCGAAAATTCTCTGGCTGTCGGTCTTTTTTTATAGAACAGCTCCCTCCTGCACTCGTTTAGCGATGTGCACTGACTGGACCTGAAATGAAAATCAGGTAAATAGGTATTGCAGTATTATTTTGGTCAAAATAAAATACAGCTATATACATGTCATTTATAATATAACCCACGTAGATACAATTTTATTTTATGCTCATTTATCATACTTCATACATTGTTACAAATTTTTAAATAATTTGATCGTAATAGTATCGTTATGTCATTTTTTTTTTAATAATTTGGTTAGAGTTTTCGACGTCTCTGTCAGTGAGCATATTTAATTCACTAGTTGCTGATATAAATAAAAGGATTCCATGCTTTATAAGCGCTGCTAAGAACAGTCACACGCTGTTCTTAACTGCAGCGATCGTTGAAAAAATAACATCGATCCCTGTAATGACAAAGAAGCTGAAGAGAATAATGGTGCATGTTGCTGTCGAAGCATGGAATACTGTACCATCAGCAACTAGTGAATTAATATGCTCGCTAACAGAGACGTAGAAAACTCTAACCAAATTATTTAAAATATTGTCATAACGTTGTATGATAAAATTGATAAATGAGCACAAAATAAAATTGTATCTACTTGGTTATAAATGACAGGTATATATAGCTGTATTTTATTTTGACCAAAATAATACTGCAATACCTATTTACCTGATTTTCATTTTAGGTTCAGTCAGTGCACATCGCTAAACGAGTGCAGGAGGGAGCTGTTCTCTAAAAAAGACCGACAGCCAGAGATTTTTTGGCAGCATCTTCTACGAGACACTGAACTGCGCTCCAGGACCGAAATTGTCGATGTGGGTGTTAAAACGGCAAAACTGAAGTGGGAGTGGCCCGGACATGTTTGTCGTATAAGACCGGAAAGATGGGCAAGAAAGGCGACGTTATAGGTTCCAGAAGGACGCCGGCGTAGGGGAAGGCCGAGGAAAAGATGGAGGGACGATATTGAAAGTTACATGAGTGGATGGCAGCAAGCTGCCTTGGATCGTGAATCGCGGAAGCATGAAGGGGCGGCCATTGCCCGACAATGGGACACTATATAGGCAATTAAAAATAAATAAAACAAAATCTTCTTCTGAGCTGTTTGCCATGGGTTGCACGTATGGGGCTGATTCAAAATCGTTCCAGCCCGGCGGATTAGGGATGGAAAATTGAACTAAATAATTGGAAACCAAAGTGGACTACTGCACCAGTGGCTGCTACCGTTTGTTGTGAACTGATTAGGTGTAAGTTCAAGTCACGGTGCAGTGTTAGGTGTAACTGTCTAAGAAAACCATTAAAATGTACCGAATTATGACAATGTGGTGGAAAATGTTATGAAAAAATGAACTAATAAAAAAAAAATTACGACTATTGATACCTTAGACCATAAGCAACAGTCAATTATTAAGTAAAGTATGTATCCTACATATTTAAATTAAAAAACAACTTAATACTTGCAACAAATTATGTGAGACGACATGGTTGGATTAGTTCTTATGCACCGCCGCGTGCCATGTTCGATTTTTTTCAGATAAATGTATGACAGCATATATAATAAAGTATATATTTTTTAAAAGCTAGATAAATATTCTTTAAGATAGTATTTTTTGTTGCACAAAATACAGGATTTCTGGTAAAATAAATCAGTTAAAATAAAAAAAATTGCGATCCGATTTAAATATTTCCGTCAATATTTTCCCTTTTTTACTATTAATCTTTACATTAAATGTGAAATTGTACTCAAAATTGAATTCTTCATGCCTGATTTATCAGAAAATGACACCACACTTGAGGTGTTAGGTAAATAGAAGCTGATATGATTTTTTTTCTGAAGCGCGGCGGCGAGTATCTTCGAATGCCCCCCCTACCTACCCCCCAGGGGGTGGGGGATGGCTACCGGGCTAAATTAGCTTAACTTTACGTATATTACATCTGTGCCAAGTGAATTCTTCCGATACCAAAATTTGCACCTTCCATACATTGGGTGACACTACTTCCCGCACTAGGAGGTCGTCTAGAAGAAAGAGAAGAAGAAGAAGGTCTAGTATAGCCTGTGATTCGATTTATTATGGGGTTGTCCCTTCCACGATGTATATTATTACTCTACATCAATGGCTCGCTTTTATAGTCTTATTTATTCAAGTATCTACTATATCCCACAAAAGTATTCTCCTCAAACCATAATCCCAGCTATTATTTCCCAACAAAATGAAATGAATTATTCTGTTAGGTGTCTCGGTTCAAATAACACGTAATTTGTCTTTATCCCCGTATGTGATTTATTTACAGATAAAGTCGATGTGATAGAAGCACGTTACGAATTAATTGCTTGCTTGGAGATTGGAGAAGTTATATCGTTAATGTTACGAATAATAGTTGTTTATGATACTATATTATAAAGATTTAAAAAACGAAAGTGTTTTAAAAATACAAGTTGTGTTTAAAAATCAACTTACAAGAAGGTGGAGGTTATTAATTCGAGACGAACCGATGGCCGATGGGACAAAAAAAATCTCGAATGGCGTCCACGTTCAGGCAAGCGAAGCGTAGGACACCCACCTACAAGGTGGTCTGACAACCTGATCATGGTCGCTGGATGGCGTTGGGTGCAAACCGCTTTAGGTCGGTAATTTTGGAAATTTTTGGGAGAGGTCTATGTCCAGCAGTGGATGTTTTGCGGCTGAAATGATGATGATCAATTTGTCGCCATCTTTTTTTTTATGTTTGTTCACCAATTATTCGAATTTGATTTGAAAAATACTTTTTTGTTTGAAAGGTCATATTTTTGTCAGATGGTCCCTGTTTACGGATGGTCCCAGTAGCTGTGTAGTTTGGGGGTAAAAGCGGTTTTTAGTTTTGTTTTTTTTTTTTTATTAATACATGCAAGTATTTTCATACCCATTTCTGAGTAGTTTCATACCCTGTACAGTTTTATACTTACCTTATCTCATTAAGTTAGGATTGAAACTGCAAAAAGGAAATAAAATCTAACTAAACGTGTCACTGCTTTTTATTAAAAAAAAAGAAAGATAAGTTAACATCATCATCGTACTCGTGAAAAGTTCTCATTTGTAAAAATTGAATATTATTGTCGAACACACATAAATTCCCATACATTTATTAACATAGACTGCTAAAAACATTACCTTTCTTTGCGCTTTGCCGCTGCTATAGTGAAACACACACATATTTCCACACATTCACATAAATAGACTACTAAAATCATAACCTTTCTTTTCGCTGCCGCTGTAGGTTAAAAAAAGTTCACCTTTTGATGTGCGTGACTTTCCTTCAAGTCTTGCTGGTAAATATTTAGAGAAACGTAGCCCTTCCCTTTGGGAGCTCCCAACGATTTAAGACAGGATATATCTACATTACCTTCATGAAGGTCAGCTCGTTCTTACTTGCATGTAGATATGAGTTTCTTTGTTTGTTTATTAAAGCTTTATTGTATACTAGCCGAAGCCCGCGACTTCGTTCGCGTGGACTTTATGTCTCTGGAAAATGCTCATCAGGCTGAACAACTTTTACTAAGACGGCATTTTTATATCTCTTATAGTTTAGCTGGACCATTATGGTTCTGCATCAGGCGTTCCATTTGCCAAAATCATTTATACCCTATATGTTGCCCAGGCTTAATAGCTATATAACAAAAAAAGTTTCGTTCGAATCCGTCCAGTATTTCCGGAGATTAGCGTGTACAAACAGACAAACAGACAAACAGACAAACAGACAAACAGACATACAGACAAACAGATAAACAGACAGACATTTTTTTTAAATTCTTACTCTATTACAACGTCTCCATCGCCCCCAATATTTTTTTTGGAAATATATTTAGTGTACAGACACACTTTTTTAATGTTTTATTATATGTATAGATAGATAAGAAAGACCACAGATATAAATCAGAAACGTAAACATACAACGGCGGACTTATCCCGTATACGGATCTCTTCCCGTCAACCGGCCAGTAATTAAGAGTAATGTTTACTTATTGGATATGCATTTGGGGCAGAATCCTTCTTAGGTTCTTTAGTCCCTTCTAAAATAATACTTATTTAGGTTTTAAACTTCAGTTATAAGTCTAGTTTTAGATTTCTTGTTGTTATTTAATTTATTTGTTAAATATTTTTTATTGAAATACTAGTTGTGCCCGTGAGCTTCGCTCCCCATGGGAATTTCGGGATATAAACTATCCTATGTCCTTCCTTGGGTATCAATCTATATCCATATCAAATTTCATCTTAATAGGTTCAGTGGTTGAAGCGTGAAGTGGTAAAAAACAAACAAATATACAAACTCACTTTCGCATTTATAATATTAGTAGGATTTGACGACGTTCGAGTGCTACGATGGCACACACATACAGACATTAGCGTCAAACAACACCCTTCTTTTTTGTCGAAGGGTTAAAAAGACTGCACTTACGTCTCTGTGAATTTCCTCTCCGCTTAATATTGCATGTGCGGAATAAAGCCAAAGAGCAAAAGTGTCGCCTGCGGTGTTTGCAGTCTTTTGGCGAAACAAGCTTATTACAGCATTGCAAAATGCATTTCTGTGCAATTCTGGATGAAATATACATAACGCTAAATAGTACTTTTACTTGACATACACCTAGGACTGTTTCAGAGAAGGCAGAAACTATGGACATAGAATTAGGTAATACGAGTATTACATACAGAACGGAATCTCCTAAAGTCCCGTGCAATATGCGTCCCTGTCCCCCGTCCCCGCACCTCTTCCCCGTTCTCGTCTAGTCGTGTCTATGTAACACTCATATTAATTCGGTGCTACGAATCTCCACTTGCTACGATCCTGACAGACCATTTTGTCTTCTTTTAATATAACTATTGTAGTTATACATACACTGTCTCGTCTTTATCCTTAATGGGGCAGACAGAGCATTTTCGATCTTATAAGGAGACAGAGTCCAGGACCGCTAGGCCCATTAAGGCCACTCATAGCGCAATGATGATGTTGGGCGAGAAGGTGGAAAAAGGAATCAAAATAGTAATAGGAAAGCTTGCATTTTCGCCCAATCCCTCTATCAGCATTTTTAATCTGCGCAAGAAGAGAAGCAGCTGGTACATTCCGAATTATTTTCTCTTTTCCCAATTAAATCTTGCATTCGGTTGTTTAAGTAGACTCAAGAGCATTTCGCTCGCTTTGTTCAATAAATATTGACAATTCCACATTGACCGACTTAAAAATAAACAGACAATGTGTTTTGATTTTCTTGCAGTTCTCTGTAGTTCCTAGACGTAAATCTCTGCTTGCTAACGTCTCTGGATTAACCGCTTTTGTCTGACATACTGCTAAGAAAACTATAGTAAGTAAGTGTCAATGTTTTAGTTTATTGTTATGTCGTCGAAGAGAAGAATTAAATTTAACTTTATAGCGACAATAAGTGTTTTTAAATAATTGTTGACACAAGTTTAAAACTAGAAAAAAGAAACAAAATAAGCGACCGAATTTTTTGAAAATTGTTGAATTTAAAGTGTAAAATCTCCTCGCAAAATTTGTTGACACCAGTATCCGCTAAAGAAAGTGTGCGCTCTTCAACAAATAATACGATTTCGATATTGAGACAAGTAGTATATCCCTGTAGTAATTCTGACATCGTATTAGTTGTAAAATACCACACAGCTCGGCTCTATTCATCTTCAATAGGCATGACGAATAGAAAAATAATTTTGGCCCATAGATTAAAAATTGTACACGTATTATTTCTTTTTTTTTTGAGAATTCAACATTACAGCGCATTTAAATTTCGCATATTTTATAACAAATTTTATAAATAGGTAGTTAAACATAGATTTTTTCTTGCAATTTAAGGGATGAGAGATCAATAAATTGAACCTGCACAAGTTACTCAACATAACCTAAACGGATCGGACAGCGTTTTCCATACCTATTGTAGGTATAAATGACTCAAATTCTTGCCGTTTTCAGAAGCTGTGTGTAGCAAGATTCAAACGTTCTTAAGTACAACGTTATTATTTACCTGGAGGAAGGAGATTGTGGAAATCCTTTTATTTGTCTTAATTTCAGTTGCAACTCGCAATATACAAA
Organism: Acrobasis consociella; assembly: GCA_963555685.1. Classification (NCBI taxonomy): domain Eukaryota; kingdom Metazoa; phylum Arthropoda; class Insecta; order Lepidoptera; family Pyralidae; genus Acrobasis; species Acrobasis consociella. The sequence goes on from OY743108.1 coordinate 19,004,150, forward strand.
TGTACATCATCACAAATTTATGATACGTAAGCGTGTGTATAATAAAAGTAGTTTTAACATTTGCTTATTAGATGCTTAATCAAAGTAAAATCGTTTATAAGTAAAAATAAATAAATAAAAAAAAGTAAAGAAAAAAAAGGAAAAAAAAAAACAAGAAAAAATACCAAGAAGGTAGTTTATGGAGAACTTTAAGAAAGGCAGAAATCGTGTCATTATGATTTCAACTATTTAGCCGAAAATAGGGAGATATGGAAATACTCCACCGATAACATCCTAGTCCTAAAATTTATAGATAATGAGTATGTTAAATCTATGAGGGAACTTTTTACATATACATGAAGCATACAAGAGTTTAAAAAAGTTGTTAAAAATGCTGTATACTAGATATGTGCTTACATACATGGCAGAATTTACTCCGAACCCGCTAGTGGTAGATGGTTTATTAGATGCTTATGCAAAGTAAAGTGAGTTTGCGAAAACGTTTTCCAAGTTTAAAGTGAAGTGACTATGTTAATATGTAGTGTGTCTGTAATGTGTACTTGGTATTTGGCACAGTACATAATAAGTAGATGCTTCTAATCATCATCATCATTTCAGCCGCGTAACGTCCTGGACATGGGCCTCTCCCAAAGATTTCCAAAATGACCGATCTAGAGCGGCTTGCATCCAGCGCTTTCCAGAGACCTTGGTCAGGTCAGACCACCTTGTGGGTATGTCCTACGCTTCGCTTGCCTGTACGTGGTCGCCATTCGAGAACCTATACTATGCTACTAATATGAACTACTTACAACAAACCAACTTATATAATTTTTTAATAAAAGAATTAAATCTTTTTCGATCAAAAAGCAGCTCGGCCTTGAAGAAAATTTTGACTTCTTGGCTATCAAACTGATTTAAGTTAGCTTATCTATATATGTATCTACAGGTGACTTTTTACTCACCAGCTAAAATTTTGTAGCAAGTTCAGTTCATGATACATGGATATCTTGTACAAAGTATCCCTTAAATAAATTGTTGGCAATGTTGTTATTTTATTCGAAGCGATACCTTGTAAAAGCATCGTTTCGTCCTATCTAAAGGCGTTGGCGTCATTTACTGCAGTTATTTCGGCTATCACCCCGATGAACACTGAGCCGCGGCCACAAACCCGCTCTGCACCGAGCACCGGCAACGCCGGCCATATTTTAAAATTCTGTCAGCGAAATTTCCAAGATTTTTTCACGCTGAAAACATAGACCTTTATTTAAAGTTAACTCATTTGAAAACTTGTTTGTAATATCTTTCATAGTGAAAATATGTATACAATGTCCTTTTTTATTAAGTACAAATATTTTAAGGGGTGAGTCAGTCCATAATTTTGAACAACTTTTCCCAGTAAATTTTTATCGAAATACGAAAAAATAATTTTCATTTTCCATAGTAATGATATCACGTGACTTCTTCGATTTCTAAGAAAACCTAAAAAAATTTTTTCCTATTTCGATATACATTTATTGGGAAAAGATGTTCAAAATGATGGTCTGATTCACCCCTTAAAATAATTGTACTTAATAAAAAAGGACATTGTATATGTAAAAAAACCCTGTCCGTCCGTTAAGTTCCGTTAAGGTAATGTTGAGTAGCTTGTGTAGGTTCTATTTATCGGTTTCTCCCATCCCTCATATCACAACAAAATCTGCGGCTCCATACAAAATTTAAAGGTCTACCGTTTCAAATGTATGAAGCTGCAATTTTTTTTCGCGGTTTCAGTTATAGGAGAAATCGATAAATAGAATCTACAGAAGTTACCTAAAATTACCTTTACGGGTCGGACAGGCTTTTTCTAATCTTATACCTTTAAACGAGCAATTCTTGTATATTTATTTATATATTTCTGTGATCTCGAAAACGGCTCTAACGATTTCGCTGAAAATTGGTATATGGGGGTTTTCGGGGGTAAACAAGCGATCTAGATTAGTCTTATGTTTGGAAAAACGCGTGTTTTCGATGTTTGAGATGTAACCGAGCAAAGCTCGGTCGCACAGGTACTACACTTTTGATGCCACCAACAAATCCTACTATAATAGATTTCATTATTAAGTCATTTGGAAAAAATCTACTAGGTTTAATAGTAGTGTTATAATCAGTCATTTATTAAGGGTAAAAATAAATTATTCGGTACAGTAAATTAAAATAAAACGTCACTAGTGTCGCTTTACATTGATCATATCTATTTTCAACAAAGATTTTAGATATATTAATTCATAAAAACTGATATTATGAGCGGTATTTGATTGCAAAAAAGTATGACGTCACGGATGGTCATACAATTCCTATAGAAAATTTTGTTTTGACGATAAGGAAAAAGTGTCTCATTGGACGTCATCTAGCGGATTCTTACGGTAGGCCCACGAAAATAGACAATTCCATGGGTAGGCCTATGTCAGCCGATGTCAGGTCGCATGATGACAGGTGTTGTGTGGGATTATAAAGTTAGAGGGTAAACTATCTTCATGGGTGCGATAGATATAATTTTTTATAGGCTAGTATTATTTTCTTTCAGTTATTTTCAGTATACAGTCCACATCAGAGAAGTATAAAAATATGTAGGTATAAAAATGTTTATACATACAAAATAGCATTTAATTGCATCTGTAACATGTCTCGTGAAAATATTTTTATTCTTTCTTTAGTACAATTACTTGCTTGTTATAAATTTGAAATGACCAATCTATTATCCTTAAGTCTATGGCAGAACATCGTAAAAATTTAAGTTACAACACTTTGCGACCCGTAAACGAGTGGAATGTGAGAGTAGAGATTTATTTTAGCGATAAGTACGTTTCTGAATAGTAAAACCTTTTTTTTTTAAATTTAACATCAGGTGTGGACAATAGACCGGTTATTCTTTTAGAAACCTTTTCAGGCCTTTCTAAAAGCTATTCCCACACTTGAGCGCTATAACAGATTTATAAAATCGCTGGCATGGTTGCGATAAACTGTGCCATGTTCTTATAAACTGGCATGTTTTTATCGACAGATATCTAAAGCGGATAGATCAGGAACAACATTTTAGTACGTTATTTATAATCAAATTATTGACAAACGATTGTTATGCCTATGTGTTAAAAGCTAGCCTTATCGCCCATTTAAATGGATTCAGGTTTCTTAAAGCTCATTCATTTGGTCGACTTCTATGATATGTGCCAAAAAATAAGCCGGTACGATGCGTTTTTTCTTTGATTTCAAATCAGAATTGAAGACTGGTAAATGCCCGCCGCGCGTAAATATTCTAAAAAGACATGTCGCACCAAACTCCGCGATATTATCAAGCGCATTAATCACGTTTGTGTATGGGAGGCTTAAAATGGCGACATTGGAGAACTTTTCCCTCATTTACGTGATAATGGAACTCAGCTTTGTAAGTTAAATGCGAATTTCTTTAGAAATACAATATTTCACAGTAATATGTGTGACTGCCGATTTCTTTATTACCTTCAAAGTATTTGTCATGTAAAATTAATGTACAAAGGCAACGAAAAATTACAGGTATGATGCCAGATATGGAAATTCTTTGCTGAATGAAGAAATGTTATTTATCAAAGGAGGAAAGACGGTACATATGGCGATATATACCGAGGTTGACGTCATCAGAAAGGTTGCGGGTGGAATTTGGGTTTGGGTAGCTTAGATCTGGAAAAATGTTATTCATTGAGAGAGGCTTGGCGTGGCGGCCACTAAATTAGTGAATGAAAGTCGGTGGCCGCGTAAATAAGAATTTTCCAAATAAGTCTAAAAAATAAATAAAAGATCGCGATCCCCAGCCAGGGCAAGTTGGAAAATGGCCTTTTTCAATTTTTCCTGGGTCTTGGATGTTTATCTATATATGTATTTGTTATAAAATATAGTATCGTTGAGTTAGTATCCTATAACACAAGTCTCGAACTTACCTTAGGGCTAGCTCAATCAGTGTAATTTGTCCCTATATATTTATTTATTTATTTTATTTATTTTATTATTATTAATAACCTTCACCTTTTTTGGAAGTCGATTAAAAATCATTGAGATTAGATAACATTTAGGAGTGGATCAACATTTCTCTTTTTGTATGAACAAGTGTGAACTATGCTTTTATCTTATTGACTTAACTGCATAAATACAAATGCTTATTACATTATTTAAACACAAATTACACTTCCCTGCAAAACGCTTGTTCATTAGTTACGCTTGACTTCAGTACAGCCGCAGGTACTGCTGCTAAAGTCTAGAGGTCTAGAAGTAAATGTCTGGCTTTAAGTCTAAGCGTCTTTGTCTGAAAATCTAGTTTGGCAGCGTAATTTACTTGCTACTTAAGTGTATCTGCAAAATTAACAAATATTTTTTACTTTGAGAGCAAAATTGAGTTTTTAAACAACAAAGTGGATTTAGAGTAGACGAGCTTCTTGTAAGTAATAAAATAGTTGTGCATTCATCATCATGTCTTTTTGTCTTCACTGCGACCCTCTCTGTTCTACCAGGGCCATACTTGGCCAGATCAGCCAGAAGACTTTGGCCTACACTCTCCTCGCTGGCCAGACGGGTTGGAGAGGTCTCACTGATGTTTATAAGCTTTGTTAAGCTTGTATTTCCTAACTCGCCTTCTACGATATCCACGAGAGGACATGGAGTGGCCCTATCTACGGAAACCACACGACAAATGAGATTGTTGTAAGTAGTCCATATTAGTAGCGTCCATCCATCCAGTCGTGCATTGGCCACTGATATTTAGGGTTGGGTTACATCTTCATCAGCACGAAATATCACTTTTCTATGCTGCTAATCTGAAAGGGTCGTCGCTTTCTCTCGCTCTAGCAAATGACGGTACTGGGCTACAGAAAAGGATAACAGCATGAAAAAGAGCTGTTCTGTGCTGAAAGATTTAGCTCAATAGTCAAAGCTGTTTCACGTACTGCCGCTGCGGCTGCGAATTTTGCTATTTCGGCGTCGCGCGTTTGTTCACACGGCACGCGCATGCCAAGCCCACGCCAAGCGAGGTTTAAATTTGTTGCATATATTTTGAGTCCTATCACACTTCAATACAATTCAGATACATTTATCGAAGTCCAGTCCAGTATTGACTTCGTTAATGCAATTTGAGTGATGTGTGATAGGACTTAGGAATCAAGTTAAATGCAACAAATTTCAAAAATTTCAATGCGAGCTAGGAAATCGCTGAGTCCGAAGTTTCGGAGCCTGGAAAAGCTCAGACAAAAGAAATATTATTTCGATTTCAAGAGAATTTCAAGAACTACGTCCGGGGTTACCAATACAAGTACTTGACAGAGAGACATTATATGAACAAAGTCTCATTAACAAAGATATGAGGTAATACTCAAACCATTACAATGAGGTAGATTTCAACAACTAAAATTAGATACTTTTTCTAAACGTCAAAACAAACATCACCTATGGGACTTTTATGAAATAAAGACATATGACGTCATAGTTTCTTGGAGTCAAGTATCGCTATCGTATCAGTTTTTCCGCAACAATTCATCTAAAATCACATTGAAAATGGATATGATGATGAAATAACAAGTGACATTATTTTGTGACGTCTTATTTTCTTAACGGTATTGAAACAGTAAAATTCCTAGTTATTAATTGCATTTAAGTAACATGTCTCAGACACAGGTATCATCCTGTAACCCTAAGTATGTAAAAATGGTTTCGTCTCAATAACCTGGTTCTAAACTGCAGGCACGTAGAAGCAAGTTTCCCTTAAAGAGCTACACGGTACGTGTCCGGTTGGTGCTACGTGAAGATGAATTCCCTATAGTTCGCAGAGCGATAATGGTGACACTAACAAGGAATACAAATGCTTTTGCCCCTCGTAAAATACGTCAAGCAACAGAAATTGGGCGACTTCTTAAATTTAATCGTGATTGAGGTTGGAGCTTAACTGCCGCCTGGAAATCGGTGCTTCAAGAGACGAACAATAGATGTCATGTACAGCCGACCAGTCTCTGATAAAGTAAGCTTTTTTCACTGGCGTTGTCACCAGCGGCAGACGAAGAAGAAGAAATTAAGGCTCCCAGTACATCGACAGCAGTCGTTGACGCAGGAAACCAGCAACCACCATCCCCTGGACTTTTGCCCCGCGCCATGCACAACTAATATCTGCGAAGCTAACATCCTGGATTAACACATAGGGCTATGCACATAGGCTTTTTTCGCGGGTAACAAAGCGGCGTGTAACTAGTGTAAACATAAGTTTAAGTTCATGAAGGGCACCTGTAAATATTAGGTGCCCTTCGTGGAATAGGCCAGGTGCCATTAAGACGGGTGTCCTAAGTTGAATACCTCAGCTAGTGTATATCACCTAATTGCAATTAGGATATGAATTTGACAAGTTTTTTTATTGTTATTGATATTAAATGTGTTTTTATAGTACAATAACATACATACATACTATCACGTCTTTATCCCTAATGGGGCAGACAGAGCATTTTGAGTCTTGCGGCTCTAAGCAGATAGAGCCCAGGGCTGCAAGACTCAAAGGCCACTTTTAGCTTGATGTGGGCAAGAAGGTGGATGAAGGAATCAAAATAGTGATGGGTAGCTAGCCGCATCGCCTGTAAACATGATTCGATTTTTTGCCCTTTCCCTCGATCGGCTCTTACGATCTGCCCGGGAAGAGAAGCAGCTGGTACATTCTAAGTTTTTTCTTTTCTCCCAGACCAGCATGGAAGAATAAATTACAATAAAGAAAATAGTACAATAAAGTTATTACAAACAAACAATCAAACGAATTTGTGTCAACACTGAGATGTTTGCTAAAGCGTCACACAGACCTCGTGCACCAACTATCTTACAAGGAGTTTACGCCTGGAAATTACTTAGTGCAATTTCACGTAAGGGTTGGGGATGTACCCCAACCCTTACGTGAAATTGCACTAAGTAAAGTAGCAGCATTTTCTATGCTGCTGTGATTTTCTATCTTAAGAATCCCCTTACCCTAGGCTTTTTATAATTGGTTTCCGACGGTAAAATTATGAACTGGAAAGAAAATATAAGGATGTAGAAATTGAATAAAATTTTTTTGACTGTGTAAACCAGTTATATGAATACATATGTGCAATATCTTTGAAATTACAAAATTTTGCCGAAAATGGGCATGTCGTTTCGAAATCAAACGTAGACTACGTTTATATGGAATAGTGTAGTTTGGCCTAGGGTAAGGGCGTACCGACTGCTGTAAAGTAACATGTAATGTATCATTCTGTCTTTCATTGCATTTTTACTACAAGCTTGGACTCGCACGCTCTCTGTCCGCGCTTTCACTACGAACCTCCCTCGCGCGTCTGTTTCCACCTAAAGTGCTATTTTTCAAACGCGGAGTCACCTAAATAAATGGTTTTTCCATACAAAAAAACGTTCTTTTAGTGATTCTGCGTTTGAAAAATAGCACATCTGAATGCTGCGAACGCGGCTCGAAGTCACACCAGTCTGTATGCGCTTTTGCAACCATCATTTGCTAGAGAGAGAGAGAGAGAGAGAGAGAGAGAGAGCGACGAAATGCGAAAAGCACAGGCCGTGCTACAGCGTTCCGTCTTCCGTCGCTCTCTTGCTGTTCCATGCTGCCAGAGTAACCTAACCCTAATGAGATTGGATTGAGATTGTATGCCTCTCTTACATAAACATCTCCTCCCACAGGTTTACTGGATGAGATCTCTTTTGAGATAAGTAGTGCCTTTTTATTTTATGAATTCTCTGTATACATTTTCCCTGTACATAATTTGGTAAAATAAATATACTCGTACGTTTTTAACACTAGTATTCAGTACCTAGGTACTAAAATATTCTATTTTAGTTTTATGCGTCAATGTTTTTATTTAGGTACTTGCATATTAAAAGGCTGCGTTGTATATCAGCGTCGGCACGCCTTAAACTACGTATTTTACAGTTGTTTGTGTCGTGTTTTACGCTAATTTCATACATGCCCTAACGAAGCAGCTGTATTTTACGCCCGGCTCTCAAAATTATGTGTTTTACACGTGCCGTCGTTTTTTAACATTATGTAACGCTGAGCTCCGCGTTTTCTAAATCTAGCTTGAATAAGGAAATTGTGTGCTTTTTTTTATATAGTTCGCAAAAGCTTATCACCATGGTAGATTAGCTATTAGAATAGCAAATAGAATAGCTAATTTAATTTGTTTTTACCATAAACCTACCATCGGTAGCTTAGCACATTAAAGTGGCAGTGGGCGGGGCACGTATCGCGAAGAACCTATGGCCGATGGGGCAGAAAGGTTTTCGAATGGCGGCCACGTACCGGCAAGCGCAGCGTAGGACACCCACCTGCTAGATGGTCAGACGACCTGCGTAATGTTGCAGGAAGGCGCTGGGTGCAGGCCGCTTCCGATCGGTCGTTTTGGAAACCCTTGGGGGAGGCCTATGTCCAGCAGTGGACTTCCTGTGGCTGATATGATGATGATGATGATAAACCTACCATTATCGCGCGCCATCGCGGGTAAACTTATATTTTATTAACCCCCGACAAAAAAGAGGTGTGTTATAAGTTTGACTGTAATGTCTGTCCGTAGCACTCGAACGGATGAAGGGATTTCAATACCATGCGATGGTTTTTAACTATGTTTGATGAAAATCGGTTCGGCCGTTTAATTAAGCTATCGCTTGAAAGTTGGGTATTTATAGTTTGCGTCAAATAATAGATGGCGCTACGGATATTGATTCTACTTTATAGTTCCTTCGCCCATCACTAGATGGCGTTTACATATGAAACAATTAAACGTCGTTTGCCTTGCAAATAAACTTGTTCTCATTAGTAGCGTTTTCTAGTTGTATCCTAAGTTGTGTTTCTTCAGTTCCCGCGCTAAATAAATAAACCACTCATAAAACTGAAAATAGTGAACAGAAAGACATTTATATTTTATCCGGCTTAAGTCAACCTACATTCACCGTATGAGGACTTACTCCCTTGGATTTGGCAGGGAACGAGTGGTCCCGTTTAAATCCTCTATTTATGGACTCCTAAATGGACTCAGTCATTTTACGAACGTTCGTTCCGCCCATCGTAAATAGTTACATTTCGGATAAGACTTCGTTTGGGAATCGTCTTAACCTTATGCGTTGTAGTGTACTTGACTTGAACTGAAGAATTGAAACTTGTTTATTTCGGTAGCTTTTAGCTTTAGCTTTAGTCGAAGAAAAGGTTCTGATTATAGGCAAGGCACGTTATTATCATGAGGTCTTTTTAGTCTCCACTGCAGTAGCACGACCCTCTCTGTACTTGTAGAGCCAAACTTGGCCAGAGCAAATAAATAAATATGTATCTATAGGGACAAATTACACTGATCGAGCTAGCCCTGAAGTAAGTTCAAGACTTGTGTTATGGGATTCTAACTCAACGTTTCTATATTTTATAACAAATACGTATATAGATAAACATCCAAGTCCCAGGACAATTTGAAAAAGGCCATTTTCCAACTTTGCCCTGACCAGGAATTAAACCCGGAACCCCCGGGTGGCAGACTAGCATGGTGACCACTACACCATAAGGTCGAGGGAGCAGCAAGAGGATTTTGCCTACACTCTTCACGTTGGCTGATAGACCACAGGGCACGTGACTTATTCATAAAATATACCTAGATTGTTTAGAGTTGTAAAAGAGTTTTTCTCTTCAGAATAACTGGCCACTAAGAATACACAAAAAAAAGTTAATGGGAAAAGGAGGTCAGAGATATGGAACTAATAATTGGCCAAGTGCATGTCAGGCCACGCGCATTGTAGGGTTTCGTAGTTGCCAATACCAACTTTTAGTTTATGCTACTAAAAACCTCTAAAACTAATTATCTATTGAATTTGTATGAAATTATCTTTTTCCGAGTACATTTTATAAGTTCTAAGATAAGATCGCCTGTAACTTTTTAATTTGTTAACCCTGCTTAGCTCTAATAGTTTTCCTTTAAACTACATTATATATACAATGGCCGTGAATTTTTTCACGTGTAGCAGATAGATGGGGGGGGGACTGGACTCTAACAAAAAATTTCACTTTATGCCCAAATATTTCAGAAAAGGATCCCTAAATCGAAAAATGGTGTTTACAAGCTCACAATACTTTTGCAATAATAGTTATTAAGGGGCTACCTGAATTTTCCGGGGTCCAGTGGCGCCCCCATTTTAAATAAATCATTAGAAAGGAAACAGTGATATCATTCAAAATTTTGTCTTGACCAAACCCTAGATAACCCTTTTGACTATTTTATGAACTACTGTTAATGATATAAAGTGAGAACGTGAAGCTTTTCTACGCACATTTGCGAAAAACGGCCACTTTTAGCTAATGTGCGTAGAAAAGCTACATCTTCTCACTTCAAATTATAAACAATAGTTCATAAAATAGTTAAAAGGATTATCTAGGGTTTGGTCAAGACAAAATTTCAAATTATATCTCCTTTTCCTTTCAAATGATTTATTTCAAATGGGGGCGCCACTGGACCCCGGAAAATTCAGGTATGGCCTTAATATCCATGCCAAATTACAGCTTTTTAGTACTTATAGTATCTGAGTAGGACCGCGGACGGACAGACAGACATGGCGAAACTAATAGGGTTCCTTGTTTACTACGGAACCCTAAAAAGGTCTTTCTGTACGAAATATTTTCTCAAAAATTTACATTTATGTCCATAGACCTAGATTTTTTTGTCATTTTATTTATTAATCATAACACCTGTAATATACAATTCCATGCCTGTAATAAAGTCATAGATAAAGTTATGAGATTTGTTAAGTATTTAATTATATGTCAAATAAAATTAGTTACATATATCCAAACAAGAATGTCTAACTAATTTAAAAAGTAATTTAAACAATGTAAATGGCTAATAAAAAACGTAGCTTTAGAAAAAAAGGAATTGAAGGTTTTGTGTTCTGGTAATAGCATCAGCTCGCACCCTCATCTCTTAAATGTGTCAACAATTGAGGCAATAAAGCCAATTATGACTCACAAATGGATCCGCGGATACTTTCGTAAAACCCAATTTATTTCAATTAGGTTTGTTCAAATTAATTGTATTCCAATTGCGGGAACACTTAATTGAATTTAAACAAACCCGCCATCGAGGGTTTTTATTTTGGGTCGAGATGGGTTGTTTGGATCTATTGTAATTATGTACACGAAAATATTGTTTTTCATTACGGAAGCAAATTAAAATAAATTTGCACAACAAAATTTAATCGTTTTTTTTAGTGTACGAGTATTTTAAGGTTCCGTAGTAAACAAGGAACCGTTATAATTTCACCATATCTGTCTACATATGTTAGTCCGTCCGTTGTTTTACCTACTCAGAAACTATAAGTAATAGAAAGCTGTAATTTGGTATGGGTAGGTATGTATATTAATCTTGCCCAAAAAGTTGTAAATTTAAATCTTAACAAACAATATGTTAGCTTCGTAGTTAGTCGAGAAATAAAAAGACTCCCACTTTGCTCGTATAGCAAAGTGGGAGTAATTTTTTTTCTCGACTAACCGATCTTGTGCGATGTCGTCTTTTAAAGTATTGTGACTATTGTGAGCTTGTAAACACTATTTTACGTTTAAGGTATCCGTTTCTGAAATAATTATTTTTATTTTGGGGTAATTACTTCCTCTATCTGACAAACGGTTATATATGGACACGCGAAAAAACAGCAGTAGTTTAGATAAATAGGGTTTACAAATTAAATATTTATAGGCGACCAACTTATACAATGTACTCGGAAAAGGAAGATTTTATACAAATTCAATAAAAAAAATAGTTTTTAGACGTTTTAGTGGCGTGAACTCAACTTTACAACTACGGGCGGTATTTGCAACTACGGGACCATATATTGCGCGTAGCCCGACATGCACTTGGCCGATTATTTATGAATGTATTCACATGTTCGTGATATGATCGTCGTATAAAAATATTGGATAGGCTTAGCGTTTTAAAAATGGCACTTCTGTTTATTTCTAGTTTATTTGCCAGGTAAATTGAAAAAACCCTTACATTCAAGGGTTCAACTCTAATAACTCTTGAATAGCTTAACCGATTTTTATAACACATAGCTAAAAACACCACAAGGATACTTCCGATCGGTCGTTTTGGAAATCCTTGGGGTAGGCCTATGTCCAGCAGTGAACTTCCTGTGGCTGATATAATAATGATACTTACTTATACGTAAAAAACAGCATCGAAATCAGTCCATCCATTCGAAAGCTACGATGCCGCAGACAGACAGACATAGGCTCTTTTTTGTCAAGATTAAAAAAGGAAATTGCTCTGTTTGCTGCTTTATTTCATCCTAATGTAATAGAAGCTTAGACAACGCAGAGCAGAGGTGCTATTTTTGAAACGCGGAGTCACTAAACGAACGATTTTTTGTATGGAAAAACCATTCGTTTAGGTGACTCCTCGTTTCAAAAATAGCACTTCAGAGCTGGCGTCTGAACTGAGTTAATTTCATTACCGCAATGTCCATGAAATCCATCAAAGGCGTTGACATTTCCTTAAAGATATTTTTGGCAACTTCCATACCTTCCTTGACCTATATTTTGGTTCATTAAACATCTAAAAATTATAAATTCATTCTTTATTCAGTAACTAACTGGCGCCAAGAATCAGTATTTCAACGTGGCAATGCTGCCAGCCTGTTGGCCACGCTACTGAGGGGTGATGTATTAGTAGTATTACACAATTTGTGATTTTAAAAGTTTTAGTTCTTAATTAGTTTTAATTTAAAATGTATTACTTATCTATAATTAAATTACCCAACTATAATCTATACATCTATACATATAATAAAACAGTAAAAAAAGTGTGTCTGTACATTAAATATATTTCCAAAAAAAATATTGGGGGCGATGGGGACGTAGTAATAGAATTAGAATTTAAAAAAAAATGTCTGTCTGTTTGTCTGTTTGTCTGTATGTCTGTTTGTCTGTTTGTACACGCTAATCTCCGGAAATACTGGACGGATTCGAATGAAACTTTTTTGTTATATAGCTATTAAGCCTGGGCAACATATAGGGTATAAATGATTTTGGAAAATGGAACGCCTGATGCAGAACCCTAATGGTCCAGCTAAACTATAAGAGATATAAAAATGCCGCCTTAGTAAAAGTTTTTCAGCCTGATGAGCATTTTCCAGAGACATAAAGTCCACGCGAACGAAGTCGCGGGCTTGGGCTAGTTATAAAATAGAGACAAACGGTTCATGCTTAAAAAAATACCTATCTTGTTTTAATTTAATTCTTTATTTTTATTTAAAATAGGCACAAGCGTTTCTTGCTAGTAACGAAAATAAAAAATAAAAATTACAAATTAATAAAGACAGAAAATTATATTATATTTTCTTTGTTGCTCGTTTGTCAACTTTCAGCATAACTTCAATTAGGTGCCTCCTCTTAAAATTTGTTATAGCTATACTGCATTTTGATAAGGCTGTGATAATGTGACAGCAGTAGCGATTATAAGTTTCATCTTCTATATTTAACCATCGAGGATAAAAACATCCACATTGTCCGATTTTGTAAATGTCAAAATGTACAGAGTTAAGGTTACATACATACATACTATCACGTCTTTATCCGTAATGGGGCAGACAGAGCACTTTGGGTCTTGCGGTTCTATGCAGAGCCCAGGGCCGCAAAACCCAAAAGCCACTTTTAGCGTCATGGTGGGCGAGAAGATAGAAAAGCAATCAATACAGTGATGGGTTGCTAGCCGCATCGCCTGTTAACATGATTTGCATTTTTGCCCATTCCCTCGATCGGCTTTTACGATCTGCGTGGGAAGAGAAGCAGCTGGTACATTCTAAGTTTTTTTTTATTTCCCCCAGACCAGCATGGGAGAGTTAAGGTTGTAGTAACAAAATGACAAAATTTCACATTGAATTTTTAAGAACCAAAACCTTGTTGGTGTTTCTGTATAGAGACACGAACAATGTAAATTTTTGGTAAAGATATGCGATACGACTAGAAACTCATCACTGTTTTGATTCCTTTTCGATTCTCTCAAGGGCAGATTTTACGGCCTTGGGCTCTGTATGCTTAGAGCAGCAAGTCACAAAATGCTGTGTCTGTCATATTAGCAATAAAGACGTGGTGTATTTAGTTTACATCAATGCCTTCTTAGCGCGTCGACGTAGATGAAGATGAAGTCTACATGCACCTTTATACCAATTTTTATTTTATATTATATATGTATGTATAATATGTACGTTGCTAATGTAGTGTATCTTCAAGCGCCTATCGATAGTAAATTTAATTATATTTTTCCTAAAAGCTGATTGGTAAAAAATGCATCATCATTAAGCCCACCGTTTGTACCATTATGCTCAATAAAGATCTAATAAATATATCAGAAGAAATAAACACTAAATGCAAAATCGCTCCCGCTTCCGCACACTTCGCGTCCGAGTCGTTTAAGAGGGCACAAAATTAATAAAGCAGAGTTGATTGATGACTTGATTGATTAGGAAGGGAGCAAGACGTCGCTTTTTGCCCGCGTGCTGCAAATCGTGCTCGGAAAATTAATGTAATATTCTAATTAAAATTAAATTAAAGGCAGTCACGTGCCGTCTTAAATCGTTAATGGAGCTGCCTCCAGTCGGTGATTTCGGACATTGTCGGGTCCTCGAAACGTCTATAAACCGCTAGTAGAATTGGGCTCTTTGTTTAGTTTGAAGTGGTCGTTAGACCTGTAATCCTTCTGATTGTCTTGTTGAATCAATCTTACAAGTACCGTACTACAGTGAATTTTAATACATACATACATACATAATATCACGCCTGTTTCCCGCAGGGGTAGGCAGAGACTATGGACCTCCACTTGCTACGATCCTGACAAACCTCTTTTGCTTCATCTAAACTCATCAATCTCTTCATACATGCCCTTCGGTTACGGGTACTTTTTACCTCTCCTTTTTTTAGAACGTCTGCAATTTAATTTGAATTTGAATTTTAATAGTATGCAAGAATAACTTCAAAGTTTCATCATCATCATCCGAGAGAATTCTCGGATGCTTCCTCTGCAATAACCTAGGTGATGCAGTACTGCAATACAGAACGACCGTAACCTACAGTTTTTACGTGCCTTTCGAAACACAGAATCATTTTTCTTTTCAGATAATTCAGTGATTCAAGCCTGCAACATCCTAACCAAAATAATAATTTAAAAAATGACCTTCAATAAGTGATTTTTTTCACGTGTCCATATATAACCGTTTAGCAGATAGATGGGGGGGACACTTGACTTTAACAAAAAAATTTACTTGAAACCTAAATATTTCAGACACGGATCCCTAAATCGAAAAATGGTGTTCCCAAGCTCATAATATTTTTGAAAAACCTATTCAACGATACCCCACACAATATGTTTGTAAAGAATAAAAATATTGACTTCCTCTTTACTTGTATGGCAGCTACCCTAAAAAATTTTTTTTCCATATTTTATTTTACGAATTTTTTGCCATGATTGATATACATATCCATGCCAAATTACAGCTTTCTAGTACTTATAGTTTCTGAGTAGGACCGCGGACAGACAGACAGACAGACATGGCGAAACTATAAGGGTTCCTTGTTTACTACGGAACCCTATAAATGACCTTTAATAAGAGATAAATTTATCCTACATTAAATAAAAAAAAAGGACTTTGAGTCTGGAAACAACTTTTCACAAAGTATGTTTCCTAGTGAGATTCGAACCCTAATGGGTTTGTCCTCCCTTCTCTTCAGAACTCAAGCGAACACCTTGGCTACTGGACCACGAAGGCAGTTATCAAACATTATCATGCGGAAAGCCCCACGGGGCAAAACTGATGATGGAGCCGGAAGATATTCGACGGAACTCAGTTATAAAACAATCATAATAAAATAATTTATTTAGGTAAATTATTTTTGCGTTATAATATACAGGTGTTGAAGCCTACTTTTAAGTAATAAAATACTTGTGCCAGTAAGCTCCGTTCTTCCGTATCTATTCAAATTTTTAATCTACCTAGCTGAACAAGAACAAAAATGAAACGAAACAAAAAAACAGAAAATAAAAATAAAAAGACTGTAGTTACAAATCAAGAAAGTGTGTGTGTGTGTGAGTGAGAGGGTGAGTGTGGGTGTGAGAATGTTGTGTGTGCGTGCGTGTAGATGCGTGTGCGCGGATGCGGGTGTGTTAAGTGGGTGTATTTGAGTATTTGTTTTTAGTGACAAAATGGCATTTAACACAATGGAGAAGGGGTCTTTGCGATAAAACTTTCTAACTCATCATAAGTGAGATTTACATTCATGGGATGGTTTATTATATATAATTAGTTCTACGTTCATTATCCATCATAACCTCATTGAGTAGGACTTGTTTAATCTGTCTTGGCGAGAACTTTATGGTAGACGATGCCTAGGGTCTGATCATGGAGACGGAAGGTTGATGGAACTCAGTAATAAAACGACGAAACTCCATCGAGTTTGGGCATTAAGAAGTTCGGTTCACAAAAATAAAAAAAAGACACATTCAATTTCGACAAAAACAAATTCCACGCAAAGAAATTAAGTGCAAAGTCTGGTCAATCACACGCTCCCTTCAATGCTGCTAATCAATCATCACGTCAGAGGGAAATTGCTTTTTTTTGTTTTTCCCCATCATTTGATAGCTTAAAATATTTGTGATAAAAGAACAAAATCGTTACAATAAAGCCACTTTTGTATTACTAGCTGTGCCCGTGGGTTTCGCTCTCCGTGGGTGTTTCGGGATAAAATCTATTCTATGTCCTTCCCTGGCTATCAAACTATATCTATATCAAATTTCATCACAAAAGGTTCGGTGTTGGAAGCGTGGTAATAAACAAACGAATGTACAAACTCACTTTTGCATTTATAATTAGTAGGAAATAGGATACGTACAAGTAAGTATATATAAGGCCTAACAAAATATACTGAAACAAATTTAAGGTTGAATTCATTCTGTGATAGTGAATGCTGAATAACTTTCCCCAAGGAACACGTATCGAAATATGAAAAATAATGTTTGGTTTTATACAATTTTTTAATACACATTTTAGATACACAATAAAGAAGTAAAATATATGAATGAAGTGGACATAAAGTAATATATAGGTACTTAATTTCTTAGCTGACTGCAAAAATAAACAATAATTACTAAATTTGAGTTGAATTAAAAAAAAAACCTATAAAAAAATAAGTTTATTTGGCAGGCAAATTAAAATGTCCCAGACTTTTAAGTGCTTCCCCTTCATAACTTTGCAACCGCTAAACTGATTTCCATTAAACATAGCTAAAAAGAACCAAAAGGAAACTTGCTTTTCTGAAAAAAAAATCGCATTAAATAGGTCCATCTGTTCGAGAGCCACAGATAGACACACAGACAGATAGACAATTAGGTGAACAGGCATACACAGTCGACAAACTTAAACACCCCTCTTTTTGTCGTGGATAAAAAATGATAAAAATGAGACGTAGAATCACAAAAACTTCTTTGGTAAAAAGTTTCCAGCTCCTTCTGAAGGTCACTAGTTCAATTCCAAGTATTTGTATCAAAGTTTCTTGAATTCTTTTGTTTGTTCCAGATAAATATTTTCGGGGTCAAAAGTTTTTACTGTTTACAAGTTTAATGTTGTTTGTGGGTTTGTAACTCTGTTTCGAGTGTGTTTTAGAAAGAACGTAGAATGTAATACAGCTGCTTTGCTTCCTGCGTTCATTGTAAGACCAATTAAGGAAATAAGCTATATCCGGACCATGTTTATAGGCGGCTAGCAATCCGTCATAGTCAAAAATCATTTAATTATCAATAATGATTACATTTTTGTGCCGTTTGTCGTGGAGACTTTTGGAACTTGGGGCCTCGGTGCTAGGGGTCTCCTTAAAGAAATCTCTCCAAAACTGATCTGCGCTGCTGGTGACAAGAGGGCTGGCGGTTTTTCGCACAACGAATCAGTATTTCAAAAATTTTTATCTTTGGATATCAATCATTGTCAATTTTTTATTCGATTTCATAATAGATAGTTGTTGACGTCAGATCATTTACTTACAAGTTAATTGCCGCTTCTCAAGCGTTAGTACAGAAGAAGCGGCAACAAACTTTACTGCAGTTTTTTCTCCAATAACGCCAACTTACCATTATTTACTGTAAGTATTTATTTATAAAAACATTATTGATTCACAATAAACAATTGTTTACAATTGGCGGACTGAACAATTACACTGATATTACCGTCAACTTACAATTACACTAATATTCAAACTAGATATGTCACTATTTTGATTATTCTTTCCTTCACTTTGCCCACCATCACTCTAAGTGACTCTTGGGATAAAGACACGACAGTCTATCTGTAAAATAAGTTGAAGATAAAATTAAGATTAAGCAAGAAATTGCCATCATTTAAGTCTTATAGCATTCGTGTATTGCACCAAGCTTGGCAAAGCCTTTTTTAAACAAAGGTTTTAACTCTGCTTTTTGCCTTACCACTCGAACCTTTGTCATAATTAAATGCAAATAGACCAGATTTATCTCCACAGACAAGGATAGTTGTCGAAACTATTTAGTCTCAGACTGAATTTATTGCACGTCTGCTTTTTGCTGCAATACTTTTCATTTATTTTTTGTCCACTTTCATTATTTTTGAAAGAGAAGGAGGTTATTAATTCGAAGACGCCTGAACTGACTTGAAAAATCAGTTTTTGTTTGATGGTTTCTTGTCAGGTGTTCTCGTAGAAATTTTATCGAAATCGTTAAGTAGTTTGGGGTAGTGATGGTTTTTAAAATTACATTCTGTCCTGGATTATTTCATTGTGTGTATTCTTATTGATATTTAAGCAAGCTACATCTCTATGCTTCATCTCTGCTTTATTTCTCGTTCATCTCACGTGAGGTCACGTGAGGTTTATGAGGTCAAAATTAAAAAAATCAGTAAATTTGCAAATATTAGTTCAAACTAGAATAATTCATATTGGAAATAATTTTATCAAAATTTTGAGTTTAACTTATTAATAACTATTATTATATAATATACCTATTGCTAGTTATTAAAATTACAAACATTTTGAATCGAGTTTACGCCTTGATTTCGAATGTCATGTCATCGATGGCTGATTTCACAACGTCACTAGCTCGAGCGTCCGTATTTCCGATATTCCATATCATCGATGTACAACATCGACTAGACGATGCCTGAAGGTATAAATTCACTACTAACCCTTAGTATGCAAATATCAGACACAATAGTTAAACAATTCATTCTCGCGTAGATCTACGTAATACAAGAGGTTAAAAATCAGTTTGTGCCAACATAATCACCGAAAACTCAAATTACTCTACCAAAATGTGACAAAATAGGAGCTATCTTTACTTATGGTACCTTTTATAGGTAGTTAACAAGCATCTTACATCCATTTAGATGGAGATAACTCCGCATCGCAAACTATTTAGACCCCAACCTGACCTTCCAGTAATTTAGGGAATGCGACACGTGGGTTGAAAATTATTATAGGTATTCACAGGAGGTAGCCTTATATAAAGCGATAATCGCTCGGCATCATATGTAGGTATGTATGTATCATATCATAACTGGCTCAAGGGCCACACATTTTTAACTTCTGATAAAAAAGAAGGTTACAAACCACCCACAAGGTTATCTGACGACCTGACCAAGGTCGCTGGAAGGCGCTGGATGCAGGTCGCTCTAGATCGGTCATTTTGAAATTCCTTGAGAGAGGCCTATGTGCAGCAGTGGACGTTATGCTGCTGAAATGATGATGAAAAAAGAAGGGTGTTATGTAAATGAAACAACGATTACGTTCGAAGTCTATTTATTACTTTCTCTTTTTCACATACATTAACATACATTAACCTATCTCACTCACACACAACTGTCAAACTTTCTGATCTACTCTTTCACTCATACCAGTTTTTCCATACATTCTGTCTCTTTCATTCGGAATACGTTCCTTTCCCTTACAGTTATAATTTAACGTTAGTGTCTGTATGGGCCATCGTAATGCTCGGACGAACGGACCGATTTCGATGCATTTTTTACGTGAAAGCAAGTTCCTTGCAGTGGTTTTTAGCTATGTTTGATGAAAATAGGTTGAGCCGTTATTAGGGCTTATTATATATTGGTTTTTGGTACTTAAAAGTTAGAGCTTTCTCCAGCAAATAGTAGATTGCGCTACGGGTATCCGTCTAGTGATGAGAAGCGGAACTATCGAAGTCGTATCGGTAGTTTCCGGATATTCTTGACAATCGGGGATTTTTTTTTAATTTGCCTAGAAAGCCTGTTGAGAGACTTCCAGATTGACAAAGGGAGGTCTTTACCTGGTGACAGTTTTTCAGCGAGATGATGGGCGTGAACATGGAAAGATCAAATCAAAACAAAAATAAGCAGGTTTCTTACCCGAATAACCTATTAACTTATGTTATTTTTGTACAGCCAAAAAGATATGTGACGAAGGCCACAGCTAAAATATGTAATGGGTAACATTATAGGGGATAAAATCTGCGACAGGCCTCACATTATGCATACCATGAATTGCAAATTTTACATGGAAGCAAGTACCTCAAAATAGCAGCGCCCGCTCATCTGATATTCAGCCCACTCCATGTAAATTTAATATCACTTAGTCTAGTACACATGTTTTCTTCTTTTCTTTAATGTCTATATGTCGCAGTTGGATTGTATAATCCGCTGTTTGGCATTAAAGTTCGGTTTTGTAAAACTGCTGAAAATCGTTTAGCTAGATCTCCAATGTGTTATGTTTAACAAAATAGCTAATGTAAGATTGTAGATTTTAGTTCCGAATTCTGCCACTTGTGGCTTGTGATTGTTAGTATCATAACAACAAATATAGCAACTATTTTTATGGGGTAAGTAATATAAGATAGAACAACAAAATATATATTATTTTGAATAAATACCAACGAAATATATAATTTTGGTTGGTATAATTATCAATTAAGATAAAAATCGTAAATCATACTTTTCAAACCCATAAAATCGTTTAAATAATAATTATTCCATCTAACAAACCTTTCGTATACATTTAAAGTCGTATAAAGTTCTCGAAATCTATTGGTCGTTACGTATAATAAACTTTCTATAGATATATTATCAAACATAATAATTATTACGTATATGAATCGATTACTAGAAGATTCGTAATATATAATTATCATTAGATATAACATACTTTTGATATAGCGCCTGGCAGTATGTTGTGGATAATTTTATTACGATAAGCCAATGCAGGTGGGCTGAAAATAATACATTAATATGTCGCAATCACATAATGTACGTATTAACATTGATAGACGATTTCGTTCCTCAAATTTTCGTTTGTTATACGCACTTATTTTTTATATATGGCTAATATATAAAAAATGGGTGTCTATTAGAATACAGATTTTTTTGACATCGAATTTCATTTCCCAGGAAACTATTCCACGATTTTTAATACATTTTTTTCTTAATAAAACGAATAGTTTATCATCGCAGTTTCATATTATAATAACAACATTTAAAAAAATATATATTTTAAAATGGTTTTCTTTTATAGAAAAACGGTATATCAAACTAACATTTCATATAAAATATTAAGTTATCGATAAAACTGTTTATAAAAACATGTTTTAATATGTAACGGTACACATAATAACTCGCTTCGCTCGCTCGGCTCGTGCGTGTGTTGGTCGCAGTTCTAACATAACCTAACCTATAGGATTGCCCTAACCTAGGAAAATGGATAGAAGTGTCTTAGCACTCGCCGGCCGCTGCCGCGGCACGCTCGCTTCGCTCGCTCGGCTCGTGCGTGTGTTGGTCGCAGTTCTAACATAACCTAACCTATAGGATTGCCCTAACCTAGGAAAATAGATAGAAGTGTCTTAGTTGGTCGCAGTTCTAACATAACCTAACCTATAGGATTGCCCTAACCTAGGAAAATGGATAGAAGTGTCTTAGCACTCGTTTTAAATGTTTCAACTATTTTGCAAACTGAAACTTACGTGGAAACAAAATTATGGGTAACAAAACTTTGATGTTACGTAATTTCGATAAAATACATAAAATATGAAAAAAAATAACGATAAACTGAGTTTGTCAATAATGAATAATCGAGTAAATGGTATGGTTAAACGTTCAGAATGCGCGCATTTTGTACGTGTAACCAAATTTTTTTTGTGTCTGCCTGTCTATACTTTTTAGATGGTATGGTTTTTAAGTCATATATCTTCTAAACAATATGATTTTGAAAGGTATATGTTTTGAATGATATCTCTTTTCAACAATACAGTTTTTGAATGATATACTTTTTGGCCTGTATACCGCACAAGTTGTATAACAGGTGATATTTAGTGTCCATAAACGTTATAATAATGATTTTATGCTTTTTATAATAAAAAATTAATGAATATTATAGCTATTAAAAATATATACCATAATGATTATGTCAAATTGACATTATATCTTATGAACGTTATTAAAATGTAAATATATAAAATGTAATTATATCAAGCAATACGCACCCATTTTTATGCAATCCAACTGCGACATAATATATAAGTCCACTGCTGGACTGAAGGGTCATAAATGATAACCATTTAAACAAGTTTGTGAGAAATTCTCCTGTCCCAGCTCCGTGTAGGTGTATTCCTACATGTAATGTGTACAGTAGTCTTCGTAAAGCAAGAGATCGAGGGTTAATACATTTATTATTATAACAGAATAGATTAGACAATAAATTGACAGCCTCCGTGGTGCAGTGGTCAAGCGTTCGCCTTGTGATCCGGAATTCATGGGTTCGAATCCCACTGGTAAGCATACTTTGTGAAAAGTTGGTCTTTTCTGGTTAGGATATTGCAGGCACGTGGCACGTGTAAACTGTGGGTCCCGAAAGCCATCAAGCGTTTGAGGTCTCATTGATGTTTATAAGCTCTGTTAACCTGAATTCCTAAGTTGCCTTCTACGACATCCACGGGAGGCTTTGGACCTATTCTACTCTGCCGGAAAACACACGGCAGCGTAATATTAATCGAATCTAAACTTAATTAAGCAAGATATACCCATGACCCATGTAAATGTGACCTTAGGCTAACATCGTCCATTAAAAGAGGTATGGATTAATATTCACAAAGGAAGCGACAGTAATTAAGGCCCGGCAATTTAGATTACGTACATCGTGAGATTTTGATTAACATATCCTGTACCCCATTTGGTTAGGTATTTAAATGAATGTTAACAATCTTGACATGTTTTTTTAACCCTTGACAAAAAAGAGATGTCATGGAACGGGTACGAACGGGTGGATTGATTTCGATGCGGATTTTTTGCGTGAAATCAAGATTGCTTGCAATGGTTTTTAGCTATGTTTGATGGAAATCAGTTTAGCTGTTTAAAAGTTATTGGGATTAACCCTTGAAAGTCAGGGCTTTCTTTAGCAAATAATAAATGACGCTGCGGTACGGATATCGTAGTATCGTATTGGTAGTTCCGATTTAGATGAAATTTGGCTTGGATGTAGTTTGAGATTTGGGGAAGGAAATATTATTTTTATCCTAGTATGAGTCAAATATATCTTTGTGATTGTAGGATGTTTACAACATTTTTAAATAATAATATCTCATAACACATGTTTAACCCTTTAAAAGTCCGGGCCCGTTTCCGCTTACTTTGAGGCTAGCCCTATGTGAGTTAAACCTATTATATCATCATCATCATCATCATCATTTCAGCCGCATAACGTCGTTTGTTGGACATAGGCCTGGCCCAAAGATTTCCAAAATGATCTATTAATTTATTCATTATTCAAAGAAATAATTTTTAAACAAAAATATTAAAAGTGTGACTGCGATAAAAAAAGGACAATTATTTCTCCATAATTTTAAATCAAATATTATAATCGCATCAACAATAATGAGAATAGAAATAACTTTAATGATTAATAAAAGGAATAATAATCACACGTAAAATTTTCTAAATGGCTGATAATAACAAAAATCGCATTTATATTTTAAATAACTACATACTTACATAAATGTGGGCATTAAATCTACAATAGATGCTATCTGAAACCACATTACAGAGAAAATGTGCCATGAAAACCATTCAAATATTATTTAGTTGAATATTTTACTGTACTTAAAGTAATTTCACTGTCGCAGTCCAATTAATGCCTATGCTTATTAACAGAAATAGATTTTATACCACGTGGATTGGACATACCTGTAATAAATCAAACCACGACCTACAGTGCATCACTATAGCAAAATAAAACTAAAATAAAAGTGAAGAAATAAAAAAAAATTATAGACATTCCCAATTTCTCATACAAATTGCCCGGGCGGCACACTTTAGTATGGAAATGTTATTTTTTTTTGTTCTAGACTGTTATTTAATTATTATTAGAATATGATCTAGTATAGTCCGTGGTTTGATTTATTTCGGGTATGTCCCTTGCACATTGTAGGTATAGTATCTGAAATGTTTAAAAAGCAATATCGCGCTTTAAACCAAAGAAAAAAGCAATTTAAATTATTTTTTCAAAAATCCCAAGTAGATGTAAGTGAAATTCCTCTGTTTGGAACTTTAGACAACATAAATTTACTTACTTTATGATTAAGAACTACATTTTGAGAATATTAAAGTGTAATACATATGATATATGTTAAATCTATACATAAAATAAAACAGTAAAAAATGTGTGTACATGGAATACATGGAATACACTTCCAAGAAAAATATTTGAGGCGACGGAGACATAGTAATAGAGTAAGAATTAACAAAAAATTCGTACACGCTAAGCTCCGGAAACACAGGACGAATTCGAATGAAACTTGTTTGTTATATAGCTGTTATGCCTGGGCAATATAAAGGGTAAAATTGATTTTGTAAAACACCTGATGCAGAACAATAATGGTCCAGCTTAACTATAAGAAATATAAAAATGACCCCTTAGCAAAAGTTATACCGCCTAAATTTTTATAAAGTCTACGCGAAAGAAGACGCGGGCTTCGGCTAGTAGATTAGACAATATTATAACTACTTTCTTATTATTGTCATAACAAAAGTCAAAGCTGTTCGTATTAAGGTTAACTAAGTTTGCTGAACCCTAAAAAACGGGAGCAGTAACAAAACGAAACTCAGACAAAATGGCGCCATAAATTTTTGCGACACTCGAAAATTGAACAATTCTGTCATATTTACGAGGGCGCTGACTTTGTCAGCGGCCAGTGTGTTTTGAAGGTCATTTTATTTGAATTTGGAATTAAATTAATTTAAAAATGATTTAATATCTTTACATATTATTAATTTCATACGATTTAGACAATGAGCGTTTTAGACGAGTTGCTTTAAAGACTACTTGCGTATAAGACCATTCGACACTAACTGTTATTAATTGACATGATAACTTTTTAAACGTAAAATCTCGAATAAATCAATTAAATAATGCTACAACCGGCTGTTACACAAATATGTCCTAAATGCTGTTACAAAGCCCTATAAAGGTAAATTTCCAGCGGTCGCAGATGACAGTATCCGCCGCCGTTTGTACAAGCCTCACGCCCGAATCAACCTGAGCAATCACCATTGCAAACTTACAGCGTTTGAGCTTTCACACAAAAACGTGCATGTGTTAAACATTCAACAGTTTGAACTTTACCTACTTATCTATGCATTTAATAAAACAGTAAAAAAAGTGTCTGTACACATTACCAAAAACATTTTTTAGGCGATAGAGACATAGTTATAGAGTAAGAATTTAAAAAAATGTCTGTCTGTCTGTTTGTACATGCTAATCTCCGGAAATACTGGACGGACTCGAATGAAACTTTTATGTTATATTTGTTAAGCCGGAGCAATATATAGGGTATTAATAATTTTGGAAAATGGAACACCTGATGCAGAGCTATAATGGTCCAGCTAAAATATAAGAAATATAAAAATGACGTCTTAGCAAAAGTTGTTCAGCCTGATGAGCATTTTCAAGTGAATGTGTTAAACATTTAACAGTTTTAACTTCCCTGTCTTACTTATTGTAAAATAATGACTGAGTAAAGAGTGTCCCTGAAGTTCAAGTGTACATTATCATGTTTTTGTCTCCAAAGTTCAAGTGTATATATTATCACGTTTTGGTCTCTGAAGTTCAAGTGTACATTATCACGTTTCTGTCCCTGAAGTTCAAGTGTACATTATCACGTTTTTGTCTCTGAAGTTCATGTGTACTATAGCATGTAATAAACTAAAAAATGCTCAAATAGATTCAAACAATCAAATGTATATGCAGTAAATAGACATTTACAGGTACTTTTATACGTCATTAAGTATAATTTACATTGAGTGAAGTGTGAATTAAAAATTTATTTTTAAAGAAAATCAGATAAAAAACCGCGCGTCAACTCGTGAAGGTATTACGAATTGATGCGCGGTTCAGCCATCGTTCAACCCAACCATATTGGAAAGAACCCAACGACCCGACCAGCTCGGTCTTGCCTTTATTTTGTACCATCGTTACCAAGATAAGATCGATCTAACCCGTCTACTTTATGCGATCGTTAAACAAGCAATGCTAAAAGGCAGTAGCCGTTCTAGCATATCTCAAATCGCCCATTAAATATGCATGGCCCAACATTATGACTGTCGTTCCTCCATAAACATCTATCAATAAAACAACGTATGCAAGCGTGCAAATGCATAACTAACGCCTCTGCCTCTATGCAAGAAATAAAAAGTGTGCGTAAGAAGAACTCGCATTTACGCATGTAATACATATACGGTTAGTTTTAAAAATAAGGAAAGGAAAGTATTTGTAGGCAAGAGTCGGCCTCGGCGGACATTCTACGACATGTTGTTGGCCTTACAGAATAATTCCTCATCATTATCAGGTCTTTTTGTCTCCACTGCAGGAGCACGACCCTCTCTGCACTACCAGAGTCATATTTGGCCAGAGCAGACAGAGGACTTGGCCTACACTCTCCTCGCTGGCCAGAGGGGTTGGAAAGGCCTCATTGATGTTTGTGAGCTTTGTTTAGTTTGTATTTCCTAAGTTTTAGCTAAGCCTTCTACGACATGCAAGGGAGGACTTGAAATGGCCCTATTCTAATCTGCCGGAAACCATACGGCAAACCAAATAATTCTACGTCTACTATTGACGTGCTAAGCTTTATTATAGACGCTTCATTTTGATATTTGCTTTTATGTTCTGAGTTCTGAAGTATAGTTGATATAACACCACTTCAATGACTTCTCAATATGAAGTGATACATCCGTATTCTAAATAATTTAGTCATCCATGTCTGTTTGTCGCATAAACTGGGCGTAATATGAGTTCATGTTGGTACTATAACATTATTTCAGGTTTTATTTGTATGTATGACGAATAATGTCCATATTTCTGATTAGAGAGTTAGGAAAGATAGTTCTGCATATTCTCTTTAAACTACAATATTTATTTACTAACAGCAGAACTACGGAGAAATAATTTAACATTTTGAGGTGAGGAGCTCGATGGCCCGACGGGAGAGCGCATTGCTAGCGCTTTCTCAAGTAAAGCGACACCGGGCGTGGTCCGCACTTGGATGGGTGATCCCAAGTGCTGAAAATTTATGCCATGTGGGTCTCCTAAACTTAAACTAGGCAACGGATTTTAATTTGGTTTTCAATTCAATTTATTTATTCAAAAAACTAATTACAATGTATCTGAAATTTGTACCATATCGCAAACTAAAAAAAAAGTAATTATAATATCTCATAAAAATGTTTAGAGAGAAAAAGCATATATTTTGTCTATCACAAGTTCTATACAATAAATCAAATTAAAAATATTATGTCTTTACATATAACATATTAATTAAGTATCAAAAAAGTCTTCAATGGTATAGTACTATTCCAACAGATACAGACACAATTTCATCAATAGATACAGTGATTCAAGACAAAATTTACAAAAAAGGGTACCTATATAATACCTTTTTAGTACCAACAAGAGCCCAGCTCTTAAATATAAGAAGACAAAGAAAAATTACCTATATAATACCTACCCATGCAACAGCAACGTCAACAAAGCAGAAAAATCCTCTAGACCATTATATACTTTTCGACTCAACATAATAATAACAAAAGCATCTTTTCTTTAAATCTACTTCACAATCACAAAATGGCCGCCGGCGGGACAGGGTCCCGGCCAGTTTTTAATGAACAAAATTTCGGCTTTGATTGTGTTCGGGTCGTAAACACTCTTCTTACAAAGAGCAACCGAAGATAACTTATTAAATAGATAAAATAAGCGGTAGTCGCTAAGCGCTCTTACAGGAGAAACCAGTAAGAAAAAAAATCTATGTCTGTGGGAGAAACTGAAAATAATTTAAAGAATAGATTTATGCTCCGCTTATATAAGCGGTGGTGACTAAGCGCTCTTACAGGATAATCCGCAGATAATTTATGACCTAGATAATATAAGCAGTGGTGGCTAAGCGTTCTTATAGAAGAAACCGAGGGTAACTTATGGTCTTTATAATATAAGCGGTAGTGGCTAAGCGCTCTCAAAGGAGAAAACGAAGATAATTTGTGGGCTAGATGTTATAAACGGTGGTTGCTAAGCGCTCTTACAGTCGAGCGACAGTAAGCCCACGATACCAGTTGGCGGCGGTCACGTGGCAATTTTTGACAGATTAACATGTGTCATGCAACAGCAGTTGGCGACCGACGTCGACAGGTGTAATGTTGCGGGCATACTGTTGCTCGTCTGTTGCCCTAAGTGGTTCTGATGTGTGTCTGTGGAGCACGAGTTTGATCCTCACTAGTCGCGACGTGTACCAACGGGTAAGGTCATTTTCATTCACTGCCACTTGCTTCCAATGAAGAAAATATTGTAAGGAAACCTGTAGTTCACTACTAGTTAGTACACTAGTTCACTACTGTAATAATAACTGTTTTCATTATAGTTTGAAAACGGGAAACTGTCAAGTAACAGAAAAAGGGTGCGCGTACAACGCTTTACATTTAGACGACATCGCGCAAACAAAAGAGATAGAGAGATGTCCCCACCAGGCTCCCAGTCTTCTTCGTAGCAATATTTTAAATGCTAATTAATTTTCTTGCAAGATTTTATTTTAAAATAAATTATTAACCAAGCACACACAGTAAAATAGCCTATTGCGGTGGAGTATCTATTGAATAAGAAGTCTATGAGAAAAATATATGGAGTTGTTTGGTTAGGTAATTATTTTACTTCTTTGCCGGTAGCGACCTTTCTTTGTTTAGGTATTTTTAAACTTGTCGGGTGCATAATTTTATTCTGCAGTTGTTTGATTTAACAAAGAGAACTTTGTAAGAAGGTCAACCATTTGTGAATTTTGCTAAAAATGACGCTTTAGGAACGCCAAGGAGATGACAATATGTCATTTAAAAGTTTGTTTTAGAGTTGAGTGGATATGCCTCCGTTCCTTTCTTCTCTCTGCCATTTTTAACCGACTTCAAAAAAGTAGGAGGTTACGAATTCGTCGCGATCTTTTTGTTTCTACGTATCTTCACCGATTATTCGAAGACGCCTGGACCGATTTGTAAAGCACTTTTGAGGTGGTCCCATAGATTTTATCAAAATCGGTTGTGTAATTTGGGGGTGAAGTCTTAAGAAGAAAATAATTTACTTCAGTATCCTTTATTGACGACCTCCGTGGCGTAGTGGTCAACATGCTAGTCCGCCACCCAGAGGTCCCGGGTTCGATCCCCGGTCAGGGCAAGTTGGAAAATGGCCTTTTTCAAATTGTCCTGGGCCTTGGATGTGTATCTATATATATATTTGTGATAAAATATAGTATCGTTGAGTTAGTCTCCCATAACACAAGTCTCGAACTTTGGGGCTAGCTCAATCAGTGTATTTTGTCCCTATATATTTATTTATTTATTGTACCCATACATATTATGTTACAAATGTAACAAATACAACATGTGAACTAATTCTAAAAGAAAGTACCACAATTGTGCGATAACCCGGCAGACTCATGACTGACATAATATTTGATCGGTAATATTCTTGCTCGACATCAATTAAAAGCATTATCTACGAGTAACAGTCGAAACGTTTAAAATAGTAGTTTCAAAGCAGTCAAAAATACACGTGGCAACTTTTTTAATGACCTGCTGTGTCTTTTCTACTAAGTATTTATCATTTATTTGTTAAAAAGGAAAAATATTCTTGTTCTTCCTTTTCCTCGTCTCCTTTTTATTATCCTTATTATCTTCCTACTTCTATTTTTAATAGGTTTTAAAGCGGAACCCTACAAAATCCCAAGTGGTTCCCAGATCAGCTTTAGATTGATACTGGGACGTGCCGTTCGACCGCGCATCGGTCGCAGTAGCAGGTGTGAAAGTTGCTCAATCAGCATTGCAATTTGCACTCTTATCACGTTTAGTTCTTTTAAACCAAATGCAACTCTGAAATTGATAGTATTACCGATGTAATAATATGTCGGTCATAGGTCTGCCAGGCAACGGTTTGTCGCACAAGTGTGGTACTCTCTTGTTGTAACGTATAATATCGGAACTATACTCTAAGCGTGAGCCTACGTCTTATTATAGGACCGATGACTACCTTAAAGACAAAAAAGTCTGGCTTGAGCTTGACGCAGGTCCCTCTAAAAGTTTGTAATATAGATACTCGCAAATGTCATAATTTGGTACATTTTGTACAAACTGAATCTACAACTTGACATTATTTTAAAATTTTGACATTCTAAGAATTAAATTTAAATTATGATATGACATAACAAACAATGTATTCTCTGCCCACATTAACTTTAAGTATTAATTTAATTGTAAGTTGACGTCCTTGGAGAAAATGCTGCAGTGAAGTTTGTTACCGCTTCTTCTGCACTAGCGCTTTGGAAGCGGTAATCTTAGCTGTAAGTAACTATTTGATGTCAACAATTGTGCAACAAAATAATGACGATTATTAAGAGATATTATAAATATCCTATGATAATAAAGATATATTTGAATTGAATTGAATTGAATACGCGCACTTGGCCAGTTTTTATACTAGTGGCTTTGTGAGCTATAGACCTCGTGAATCAACCTCGACCCGATGTTCTTAACATATTCCCCCTACGTCTTTCTAGGTCATCCTCCTGATTAGTACCACGGGTAAGCAAAAAAAACTTGAGAGGTGTCCGGATGGAACGAAGTTCGAGAGAGAGACTGACAGAGAAAGACGCGCACGCCGCACGGCTTACAACTGTAGCAAAAAGTGTCGTTTCAATTTATGGTCTTAATTTTTTCCGTCCCCTTTCGCATCGCGCGATAAGGAACTTCCTTTCAAAAATTCTCTCTTGTTGTTTTTTTTTATTTGCTGCCAGATTAACATATGTTTTGTAACGTCACAAAATGCTCGGCTGACATTAGGCACACCGGTATTCGCAATGAGGTACATCCCTACCGCTTCGTCTCTTTGTGTGCGTTGCATCGACGCAGCGACAGCGCTGCGTCGATGCAACGCAGACGCCACTTCACTCACTTCTTTTGAGAATAAAGAGGTTCACTTTCGGTTTTCATACAAATGTCGCACCAAATATCTTCTAGCCAACGATATACCTACATTTTCTATAGTTATGTAATTTTCTTATCTCTTATATATGTAAGTATTAACCCAAGGCCATATCCAACGTTTTCTTCCAAGCGTGATACATGGGATCATAAAAATCAGCATAAGAATTACACACAATGAGCCATTTCATTCAAGGCTTTATCTACTTTCTATAACTATTAGGCCTTATATCTATGTTAATAAAGTCTATTTTATGCTATGTTGTGTACTTGTAATAGAGAATATGCACGCATTTTTTATTTGTTTAATAAAATCCTTATTATCGACAGTAAACAAATATGAAAGAATTTATAAAATATCCTAATCAGCGACGAACCTGTGATACTTTAAAGTTTCAATTAGAGAGAAGTCAGATATCGACTGGTGACGTCATAATTACATATCATCAATACATTTACTATTGAAAATAGCGTTTTTGCGAGTGAGATAGACATATTTTCGTAAAATCGCTATATCTCGTTCGTTTTTCCACCAATTTTTATTCTGTTTTCACTGTTAGTACTTTACTTTTGAATATTTACGAATAAACTGGTTAGATTCGTCGCGACACCACACTGTTCACGTAAACGAAAATAACTAGCTTGCTTACTATGAGTGAGAGAGAGAGAGAGAGAGAGAGACAGACAGACAGAGAAACACGCGCACGCCGCACGGCTTACAACTATAGCAAAAAGTGTCGTTACAACTTTTGGTCTTAATTTTTCCGTCTAGCCTTCTTTCGCAACGCGCGATAAGGAACTACGTTCCAATATTTGATGCGATTACCCAATCATTACTAATTTGATTAATGATCATTCCTAGTGGTCACCATCAGTGACGTGCAGAAATGTTTTGGACATATTTATCTAAGTTATGAGAACGGCTGCATCACCATCATCATCATCAGGTCTTTTTGTCTGTACCAGAGAGAGAGCAGAGCAGCCAGAGGACTTGGTCTATCTGTATGTCCGTCTGTCCGTCGGTCCGTCTGTCTATATGTCTGTCTGTCTATCTGTCTGTATCTCTGTCTGACTGACTGTATCTCATGAACCGCGATTGCTAGACAGTTGAAATTTTCACAGATGATATATTTCTGTTGCCTAATAACAAAATAAATCTTGAAACTGAGACGCTTCGCTCACTCGGTCAATTTCAATTTTACGAAAAAAGCATCGAAAATAAATTGAGAAAGTAGCTTTATCACAAAAATAACGAAACGTGTGATTGATCATAGTGACCGCATCTGACAAACACAAGATATAAACTGGCTGTCACAAAATAAATTCGTCAAAAAAGCCCAAAATGGAGATATTTACCGTCATTTATCCCGAAACTTGTATTCGGTGGATACCCTATTTCCATTTAGAGCACACGTTTCGCTGAATAGAGCCAGGGTTGTCACCTGCGAGAAGAAAGCAAGATTGATGGACCACGTCCTCCGATAAACGCGTTAATGTAGACTCACCTTTATAATGAATGGAAGAAACTCCGCAGTATTCTGTGTGCAGTAATTTATACATTAGGTTAATAGATTTAGAGCCTATTTTTCAATGTTTTGTACGCTTTAGCTTATATCTATGACGGCGTAATTTGGTGTCCTTTAAATCTATCTGTATATACATTGAGAAAAAGAAATAGCTGGACTAGTTGCGATTTGGTTAGTAGATACCAAACTTTTGTTATAATTAGCAGAACCATGTAGTTGCATGTCCCAAATTACAACTATTAATTAAAACAAATTTTAACTACTAGTTGCCGTGAGTTCAGCAGTCACTCGATTTTTGTAACGTGTAGCAAACATTTTTACTACTAGCAACCATTCTCTTTCTCAGTTAAGTACCCATACTTTCGTACGTAGTGGTTTCATAGTTGGATTTTTTGGGTATTATTGTCGCGTAGGATGATAAGTGATAATGACAATGTCAAATTGTCAACGTCACAAATTCAAACTACGAGAATTCATCTAAAGGGAAATTTCGTCACTCACGTCAGCACACGATTGGCCTAGCGGTCTTGGTGTTGGACTGTGAATCCATAGACCCCAGGTTCTAATCACAGTCACGAATAGTGTTTTTGAAGTTTTGTAAGAAGTTTCTAGATAACTCTAGATTAAATTGGAATGAAAATACGGGCCAGAAATAAAAGAAGACAAAAGAAAATTTATGACTTAAGTTTGGAACTTTGATGCGATATTGTTCGCATCCGGGGGGTATATAAGCAGAACAAGGCGCGGCCTACGCCAGTTTAGTTTGAAAGTAAAATCCGAAGAAGGAAGAAGGAAGAAGAAAAAGGAAGAAAAGTAAAAGTGGAAGTAGTGAGTAAAAAGTAAAGTGTAATAGTGAGTGAAGTGAAGTGTTCAGTGCAGTAAATACGCGCGAGAGACGTATCCGCGCGCGACAGTGCAGTGACGTTTACGCGTGTGACAGTGCAGTGACATTACCGCGCGTGACAGTGCAGTGACGTTTCCACGCGCAAGACAGTGCAGTGACGTTTCCGTGTGTGTGACAGTACAGTGACATTCCCGCGTACGTACCTGTGACAACTGTGAGTACCCTAGAGTCGTAAATAAAGGCACTATTCCATAGGATTGGTGTTTCCTTTCCTATCCCCAACCCACTCTCGTGACAATTGGTGTCAGAAGTGGGATAGGAAAGATGCCGATCGTGCCTAGAAATGAGAGAGGGGTAACCACTCGAGCGGGAGCTGCAGCGGCAGAGGAACAATCGCCCGAGGAGTCCAACTCTGGCGGAGCCGCGACAACATCAGCGGCCGTCCCACCAGCCGCTCCATTGGAAATGAACGCGTTCCTGCAGCAGATTACCGTCATGATGCAAGAGCAAGCACGCCGCCAGGAGGAGCAAGCACGCCGCCAGGAGGAGCAAATACAGGCGCTGCAGGAGGAGCAAGCACGCCGCCAGGAGGAGCAAGCACGCCGCCAGGAGGAGCAAATACGGGCGCTGCAGGAGGAGCAAGCACGCCGCCAGGAGGAGCAAATACGGGCGCTGCAGGAGGAGCAAGCATGCCGCCAGGAGGAGCAAGCACGCCGCCAGGAGGAGCAAGCACGCCACCAGGAGGAGCAAATACGGGCGCTGCAGGAAGAGCAAGCACGCCGTCAGGAGGAGCAACTTCAGTCCTTTTCCAAAGATGTTTTGGCCGCGGTTCGGGCCAACACAGCCCGGATGGATGACTTCGAGAAGGAAGTTGCAGAAGTAAAGGAGGAAGTTGCTGAAGTAAAAGGGACGCTTCAACAGCTTGGTAAGGAAGTTAAACTTCTCAAAGAGTCTGGCCCTGTCACTAGCTCTGTGGTCGCTCCTTTTACCAAAAATTTAAAGGTGCCACCCTACGACGGTAAATCCTCTTGGGCTGCTTTTAAACTGCAATTGGAGACAGTTAAAAAAGCCAGCCATTGGGATGAGCACGAGGCGCAGTCTGCATTGACCCTGGCACTTCGAGATGACGCTCTCTCTGTACTGGAAGCACTCGGCGCTGGAAAGAAGGAGGTCACCTACGACGAACTCATAGGCGCTCTGGAAGCCAGATACGGTGACAGTCACCTAGAGCATGTATACAGGGCGCAACTTAAAGATCGTTGTCAGCGGGCTAGCGAGACCTTACAACAGTGGTCCGTTGAAGTGGAAAGACTGGTCCGCAAGGCATACCATTCATCACCATCCGTCGTGGAGGAGATGCTCCTGCAGGTTTTTATTGATGGGATACGGGATCCCGAAGTCAGGGCTGCTGTACGACTAGATCACCACACCACTTTGAAAGAAGCAGTGGCTCACGCTTTGGAAGTCGAAGCGGTTCGTCATGATTCACGAGCTCTGAGGCTACGAGAGGTTGTAGTCACAGAAAACAGTAGACGACGACCCTACAACCCAATGTGCTATGAGTGTGGAGAACGGGGCCATATTCGAAGCACTTGCCCGAAGCGTGAACGTACAACTTTCCGACGTCAGGTGGATGCAGCGGTTTCAACGTCGGAGCAGCCACAGGAAAACTAGAGAAGGCCAGGGCTGTGGGGTGGGCGCTGGCCGGTAGTAGTAAAGCCCCAGAAATTCTTGTGAAGCAGACAAGCGACGGAAATACTTTAGTGATAGACGGATTAATTAATGGAAAACCTTGCCAATTGACGTTAGATACTGGAGCTTCACGGACAGTCATCGGCAATCACAGACTTAAGGACATTGGAGGTCGGTATATTCAAGCAAATAAAAATATCACGTTAACTACTGCTACCGGCCAACGAATCCCATCTGAAGGAGAAAAAATTGTAGCCATTAAGATCGGGGCAACACTTTATTGGCAAAGAGTGATTGTCGCAGGCATCTCCGACGATTGCATTATTGGTTTGGACTTTCTGCAAAATCATCAGTGCAATATTGACTTGAAAAATGGTGTTCTAAAACATGGCAATGATGAAATTCCGATGAAAGGAGGAAATTTTGGTAAGATGTTATGTTTGAGAGACACTGTCCTTAGTCCTAGATCCCAAACGATGGTCCCTGTTATGCTTCCGCCTAATAATGGAAGCGGACCACGGAGATGTGCCATTATAGAGGGAGGAATCTCAGACGCATCATGGATTCCGGCTAGAACCTTAGTTGGAAGTGGCCAAGTTGCGTTGGTACCTGTTCTGAATCCTCATGACGTGGAGCAAAAACTGCGAAAGGGAACGATTGTAGGAAACTGTGATGAAGTAGCCTGGTTGAGGAAGTGTAAAGAGGGGCAAAAGCGGAAAATTACGAATCAGGAAGAAAATGTCGCAAGGTTTCTGGAGGGTTGCAAGGGTAATCTTACTAAATTGCAATTAATAAAAGCAAGAAACTTCTTATTGAAATATAGCAATTTATTCTCTAAAAATGATGGAGATATTGGCAGAACTGGTTTGGTAAGACATAAAATTGATACAGGAAATACAGCACCCATCCGGCAGAGACCAAGACCTGTTCCTTTTGCCCGTGAGCAGGAAGTTGAGGACATGATCCAAGAGATGAAGAAGAATGGCGTGATAGAACCTTCATCAAGCCCATGGTGCTCTCCGATAGTATTAGTAAAAAAAAAGGATGGATCGACTAGGTTCTGTGTGGACTATCGGCGATTGAACGATGTAACTAAAAAGGACAGTTACCCACTTCCTAGAATTAATGACACTTTGGATTCACTTTGTGGCATGACTTGGTTCTCTACTCTTGATTTAAAAAGTGGGTATTGGCAAGTAGATTTGGATCCTAAGGATAAAGAGAAGACTGCGTTTTCAACCGGCAAGGGTTTATGGCAGTTCAAAACTATGCCATTTGGACTATGTAACGCGCCAGCAACATTTGAAAGGTTGATGGAACATGTGCTGGCAGGTATACTAGGAGAAACCTGTTTGGTCTATTTAGATGACATCATTATAATGGGAAGAGATTTTGATGATCATCTCAAGAAGCTTGAAAGCGTGTTTTCAAAACTACAGAGTGCAAATTTGAAGCTAAGTCCAAAGAAATGTTCATTTTTTCAACGTCAGGTCAACTACTTGGGTCACGTTATTTCAGAACAAGGTATTGCCACTGACCCTACTAAAATAAGTGCAGTAAAAGATTGGCCAACACCAACAGATAAGACACAGGTACGAGCATTTTTGGGTCTATGCTCTTACTATCGAAGATTCGTAAGAGGATTTTCCGATATCGCGAAGCCATTACATCGGTTGACAGAAGAGAAACGAGCATTTTCTTGGGATGAAGATTGTGAGCAAGCTTTTCAGGACCTCAAAATGCGTCTATGTGAAACCCCTATCCTCGGATATCCTGACATAGAAGGCAAGTTTATTGTAGACGCTGATGCAAGTAACACCGGTATTGGAGGTGTTCTATCTCAACAAAGAGGAGATCAGGAAGTAGTAATCGCCTACTTCAGCAAATCTCTTTCAAGGCCAGAGAGAAATTACTGCGTAACTCGCAGAGAATTGTTGGCTGTGGTTAAGACATTGCAACATTTTAAGAAATATTTGCTTGGCCGCAAATTTCTGGTAAGGACTGATCATGCTGCATTGAAATGGTTATTGGAATTTAGAAATCCTGAAGGGCAGGTGGCCAGGTGGATTGAGCTACTCCAAGAGTATGAGTTTGAAATTGAGCATCGAGGAGGAAAGAGTCATGGCAATGCGGATGCTCTGTCTCGAAGACCTTGCCTGGAGGACTGCAAGCATTGCAATCGGCAGGAAGAGAAGGAAAAAGTAAACATCCGGCTAATCCGTACTGATTCCGTAGATGAAAATTGGACTAATGACGCCATGAAAAAGGCTCAGGAACATGATAAAGACTTTCAACCACTATTGAACTGGCTACGAAGTGGAACTAAACCAAAATGGTCAGAAGTGGCCAAATACAGTACGGCTACAAAGAGTCTTTGGGCGCAATGGGATAGCCTGGTGTTACACGATGGATTACTCTACCGAAAATGGGAAAGTACTCAAGGTAAAGATTGCCATCTACAATTGGTCGTCCCCAGAGAGAAGATAAGGGAGATTTTAAAAACTTTCCATGATGGTACTTCCGGCGGACACCTGGGGATAAGAAGAACTCTCACAAAAATTAAAGAACGTTTCTACTGGTTACACTGCCGAGATGATGTAGAAGACTGGTGCCGTAAATGTCAGAGTTGTGCGGCAGTTAAGGGACCACAGACTAGAAGCAGAGGAGCCATGAGGTTGTATAATGTTGGAGCTCCTTGGGAACGAGTAGCTCTTGACATAGCCGGACCATTTCCAATTACGAATGCTGGCAACCGGTACATTTTGGTAGTAATGGACTACTTCACGAAATGGCCTGAAGCATTTGCACTACCTAATCAGGAGGCTACCACCGTAGCGACAAAGCTTGTGAACGAAGTATTCTGTAGATTTGGTGTGCCATTGGAGATGCACAGTGATCAGGGTCGAAACTTTGAATCACAGGTATTCCGAGAAGTCTGTGAAATCATGGGAATCCATAAGACTCGGACGACGCCGTATCACCCGCAGTCAGATGGAATGGTTGAGAGGTTTAATCAAACATTGGAACGGCATCTGGCAAAAGTGGTAGAAAGCCATCAGAAAAACTGGGACGAGTATATTGCACTATTCCTCTTATCTTATAGGACTGCGGTGCATGAGACCACTACAGTTACTCCAGCATATGCCAATTTTGGAAGAGAATTGAAATTGCCAGCTGATTTGTTATCAAGTTGTCCACCAGATACCCCAAAAGGAATAACCGACTACGCTAATGACCTTCGGATTAAGATGGTTGACGTCTATGAGCAGATTAGAGAGGCTGGGCTTAAAGCTAGTGAACGGATGAAGACTCGTTACGATCGAAGAGCTAATGGCCTCAGTTTCGAGGAAGGAACACTGGTTTGGCTTCATAATCCGGTGAGGAGAAAAGGGAAATCTCCAAAGCTACAACCAAGTTGGGAAGGACCTTACAAAATTATCACCAGAATTAACGACGTGACCTACCGAATTCAGCGTAATCCTCGCAGTCCTCTCAAAATAGTTCATGTGGATCGATTGGCACGTTATCATGGAAGCAATAATGATCGGGACGATCATGTCTCGAGAGGGGGCAGTGTCGCGTAGGATGATAAGTGATAATGACAATGTCAAATTGTCAACGTCACAAATTCAAACTACGAGAATTCATCTAAAGGGAAATTTCGTCACTCACGTCAGCACACGATTGGCCTAGCGGTCTTGGTGTTGGACTGTGAATCCATAGACCCCAGGTTCTAATCACAGTCACGAATAGTGTTTTTGAAGTTTTGTAAGAAGTTTCTAGATAACTCTAGATTAAATTGGAATGAAAATACGGGCCAGAAATAAAAGAAGACAAAAGAAAATTTATGACTTAAGTTTGGAACTTTGATGCGATATTGTTCGCATCCGGGGGGTATATAAGCAGAACAAGGCGCGGCCTACGCCAGTTTAGTTTGAAAGTAAAATCCGAAGAAGGAAGAAGGAAGAAGAAAAAGGAAGAAAAGTAAAAGTGGAAGTAGTGAGTAAAAAGTAAAGTGTAATAGTGAGTGAAGTGAAGTGTTCAGTGCAGTAAATACGCGCGAGAGACGTATCCGCGCGCGACAGTGCAGTGACGTTTACGCGTGTGACAGTGCAGTGACATTACCGCGCGTGACAGTGCAGTGACGTTTCCACGCGCAAGACAGTGCAGTGACGTTTCCGTGTGTGTGACAGTACAGTGACATTCCCGCGTACGTACCTGTGACAACTGTGAGTACCCTAGAGTCGTAAATAAAGGCACTATTCCATAGGATTGGTGTTTCCTTTCCTATCCCCAACCCACTCTCGTGACATTATATACGTATTTTTTACGTATTATAATTTAAAAAAAAGGATTTTTATTAATTTTATTGTATTCACTTACTAGCTATTAACAAGGAGAGATAGTAATCAAATATTTTTTACTTTTTTCTTTTCTACTTTGCCGGAAACCATACGGCAACGGCCACCTCCAACCCGTCTGGCCAGCGTGGAGAGTGTAGGCCAAAGTCCTCTGGCTGCCCTGGTCAAGTATGGCTCTGGTAGTACAGAAAAGGTCGTGCTCTTGCCGTGGAGACAAAAAGAGCTGATGATGACAAGATGGCTGTTTTGTTTTATTAAAATAATGAAACAACAGTTTCCTTTGTATGCGCATTTTCACAAAAGTCTCGATCTTTTATTAAAACATAAAGGTGAAGTGTTATTTCTGTTTTCCTGAAAATTCCAGCTCAGACTGTGCTTGGTTACAAAATTTAAAAGTTAAACTATGACGCAAAAATGTAAGGTCGGGGCGGAGTCACTACTATGAAACGCATCATACAAAAGGCAATTAGAGAAATTCTTTTGAGAAATTTTCTGCAGGTTTGTGTCGTTTTATTTAGGAAATATTTCATAAATTGTTAGAAAGAAGTTCCTTTTTGCAGGTTGCTGGGTCAAGTTTAATTTAACAAACCGCATACCTTACGTATGTAACGTACATATTTTATGCGTATTTTTAGTAATTTAACTTAAAATAAGAAAAAATACAGAACAGATGATCCTATTTTTTCCTGCAAGGTGAGATAAAGCAAGATGAATTAGAGTGTAAGAAGAAATATATAAGGTTTTACAAAATATACTGAAACTATTTAATTTTTAAGCATGAATTCAGTCCTTGATAGTGAACAACTTTTCCCAAGAAACATATTATGTCGAAATATAAAAAATATTTTTTGGCTTTTCATACAAACACAGATCAGTATGTCAACTTGTATGGGAGTTCAAAAATTACTTTTCATATTTCGATACGTGTTTCTTGAGAAAAGTTGTTCAGTATTATGGACTGAATTCACCCTTAAAACAGTTTCAGTATATTTTGTTACACCTTATAGTACTGCTTCTACTTTATTTTAGCGCAAATAAAAAAACAATCTCTTCATTTTTAGCACGTTTTTAGAAAAAGTCTATCTTTTTAGTAAAAACATAAAGGTGAAGTGTTATTACGGTTTCCTGAAAACTCCAGCTAACTTGGTCTCATCACAGGAAAAGCGAATTTTATAAAATTTAAATTTCAAGAACTTAGACGTAACAAAAATGTAAGGCAGGAACTATAAAACGCATAACACTTAGAGCAATTAGAAAGATTCTCTCGGAAAACTGTGGAGTTTTTGTGTAAGAGTTCATTTAGGAAACGTTTCATAAATTGTTTTTAATTACGGTTTTGTGAGATTCCTTTTCCTAAAGCTTCCTAGAGAGGAAACTATTGAGACAATGCAGAACTTACTATGTTTTTTATCTTTCCATACTCTATCTAATGTTTGGTTAACTTATATATATACTTTCTAAACGCAAATCTTACGTCGACGTTTAAATTTTAAAGTAAGACCACTAAGGAGCTTTCGCAAGTAAAGTGACATCGGGCGTGATCCGAAATTGGATGGGTGACCACAAATGACATAAACATTTCTCGAGCTTCTCCGTGCTTCGGAATTCACGCCTGTGTTCCTGCCTGTCATAATTGCATGGCAGTCATCAAGCTTTGTCAGATGCCTTTCACAGCTTAAAAAAACACACTTACACGAAAACCAACAACATAATTATAAAACACGCATGTATTTGATGAAACGCATTTTGTTGAAGGATCAAAAGATACAGCATTCAATTGAATTGAATGATTCCGCTCCCGAAGCGCCGAACAAAGGTAAATATTCCCGATATTTACCTTGTCATCGCATTTTATTGAACTGTCAACGTCGTTTGCAAATCAACCTTTATTTACCTGGTCTAGGGTTGCCATCTCTAAAATTTTGCAACCAGGACAAGACGCGTGAAATTTCCAGATTTTAGAGCCCACAACCCGGACATGTCGACAGGTTTTTCGTAAACATAGTCAGTGCAATAAAAAATTTACAACTGCGCTCTAAACTAGGACAAATCCGGGGAAACCCGGACGGATGGCAACCCTAACCTTGCCTCACACGCTGGAGTATTAATAGAAATGTATTTTTTAATTCCAATGTTTAATATTTTATTTCATACAAAAACTGGACGACGAGAAAGAAAAAAGTTATTTATAAAAAAGACTGGTTACCGGACTATTTTATTGATATTTTTAAAATTAAAATTTAAGATGGAAAGAGATAGCGCGAAGACCTCGACGCTTTCCAACGTGCAATGGATAGAGACATAAAAGGAAATGAGAGACCTTTGCCCAGCTGTGGGACGATATAGGTCAATTAAAAAAATCAAGGTACCTACATACAGATATTCTATAGTTAGCCGCACAAGCAGTAGTATCATTTGTTTTTCATAACGTTAATTATTTAAATATATTAGATATTATTTTACCACTTTTTCAGCATGATTGATATACATACCATACCAATACTAAATTACAGCTTTCTAGTACCTTATAGTCTCTGAATAGTTGCAGATGGACAGACAGACAGACAGACAGACAGAAAGACAGACATGGCGTAACTATAATTCCTTGTTTAATACGGAACCTTTAAAACACTGGTAACCTACCAGCCTATGTTCACTTTTAAAATTTATACATATTTAGGATACCTACGTATATATTATTTTGGGGCACTTTCGACTCAGACGAATTATTCCACAGTCAACCGCAGAAGCAGTTGTATCATTTGTTTTCTATTTATTTCTTTTTGAATTGCGCATTTAAAATGAAATGTACAGATTCCATACTTAAATATTAAGTACGTCATCTATTGTAAGGAATGTACCTTCATAACCCGTTATGTTTGATGAAACTCATTTTGTTCAAGGATCAAAAGGTACAGCATTCAATTGAATTGAATGATTCGGAGCGTCAAATAAGGGAATATTACCTTGTCATCGCATTTTATTGAACTGTCAACGTCGTTTACATGTCACCCTTTATTTACCTGGCTTCATACGCCGGAGGAAAGTATAATATAAATATATATATTTTTAACTCGTCACACCGTACACTGAGAAAAAGAAATAGCTAAAGGAGTTTTGCTATTATGCAATTTGGTTAATAGGTACCAAACTTTTGTTCTAACTAGCAGAACTGAGTAGTTGCACGTCCCAAACTACAACTATGAATTAAAACACGTTTTAACTACTAGTGACCCTGAGTTTTAGTACTAGTGACCCAGAGTTCAGCAATCACTCAATTTTGGTAACGTGCAGCAAATTTTTTTGCTATTAGCAACCATTTTTTTCCCAGTGTAACTTGTGATAAACGAGGTAACTACCACATTGGCATAGCACGGAAGATAAACGCAAATAAATCAAAAAAATATGTTTTATATGTTGTGTGTTACCAGTGATGACTTATGGCCCTGAAACGTGGTCCCTTACTCTGGGTCTCATAAGAAGGCTCAAGATCGCTCAAAGCGCTTTGGAGAGGGCTATCCTCGGTGTTTCCCTACGAGATCGAATCAGAAATGAGGAAATTCGTAGGAGAACAAAAGTCACTGATATAGCCCAGCGGATTAGCTCGTTGAAGTGGCAGTGGGTGGGACACAGCGCGACGAACCGATGGCCGATGGAGCAAAAAGGTTCTCGAATGGCGACCACGTACAGGCAAGCGAAGCGTAGGGCACTCACCTATAAGGTGGTCAGATGACCTGACCAGGGTCGCTGGGAAGCGCTGGATGCAGGTCGCTCTTGATCGGGCATTTTGGAAATCTTTGAGTGCGGCCTATGTCCAGCAGTGGACGTTTACAAAATGTATGTACATAAAGAAACTGACACAAAAACAGCAAAGTAAAGGCCCATTTAGACGGTGCAAGTTTCTTGCGTGTTGCATACCATTTTATTGAAGCAATAAATGATTTGTATGGCTGACATTTCGTTTAGACCATGCAAGTTGTCTATTGCTGCAATAAAATGGCATGCAACGGGCAAGAAACTTGCACCGTCTAAATGGGCCTTAAGACTGTAATAATAAATAAATATTTTGAGTTTGAGTAAAATTATTTATTGCAAAACTATGTTTTAAGATGATAAATAATATGTAAATGTTCCAATAGTTTGCCCTTTCAGGCATACAAAAATAACAAATTATAAATATTAATTATAGTCTTACTTTGAATAGCTGTTTCTGTATCTGTTCTCTTTGTGTAGGTAGATGTAGGTATTTTGTAAATAAATAAATATAAAGTCCCATATCCTGTTGTCTGTGCAAAACACCAGACACAATAGTAAAACAATGCATGTCGACCGGATTCCGGTCTGCTCACAGATGACAGGTTATCTTATATTTATTTATTTACAAATTCATTTTAGTTACGTTGGTACTTATATTTGCAATCGTCCTAATCCTTAAATCTTGTAGTGAATAAATTTTAGACAAAATCAACTTGAGGCTAAAATACTCTATTTAAATTATTTAAATAATATTATTCATAGCCGTTGCAGTTTGGTTGTTATTAAATATTTCCACTTGGCCTAAGGGTTTAAATACCGTTTGAAATTTATATTTAAGTCTATTTAAATTCAAACTATAGTCTATCATTATTAGAATTACGTCGGCAACTTTGACAAAACCTTTGAGTGATAAACCCTTTGCGTAGGTAAAGTCACGTTCAGATTGGTTGAGCTATAATAAAAAGCGTGACCAGTACCTACTTTATTTTTAAGTGATGTAAGCTTCAATCATCATCATTTCAGGCGCATAATGTCCAATGCTGGACATATGCCAAGGATTTCTAAAATGACCTAGCTGACACCGACCTCGCTCAGGTCGTCTGACCACCTTGTGGGTGACCACTTCGCTTGCTTAAGCTATAATAAAAAGCATGGTCAGTACCTACTTTATTTTCAAGCATCATAACGTCTACTGCTGGATATAAGACTTTCCCAATGATTTCCAAAATTGACAAACTAGAGCGGCCTTCATCCAGCGCTTTCC
Organism: Acrobasis consociella; assembly: GCA_963555685.1. Lineage (NCBI taxonomy): Eukaryota > Metazoa > Arthropoda > Insecta > Lepidoptera > Pyralidae > Acrobasis > Acrobasis consociella. The sequence goes on from OY743108.1 coordinate 19,049,141, forward strand.
ACTACCTTGTGGTTAAATAAATAATAATAAATATATAGGGATAAATTACACTGATTAAGCTAGCCCCAAAGTAAGTTCGAGACTTGTGTTATGGGATACTAACTCAACAATACTATTTTTTGTAACAAATATATATATAGATAAACATCCAAGACCCAAGAAAAAATAAAAAGGCCTATTTCCAACTTGGCCTGACCGGGTAATGAACCCGGGACCTCTGGGTGGTGGACTAGCATGGTGACCACTACGCCACGGCTTAAGGTGGGAGACCACTTCGCTTGCCAGTACTTAGTCGTCATTCGAGAACCTTTTAGCCCCATCGGCTATGTTTTCTTCCGCCCACTGTCATTTGAGCTTCTAAGGTTAGTGTCTCCTTCTAAAGTCTAGTAAGTTTATGCTAATAAAGCTTTTAGAATTTTAAGTCTTTGGATACTGGCTTCAAAGAAAATAAAAAAAAAGATAAAGTGTACTTTGAGTTGTAAGTGGCGACTGTAGTGAAAGACGCTTGGCTTAATACTCTCTTATTCAGAAGTTACTCTTCGTTACCTACGAAGAGTAACTTCTGAATAAGAGAGTATTAAGCCAAGCGTACTTTACCTTACGAGTACTTACAAATAGAATACGTATCATACTATACTACTTCTTCTGCCACAGAGACTTTTGGGCCTTTGAGTCTAGCAGCTCTGTCTGCTTAAAGACAACACCAAAAACGCTAATTCTGCCCCATTAGGCAACTAGATTTATCAAAAACGTGAATGTATACTAAGACTCAGTGTCAGAAATTAATTTCTTATGCCTTTGATAGTTTTCAATTATTTTATATTTTAATGTGTAGTGACAAGACAAGTTGCCAGTGAAAGAAGCAGTTCACTCGCTCCGTGTGAACCAGGCTATAAGATCGGCAATTGTGTACCAAGAGTCGAAAGATAATTACTCTTTGTTGACTTGTTAAACATATTATTCGTTTTGTGTAGGGAAGTCCACATTAATTTAATCGCACGAAACTTGTCGGGCCTTACGTAAAATTTGGCGGAGGGAATTCGAATCGGGTATTTTGCGGAAAATCTAATTAAAACGCTTGTTTTGTGGAATTATTATTTAAATGTATTTATTTCAGGGATATGTAATTTGGATTTAATATCGATATTTTTAATGAACACAGATCTGTTATTCCAGTCATATTTTCATTTATATAAAATGTATTTCATTAAGGCTTTGAAAAATAATTCAAACGGTATTCGAAACACAATTACGGCACTGTAAAAACCTTTTAGTAATTATAATCATTTTATTAATGTATGGCGCGGGCTATGGTTGTTACCTTTATTATATCAGTGACAGGAAATCCACTGTTAGACATAGTCCTTTCCCAAGGACTACCAAAAAGACCCTGCATCCACTGTTTTCTTATGCAACCTTGCTCAGCTCGTCTGACCACCTAAGCGAACACCATACATGAAGAGATGTTGTTGAGCTTACTTGATGATGATGGTACGGAGATACAAGATCACGTCACGTAGATGTAAATTGCATGGCGCGATGGATCCTTTCTCGATTGTCATTTGGTAGTATGTCGTTTTCTTGGTTCGTACAATTACAATAGAGAATTGTTATTGTACGAACCTCTTCTGATGTATGAACTGCCTCCGTGGTGTAGAGGTTAGAGCGTTCGGCTCATACCCGGAGGTCGCGGGTTCGATTCCCGGCGGGGACAACGACTTTGTGTTGTTCTAGTTTGGTTAGGACATTGCAGGCTGATCACCTGATTGTCTGATAAGTAAGATGATCCGTGCTTCGGAGGGCACGGTAAGCCGTCGGTCCCGGTCACTGTCTCTGACATTGGTCGTTACCTAAAACCATGTCAGAGGCCTTTAAGGCGGTTTAAAAACTCTGACACTAGTGTTAGTCACTAACACACACGATAAGAAGAAGAATAGAGAATTTATTAATAGGAACTACTAGGTAAAATTCAAGACAATCAGCTTTATATTTAAACTAAAAAGCAAATTATTATGAGCAAAACAAAAAAACTTAAATTAAACTAAAATCTAGAACTTCAAAAACTAAAATAAACAAGACACACTAATTTAAAAAGCGTTGTTTTTTTATAAGTCATAAATTACGTAAATACTTACTATAATCATAAATATACCTACTCGAAAAACGGAAATAAAAAAACAAAAGCAGTTTTTTAACAAGTCAATTTAAAAGGAGGTACTCATCTCGCTATCACAAGTACGTGTTCAATTTGTACATGTAGAACAATAGTTTGTTTTTCCGCTTGGAAACAGGGGAGAAAACCGGGGTAAACATAAAATTGCCTGAACATTTTTCGGATAAGAGCTCTCAAGTGAAGAGGCGAGTGAGACAAGAGACTTCATTTGAGGAGTGGCAGGATTAACCGCGAGATCCAGGAAATGTTACCAGGAAACAACTCTTTAAGAAATATTTTTTTTTATTCTACTAGCTGTACCCGCGGGCTTCGCTGACCGTGGGAATTTCGGGATAAAGAGTACCCTATGTCCTTCCTGAGTCTCAAACTATATCAATACCAAATCATTTTCTCATTAATAATATTAGTAGGATAAATATTGGTACAAATACTGAATGAGCCGTCACTGTTTCGATTCTGTTTTTCATCTTAACGCCCATCATTTCGCTAAGCGTGGTCCTTGGGTCTTGCGGCCTTCGGCTCTGCCTGCCTCGTCATGGATGAAGACGTGATGGGTCAGGCAGACATACGGGCTTTTGCAGTACATATACCTGGTACATACATATCTGGTAAGAACCAAAACTACTCTCTTGTTCTGGATTTTACGATCGTTTGTATGTTTTTTTTGTTAAACTAGATACTACAACTGAAAATCTCGTATTTTTTAAGCACTTTTTAAATATCAATTTAAGAAAGTAAGTCATTTAAAAAAATTATAATACAGAAAATTTTAGGGATTTAAAAAGAAATATTATTTCCTAATGACCAGTGGTATCAGATCAATCCACGGTTCCATAATGATCACTGAAATATGATATTTCAATGATTGGATTTACATACTCTACTTATTATTTAGTTACAAATAAAAATTGACACAATAATGACTTACATTAATGATATAATATTAACTAAATAAATACAACCTTCGCTATTTCCTAAGTCGCCTTTTACGACATCCACGGGAGGACTTGGAGTGGCCCTATTCTACTCTGCTAGAAATATTTCTTCTGCTAGAATTAAATAGTTATGTAAATATAATCTTATATTGTTTGGTATTTAACAAAGTTTCTGCGTAAATACCCATCTCACTACGTCAAATATCAACATTCCCAAGACTAACAAACTAATAATGCTTAAAGCTTCAAAACGGATTTCTGGAGTTGGGCCAAGAACAATAAAATTTATATTAAACTGTTAACAATCAACCTCGAGTTGAGAAGCGAACTACTTGTGGACTGCAATCCGGCACTAATTGGTAGAACTTTATTGAGAGCTAAGGTTTTGTCCTTGTATTTGACTTGACTGTTATTTAGAACTGAATTCAGAAAATCCCTCTTTCTCTCTAGCATTGGGTGTATCTTTTTTATAAACAAAAGTTTTATACATTTTTGTTGTAGAGAAAATGTTTTTGAACATCATCATTTAATTAAATAATATTTTATTCATTTTATTAAATACGTAGATAATTTAGTGTGAAGAAATCACTACCTACTAAGAATTTTAAACTATTGTTTTATTTTTTTAGATGTTTGTGTATCTTAATATCAAAATTAATATTTTAATTTTAAATATGTTTAGTTAATATAAAACTTAAATCTAACGCACCTAACTTACGCTCCACGGCAAAATTGTTTTTGTGTCTGTTTCACTTTCGCTTGAGTCACTCGCTAGCTCTTGTATTGGTCACAGGAAATCTTACGAACCTAACTTACAATCCACGGCCAAGTTGTTTTTGAGTCTGTGCTACTTTCGCCTTGAAAGTCCGTTACCCTAGGCCAAAATACAACTTTCCATACAAACGTAGTCTACGTTTTATTTTAAAACGATATGTCCGATTTCGGCAAAATTTCGTAATTTCAAAGATATTGCAATTATCTAGGGTTATAATTGGTTTCCAACACTAAAAATATGAACTTGAAATAGAATATTATAGTGTTTTATATCATTTTTGACCATCAGTATGGGAAACTTCTAAATCGTTATATTTTCTTTCCAGTTCATAATTTTAGTAGGAAACCACTTATTACCCTAGAATCAGTGGTTCCCAAACTTATTTTGTCTACTGCCCACTTTGAGAATAAATATTTTTTTAGCGCCCCCATTTTTTCACCTATTTAAAAACCAGCCAACTGATACAGGAATGCACAATTCGGGTTATTTAACAAAAACTTGTTAAAACATGATAGAAATCTACGAGTACTAATAACTATTAAAATGCGAAAGTGTGTCTGTTGCCTTTTTATTTGTTTGTTTGTGTCTATTTTCATTGCGAAACGGAGCGACCGATTGACATGATTTTCATTTTTTCTATATTCAATAAAATAGGACAGATATATGAACTACGCGGAGAGAAATATAGAACCGAGTTTGAGCAATCTTTTAATTCATATTAGTTGATGTTCACAAGTTGTTGTTGAGAGTCGAGAGCTCTTGCAGTCGTTGTTTAAGAGGCCTCCTAGCTAAATAAAGCTCCTAGCAAAAAAAAAACATTTTCTTTCTGGGTCTCTTACCGCCCCCCTTGAGACCTGCAGCGCCCACAAGGGGGCGTTATCGCCCACTTTGGGAAAGACTGCGGCCTAGACCAAAATACAACTTTCCATACAAACGTAGTCTACGTTTTATTTTAAAACGACATGTCCGATTTCGGCAAAATTTCGTAATTTCAAAGATATTGCAATTATCTAGGGTAATAATTGTTTTCCAACACTAAAAATATGAAGTTGAAATAGAATATTATAGTGTTTTATATCATTTTTGACCATCAGTATGGGGAACTTCTAAACGTTATATTTTCTTTCCAGTTCATAAGTTTAGTAGGAGCCACTTATTACCCTAGAATCTAGGGTAATAAGTGGTTTCCTACTACTTGGTATTTGTAAAGAAATTGCAATTATCTAGGGCCTAGATAATTGCAATTTCTTTACAATTACCAATTTTTACCGGAATCTGACATGTGGTTTCAAAATTAAACGTAGACTACGTTTGTATGGAGAAGTCTAGGGTAAGGGGACTCTTAAGCTTAAATCGCTCGCTCGTTTGTGTTTTTGTCACGGGAAACCTAACAAACCTAACCTACACTCCACTTGTTACCCATCCAAGTGCGGACCACGCCCGGTGTCGCTTTGCTTGCGAAAGCGCTAGTAAATCCATCAAGCTCCTCACTTAGATACTGAAATACAGTACCCTTTTCAAATTAACAGTAAATACACAGTATTAATACTATATTAACGACGCCGTCAGAGTAGCTCAATATCGGGCTAATAACATACATACATACATACACTATCACGTCTTTATCCCTAATGGGGCAGACAGAGCGTTTTGGGTCTTGCGGCTCTATGCAGAGCCCAGGGCCGCAAGACTCAAAAGCCACTTTTAGCGTCATGGTGGGCGAGAAGATGGAAAAGCAATCAATACAGCTGGTACATTCTAAGTTTTTTTTATTTCTCCCAGACCAGCATGGGAATAAAATAAATAAAAAAAACATCGACACGCAAAGAAGAAATGAATACTTACTTATTTTTGTGGTCCATTGCGGCCATGTTTCCAATTCTATTTCAAGTGCTTTTTTACTAACCATGCTGGCCTGGGAGAAATGAGAAAAACTTAAAATGTACCAGCTGCTTCTCCTCCTGCGCAGATCGTAAAAGCCGATCGAGGGAATGTGGTAGATTTGAATCATGTTTATAGTCAATCGCTAGCAACTATAACTATTTTGATTCCTTTTATCGCGGCCTTTGAGACTTACCATCTGGACTCTGTCTGCTCCGTTAGAGATAGGGACATCATCAATATCATATATCCAGCCACAAAAAATGCACTGCTGGATATAAAAATAAATTAATGAAATGTTCCTTAAAATTTGGATACAGAACACCCTAGTAACGTTAAAATCGTTTCACTAGATCAAAACAGGCCTTAAATCAAGATGAAAATAAGTAAAACGATCTGTAATGGAGTGTGATATTTTATAAAATTGTGCAAATGTGCGTTCTCTTACAATAGCGTTCAATTTCTTCCGGATGGTTGAGGGACTCTTCCACAAATGGGTTTTTATTCAGGATGTTAGTACAGACCGATGCACGAAGTATCGAGAGTACAGAACAGACATATCGATACAGCTTTCTTTATGCAGTAACACAAAATGGATCCTCCCTCCGACACTTATGACGTCATCATTTGCGGTCTCTCTCTGCCAGCCGCCAGCTGCTAAGTTCGAGGCACCCCAGCAGGTCTTTTAAAATCTCCTTGGCCGATTTGTATCGGGCAACCAATAGGCCAACGGCCAGTCAACCTACATAAGTCAACGTTAGTTCTCAAGTTAGCCAACCCTTCGAAGTGTAAAAATTGATTTATTGAGTTAGTAAAGTGATCTTTTTACGATAGTACTCGTACGTCAGAGATGTCGCCACGATGAACTCATAAAATTACCGGTCAAGTGCATGTCGGACTCGCGCACGAAGGGTTACGAACCATTATCTGTAACAGTCACGTTTGTTGTATGGGCGCCCCACTTAAGTACTCATTTTATCCTGTTTTTGTTGTTAAGGCGGCAACAGAAATAAATCATCTGTGAAAATTTCAACTGTATCCATATTACGGTTCATGAGATAGGTACAGCCTGGAATTTTTGTAGTAAGGTTTATTCTTTGGGTACGGAACTCTAAAAAGGAATCACAATAGTAATTAGTAGCTAGTCGCATCGTCTATTAACTATGATTCAAAAAAAAGCAACATGTTTTTTTCTTTTCTCTTAAACCAACAGACTCATCTATACTTTCAATATTTGTAACGGCACCACAACTCGACTGGTTTAAATCGTCGATATTTCGCAAAGAGATATATTGGGATGTTGTCCTGCGGAGTTTGCCCGCGTAATGTGCTGTCGGTTGGTTACTCTCCAATAGAAATAGAATGGCGTGGTCCATTTGAAGTAGTGAGCTTTAGGAATATACTGTAAAGAACTCAGTATAAAAAAATCAGTATCTATTATAGCCCGTATCAGCATACTTCTTCCTTATGGCATCTTTTGTTAGGAGGGTCATATTTAAAACCCACTCCAAGCTATAAATGTATGAAGGCATATCAACATATTACCAAAATAAAATAAATAAGTAAAAATATGTTTATTTCTTTAACAAAAAAAATGTGTTTACAAACGTAATTGTGATCACTGCCTATTAAGCAAATAATGCTTGTGCCAGACAGACCTGCTCTTTCTAAACTCACACATTTAAAAAATAGAAGAGTTTCACTTACACAAAATTACTAACATAGGTTAAATAAAATTATCACAATTATTGATTCTGTCATTTGTAATAAATGGACGTAAGTTCACGGATTATTCGAAGAAGCCTGGGTCGATTTGGAAAAATCTTTTTTTGTTTGAAAGGTTTATTTGTCAAGTGGTCCGATAGACATTTTATCAAAATCGGTAAAAAAGCGTAGTTTGGGACTGAAGTGGTTAATAATTTTGAAAAATTTATAGGCTAGACAAACTATACCTTTATCACTAAGTAAAATTTTATGCTTTCAAACAGAAGTGAAAATTTATGTCTATATGTGAACTTCCTGTGGCTGCTAGGATGATTATGATAGTAGTAAAAATACAATGCCAGGCAAATCAAGTTCATTTCAAAACGTAATATAATACAATACAATACAATACCTGTTCACGCGTACATGAACATGCAACTCAGCAGTGCAGTGACCGACCCAAAATGCGTACTTGCAGCGCAAACAAGAAAAGGTTCCATACAAAGAAATGTTTTTTATGATTTACTCACACTAATGTAAATAAATGTAGTATAAGTACTTTTTTATTTTGTAAATAAATTCTTTTTGGTATCAGACAATCGTCGTGTTTTCTTGTCTGGGATCTGACGAATCCACCTACCAACACTTTCCTCCTACTACGGCCAAGACACCCTTAGCCGTCAGTTTACTGATCAGTCTTGTGAGTCTGCTTGACTGGTGGTAGGAAAATCCTGGCCAGTGCACATTGCACCCCGTGCACTAACCCTTGTTCCTTACCATTTCCGTCTAATATCTTAGGTCTCATGGTATTAGACTTCCCTAACTATCTATTTACGTATATATTCTTAGCATATGGTTAGGGCTAGGGCGTTAGGTGTTAGGTGCTTGTTTTGTTTGTAGGTAACAGTTATCCCTCTATATAAAAAAATCATGTACAGTTAGCTAGCTATTACAGCACAGAACATTACTATACAGAGACACTTTGAATCACACTACACGTACTCAACAGTCACATTGATAAATAGCTAGTTGATTGTACAATACCCATTAATGCACAAAATAAATAAATACAGCACATAATCTCATTGCATTTCGAAGAAGTAACAGTATTATCCATCTATTACTGTCAATAAGCTAATATTATCAATATAATACCGGTGTAATTTGATGCCGAAATGAGCCCGCTCAGGGCAGTTATATTGTGGTAAAATGTAGGTCAGCTTTGTTCTGTATTGATGAATCAGACAAACAAAAACGTTGTAGAATCATACACAGTGAATTTTTGGGCACAATCAAGAGCCAAATCGATCGAGCTCAGTACAATAGGAATGTGGACTGGGTAAAAAAGATGTTATTTTATTTAGTCCGTCAACTAGATTATCCAAAAATAAAGGACCCATATTTTTCGTTTAGCAAAGTAGTAAAACTTTACAAAGATTCAGCGCTTTAATGTGCAAAAATAACTACACTGTAATTAAATATTTACTGAACTACAATCTAAATTTAAAAAAAAAACTAAATTAAAAATCTAAATGTTGATCATGTGGCATGGTGCCAAGAACACTGGCTGCATTCCCGCGCTGAATAGCTACTGCAATCCTCTGCGCGAGATATGAGCCAGCCCTCTTGTCACCAGCGGCGTAGACAAGCCAGTCATCAGCGCTTGGAACTTTGAGAGAGAGAGACAACTGTACGCTTTAATATGGCCTAGATAGTAGATACCCCTTTTTATCCCCCTAGGGGGTGAATTTAAAAAAAATCCTTAAATACGTACTTTCTCATTTACCACGAGAAGTACTCCTACGAAGTTTGAAATAAAATGGTGTAACTAATCTTGTTTCTCCATACAAAATTTGGACCCCCAATTCATTCCAATGAGTTTTAAAAAAATACTTTGTTAGTGCACCCCTAGATGTTATAAACAACCTATTTGTGCAATTTATTAAAATCCAATGAATAGATTATTATTTTATTTTAGTAACCACTAATTCAAAAATTGCATGTGTCTCGCTTTAAAAATGACGAAGATTCATACAAACTTCCAACCTCTATTTCACCCCCTTATGGATGAAATTTACAAAAATCCTTTTTTAGCGGACGTCACCTAGTCACAATCTACATCCTGCTAAAAATCATCTTCATGGGCTAAGTAGTTTTAAAGATTTCTTGATGAGTGAGTTCCCATGCTGGTCTGGGAGAAATAAAAACCTTAGAATGTACCAGCTGCTTCTCTTCCCACGCAGATCGTAAAAGCCGATCGAGGGAATGGGCAAAAATGCAAATCATGTTAACAGGCGATGCGGCTAGCAACCCATCACTGTATTGATTGCTTTTCCATCTTCTCGCCCACCATGACGCTAAAAGTGGCTTTTGGGTCTTGCGGCCCTGGGCTCTGCATAGAACCGCAAGACCCAAAATGCTCTGTCTGCCCCATTAGGGATAAAGACGTGATAGTGTGTGTATGTGTATGTGAGTGAGTGATTTTCACGTTAATATAAATTTGAGTGATTTTCACGTTTATATAAATTTAGATTTTAGGTGTCATTGAACACAAGCTGTGCTCATGTTAGACTGTTATATTTGAAGAGAGGCACGGACGATTTGTTGCTGAAGGTTACATCCGACGGGTAATCATTTGGAAATGGCCTCGATTGGCCGATCCTTGCTGATGAGTGCTCAATTTGAAGTCAAACATAAAAACATATTTACAGGCCTTAAATAATTACCTAAATGAATCCTACTCCTATTGAAAATAAAATATTATAAACGCGAAAGTTTGTAAGTATGGATGTTTGTTACTCTTTTACGTAAAAACTAAAGAATGGATTTTAATGAATCTTTACTATAATATAGCTTATACATCAGAATAACAGCTACAATTAACAAAGATATTGTGTGATAATCCTGCGCAGACAAATTCGCGGTCACCAGCTAGTAAATATAAAATTACCGTCTAATAAAATATAGATACTGAAACTATTTAAACCCTTTCGCTGCGAGACTTTATATCATTAGTATTACGGGACTTACCGTGATTAATATCGTTTTTTGCCAGATATTTCGACGACCCTTCTGCCGTCATGGTCGCCGGCCGACCAGATAATTCCCGTAATACTAATAGCAGTAATTGTGACCGCGAAACTCTAAAATCATAGACTTTATGTCAGTTGTCGTGGCCCCAGTAGAGGCATAGTAAATCTAAAATAAATACAACCAAAAAGGGATGTAGATACTTAAGTTATGTGCAATACGAGCATTTTTTGGTTGGAAATATCCGACGCTCGCGAAATAGGCACGACAATGGTTGTCGGATAAATCCGATGTTTACGGTGAAAGGGGTATATAATGATTTTTTATTTTTTTATTTTTATAGGGACAAATTACACTGATTGAGTTAGCCCCAAAGTAAGTTCGAGACTTGTGTTTTGGGATACTAACTCAACGATACTATATTTTATAATAATACATATACACGGTGATTTTTTATTGGTTTTGAAGCCGAAGGCCACTTCATAGGCATCGTTAGTAAGACCTAATTAGCTAGTTAAAATAAAAATTCAGAAACAAAAAATGTTGTCTAAAACTCGACAGTAAAATTGTGAGATCAATTAGTAGTACCGCCGCCTTACATCGCCCGCCGGCCGGCCGGGTTCATCGACATTTCGCAGCTGTTTTGGCCGGCGTAACTACGTGGTCTCGATCGAAAATCATTTACGCAACTTTTTTATATTATGAAATACAGAAATTTGGATTACGTATATGGATAGAGGAATTTATTTACTATACGACATTTTTTTTTCCAAAACCAATGAAAAGTCAGCGTGTATAGATAAACATCCAAGACCCAGGACAATTTAAAAAAGGCCATTTTCCAACTTGCCCTTACCGGGGATCGAACCCGGGACCTCGGGTAGCGACCTAGCATGTTGACCACTACGCCACGGAGGTCGTCAAATGATGAATTCAATCCATTATTTATTGAAATTGGACAAATATTTTATAGCCTAGTATACTTACTCCGATCAGCTGATCAGTTAGCTAGAATGGGAGGCCAAAATTTTTATTTATTTAGAAAACAAAAATAATTTAATTATTTATATTTCGATATATAGGCATATATTTCTTGGAGAAAGTTGTTCAGTATCATAATAAGCTAGCCAGTTCAAAACTTGTATTTTGGCATAGTAACTCACCGACACAGATAAATAGTATCCCTCTTATTATAAAACGAGGACTAACTTTGTTACCAGGTTTAAACCATCATCCGCCCAAATCAAGTTGGCATCTTGTAAAGTGACACTATCTCATCTGTCAGTGTCAACTTGATTTGGGTAGATAATGGTTTAAACCTAGCAACAAAGTTAGTCCTGTTTTTATAATAAGATGGTATAAGACCTTCTTAGAATTTACTTCAAACGTTTGCCTATTGAGTGTAACTAGAAGATTTTTAGCAAAAGACTTCTTTGCAATTAAAGATAAGATATATATTTTTTGATATAAATAGGGTTTAAGATGTTAGACTAAATATACAAAAATTGAACCTTAAACCTTAAGCTATATTTAATAGCATGCAAGAATCCGTACATAATAAATCTTTATATACTCGCCCACAAAGAAGCAGGCGTCAAGAACATTTCCAAACGGTTGCTTATCGGGTTTAACGAGAAGACTTTTAACAAAAATACTTCTTGGCAATTACACACTCGCCTTCAAAGAAGCAGGCGTCAAGAACATTTCCAAATGGTTACCTATCGTGTATATCTAGCAGATTTCTAACAGAAAGACTTCTTGGCAATTAAACACTCACCTTCAAAGAAGTAGGCGTCAAGAAAATTTCTAAATGGTTGTCGATCGAGTTACCAAGCAGATTTTTTACAAAAATATTTCTTGGCAATTATACTCACCTTCAAAGAAGCAGGCGTCAAGAACATCTATAATGGTTGCCTATCGTGTGTATCTAGAAGATCTTTAACAAAAATTCTTCTTGGCAATTAAACTCTTTCCTTCAAAGAAGAGCAGGCGTCACAACTTTTAAAAATGATTACTTTTATTTATTTTATTTTATCCCAGTATATAAGAGAATTTTCTCCCAGTCAACCATAGGGATAAACAGAGAAAATTATGCAGCACAAAAAAGCAATACAATATACCTAAATTATAAAATATTAATAAAAAATTACATTATATAAGTACCTATTATAAATACATATCAGAAAGTATATTTACTTATACAATACATACATATACATACACATTTACTTATACTACCTAACATATAAATACATAGCTATGAAGATTTTTAACAAAAAGACTTTTTGTCAATTAAACACTCGCCTTTAAAGAAATAGGCGTCAAGAACATCTATAAATGGTTGCCTATGGGGTGTAACTAGAAGAATTTTCACAAAAAGACTTCTTGGTAATTAAACACTCACCTTCAAAGAAGCAGGCGTCAAAGATATTTCCAAACGGTCGCCTATCGGTTGTTACTTACAAGGGCAATCGTCTGTGCTGCTCTTGAAATTTACGATCACTGAACATCGAAGATTGACCGAAAGAAATATTCTGGTGTTTACTATGATTAAAACATTTTCCGGACTTTTAGTGTAAGCAGTTATAGAACTCGTTGAAGAATTTTATATGTTAGGCCCTTTTGTTAATGAGACGGCTTTCTGCCGGGTCTACCTTCTTTTAAACCTGCGAGTTGATATATATTATAATTCGTCTCAGACTAACGACTGTCTGATGTTCAGTGGTGCCGTTTTTCAAAGGCGGAGTGATTAAACTAACTGTTAACTGTATGGGAAAACCATTCGTTTAGGTGAGTCCACGTTTTAAAAATGGCAATTCAGTATCTTATACAATCGCGCGACGTCCGGTGTTTTTTTAATTTGCTTTTTTAAAGACCTTTACCTTTACACCTTCCCCTTTTAAAGAATCAAACAAAAAGTAATAATAATTTAAACTAAAACTGACTTCAGCTCCAAACTACACAACTGATGTTAATAAGATTTCTTAGAGACTACGTCACAAGTATATCCTTTAAACAAAAAAAAATCCTAATTACTCCAAGCGTATTTGAGTAATCGGAGAACATACATTAAAAAAAATCCAACGAATTGATAATCTCCTTTTTTGAACTCATTTCAAAACCGTTTGTCTGCCGTTTACAGAAGAAAAACACATAGGTTTGTATATTGGAACTATTCCAGAAACACAATTTCCGACCCCGCAAAGTCATATGTTCAGAATGTCATAAGCCGTATTTCTCGAGGGAGCAACAGGAATGTTGATAATATGGTTTTCAATTCATGCATTGCAGTAGTTTTTTCCATGACCAGGTGCTACTTTTTCGTAAAAACTTATCGAGAAAAAGAGTAGGTTTTGAGAAATCATGTCAGTTATACTGTAGTAACTATAGACAGTCCTAGAAGCTTCGTCAGATGCCTTGAGGCAGCAGGAAAATCCTTGACAATTATTGTCAACATACATACTATCACGTCTTTATCCCTAATGGGGCAGACAGAACATTTTGTATCTTGCGGCTCTAAGCAGACAGGGTCGCAGGACTCAAAAGCCACTTTTAGCGTCATGGTGAGCGAAAAGATGGAAAAACAATCAATATAGTGATGGGTTGCTAGTCGCATCGCCTATTAACATGAATCGCATTTTCGCCCATTCCCGCGATCGGCTTTTACGCATGCAGCATAGAAGTGGAAAATTGACTTCACTGTTAGTCCAACATATTCGATAAAATAATTGAGTACTTTCATGGATCAAAAATAAATTATTTGTTACTGTTAAGAAAATAAACATTACAAAATAATGTCACTTGTCATGATTAAAATCTCCGGGCTTTGATCTTATACCCGGAGAATTGCTACACAATCTCCCGCGAAAGGCTTTAGTCAAGCTAACCAATCTCATAAACGCTGCATTGAGACTTAAATACGTGCCTGATTTATGGAAAGTAGCTGAAGTAATAATGATACCAAAACCGGGAAAACCCCCAAATGAGACGACGTCGTACAGGCCTATTTCATTGTTACCTGTTATGTCAAAGTTATTTGAAAAAATACTGCTAAAAAGACTAAAACCTATCATCGAAGCCAAAAATCTTATCCCACCACATCAATTTGGCTTCAGAGAAAAGCATTCAACTATAGATCAAGTTCACAGAATTACAAATATAATTGAAAACACCCTCGAAAATCAAAAAGTCTGCTCTACTGTCTTTTTAGATGTAGCACAAGCTTTTGATAAAGTGTGGCATGAAGGACTCATCATGAAACTTAGTAAAATATTACCCACTAACTTTGTAGATATATTAACATCGTATATAACCAATAGAGCATTTAGAGTGCGACAAGGGAATGCGTATTCTGAAATAAAAGCAATAAAAGCTGGAGTGCCTCAAGGAAGTGTACTAGGTCCGGTCCTGTACCTATTATACACCTCGGACATTCCTGATATTAACGAAAATACTATGGCGACCTTTGCTGACGACACTGCTATAATGGCTGTCGGAAGAACACATGAAGAAGCAGCGGAAAAGGTTCAAATAGCAGTTAATAAAGTCATTGAATGGACAAAGAAATGGCGAATCAAGCTTAATGAATCAAAGTCAGTTCATGTTAACTTTACGAATAAGCAAGAACAATTTTGTCCCGTATATATAAATGGACAGCAAGTTCCTTATGAAAATACAGCCAAATACTTAGGTATGACTCTGGACGCGAAGCTGCGCTGGAAAGCGCACGTCAAGAAGAAAAGAGAAGAGCTTGAAATACGGTTTCAAAAGATGCATTGGCTGCTTGGGAGAAAGTCTGCCTTGTCAGTACACAACAAAATACTTTTGTATAAACAAGTCCTTATGCCAGTATGGACTTATGGTATACAGCTGTGGGGCTGTACCAAACAGAGTAATATTGATATGATCCAAACGTTTCAGAACAAAGTACTTAGGAGTATTGTCAATGCACCCTGGTACATAAGAAATGCTGACTGAGACCTTAACATGCAGTTCGTCGATAAAGTTATAAAAAAATATGCAGAAGCACACGAGTACCGATTGCTTCATCATGTGAACGTTGAGGCAATCCAGCTCCTCGACAACACGGACATAGTGAGAAGACTTAAACGAACTAAACCGTTCGAACTAGTGTAGGTAGTGTAGTGAAAATTAATTAAATAATCGTGCAGTTATAGTGCAATAACTAAAGACACACGAACAGAGTGCCTTCCCCTTAATAGAGACAGTAAGAAAAGTGCCGATGGACACATTCTTATACTATTGCTTATAAAACTAGGTCAATGTAAAATTACTAATTAGTCTAAGTTAATAGGCAAGATTGTAATAATAGTAGCGTACTTATTTAATTATTTTTAGTATGTAGGTAGGTACGTTAAGAAAGTGAAAAAAAAAAAAAAAACTTGTCATGATTATGTCCTTTTTAGGGTTCCGTAGCCAAATGGCAAAAACGGAACCCTTATAGATTCGTCATGTCTGCCTGTCTGTCTGTCCGTCCGTATGTCACAGCCACTTTTGTCCGAAACTATAAGACTTATACTGTTGAAACTTGGTAAGTAGATGTATTATGTGAACCGCATTAAGGTTTTGACACAAAAATAGAAAAACAACAGTAAAATTTGGGGTTCCCCATACTTAGAACTGAAACTCAAAAATTTATTTTTCATCAAACCCATACGTGTAATCTATGGATAGGTCTTAAAAAATGATATTGAGGTTTCTAATAGCATTTTTTTCTAAACCGAATACTTTGCGCGAGAGACACTTCCAAAGTGGAAAAAAGTGTGTGTGTGTGTCCCCCCCCGTAACTTCTAAAATAAGAGAATGATAAAACTAAATAAAATATATGTTGTTCATTACCATAAAAACTACCAGCGAAAATTAGTTTGAACGAGATCTAGTAAGTAGTTTTTTTTTAATGCGTCATAAATCGTAAACGGCAATTTACCTTTCATTCAATCAACTCAAATATAAAATTTAAAAAAACATACTACAAGACTTTTATATTATGTTATTTGCTACTACGGAACCCTTCATGGGCGGGTCCGACTCGCACTTGGCCGCTTAATATATATATTGCAGAAAAACTAATATTAAGTAAATTAACTAAAATTATTCAAACGCATGACGGTTGCGAGGTATCCAACAAACAATTCCAATCGGTTGTGACTATCATGTAATAAAAATAAAATGAACACGGAAATGCGGCCAGCGTTCTTGGCACTATGCCACATGGGCATGATTTTTTAGACTTAATTAGTAGTTAACTTCTTTCTGTATTTTTGTAAATACTTATGTAAATTATTGTATAAGTATGTTATGTAGTTTCCCTATAATGTAAATAGTATCCCACCAAAAATATTCTGTAAAAAACTAGCCAAGACTCGACGGAGCTGCTTGTTTATCTTTAAAAAGTAATGAAATCTAGACAAAGTCGTGCCAAGTCTAAGGTTCCTTACTGCGATTTCTTTATTATTATAGTTAATGTGGTGTGACATTTTTAATTTAATTTTTTTTAAGTTAATGTGGCCGTTGAAAGGTACACAAGTGTACAAAACCAGGTGCTCCATGACACCATGTGTGTGCTTTCGCTTAATTTCGGAACTAAATGACCTACAGACTTGAAACTTTGGATTTTATGTATGTGATTATAGCTTACTGGATGACGAAAATTTCTGCGTTCTGGTCTTATCCAGATGTTCTCAAATAGGGGCCTGGAAATGCGGCGAAATGGTTCCTGTAAAGGATGGTACGGCAGTGTTTGCTTCGCGCCCGACTTGGCGGGGGCACTGCCGTGCCCCCTGATTTTGAATAAAATTTTATGTTAAATAAAAATTTTGCTTTTATTCCGTTCTATTACCATATTCGATAAGAGAATCGTTATCAAAGGTTACCATTAAAATGTTGCTTTTGTGAATATCCATTTTAAGTAATTATTATTTGATGTCCACGCAACTTTACTCTGGGCAAAACTAGATTTTCCATAAGTAACACTTACTTTAAAACCAGCTGAAAAATACAATTTTCTACGCCAACAGAATGTTTCGGGATGTCATAGCCGTATTTCTCCAGGGAGCAGGGACGTTGGCACTATGATTTTCAATTTATGCATCGCAGTAAAAGTGTGAACAAGTCGTAACGTCACATTGTACGGCGTTGTTCTTAGCTCGTCTAAAAATACATTATTTATATCAATAAGTAACATAATTAGAAACCGAAAAAGGAAATGACTTTTTTATTCAACAAATCAGAAGTTACTCGAGCTCCTCCGTGCTTCGGAAGGCACGTATAAGGCGTTGTCAGGCTATGTCAGCCTTTAGGCAGCCTGAAAAATCTGACACCGGTGTTGGTGTACACACGAAAAACAAACATTTCAATTAAAAACAATTAACATATCAATAAGTAACATAATCCAACTGCCTCCGTGGTGTAGTGGTTAGAGCGTTCGGCTCATACCCGGAGGTCGCGGGTTCGATTCCCGGCGGGGTCAACGACTCTGTGTTGTTGCCCTAGTTTGGTTAGGACATTGTAGGCTGATAACCTGATTGTCTGATAAGTACGATGATCCGTGCTTCGGAGGGCACGTTAAGCCGTCGGTCCCGGTCACTGTCTTTGACATTGGTCGTTACTTAAAACCATGTCAGAGGCCTTTAAGGCGGTTTAAAAAACTCTGACACTAGTGTTAGTCACTTACACACACGATAAGAAGAATAAGATAATCCAAAACCGGAAACAAAATGTTTTTTTTTATTCACTCAATAATACGTAAGTTATAAGTTTGTAAAAGCTGATGTCAAGGAAAACTGTCAAGTAACAAAAAATGATGCACGTACAGTCTGCGCTCTTGACGTCACTGCCATTAAGTCTCGCGCGTGCAAAAGAGAGAAAAACAGAATAAAACAAATATTTAAGTGTGTTCCCATACAACAAATGTGATTTTTTATAGACTCGTAACTTGGCCGTTTATTGTTTAAATTTATATATATGTATATAAATCACTTATTTTTACGTAAATTACTAAGTAAGCCGTGTGATTTCCCGAAGGGTGAAATAGGGCGACTCCAAGTCCTCCTGTGGACGTCGCAGAAGGTGACTTAGGGAATACTAGCTAAACAAAGCTTATAAACATCATGAGACCTCTCCAACCAGTCTGTCCAGCCAGGAGAGTGTAAGCCGAATCTTCTGGCTACTCTGGCACAGAAGGGTCGTGCTTTGTCGCTTGTGGGTCTCGGCTTGCGCTTCTATAATAAAATTCCAGATAATATAGTAGCATTACTATTATCTAAGTTTAAGACAGCCGTTAAAAATCATTTATTAAAAAAATGCATATTATCATGTAAATGACTATTTGTCATCATCTGAGAAAAAATCTTGGAAATAGTTGGCTGCAAATTGTGATTGTCTAATTTAAATGTATAGCTTAAGTGTAAATCTGTATTGTAATTGTAACATACCCCATCAGGCTGGGTAGGGACTAATACTGAACTGGGTTTCTTTCGGCGTAATCTTCCCAGCAGTGGTCGTTCCGAAACGCTAGTAGTTTTTAGCTTTTGAATGAAAATAATATTTATTTAAAAAATGACCTTCAATAAGTGATAAATTTTGACTCGACTTTGATTTTGATTTTTGCAGTGGAGACTAAAAAGTCCTGATGATGATGATGATGAAATTACTAATTATTTTAAAGAAAGAACAAAATAAAATCCCTCAATCCGATTTTACAATCTGCGCAGGAAGACAAGCAGCTGGTACATTCTTAGTTTTTACTTTTGTACCAAACCAGCATACTTTTGCTAAGTACGCAAAGCGGTTACTTTACGTGCCACGCCGTCCCACGTCGATTCGTCTCAATAAACGTCTGCACCTGCGGGTTACATGAGATATGATGTAGGATCTACGGTACAGACAGTTCATTGCAACTACGGTGTAGACAGTTAGTAGCATCTATGTTGTAGAAGTAAGTAGCATCTACAGTGTAGACAGTAGCATCTACAAAGTAGATAGTTTGTAGGATCTACATCGCAGTAAGGTTGGTGGTAGGAAGAGAAATAGCTGGTACATTCTTAGTTTTTCATTTTGTACCAGAGCAGCATACTTTTGCTAAGTACGCAAAGAGGTTACTTTACGTGCCACGCCGTCCCACGTCGAATCGTCTCAATAAACGTCTGCTCCTGCGGGTTAAATGAGATATGATGTAGGATCTACGGTACAGACAGTTCATTGCAACTACGGTGTAGACAGTTAGTAGCATCTACGTTGTAGAAGTAAGTAGCATCTACAGTGTAGACAGTAGCATCTACAGAGTAGATAGTTTGTAGGATCTACATCGCAGTAAGGTTGGTGGTAGGAAGAGAAGTAGCTGGTACATCCTTAGTTTTTCCTTTTGTACCAGAGCAGCATACTTTTGCTAAGTACGCAAAGCGGGTACTTTACGTGCCACGCCGTCCCACGTCGATTCGTCTCAATAAACGTCTGCACCTGCGGGTTACATGAGATATGATGTAGGATCTACGGTACAGACAGTTCATTGCAACTACGGTGTAGACAGTTAGTAGCATCTATGTTGTAGAAGTAAGTAGCATCTACAGTGTAGACAGTAGCATCTACAAAGTAGATAGTTTGTAGGATCTACATCGCAGTAAGGTTGGTGGTAGGAAGAGAAATAGCTGGTACATTCTTAGTTTTTCCTTTTGTACCAGAGCAGCATACTTTTGCTAAGTACGCAAAGCGGGTACTTTACGTGCCACGCCGTCCCACGTCGATTCGTCTCAATAAACGTCTGCACCTGCGGGTTACATGAGATATGGGGCGCACGCGACGACACAAAGCGTTGGAAGTACAGAAAAAGAGTTATAAGCTTTCATAATTTCAGCCGCATAACCTTCAATGCCGGACGTAGGCCTCTCCCGAAATTACAGAGCGGCGCTTTTCACTGTCCTTGGTCAGGCTATCTGACCACCTTGTAGTGGTGTCCTACGCTTCGCTTGCCAGTACACAGTCGTTCAGCAATGCGATATTTGACTCGATGTTTTATTATGCACATCGAAGAGTATCACTATCTGAATCCGAAAACAGAAATATTATTGTAAGTAAGGCTTTCAAATCTAGTGGAAATGGATTTTTAGCATCTACGATGTAGATAGTTTGTAGCATCTACGATGTAGACAGTTTGTAGCATCTACGATGTAGACAGTTTGTAGCATCTACAGCGTAGTCAGTATATAGCGTCTACGGCGTAGACAGTTTGTAGCATTTCCATGTAGATAGTTTGTAGCACTTACGGTGTAGACTGTTTGTAGCATCTATGATGTAGACAGCTTGTAGCATCTACGGCGTAGACTGTTGGTAGCATCTGTGATGTAAACAGCTTGTAGCATCTACGGCGTAGACTGTTTGTAGCATCTGTGATGTAGACAGTTTGTAGCATCTACGGCGTAGACTGTTTGTAGCATCTGTGATGTAGACAGTTTATAGCATCTACGGCGTAGACTGTAGGTAGCATCTGTGATGTAGACAGTGCTACAAACTGCATGTAGGCAGTTTGTAGCATCTACGTCGCAGTATAGTTGATGGCTACTCGAAGTATTTTAGTCAATTCGTAGCATTTTTTGGTCTATTAATTAAGCATAAACTTATATAAATATTCAAGGCCAAAGGTGTCAAAAATATATTTTTTTAAATATCTATCTTCTTTGAAGCCTACCTAATGTTTTGCCTGCCATATTTCCGTACCCTGGTTAATTTGTGATGGCGATCACTTGAAACGGTTGCGGACTTTAACAAGATTCAAACTTCAATCTTGGCATTTGAAGTTTGTTAAAGTTCTTTTGTCAGGAACTTGTTCCTACGAAATTCTTCTTTATATGAGTACGTATGGCTTTACATTTTTTAGAAACTTCAGTTTTATCCTACTTCCTACTAATTTTATTAATGCGAAAGTAACTTTGTATATATGTTTGTTTATTTATTACCACTTCATCTATAAGTCTATCATATAACTGCCTCCGTGGTGTAGTGGTTAGAGCGTTCGACTCATACCTGGAGGTCGCGGGTTCGATTCCCGGCGGGGGCAACGACTTTGTGTTGTTGTCCTAGTTTGGTCAGGACATTGCAGGCTGATCACCTGATTGTCTTATAAATAAGATGATCCGTGCTTCGGAAGGCACGATAAGCCGTCGGTCCCGGTCACTGTCTTTGACATTGGTCGTTACCTAAAACCATGTCAGAGGCCTTTAAGGCGGTTTAAAAACTCTGACACTAGTGTTAACGATAAGAAGAAGAAGAAGAGTGTCTGTTTACCTCGTAGGAGATGAAGACGTGAGAGAATATTTTTTAAAATTTATTTAACTTCATTACATTATACCCTTAAATAGCAGACTTAAGACCAGGGGCCTAAAGTATCAGGATGTTCAATCGCTTCACAAGTAATAAGTCTACTTTATCTGTTTGTTCGAAGAAAGCCTGAAAACTTAAGCCAAAAAAGATTACTTAGCCACAAAAACAGCAGAATGGACTAAGCACGTCCCACATCGATTCGTCTCAATAAAAGTCTACACCTGGCGCCGAAATACAAGATTTTGCAGAAGCGACACTTCTTTGACATGAGTTTGAGTACCTATATTACTGCCCAGACAAAACGGTAGATTGAATTATGAGGTGTGAATGTGTTAAAACGTTCAAGCTAAAGGTAAAAAGGTTGTATAAATGTTTATATACAGTAATTGGCCAAGTGCGTGTCGAGCCATGTGCAGTGTAGGATTCCGTAGTTACGACCAACTTTGTGTTCATGCCACTAAAAATGTCTAAAACTAATTTTTAAAACAGCTTTCGAAATTATAGTCTCTAAATAAAACAGCGGCCGGATATACAGACAGATGTGGCGAAACTATAAGCGTTCCTTGTTTACTACGGAACCCTAAGAAAAAAAAACGACGGGTTGCGCTCTGGGAGTGCCGGCAGAAGTGAAAACTTGAATATTAACGTTGTGCATTTTTGATATAGGAAACAGCAGGCGCAGGCATACATTTTCGCCGCGCCGGCCAGCTGTCTACTCTCCATCCGTCTTACGAATTTTCGATCAGGTCACGTGTCCTGACGCGAGTTTAACATTTTTTACCCATTCCAAAAAAAGTGCACAACGCCGCTAAAGAAGTTTTCACTTCAAAAATTTTTTTGACACTGGATAATTATAGATAGTGGTAGTACAGAGAAGGTTGTACTCTTGCTGTGGAGACAAAAAAAAACCTGGTAATGATTGTTGTGTGTGTCAAAATCTCTGCGGTGGCGGCAATATGTAATACTATTATTAATTCTGTGGTGGCGGCGTGATTGACCGAGCGAGCGAAGCGTCTCAGTTTCGAGATTGGCCAGAAATGATTTTGCCGGCAGACAGATTGTCTACTGGTCGCATTTCTCAAAATCATCATCATTTCAGCCGCATAACGTTCACCGCTGGACATAGGCCTCTCCAAAGCATTTCCAAAAAGACCGATCTAGAGCGGCTTGCATCCAGCGCCTTCCAGCAATAATATAATACCTACTATAATTATAATGATTCTCGTAAAATGTTGTGAGCTGTTTCGATAATTGTGTAGATTTTTGTCGAGATAATTTTTTATCGAAATTGCACAAATGGTGGTTGAAAACTTTAAAAATATCATAGTTCAGCCATTTCACACAATTTTCAAAAATGTCATAAACGTTTTTGCTACCCGTAACGCAACTTTTTTGTATGAATAACTTTTTTATCCGATAAATTTCTTCGGGTCTAGGTGACTTGCGAGGTCAGCAGCTCACAGAGTCACTAGTGTGTAAAAGCCCTAAGTTAAACTGTTTATTTTTGGAATGACAATAAAAAGCTATTCCAGCCCTAATTTATGTTTTAACATCGCCGTGAAATATGAAACAACAAAACTGTAATAGAACTGGAACAATATGTAATCTATCCATAAAACTAATTATTGTTTTAGAACATTAATAACAATGGTATTAAACACGATAACAAACTTCATTCATTTTGAAATGCTGGGCATTTTGTAACTTTGTAGTAATAGAACAATATTTACACAAACAGTAAGGAGTCGGACGGATGACAGAGCATAATAAGCGTACTTTAAATTTTTAAAATATGTTGCTTATAATTTAATATCACACATCAATACAATTCAAATTACAAACCGAATTCAACCCGCGCACGCCTCACCTACGCTACGCACTCGCCTTGCCTCCGCCTTGATTCCGCCTTGCCTCTGCCTTGCGCCCCCCCCCCCCCCCGGCGCTCGCCCCGGACTGGACTTCGGTAAATGGAATTTAAGTTGTATTGATGTGTAATAGGACTCATATTATATGCAACAAATTCAAACCGCGCTTGTCGTGCGGTTGTCATATGCTAGGCGTGGGCTTGGCGTGCGCGTGTCATCTGAACATGCCCTTAGAGCGTCTACACAAATAACGCCTCAGCGGCAGCGGTTTTTTCCGCTGCAGGCGGCGCCGCGTGCTTTGTTTTTTAACTGACTTCCAGGAGGCACTGCACAGAAGGAGGAGGCACAACAAGCAGGAGGTTATGAATTTGTCGCGAACTTTTTTTATGTATATCCACCGATTATAGGCCGATTTGGAAAGTTCTTTTTTGTTGGAAAGGGCTTTGTTTGATAATCGCATCACATAGCTTGTGTTATGCGATACTAACTCAACGATACTACCTATAGTTTATAACAAATACATATTTAGATAAACTTCTATCCTGTGGTATAGTTACATTTATGAAATTCAAGGGCCTAGAATAAGGCTGGATGCGATAGCCATAGGATCTCTGCGTATGTGCCATGGTGAAAAATTGTCTTTTGTTATTTTCAATTTTGTTATTTAGGAGTATTAAAAATTAACAGCAATTAGATAGTATAAAAAATAAGGTATTCTCTTGAGATTATGGTAAGCGTAAATTTAGGAACTTCCCTAATTACTTCTTGAATATATATATAAGAACTAGTGAAATAAAGGTACCTAAATTATTTAGTTTGACATTTTTATACTCCATTTGGTTCGGTATTTAAATAAATGTAAACAATCTTGACATGTCTTTTCATTGAAATATACACTTTATAAATCAATAATTATGCTAATTACAAAGTAATTATATTATAAATTATAAATTACATAATTACTATGTAATTTGCAAAGGTATTGAATTATAAAGTATATATTTAAATAAAAAGACATGTCAAGATTGTTTACATTTACTTAAATACCTATTCAAATGGAGTATAGTACCGATACCTAAAAAAATTATAAAAGTACGTTTGACGTTTCAGCTTTGTCTATTCTGCGGGAAGTGGTCTATGACCTGAATTGCGGGGTAGGAAAAAGTATGGCTGCCAGTGGGTGGATATCAGATAACAAAAAAGGCCTTTAGTGTGTATTCGACTTAGCTCCTTGCGTAAAAAACGAGTTCCACAAAAACCGATAGTATATCGTTTTCTACGCATTCTTAGAGGGAAGGGAGAACATTAGTTTCTTCACAATAAAGGGGAATTACAGTCTTACTTTTATGAGCTTTTATTTATTTAGCAATTTATTATTTTTCCTATGTTATTTACAATAGTCTTCTTTATTTTATGTTAACCTCCGTGACGTAATGGTCAACACGATAGTCCTTCAATCCGGAGGTTCTGGGTTCGATCTCCAGTTAGGGCAAGTTGGTAAATGGCCATTTTCACATTATCCTGGGTCTTGGGTGTTTATCTCTATGTATTTATCATACGATATAGTATCGTTGGTTAGTATCCCATTACACAAGCTTAGAGTCTAGCTCAATTTGTGTAACTGGTCCCTACATCTTTAATAAAAAAAAAAAATGTTTATTTTTATGCTATTCACAAGGAGATAATAAAATAACATCGATAACTATAGAAGCAGAAAGAGAAGGAATTTGCAGACTAAGTACTTCATTTTTATTTATTTATGTGGACTTTCATGATTTAGGCCTGGATGGCCTTTGGGTCTTGCGGCATAACCCAAAATGCTCCCTGCCCCATTACGCCTAGACTTGAAACTGATGTGAAAAGAATTGGCCATACATTTTAGCTTTGCGATGGCTCTAACACACGAGTGACGGCGACCGGCGCGCGACAGACTGTCGCCGACTTGTGTCACGGGCATATTGTCGCATGTGTGTAAGAGCCCTAAGCCCAAATATGCTCACTCGAATATAATTCCATTGAAAGTCAATGAATAATAAAAAGTATTTTAAACGTACTTACGAGAGTATGGCGAGTATTTGCCCATTCCAATGTTTGAAAAGCTTTGGAATTCTTTAAATGTTTAATTTTCGGCCGTGTTATCGGCCTTTTTTTTAAACTTTGAATTATTGTACAAAATGAGCAGGTTAAATATTGTAAACCATTTTTTAAGTTTTTTTTTTTGATACATTAAATATTTAATTTCTTTTTAATTTTAAAAGTCAGGCTAAATGATTTTTGTTCTGCGTGTTTGTAAGTGGCCAACACTGGGCATCAAAAGGCATCTGACATAGAGATACGGAGGAGCTCGAGATTTTTATATGTGGTCACCCATCTAAGTGCGGACCACACCTGGTGTTACTTTACTTGAGAAAGCGCAAGCAATGCGCACTTCCGCTAGTCCACCGAGCTCCTCAGTAAATGACAAGTTATCTTACTAAAACTAGTAGTTCGCCACGAACTTAGACCTCGCGATTATTATTTCAGAATAATGTACCTGATTTCGATAAATAATCGGTGCAGGTTTACCGATATGCGGTTTATGATTGTGACCAAATTTCCAAAATAGTTGGCAATCACAGCCCTTTCTTTAAATGACTTTCGATCTAGCTCTGAAATGTCAGGAGCACCTTCCTACCATACATCACATGGATATGAGGTCTACCGTGATGCTCAAATTCAGTTCTGTACCAGTAGTCTTTCACCGAAAAATGACCCATCATTTTTCAAATGACAAAGTCAGCTCGTTGTTGAAAAAACCAGAAAACTATTAATGGGTTTTCGTTTAAATGTTTATTTGTATTGCCATGGCTCTATGCCGCTGCTCATTGGTTTCTTGCTCTCTTCATAAAGCTACTTCGCGGGCTTTGGTTGCTGTTGATCTCTTGTTAGTTCGTGGCATAATTACTAATACTACTACAGAAGCACAGACAAGCAGCGAGAGTGATTGAATGAAAGTTTGCTCAACAAAATTGCAAATAAGCAAAAACTGAAAAAAAAAAAATCGTAAAATAAGCAAAACCCTTTTATTTTAAAGTCGGTTAAATATGATAAAATTTATAGAACTACTTATGACACTCGAAATAATAACCATAATAGTTATTCAGAGAAATTACTTCGTGGACCCGTGGTATTGTATATCTGTTACGGCTTAGTCAGCTAGACTCCGCGAGTCACCCTAAACCCGTTTAAGTATAACGTATAAAAAAGATGTTCAGGCAAAAAAGTTGTTCAAATAAAAAATAATTGTTTTCATAATGGCAACAAAAAAGTCTAATGACATTTTTGAAAATATTTTGAAATGGCGGATATATGACAGTTTAAAATTTGAAAGCCCCATATTTCCGCCATTTTGAAAAATTTCAAAAAACTGGCTCGACAAAAAAATTCTATTAAGTTGCTGAACCTGCTTACAAAATTTCATGAGAATCGGTTAAGAAATGCGACCTGTAGGCGAGAACAGACAGACAGACAGACAGACAGACAGACGGACAAAAGATTTTTTGGCTAATCTCGAAACTGAGACGCTTCGCTCGCTCGGTCAATGAAACAATTTTTCAAAACAACAAAAACCGACTTCACCGCTAAACTACACAAGCGATTTTAATTAAATTTCTATACTTTTTGACAAATAACAAATATCCCAAAAAACAATTGTTGTTTTTCTAGAAGCAAACTTACCCAATCTTTACCAGAAATAAACTTTCCCAATATTTCCGGATAATTAAATTATTTTCGGGGAAACGTGCCTCTCACCTTCTTCAGGAAATCAATTGACTGTTATGAAAAGGATAATAATGTCTGTACTGATATTTTTAGAAAAATAAATATTATATATTTTATAAAATAACAAAGGGTTACCTGGAAGAAAATGCTTTTGGCTTTAAGAATTTTTCAAAACTAAAAACCAACTTCACTCAACGCCTCATTACATACGTAATTACACAGGTAATGAGGAGTTTTCTTTAAAAAAAAAAATAGTTCCTTCTCGTGACATAGATGCAGCAGTCACATAAATAGATCTGTCAATGTGAGAGTTTGTCTTTGGCATCAAAGAGAATATAATCACTACGTTTTAGAATATTTAATATTTTTATTTTATTACATTTAGTTAAAAATATATTATTATTTGTAAATATATATTTTTAACGAAATTATTATTATAGTCAAATACAAGATTGATTAATAAATTACAAATTTATTAAAAGTATTGAACCAAACGGCCTCTTTCATTTTTGACAGAACGATTTGTGTGTGAATGTTTTTAACCTTTTTTTTTAACTGGAATACGCCTCATTACGTACCTTTTTGTTCAAAATTTTAGTACAAGGCCTTGTATAATTATCATTAGATCCTAGATATAATTTAATACCAAATTGCTCTAAAATAACATAATGACGAGTAACATGAAACGAAATGGGGTAAACCTTTGTCTATCAGTGGGCCTATATAAGTTAAGTAAAAAAAACTACTCATCTATATACTCTAATGAGCCGTCTGTCTGTTTGTCTACCTGGATGTATAAAATGTTAACCAACGTCTGTGAGCATGGAACAGGCGTGTCAGTTCCATGTCAACTGGGAGTGGGACATTTCCGCGCTCTTGTTAAACTTTGCGGCTAGCGGACTTATCGTAGATAGATATTTTTATTTATATCTGTGTCCAAATATGACTCATCATCATCATCAGGTCTTTTTTGTCTCCACTGCAGAAGCACGACCCTCTTTGTACTACCAGAGCCATACTTGGCCAAAGCAGCCAAAGGGCTTTGGCCTACACTCTCCTCGCTGGCCAGACGGGTAAAAGAGGTCTCACTGATGTTTATAAGCTTTGTTTAGCTTGTATTTCCTCAGTCGCCTTCTACGACATCCACAGGAGGACTTGGAGTGTTCACACACTCAGCCAAAATATGACTAAGACTCACGAATAACGTGCCTGCCCCTTTAATAGAGACAGTAAGAAAAGTGCCGAAGGACACATTCTTATACTATTGCTAGGTCAACGAAAATTTACTTATTAGTCTAAGTGAATAGGCTAGATTGCAATAATTTGCAATGCATTGCCCTCTTTGTCTTTTGGTTTCAGATTTTTTGAGCTACCAAAAGGCATCTGACGACATGAAACACAGACATTATTTGGGTCTTTCTAAGATAAAAAAAAACGTCACGAAATAATATGATTTGTCATGATCATATCCATTTTCAACGCGATTTTAGTGGTCTAAGATCCCGATATAGAACGAACTTCACGTCATGTTTATTTGATAAAATGTATTTTATGTTTAATTTAATATATCAATAAAGATATTGCATATATGGGTTGCCTAAAAAATTAGTCCAGGATATGATTAATTAATAACTTAAAAAACTTTTTTTTTAAATATTTCAACGTGAGATGCAGTCATTATTAATTTCAAAACACGGGTAACTCACGTATAGAGTCAGCTACTGCCGTAGCTGACTCTATACGTGAGTTACCCGTGTTTTGAAATTAATAATATTTTAACGGTTTGGTTATTAGACAAATTCTATACCATTCGAAAGTATAAAGCCCATAGAATATCAAAACGTTAGGTTGCCTATTCTGATTATTGAATTAAAATTAAATGAAAATAAAGTTTATTTTTTATAAACATGGTAGTATAGGGTTGCCCGCGAAAAATCAGTCCCGAAAACCGGTTGTCGAACTTTGAAAATTGAAATATTACTGCGAGTAAAAATATGCGACTGAATGCGACTGACCTAACCCAACCAACCATCCCATGTGATAAAAGATGGGATGGTTGGTTGGGACCGGTGCAAAATGCTTGATCGTTCGATTTACCTGTTTATACCTGGCAACCCAAGAGTTGTGACCGGAAAAAAATAGGCCACCTAACGTTTTCATATTATGGGCTTCATACTTTCGATTGGTATAGAATTTGTCTAATAAGCAAATCAGAGAAATATTGAAAAAAATTTTTTTTTTAATTTTTTTTAGTCATATCCTGGACTGAAATTTTTTAGGCTACCCATATGCAATATCTTTATTGACATATTAAATTAAACATAAAATACGTTTTATCAAATAAGCATGACAATGAAGGTTACTCTATATCGGGATCCTATACTATAGATATTGCAGAAAAACTGTCATTAAGAGCGCTATTTGAATCTAAGGAACTAGGACATTATCAGTCTATATTTCATACAAACCCTAAATAATATGTTCTTTTTGATATTTTTCTTGTTTATCTTCATCTAATTTGACTTTCGGAAAGTAGCGAATTAACGGGTTACTCACGTAGGGAGTGTCACTCATGTCGACAGTAGCTCACTTTCTACGTTAGTAACCCGTTATTAGCTATATATACAGAGATATAAGCTAATTGAACGTCATTTAGCGACAAGAGTCTTAATGTCATTTGCAAATAATTAATTTTTCTTACCTATACAATATCCCATAATGGTCCATAGACAGATAATCCTTCATATCGAGTTACTTCATCCAAATTACATTCCCATAATTTCCCTTCTGTTATGTCATTCCATCCATCATGACGTCGACAGAATTCCGAGTTAGCACAATGACACACACACCGTTTTGCGGGCATTGGAACGGACGAGTCGGAGTGGTTAATACCACTTGAGGATCTAAAAGACCTCGTGTCGAAAATAACCTCGGAGATCCGACAATAGGTCATCATTATCATCAGGTCTTTTGGTCTTCACTGCAGGAGCACGACCCTCTCTGTACTACCAGAGCCATACTTGGCCAGGGACACGCCTACACTCTCCACGCTGGCCAGACAGGTTAGAGAGGTCCCATTGATTTTTATAAGCTTGGTTTAGCTTGTATAGGTATTTCCTAAGTCGCCTTCTACGACATCCATGGGAGGACTTGGAGTGGCCCTATTCTACTCTGCGAAAACCACACAGCACGAAAATAGGTAATTTACTTTATTTAGTTTTTATTTGACTTGCAAATTACTGGATAATCGCTATAGATGATATCCATATCCTATTCCTCGTTATGGCTGACAGTTGAGTTTTGTTGAATAAACCTTTCAATATGGTTCTTTGTAAGAGGGCATCCTTGCTATAAAACTTCAGGCACTTTTAAATTTAGGTCCATTATTTTAACTGCACAGTTTAAGGACTAAGTCAAATTAATAATTTGATATTTAGAGTTTTTCATACGAGGTCCATTAGATCCGCAAGCAACCACTCTGTATCGCTCGATCGGAGTCAGTGTCACTCAATGTTATATTCCGTTCCGTTTTCAACGGTGTGTGTGTCACCTTACTTATACTGTTAGGACGAAAGTAATTTTATATTCATTGCTATTTTAGGAAACTCATTCTTATTATACTGCTTTGAGAAGTAAAAATATTCGGTAACATTAAAAAATGAAGGAGAATGGGACGACCTGATTAATAATTTGTAA
Organism: Acrobasis consociella; assembly: GCA_963555685.1. Classification (NCBI taxonomy): domain Eukaryota; kingdom Metazoa; phylum Arthropoda; class Insecta; order Lepidoptera; family Pyralidae; genus Acrobasis; species Acrobasis consociella. The sequence goes on from OY743108.1 coordinate 19,080,299, forward strand.
GTATTTAGCTTCCGATCGGTCGTTTTGGAAATCCTTGGGGGAGGCCTATGTCCAGCAGTGGACTTCCTGTGGCTGATATGATGAAGTACTTAGCTATTTATCAAAATAATACTGTTTGAGAATAAAAAAAAAAAGAGTTAAACAATTTGCTAAGTCAACACGAAAACTTTCTCTTTCTGTCAACAATTGAAACAAAAAGTTTTTTGCGGCGCTGGACATAATAGGATTTCATGTCGTCGGTCTTTTTAGAAATAAATCCAGAAATACAAAACAATACAGCAAAAATACTCTTTACTGCACCAAATACAAAAAATAAACTGAGAAAAAATTATAAACAATATACAAAGGCTAACCTGTTGCAAAGATTTTTTTTCCAGTTAATCAATTAACGAACGAAGATGGTGTTTAAATGAACTAGACATTCTAACACCATCTTCGATTCATGTTAAAAAAAATGCATCCATACAAACGACCTAACAGACCTAATATAAAGTTAAATTTACCTTTTTTACACATTTGTTAACCTTTCTTCACTCCTTTACTCTCTGCTTCCAAAACAATGTTCATCAAACAATTCCCATTGTCCACTGCCGAAATCATAAAACAAGATTTATTTTAATCATTTTTACACATTTTGTTCAACTTTCTTCATTTCTCAAACTCTCTGCTTTCAAAGTATATATATAATATAATAATATATAAATATATAGGGACAAATTACAACGATTGAGCTAACCCTAAAGTAAGTTCTTGATTTGTATTATTGAATACTAACTCCAGGACACTATATTTTATAACAAATACATATATAGATAAACATCCAAGACCTAGGACAATTTGAAAAAGGCCATTTTCAAACTTGCCCTGACCGGGAATTGAACCCGGGACCTCTGGGTGGCGGACTAGCATGGTGACCACTACGCCACGGAGGTCGTCATCGTGTTTAACTTCCTGCATTCCTCAAACTCTTTGCTTTCAAAGTAACGTTCATTAAACAATTTCCCATTGTACACTGTCGAAATAATAAAACGAACATTACATAAAGCGAGTCTATCAGGATTCCAGAAGTAATGCATACTAATGAAGACCAAGTCTTGTGAATGCATAACTTGCGGGTGTTAGCAACTTCTGAACGGTCAGCTCTGAATACCGTGTCTTTGATATTTTGTTATGAAGATAGCTCATTAACTTTTCGTATGCCGTTGCGTAGATCTACGCGAGAATGCATTAACTATTGTGTCTGATATTCCGGCATACAAGGGGGTTAAGCCCCGACGAAAAAGAGCTATGTTATAAGTTGACGAGTCTATGTGTTTGTGTATTTGTGTGTCTGTCTGTGTCATCGTAGCACCTAAACGAATGGGCCTATCTTAGTGCGTTTTTTTTTTCGTTTGAAAGCTGACTTGATTGTTAGCTATGTTTGATGGAAATCGGTTTAATGGTTCAAAAGTTTTGGGTCTGAACGCTTGAAAATCGGTGTTTTTTTTTAATTTGCTTTGCAAATAAGCTAAAGATGTTAATTGATATATTTTTTGTAGATAGCTCATTTTTGTAGACAAGTCTTATCTTATATAAAGCATGCTGTTTCATCGAGATATTGAATTGGAACTTTAAAATTAGGTTAGCGCACGTAGACATAATTTTATAACATTTTAGTATGAGCCAAATTGATGAACCGATTCACAAAATATAACATATAGTGCTTTCATATACAACGTAGAAGGGAACTACCCGTAATAAATCAAACCACAGGCTATACTTGATCAATATGTTATAATGATAATAAAATAACAGACAAAACAAAAAAATTTACATTCCTATACAAATTGCGCGGCGGCTGCTGACTTATGTATGGAAATGCCGAATTTCTTTTTTTTTACTCTTATTTTAATTTCATTATACTAAAGTGGGCTAGTTTATCCCATGATTCAATTTATTACGGGTAAGTCCCTTCTACGTTTCTGACATGTTTCTATTCTGCTGACGTATCTTCAGATGCATTAATCAATGTTCCTTCGGCTCAATGAAGATGTTCATCGTAACGTCTTGCCGCTTTGAACGCTCTAATACTTCAATATTAGTTCACTCTAAAGATTTAATATGTTGAAATGTTAGTCTTTGTTTTGACGACCTCCGCCACCCAGAGGTCCCGCGTTCGATACCCGGACAGGGCAAGTTGGAAAATGGCCTTTTTCAAATTGTCCTGGGTTTTGAATGTTTATCTATATATTTATTTATTTGTTAGTATCGTTGAGGTAGTATCCCATTACACAAGTCTTGAACTTACTTTTGGGGCTAGCTCAATCAGTGTAATTTGTCCCTATACAATGTCCTTTTTTATTAAGTACAAATATTTTAAGGGGTGTTTCAGTCCATAATTTTGAACAACTTTTCCCAGTTAATTTTTATCGAAATTCGAAAAAATAATTTTCATTTTCCATAGTAATGATATCACGTGACTACTTCGATTTCTATGAAAACCTAAAAAAAATTTTTCCTATTTCGATATACATTTATTGGAAAAAGTTGTTCAAAATGATGGTCTGATTCACCCCTTAAAATATTTGTACTTAATAAAAAAGGACATTGTATATTTGTCTGCGGGTTTGCTTAGATCATTTAGCAGAAAATCAACGTTTGTAACTGATTTTTAATACATTATTATTCTTCTTAATATCTAATTCTTCCATGCTGGTCTGGGAGAAAAGAAAAAACGTAGAATGTACCAGCTGCTTCTCTTCCCGCGCAGATCGTAAGAGCCGATCGAGGGAATGGGCGAGATTTGATCAGGGTAATAGGCGATGCGGCTAGCAACCCATCACTATTTTGATTCTTTTTCCATTTTAACGCCCACAACCACGCTAAGCGTGGCCTTTGGGCCTGACGGCCCTGGGCTCTGTCTACCCCGCCAGGGATATAGACGTGAAAATGTATCTGTATCTGTATCTTAACATCTAATTCTTCCTTGTAAGTAACACTTTACCAAATGGCAATTTGTAATCCGGTTACCTAAGTACAGGGTATCTCATAAAGACCCCTATTTCAGGGTATAAAAATAGAAAACACAATTTGTTAAAAATCAGTTATTAATTAAAATATATTGCAAAAGTAGCTGTGCCCGCGGGCTTCGCTCCCCGGGAGAATTTCGCGATAAAACGTATCTTATGTCCTTCCCCGAGTCTTAAACTATATCCATGCCAAATTTCATTTAAATCGGTTAAGTAGTTTAAGCGTGAAGAGGTTACAAACAAATATACAAACTCACTTTCTATATTTTTTGTATTATTGTATCTTTCAGTGGTTAATATGATGATTTACCTAACTTATTTAAAGTTATGATTGTTTTTACGTTTACGATGGCGTTTTTAACAGTAGGGGTTTTTAATTTGCTTAGAACTTTTAACTAAAAGAACAAAATATACAACCTATTTGTATTCTCTCCATGCAAAGGACAATATGCGATGATAGGAAAACTTTTCTAAATGTAAATATAGAGATAAGCTAGCTATTGACACGGTACACAATATGCGATGATAGGAAAACTTTTCTAAATGTAAATATAGAGATAAGCTAGCTATTGACACGGTACACAATATGCGATGATAGGAAAACTTTTCTAAATGTAAATATGGAGATAAGCTAGCTATTGACACGGTACAGTTTATCCTTTAAAGGACATAGGACACACTTTATCCTATCTGGAAAACGACTTGCTTGCATGTGAATGACTCGAGTAAAGCCGCAATATTTATCATATTGTTATTTTAACTAGCCACCCACTCCGGCACAGAATTAATAATAGTATTACATACAGAACGGAAACTCGCACCGTCCCCCGCAATCTGGTGTCCCCGCAACCCCTCCCCCGTAACTGGGCCGTGTAAGCGCCTGTAAAACAGGGTTCTTGCTAGTCGCACGTTGACGTGACGCGAGTTACTTAGGATTATTGAATCATAATGGTGAGAAACATATTATCATTGTTTGGTCCCGGCTTTGTACGGATGTGTATTTTTTAACTGATTCCAAAAAGAAGGAGGTTATCAGTTTCGTCTCGATCTTTTATTTTTAATGTATATTTACCTTATTTGAAGTTGCTTGGATCGGTTTTCGGTTTCCGGCAGAGTAGAATAGTCACTCCAAGTCCTCCCGTGGATGTGGTAGATGACGACTTAGGATATACAAGCTAAACAAAGCTTAAAAACATCAATGAGACCTCTCCAACCCGTCTGGCCATCGAGGAGAGTGTAGGCCAAGTCCTCTGGCTGCTCTGACCAAGTATGGTAGTACAGAGAGGGTCGTGTTCCTGCAATGAAGACAAAAAAGAATTGATGCTGATGATGATATAGAATATAAGTAGTACTATTACGTATCTTGTGGCACTGGTAATTAAGGACTAGCAAAATAAACTTGGCCTTGAATTAAAAACCCTTTGTAAATAAAGTCCACGGCCTGTCCTTGGGGTACACTAAGGACTAATAACATTTTGAGCCGTTTTCTCTTTAGGAAAACTTGGGAAATTAGAAGATGGTCAGTTTACTTTGAAGCGAAGCTCTTGAACACGAATATTTATTTTCCGAAATAAGGTTTGTGTCTTTGAGATATTGGGGTTTTTAAATTCTTTTAGGGATTTTTTAAAAGTACAAACGGGCAGATGCCCGCAACGCTTGTCGGCGACCGTCGGTGACACTTAGTGACCGTTTACGACAGTTGACGCGGGTGTACTTCAGCATGTCTGTTAGAGCCTTTACATAAAAACAAGGTGATTTTTTATTTTAGTACATACAAATATTTTAAGAGAGATTTAGTCCATAATTTAAAAAAATCCTAATAAATAGACATAAAACGCAATACAAAATATTTTTTCACTTTCAATAGTAACTAGATCACGTTAATTCATATTTGCTTCTTATGTAGCAATGTACGCATTCATAAGAAAAAATGTTCAATTAATTTCAACAAATTTTTGAAAAGATCTTGTATAATTGGGTATCTACTTTAAATAATTTGGTCCCGTTCAGAAAATAATACATACATACATACTATCACGTCTTTATCCCTAATGGGGCAGACAGAGCATTTTGGGTCTTGCGGCTCTATGCAGAGCCCAGGGCCGCAAGACCCAAAAGCCACTTTTAGCGTCATGGTGGGCGAGAAGATGGAAAAGCAATAAATACAGTGATGGGTTGCTAGCCGCATCGCCTGTTAACATGATTTGCATTTTTGCCCATTCCCTCGATTGGCTTTTACGATCTGCGTGGGAAGAGAAGCAGCTTGTACATTCTAAGTTTTTTTTTTATTTCTCCCAGACCAGCATGGGATTTCATATAACTCCCATAGGAAATATTTGTTTTGACGTTTAGAAAAAGTATCTAATTTGAGTTGTTTGAAAGTAGCGTATTGCCTACATACCCCAATATACGAGTATTTTTATCAGATAAGTTTATCCCAAGATAGACTTGTTTGGGATAGACCGCGCTCTATGTTATTTATGTTATGGTGACCTCTGTGGTGTAATAGGTCAACACCCTAGTCCGCCAATCCGGAGATTCTGGGTTCGATCCCCAGCCAGGTCAAGTTAGAAAATGGCATTTTTCGAATTGTCCTGGGTCTTGGGTGTTTATCTATAATTTGTCTATTACTTTGGAGCTAGCTTAATTAGTGTGATTTATCCTTATTTATTAATGTACTAAAGGATTAGAGAAGACTCCATGTATCACTGTTTTGCATATCATTGTCTCGTTCCTCCATAGACTTCACTTAGAATATTAGTATTGATAAAGTACTTTCAACAGTTTATAAGCGAAATCCAAAAGAAAATATGTAAAAATAATTCAAGAAAAACGGCACATTGTTCAAAATTAAATATGTATGATAAAATTCACGCCGACGATAAAATTTTATTAAAAATAGAATAGAGACCTATGTCAGAGATAGCTCGTCTATATATTCTATGTCAGTGATCCGAGCTACATACTGTATATACCATCGATACGTTCCATTTTACGGCCTTATTCGGGCTGTATACTGCATATTGGCAACACATTTTGTTAAGAATATCCATAGAGATTGGGAGAATTTATGCCATCTCATCGCTCTGGGTTTTCAGTGAGTAGATGTTTGTTTATGCAGTGAACCGGATTGAAGATTTGCGCAATTTATGCGGACATTTCTAATTTGGGTGTGGGATGTGGATTCTATTTGGCATGGCTTTTGTAAAATTTCGTGAAATGTGTTTGGAGAAATTTTAAAAAGGTTTTGTTTTGTTCTGAATGAAAACATTTAGATCATCTTTATTAATATGAACTAAACCTTAGATAAAAATAAAACAAAACATTAGAAATATGTAACAACAAGGAAGATAAAAAAAACTAAACTATGTCTTAAATTTAAAACTAAAAAAATAAACATATAGTAAAAAAAATATTAAAAATACCCGTAAGTCATATAAAAGCGTATTACACACTCACGTACAGAAGTCTCACTCAGCAAAAGAATTCAAAGAAATATCTACTCTATGTTGTTAGCGATATGATTTAATTTATACATAGAAGAACATTGCAAGCTAATTTCTTTCTTATTAATCTAGACATACGATTCATATCACTAAATTTACCACTCCGGAGTGGTCGCTGCGCGCATAGTAATAATGTAGGTATAGTCTTGATACCTAAACGGGGAGTGACACAGGCCTGCTCCTAGTTGAAAGTAAGGGCCTGTGTCGACGAGCACGGTTTCTAACCGGCACGGAGCGGCGCCGCCGACCCGGGTGCGTCGTGCGGGGATTACTCTATAAAATAATACGATAGTCCTCCGAGAGTGACGTTCTATTTCTATGTATTTGTATGTCAAACTTTTTTTCGTGTGTATAAGTGGCCACCACTTGTAGCAGATTTTCCAGGTTGCCTTAAGGCATCTGATATAGCTTGACGACTGCCATACAATGATGTCAGCCAGAACCAACGGCTTTTACGTGCATTCCGAAGCTCGAGAAATTGCGCGGACCACGCCTGGTGTCGCTAGTAATAAGCACTAATACCGGGCCACTGAGCTCTTCACACATACATACTATCACGTCTTTATCCCTAATGGGGCAGACAGAGCATTTTGGGTCTTGCGGTTCTATGCAGACCCCAGGGCCGCAAGACCCAAAAGCCACTTTTAGCATCATGGTGGGCGAAAAGATGGAAAACAATCAATACAGTTATGGGTTGCCGCATCGCCTGTTAACATGATTTGCATTTTTGCCCATTCCCTCGATCGGCTTTTACGATCTGCGTGGGAAAAGAAGCAGCTAGTACATTCTAAATTTTTTTATTTCTCCCAGACCAGCATGGGAGACTCTTCACACACGAAAAACTTATATACACTAAAACAAAATTATCATACATTAATGCTAAATGTTGCTTGACACTGAAATGCGGATACGCAGTAAGGTCCGTGTTGCGCACCGCTTTTGGAGAAGCTCTCAAGTATGTAGAAACCGTCTTGTGGACACAGCCTTTTAAAACATCTACTGCATTTTAATGTATGACGGTGGTTTCTTGCGATTTCGTTGAAGATTTTGTTCGTATTGATGATTGTAGTCATGTCTGGATGTTATCGGCTCGCCATACACTTTACATAGTATAACACTACTGATTAAAAAGCATTGTTTTTCTCACAAAAATTCTTTTTTTGTTGTGAGAAGTGAAAGAAAGTGAGTGTTTTGCCTTAAAAAGTCTGCACTCCTTAAATAAATAGGATGTTCGCTTACTATATGAATTCATTACAAGTTCAGATTTTTTTATAAAAATACGGAATGAACGCTGTTACGAAGGCTCGATAAAGAAATATTTTTGACTAAACTGGTACCTGTAAAAACAGGAATGGCATTCGCTTTCTGTCCATTGCCTGCATTCCCTCTGTCAGTGTTCGAACGGCAAATTGCACAAATTGAAAGTCCCGATATTGCTAAAATGGAAACCGGTGCAGTCACTTGACCTAAATAAAACTGGACTGAATTACAAACGTGATCTATTACAGTAATTTCGTTTTTAGTTTAGAAGCCGTTAAAAAGTCAGGGAAATCTCTTTTTTTTACATACATACATACTATCACGTCAGAGAGAGACAGAGCATTTTGTGTCTTGCGGCTCTATGCAGAGCCTAGGGCCGCAAGACTCAAAAGCCACTTTTAGCGTCATGGTGGGCGAGAAGATGGAAAAGAAATCAATACAGTGACGGGTTGCTAGCCGCATCGCCTGTTAAAATGATTCGCATTTTTGCCCATTCCCTCGATCGGCTTTTACGATCTGCGCGGGAAGAGAAGCAGCTGGTACATTCTAAGTATTTTCGTTTCTCCCAGACCAGCATGGGAGAACTCTTTTTTTTGAAAAATTTAATTAAAAAAAAACGATTTTGATTTTGAACTAGCTGCACTTCGCGATGTTACCTGCGTCTAAAGTAGCCTATATGTTAATCCAGGGTGTCTGCTTCCTGCATACCAAATTTTATCAAAATTAGTCCAGCCGTTTGCGCGTGTAGAAATTGTGACGTTTTATTCTATTGACAGTACCAAATAATTCGTTTTTGACCGAGGAAACTTCCTTCTTGCCCAGATTTTTTGGTTCAAATTTACGTGAGACACAGAGATTATTAAGGCCCATTTGGACGGAACAATTTCCTGCATGTTGACATACCATTTCATTGAAACCTACCAGTAAGACTACTGGGACGGAAATTCCCAGTAGTTCTACCAGTATGTCTATTGGGACAAAAAATTGGTAGTACAAACTTGGTTGGACTATTGACTGGGTCTACTCAAACTAGTCCAGTCTGCAATGCAGGTCGGTGAGCGCAGCAGTTGAGAGTTAGATCGTAATTGAACGATAAGAACTCGCTCTATCAGACTTTAGACATCTTACTGACAGTCCTAGAGAAATAATTCGAAATATTTGTTAATTAATAACTTCTCTAAATACTATTCGAAATATTTGTAGCGCTTAGGTAAGGTCAAATATTTGTATTAAGCTTATAACGTAGCTGAAGGATACGCAAGATTCATAGTTTCAAATGTTTACAGGCACTTTTACAATGTTACAATACGTATAACTTACATTACGTGTAAACGCTGAAAGAAATTCATTTTCGCAGCCTGTGACAGATCAGAATTTTGCTTTGTATGTTTATATTGCTGAGCTTTTTTGTTTTTCCTTTATGTTAGTAACCAACCCTGGTGTCATAATTTTTAGGCTACCGATCGCTGATATGGCTTGATGTCAGCCGGGTCCAACGGCTTAATGTGCCTTCTAAAACACGAAAAAAGAAAACATTTACTGAGTTAAACAGAATATTGCTATTGCTTAGTAATGAAAACATTACGCTGTGTAGTTTCCGGCAGAGTAGAATAGGACCACTCCAGGACTTCCCCGTGGATGTCGTAGAAGGCGACTTAGGAAATAGAAGCTAAACAAAGCCTGTAAACATCATGAGATCTCTCCTACCCGTATGGCCGAGCGAGGAGAGTGTAGGCCAAACCCTCTGGCTGTTCTGGCCAATTATGGCTTTGGTAAGGTTGTGCTCTCGCAGTGGAGACTAAAATACCTGATTATGATGTTATGATGATATGATGAAGACATTACCAGGAAACCTAAACGTGGAAAAACTTAAATCATTGCGGCCGTGGGCTCTGCCTTCTTCATTAGGGATAAAGATGTGATAATGTTTGTTAAAATATGTGGTCCAAATTCACGTCTTACTTTAATATGTAATATAAAGAACTTGGCATAAAACGTCTAGATCAGTTTTATGATTTAATCAACATTTCTTTTTTTTTAAGAGAAAAACAAAACATTATTGAACTAAAAACTACACGGTAAAATTATATTAAAAATCTTAGTTTAAAACTAAAATAAATTAAATCACAAATCTAAATGCCGTTCATGTACTATGTTGCCAAGAACACTGACTGCTTTCCTGCGCTGAAGTGTAAATCGGAAAACAATTAAATATAGGATCCGTGCGGGTAAAAATTTTAGTATAAATAAATAAAAATAAATTAGAAGGGTCTATATCGTCGTAAAAGTCTATCGATTCCTTATAATTGAGGCTCAATTTGTGCAAGGTACGAGCGGTCCCAATTAGTCCCCGAGAGATGCCAGAGAGTTAAGAATTAAAGAGCATTAGATGCGACACTGTTCGAAATATCTGTATTATACAAATAACTATTTTATTCATTCAAATTTACAAACATTTGGTAAGTCATTTTATTAATGTAATTTTTTATGTCGTTTGGTTTCCGGCAGAGTAGAATAGGGCCACTCTGGCTTGTAGTGTAGAAGGCGTCTGTATTCAAACACGGTTGGATTAGGACTCTCTTTATTAATAAGTTTTTCATAATATATATACTTACAACTAGAACACCTATCTTACTACAATACACCTCCCCGCTTGAAAGAAAAAAAATCTTTTCTTGAAAATATTTTTTTATTCCTCTCCTTCTACACCACAGGCTGACTAAGGCTACTGAGGAAATTCAAGCTAAACAATGCTTATAAACAGCAATGAGACCTCTCAAAACTAAAAACCGACATCACTTACAATTCTCAGAAGCTACACAAAAACAAAATCTAAATCGGTCCGGGTGTCTTCTAATAACCGGTGAACTTATCGTACGTAAGAAGGGTACTTGGTATTGGGTTCGATTTCCGGGCAGGTCAAGATGTAAAAATATGATCTTTTTTAGAGACTTGGATTTTGGATGTTTATCTTTAAGTGTATTTGTTTGTCTCGAATTTACTTTGGGGTTAGCTCAATCTGTGTGATTTGTCCGTTTATATTTAACTAGCCGTACCCGCGGGCTTCGCTCCCTGTGGGAATTTCGGGATAAAGAGTACCCTATGTCCTTCCCCAAGTCTTAAACTATATCCATACCAAATTTCATCCTAATCGGTTAAGTAGTTTAAGCGTGAAGAGGTAACAAACAAACAAACAAATTTACAAACTCACTTTCGCATTTATAATATTACTCGTAGTAGGATTATTTATATTTAAGTTACTTTCTTAAATTAATGTTAACTTTGATAATAATTGAATTGAGTTTTTAAAGTAATGTATTTTAAGTGGTTACACTTTTAGACGTACTAAAGCTCGCTATGAATACGATTCGATTTTTTGTCAATTCCCTCGATCAGCTCTTACGATCTGCCCTTCGTGTACTTTCCTAAGTCAAAAATAAATAATTTTGTACTAATAAAAAAATAAAGCGTCGCGAAATAATGTCACTTGTCTTTGAACATATCCATTTTAACGTTATTTTAAATTTATTATTGTAGAAAAACTTATAATTAGACCGCTATTTGACTCCAAAAATTTATGACGTCATCTGCCTGTATTTCATACAAAATCCCATAGAAACTGTTTGTTTTGACGTTTAGAAAAAAGTTGCTGATTTGACTTGTTGGAAAATAGCGTATTCATCAACTCTTCCTTCTTTTTCGGAAATTGGTTAAAAAAAGTTATACTTCTGTGGCCACCGTCATCTTTTATCTGGAGAGCTCACAATTAGCTGACGGCCCTGGGGCAGCCAGTTTTATCGGACACTAGATATAGAACGCGATTTCACTCGTCTTATTTTCGATAAACTGATAAAAAGATATTTAAAATGACAGCACGCTGCTGTGGAATATAAACAAAACAAACCGTGGAAATTTCGGGATAAAGAGTACCCTATGTCCTTCCTCGAGTCTCAAACTATATCATATACAGTTTAAGCGTGAAGGGATTACAAACAAACTCACTTTCGCATTTATAATACTAGCTGTGCCCGCTTCGCTCCCCGTTCGAATTTCGGGATAAAGAGTACCCTATGTCCTTTCCCGAGTCTCAAACTATATCCATACCAAATTTCATTCAAATCGGTTCAGTAGTTTAAGCGTGAAGAGGTTACAAACAAACAAATATTCAAACTCAAACTCATTTATAATATTAGTAGGATAGGGTAGGATAAATAAATAAATAAGACTTTATTTCCTTAATCAATTTTTAACATATTTTACATTTTTTCTCTATGTTAAGGCCCCTTTCTGGGTATATAGGCCTCCTCCAGTCGTTTCCACTCTGGTCTGTCCTCTGCCTTTCTTTTCCAGTTTTTTCCAGCGATCCTTTGTATATCGTCCGCCAATCTCTAGGGCGCCCTCTACTTCGGCGGTTTTTCGGGCCTGCCCATGTAGTGACTCGCTTCGTCCATTGTCGTTTGGTTTTCGTTTTTCGTGTGTGTAAGTGGCCAACACTGGTGTCAGATTTTTCAGGCTGCCTAAAAGCATCTGAAACAGCTTGACGACTGCCATACAATGATGACAGCCGGGACCAACGGCTTATAAGTGCCTTCCGAAGCACGGAGTAGCTCGAGATTTTTTTTGTGCCCCTTGTGGTCACCCATCCAGGTGCAGACCACGCCCAGTGCCTTTTGTTTTCTTTCTTATTTCTGTACATTTTTTTCGATTTTTGAGTTTAATGTTCAAGATGCTTCTTTCCATTGAACGCTGGCATGTTTGTATTTTACGTTTTATTTTGTTGCTGTGGAATATAATCAGTGGAAAAAGGAAGCCGAAGCCTTTGTTATAAGATATAGTATCGTTGAGTAGTATCCCATAACACAAGTCTCGGACTTACCTTGAAGCTAGCACAATCTGTGTGATTTATCCATAATACTTATTTTTGCCCCATAGACGCACTATAAAAAAGTACCTATACTTAAAAGATCTAGTAAAATATACCGAAACAATTTTAAGGGTAAATTCAGTTCTAGATAGTGAACAACTTTCCCTATGGAACATAAATGTTGCAATATGAAAAATATTTCTTGTCTGGGTAAGTGCCTGATGTGGAAGGGGTACGGCCTGCGAAAACGGTTGGGGTTAGGGGCGTGAATTTTTTCCAAAATGTAGAGGATTGTGAGCAATTTGACGAGCGTCACTTGTTTTTTTTTTTTTTTTTTCAAAATTCAAGATGGCCGTAATACAAGGCCGATTCTCCTCTAAACATTATAACAGAATTTTTAAGTTAAAATATGAACCAAATCTGGCAAGGAGTTATCGAGAGTAGACATCGAACTTGAGGCATTTTGGACTAGCATTGTGAAGTATTTTATCGAAGTTGAATCGTTTCCTAGTCGTCGAAGAAACGCTTCATCGCAGTACAGTTATACTAAACTATCGTCGAAATGAAGACGTGTCGGAGTTACATATTGTCGAAATAAAATGTTGTGGTAATATGGTTTATCGTAGTTCAGTTTCTTGGTCATGGCCAAGATCGCGGGATCAACTATAACAAACTATATCGCACCGATTAATTATATCGCATTAGGATTTTCAGCCCATGCTCTCCCACTGTAGTGCAAGATCCCTATAAAAAATATATAAAGATTAGAAATGTTAGAAGGAAAATATAAAGACAAGAGGCTCGTTGCGTACGCCAATTTTTACACTCGTGTGTAAAATATTTCAGGCTGCCTAAAGGCATCTGACATAGCTTGACGACTGCCATATAATGATGATAGCCGGTACCAACTGCTTAAACATACCTTCCGAAGCATGGAGAAGCTCGAGAAATGTTTATCCCACTTGTGGTCACCCATCCATGTGCGGATCACGCTCGGTGTCGTTTAACTCGCGAAAGCGCTGGAAATACAATCTGAGATGGAGCTATCACGACATGAGGAGCCCGGCGCACCGGGCCACCGAGCACCTCAGGCCGTCTTTTTCTTATCGTGTGTGTTAGTGACTAACACTAGTGTTAGAGTTTTTAAACCGCCTTAAAGGCCTCTGACATGGTTTTTACGTAACGACCAATGTCAAAGACAGTGCCCGGGACCGACGGCTTAACGTGCCCTCCGAAGCACGGATCATCTTACTTATCGGACAATCAGGTGATCAGCCTACAATGTCCTAACCAAACTAGGACAAAAACACAAAGTCGTTGCCCCCGCCGGGAATCGAACCCGCGACCTCCGGGTATGAGCCGAACGCTCTAACCACTACATAATGGAGGCAGTAAAGTTCCTCAGGCCGTGATAGTTTCCGATAGTTCTTGAAAGCAGTGACGGCTGCCTACTGTCACTTACTGTAATGACAGTAGGCTACTGTCGCCGACAGATGCCGCAGGAAACCAGTCACTCGTCTGTTAAGGCCCTAATTCCTTTATAATCCATAGACAAACGTCAAAACCACATTTATAATGGCGAGGGATGAAAATTTTGAAAACGCTTAAACATTTTCCTGTGGTTAGGAAAAACATTCCTTTTTACCATAAAAAAATATTAGATTTTTCTGTTCAGTAATTTCAATGTACAAAAATATTCATTTGAATCACGTACAATGGACTTAATACAGCGTATTGTTAGCATTTTCTTTGCATGGACATTCTGACGAATTAAAAAAATAATGTCATAAGGCAGTTTACAATTTAGCAGCTATTGTGCTAAATATCAAAGATTTAGAATATACATTATACAAGTAGTGTAGATTTGCCACCGAGCTATCGGGGTTAGAGAATGACATATAATTATACTGCGTATATAAAATTCTCGGTCTATAACGTATATTTTTTTCAAAGTCGGGCTATAGGCATTATTTCAGTAAATTTAAGGACTTTCTCAATTAGTTCATGAATATTAAATAAAATATTAAGTAACTTAGCTATTTAGTATCTCGTGATCCTCGCGTGATTCATCAATTTAACATTTGTAAATTGATATAATGGATTATTAACTCGAAATTGGTATATAAAATTCAAAAATGCATTACGCTTGGGTAATTCAATTTCACACAGTGGCAACATATCAAACTGATGACGTAGTCAAGTTTCACCTACGTCATCAGCTGTCACGGGAAGAGAATACCTTATTTTATTATACCATGACTTCAAGTATATGCCATTTGAAGTGTGCTTATATAACCCGACCATGAACAAATGTTCGGTCGGTTATTTGGGTAAAACATGGCACTTTTTTTTTCTTCTTTTAGAAGTCGCAATATGACTATCTCACTCTATCAAAGCGTGTCAGGCCTTATACGACAGTTCACAGATTTTCTGTCATTTAACTGTAATTGTTGTCAAATAGTGTTCCTATTTTACCACATTGACTGTCAACTTTCATAATGTCATTTCATAATACGTCATACGGTTCAGGCAAAAGATATGGCGAGGACACGCTATGTTGAGTACATTTTACCATTCAAAATGAATATTTTTTACATTGAATTAAAAGAACAAAACTGATATTTTTATGGTAAACAGGAATGTTATTTGCTCAGATATTCGTAACAATAGAAAAATATTCAAGCGTTTTCAACATGTTCATCCCTTCCCTATTGACTGTGGCTACCTTTTATATTTCTAAACTGATTTGCCGGTCTAAATGCTAGTACAAAACAAAAGAAAGGAGATTAAATACATCTATACAATAATTAACTACTAAGTAATACAGCAATTCAATTCCGAAGTACATCTTGATAAATCGTTTCTCTCCTAAATAACAAACTCAAATTTTGGTCATCTTGTATAATAAAGATAAATCAGAAAGACATCTTTGCAATTAATTTTTTTACTGACCATTGTTGTCCTAGTGAAGATATTTCTCAAAATGTTCATAGAAACAATATGGCTGAATCGTTTCAGCTGCATAAGGTCCACTTTTGGACATAAACCTATCCCAACGATGACCAAAGTCAATGGCTGTAAGTACCCATAAAACGAAGTTTTTGTTACTTACAAGTACAAAATTCTTAAAAAGTTGTTTGTTGTTGAGTAAAATGATTAACACTACTCCATTGTATGTCAAGCTATGTCAGATGCCATTAAAATCTAACATCAGCGTAATGTTGTTTACTTCCACAAAATATAAAGACAAACTACTATATTACTCGTACGTATATAAAACACAAGCTTTGCGATAAGTTTCAATAAATATTAAAAAGAATTATCAATATAAAAATTAATATGATTTATCCGCTGGAATAATAGCAAGTTTCATCTAAAATAGCTTGTGACGATGATAGCAGTAGGCATAGTTTATAAAACTAACGAAGCAAATATTTCACAAACGAAGTAAATATTCCAGCACGCTCATGCATAAGTATTAGTTAACTGCATCAGCTCCTTAAGTTCAAAATCGCTCTCACTTCCGTCGACAGCTCTATTTATCTAACTAAAACTAAAAACCGACGTCTCCCCCAAACAATAATACAACAGATTTAATAAAATTTGTATAGGACCACTTGTCAAGTTTAACCTTTCTAACAAAAACGAATTTTCCGAATCAGGATTGGCTTCTTCGAATAATCAGTGAACATAATTATATAAAAAAAAGATGGCGACGAATTGAATAACCTCCTGCTTTTTTGGAAGTCGGTTAATTAAAATTTGATTAGATAATACTAAAATGATGAGGTGTTTATACACTAAAGTTTATGTGGACGAAGTCGGAAGCAACAGCTAGTTTATAGTATAAAAGGTGTGCAATCATATCATCACCAGGTCTTTTTGCCTCCACTGCGGGAGCACAACTCTCTGTACTACCAGAGCCATACTTGGCCAGAGCAGCCAGCGGCCAGACGGGTTGGAGCGGTCTCATTGATGTTTATAAGCTTTATTTAGCTTGTATTTCCCGAGTCGCCTTCTACGACATCCACGGAAGCACTTGAGAGAGTTCCTATTCTACTCTGCTACACGGCAAGTGTCTATGCTTGTATTTCCCGAGTCGCCTTCTACAACATTCACAGGAGGACTTGAAGTGGCCCTATTCTACTATGCCGGAAACCACACGGCAAGTTTTTCAATCATGTATCTGGAAGTTAACCTTCTTATTGCTTTATACTATGACGGCAACGACCAATCAGGGCCTGATTGATGGACTTCGTGGAAAATTTCAATCAAGGGAAGCGTCTAAACGACCGGCCAACCTTTAACGGGTTAATGTTCTATCGGTAGCAATATCGAATACAGTTTGGGGTTAGTTCTTTTGAAATAAAGCAGACTGTTAACCCTTATTGTACGTCTTTTATGCGTATTGAATAGATTTTTTTGAGGATTCCGTAAATTAATAGTAAAAACGGGACCCTATCACTGAGACTTCACTGTCCGTCTAAATACAATACAATACAAATTTACAATTCAATACAAATTAAATTTTGTTTATTATTGTGCAACTTTATTGCACAATAATGAACACAAATATAACAAAAATATAGGCAATAAGGTTGACTTATCGTTATAAATGCTATCGCTTCCAGCCCACCTTTGAGTGAAAGTGTATGTCTGTCACCAGGCTGTATCTTATGAACCGTGAAAGCTAGACAGTAGATTTTTTCACACGTGACGTATTTCTGTTGCCGCTATAACAACAAATACTAAAAATAGAATATATTAATATTTAAGTGCGGTCCCGACACGAAAAAAATGTAATTTTTTATGGATAATGGTACGGTGCGTGAGTCTGACTCATACATAGCCGGTTTTTTTACTGATTTGGAAAGTATAACGTTCCTTCCAACTTAGTTAAGTAAAAAAAAAAACAAAAAAATGTGATGAATTTTTGCCCTTACTTTAGTAAAAATTACATTTTTCAGCACTTTCGTTCGTGCACGTTCTTAAAACACTATAATAGTACTTATGTAAAACTTTTCATAGAATGCGATAAAGCTATTTTACTACCGTCAACACAGAAGAATACGAATATTCAATATCCATTAAAACAGCATTGAATTAAACTTTGTACTTTACGACGGCAGTTAAATAAAAGGGGCAGGTTAGTGCAACTTTAACTTAAGCCCATGTTAGACGGTGCGAGTAAGACCGTTTAATGCACAAATGCATATTTTTTTTTTACCTAAATCTATGATTCAGAGCATAGACTGAAGTTCTGTCTATGATACTGTCCATGTTCGCGCGGCATCATGTGGAAGGGTCAAAACAAATGACACAAAAATACAAAATATAAGAGTAAAAGAAAAGTTAACACTAAAGTCCCAATAGGATTAAAAATATAAAGAACAGTCCCAGACAGCGTAAAATTTGCAATATCTGTCAATTGTCACGTCAGCTGTCTACTGTTACGCTGACTGTCTACTGTCACGCAGCGTTTCTACTGTCACATCGCCTTTCTACTGTCACGCCGTCGTCTGTCTATTGACACGTGAGTTTTCCACTCTCATGCTGGCTGTCTATTGTCACGCCAGCTGTCTACTATCACGTTTGGCGGTCTTCTGTCACACCGGTTGTGTACTGTCCTGCCATTGGTTTACTGTCACACCAATAGTCTACTGTCTCGCTCGCTTGTTGTCTATTGTCACGCCAGCAACTTGCACTGTGTAACCAAAGCCTTTAGTAAGTAATTGAAAGTGTCGTAGTGCAGGCACTCTAAAGTCGCATTTGTAATTACGCGACCACGTACTGGCTAATGTTACATTGTTGTCAGTATTGAAACAAAGTGAACACACATAATTTATCCACTTAATAAGATTTTCTGCACTATAACGAACTTACTAATCTTCTTAGCGAGTCGAAATGGCTCTTTTGTTGCTAGTCGTAGTTGGCTATAATTAAACCTATATTGTACAACGTGGAAGGGACTTACACGTAATAAATCGCTTTACTAGATCACTATATTATTATGATAATAAAATAACAGTAAAACAACAAGACTATGAGGACATGTATATCCTCGTAGTCATACTGGTATGACCACGAGGAAACGGCGAAAAATAATCGACATTCCCATACAAATTGCTCGGGTGACTACCTTCTTATGGAAATGCCGATTTATTTAAAGTTTTTGACCTTTACATTAATATTATTATAATATAGTGGTCTATTATAGCCCTTGGTTCGATTTATTACGGGTGTTTCTCTTCCATCCCATCCCATGCTGGTCTGGGAGAAATGAAAAAATTTAGAATGTACCAGCTGCTTCTCTTCCCGCGCAGATCGTAAAAGCCGATCGAGGGAATGGGCAAAAATGCGAATCATATTAACAGGCGATGCGGCTAGCAACCCATCACTGTATTGATTTCTTTTCCATCTTCTCGCCCACCATGACGCTAAAAGTGGCTTTTGGGTCTTGCGGCCCTGGGCTCTGCATAGATCCGCAAGACCCAAAATGCTGTCTGCCCCATTAGGGATAAAGACGTGATAGTATGTATGTATGTAATAAAATAACAGTAAAACCACAACAAAAAATCGACATTCCCATACAAATTGCTCGGGTGACTACCTTCTTATCGAAATGCCTATTTTTTTAAAGCTTTTGACTTTTACTTTAATGTTATTATACTATAATGGTCTAGTAAAGCCCTTGGTTTGATTTATTATGGGTATGTCCCCTCTATGTGTACTTCATCAATATCATCATCATTTCAGTCGCACAACGTCCACTGCTGGACATAGTACTTATAATTCTTGATTTAATACTTCGAAATTTTTCAAAATTGTGGTCATTATGGGGTTACCCTTTAAAAATATTATATTTCAGCCATTTAATAAAAAACAATAATACAATAAAACTTTTTTGTTACCCTTATTGAGACGCAACTTTTTTGTCTAAACAACTTTTAATTCCAATAAACTTCAAGCGATCGGGGTGAATCGCAAGGTCTACATCTCACAGAGCTACTGGTTATATTTAGATACTAGGAGATAGGAGGAAAAGGGTTCTAAGTTAAAGGGATAAAAAGTTTTATCCCTTTAACTTAGAACCCTTTAAGTATGTGTCGACCTTTAAGTATGTGGTATACTGCTGTTAAAACTTTTCCACGTGTCTATAATATATATACAACGTGAAAGGGCAATACTAGATCACTATAGTATTATGTCATTAAAATAACAGTAAAAGAACCAAAAAAATTAGGTATTTCCATAGTACTAAAATGTGCAGTACTGCCTCCGAGCAATTTGTATGGTAATGTCCTTTTTTTTTGGTTTCTTGACTGTTATTTAATTTGAGTATGCTATAGTGATCTAGTAAAGCCCGTGGTTTGATTTATAACAGGTATGTCCCTTTCACGTATATATATGTATTATTAGTATATAATATATGTATTATTGTAATACACAATCAAGTAGAAGCTTCAAAGCAAACTAGGTCAAATAATAGCCGTAATTCTAAGAACTTTAAGCTTAAACTAAGCTCATGCTGTCAGCTGTTGGAGTTAAAGCTGCATCCGCCGCTATCGACAGTTCATGCATGCTAAAGCCCAATGCAGTTCCTTTGTGAACTAATATCCTTCTATATCTTAATAATATTATAAATGCGAGAGTAAGTTAGTATATTTGTTTGTTTGTTACCACTTCACGCTTCAATCACTGAACCTATTTAGATGAAATATGATATCGACATAGTTTGATACCTAGGGAAGGATATAGGATAGTTTTTATCCCGAAATTCCCACGGGGAGCGAAGCCCACGAGCAGAGTTAGTTTTAAATATGTTTTACAACCGGCCGCCACCCGACGACAACCGTCCTTAGGAATGCAGTGTTTTTGTTGTACGTTTTGCATGTGTATCATATATACACTTGGGGAAAGTTGTTCAGTATCGTGGACAGAATTCACCCTTAAAATAGTTTCAGTATATTTTGTTAGCCTTATACACCGGTGGGCCGCTAGAAGACCATAAAATATGAAAATTACAATTGTTTGTTTGTTGTTTGTTTTTCGTGTGTGTAAGTGGCCAACACTGGTGTCAGATTTTTCAAGCTGCCCAAAGGCATCTGACATAGCTTATCGACTGCCATACAGTGATGATAGCCGGGACCAACGGCTTATGCCTGCCTTCCGAAGCACGGAGGAGCTCAAGCAATTTTTATGCCCCTTGTGGTCACCCATCCAAGTGCGGACCACGACCGGTGTAGCTTTACTTGCGAAAGCGCTAGCAATGCGCAGTCTCGCCGGGCCACCGAAAATTACTATATAATTACATTACACAGATGTGAGGATTTCTCAGCGCAATGTGATTATGCCAGAAATTTACAAAAGTGAGACGAGATATTCAGAAAAACACATTGTTTTGCATAATATGCTGAGCTTGATTCCAAAGCGACAAAGGACATTCAAAAGAGATCTGGCACGTGTATACAAAATAAAAAAGTACAGATATTGTTCACACGTCGAACGGCGGGCGGGCGCGTTCTTCGAGCGTGTGACCGTCGCATTTTACCAGCGCGTGGCTTGTGTACCGAACATCGAGCGTTCGAGTGTAACGTGTGACAGAGACACGGCATCTCGTCGCGACGTATTCTTCTGTCTCTTTCTAGCTTGAGGTGAGCTCAGTGTGCGCCTGGCTCACGCTGTATACACAACATCATCATCATCATCAGGTCTTTTTGTCTTTGCAAGAGCACGACCCTCTCTGTACTACCCCAGACTCATACTTGGCCTAGGCAGCTAGAAGGCTTTGGCCTACACTCTCCTCGCTGGCCAGACGCGTTGGAGAGGTCTCATTGATGTTTATACGCTTTGTTTAGCTTTTATTTCCTAAGTCGCCTTTTACGACATCCACGGGAGGACTTGGAGGTGTATATACACCGCATGCTGGTAAAACGCGACGCTTATGCCGCGTTGTCGCGGGGTTTTTACGTCGTTCAGCTTGAGGAACGCGTACGCCTAATGTAAGGTTAGCCTAAAACTACAAAGCCATGTGTTGTTTAATAAGTAGGTGACCTGAGCTTGATTCCAAAGCGACAAAAGACATGCAAAAGAGATCTGGTACGCGGACTTAGAAAAAAGACAGACATGTTCAAACGGAACTGCAAAGCCATGTTTTGTTTAATAAGTGCCTAGGCTTGATTCTGAATCGACAAAGGACAGAAAATACAAAGGACATCTGAAAAGCACGAGCACGAACGAGGACAGAAAATAACAATAGTGCAGAAGTTTTACTTTTGCATATCTAGTAACAGAATATCAGATCAAAGAAGAAAAGTCTATCGAGACCGGCTTAGATCCCTATAGTCTTTGCATAAGTGATGGTAAAATAAAAAGGAATGTGACTATCAATATAAGTTTGCAGGAAGGTATTTTTATTAAATTTTGACTAAATCCACTATTTGCATTCGTTTTACTTTAAATGACAATCCTTAATCCAAGTAAGAATATCAAAGAGCTTTTAACAGATACTTTCACTTGTTGGATGATATTTAATAAATCTATTTTTTTAATAACTGACACCACAAAGAAAAAACTACTTGGTATTTCGTTAGATTACTTTGGTTCAACTTTATTGTATCGTTTTATATTCCATCTTTCATACCATACATAGCTTCGCCAGACGTGTTTTCTAGAGTTTCTAGAATTTTACATAAAAGAGGCAGAAAGACCCGCGGCACGGGATTTTCTTTATTGTGCTAAAAGAATTCTGTATTTTCATTATTTTGTGATGTAGATTAGGGAGAACGGAAATAAAACCGGAAAATTTCGTAAAAACAGAAACATCAGCTATGATGAAGAAATATTATATAGCTTGCTTGACGAAACTCTGACGTCAATGTCACGGCTTCATCGTGCTTTTATATTCCGGCGATATTTTTTTCGTGTGTGTAAGTGGCCAACACTGGTTGATTTTTCATTATTATAAGATAAAGGTCAGGACAAGTTGGAAAATGGCGTTTTTCAAATTGTCCTGTGCCTTGGATGTTAATTTGTGTGTGTAAATAAAGTATCGTTGAGTTAGTATTCCATAACACAAGTCTTGAACTTTGGGGCTAACCAAATCAGTGTAATTTATTCCTTTATATATAAAAAAAAAAGAAATTATTTCTGGCTGCTCTGGCCAAGTATGGTTTTGATAGTACAGAGAGGGTCGTGCTCCTGAAGTGGAGACAAAAAGCCCTGATGATGAAAGATAAATTCGCATGCATAGCAACAATACTTTTTACAAACCGTAAATATAAATATTATTTTTGAATAATTTCTTCCTACATTCAATATATCATAAATATTTATCTAAGAATATCTTTTGGGCAAATACGTTAAGGAATGTCTTTGCCTGGGGCTATTTTCCCAATCGTCGGAAAATTCTCAAATATAAAGGAGTTGAGGAATAGCTATAATACTTATAAAGATGAGTGGACCCAGTTTCCGAAAGTGGCCTTAATAAACACAGCCGAAGTGGGGAGTAAGACATTGTTACATCGAAGTAGAGAACTCTCCATTTTCTTCGGTGTAACCATAAAGTAAAAAAAAATTCTTTCTTTATTACATGAAAATAATAAACAATCGGCCAAGTCTGAGTCGACATGAAGGGTTCCGTACCATTGTCTATAAAATGACGACTTCCGTACCATTGTCTATAAAATTACGAAGGGTTCCGTACCATTCTTACTAATATTATAAATGCGAAAGTGAGTTTGTATATTTGTTTGTTACCACGCTTCAACCACTAAACCTTCTTAGATGAATTGATATGGATATAGTTTGATACCCAGGAAAAGGACATATGATAGTTTTTATCCCGAAATTACTACGGGAAGCGAAGCCCACGGGCACAGCTAGTTATCTATAAAATTTTGATGACTTTACAAATACCTACGTAAGATGATATCTACTTAGACCTGTTATCGTAACCGCCGAAACGCTCTAAGGTTTGGAGTGCGAATTTTAACTACAAAAGCCTGTGTGTTTTCTGGCCGAAATCAACTATATCAATAATAATTAATGAGTTAGTCTCGAATGGTCTTAAATGCAAGTAGTCTTTGTAGCAACTCGTCTAAAACGCTCATTGTCGCATATCGTTATCGCAGTGCTCAAGAATTTTTGTATAAAAACAGCAAACCCTACGCTTGCCACTACCTATAAAACCTCTCTTTCTAATAACAAAATCAATTGCGAGCCATCAAAACACGATAACATCCCAGTGATTGCTGACGAAACCTTTAAAAATATTATTTTTCGATCCCCGCCTTTTATCCCATTTAAGGAATAGCATCACGTCTCGCCGTCCGTCGAGGAAACGTTTATCGGTTAAAGATAAAAATTCACGTCATAATGTTTTACGTCATTTGTCATTCCGTTTACGTGGGTTGGTTTGGTTCATGCTAAATTATGCATTTATTCAATACTAGCCGAAGCCCGCGACTTCGTTCGCGTGGACTTTATGTCCCTGGAAAATGCTCATCAGGCTGAACAACTTTTACTAAGGCGGCATTTTTATATCTCTTATAGTTTTGCTTTTATTACTACGTCTCCATCGCCTTCAATATTTTTTTTGGTAATATATTTAATGTACAGACACACTTTTTTTACTGTTTTATTATATGTATAGATAGATAGATAGACTAGCTGTACCCGCGGGCTTCGCTCCCCGTGGGAATTCCGGGATAATGAGTACTCTATGTCCTTCCCCGAGTCTCAAACTATATCTATACCAAATTTCATCCAAATCGATTCAGTAGTTTAAGCGTGAAGAGGTAACAAACAAACAAACAAACATACAAACTCACTTTCGCATTTATAATATTAGTAGGCAGTAGGAAGTAGGATAGTGCCGTGTGGTTTCCGGCCTAGAATAGGACCACTCCATTTCTTCCTGTGGATGTCGTAAGAGGCGACTAAAGGAAAAAGCACTGACATCTTGTGCAACAACTGCATTCCCAAGGAGGGTTGACGTCGGGCGGCAGCCGGTTGTAAAATTTTTTTTGCACGAATGCATTCCCAAGGAGGGTTGGTGTCAGGCAGGCGGCCGGCCATAAAATTGTCAGCCAAATCTTTATACAGCATGAAGAGTATTATTTCGGATGGCGATCGGGCTAGGGCGTACCCCCGAGGCGACGCGCAGACGCAGCACCCGGCGTCTGTGGGAAATGTGTCAGGGTTGTTGCATCAGGGGCGGATGCAACGTAAGAAGCGAGTCCAGGAAATGCGATTAAGGTTCGCAAGTTGGAATGTTGGAACTATGACGGGCAAGAGCAGAGAATTAGCGGATGTTTTAAAGAGGAGGAAGATTAATGTCGCATGCCTGCAAGAAACTAAGTGGAAAGGTACAAAGGCGAGAGAGATTGGAGAAGGTTTTAAATTCTATTATTGTGGTAGTAACGGGAAAAATAACGGCGTTGGAATTGTTCTAGATAAAGATCTGAAAGATAACGTAATAGAAGTTAATAGAATAAATGACAGAATGATGACGGTCAAAGTATTAATAAATGATATAGTCTCGAATATAATAAGTGTTTACACACCACAGGTAGGTTGCGATGACGGAATTAAGGAAAAGTTTTGGGAGGACTTTGATGCTCTGATAATGAATATTCCAGAAAGTGAAGAGTTATATATTGGGGGAGACTTTAACGGGCACGTAGGAACAGATAAAACGGGATATGAGAGAGTACATGGGGGATGGGGTTTTGGTGAACAAAATATTGAGGGCGAAACTCTTTTACAGGCTGCCTCAGCTTTTGATTTGGCAATAGTGAACACTTACTTTGAAAAACGAGTTCAACACCTTATCACTTATAGAAGTGGAAACCATAGAACCCAAATAGATTATTTTCTTATACGAAGAAATAAACTAAATATTGTTAAAAACTGTAAAATAATTCCTAGTGAAAACCTCGTATCACAACACAAACTATTAGTAATAGATGTCAAACTTAAGACCCAAGTATCCAAATCAAAGGCAAAGATCACACCAAAAATAAAATGGCACCTCTTACAGAAAAAGGAAAATTCTAAAGAATTTAGGAAAAAGGTAGTTGATAAAATGATTGAAATGGGGGACATGACGAGTAAAAGTATCAATGATGTTTGGAAAGAAATGGCAAACGAAATTAGAAATGCCGCCAAGAACATTCTAGGTGAATCGAAGGGTAAAAGTAAAATAAATAAAGATACTTGGTGGTGGAATGAAGAGGTGCAGAAGGCTATAAAGGAAAAGAAATTCGCGTTCAAAGAATGGCAAAATGTTAATGAAAGCGATAAATTAATGAAAGAAATGAAAAAGACAGAATATAAAGAATACAAAAAGATAGCTAAAAGAGCGGTTGTTGTTGCAAAAGCTAAAGAACAGGATAATTTATACAAATCACTCGAAAATCCACAGGGGCAAAAAGATTTATATAGGTTGGCTAAGATGAGAGAAAGAAATTCAAAAGATATCAAGAATATTAAATGTATAAAGGACAAAGAAGGGAAGATACTAACGAAAGATGAAGAAATTAAGGAGCGTTGGAAAAATTATTTCAAAACACTTTTGAATGAGGAAAATCAATGGACTGGAATTCTTGAGAAAGTACCTGAAAACGTAGCATTAGTAAAAGAAATAGATACCGAAGAAGTGAAAAGTGCTGTTCAAAGCATGAAAAGTGGAAAAGCGGTAGGCCCGGATGAAATACCAATAGAAGTATGGAAGTTATTAAAAGGAGATGGATGGAAGTGGTTGACTTTATTCTTCAATAAGTTGTTGCAGGAAGAGGCGATCCCTGACGAATGGAGTGCCAGCTATCTGGTCCCTGTATTCAAGAATAAGAGTGATGTACAGGACTGCAACAACTATCGGGGAATAAAGTTAATGTCACATACCATGAAATTATGGGAAAGAGTCATAGAAAAGAGGATGAGAAACGAATGTGAAGTTAGTCAAAATCAGTTTGGGTTTATGCCCGGGCGTGGAACGACGGATGCCATATTTTCTCTTCGCCAACTTTGTGAAAAGTACAGACTTGCAAACAAAAACTTACATATGGTGTTTGTCGATTTAGAGAAGGCATATGATAGGGTTCCGCGGAAAGTTTTGTGGTGGGCTTTGAGGAAGAAAAGAGTACCAGAAAAATACCTGCGGCTCATACAAAGCATGTACAGTAAAACCAGTACATCCGTTCGGTCCGAGGCTGGCGTTACCGGCGAGTTCGGTGTTGCGGTAGGCTTGCACCAGGGATCGGCTTTAAGCCCTTATCTGTTTCTTCTTGTAATGGACGCATTGACGTCAGACACTCAAGAGGAAGCACCCTGGTGCATGTTATTCGCGGACGACATAGTTCTCGTCGGTGAACAGGGACTTGAGGTTCAGAGCAGACTGGTAAAGTGGCAACAGAAACTGGAGAACTTTGGATTTAAAATAAGTAGGTCAAAAACTGAACAGCTCTTTTTTGATTTTGGTGGTGCTTCCAGCTTTACTTCGGTTTCGTTAGATGGCGTGTCCCTACCAGTCTGCTCCGATTTTCGATACCTCGGTTCTCTCTTGCAAAACGACGGCAATATAGACCGTGACGTAAAAAATCGCATAAACGCAGCTTGGGCGAAATGGCGGCAAGTGTCAGGGGTTATTTGTGATGCGAGAATGCCCCTTAAACTTAAAGGAAAAGTCTATAAAAACGTAGTCAGACCAGTCGTTCTATACGGTTCAGAATGTTGGGCTACTAAAGTGACAGAGGAAAGACGACTTCATGTAGCGGAGATGAGAATGTTAAGATGGATGAGTGGAGTGACAAGAAAAGATAGAATTAAAAACGAATACATTAGAGGAAGTACGAAGGTGGCTCCAATAACGGAAAAGCTAAGAAGCAATAGACTAGGATGGTATGGACATGTAATGAGGAGAGAGGAGAGCCACGTTACGAAAAAGATGTTAAATTTAAAGATTAATGGATATAGAAACAGAGGACGGCCTAAGAAACGGTGGATGGAATGCGTTAAGGACGACATGGACAAAAAGAATGTAACAAGTACCTTGACAAAGGATAGAGGAAAATGGAAAAGACTCACATGCTGTCCCGACCCCACGTAAAGTGGGATAAGGTGAGGAGAAAGAAAGAAGTAGGAAGTAGGATAGGATAGGATTTTAATTTCAATATTCTACTGATATACACATACCAGGTTCAAATTTAAAATTTTATTACAATGTGGAAGGGACATACCCCATGAATCTAGTTATGTGTTTTGTTATTGAAACTAAGAAATTTACGGCGGATTCTTTTTTGTTTCTTCTAATGTCAAATAAAATGAGATGCCTATAATGTACAACGTGGAAGGGACATAACCGCAATAAATCTAACGAAGGCCTTAACTAGATCACGATAGTATAATGGAATTAAAAAACAGTAAAAGGACAAAATAAAAATTGGCGTTTCCGTACTAAAGTGTGCAGGGGCCCGGACAGTTTGTTTGGAATGTCGATTGTTTTTTGGTTTGACTGTTATAATTAATTTTATTATGTTGTAGTGATCTAGTGTAGCCCGTGGTTTGATTTGTGAGTAGGTGAGCGTTTCGTCCCATTAATTTTTCGTCCCACTGGGACGAAAAGCTACTTTCAAAAAGTTCAAAGTATGTGATGTGCGATTTGCCCCAATATTTTTATTATTATATTTTTTAATTATTTTGTACAGACAGCAACCCAAGCTTAATCAAAATAAAAATAAAAGACAAAATATTGACAACACCTAGTAAGGATAATATATTAATAATATATTATTCGTTCGGCTAATTTGCTGACATTACTTAAAAAATCAATGGGACGAATCGCATACAGAATCCTAAACACTTTTTTGTGTGTTTCGCGATTGGAACGAAAATTTAATGGGACGAAACGCTCACCTACTCTAATTTGTTACAGGTTTTTCTCTTCCACGTTGTAGACCTCTTTTTTTATTCTTACCAAGATCCACAACTATGAACAGTGCCGTGTGGCTTCCAGCCTAAAATAATGCCTTACTTTTCAGAGCTTCGTATGATTTATAGAATTACCCTTGAACGATCTAATCGTACATAGAAATCACTGTTCACCGTTCATCTGTACAAAGAGTTTTTTTACTTTTAATCATGATGCCTACAGCTGCTAATGGAGCCGGCCTCGGGTCATTGTCAGTATCTAAGTATATTAAAATGCTTTCTGCAATGCGATCTTCGACGAAATACAAATTCGCCCAATGGAGTTTTCGGCGAATCGACTTATCTGCAGATAGTCGTACCGGTGAAGCATTTTGATAATGATCTTGTTGATGATTTATGATTTTAGAGTTTCACGGTCACAATTATTGTTATTCGTAATACGGGACTTACCGCGATTAATATCGTTTTTTTGCCAGATATTTCGACGGCCCTTCTGCCATCATCGTCGCTGGCTGACTCACTATTTTGATGAACCTACTTAGATGTATTTTGCCATCCCAACATCGTTCCCGAATCGAAAAAGTTGTACGTATTCCCTTCAACCTGTCCCACTGCTGGGCAAAGGTCTCCCCAATATTCTTCCTTCTCCATGTTCTTCTCAAAATATCTGATATCTCAAATTAACCCTTCGAGTACATACTACTGCTAGAAAAAGGTCTTCAACTTGTCTATAATGTGTATAAATAATATGTAATACACAAGTATTTCTCAATCAAGTAAGAGCTTCAAAGCAAACTAGGTCAAATAATAGCCGTAATTCTAAGAACTTTAAGCTTGAACTAAGCTCATGCTGTCAGCTGTTGGAGTTAAAGCTGCATCCGCTATCGACAGTTCATGCATGCTAAAGCCCAATGAAGTTCCTTTGTGAACTAAATCCTTCTATATCCTACTAACATTATAAATGCGAGAGTAAAGGCCCATTTAGACGGTGCAAGTTTCTTGCGTGTTGCATACAATTTTATTGAAGCAATAAATGATTTGTATGGCTGACATTTCGTTTAGACCATGCAAGTTGTCTATTGCTGCAATAAAATGGCATGCAACGGGCAAGAAACTTGCACCGTCTAAATGGGCCTTAAGTTTGTATATTTGTTTGTTTGTTACCACTTCACGTTTCAACCACTAAACCTATTTAGATGAAATATGATGTGAATATAGTTTGATACCCAGGGAAGGATATAGGTTAGTTTTTATCCCGAAATTCCCACAGGGAGCGAAGCCCACGGGCACAGTTAGTTTTAAATATAACTAATTGTATAAAGTTTTACAACCGGCCGCCACCCGACGACAACCGTCCTTAGGAATGCAGTGTTTTTGTTGTACGTTTTGCATGTGTATCATATATACCTACACTTGGGGAAAGTTGTTCAGTATCGTAGACAGAATTCCCTTAAAATAGTTTCAGTATATTTTGTTAGACCTTATACATCCGAGGTGGGCCGCTAGAACACCATAAAATATGAAAATTACAATTGTTTGTTTGTTGTTTGTTTTTCGTGTGTGTAAGTGGCCAACACTGGTGTCGATTTTTCAAGCTGCCTTAAGGCATCTGACATAGCTTGACGACTGCCATACAGTGATGATAGCCGGGACCAACGGCTTATACCTGCCTTCCGAAGCACGGAGGAGCTTAAGAAATTTTTATGCTACTTATGTTCACCCATCCAAGTGCGGACCACGACCGGTGTAGCTTTACTTGCGAAAGCGCTAGCAATGCGCAGTCTCGCCGGGCCACCGAAAATTACTATATAATTACATTACACAGATGTGAGGATTTCTCAGCGCAATGTGATTATGCCAGAAATTTACAAAAGTGAGACGAGATATTCAGAAAAACACATTGTTTTGCATAATATGCTGAGCTTGATTCCAAAGCGGCAAAGGACATTCAAAAGAGATCTGGCACGTGTATACAAAATAAAAAAGTACAGATATTGTTCACACGTAGAACGCCGGGCGGGCGCGTTCTTCGAGCGTGTGACCGTCGCATTTTACCAGCGCGTGGCGTGTGTACCGACCATCGAGCGCTCAGCGACAGAGACACGGCATCTCGTCGCGACGTATTCTTCTGTCTCTTTCTAGCTTGAGGTGAGCTCAGTGTGCGCCTGGCTCACGCTGTATACACATCATCATCATCATTATCATCAGGTCTTATTGTCTTTGCAGGAGCACGACCCTCTCTGTACTACCCCAGACCCATACTTGGCCTAGGCAGCTAGAATGTTTAGATAATTTTGCAATAAGTACACAATCTACGTGCAAAAGTAGAGTTATTGAATTTGGCTTATCTGATCATTCAGCACAAGTAATCGAATTGCCATTAACTAAGCAAGTAGACGAGCCTCACTCTTGGAGTTTCAAAAAACGAGATCTATCTATTGAATTTTTAAGTATTTTTGGTAAATATGTAAAACAGTTTCCCTTTTTAAAGTGTATAACATAGATGATCCAAATCAAGCTTTTAACTACTTTTTTGACAATTTTCATATGCTGTATAATCTATGCTTTCCTTTTAAAAGGATAACAATTAAAAGAAATAAAAATATTAAATGGGTATCAAAAGGAATAAAAACATGTTGCCGAAAAAAAAGAAGCTTACTATGGGCATATAGAATGAAACCATCGTTAGAAAATAAAATAAATTTAAAAAATTATACAAAGAAACTAAAAAAAATCATCAAAAAGCATCAAAAGGCTCAAAATACTCACCACATAAATAATGCGCAGAATAAAACGAAGGCTACTTGGCAAATAATAAACAACAAAAGAAAGACTAAGTCATATATTACAAAAATAAATAAAGATGGAAATATTGTCACAGATCCTAAATTAATAGCGGACGCTTTTAATTCCCACTTCATTGATAAGGTAGCGTCAACGTCTGATCGATTAAATAATAAAGTTGATTTGCCAAACCAGTCACAATCCATGTTTCTGAAACCAATTTCTATTGAAAAAGTAGCAAGTATTATTAGATCATTGCCAAACAAAAATAGTACGGGCTATGATGATATTGCTACAAAAGTGGTAAAATATGTATGTGATGACATTGCGCCTTATTTTAGCTATATTATAAATTTGTGTATTTTGACTGGTGTTTATCCTGAAAAATTAAAGACTATTATTATAAAACCACTGTATAAAAAGAACAATAAAGAAAATATGGCTAATTTTAGACCAGTAGCATTAGGAACCATATTTACTAAAATTTTTGAAAAATACCTACATGAACAAATTTATGAATATTTGACAAAATACAATATATTAAGTGAAGAACAAACGGGATTTAGAAAAAATAAATCTATTAATTTGGCAATATATGAACTACTTCAAACTGTGATGCATAATGTAGACAAAAGAAAACCAGTGTGTGCGGTGTATACAGACATGACACAAGCCTTTGACTATATCTATCATGAGAGACTAAGCAATAAACTATATGCTTGCGGCATTAGGGGAAATGTTCTTAGTCTACTGAAGTCATATCTTGACAACAGAAAACAACAAGTAGAGATATGCAGTTTATGTTCTAAAACTAACTGTGAAGAAAAACATTTATCTGACATTAGAGTTAATAAGTTCGGTGTACCACAAGGAAGTGTGCTAGGGCCGTTACTTTTCCTTATTTATATTAATGACTTGCCGAGATACGTTCGACAAAAAATGGTTCTATTTGCTGATGACAGTACCGCAATAATAAAATGTGACGATATAGATGAATATGAAAATGACATAAATAATGCTTTAAATAATATAATACAATGGCTTGATAACAATAATTTAAAAATAAATCTACAAAAAACTAAAATAATGCATTTTCATCAAAAATTAGACATCCCTAATATTGACATATTTTGCGATGGACAAAATATAGAAAAAGTAGAAAACACTAAATTCCTTGGACTACTAATCGATAATAAATTAACCTGGACAACACATTGTGAAAAAATATGCAAAAAATTAAGCAAATCAGCCTATGCATTATTTAAATTGTCAAAAAAAGTAAAAATGGAGGTCCTACTTGTGGCTTATCATGGCTTAGTGACACCTACAATGCAATATGGAATAATATTTTGGGGAAATTCAACAGAAAAAGACAAAATCTTAAAACATCAAAAACGATGTTTGCGCTCGATGTGTGGTTTGAAATCTAGAGATAGCTGTGTTCCAGTGTTCAAATCCCTCAAACTATTAACTTTTCCATGCATATACATATTAGAAATATGTGTATTCGTTAAATCGAATCCACAATTATTTACAACTCTACGCCAATCAAGTAAAAGACCAGAACATATTAGGACACAATACAAACATCAATTAGTCAATGTCAGTCATAATACAGCACTCTTGGGAAATAGTGTAATTTGCATGGCACCTATAATATATAATAAATTACCTGATAGTTTTAAGGAATTACATTTAAAGACATTTAAATATAAAGTTAAACAATTTTTGATAAATAAATGTTATTATTCCATAAAAGAATATTTAAATGAATAATATTATTGATTTTAATTATAATTTATATTTGTATACATTTGAATGCTGACTTACGAGTACATAATAATATATTAAGCAATTTATATTAGGTAATAATAATTATTGTATGTCCTCTTAGGACAGAACATGGAGGCACTTTTATAGATTTAAGACCTATGTATATAATTTAAGACCTGTGTTCCACAATAAAAACTATTTGTATTTGTATTTGTATTTGGCCTACACTCTCCTCGCTGGCCAGACGCGTTGGAGAGGTCTCATTGATGTTTATACGCTGTTTAACTTGTATTTCCTAAGTCGCCTTTTACGACATCCACGGGAGGACTTGGTGGTGTATATACACCGCATGCTGGTAAAACGCGACGCTTATGCCGCGTTGTCGCGGATTTTTTACGTCGTTCAGCTTGAGGAACGCGCACGCCTAATGTAAGGTTAGCCTAAAACTACAAAGCCATGTGTTGTTTAATAAGTAGGTGATGACCTGAGCTTGATTCCAAAGCGACAAAAGACATGCAAAAGAGATCTGGTACGTGGACTTAAAAAAAGACAGATATTGTTTAAACGGAACTGCAAAGCCATGTTTTGTTTAATAAGTACCTGGGCTTGATTAGAAATCGACAAAGGACAGTAAATACAAAGGACATCTGAAAAGCACGAGCACGAACGAGGACAGAAAATAACAATAGTGCAGAAGTTTTACTTTTGCATATCTACTAACAGAATATTAGATACATACATACATACTATCACGTCTTTATCCCTAATGGGGCAGACAGAGCATTTTGGGTCTTGCGGGGGCGAGAAGATAGAAAAGCAATCAATACAGTGATGGGTTGCTAGCCGCATCGCCTGTTAACATGATTTGCATTTTTGCCCATTCCCTCGATCGGCTTTTACGATCTGCGTGGGAAGAGAAGCAGCTGGTACATTCTAAGTTTTTTTATTTCTCCCAGACCAGCATGGGAGAATATTAGATCAAGCAAGAAAAGTCTATCGAGACCATATGGCTTAGATCCCTATAGTCTTCGCATAAGTGATGGTAAAATAAAAAGGAATGTGACTATCAATATAATAGTTTGCAGGAAGGTATTTTTATTAAATTTTGACTTTTCTAAATCCACTATTTGCATTCGTTTTACTTTAAATGACAATCCTCAATCCAAGTGAGAATATCAAAGAGCTTTTATCAGATACTTTCACTTGTTGGATGATATTTAATAAATCTATTTTTTTAATAATTGACACCACAAAGAAAAAAATTACTTGGTATTTCGTTAGATTACTTTGGTTCAACTTTATTGTATGGTTTTATATTCCATCTTTTAACCATACATAGCTTCGCCAGACGTGTTTTCTAGAGTTTCTGTAATTTTACATAAAAGAGGCAGAAAGAGCCGCGGCACGGGATTTTCTTTATTGTGCTAAAGGAATTCTGTATTTTCATTATTTTGTGATGTAGATTAGGGAGAACGGGAATAAAACCGGAAAATTTCGTAAAAACAGAAACATCAGCTATGATGAAGAAATATTATTACATAGCTTGCTTGACGAAACTCTGACGTCAATGTCACGGCTTCATCGTGCTTTCATATTCCGGCGATATTATTTTCGTGTGTGTAAGTGGCCAACACTGGTTGATTTTTCTTTATTTAAAGATCCCCGGTCAGGACAAGTTGGAAAATGGCGTTTTTCAAATTGTCCTGTGCCTTGGATGTTTATTTATTTATGTATTTGTTATAAAATATAGTATCGTTGAGTTAGTATCCCATAACACAAGTCTTGAACTTTGGGGCTAACTCAATCAGTGTAATTTGTTCCTTATATATAAAAAAAAAGAAATTATTTCTGGCTGCTCTGGCCAGGTATGGCTCTAGTAGTACAGAGAGGGTCGTGCTCCTGAAGTGGAGACGAAAAGCCCTGATGATGAAAGATAAATTCGCATGCATAGCAACAATACTTTTTACAAACCGTAAATATAAATATTATTTTTATAGCATAATTTCTTCCTACATTCAACATATCATAAATATTTATCTAAGAATATCTTTTGGGCAAATACGCTAAGGAATGGCTTTGCCCGGAGCTATTTTCCCAATTGTCAGAAAATTCTCAAATATAAAGGAGTTGAGGAATAGCTATAATACTTATAAAGATGAGTGCACCCAGTTTCCGAAAGTGGCCTTAATAAACACAGCCGAAGTGGGGAGTAAGACATTGTTACACCGAAGTGGAGAACTCTCCACTTTCTTCGGTGTAACCATAAAGTAAAAAAAATCTTTCTTTATTACATGAAAATAATAAACAATCGGCCAAGTCTGAGTCGACATGAAGGGTTCCGTACCATTGTCTATAAAATTACGACTTCCGTACCATTGCCTATAAAATTACGAAGGGTTCCGTACCATTCTTACTAATATTATAAATGCGAAAGTGAGTTTGTATATTTGTTTGTTACCACGCTTCAACCACTAAACCTACTTAGATGAATTTGATATGGATATAGTTTGATACCCAGAAAAGGACATAGGATAGTTTTTATCCCGAAATTACTACGGGAAGCGAAGCCCACAGGCACAGCTAGTTATCTGTAAAATTTTGATGACTTTACAAATACGTAAGATGATATCTACTTAGACCTGTTATCGTAAACGCCGAAACGCTCTAAGGTTTGAAGTGCGAATTTTAACTACAAAAGCCTGTGTGTTTTCTGGCCGAAATCAACTATATCAATAATAATTAATGAGTTAGTCTCGGATGGTCTTAAATGCAAGAAGTCTTTGTAGCAACTCGTCTAAAACGCTCATTGTCGCATATCGTTATCGCAGTACTCAAGATTTTTATAATAAACAGCAAACCCTACGCTTGCCACTACCCATAAAACCTCTCTTTCTAATAACAAAATCAATTGCGAGCCATCAAAACACGATAACATCCCAGTGATTGCTGACGAAACCTTTAAAAATATTATTTTTCGATCCCCTCCTTTTATCCCATTTAAGGAATACCATCACGTCTCGCCGTCCGTCGAGGAAACGTTTATCGGTTAAAGATAAAAATTCACGTCATAATGTTTTACGTCATTTGTCATTCCGTCTACGTGGGTTGGTTTGGTTCATACTAAATTATGCATTTATTCAATACTAGCTGTACCCGCAGGCTTCGCTCCCCGTGGGAATTCCGGGATAAAGAGTACTCTATGTCCTTCCCCGAGTCTCAAACTATATCCATACCAAATTTCATCCAAATCGATTCAGTAGTTTAAGCGTGAAGAGGTCACAAACAAACAAACAAATATACAAACTCACTTTCGCATTTATAATATTAGTAGGATTAGTAGGATTAGTAGGAAAAAGGAAGAAGGAAGAAGGAAGGAGGAAGAAGGAAGAAGGAAGAAGGAAGAAGGAAGAAGGAAGAAGGAAGTAGGAAGTAGGAAGTAGGAAGTAGGATAGTAGGATGGGATAGGATTTTAATTTCAATATTCTACTGATAGTTATACACAAATCAAGTTCAAATTTAAAAAAAATTATACAATGTGGAAGGGACTTACCCCATGAACCTAGTTATGTGTTTTGTTATTGAAACCAAGAAATTTACGGCGGCTTCTTTTTTGTTTCTTCTAAAGTCAAATAAAATGAGATGCCTATAATGTACAACGTGGAAGGGACATAACCGCAATAAATCTAACGATTGCCTTAACTAGATCACCATAGTATAATGTAATTAAAAAACAGTAAAAGGACAAAATAAAAATTGGCGTTTCCGTACTAAAGTGTGCAGGCACCCGGACAGTTTGTTTGGAATGTCGATTGTTTTTTGGTTTGTTGATTGTTTGTTATGATTAATTTTATTATGTTGTAGTGATCTAGTGTAGCTCGTGGTTTGATTTGTTACAGGTTTTTCTCTTTCACGTTGTAGACCTCTTTTTTTATTTTTACCAAGATCCACACCTATGCCTAAAATAATGCCTTACTTTTCATGGCACAAAAATCTCGTCCCTCAACTGCATTACAGCTAACAACGAGCAGCGGTTGAAAAATTTCACACAAAAATGTAAACACATTCTTAAATTCAATAAACGGGTTACTCACGTATAGAGTCAGCTACTGCCGACATGTTCATTTATTGAATTTAAGAATGATTGCATCTCACGTTAATTTTAATTTAAACACATGTTTGTGTGAAAAGGTGATGTGATTGATCAAAAATAAAAAAATTGGACTAACTTTTAATTATTTTTTTTTTAAGTTTTTCGTATTTTATTTTGAAGAAGAAAAAGTGGGAAGCGCATTCCATGCTCCGAAATAGCACAGCTGAGGATGCAACCAGACTGCATTAAGATGAAGAAATTTTTAAAACAGATTTCAGAGGTACGTTGGGGTAAGATCAGAATTCAAATAATTCCCAAACATGGCAATATTTTTTATTGTGGCAACATAATATAAGACTAAAATTTTTGCACTCTTTTTTGCCCAAAGAATTAGCCTTGCTATACAGCAAGGCAACTCCAGTGTCCTGGATACGTTGCCTCGATCAGATGCATTTAAGGAGATTTTTCATATTTATTTTCTTTTTTTTTATTAAGATTTTAAAAAAATATGTATTTTAATTTCATTCTTTAATGTTTGTTTCTATAGTTCAATTTAATTGTATATATTCAAATTATTATTTAACTAAACAAATTAAATTTTACATAAATATGTCATTTTGACGTTGAGTACGTCAGTCAAACAATCCGCCCTGAATCGTACATGATGCAAATGTGCCCATGACGCTTGCGGCATTACCCCGCTGTATTGCCAGCGATATTCGTTGCATCAGATACGATTCTGAGCGGTGGTCATTGCCGTTATTCCTTAGCCGCCTTCCCAGCTCCCGCACAAACCCTTTGGCCTCTGCACTCCATATCCCGCTCACTTCTACTGCGAAAGGAATAAAAATGTAGGACGTCTTAAGTGGGGCATATTTGATGTGTTTCTGCGTAGCTGCCCTCAGCGGCTGCACCAGCCTCCCGGATCGAAATTAATTAATAAATAATAAATTGCATATATTTAATTTTATTTATTGTAAATAAAGACATTCCGACTCAAATTTGTTCTGCCCCTTTCCCCTTTATGTGGTAGTTACTGCAATGTTAACAAGTCTGAAATTTAGAAGTCCTCCTAAATAGCCTCCCAAATAAGGTATTCATTTTGAAACTTTTTTATTTTGCTACTTATAAAGCGTTTGTAAAGGAATTTTAATACTTTTAAACTTTACCTCATTTTCCGCCACAATATTAGTCAGAATAAATAAGATCCTAAAAAGTTTATCTGCAGGTTTAAGTACTGTTTTACGTTTTTATATACATAAGATATTAAAGTAAATATAGATATCATATTTTGTACTTTCTATATAATCTGTA
Source organism: Acrobasis consociella (assembly GCA_963555685.1). Classification (NCBI taxonomy): domain Eukaryota; kingdom Metazoa; phylum Arthropoda; class Insecta; order Lepidoptera; family Pyralidae; genus Acrobasis; species Acrobasis consociella. Next base: position 19,118,828 of record OY743108.1, read on the forward strand.
ATGTATCTACATAATTAGTATTATTAACTATGTATTTGACATCATAAATTATAGTACTTACACATCTTTTATGCATACAAAGACACATACTACAGAAAATCACACTTTATTATCATATGGAATGAATAGGACCTAGGGCTAGACTCGAACTCAATCTAGCATTGCTTATATTGATTTCAATTTTTTTTTCCATTTCCTAGATCAGCTTTTACATATTGCACAAGAAGAGAAGCAGCTGTTTTTTTCTTCCTCTCATTTGCCAAGACTATCTTTTATATTTTTCAAAACTAAAACCGATTTCAACATCAAACTACAAAACCGATTTTGATTAAACTTTTATGAAACTGCCTGGCAAGTATGCCGTTTCAAACAAAAAAGAATTTCTCAATTTGTTTCAGCCGTCTTCGACTAATCTGAGAACATACATAAAAATGATTTTGACGAATTGGTAGCCTCCTTTTTTGAAGCCAGTGGAAAATCATTTTAAACCGAGCGGAAAATTTATAATAATTAATTCAAGAACCGCTGTGGAAGACAAATAACAACAAAATGACTATAAAATTGAGTTATCTTACTTCTGACAGTTGAATGACGTAACCAACATTAACTTCCAAAATGTTGCCAGATAAACGAATTCCAATCATGCTAGAATTGAATTTAGAAATTGTCATAAACAGAATGAAGTCTTGTTAAGTTTGGACCTGTTTGGAGATGAGTAATTTGGATGGAGTTTAAAGGTGGATAATAAGATTTAATTTGTTGAAAAGCTCTGAATATTTTCCTGGATGCCTCCTCTTATAACCAACAAATTGGGTTCTTAGATTTTTACTCGCGAAAAAAACCATGCTTAATACATCATACATTATTACGTCATTATTTCATAAATAAAAAATTCAAAATTTAAATGTATATTCATTATTTAGTTTAGGAATGTGGATAAAATTTTTTTTTGGTTCATTAAATAGATATGTATGGTATATGTCTTTTTTTTAATTTACCTCAATCAGTTGAGGACTGGTTGAAAATTGAGTTGCAAGATTCGGCCTAGAGAAACATACAGGCAAGATACATTGAAAGTGAAATAAAGGCTTGTAAAAAGTTATAAATTCCTGTTTCGTGAAATAAATCAGTAGTCTAAGGCTAAATTGCACATAATGCCATGCAAATATATGCAGGTGCATAGACTCGCCACTGGGGCGTGCTGCATTATTGAATAATGCATGCTTTTGTATTTTCTTAACTAGCTGTGAACTGCTGTCTTGCAATATTTGCTCTGTATAAGCAATATTATTTGCTTTAATAAACTAAAACTTATAGACTAAGCGGGGCCTTACGCAAACCTACATCATCAAGTATCAAAATGTGACATATGTAGGGTGTTGCATTTTAAAAATATATGTCTTAATGTACAGGGTTGCCGGGGCATAACCATTTTGTACAGTCAAAGTGATACATATCTTTTATAATTTGCTTCTTCTTCTTCTGCCTTATCCTTGTCCCACTTTTTATGTGGGGTCAGCACAGCATGTGAGTTCCTTCCACTTTGTTCTATCTCCAGTCAACCCGTCCGTCACCCCCTTCCTACTCATGTCCTCCTTTACACACTCCATCCAACGTTTCTTCCATAATGTGCAATACCCTACATATGTCACATTTAGCTACTCGATGAGGTAGGGTTGCATACGGCCCCATCTTAGTCTATCATAGTTGTGGTTCTCTGAGCTGACTTAACCTAACAGCGAGCAGTGACAGCGGAGTCTTACTAATAGGGTCCCGTTTTTAGCCTTTGGGTACGGAACCCTAAAATATACCGATTTTTACTAATGATTAAAAAATATATAAAATCTGTACCATCGCCAACAAATAAATAAAATAGACATCAGAATGCAATATTTCAACTCCAAAATACTCGAAACAATTTTAAACATCCACAGCGGTAAACTTCCAGAGCGGCGTATTCAAAATGCTTGCGATTACAATAAAGAGCTATTATGTAACAAAGTAATAGAGATCACATATTACTAATTTGTCTGGTTCAATTGTAGAATAGGGCCACTCCAAGACCTCCCATTGATGTCGTAGAAGGCGACTTAGGGAATACAAGCTAAACCAAGCATATAAACATAAATGAGACCTCTTCAACCCGTCTGGCCACGTGGTGAGTGTAGGCCAAAACCTCTGGCAGCTCGGGCCAAGTTTGGCTCGGGCAGCACAGAGAGGTTAGTGCTCCTGCAGTGGAGACAAAAAGACCTGATGATTAATTTTAGCTATCTCCATAAACTTCATTTATTAAATTGCTAGCTCTTTTGCAACTATTACTTACAAAAGATATATAAATAAAAGACATAATAAAACATGGTAAACATAGTTAATAATGTTTTGGTTTGTGTTAAAATAGTGTAAAAATCCTACTATCCTACTAATATTATAAATGCGGAAGTGAGTTTGTATATTTGTTTGTTACCTCTTCACGCTTAAACCACTGAACCGATTTGGATGTAATTTTGTATGGATATAGTTTGAGACTCGGGGCAGGACATAGGGTACTCTTTATCCTAAAATTCCCACGGGGAGCGAAGCCCGCGGGTACAGCTAGTTATTTATATAACACGAAAAATTGAATTGGACGAAATAACTTTCCATAGGTAAGAAAGTTCACTCCGCCATATATATGATAATCGGCCAAGTACATTTCTACAAATGTAACGAATGCCGACTTTGTGTTCACGCGACTAAATAGTTTTTAAATAAGTTTGTATTGAATTTGTATGCAATTTTCCTTTTCCGAGTACATTTTGACGTGACAACGTCTTATAAATTGGTTTGCCGGGTGACACTTCAAGAAACTGCGTTACGCTCCGCTCACGTTATGCGCTCACAATGAGAGCGAGTGAGAGGCACGCGTCCCTTCCACTCGGGCATGGTTAGCCCGCCTAAGAGCGAGAGAGACAGACATAAAAAGTCATTGTCACGTAAAACTTTCGCCCGTATACTGACTTTACAGGCAACCAATTTTTTTAAGTTGATTATCTATAACTTTTAAATTTGTAAGCCCTACATAACATATCTCTGGAACTTTTCCTTCAATCTTTGTTATATAAACTACTGCCGTGGTTTTTTATTCTTGTCCGTCCTGTCCATATACAACAGTTTAGCAGATAGAAGGGGGGGCACCTGACTCTTAGAAAAATTTGCGCTATAAAACTGGTATTAACAAGGTCATAATACTTTAGAAAAACCTATTTAACTATACCCACACGATGCGATGCGATGACGAGCACCCTGAAACCATTTTTTTAAAGATTTTATTTTAGGTACCACTTTTTCAGCATGATTAATATATATACATACTTTTGCCAAATTACAGCTTTCTAGTACCTATAGTCTCTTGGATTGACGGACAGACATAAAGACTGTTTGAGATAACTGGTCTATATATTTTATGTCAATGGATATCACGTGACTGGTACGGGGAACGAATAATTTCTGTATCAACGTATTTATTTGACTTGTTTGTTCGAGACCAGGTGTTCCGCGAGATGAAATATAACAGTGATTTTATCGGATGTTTGTGTATCTGATACGGTTGATCGAGCGACGTTATTACCTTTTTGTGGTACGTTTGTTTTGGCTCCCTTTATCTGTAAATGGTGACTATTTGTAACGCTATATTGCTGCTGGTTGAGTTATAATGGTAGTGAGCTGTTATTTTTGGAACAGGTATTTTTAGTATCAATTTAAGTATCTACAAAAATGAAATTGCGATAGCTTTATCTACTCACTGTCTTTTAGGTCGTAATAATGTCATAACGTTTTTGTACTCTTGTAAGTTTGTATGTCCTTTAAATAGTCTTTATGATTTCAGGAAAGTCTATAGTTTATTTCTCATAACAGAATATGTGTCGTAATTTCGCCAAAAAGATACTCCTAGCCATAGACCTTAAACTTTTTTTCTTTAGACTAACGTAAGAAAAACGTTTTTATTAACATAGTCACTAGGAAGACGTCTATTAAAAAAATTAAGCTTACCATACATGCCTATTTTGTCTACAAAATACATATTAAATGATGTCAAACATTTTCACATTTTTCTTTGCTATTTTTGTATTTTATTTAGTAAATATAGTCGTAGAAAGAGGTCGTATGCAACATTGTAAAGGTACGCAAATGTCCACTGAAGCTCGGTAGCGACTACTTACGATGCTCCCTGAAGCTCATATTTTTTGACCCTCCTTATACAACTGTTGCATAAAACACTATTTACGTTGCCGGCTGCGTGGTGCACTTTACGGCATTTTCTTCGGTCAAGATAATTTGCATATACATACATCCAAGGATGTCAAAGACATTGCGAAGTAGAGAAAAAAAATGAAAGCATTAAAAAAAATTCGCTTTTAGACCCAGTGTAGAAAATTCATCTCTATCGACATGAGATTAGCCCTTTAATATAGACAAGTTGTTATTAAAAAAATATTTTTTAAAACAAGCTTTGATCCAAAGACTCTCGTCAAGACGAATCAAACGAGCCCAAATGGAATTGCGTCGTTTCATTACAGAGTTCCTAAAGCCACCGCCCGACTCCATCATCAGATCAGCTCTATGTCTTATTAATAATGCACTGTCGCGCAATGTACGTATGTTTAAAAATATTAGCTCAATCGGACACCTGGAAGTGGGTCAAATTTAAATTGCAAGATCTGATTACAGATAGACCGAAACACAACGGGACAGGTGAAACTAAATAAAAGCTTGTAATAAACAGCACTCAATCCATTGCTCGGATTAAATAGATTAAAAAATAAACACAACTTTACTACAGGTATGGCACTTCATAGAAACAGAGTAACAAATATACCTAGGACTACTACAAACGAAACAATATATCTGTGCACACGTCAAATGTGTGAGTTTCTCACCATTATGATTCAATAATCCTAAGTGACTCGCGTAACGTCAACGTGCGACTAGCAACAACCCTGTTTTACAGGCGCTTACAAGGCCCAAAAGCGGGGGAGGGTTTGCGGGACGCCAGATTGCGGGGGACAGTGCGAGTTTCCGTCCTGTATGTAATACTATTATTAATTCTGTGATTTTACAGAGTTTCACCGACAACACAACAACAACAACTCGTTAGTGATCGCAACTTATTTGGTTACGGGCATCGTTATTCCGTTTTAATCAACATAAAACTCATTATTTCCTCCACACGTCCGTAATGTACACATTGTTTACCGTGACAACAACATGCTAATTTCTGCACGATATGTGATCTATAGTTTTCGACGTGTGGTTTTCAACCCTCGACACAAAAAGAGGGGTGTTTGTTATGTGCGAAAAACGGCCACTTTTGGCAAAGTGCGAAAAAAAGGTTCACGTTCTTGCTTTAGGCAAAATGGTAGCAGAAGTGGCCTCATTTGAAATAAATTGTGTAAAAGTAAATATAGTGATAATTAAAAAATTTACTGCCAACAATCTGTAGAAAGACCTTTTAATTATTTTATGAAAGTAACTGCGTTAGTCAATCTATTTTTTAAACTAGTTTTCGCCAAAAGCGGCCGCTTTTGCCGAAAACTGTAACCAGTAATTCATCAAATAGGTAGTTTGAAAGGTTATACAGGACTTGGTCATAACAAAATTTTAAATGATATCTCCGTTTTCTGTCAAATAATTTATTTTAAAAAAGGGCCGCACTGGACCCCGGAAAATTAATGTATTCCATTAACCCTACCTTAATTTTTTGGTTTCATACACGGAGTCAAAAGAAAACACATTTAAGTACCTAATATATAATAATTTTATTCTTATAACCAATATAGGCAACTCCGCAGAATATTTTTGTTACATATAGGTATATACCGTTTATATTGAATCAACCCAAATTTAATTATTCTCTTTATGGCAAGCATATACGTCTGGAATTGACACATTGTTTCTCGTGAAACAACTCGAATTTTAATATTTCAACCAACTTTGAACTACTTATGGTAAACCAGCTGCGCTTCGCGGTGTTACCCGCAGAAAAATAGCTTATTTGTTAATCCAGGGTGTCAGCTTCCTGCATACCAAATTTTATCAAAATTGGTCCAGCCGTTTGTGCATGAAGAAGTAACAAACACACGTAAACGCACACACAAACTGACAAACTTTCGCCTTTATGTATTAGTGTAATGTGATTATAACAGAATAATCTGCAATAACAAGTGTCATAACATTTATATCATAAATCTAACACTATTGTACTAACTTATCTAATGACCTATCCAAGGATTGGTTCTGGTCTACCATTGGGTTGCGGAGTGCAGGCGGCAGTTGCTCTGTGTCATAATGTTTCAAAACTAAATAGCGACTTTACTCCCAAACTACACAACCGATTTTTAAAAAATATGACCACCTTTCATTGCATGTATGCACTTTCAAAGAAAAAAAATTGAAATCGGTCCAGGTGTCTTCTAATAATAGGTGAACATAGATAAAAACAGATCGTGATAAATTGATAACCTCCTCCTTTTTTTTTTTTGGAAATCACTAAAAAAAACATAACCTCACCAAATCACCTAATAGGTAGTAGAAGACCCCGTGCTAAAATAATAAAAGTGTAACCTATAACAGAAAAAATAATATAAAAGTGGCATCTATAACAGAAAAATGAGGAGTAATAGATTGGGCTGGTATAGGCATGTTAAGAGAAGAGAGGAAAGCCATATAACCAGGCAAGTTTTGAAAATAACGGACATCCAAACAGAGGAAGACCAATAAAAAACGTTGGATGGAATGTGTAAAGGAGAATATGAGTGAAAGGTAGAACGAAGTGGAAGGAACTCACATGCTGTGCCGACTCCACATAAAAAGTGGAACAAGGATAAGAAGAACAGAGGAAGAGTAGAAGACCCCGTGCTCTGAAGCGTTACCGCTGAGGATGCAACTGAGAATACGCTCGAATGATGATGTCTTACTTGTCTAATGGGACTGGTATATTGTGAGTTATTTTCTTTTCTCCCTACCCAGCTTGGAAGAAATACGTTAATAACTGGCCGCTTTTCGCGACGTATCAATCCCAATGTTTCTCCCACACAAAAAATCCACAAAACCACATTTTATCTGCATTTTTACGTACATTTTACGTTGTTGGAAACATTCCGTGCATAAATAAACGTATTCATTTCCATAAATATCTCTGACATACGAGTATCACAACTTTATTGCCAAAGCAAAATGAAACAAGGAACTTTTGTTTTATGTGCGCGATAACATTACGAAGTCATTGATTTCTAACCGACTTCAAAAAGGAGGAGTTAATTTGACCCGTATGTTTTTTTCGTATGTACTCGTATGTTACGCCATATCTTCGCCACTTGGGACCGATTTTGATGATGTTTTTTCTTATTTTAAAGCCTATAGTGCCAAGTGGGTCCTATATTTATTTGGTGAAGATATGATGCAGAACTTTGGAGATATGGAAAAAGTTCCTGAAATAAAACGGAAAGTTCCTGATTTTTTTTTATTGTAAAAAAATTTAATTATTTTAATACATTTTGGCCTTGTGGATGCCACAAGGGCGCAGGCGTATAGAAAGACCACAGAGAAGATGGCGCGATGACATCAACAGCTTCAAAAAGGCGTGCTAACAGGCAGCTATGGATAGAGATCTGTGGAAGAAAGAAGGGGAGGCCTTTGCCCAGAAGAGGGACATCCTAACAGGCTATTAAAAAAAACATTTTGGCACGTAAATGTCTATTTACACGGTGCAAGTTTCTTGTCTATTCTATTACATACAATTGAATTGAAGCAATAGATAACTTGTGTGGTCTAAACGAACACTTTGGGGCTAGCTTAATCTGTGTGAGTACCTGGGCGACCGAGCTTTGCTCGGTTACATCTCAAACATTAACTACATTTTTTAAACTTGTCTAAAAACAATACAAAATAAAAAATTATATATGAACTTGAACATAAAAAAAAAACAAAAGTAAGTCACCGAGTGGGATTTGAATCCGGAACAATCTTTCTAGCGGTTTGCATCTTAAACCGCTGAGCTAAACGGGTAGCGGCCGACGCGACGAAATTAGCGACCATATTCTGCGTGGAAAGAAAAACGCATGAAAACTTGAAAACACGCGTTTTCCCAAACATAAGACAAATCTAGATCGATTGTTTACGCCCGAAAACCCCCATATACCAATTTTCAGCGGAATCGTTAGAGCCGTTTTCGAGATCACAGAAATTTATAAATAAATATATAAATATACAAGAATTGCTCGTTCAAAGGTATAAGATTTGTCCCTATACATTTATTTATTATATTATTTGTTTTCAATTGGTCTGACAACATTCTTTACATTAATTTGTTTGTCAAACTCATGAACCAACCTCAGCCAAAAAGTAAACATCGGTATTTTAACGAGCCATCAACGTCGAATTTACCCAAAAAAAGGGCGTAAATATTAGAGCTAAGTCAAGCTCAATCATAGCCGAGCACGCACCTGTCAGCTATTAAGACCACCGTGACAGGGTCACCTCGGTGCGTACAGATTTCACGGTTGCGAACACGCTATAGTTTTTACCCGCCTGTGGCAAAGCCAAAAAAAAGGGTAATGATTTTAGCTGTATATGCATGTATATTAGTATTTATGTATATTCCACCGTAGCCATAGGCAGCGTTCGGGAAGCTACGCAGTGTCTTCTCGTCAAATATACCTCAGTGTCTTAAGACTAAAGTTTACAACCAATGTGTGTTACCAGTGATGATTTATGGCTCTGAAACATGTTCCCTTACTATGGGTCTCATAAGAAGGCCGTGCAACGCGCTATGGAAAGGGCTACGTTCGGTGTTTCTCTATGTGATCGAATCAGAAATGAGGAAATTCGTAGGAGAACTAAAGTCACTGACATAGCCCAGCGGATTAGCTCGTTGAAATGGCAGTGGGTGGTACACATAGCGCGACGAACCGATGGCCGATGGGGCAAAAAGGTTCTCAAATGGCGACCACGTACAGGCAAGCGAAGCGTAGGACACCCACCTACAAGGTGGTCTGACGACCTAACCAAGGTCGCTGGAAGGCGCTGGATGCAAGCCGCTCTAGATCGGTCATTTTAGAAATCTTTGGGAGAGGCCTATGTCCAGCAGTGGACGTTGTGCGGCTGAAATGATGATGATATTCCACCGTAATATTCGAACCGTTTTTCTAATTTCCACACGCAAAACACCAGACACAATAGTAAAACAATGGATGTCGACCGGATTCCGGTCTGCTCACAGACGACAGGTTAAGGAATCTATGTATACAACGTGGAAGGGATTTAGCCGTAAGAAATCGAATCGCTAAACGAGACCACTACAGTATAATGAAATAAAAATAAAAATCGGCATTTCTATTTACGTAATAAGGTGTGCAGCCGCCCGGGCAATTAGTATGGGAATGTCGATATTTTTTTTTTTCCATATGTTAACGTATCTATATTGTAAATAAACACGCTAATAATATTACGATCTAGCGTAAACTCAGACTAATGAGTAATTTTACATTGACCTAGTTTTATAAAGTACTTATTTTATAAGAATGTGTCCATCGGCACTTTTCTTACTGTCTCTATTAAGGGGAAGGCACTATGTTCGTGTGGCTTTTGTTTTCATTGTCACTATTATACACATGTGTCGATATTTGGCTGTCTATTATTTTAATTTTATTATTGTAAAGATAATCTAGTATAGACCGTGGTGGTGGAGGACTAGAAAGAGCGCCGACCTCCGCTTCTTCTAACACTACGTGAGTAAAAACCGTGTTAAAATATTAATATATGTGTAATAATAATTATCTTCTATTTTATTATTAACGACCTCCGTGGCGTAGTGGTCACCATGCTAGTCCACCATCTAGACGTCCCGGGTTCGATCCCCTGTCAGGGCAAAGTTGGGAAATGGCTTGGGTCTTGGATGTTTATCTATATATGAATTTGTTATAAAATATAATATCGTTGAGTTAGTATCCCATAACACAGTCTCGAACTTACTTTGGGGCTTGCTCAATCAAATGTTTTGGTCACCCTGCGTGCTATATCGGAATTCGGACGTGTCTGATAATGTGCGGGATTAAGAACAAAACATATTAGCAGAGTGCCTTCCAGCGAGCCTCAGGAATGTTCTGACAAAATTCTTGTAATAAGCGCCACAGGCAGCTAAGATCATAATATTTAGCACAAATGTGGTTTCCGGCAGAATGTCGTGTGGTTTCCGGCATAATGCCGTGTGGTTTCCGGCAGAGTAGAAAAGGACCACTCCAAGTCTTCCCGTGGATGTCGTAGAAGGCAACTTAGGAATTACAAGCTAAACAAAGCTTATAAACATCAATGAGACCTCTTCAACCAGTCTGGCGTGGAGAGTGTAGGCGAAGTCCTCTGTCTGCTCTGGCCAAGTATGACTCTGGTGGTACAGAAAGAGTCGCGCTCCTGTACCGGAGACTAAAAAGACTTGATGAAAATGATGATGATGACTTAAAAATGTTATGATTTGGTACATTTGTAACTGCCTCCGTGGTGAAGTGGTTAGAGCGTTCGGCTCATACCCGGAGGTCGCGGGTTCGATTCCTAGCGGGGACAACGACTTTGTGTTGTTGTCCTAGTTTGGTTAGGACATTGTAGGCTGATCACCTAATTGTCTGATAAGTAAGATGATCCATGCTTCGGAGGGCACGTTAAGCCGTCGGTCCCGGTCACTGTCTTTGACATTGGTCGTTACCTAAAACCATGTCCTGACACTAGTGTTAGTCACTAACACACACGATAAGAAGAAGGTACATTTGTCATTGTCATTGTCATGCAGCCTCTCTTGCTGACGTCCTCTGCCTTTCTTTTGTGGGTGCTGTTGTCGTCAACTTGCCCCTTGTAATTTGGTACTTTTGGTTCTTAATGAATTTACAACCTAACATTATTTAAAGTTTTAACATCGTAAAAATTAAATTTATATTATGACATAGCAAACAATGTATTCTGTGCTTACATTATAAACTTTAAATATTAAGTAATTTAATTGTGAGTTGACGTCCTCGAAGAAATTGCTGCAGTGTAGTTTGTACCGCTTCTTCTGCACAAGAGCTAAGCTAAACTTAGCTGTAAGTAACCATTTGACGTCAACAATTGGGTATTTTCCTAAACAAAAATAAATTATTTTGTACGGGTAACAACATAAAACGTCGCAAAATAATGCCAATTGTCTTTAAACATATCAATTTTAACGTGATTTTAAATTTATTATTGCAGAAAAACTGATAATAAGAGCGCTAGTTGACTCCAAAAAACTATGACGTCATCTGCCTGTATTTCATACAAAATCCCATAGAAACTGTTTGTTTTGACGTTTAAAAAAAAAGTACCTGATTTGACTTGTTGGAAAATAGAGTATTATTATGCAAAAAAATATAGTGACGATAATTAAGAGACATTAGAAATATCCTATGATAATAAACATATATTTGACTTTGAATACATATGTATAGTTCACAAAACAAAATATCACAAACATTTGACTTTGACATGATATTTTTAGGACAAACTATCCATCCAGCGAAACAGGGCAATAAATGATAAATATTCTGCAAAATTCCATTCCCTCCTGTTCTCAAAGTATACAGAGCGTATGACTGAAGTTTACTTTGGGAAATTCCTTCTCTTACACGCTCGGGTAGAACATACGGCGTCGTATTGCACAGAGAAACGACGCGGTTCGACGTCACAGGACTATAGTCCTTGAGACATTGAGCTGTAGAATAGCCCTTTATTGACTTTGTGTAAAAGATAGCATAAAATTGTGTGCAGTACCGTTACAAACATGTGAAGTAGTTGGTTGCTTGTCATATATCCATTTACATGTTTTCGACCAAGCAAGCGAAGCAAACAAATCGTCTTAGTTTCGAGATTGGCCAAAAATGGTTTTTTAGTTGCAAATTTCGTTTTTATTAGTTTGTCCGGCTGTTCTCGCCTTCAAATTGCATTTATCAACCAATTCTTATGAAACTTTGTGAGAAGGTTCGAAAATTATATAGACTTTTTTATGTAAACTCAGTTTTTCTAAATAGCGGTAATAAGGGGGTTGAAAACTTTAAGAATATAATATTTCAGCCATTTTTTTCATAAATCTTTTTCTTTTTAATATGCAACTTATTAATATGTAACTTTTTTGTCTGAACAACTTTTTTAAAAGACTTAAAAAAGGAGGTTATGAATTTGCCGCAATATATTTATTCTAAAAAAGATATGAATTTTTCAAATCTTTTTTAGGCGCATTGGGCAGTTTTTAGATAGGAAATAACCGGCTAAGTGCAAGACGGACGGTCCCGTTCTATTATCTATAAAAAATGAAGTTTATTGTATGGAAGCCCCAATAAAATATTTATTTTGTCCTATTTAGTTTTGTGGTTTTAGCGGAAACAAAAATACATTATCTGTGTAAATTTCAACTGTCTTTCTATCACGGTTCATAAGATACAGTGGTAACAGACAGACAGTCTGACAGTGAAATCTTAGTAATAGGGTTCAGTTTTTACCCATTGGGTTCGGAACCCTAAAATTCAAATCAGATATGCAGCACGGAGTACCCCAACCCCAAAGGAGTAAAGTAATCTGAGCGACATTCGTGAAGGATTGAATGCGTAAAACAGGATCCGACTAAACTCGCTCCAGCGGGATCTACCTCTGTCCACTTGAATGACGGGGGTGTTAATGTTCTTTTGAGTAAAAAAATATATTATTCAATCGTATTTTGAGTAAAATAATAAAATATTGTTGCTCCTTTTTAGGGACAGACAAGAGCTTAGCTCTTTAATAATAAGATTATTTTATATACTGTATATGTTTATTTATATATTTTATCGTATTTAGATCTGTTAGTGTAAGTATATAGGTATATATAGATAATGTGTAGGTTTATTAATTTAGTGTCTTAGTTTGTAAGTATTGTACAGCGTTCCACCCCACCTTTGACCAGTATCTCCTCTGGTTGTAGGGTTGACTGGAAGAGATCCCTGACAGGGATAAGTCCGCCTTTGTACTGTTGTGTTTCATCTATGTTTAAATTGTGTCTATTTATGTACAATAAAGAATTTACAATACAATACAATAAGAAGAAGAAGAATAAAATATTTTTTAACCGTCGAATTTTATTTGTCGTAAGACTATTTTTTGCACTGAATATGAATAACGTTAATAAATCTTATGTCCGTAATGAAAAATATTTTAAAGCGTTAATATAAGTAGCAGTACGTATTTAAAGTGAATAAAAGAAAGAAGTAAACGACTGCCTCCGAGGTGCAGTCAAGTGGTCAAGGCGTTCTCCATTTATCGGACATCAACTCAACTTAGCTTCTCTAACTTCTGCCTCTAGCAATCTCTTCTTCTAGCAATAGCAATGAGAGTGACCGGTATAAAGTAATGTGACAGTCATATTATGTATTAGCTCTCTTACAGACAAGCGTCAGTATGCCCGCGACACCAGTCAGTGACGGTCAGCGACCGTGGGCGTCGGTCGCTGACTTCAAACGGTCGCGTGACACCTGTCAAACTGTCAAAACCTGCCGGGCCACCGTCGGCGACTATCGTCGACAGGTTCCGCTGGCATACCGGCACTCGTCTGTAACAACCCACAGAATAGCACTCAACAAAATTATGACAGTAGCAAACAAATTTTTCAACCGTGTTTCCGAAACTCAGGAACGCCTGGCGTGCCACACGCGAATTCTTAGGTCTATTGAAGTGGCAGAATGTACTTAGATTACGACATACATATGTCACACACACGTGCGACGATGGAGATTATTGAGCCAGGACAAAGAATGTAGTCGCAAATATTTCTCGTAAAAATTTTTCCGGAACATAAACGTAAATATCAAGACTTTTTCTTTGAAATACGAGCAGCGTGTAGCCTAGTTAGTTAGACGCTTTATTAGTGAATATTCTAGGGATTCATTACTTTTTTTTACTTTTTACATTCTTTACATGAACTTAAAAAGTAGGGAACTCAAAAAATATATAGGTATGTTATGAACAATGGGTCACAGCATGGGCTAAAAAATAAATATTGCAATTTATCGATATACGATCCTATGACATTTTCACAATGTCGATTTGTTTGAGGAGTGTCTACTCTCAAATTCCTTATATCTATCAAATTTAGAAATTTTTATTTAAAAGGCCGAATACCTTTATATTTTTATTTTTGTGCGAGTTTCAACTAAATTTTGGCAGTAGCAAACAAATTTTTCAACCCTGTTTCCGAAACTCAGAAACGCCTGGCGTGCCACACGCGAATTCTTAGGTCTATTGAAGTGGCAGAACGTACTTAGATTACGACATACATATGTCACACACACGTATGACGATGGAGATTATTGAGCCAGGACAAAGAATGTGGTCGCAAATATTTCTCGTAAAAATTTTCTTAGAAAATAAACGTGAATGTCAAGACTTTTTCGGTGAAATGCCAGCGTATAGTCTAGTTAGTTCGACGCTTTATTTATGAATATTCTAGGGATTCATTACTTTTTACATTCTTTTCATGAACTAAAAAAGTAGGGTACTCAAAAAATATACAAGTATTTCCTGAACAACGGGACACGATTTGGGCTAAAAATAAATATTGCAGTTTAACTATATAAAATTCCTACCAATGCCATTTTCACAATATCAATTTGACGAGCTTTGTAGCATAGTGGTGTCCATGCTAGTCCACCTCCCAGAGGTTCCGGGTTCGATCCCCGGTCAGGGTTAGATGGAAAATGGTATTTTTCAAATTGACCTGAGTCTTGGTTGTTTTTCTATATTTGTATTTGTTATAAAATATAGTATCGGTGAGTTAGTATCCCATAACACAAGTCTCGAACTTACATTGAGGCTAGCTCAATCAGTGTTACTTTTCCCTATATATTTATTTATTTATTAGAGCTCTTACAGACAAGCCTCTAAGGAGTGTCTACTCTTAAATGCCTTTTAACTATCAAATTAAAAAAAATGTTAAAAGGCCGAGTACCTATATATTTTTATTAGTGCGCGAGTTTTATTGTAATTGACCTAAAAGCGTCTCAGTTTCGAGATTGGCCAAAAATGCTTTGTCCGGCTTTCAGTTTATCTGGTTGTTCTTACCTACAGGTCGTATCACTCAACAGATTCTTGTGTAAGGTTCGAAAATTAAATGAAATTTTCTTGTCGCTTCAGTTTTTAATTTTTTTTAAAATGGAGGTAATATGGGGGATAAAAACTAAAAAATATCATATAGGTATCAGCCCTTTCGAAAAAAAAACAAAAGTGCCACAAACCTTTAATAAGATGCAATTTTTTTATCCTTTGAACTTCAAAGGTTCAGTTCACAGATTAATAAAACGCATCCAAATGCTTAAAAGCATCTTAAATAGTTTAAATAGATTTCATTCTAAGTAACAGAAATAATAGCTATCTACAACTACAAACTTAAAGAGAAAACTTAAGCAATAAAACCAAAACTTGCTGCAACTTAAGTTTATGGAGTAGTGAAAAGTTAACTTCACTAAGGTCGTAAATTAGTGCTCACAATATTCGATTAAAACTTTGGTGTCTTTTATCTTCCATGTCGATTTGAGCGGAAAGAAAAAACAGACGCTTCTGTTTTCATACAAACTGTAGATGGCGATCAAGAGAATTCAAACATTTAGTGTATTATAGTGGTAAAATGAGAAGACACAAGTGTTGACCTTACCCTATAACTCTGTAGCCAAGTGGTCATCATGCCACGCTGCCGCACCAGAGGTCCTAGGTTCGATTCCCAGTCAGGTCAAGATGGAAAAAGATCTTTTTCTGATCGACGTGTGTCTTGGATGTATATTTTTATGTATTTATGTAACTATTTGCTATAAAATATAGTATGGTTGAGTTAGTACCCCATTACACATGTCTCTAACTTACCTTGTATTGTGGTTAGCTTAATCTGTGTGATTTGTATATTTTTATTTACTACACAGGATGCTCCAGAATGACGAAATAATTCTTAAAAGGCATGCTTAGTGAAAAAACGCAAAAAAATAACGCTTTCTTCCATCTGAGACAACCTGTAAAGAGTAGGATAAAAAGAAAAAGAAAGGAAAAAGAAGATTACTCGCCTTTGACTGAAGTATAAGTTATACATTTCCTAAGACATCATTATAAATTTTATTTCAAGCATTCTCAGTTCAGAAGTCTTTGAGAAGAAAACTTTATCAATGCTATTGCAAACTTAATAAAGTTTTATTCTAGGATTCTATTAACACTTTCAAAAAAGAAGCGACCTTTTTTATGTATGTTTACGGATTTATTCGAAGACGCCTGGAAAGAAAAAATTGAGAAATTGGAAAAAATTGTTTGTATAGTTGGTATGTAAAGTCGGGTTTTAGTTTTGAAAAAAATATGTATTTAACTTTGTGTCTTTAAGATTAAATTATGTTCATAAACTCTTTTGGAAAGACCTAATTAAAGGACAACATGGGTAAATCGAGAAAAAAAAAATTTCTCACTTTACATGTAAGTACAGCTACCGTAGAAAAAAAATGATGTCAAGATTTTATTTTATCACTTTGTGTTAAAATAAATCACGGTGTGACTGATATCCATACCCATGCCAAATTACACCTTGTTAATACTGATTGTCTTTGAGCAAAACCGCAGACAGACAGACAGACATGGCGAAACTATAAGGGTTCTTTGTTTACAACGGAACTCTAAAAACGAAGGTCAAAATTTGCGGGTCTTAATAAAATGTATTTTCAGTTTTATTCTTGTATGCAAAGAAAGTTCGGTTTTGTAGATTTCTAGATTTTATTTCCAGAACTTTCTAGGCTAGATCTAGTCTCGTGACGACACGGGGCGATAACGGAAAATTGAATTTTTCAGGCGCTGCTCGGATCAGGTTGATTTGAATCCGTACATAAAATGTATGGATGTAAAACTGAATCTTCAAATATACAGCTGATAAAAATATCACATCTTACATGTTTTATAAAGGAACACTAGTAAAAATATCAAATAACTGTCTGTCTGTCTGTGAGTCTGTATCTGGCATCGTAACTCTTAAACGGATGGACTGATTTTGATGCGGTTTTTTGACGTGAAAGCGAGTTTCCTTGCGGTGGTTCTTAGCTATGTTTGATAAAAATCGGTTCGGCCGTCTAAAAGTTATAAAGTAAAGTGAAAGTCGGTTTTTTTGTAGTTTGCCTGCCTTATAACAGATGGCGCTACGGATACGTTACATTGGCGATACAGATTATTTTTACTATTTAGTTCCTCTGACCATCAATAGATGGTGTTTACGCATGAAACTATTTAAAAATCAGGTTTTTTTTATTTGCCTGGCAAAAAAACTTGTCTAACTAAACACCCGCCATCACGCTTAGCATGGCCTTTGGGTTTTACAGACCTGGGATCTCTCTTCCCCGTCAGGGGTTAACACCTGATAACGTATCTGTTTCTTGTTTTAACAAACTTTGATGTGTTTCGTTTTAGGCTTTAATATTATGTAGGCTTAGGTTCTAGGGATTAAAAATAAAACGAAAAACGCTTTAAATCCCTGTAACAGGCCGATAGGCACGTCACCGCGAAAGTATTAAAGCTTTTTATAATCTCTGCGCGTAAGCAAATAAAGGATAAAACTTTAATACATTTCAAAGGAAGGCTGTCGAGTAATTGACTGTTGATCCAGAGGGTTAAATGGCCTAGCTGGTAACATGGGTGCCTAAAAATATTGTTTACTCCTCCGTACTTTCTAAAGAACCAAAATAATACCAAACTACTTTAAATAAAAAAAATTTAAACTGAATGCCGTGGAACACTTGATTGGAAGTTAAAAATAACTTTTTTTTAAATGTTTTTTGTACAAGTTTTTGAAGTGAAAACTTCTTTAGCGGCGTTGTGCACTTTTTTTGGAATGGGTAAAAAATGTTAAACTCGCGTCAGGACACGTGACCTGATCGAAAATTCGTAAGACGGATGGAGAGTAGACAGCTGGCGCGGCGTAGGAGAGTTATTCAAGTTTTCACCTCTGCCGGCACTCCCAGAGTGCAACCCGTCGTTTTTTATTGTGGGCCAAAGTACTTACGGCGACAAATGAAATAAGCCTAAACTCGATACAGTTGCGTCGTTTTGTTACTGAGTTCCATCGACTACCTCCCGTCTCCGTGATCAGACTCTAGGTATAGTCTACCATAAATGCAAAGCTTGTATAATTTTTTTTTGTTTGCTACCACTTCACGCTTTATAACCACTGAACCTATTTAGATGAAATTTTTATATGGACATAGTATTCCCTAGGTATCAACCAAGGAAGGACTTAGGATAGTTTTTATCCCGAAATTCCCACGGGGAGTGGAGCTCAAGGGCACAGCTAGTTACCTTAATTTTTACCCGTCAAGTCATACCTAAAGTTTAATCAATTAGTTATATGGTTTAAGGAACTTTGACCCAGAAATCTGTACCAACACTCAGAAACTGACATTTATTTCCAAGTCTACAAATCCTACCTGGAAATACAAAATGAGGCACTGCTCTAAGTCTACCTACGAGCACAATTTATGCGCCAAATCGCAGTCTCAGACTCGTTTCTGTGAGCCCTTAATTTACTGTATGCCTCGGTATAGATACCAGTTTGGCTCATATTATAAACGATGGCGGAATACATATTCTTAACAAAACTAGTAGCTCTGTGAGCTGTAGCCCTCGCAAGTCCCACCTGTTGAAGTTCATTGGATCAAAAAGTTGTTCAGAAAAAAAGGTTGCATCTTTGTCAACAAAAAAGTTTTATGATATTTTTGAATTGGCTTATATATGATTTTTCCAAGTTTTCAAGCCCCATATTTTTTCCCACTTTGAAAAATTTCAAAAAACTGAATCGACAAATAGAATATACACAAATCATTTACAAACCTCAAATTTTTGTTACCGTGGTCTTCATATCATCTAGAAAAAGAAGGAAAGCGTACAATATTATCATGCTAAGATTGGTATTTTGCAGCCCTGGACGCAGTCTACCGCGTTAGGGGTAAAGACGCGATAGTGTAGAAACCGTTAAGTTGTATCAGAACGTCAGAAGAAGAAAAATCAGGATACCACACCCCTGGCTCCGAAGCAGATCAGCTGAGGATGCAATCGGCAACGCGCTAAAACGAAGAAGAAACGTTGTGTTGAAAGTGCGAAGGATAAATGTTGGGTCGGTGTATGAATCAATCAGCGGATTATGCAATCCAACTGCGATATAATAATACACAAAACCATGCTAGTCTGGGAGAAAAGAAAAACCTTAGAAACTAGCTGCTTCTCTTCCCGCGCAGATTATAGAAGCCGATCGAGGAACTGGGTGAAAATGTTTATAATTTTAATAGGCGATGCGGCTAGTAACTCATTACTTCCTTTTTCCACCTTCTCGCCTACATCACGTTAAAATTAGCCTATGAGTCTTGCGACTCCAGGTTCGCAAGACCCAAAGTGCTCTGTCTGCCATGTAAGTAGTATGTATGTATATTATTGACGTGTAAAAGTGCCAAAAAAGGCATATTACTAAACAAACATTCAAATTTGGACCTTTGTTTTTGTTTTATTTGTTTTTAGTGTGTAAGTGGCCAACACTTGTGTCAGATTTTTCAGGCTGCGTAAAGACATCTGACATAGCTTGACGACTGCCATACAATGATGACAGCCGGGACCAACCGCTTATACGTGCCTCCGAAGCAAGGAGGAGCTCGAGAAAATTTTATACCATTTGTGGTCACCCATCCAAGTGCGGATCACGCCCGGAGTCGTTTTACTTGGCTGCCGAGCTCCTCCAATTGCGTCCTACAACGGTTGCACAATCAGTTTTAGATCGAATCGTACAACCGCTTCTGCTTTTGGCTTTAACCTATCCAGGATAAGCTAACGTTTAGAGCAGCAACTATGTTAAACGTTTGTGCACAATACTCGTATCAAAGCTACGTGTTGTACGGTGTACCTACATTACTTGATAAAGGGAAACATACATACTTAAACATAACATACACATGGTGTATGTTTGGTTTTTTACTACAATGTCACTTACAATTGTAAACTTTGTTATTTTTTATTTATTTAACTTTATTAAATGAAATGTAATCGGCGGACTTAAGGCCGTAGGCCTTTTCTACCAGTCAACCTGCAGGAGGTGTTGACAAGCGAACTTTTCGGAAATATGTGCAAAACCTTTAATATTGAAACTCAAAACATACATACATACATACTATCACGTATTTATCCCTAATGGGGCAGACAGAGCATTTTGGGTCTTGCGGCTCTATGCAGAGCCTAGGGCCGCAAGACTCAAAAGCCACTTTTAGCATCATGGTGGGCGAGAAGATGGAAAAGCAATCAATACAGTGACGGGTTGCTAGCCGCATCGCCTGTTAAAATGATTCGCATTTTTGCCCATTCCCTCGATCGGCTTTTACGATCTGCGCGGGAAGAGAAGCAGCTGGTACATTCTAAGTTTTTTCTTTTCTCCCAGACCAGCATGGGAGTTAACTCAAAACAAAAACTCAAAACACTTACTTACAAATTATAACACAATACAAACCTACCTTTTGACATTGGAAATGTCTTTTCATTCGCTACAGTGTAGTTTCCGATTTCACAATTAAGTGCGATCCCGTTTTATTTCGAAGAGTATAAAAATTTAAAAAGTTTCTTATAATTTTATTGGTTCGACAACTTCATATTTTATACACTATCTTGCATCAACACAAAATAACCTCATACAATCCCAACTTTAATAAACGTAATTGTCTTGTAGCTACCTCTTGTAAGTTTAATACTCATTTCTCGCATCACTTCTCATGTTTTTTAGGACCATTCCTATACAACAATCTCCATTCCAAATTAAAAATCGTGCATCTGACCAAATACTACTGTAAAATTACCATTTCTAAGTATCTCCAGTCTCTGGACTATGATAATACCAAACGCTTACTCCTTCCATGTATCTAATACGCTAACCACGGATATCCCCAATTATTCTGTTCTTTTCGCTGCTGTTATTTTAAAAGTACCTAAGTTTAAGTTTATTCGCTGTGCTATGCTTTATTTATAATTTACGTAAAGTCAAAGTCAAATTCATTTATTTATCTTTGGATATTTGTATCACTTGATAATTGTCACTTTTTTTCCTTTCGATTTCTTATATGGTAAATGTTGACATCAGATCATTTACTTATAGCTAAGTTTACTGCCGCTTCCAAAGCGCAAGTACAGAAGAAACGGTAACAAACTGTACTGCAGCATTTTCTCCAATAACGTCAAGTTACAATTATACTGGTATTAAAATAAGATATGTGGACTGAGAATACATTGTTATGTCATAATTATAAATTAAGCATGGTGTCAAGTTTAAAATTAATGTCAATTTGTAAATTTTGTACTAAAACATGTACAGAATGTTCTTAAATTATGACACCTGTGAATGTACAAACACAAACCTTTAAGAGGGACCCGCGCCAAGCTCAAGCCAGACATTTTTGTCTCTAAGGTAATCATCGGTTCCGTAATAAGCTTTATCACAGAGTACTTTCTTAACATAAACTTTAAATTTTCTATCTGGCATACTAAGAACCGATTCTGGCAATTTATTATAAAACTTAATACAGTTTCCCATAAACGACTTACTAACTGTTTTCAGCCTATAGGACGGAGTAAATAAATCATTTATATTACGTAGGTTTCTATCCGTAAAATCACCCACTTTATTAAACAAGGCAATATTTTTCCTTACATACATTATATTTTCAAATATGTACTGGGATGGTACAGTAAGTATATCAATTACCTCCAGTAAAACCAAACTGCTGGCTATGAAAAAGGTTATGGGTGATAAAGTGATGTTGCATTTGATTAAGCATTATCTTTTCAAACACTTTGCTCAAAACTGGCAGAATCGATATTGGTCTATAATTGCCAGGATCTGTTCTTACCCCCTTTTTAAATAAAGGAATCAATTTACTGCATTTCATTAAATTTGGAAAAATACCTTCATCAATGCATTCATTAAAAATAAAAGCTAGGTCCGCAGCAATGATATTTATAATGTGGCTTACTACACTAACGGACATACCCCAGTGGTCTTCCGATTTTTTTAAATTTAACTGTTTAAATGCATCAACTATATCTTTGGGGGTAATATGTTTAAATTGAAACTTATGATTACATTGAGCTACATTATCTTTAAGTAAGGCTTCAGCATGTTGAGGACTTGAATTGGTATTTTCAGTAAGTTCCAAGGGAATATTAGTGAAAAAATTATCGAATACATTTACTATATCATTAGGGTTGGTAATATTTTTACCGGCACATTTGATTTCACGAATATTTTCTCTCGGTCTAGTTTTACCGGTTTCTTTATTAATAACATTCCATGTCTCTTTAATTTTATTTGGTGCATTATTGATTTTTCTACTAATGTAGATAGCTTTAGCATTTTTGCAAACTTTTTTAAATAATTTAGAATATTTTTTAACATACTCAACAAAGTTAGGGTTGAAATTAAATTGTTTTTGGGCATATAAATCAAATAATTTTCTTCTACTTATATAAATACCTTTAGTTGCCCATTCATTAAACTTTAACCTATCATTAACATTAACTTTTTTCTGTTCCAATGTTTCTGAATATTCTTTAGACACTGTATTAAATAATTTATTGTAGTGATCATCAGGATTACTTCCTGTGTATATGACTGAACATAACTTATTTTCTAAATTCTTTTTGAGCTTATGAATTATATATATTTATTAATAATTAATAGTATATTTGTATATCACTCATCGCAAATATGGGGGAATCCCTATGCGATGTGTCTGTTATTGGTGCCTGGCTGCCACAGTGGGAGAGCACTGGGGCTCTGTAACACAGGTTTCTACCTTCAACAGGCTCCAGCCACCTCCAATCTGCATGTAGCCACCCCAAAAATGTTTTTTTCTTTTCTTTCTTTTTTGTATGATTGTATGGAGGAAATAAACTACTTTTTACTTTTACTTTTAACTTTTTTTATCTAGAAATTATTAATCTATTTTCAACACTGGTGTCAGATTTCTCAAGTTACCTAAAGGCATTTGTCACAGCTTTACAACGCCGGGACCATTGGCTTAACGTCTTCCGAAGCACAAAGGAGCTCAAGAATTTTTATAGCACTGGCAACCACCGTGCTGTCGAGTTTCCTAATGCTTACGAACGTTCCCAACTCCAGGAATGGTCAAAACTTGGAGAAGTGACCAGAAGTCACGTAAAATAAATATCTTAAAAATCCCCTTACCCTAGACTTCTCCATACAAACGTATTCTATGTACGTTTAATTTTGAAACCACATGTCAGATTTCGGTAAAAATTGGTAATTGTAACGAAATTGCTATTATTTAGGGTAATAACTGGTTTCCTACCGTAAAATTATGAACTGGAAAGAAAATATAACGATTTAGAAGTTTCCCATACTGATGGTCAAAAATGATATAACACACAATTTCGGCAAAATTTTGTAATTTCAAAGAAATTGCACTTATGTAGGCATGTAACTGGTATTTACAGCCAAAATATGGACTTAAAGGAGAATATAGTTTATACATCATTTTTCACCATCAGTATGGGAAACTTCTACCCCCCTATATTTTCTTTCAAGTTAAGTTAGAATTTAAAAACTAGTTATAGGCCAAGATGTATGCAATTTATTTGAAATCACAATTTTTTTCCGTAATCCCGTAAACTTTTTGTACTTCCTTTTGTTTATGGTGCTAAAGAGTATTTATATTTTATTGTATTATCTATGGTAAGAGGGACCCTATACACGAAAATGATACGACAAATTATTGACCCGAAAAACATGGGTATAACACGCGTCTTATTTTATCCCAAAATTAATTATTCAACAGTTAGACACCAGTTTCGTTTACAGAATATATTATTAAGTTAAATTATACGCCGAGTAAACCATTTCACGCTGTCGCGACGGGACGCTTAAATTTAAATGTGTTTAGTTTTAAAAATGTTGTTCGTAAAATATAAAAGAAACTCATTAAATGACATATAACAACTCTGTTATAATTTATAGGTACTATAAAGTAGAAGGTGCAAAAAACCCGTCTCTTGTAAATACAAGTGTCTGTGGTCTCCTCAAATAAAACACTATTATACAAATTGTATAATAGTGTTTTATTTGAGGAGACCATAGAGACAAACTATCTCGAGTTTGTGCTTCAGAAGGCACGTGAAGCCGTTGGTCCCAGCTGTCATTATTGTAGCAGTCGTCAAGCTATGTCGGATGCCTTAAGGCAGCTTAAAAAATCTGACACCAGTGCTGGCCACAAAGACACTCAGAAATAAAATAAAAAGAACATTTGAATTTACAAAAAGTATGTACTAAATGATTGTCCAACGAATAAAGAAGTAACTATAATAAAAACGTTACCGCAGGGTAAAAAAATAACCAGGCATTTTTATCTACACTAATATTATAAAGGAAAGATTTGTTTGTTTGATTGTATTGAATAGGCTCCGAAACTACTGGATCGATTTTAAAAATTCTTTCACTGTTAGATAGGTATGTTATCCCTGAGTGACATAGGCTATGTATGTACCACGGGCGAAGCCGGGATGGACTGCTAGTTTGTAAATATTAGTGTGTATTGTAGTGAGCAGTTATCGAGGCGATCGCCCCACCAGTACCTGAAACCTAATAGTATTTGTATCTTTATTTTAGTTTTGAAGGAAATGTTATATGTATTTTTTTTCGTCTGAATAAAAATCACTACTAAAATAAAAATAAAAATACTGTAAAAAAACTATAATAAACAAAAATTAAACAAGTTTTTATCTAAAACAATAAACCTAAAAGTTTCAAACTCTTCAAACTCGACGGGGTTGAATCCTTTTTGGCTTCATCATCAGATCTGCATTTTATCATAATATTGCATTACACACACTGTATATAGATACAGTAAGATTTTTGCCCAATCGAAATCCGGGGTCAAATTTAACTTGCAAGATTTGATACATACATACATAAATACATACATACTATTACGTCTTTATCCCTAATGGGGCAGACAGAGCATTTTGGGTCTTCTTCTTGGCTCTATGCAGAGCCTAGGGCCGCAAGACTCAAAAGCCACTTTTAGCGTCATGGTGGGCGAGAAGATGGAAAAGCAACCAATACAGTGACGGGTTGCTAGCCGCATCGCTTGTTAAAATGATTCGCATTTTTGCCCATTCCCTCGATCGGCTTTTACGATCTGCGTGGGAAGAGAAGCAGCTGGTACATTCTAAGTTTTTTCGTTTCTCCCAGACCAGCATGGGAAAAACATAAACAAAAAAAATTAAGCTCGTAATAAAAAGCAGAACAGACAATACGCAACTCGCATCGGTTATTACCGATTGTATCATACGTTCATAAAATATTCACGAGTTAATACTACGCTCGGAATAAGTTTTTTATTACACATTCATATGTTATTGTATTACGCGTGCCAGCTGTGAGAAATGACAGGAGGAATGTGACTGATAAGCCTGTGTGCCAGGGTGAGGAAAATGTCAAAAGAGACAATAGGGATGAGAACTGGGTAAAAAGAGGTATTCCTCAAAGCGCACCTGATGAGGCGCTCCTTTTTTATTCCTCGAAGCGCACCTTTTAGTAGCGCTCCCGATAGCAACTAAAAATATTAAAATTTTATTCCAAGAAGCGCATCCACGTTTCAAAATAGGGAAGAGCATGAAGTATACGTAATAAATTATAAGTGCGTTTTTTTTATTAATACTATCTTCTTTATTACACGTTACGCTTTGAATACACATTATAGTGCAGAAAGCGAAAACATATTTTTCTGTCAATTTCGTACTTTTGGTTAAGTAACTTCAATGATGATGATGCACAAATGAGTTTTTAAAAATCATCGATATAATTTATTACGTTTCTCATCATCGTCATTTTGATTATCCAAATATAAAGGGCCTATATTTTTACGTTAAGCAAAATAGTTAAAACTCTCAAATATGTAGCGCTTCGAAGTTTCGGAGCGGGGGTGATTTCAGTCTCCTTTGGTTAAAAAGCGTAGCTGATCGTGACGTCACGCGAAATTTAGATGCGATATATCTTCATCATTATTTGCTAATTAGAGAAAAAAAGTACGTATAAAGTACTTTTTAATAATCTAAATAATGAGCAAATTTTTTTTCGTTCACAAAAAATTTGTCACTAATAATGAGTTTAAAGATATTCGAAGTCTCGAAAGACACTTCCCAGCCATCATGGTTAGTAAAGGCTTATATCCTAAATCTATCTACATATCTTCTTTCTATACATATAAAAGGCAAAAATGATTCACTGATGTATCAACGCACAAGTCAAACCACTGTGTCTAGAGGCTCAAATTTGGCACAAAGTTTTCTTATAAGGTCTAAGGTTCCACTCAGAAAAAAAATTAAAACTGACACCCTAAAAGGGTTAAACGGCGGTCCAAAGTTTGTATAATGAAACAAGATTAGTTAAACGATTTTATTAAAACTTCACAGGGGCAATTCTGACTGTAAATGAGTAAGTACGTGTTAATTAATAACAACATTAATAACATAAAAACAAAATGAAAATCCTATCACAACCATTTTCGCTTCTACGCAGACGAAGTCGCGGGTTGAAGCTAATTCAAAATATCGATTAAAAATTTTTCACCACGAGTTTGAAACATTTTTATCAATCAATTTGGCAACTGTCAACAAAAACAAAAGTTAAAAAGTAACTTACACTTTGCGTATCGTAAACTAAGTTAAACAAAACTTCAAGAATCGATACCTAGGCTATTTTTATTGCTATGTCGTGGCAGACCAGTAAATTATTGACAGAATACATCGTGCTATTCTGGTACGAGTGGATACCCCCAGCATAAATCGATTTTATAAATGCACGAACGCATCTTGCAACTGCAAGTTAATAATTTTTTTGTATTCCTGTACTGTTATCTGCCTTTTAATAGTCACGAACACTAATGAACATTGATAATGTACGATTTCAGGAAGATCTGTATAGACTGTTTCTCATAACAGCACATGTGTCGTTATTTCGCCAAAAAGACACGCCTAGCCATAGACAGATAGTTTTTCTGATATAGCAAAATACTGCCAACATAAAAAAAAATTAGCATAAAATACTATTTCGCAACTGGTTCTTGTTATAAATAAAATCGATATAATTGAGTATCTTAACTTACATTTGAGTCCACATTATGGAGCACTGTCACGTCTTCATATCTAAACGGGCAGACAGAGCATTTTGGATTTTTCGGTTGCAAACCGACAGAGCCCAGGGCTGCGAGACTCAAACGCCACTTCTAGCGTAATGATGGCCGGAAAAATAATCAAAATAGGCAGTGATGGGTTGCTAACCTATTGATGACCTACCCTCGATTGGCTTTTACGATCTGCGGAACAGAAGCAGCTGTATGTAGTATGTATGTAGAGTACGAGTCACGAGTATGTGTATAAAGGTTACTCCATCTTGTTTAAATTACAAAATGTAATATTAATAAATACCAATAAATAATACACGGAGGTCCATGACCGTCCCTGAAGTAACATCAAATATTTATATTAATGGACCCACTGGTACCGTTAAGGTCGCCGATTGAAAGGTCTAAATAAATTGAAACATGTTGACTCGTCCCTATTCGTCCACTGGATTCATATTTTAAGTATAAATGTTTTGCACATATTCATAAAATATCTGCCGTTTTAAATCAGGCAAATACTTTTTTGATGAGATGGTCACTATATTGAGAAAAAAGATATAAGAATAAAGAAAAATAAAACTAAACTAAGTAAAATGAACTACATATTAAAAAATTACATCTTGTCCATGCGGCACGTTTGCAAGAAAGCTAGCTGCGTTTCCTAGCTGTATAATAATGCTATTTATCTAAATTAAAAATATGTACTCCCATACTGGTCTGGGAGAAATAAAAAAAACTTAGAATGTACCAGCTGCTTCTCTTCCCACGCAGATCGTAAAAGCCGATCGAGGGAATGGGCAAAAATGCAAATCATGTTAACAGACGATGCGGCTAGCGACCCATCACTGTATTGATTGCTTTTCCATCTTCTCGCCCACCATGACGCTAAAAGTGGCTTTTGGGTCTTGTGGCCTTGGGCTCTGCATAGAACCGCAAGACCCAAAATGCTCTATCTGCCCCATTAGGGATAAAGACGTGATAGTATGTATGTATGTAAAAATATGTGATGAAAAATTTTGCCATGATTTGAATTTACATCCCTTACGTCTGTACCGTGCTGAGCTTTTTTTTATTTAATTTTGCTACATATTTTAATTAATATTATATTCTGTGTAAAGAAATGCTGTATAAATCAATGATTAACGTCATAAATATACTTAATGAGTTTTCTATCAATTTATAACGTGCTGACACAAGTCCCATCAAACTTTTTTATATACTCAGCCAAATAGATAGGGAAAAGTTTAGGGAGTGCCTCCGCTGCCGGCGCTGGTTGCCGAATTGGCTGCCGGCGCTGGTATAACACGATCTGTGTCTGTGTTACTTTCGCCCTTAGCTTGAGTCGCTCGCTCGCTCGTGTTTTGGTCACAGGAAACCTAACGTACCTAACTTACACTTCACGGCAAATTTTGAGTACTAGCGCCGGCAGCCGGTGTTTTAAATCTCGGCTGCCGGCAGTATAACCGCCGGTTCCCAATAGCGATATTTTTAGGATCCGGCGCTGGCAGCGGAGGCACACTCTAATGTTTAAACTACATAAAGTTCATTTTCGTTTTATAAGACTGTATTTTGTCGTAGATGTACACTGTCTACGAAGTCGTAGCGGTGCTACGATAGCTACGACCGCTTCGTAGTACATTAATTTGGTGGCACGGTCTTGCACCCGTCAAGACGAGGCAACCGAAGCGTACTAGGCTTTCGTATTTTTTCGAAGCGTTTCGTAGTATTTCTGTACCCTTGTTTAAAGGCAACGGAAGCGTACTAGGCTTTCGTACTTTTTCGAAGCATTTCGAAGTATTTTTGTTCCCTTGTTTTACCTAAACGTACTAATAAGTATCTCACAAACCTGTAAGGAACAATGGTGAATTCAAGATTCTATTACGTGTGTTTTCAACGCTTGTATTAGAATTGAATAAAGAACAAGTTTAAAAAAAAATTGAACTAGCTTCTGTTGTGAGGCCAAAGTACTTATAGACAAATGAAATAAGCCCAAACTCGATAGAGTTGCGTCGTTTTATTACTGTGTTCCATTGACGACCTCTGGTCTTTATGATCAGACCCCAGGCATCGTCTACCATAAAGTGCTCGTCAAGACAAATCAAACAAATCCTACTCAATGAGGTTATGTTGTTTTATAACTGAGTTCCGACGAATATCTCCCGGGTCCACCATCATCAGAAAGAACTCATTGATTTCATAAGTTTGTCCGACTCATACAAGTATGCAAAATTTTAGCTAAATCGGTTGAGGAAAACTGGTTAAAAATTTAGTTGCAAGATTTGATCTAAACAAACATTCATACCTACATACATACATACATACACGATACATTGCAAGTTGAATAAAAGCTTGTAAAAATACTTTATTTGGTGCTTACAGGAGTTATATAACACTAAATAATTGAAACTAGTTTATCACCAAAAATAACAATTACGTACATTTGTAACTTTCCTTTACTTGCCAAGAACAAATAAAAATAGGGTAAGTATGTATTATTACTACATTTCTACTATACACACATACTGTCACGTTTTTATCCCTAATGGGGCAGACGGAGCATTTTGTATTTTGTGGCTCTAAGCAAACAGAGCCCAGAGCCGCAAGACTCGAAAACCCCTTTTAGAGTGATGGTGGGCGAGGGATGGAAATAAATCAATATAGTGGTGGGTTGCTAGCCGCATCGCCTATTAACATGATTCGCATTTCCATTCTGCTCGGGAGGAGAAGCAGCTGGTATATTCTAACTATTTCATTTTTTCTCAGACCAGCAAAGTAGACATAAGTAAGTACGCAA
This sequence comes from Acrobasis consociella, assembly GCA_963555685.1. Lineage (NCBI taxonomy): Eukaryota > Metazoa > Arthropoda > Insecta > Lepidoptera > Pyralidae > Acrobasis > Acrobasis consociella. The sequence goes on from OY743108.1 coordinate 19,148,867, forward strand.
AAAGAAATACGAATATAATTTATATTGAAAACGTAATAAAATTCAAGTTTTATCAAGATTCTGGGAAATCGAAGTGAATTTAGTGACAAGTATTGCTTTGTAAAGAACCCTTTTGTGATTTTGTACACTGTCCCCTTTTGAGTGTGTTTGGTGGCAATTTTGGGATGAAAAGAACTTATTTTACCTTTCCTTTCGTTTGCTACTTTTTACATATTCTAAAAATCGAGGTTTTTTTACTAAGTAATGGCGGGGTGAAAAACAAATTTAAGAAAATGTATTTCAATACATACACTACAAAAAACTATCACATATTCATCGCAAATGGGGCAGACAGAGCCCAAGGCCGCAACACCTTAAGGCCACTTGGAGAAAGGAATTAAGATATTGATGAATTGCTAGCAGAAGCTTATATTGTAACGACGGTGCAATATAAGCTCCTTCCTTTATGTTCTTATTCATCTCCTTTCTCCATCATTTCAACCTGTTCCTATTTTAAAATTAAGTACCTGGGCGACCGAGCTTTGCTCGGTTATATCTCAAACATTAACTATTTTTTTTAACTTGTCTAAAAACAATAAAAAAAACAAATATAAACTTGCACATATAATAAAACAAAAGTAAGTCACCGAGCGTCCTTGCCGTCCGGGTCTTAACCCGCTGGACTAGACGAACAGTGGCCGGTAGGACGAAATTAGCGACCATAATCTGCGTTGAAAGAAAAACGCACGAAAACTCGAAAACACGTGTTTTCCTAAACATAGACTAATCTAGATCGATTGTGTACCCCTGAAGACCCCTGTATACCAAATTTCAGCGAAATCGTTAGAGCCGTTTTCGAGATCACAGAAATTTATATATAAATAAATAAATATACAAGAATTGCTCGTTTGAAGGTATAAGATTTTCTTAATTAAATTTTTAAATTTGAGGCACATTCATTCCTCATAATTCTGACTCATTCCTCTTTTACCTTTCATACTAATAACATACGACGAGTACATATAATTTATTGAATACCTAATCAGTTGTGTTATAGTAATAAATAAATTTATTTACTCTTATCGATCTCTTGCTCTACGAACTCTACTGTAAACATTTCATGTGGGAACACACCTATTCTAAACTAGGACAGGTGGAGTTCCTACAGCCGTTAATGAGGTTTTTGCTCATTCCCTTGATCTATTTTAAGATCTACGTAGGAAGAGAAGCAGAAAAGAAAAACATTTCAAGACTTTTCTTTTCTCCCAGACCAGCATGATAGGTGAAAAACGGAAAAGAAGGTAACTCTTTTTATCAATAAATTCTGAAAATTGATTGACATTTGAATATACCTACTCGTATTTTAATTAAAATAGATTTCAAATGAAGAGTTTCGGTGTAATCCTCCAATAATTCATTTCAAAACATAAAACATCAGTAGCGACATCATAAATAACCTTTCATGCGAATATTTTCTTCTCAGATCTAAATAAATTTGGCTATCGAGAAACATCTAAACATAACCATTTTAGGGAGATCCCTATTTTACTCGCAGTACAAAATAGAGAGGGTGCAGAAATACATAGTTGAGTAATTTTTGTAACAATATTGGTTACAGTCTTAAAGATAGACGTAAGGTCCCTAGGAGTGTAACATGTAAAAGTTTTTTGATAAAATTGCATTTTTTGTACAAGCTCCAACACTACAATATTGTATTGTCATCTGACTTACACAAGTCCAATTTAGCTGAAATTTGGTATAAATTTCAGCTAAATTAGTTGAGGTTAACTGGTTGAAAATTGAGTTGCATGATTTGACCTAAACAAACATTCATACATACATACTTACAAGATACATTTTTAGCACTTAAGTTAAATAAAAGCTTGTTAAATGTTGACGCTTGTAAAAGTGTTAAAAATAAATTACAAAGCGCCTCACCGAAACAACTGCAGTCCTCGACCGAATATGCGTCTTCGTCACATATTACGGCATGTATTAAATAAGAAAAATTCTTGTTATGTATTGTCTGAGGTGTACTGTACATATGTACTCTTGTGTTAGTAGGTTGTGTGAGGGTGACTACACCAAAATTATAAAGCTTTTTTACAATTTATTCAACACAACATCAATACAGAAATTACAAGCTAGTTCGGCCCGCACGGGGAGATTGAGGTAGGCTGCTCGCCGCAGGGGCATGAAAAGCTAACATAGCATAATTTTTCTAAACTAAAATCAGATTTCACCACCTAACTACACAACTGATTTTGATAAAATATATATCGAACCACCTGACAAGTATACCCATCCAAACAGAACATTATTTTTCCAAATCGGTTCAGGCAACCACATGACAATTATACTCAATTAAACAGAAAAATAATTTTCTAAATCGGTCCAGGCGTCTTCGAATGATAGGTGAACATACATAAAAAAGATCGCGACGCGTTGATAACCTTCTCCTTTTTTTGGTGGCTGGTTAAAAACGACACGGGACCGGGCTACAAAATTGTTCACTCGGTTTACCTTTCTAAGCTTACTATAATTTGTAATTGACGCCATCAATATTGTGATTCATTGTGCCTTATCAAGTCATAAGAGTACAAAGAGGAGCTAAGCAGCGAAGATTGATATTTAACCGACATCAAAAAAGGAGGTTATGTATTCGTTGCTATCTTTAATTTTTATTTTTATGTAATTCACCGATTATTCGTAGACACCATAACCTTTTTTTTACCGACTTGTAAAATCTTTTTTGTTTTAAACGGATCTTTTTTAGTGTATGTTTTTTAAGTATGTTCACAATTATTATTTAAAGACGCCTGGATCGACATAGAAAATACTTTTTTTTAGAAATTTTATCAAAATCGGCCATGTAGCTTGGGAATGAAGTCGTTTTTAGTTTTAAAAATTGTGACGTTAACGAAAAAGCGTCTGATTTGACTTACATCTAGCAGATTATTTTGCTTTGGAGAAAAACCCTGTATTAATTCTGTACCTTTGCGACAGAAACACATGTTTGTAAAGGTCGTGGTATTGTTGCATATTTAAGTGAGGTTTTACAGCAAACCCTAATGTGCGCCACAAAATCGACGGCTAAATGAGATGCTTAAGTATTCAGTAGTTTCGGAGGGAGAAAACATACATGAAGATGACCCACAGGGCCGAAATGAGCGAAAAACTCACTTTTAGAGCTATTTTACGGCTTTGGAATCCACTAGATGACAACAAGTCAAATCATGTTTTTTTTTAAATTTAATTTACGGCTCTGGATACTAGTTCTACTATTAGAGCTCATTTTTAATCATCTCTTCTTTATTCCTAATCCTAACCCTAACTATATAATCAAAGGTTGGTATAGGTCCTTTGATTACTTCAAGGGAGTTTCTGGCGACAAATCTATACGAGTCCACTGGTTTTCAAAACCGATTGAGTGGCGGACGGCGCCAAAAGACGCCCACCGCAGTCCGGAAATAAATATCACTACAGCTGCACTATGACTGTACACTTTAAACGTTTCACATATTGTCCATGAGAATGAGCAATTATAACACCAAACTATACACCAATTTCATATAATAAAGTCTACTAGAATCAATCTGCAAAACAATTTAAAGCAAACTCCAACTGAACCCCTTGATTTTCGGCCAAAAACTCCAAGTCAAGTCATATACTTTTTTCTAAACGTCAAAACATACATTTTCTATGGTATTTGTATGACATACAAAAGCGTGTCGTTAGATTTAAACAAGATACACATGTGTTTCTCTACGTCATCAAATTAGATGTGATGAAATTCGTCGGAGAACATAAGTCACTCACGTAGCCAAGCGGATTACCTCGTTGCAGTGGCAGACGGCGGGATACAGCGCGACGCACCGATGGCCGATGGGGCAAAAAGGTTTTCGAATCGCGACGCATACTAGTAAGCGAAGCTTAAGACCCACAAGTGGTCAGACGACCTGACCAAGGTCGCTGGAAAGCCTTGAATTTAGGCTACTCTTGATCGGTCATTTTGAAAATCTTTGGATGAGGCCTATGTCCAGCAGTAGACGTCATGCGGCTGAAATGATGATGATGATAAAACCTAAGCTTTGTTTAGCTTGTATTTCCTAATTCGCCTTCTACGACATCCACGGGAAGACTTGGAGTGGACCTATTCTACTCTGCTGGAAACCACACGGCGATGGACGTTATGCGGTTTAAATTATGCTATAGATGACTCTTCTCACATTTTTTGTCCATCTTAAACATAAAGAATAACTACTTGATTGACTATTTGGCTAGCAGATATTTTTTTTCTGTACCATCGGCAATTTTATTGGTGCAAGGTTTCTTAGCTCTTCTAAAGCATAAGAATTTCTACTGTTATATCTTCGATGACCTCTGGCCTATTGATCATCATGCCACGCTGTCACACCAGAGGCCCCGGGTTCGATCCCCAGTTAAATCAAGATGGAAAATGATCTTTTTCAGATTAACCTGGGTCTTGGATGTTTATTTTAATATGTATTTGTTGTAAAGATAATATAGTTGAGTTAGTATCCTATTAACCAAGTCTCAAGCTTACTTTTGGGCCAGCTCAATCAGTGTGATTTGTCCGTATATTTATATGATGTATCGAGAAATCCTCATAATCCTTATCCTTACTAATATTACAAATGCGAGAGTGAGTTTGTATATTTGTTTGTTACCACTTCACGCTTCAATCACTGAATTTATTTAGATAAAATTTGATATGGATATAGATTGATACCCAGGGAAGGACATAGGATAGTTTTTATCAGGGACCGGAAAACCCCTTTATTTGATTAAGTCTATTGATGGAGTAACTCCATCATAAGCTTACCCTTTGTTACAGTTAGCATATCGATTGACTTACCCTAACGTTATGGTAACTCCTTTGAATCAGTTAACTACTGGTAACTGGACTTAGCAGTAACCTTAAAGTTCCGATTATACCTGTTAGCATTAAGTTGGTTACCCTTTCCCCCTCTTTGTTCTACAGTCTTGTCTACTACTTCCAAACTCATAGAAACGACTGTAAACAATGTAATATAAGTCTTATGTGAATGCAATCAGTATAATTATTAAATAGCTGTTTGGACATCCACAAAGCCTGCCTTCTTTTTCTAGCCCGATGCGTCGTCACACTAACCCTATAAACTGTTTGCACAAGCAGTTTTGTGTTGTATGCCATTCAAATAAAGATTAAATTGCTTGAGGTCGTATAAATAATATTGATAGGGTAAGCCTATCATAGGGCTTTGCGATATTAGTTAGTGCTTAGTAGAATTAACTGTATCGTATTAGTAAGCCTTTTGTCAGGGTAAGCAAATAATATGGTTAACAAATCATTAGGGTTTACGAAAACCAGTCGATCAAAAACCCGAACGGAAACCCTTCAAAAGGTAAGCGGTTCCGGTCCCTGGTTTTTATCCCGAAATTTCCACGAGGAGCAAAGCCCCCCGTGGGCTACACAGCTACTAACAGAATGAAACAACATAGTATACAATGAAATTTTATTTCCCAGTAACTATTTATAATTATCTTTTATAATCAAACTCGTATATACATAACCTATATATCACGTAGGCAGTAGAACCATCACTCGATCGTACCTTAGGCCTTGGGCCGAAAACGTATAAACTAGTGCTGTGATAACAGACACAGTCTTGAATAACGGTTGCTCTGTTATTAAAACTAACACTATTGATAACGTTATAACCGTTTCTGTTGACGGTGGTTGAATTGATGGGGAGCCAGCGTGCAGCTCTGCTAGGCTTTCTGAAACAAAAGAAAAACTTTATTAGTTACAAGATACCTATTGATATTTGGACGACCTCCGTGGCGTAGTGGTCAGTTACCATGCTAGTCCGCCACCCAGAGGTTTCGGGTTTGATCCCCGGTCAGGGCAAGTTGGAAAATGGCCTTTTTCAAATTGCTCTGAGTCTTGGATGTTTATCTATTTATGTATTTGTTATAAAATATAGTATCATTGAGTTAGTATCCCATAACACAAGTCTCGAACTTACTTTAGGGCTAGCTCAATCAGTGTAATTTGTCCCTATATATTTATTTATTTATTATGTTTATGCAAATTGATCAGAAGCACCTTGCCCACGGCGTAAGCGTCATGTGGCATTTAACGATCTTGAATTTTACGGGGTCCACTGCATTTGAAATAAATAATTTAAAAGAAACGGAGATATCATTTAAAATTTTGTCTTGATCAAGCCCTAGATAACCCTTCAAACTATTTTATGAACTACAATCCTGCAATATACTAACCGGACTGGAAACAACTTTTCACAAGGTATGCTTCTCAGTGGGATTCGAACCCACGATCTCTTACCTGGTTCATTACTAGCGCTTTTGCAAATGAAGTGATTCCGGTTGTGGTCCGCACTTGGATGGGTGACCACAAGTGGCAAAAAAAATTCTGAAGCTCCTCCGTGCTTCGAAAAGCACGTATAAGGCGTTGGCCTCGGCTGTCATTATTCTAAAGCAGTCGCCACGCTATGTTACATGCCTTGAAGCAGTATGAAAAATCTGACTCCGGTTTAACTTACACTCACGAAAAAAACCTTATAACTCATTTCCATTGATTAGAACCATTGAAGGTGCAAACTAGTTCTTAGTGTCGTTTAGATCATTTTAATGGTACAAACGAGACTAAATGAACGAAAAAATAAATTCCCGAAACAGACCTACTTCTAAGTATAATCAAGATTGTTACTAGGCTATTTTTATCCGACTTCAAAAAGGAGGAGGTTCTATGTTCGAATGTATATTTTTTTGTTTGTTACTTTGTATGTTTTTGGTTAATATTTTATATAAATCAAAAATGCCACTGCAAAATTTTTTTTTGATGATTGTGCATTTCAAGTGTAGTGGAAGCGTGGTGGTGACATGTCACTATCTCTTTCGTACGCGCTAGACCCAATAGCAGTGACGTTAAGAACGCTGTACATGCATCCTTTTTCTGTTACTTGACAGTTTCCATTTTCATCAGATTTTAAAAGCTTTTATCTTACTTATTTTTAGAAGAAATAGTTCTGTTCTCTCTTGGTTTTTTAGTTAAGGACACGGGCAACTTTGGCAACGTCATTTGTTACACAGAGCTTGTCCAATCTTTTTTATAGCAGCTTGTCCGTCTCCTAAAACACCTTAACTTTTTATGAGTAAGCTTTCAGTGATTAAGTACCATTTTATTTCTTTTTAACTAAGAAAAGAAATAAGAAGCGTTTACGTTTTGAGTTTAAAATGTTAAAATAATCTGACATAAGTATTAATATAAATTTTAGAATTATTTCCCTACATATGCCTAGTAAAATAATGTCTTACCTTTTTTTTAACCACGACACAAAAAGAGGGTTGTTGTAAGTATGGCGTTAATATCTGTAAGTCAGTCTATAGCATCGTAGCTCTCGAATGCATGAACGCATGAAATTTTGCAGCAGGAATTTTTCTTGCGGTGATTCTTAGCTATGTTTTATGAAAATTTATTGAGCTCTACAAAAATTACAGGGGTGAATGATTAAAAGCAAACAAGCTAGAGACCCCAAATTTGGCACATAGGTTCTTTATGAGGTCTACAGGCTCACGAAGAATGGATTTTTCAAACAATGTAAAAGAGGGTGCCAATGTTTTTATGGAGATACAAGATTAGTAGACTGTTTAATTCAAAACTACGTAGCAGTATTCCTGGCGATAAATATGTTCAATAAGTAAGTATACGTCTAAATAAAAAGTAAAGCTATTCAAAGAATAATCTTTTTCAAAGCAAGAAAATAGCGCCTTGTAATGAAATATAAAATTAATTAAAAATCGCTTAGGTACCTAATTTCATTCAAAAAAGGTTTTAGGTTTTAAAAGCAATTTTATGAGATAAAGGTTGTTCTGAATGAAACAAAATGTAGTACCTAGCTCCTTTCATTAGATTTTTTGCCTTTATAAGCAGAAACTGAAAAGTTTTGATATTACTCCCGGTAACCTAAATTACAAAGCATTTCAGTCTTCGACAAAGTTGTAATGAAATTATCCGAAAGAGTTTGAAATGAAATATGAACATCGTTTTGCTAATATAATAAAATATTAATTTCAGACTCGGGTCAATTATGGGATCAGTTTCAAAGAGTTTGCAGCCGTTTGTGAATTAATAGGATTACGATTGAAATAGCTTCAAGTTTTGTTGATCGTAACCTACTTTTGCTAAGTTACGATTCGACTTGTTTTGTTTGAAAATATCATTTTAATATTATTTAAATTAGGTATTAATTTCGTTTGTAATTCTATTATTATCTGTGAAACAAAACCAAACGAAATCGATCGAGAAAGCAAGCAAGAATCCAATATATGTCTAAGTATTATACTGTTGGGAATGAAACATATACAAATAATTTATTGGGACTTTATAAAGAAATGTGGAAATCCATAGTCTCTGCCTACCCCCGGTAAACAGGCGTGAAAATATGTATGTATATATTGAGACTTTATACCCAAAAATAAATAAATTAACAAACATGTAAGTTATTAGCCAAGCAGAGATTTCCCCTTAGTTGATGCCTATCTTACGACCGACGACAAAATGGACAAGAATGGCGCGTGTAACTCCATATAAAGCTCAATAGGGTTGCCAGAGAGACGGCGTTGAATTTCTTATCTTAACAATACCTATAATAATCTAGTTTTTTCTGTTTATCTCTAAGGTTGACTGGGAGAAAATACTCTTAGCATTAAGTCCACCATTTGATAAAAGTATATTTTTACTTTGGAACAATAAAGTTTGATAAATAAAATAAATTAGTGTTACGGCTAGTACCTATCACAATTTAATTTAAATTTTCCTTTTTTAATTACACACCACTATTATGCGGTTGTATTTATACTCCCACGAAGTTATACAAATTAACAGCCGTTTGCTTAACCTGTTTTAGATAAAATATCTTTTGTCCATTTCCCTCTTTGCAATATGTAACAATCTAACGAGACGAAATACATATTAGCTAAAAGAGCTTTAGCAAACGTTTCTGAACTTGTATAAATATGAGGGTGGGCCCTACTTATTATGGAAAAGACATGATTAGTATATTTGTATGAAAGTATTTAATAATATATACAAGAATATATAGCGAACAACTTGTATAAATATGAGGGTGGGCCCTACTGATTATGGAAAAGACATGATTACTTTATTTGTATGAAAGTATTTAATAATATATACAAGAATATATAGCGAACTAGGTTTTAAAATTAAAATATCATTGACAACTTCCCATTCTATATAAGGTTATTTGCCAGGCAAATTAAAAAAACCCCAACGGCACCATCTAGTGAATGAGTGGTGGAACTTATTCATAATCCGTGGAATTGACTTTCGTAGCGCCATCTATTATATTACCAGGTAAATTAAAAAGGCCCCGACTTTCATGCGTTGACCAATAATAAGTATTATACGGTTTTGAAATGATTTTTATCAAATATAGTCAGAAGCACCGTAAGGGAATTCAATTTTGCGTAAAAGATCGCATTGAAATTGGTCCATTCCGTCGAGAGCTACAACGCCACAGACAGACACACAGACTCACAGACATTAGCGTCAAACTTATAACACTAACTTTTTTCGCGAGTTAAAAATACATTCTGTTACCAAAAGACGTAAAAGACATAAATGTATTCGCATTTTAAGGGCCATCTTGTTTGTTCAATATCATACCTTTTACTCTAGGGAAATTTAGCAAAATACGAAAAGAACTGTTTATAGAATACAAATTTCATTAGTGACGAACAATCAGCTTTCCGCTTTCCACAAAAATGCTAAATTTTTTGTAGAAAAATAAACAATTCTAGAGCATAAAGTTATCACGTTATGATACACCATCATCTATATTTAAGAGCTATGCTCTTGTCAATGGAATATGAATCTTCTTCCACTTGTCCCTTTCGTTTGTCAGTTGTTTTACTTCTCTGTACGTCACGACGTTCACCTTCTCCCGAATGCCACCCGAAACTCATGCAAAAACTATACTAAATGAAAAGTCATCTTAATGACTTTTAATATAAAAACAAGTAATTATTAAAAATATTTTTTAAACATGCTTTAATCTAAAGACTCTTCTCACAGGTAATCAAAATTAAATAAGCCTATTTGATGGAATTGCGTTGTTTCATTACAGACTTCCTGTGGCCGTACTCCGGCTCCATCATCAGATCAGCTCCATGTAGTTACAATATTGCATTGTCACGCAATATTCGTATCCGTGCAAAATTTCAGCTTAATTGAATACCGGGAAGTGGGTCAAATAATTTTAAGATTTAAATATAGACAGAACGCCAGACAACGGGACAGGTAAAACTAGGTAAAAGCTTGTGAAAATCTAGGTCCCATGCCCACATAACAAAGTAACCGTAAAACGCCGAATTTCCCGGTAAAGAGTGTTGTTGTCTTATTGTATATTTCAAAGAGCATGTGCCGTACACTCAGTGATAGACACATGTCAGGCTCCACCCTAGTCCAATTTGGGGCTCTAATCCAATTTAGAGGCTTCCCCTACCACAAAATTGTTTTTTCTTTTCATCGCGTTAAACTGATTCGAGTTGGGAGTCATTGACTTTATTGTATTGGTCTTAGACTAAATATTGTTTGTATTTGTAAGAATTAAGGATCAAAATCGAAAAAAAATAGGTTCTCATACAAATCCAGGTAGGTAGTCACGTATTGTTACTGTAGAAAATGATTTTAAATGAGTTCAAAATTCTAATGTTTATTCAGGAATTAGATCTTTACAACTTTACAGGCATTTTTACACATAAGTTTAATTTACATTACGTGTATTGTATAGTAATCTTTGTAACGAATAGAATACATTTAACCAGATAAGAATTAACATACATTATTTTAGGGAGAAGATTAAAAATAGCTTTGAGTGCTATTTTTTGACAGTTTGTAACTTGTAAGTACTTGAAATTAGAATAATGACGTCTTTTAATGTCACAAAATCACGCTGTTTCAATTTGGAATTGAATTTTTAGTCCAGCGTACCTACTAGTATATTTTAGGTCAGCGTTTTAGCCTGATTTTCGTTCAAAGCTAATATATTTACGGCCTAGGACGAAATCGAGGTCGCCGTCCACAGGGTTAATTGACATTTCATGATTGATTGAATTGTTCTAAAACGTTGTTTGTGACTCAATAGGCTATCCTTGATTAAATTTTAGTCTTGATTCCAAATCATATTTGCTTGTTTTGAAATAGGTACAAGATTTAAAATTTCCCAAAATTGGTTCTTCTAGTTATTTATAAGTGGCAAGAAAATAGAGGGTCGGAAAAGTATGATTGTAATTAGTCCGTTTTTAGATTATCTAAAGTAAATGGGTTCGATCCCCAGCCAGGGCAAGTTGGAAAATGACCTTTTTCAAATTGTCCTGGGTCTTGGATGTTTATCTATATATGTATTTGTTATAAGATATAGTATCGTTGAGTTAGTACCTCATGACACAAGTCTCGAACTTACTTTGGGGCTCAATCAGTGTAATTTGTCCCTATATATTTATTTATTTATTATTGTTCTTTGAGAATCACGGGTCTTTTCACCCCGGTCCTTTGAGAGGCTTGCGTGGGGATACAGATCCAACACGTAGAGGCCCTTTGGAGAAGTTGTTGTCATGTGGCGCTCCCGCCAAAACCTATTCCTGGATATACCTATGAAAGGTGTACCCTTGAACAGGTTTTGGCAGAAGAAAAAACTATTGCATGAAAAAGGGAAAGGTTTAAGGATTATGGAATGAATTTGGGATGGATTGATGCTGGGATATTGCAATAGAAACGTCACCTGCCATAATCATGATTACTGACTATTGTAGGCAGGTGGTGGCTTGGCGCCCACTAGATGGGCCCCTCAAACGCGCCGACAATAGTTGCCGGCAAAGGAGCAACACCGGTGCAGGCGACTCAGGGGTGTCGAGAGGTGTGCTGCGCTTTCTCCGAAGTTACTCGCGTCGTTATGCCCTTTACACTTCCACCCCTGGAGCAACAGCTCTAACGACTCCTCTCTGCACAGCCAATTAAGGCAATGCAGAGCTGAGAGCCCTGCGAGCCCTCTTGGGTCTCAACCCCGACCGATGAAGAAGCGTCGGGGGCGAGGGTCTGACCGGCTCTCTGGAGCACTCGGGTCCGTGGTGTCGTTACTCACCAACAGCTCGCCACAAGCTGCCCTGCGGGTTTATTATTGTTATTATTAAATAAACACATATATTTTAGATCAACAAAAAAGTTAAAATTTACAAAGGTACGGAACATCAAATTTCCGGAGTGGGGGCTTGCGTTGCCACCGCTAAATAAAAATTGCACCAAGCCTTGACGTCATGCGAAATGTTAGTGCCCAGTATCTTGGTAATTTTTAGTTTCTCAGAGAAGAGAAAAAATCGTGTACAATATTTTTTAATAATCTAACCGATGGGCTGATTATATTATTCTTTTCGTCATGTATGTACATGGTAAGAAAATGGCAAAGACAATGATAGAGAGAGCAAAGTAAGGAAAATCTAAAAATAAATAAATTGATAGGCTGTTTGAGTTTCACACATGTGCGCATTTGTTTTGTTCGTTTTTGGTTGTGTTAGTGGCCAATCTCGGTGTCAGATTTTTGAAACTGACGTATCTTGACGACTGCCAAACAACGATGATAACTGGAACCAACGGCTTATACATGTACAATACGTGCCTGCCAAAGCACGTGGAAGATCGAGAAACTTTTATGCCACTAGTTGTGTTGTGACCCAACTAAGTGCGGGCCAAGCTTGGTATCACTTAACTTGTGAAAGCGGTAGTAATGGCACCCGGTAAGCATACAATAAAAGTATAATTTATCAAAACTAAAATCGACATCACCGGCAAACTACACAACCATTTTTTTTAAACAAAAAAAAATTCTTAATCTCTCTAGACGTCTTTGATAATCGACATAAAAAAATAAATAAGATATCGTGACGAATTGATAACCTCCTTCTTTCTTGGAAGCTAATACGAAAAAAATCGTTACTATCTCCAATGATGGCCGTGTAGTTGCCGGCAGAGTAGAATAGAACAACTCCAAGTCTTCCCGTGGATGTCGTAGAAGGCGACCTAGGAAATACAAGCGAAGCAAAGCTAATAAACATCATGAGACCTCTCCAACCCGTCAGGCGAGCGAGGAGAGTGTAGGCCAAGCCCTCTGACTGCGGCCAAGTATGGCTCTGGTAGTACAAAGATGGTCATGCTCCTGCAGTGGAGACAAAAAGACCTGATGATGATCTCCAATCTTCTTCTTATCGTGTGTGACTAACACTAGTGTCAGAGTTTTTAAACCGCCTTAAAGGCCTCTGACATGGTTTTAGGTAACGACCAATGTCAAAGACAATGACCGGGACCGACGGCTCAACGTGCCCCCCGAAACACGGATCATCTTACTTAACGGACAATCAGGTGATCAGCCTACAATGTCCTAACCAAACTAGGACAACAACAAAAAGTCGTTGCCCCCGCCGGAAATCGAACTTGAGACCTTCGGGTATGAGCCGAACGCTCTAACCACTACACCACGGAGGAAGTTGATCCTTTTTTCGTCTTACCGTTGAGCACATGAACAGACACAGTGTGGGACCTCGCACCACGGACAGCACATGTGTAGTTGCCTGCGTCGCTGCTGTTTACTCGAGCAAGTCGGAGGAGACTGTCTGCCCCACCAGCCACCTGTTCTGTCTTCACACTGTAACAAAACAATACGGTTGATAATGGAGCTGGATATAAATGAGAGTCCAAGCTTGCTGAGTAGTATTTATGTCTCATCAAGGGCACGGAGACACGTTTTGCACATACAGAGATCGTAGAAGAGAGGGCATACAATCGTTCAATTACGAATGACAACATAACAAAAAAAGAAAGAAATAAAACTTTGTGTTGCCAGCAACAGTGGCGACAGGGTCAAACAAGTATGATTGTAATTAGTCCGTCTTTAGATTATCTAAAAATAATGGACCCATATTTTTCAGCTTACCAAAAAAGTAAAAATTCACAAAGATACGGAGCAGCTAAGTTCAGGACTGGGGGCTTGCAACGTCATCGCTAAGTAAAAATCGTGACGCATGCGAAATTTAAATGCGTTGAATCTTTGTCATTTTTGATTTCTCAGAGAAAATAAAAATATACGTATTTTTTGCTCGTAATAATCTAACCAATGGGTAAAACAAATTTAACTTTACGTCATGCCTATTGCATGGCAAATTGAGCTGATAAGCTCAATTTCTTTTGGTGGTCCCTTTACGTCAATTCTTGGTGGCCTTTTTGGAATACGCATTGTTAGCGCTTTCACAAGTTAAGCAACCCCGTTGTGGTCCGATCTCGGATGGGTGACTACAAACAAAAATTTCTTGTGTACGGAGATATGCTTCGAGAAGAACGTTAAGGCGTTTCCTACCAAAACTCTCTGTCCCAAGCCTTAACTTAATTCCAGTCCCTTTCGAATGCTTTCAAGTCGTATGCCTATCTTGTCTTCGGTCTACCTCTCTTTATAAACTACATAGTGCATTCTACTGAAGCAACTAACTTATAAATAAGGTGAATACCGTACAGAAGTGGCGCCCTCATTAGAAATAAATTGTTTAATCGTTAGTATGGTTAATTAACATTTCAGGTCTGCTATGGTTTTCCCCTTTCAGTTTGGATGATTAATTTGGATAGATTATGGGACGCTGATTACGGGAAAAGTTGTTTGTTTTTCAGTATATATTCGAAACCTAAAGGGGAAAGTAGAGTTCAAATTTGCAGACCTGTGTTATTTTATGAACAACAGCTAAAAAAAATTGCACTAGTTCGACTAGTATTAAAATGTATTTTTGCCAAAAGTGGCCACTTTTGGCAGAAATACGTTTTAAATCCAGATGAACCACAAATGACACTTTCAATGGTTATTCAATTTAAAAGTTAAAGGACTATCTAATGCCTAACGATTAGCAAAACATTAAGTATCATCATAATTTAAGATTACGTTAAATGAGGGCGCCACTGGTAAACTGTATTCGCCTTAAACACATAGGCAAATAAAAGTCCATGGTAACTTATTTCGGTTCCCCACCTTTCATTGATTAACAACAAAAGACCCTATCTAAACTTCTCAATGGAAGTTACATACGTAGTGTTAAGTTATATGACAAGAATCGAACAAATAAGTTAGCAAGTTTACACGCAAGCCGACAACTTATTGGAACTTTTCAAAGTAATACTCGTACGTTTGGTCGACGTTTATTAGTTTGGGTGTTCTTGATTTTGTTGGTTTATTTTGGAGACAATTTATTGAACATCTGCTAGATGACAAGTCAAATCAGACACTTTTTAAACGTTAAAACCAAAATGTTCTGTGGTATTTGTATTAAATACGAAACCAAGACGTCATGCTTTTTACAAGATTTATTTAACTTGCAATGTATCTTGTACGTATGTTTGTTCAGGTCAAATCTTGCAACTCAATTTTCAACCAGTTATCCTCAACCGATTTAGCTGATATTTTAAATACTTGTGTAAGTCAGGTGAAAATACAATATTATGAAGTCAATGAGCTGTTCTGATGATGGAGCCGGGAGATATTCGACGGAACTCAGTTATAAAACAACATAACCTTATTTAGTAGGACTCGATTGATTTGTCTTGAGGAAGCACTTCATGTTAGACGATGCCTACGTTCCGACCAAGGAGACGGATGGTGGTCGCTGAAACTCGGTAATAAAACGACACAACTCCATTGAGTTTGCGATTATTTCATTTGACTCAATACGTACTTTAGCCGCACAATAAAAGCTTCTAAAGAAAATGTAATTTTTTCAAAAAAACTTTATTTGAAGTCAAATAGCGCTCATCTTAAATCATGTTGAAAATGGATATGATGAATGAAAAGTGACAATATTTTGAAACGTTGTATTCTATGAACTGTACCGAATTTTTTTTTTCCAGTCATCTACCCAATTTTTGTGTGTGTACGTGTTATATTTGTATTCTTGTTATAACATTTTCCGTGTTACTCTATGAACAAGTTTATTCGCCAGGCAAATTAAAAAACCGCGTCTTTTAAGCGTCAACCCCAAATAACTTCTGAAAAATTGCACTGAATTTCATCAAACATAGTTAAGACACTTTGAGTACGGAACTCTTAAAACTATCAAGTGCGAGTCGGACTTACACAAGAAGACTTGGTTATAATCGGTAAAAATTTCAAGTGTCTAGCTTTTTTAGGTTCATGAGATAGAGCCCTGTGACAGACGGACGGACAGACAGACAGATAGATAGACGGAATGTCAGTAAAAGGGTCCTGTTGGTCTTTGGGTACGGAATCCTTAAAAGTGAATACAACAAAAGAACTACATTCAATTAAGGCTGACAAAAGAAAATAGAAGTGCACTACTTCAATCAAACGCTCTGTTTGCATTGTGGTTAGTTTGCGGGGCTATGAAAATACGAATACAGTTTAAAACAACGAACGCAGATGAATACAGTTTTATAGTCCAGTATTTTTCTGGTTTCTGGACTGATTTTATTAAAACACCATGAACGTTTTAGTATTCAAGATATGTACGGATTCTTGATGTAGATTCGTTTGGTTAGGTATGTTCCTAATATATCTTGTATATAGAATACTAGCTGTGTCCGTGGGCTTCACTCCCCGTGGGAATTTCGGGATAAAAACTATCCTGTCCTTCCCTGGGTATCAAAATATATCCATATCAAATTTCATCTCAATAGATTCAGTGGTTGAAGCGTGAAGCGGTAATAAACAAAAAAATATACAAACTAGTCAGGATTTAAAGGTATTTGCACATTTGCTAAAAGTAGGCAATTTCGCAAATATGCGAACAAAAGCTTCAAGTCCTCACTTTAAACTGTAAACAGTAGTTCATGAAATAGTTTAAAGGGTTATTCAGGGCTTGGTCAAGATAATTTTTTTAATGATATCTCCATTACCTTTCAAGTAATTTATATCAAATGGGGCAACTTCGTGCGCGAGTTCAACTTGCACTAGGCCGGTTATTATTAAGTCCTCTATTTCTATGTTGTCCTGTATAATTTTTAGGGTTCCGTACCCAAAGGGTAAAAACGGGACCCTATTACTAAGACTTCGCTCTCTGTCCGTCTGTCTGTCTCCAGGCTGTATCTCAAGAACCGCGATAGCTAGACATTTAAATTTTCACAAATTATGTATTTCTATTGCCGCTATAACAACAATTACTAAAAACAAAATAAATATTTAAGGGGCTCCCATACTAAAAACTTGATTTTTATAGATAATAGTACGGAACCCTTCGTGCGCGAGTCCGTCTCGCACTTGACCGGTTATTTTGTACAATAAAGCTATACCCTTATTGCACAAAAAAAATACATACTGTCTTGTACAGTTATATATTTTTTTGTGTGTGTATATGTTAGCTTTCTATCTAAATACCTATTTGAAATCAAAAGGAAGGACAGGTAGGCTTAAAGTGACTTAATCTTAAAATTATTCCACGACTTGAACTTTGCCTAAAACTTTACTCATTCCTTATCAAATGTTAATATATGCGGTTCATTTTAATAAGGTTCCTATGCGCAATTAAAGAGAGAGTTCAATCCAAAATGTTGGGTAACTTTTCTATCTCTTAATGTTTGAGAATTTGACATTTTGATTAGCTTCTAAACATACATTTTGATTACTGTTATTCGTATTACGGGACTTACCGCGATTAAAAACTTTTTTGCCAGATATTTCGACGGCCCTTCTATTATCTTATACGGCGATATTAACCGCGGTAAGTCCCGTTATACAAATAAAAGTAATTGTGACCGTGAAACTCTAAAATCATATATTCACTATTTAGTTTTTAGTTATTTAGTTTAATCTCAATATAAAAATAGGAAATGCGCAAAAGACGGCCTTATGGCTAAGCAATTTCTTCCAGGCAACCTATATAGAAAAAGTCTTTATTATTGATCACTAGCCGAGACCCGCAACTTTGTTCGCGTGAAATCTATTTATTAGGTATACTGACACAAAAACGATGAGAAAGGGCTGGAATTATAAATTGGATTGTGGTGACCCAAAAAATGCTGACTTGTCATCGTCAAGGATGATAGGCGTAACAATTGGGTAGATGACTGGGTCAAAAATAAATTATTCAGTACAGTTTATAAAATAATACGTCACAAAATAGGTCACATAGCGCGACGAACCGATGGCCGATGGGGAAAAAAGGTTCTTGAATGGCGACCGCGTACTGGCAAGCGAAGCGTAGGGCACCCACCTACAAGGTGGTCAGATGACCTGACCAGGGTCGCTGGAAAGCGCTGGATGCAGGCCGCTCTAGATCGGTCATTTTGGAAATCTTTGGGAGAGGCCTATGTCCAGCATTGGACGTTATGCGGCTGAAATGATGATGATGATGATGACAAAATAGGTCACTTTTCTTTAATCATATCGATTTTCAACATGATTTTAGATTTATTGATGCAGGAAAACTGATATTAAGAGCGCTTATTGACTCCAAATAACAAGACGTCACGCTTTTGTATATCATACAAATCCCGTAGAAACATGATATTTAGACGTTTGATAAAAAGAGTCTGATTTGAGTTGTCGTTATCTAGCGGATTGTCCTATTGTCAAGGAACTCTTCTCGTTGCAAGATGGATAAGAAAAGCTGAATAACCGGGAAAGTGCGAGTCGGACTAGCGCACGAAGGGTTCCGTACCATTATCTATAAAAATCAAGTTTTTTGTATGGGAGCCCCCCTTTAAATATTTAATTTTTATATATTATTAAAATAAAAATACAACTGAGTATTTTGTGAATATTTCAAGTGCCTACCTGTTGCATTATTGACATCAAGCAAACAAGGGCAAAAAATCGCGTTAGTTGTAAGGGAGCCTTAAATATTTATTTTATTTTGTTTTTAGTATTTGTTTTTATAGCGGCAACAGAAATACATAATTTGTAATAAAATTTCAACTGTCTAGCTATCGCGGTTCTTTAGATACAGCCTGGTGACAGACAGACAGACAGACGGACAGACAGCGAAGTATTAGTAATAGGGTCCCGTTTTTACCCTTTGGGTACGGAACCCTAAAAACGGACCTCAGGCTTGACAAAATTTTAGATGGGGATGCAATCAGAAATTGTATTTCTGGTAGTTAGATGTAATTGGGGGGTGTGGACCAGGTAACAAACTATACAAAAACCAAAAAAAAAAAAAAACAGACATTGCCGCTCAGAGAAATACTAAAGGTCAATATTCTTTAACACAAAAAGTTTAACACATTACGAATTGAACGAGGCGTAAATGAGTTAATCAGAAAAGCTATAAGATTCTATTGTTGGGGCCGTCTGAAATTTACCGAACTATTATTATAATTACAGGCCCATTCGCGGCGCTTAACGGCAAATTCAGTCATTTTCGGTTGCCCAAACTAACAAAACTACAGATGGGAAACTTATGAATCATTTGATATAAATATTTCTTCTGTTCGTGCTGTTAAGGCTCTTCTGTTAGAGCCCAATGAAAATCTAAACTTCGTTTTTACATTTTAATAACTCCAGAGTAATTAACCATTGATCAAATATTTAGCACTAGCCGAAGCCCGCGACTTCGTTCGCGTGGACTTTATGTCTCTGGAAAATGCTCATCAGGCTGAACAACTTTTACTAAGGCGGCATTTTTATATCTCTTATAGTTTAGCTGGACCATTATGGTTCTGCATCAGGCGTTCCATTTTCCAAAATCATTTATACCCAATATGTTGCCCAGGCTTAATAGCTATATAACAAAAAAAGTTTCATTCGAATCCGTCCAGTATTTTCGGAGATTAGCGAGTACAAACAGACAAACAGACAGACATTTTTTTTTAATTCTTACTCTATTCTCTAGTCTCCATCACCCCCAATATTTTTTTTGGAAATATATTTAATGTACAGACACACTTTTTTTACTGTTTTATTATATGTATAGATAAATATAGACTAATTAAACATATACATAAATTAAATTAACGCTACAATTAATAAAAGGTATAACGTTCGAAGAAACTATGACAGCCGAGACACCTGAGCACGGTAGCCTTTTGACCTGTAGAATTTTTAATAGTACTATGTCCAACAATGATACAGGGTGTTATCACCTTGACTGCCAACTTTGTAGACACAATCGATTTTTAATTGTTGTCATGGTGTTAAAAACCTAAAGTTAAGTGCATATAAAAAGGATAGATGATAAGTATTTGATCTGGTACACCGTATGGTTTCCGGTAGATTAGAATAGGGCCACTTCAAGTCCTCCCGTGAAAGTCGTAGAAGGTGACTTATAAAATAAAAGCCGAACAAAGCTTATAAACATCATCTAGCCAGCGAGGAGAGTGTAGGCCAAAATCCTCTGGCTGCCCTGGCCAAGTATGGCTCTGGTAGTATAGAGAGGGTCGTGCTCCTGCAGTGAAGACCAAAAAGACCTAATGATGATCATGATGATGATATGCGTTTCATGGTCTCTCAAACGGAGATGCAAAAGACTGCGTGAAGTCTAGAATTATAATTTGGAGTGCGTCCCTTCTGTATTCTTTTTAATCTATGTATCTAATGACAGCTCATTTAAATGAACGACACGTGCCTTGACAAATTGAGCGTTAATGTGTTAAACGCTTTGTCACTTTAGTATTTTGATTAAACTAACATGATCCACTATCACAACGGTATGGCTTTTACGACATTTCATTAACATCGAACGAGTTTCAGGAAAAATAATTGCAAAAAGTAATTCGACGAAGCCAATACAAATAAATATTTATTGTTGTGTGGTGGAATTGAAGCACACATTTTTGGAGATCCGCATACAAAATTGTTAGTTTTGTTTCAATTCAATGCAAATATATCTTTATTCCATAATCATAATCATTTATTTACAACAAACGGATTAACAAAATAAATTTAGCCCTGGCTCTCGGACTAGGACCTATATTATCATAGGATTTTCTTCCATGCTGGTCTGGGAGAAAAGAAAACACTTAGAATGTACCAGCTGCTTCTCTTCCCGGACAGATCGTTAAAGCCGATCGAGGGAATGGGCGAGACTTAAATCATATTAATAGGCGATGCGGCTAGCAACCCATTACTATTTTTATTTCTATTCCACCTTAACGCCCACTATCACGCTAAGCATGGCCTTTGGGCCTTACGGCCCTGGGCTCTGTCTGCCCCGTCAGGGATAAAGACGTGAAAATGTATCAGTATCTGTATATAATAAGATATTTATAATGTCTCTTAATAACCGTCACTTTGTTTTGTTGTACAATTGTTGACGTCAAATAGTTACAGCTAAGTTTTCTGCCGCTTACTAAGCGCTAGTGCAGAAGAAGCGGTAGCAAATATTGCACTGCAGCATTTTCTGCAAGGACGTCAACTCACAATTAAATTTAAAGTTAATATGTTGACAGAGAATACGGAGGTAGTCAACGTGATATTATGTGCTTAAATGTGTATAAATTAGGGTATTGGTGGTTGTCAATTTCCATTTCAGTATGTTGTACGGTGCTTAGGAACTATCGAGTCCGACTTGCACTTAGCCGCTTTTGTTTTTATTGTTCGTTTTTATCGGCGTCGTTATTTGATACTAACAGAGAGTGTCAATGTTGAAACGTTAATTAAACGCGAGCCGTTTAATTATTAAATAATTAAATTTTTAACCAAAAAAAAGACTGACTTCAATTTTTTTCAGGACTTTCTTCCATATCTCAAAAGTTCTTCATCGTGTTTACATTAAATTCATATGGGACCAACTTGGGAGTAAGGGCTTTTAAATAAAAAAAAATCATCAAAATCGGTCCACGGTTGCCGAAGATATCGCGTCACAGACATAAAAAAAAAAAACATACAATCGAATTGATAATCTCTTCCTTTTTTGAACTCGGTTAAAAAGTATTGCATTTGGCAACATCGGAAACTCAGAGCCTTTTAATTTTTAGTCGTTATTTTCAATTTACAAACAGTGTTATTAACATTTTCAGAGGGTATTTTGCTGAAAATATTTGACTTGCCAGTTAATAGTAAGCTTAATTCATTTTTCATTATCTTTGAAAACAGGATTTTATTGCAGTACCCACTGAGATATTATTTTTAATGGATTTAGTGTACCTTTGTAGTCGCAGTGGTAATACGATGTAATTTATTTAAGGTGCTTTAAGTATTGAATGAATTTTAAACGAATGTCTTTTTGTATTTTAAATGTGCCTTTTGGAGATATTTTACTAAAACATTGTACCTAACATTAATGTATTCACTAGCTGTGCCCGTGGGCTTCGCTCCCCGTGGGAATTTCAGTATAAAACTATCCTATGTCCTTCCCTGGGTATCAAACTATATCCATATCAAATTTCATCTAAATAGGTTCAGTGGTTGAAGCGTGAAATGGTTGTTACCATTTCACAAAACAACAAACAAACAACAAATATACAAACTGACTTTCGCATTTATAATATGAGTATGACATTATGATTGAACTAAAAACATTAAAATAAAAATTAAATGCTAAATAAAATTACATCACAAATCTAAAATTCATTCATGTGGCATGGTGCCAAAGTAAATTTCGAGAAATCGCTTTTCTATCGCCCCTTTAACATCGTACGATGTTTCTTTATGAGATCGAATTAGAAATTAGAGAATCCATCAAAACCCTGAAGATTCTTGGAGGGCGGAACCTACGTGGGTACTTACATACTTCGTTTTCTGTTCCTTTTGTATGATATTCTTGCATGATGATTCATTCATTATTTCAAGGAGTATCTTTAATATACACTTTTTCTTCTTATCGTGTGTGTTAGTGACTAACACTAGTGTCAGAGTTTACCGCCTTAAAGGCCTCTGATATGGATTAAGGTAACGACCAATGTCAAAGACAGTGACCGGGACCGACGGCTTAACTTGCCCTCTGAAGCACAGATCATCTTACTTATCAGACAATCAGGTGATCGACCTCCGGGTATGAGCCGAACGCTCTAACCACTATACCACGGAGGCAGTTATATACAGTTACTTTAACACACTCCTAAAATCGCGTAGTATGCTTTGAAACTTTTCAGACGAAAGTGTCTGTGTGGGCAGTGAAGTGGAGCGTAACATTAGTTATTTATGAAGAACCCGCTTCATTTCCCGCCGAATAATGGAGGGCATGTAGTGTCGTTGTAAAGGTCAGGTGGGTACACTGATTCTTCCTTTAAATAATATCAGTCCTCTAGTTTCCATCAAATCAGATACTTTTGCACTGTTCTGTACGGTAGTAAACTGAGCTGAGGGTAACCATTTGACGTCAACAATTGTGCAACAAAAAAATGACGATTATTAAGAGATATTATGATAATAAATAAATATTTGAATAAAAATAAATTAATTGAATTGCTATGGCAAGTGGGTCAAATTTCACCTGTAAAATTTGATTACAGGCAGACAGACGGACAACGCGACAGGTAAAACTAAATAAAAGCTTATAAAAAACTACAAAAATAGCATACCTAATGCCTCCTCTCGTGGTATCAGCATTCAAGGCCCGACCCTCGTGCAACCACGTGAGAACTGCCGGCGTTTCCACGTGCCTGGCCCTGCAGGTCAGTGCTAGGGTCGATTCGGCTTCGTAGTACTTCTCCGAGAGTGGACCCCCAGCCTCGTCGACCACGTAGACTTGAGGAGCTGGGAACAAGAATGGTTATTAAAAACTTGAATATTTTTTTCATCCTGGTCTAGAAATTGGTCATCTTCCATGCTGGTCTGGAAGAAAAGAAAAGAAACTAGAATGTTCCAGCTGGCCAATTCCAACCGATCGAGGAAATGGGCAAAAAATCGAATCATGTTAATAGGCGATGTGGCTAGCAACCCATCACTATTTTCATTCCTTCATTCACAGTCTTGCTCAAATCAAGCTGAAAGTGGCCTTGTAGTATTGCACCCCTGAACTCTATTTGCTTAGAGCCGCAAGACTCAAAATGCTATGTCTGCCCCATTAATGATAAAGACGTGATAGTATGTATGTATACTGGTTTAGAAAGAATACTTAGATTGTATCAGCTTAAATTTATATATTTTAGTAATTTAATTGTCTCATTAGATACTTATGAACAAATCAAATGCTTGTTCTTTATTTACAGACAGCGAATTTGAAATAGCTTGTAGGTGCATTTCTTCTTATGGTGTCGTATACTTTCGATCTCGTGAAATTACGTAGTTCCAAATTTGATATTGGGGTCAGTTTATAGTTGATAGGTCATCTTTAAAAGTTTATATTATTTTTGTTTGCTTTATATTGCGACTCTAACGCCATTGACTATGTCAAGATAGAGGTCCACCAGCATCATCATTTCAGCCGCACAACGTCCACGCTAGACATAGGCCTCTCCCAATGATTTCCAAAATGACCGATCTAGAACAAATGGACTGTACCTAGGTATCGATGTATTTTTAAGAAAAAAAGAGAAGCTGTAATCTAGCTGCTAGATGATGTTATGCACTCACTGTTGACATGAAGATAAGTCTTGCTAACTCTAGGGGGGTGCGTCGATATCTGACACTCGTAGACGCCTTCGTCTTCAGGCTTCACCTCCCTGATGAGCAGCCTCCAGTTGCCAGGGTATCTCTTCGCCACTGTCACTCTGTTGTCAGCTGCGTAGGTGACGGCTCCCACTGTGAGCAGCTCGGGCATCTCGTCTCGACCTCTGCGCCGGACCCATGATACCTAAAAAGGAACGTGTTTTGGTTACAATCACAGGATTATATAAGTACTAGCTGTACCCGTGAGCTTCGCTCCCCGTTTGAATATCCTGATAGAAACTATCCTATGTCCTTCCTTGAGTATCAAAATATATCCGTATCAAATTAGAGTGAAGTGGTAACAAACAAATATACAAACTAACTTTCGCATTTATAATATTAGTAGGATTACAGACAGAACTTAAGAGTCCCCTTAACCTAGACTTCTCCATACAAACGTAGTCTACGTTTAATTTTGAAACCACATGTCAGATTCCGGTAAAAATTGGTTATTGTAAAGAAATTGTAATTATCTAGGGTTATAAGTGGTTTTCTACTAAAATTATGAACTGGAAAGAAAATATGGTCAAAAATGATAAATAACACTATATTCTATTTAAAGTTCATATTTTTACCGTTGGAAATCAGTTATTAACCTAGATAATTGCAATATATTTGAAATTACAAAATTTTGTCGAAATCGGACATGTCGTTTTAAAATAAAATGTAGACTACGTTTGTATGGAAAGTTGTATTTTGGTCTAGGGTAAGGGACTCTTATTCTCCTAAGTTACCGCGCAATATGGGTCCCCGTTTTGTACCATGGATTGTGTTCAATAGATTTGATAAAAATAAAAAATTGAGTGTCGTGGAACACTCGATTAGAACTAAGTTACAAAAATTTAAGCCCTTAAAAAGAAAACCTCAAAAAATTCCAGCCCCTAAAAAAGTTCGTAACAGAAAATTCTTACAATTTTTTTACCTAGCCCCCAATTCGCCAAGTTCGCACCGTCCGAAAAATAACTTCGTTCCAATAACTACAGATTCTATCTTCCACACTAAAATAAACAACGTGGAAAGGTCATACGCGTAATGAATCGAAACACAGACTATACTAGATCATTTTTTCAAAATCTTATATCTTTAAACGAGCAATTCTTGTATATTTATTTATTTATTTATATATATATTTATAAATTTCTGTGATCTCGAAAACGGCTCTAATGAATTCGCTCAAAATTTGTATATGAGGGTTTTCGGGGGGTAAACAATCGATCTAGATTAGTTTTATGTTTGGGAAAATGCGTGTTTTTGAGTTTTCATGCGTTTTCTTTCCACGCAGAATATGGTCGCTAATTTCGTCGCGCCGACCGCCTTGTTTTAGCTCAGCGGTTAAGGATACCGACCGCTAGAAAGAGTGTTACGGGTTCAAATCCCACTCGGTGACTTACTTTTGTTTGTTTTTTATGTTTACGTTTATATATAATTTTTTATTTTGCATTGTTTTTAGACAAGTTAAAAAAATAGTTAATGTTTGAGATGTAACCGAGCAAAACTCGGTCGCCCATGTACTGATTATAAAATAACAGTCAAAAAACAAAACACACTTCTGTACAGACAAGCCCATTTTTAAAGTTTTTGACTGTTATTTTAATTTCATTATACTATAGTGATATAATATAGCCCGTGGTTCGATTTATTACTATATATGTATTTTCCACGTTGTATCACAGAAACTACCAACTGCTCAGTTTGAAGACAGCATCTCATGCACAAACGGCATTGCCAACTAGTTAGCCAATTCTCGGAGTGATAACTCAGTCTTAGTAAGAGTTAGTGGGAATTCGGAGCTGAGATTTATTGGCACAATTTAGTTATCACAATACGTTGCGAGTTTGACTGGGATGCAGTGCAATGCATCGGAAATACAAATGACTAGTGTTTCAAGCTTAGTTTTTAAGTAAGTTACTAAAACATATAATAAAGACGTGTAATATATTGTATTTACACGTCTTTATTCCTAATGAGGTCTAAATATTGTGACTTGCGAATTTAACTGAGAGTGCCGAGGGCCGCAACACACTTTTCTAAAATGATAATTACACTTTATTAAAATGATAATGAAATAACAGTCAAAAAACAAAACATACTTCTGTACCGACAAGCCGATTTTTTTAAAGTTTTTGGCTGTCATTATAATATTATAGCGATCTAATAAAGAGCCCGTTGTTCGATTTATAACAATACATGTCTCTTCCCCGTTGTATAACGGAAACTACCAACTGCTCAGTTTGAAGACAGCAACTCATGCACAAACGGCATTGCCAACTAGTTAGCCAATTCTCGGAGTGATAACTCAGTCTTAGTCCGAGTTAGTGGGAATTCGGAGCTGTGATTTATTGGCACAATTTAGTTATCACAATACGTTGCGAGTTTGACTGGGATGCAGTGCGATGCATTAAAAATACAAATGACAGGTGTTCAAGCTTAGTTTTTAAGTAAGTTACTAAAACATATAATAAAGACGTGTCTTTATTCCTAATGAGGTCTAAATATTGTGACTTGCGAATTTAACTGACAGTGCCCAGGGCCGCTACACACTTTTCTAAAATAATAATTACACTTTATTAAAATGATAATGAAATAACAGTCAAAAAACAAAACACACTTCTGTACCGACAAACCGATTTTTATTAAAGTTTTTAAGTTATTTTAATTTTATTATAGTGTTACAGTGATGTAATAAAGCCCGTTGTTCGATTTATAGCTATATATATATATCTCTTCCACGTTGTATAACGGAAACTACCAACTACTCAGTTTGAAGACAGCATCTCATGCACAAACGGCATTGCCAACTAGTTAGCCCATTCTCGGAGTGATAACTCAGTCTTAGTCCGAGTTAGTGGGAATTCGGAGCTGAGATTTATTGGCACAATTTAGTTATCACAATACGTTGCGAGTTTGACTGGGATGCAGTGCAATGCATTGGAAATACAAATGACTGGTGTTTCAAGCTTTATTTCTAAGTAAGTTACTAAATCATATAATAAAGACGTGTAATATATTGTATTACACGTCTTTATTCCTAATGAGTTCTAAATATTGTGACTTGCGAATTTAACTGAGAGTGCCCAGGGCCGCAACACACTTTACTAAAATGATAATTACGCTTTATTAAAATGATAATGAAATAACAGTCAAAAAACAAAACACACTTCTGCACCGACAAACCGATTTTGTTAAAAGTTTTTGACTGTTATTTTAATTTAATTATAGTGTTACAGTGATGTAATAAAGTCCGTTGTTTGATTTATTACTATATATGTCTCTTCAACGTTGTATAACGAAAACTACCAACTGCTCAGTTTGAAGACAGCATCTCTTGCACAAACGGCATAGCCAACTAGTTAGCTAATTCTCGGAGTGATAACTCAGTCTTAGTCCGAGTTAGTGGGAATTCGGAGCTGAGATTTATTGGCACAATTTAGTTATCACAATACGTTGCGAGTTTGACTGGGATTGGTGTTTCAAGCTTAGTTTTTAAGTAAGTTACTAACATACACACATACTTTTTTTAATAAAACTAACGTGAGACACAGACGTTATTATTTATATAGCGATTAATATAGAGAATTGCATTAGCGATTTAGCGCTAAGTCCACCTTTTGTGCCATTATGTTCAATATAGACTTGATAAATGAAAACCTGAGTGTTGTGGAACACTCGATTGGAACGAAGTTACAAAAATTGAAGCCCCTAAAAAATCCAGCTCTAAAAAATGATTGTGACAGAAAAAAGTGACGAAATAAATCTAACACTTCTTTTCGCCGTCGTTCGCACCGTCCGAAGAAGAACTTTGTTCCAATAAGTACAGCTTCTATCTTCCACACTAAAATATACAACGTGGAAAGGAAATACCCGTAATGAATCAAACCACAGGCCATACTAAATCACTATATCAAGATTATTATAAAATAACAGTCAGAAAACCAAACACACACTTCTGTACCGAAAAGCCGATTTTTTTAAAGTTTTTGACTGTTATTTTAATTTTATTATAATATTATAGCGATCTAATAAAGCCCGTTGTTCGATTTATAACTATACTAGCTGAAACCCGCGACTTCGTTCGCGTGGACTTTATGTCTCTGGAAAATGCTCATCAGGCTGAACAACTTTTACTAAGGCGACATTTTTATATCTCTTATAGTTTAGCTGGACCATTATGGTTCTGCATCAGGCGTTCCATTTTCCAAAATCATGTATACCCTATGTGTTGCCCAGGCTTAATAGCTATATAACAAAAAAAGTTTCATTCGAATCCGTCCAGTATTTCCGGAGATTATCGTGTACAAACAGACAAACAGACAAACAGACAAACAGACAGACATTTTTTTTTAAATTCTTAGTCTATTACTATGTCTCCATCGCCCCCAATATTTTTTTTGGAAATATATTTAATGTACAGACACACTTTTTTTACTGTTTTATTATATGTATAGATATGTCTCTTCCACGTCGTATAACGGAAACTACCAACTGCTCAGTGTGAAGACAGCATCTCATGCACAAACGGCATTGCCAACTAGTTAGCCAATTCTCGGAGTGATAACTCAGTCTTAGTAAGAGTTAGTGGGAATTCGGAGCTGTGATTTATTGGCACAATTTAGTTATCACAATACGTTGCGAGTTTGACTGGGATGCAGTGCGATGCATTAAAAATACAAATGACAGGTGTTCAAGCTTAGTTTTTAAGTAACATATAATAAAGACGTGTCTTTATTCCTAATGAGGTCTAAATATTGTGACTTGCGAATTTAACTGAAAGTGCCCAGGGCCGCAACACACTTTTCTAAAATAATAATTACACTTTTTTAAAATGATAATGAAATAACATTCAAAAAACAAAACACACCTCTGTACCGACAAACCGATTTTTATTAAAGTTTTTAAGTTATTTTAATTTTATCATAGTGTTACGGTGATGTAATAAAGCCCGTTGTTCGATTTATAACTATATATGTCTCTTCCACGTTGTATAACGGAAACTACCAACTGCTCAGTTTGAAGACAGCATCTCATGCACAAACGGCATTGCCAACTAGTTAGCCAATTCTCGGAGTGATAACTCAGTCTTAGTACGAGTTAGTGGGAATTCGGAGCTGTGATTTATTGGCACAATTTAGTTATCACAATACGTTGCGAGTTTGACTGGGATGCAGTGCAATGCATTGAAAATACAAATGACTGGTGTTTCAAGCTTAGTTTTAAGAATCCCCTTACCCTAGACTTTTCCAGACAAACATAGTCTATTTTGAAAGCACATGTCAGATTTCGGTAAAATATTGTAATTTTAAAGAATTCAAGCTTAGTTTTAAGAATCCCCTTACCCTAGACTTTTCCAGACATACATGGTCTATTTTGAAACCACATGTCAGATTTCGGTATAAAAAATAATAATTTTAAATAAATTGCAATAGGCATGACGAATGGAAAAATACTTTTAGCCCATCGGTTAGATTATTATTAAAAAATATTGTACACGTATTTTTTCTTATCTCTGAAAAACCAAAAATGACAAGGATACAGCGCATTGAAATTTCGCGTGACGTCACACTTAAGCACGATTTTAGTTGGTGGGATTTCGGAGCTGTGATTCATTGGCACAATTTAGTTACACAATACGTTGCGAGTTTGACTGGGATGCAGTGAAGTGCATTGGTAAAACAAATGACTGGTGTTTCAAGCTTAGTTTTAAGAATCCCCTTACCCTAGACTTTTCTATACAAATATAGTCTACGTTTTATTTTAGAAACATTCCAATTATCTAAGGTTATTGGTTTTCGGCGGTAAAATTATGAACTGGAAAGAAAATATAAGGATGAATAAGTTTCTCATACAGATGGACAAAAATCATATAACACACTATATTATAGTTCAAATTCATATTTTGACTGTGAAAACTAGTTGTATGCCAATATATGAGCAATATCTTTAAAATTAAACGTAGACGACGTTTGTACGAAAAAGTGTAGTTTGGTCTAGGGTAAGAGGACTCTGACGTAGACGTAAGTTACTAACTAACATACATACTACACATCTTTATCTCTAATGCGACAAACAGAGCATTTTGTATCTTGTGGCTCCGTGACAATGCCCAGGGCCGAAGAATCAAAGGCTTCTCTTAGCGTGATGGATGAGAGGGTGGAAAAAGGATTAAAATAGTGATGGGTTGCTAGCCGCATCGTCTTTTTATGATTCGCATTTTCTCCCATTTCCTTGGTCGCCTTTTATGACTTTCGCAATAGGAGAAGCAAATAGTACTATCTAAGTCTCATATAAAAAAAAAATTACACACGTTTGCTAAACTTATATTTAAAACATGTTTCGTGCTTTTCCCTCTTCTCAAAATTTAATATTGAAAGAATGAGACAAAACATATTTAAACTAAAGTAGGTTTTGCAAAAGTTTGTAATTTTTATGAATATGGGGGTAAGTTTTTGTTTTTCTTAATCTTCTATTTTTATTCTACTTGAAGATCTTTGGCTAAGGATTGGAAAAACTTTTTCAGTATCACGGACTGAATTCACCCTTAAAATACTTTCAGTATATTTTGTTAGACCGTAAAAACGAACTCGTGATCTCTCGAATTACAAACCCACAAAATGGAATATGTTTGAAGTTTGAGTGAATTGTAATATAAATTAGGGAATTATAAATAAAATTTAAAAAAAATATAATTAATCATGGACAAGAAATAAAAGATTAAAATCTTACCGGCCCAATTTACCACAAAATTGTATGAAATAGAACTAGAACACCAGTAATTGAATAACCCCTCCAAAAGATTCTTAACAACAGTCATTACCGCGGTAATTTCTACAGCAGCCATTACGGAACACAACAATAGCCACCATTAGCTAATTTTTATTATAATTTGAAATAAAAGCCTCTACAAAATTAATTAATTGTAGTTTAATTTGGATATAG
Source organism: Acrobasis consociella (assembly GCA_963555685.1). Lineage (NCBI taxonomy): Eukaryota > Metazoa > Arthropoda > Insecta > Lepidoptera > Pyralidae > Acrobasis > Acrobasis consociella. The sequence continues at coordinate 19,180,396 of OY743108.1, forward strand.
TACAAGTTATAATAGACATTAAGTACTTTTTATTCATGTGGCATCTGTCATAATGACGTCTGAGTTATTTAGTATACCACAACTTGCATCGCAATTTTCTCTGTTAAGGGGAAACATGAATTTGCCGGGGTTCAGTGCTGCCCCTGTCCCCATTTGAAATAAATCATTTTTGGGTCTATCAGTTTAAAGTGAGAACATCCTACTTCCTACTAATATTATAAATGCGAAAGTGAGTTTGTATATTTGTTTGTTAGTTACCTCTTCACGCTTAAACTAGTGAACCGATTTGGATATAGTTTGAGACTCGGGGAAAGGACATAGGGTACTGTTAATCCCGAAATTCAAACAGGAAGCAAAGCCTGAGGGTACAGCTAGTTACTTATGAAAAATAAATCAAAGGTTATAATCTTACCGGTCCAATTTTACCACAAAATTGTATGTAATAGAACACTAGGAACTGAATTGAAGCCCCTCCAAAAGATTCCTAACAACAGTCATTACCGCGGTAATTTCTACAGCAGCCATTATGGAATACAACAATAGCCACCATTAGCCAATTTCAAATCACTTGCATCGCAATTTTCTCTGTTAAGAGGATACATTAATTGGCCAGGGTTAGGTGCTGTCCCCATTTGAAATAAATCATGTTTGTCAATCAGTTTAAAGTGTCACTTTAAACTGTAAATAATAGTTCATAAATTAGTTTGAAGGCTAGAGCTTGGTCAAGACACAATTTTAAATGATATCTAAATAAATGATATTTAAATAATCTCTGTTTCCTTTTAAATAATTTATTTAAAATTGGAACCCAGAAAATTTATGTATTCCACTAAGAAAAGCTTGTCCACAGAGTGAAACTCCAGCGATGGGTTATGTAATTGATTACATAGCATTTTAATCTAAGTAATAGAGTTTTTAGCGTATATTGGACTACTCCGTCTATTTTTTTAGACACAGTAAAACGCCATATACGCCAGCACTTTTCTATGCAGCTATCCTTTTCTGTCGCTCAGAACCGTAATTTGCTAGAGTGAGAGACAGCGACGGAACGATTTAGCACCGGCCATGCTGAAGCATTCGTCGCTCTCTCATAATTTCTCATAAGCATGTCTTATATGCTTTAATCTTAACGTTTTAAATATTGTAAAAACTACGACATCAAAAAAGACTAAAAATGTGAAGTCTGCGCCATTTTTCCTTAGAAAATATTATAATAGGGAAGTCTCAAAAGGAATAGCTTAGCCGCTTTTATCGTCTTCGTAAAACTTTTTGAGTCAGCCATTTTGAGATTTCAATAAATCGAAGAATTAATTACAAGTTTTTAAACAATCAAGGAAATTCGAAGCTTTGTTAAGAGATTGAAATGAAACCAAAACAATATGAAAGGAATAGAGATTTTTATAGAAATAACTTCTTTCATCAAAAGTCTGTCATTTCTAGGAACAATAACATATTAACAACTTCACTATTCGTTAATAAAAAAAACAATTGTATAATAATTGATTTGTTCATTTATGACTCAACTTCTTCTTCTTCTTATCGTGTGTTAGTGACTAACACTAGTGTCAGAGTTTTTAAACCGCCTTAAGGCCTCTGACATGGTTTTAGGTAACGACCAATGTCAAAGACAGTGACCGGGACTGACGACGGCTTAACGTTCCCCTTCGAAGCACGGATCATCTTACTTATCAGACAATCAGGTGATCAGCCTGTCCCTAACCAAACTAGGATAACAACACAAAGTCGTTGCCCCCGGCAGGAATCGAACCCGCGACCTCCGGGTACGAGCCAAACGCTCTAACCACTACACCGCGGAGGCATCAGGTATGGGACAATGAAGTTGTTAATTGTTATCATTGTGATATATTTAACTTGAAACAAATGTACTTACTAAAAGACTTACCGTTTTATCCAAAAGCAGACTTATTCTGCAATTCAAATACGCGTCTTCTCCTAACTGTACTGTAGTCTTAGTTATATTCCCTTCTGGAATATCTTCGAAAGTGGGTCCATATTTCCTATCATGGTCAAAGTAGGTATTCTTCACCGCTACCACGTGGGGCACCACTTCCACCTTCGGGAAGGCATGGGGGGAGGTAGGTGGTGTCCCCGTGGGTTCTGGGGGTTGGGGAACCTTGAAAGACTTGGTGCTGTCGATGGTGGAGTTGCCAAGTTTCAACATGACAGGAGCGGGGGCTATGCCGGTGCTGAGCGCGTAGAATGACGTCACTGTTTGGTCCTCCTCTGTAGTTGGTTGTGTTGGGTTTTCTGTGGAAGAATTTTGATTGTTAAAAGCGATGTTTTTCTCAAAAATGCTAAGAAAAGTTTTACGTTCTCACGCTTAACTGTAAACAGTAGTTTATGAAATAGATTGAAGTGTGAGACAAAATTTTACATATTATAATATCTCCGTTTCCTTTTGAATTTATTTCAAATGGGCGCAGCACTGTACTCTCAAAACTTTATGTAAAATTCCCCTTATCTGTTATTAATATTCATAATTTTTCAATACTAAAAAAATAATTTTCAAATCGGTCCAGGCGGCTTTGACAATCGGTAAACATACATATAAAAGCGGCCAAGTGCGAGTCGAACTCGCCCATGAAGGGTTCCGTAGCAGCAAGTAACATAAAATAAAAGTTCTTGTAGTTCGTTGTAACTTTGATCAATGTTTTAATAATAATGTATTTTAATTTTAATTTACGACTTAATAAAAAAAACTACTCGCTAGATCTCATTCCAACCAATTTTCTATATTTTTTTTTTTAGTTTAACATTCTCTTATTTTAGAATTTACACATTTAACCACTTTGGAAATGTGCCCCGCGTAAACTATACAGGTTAGAAAAAAAAATATTCTAATAAAAAAAAATTCTAACCTAAAGGGACAAACCCTCAATATAATTTTTGAAGACCTATCAATAGATACTCCGCACGTATGGTTATGGGTTTAATGAAAAAAAAATGATTTTCAGCTCTACTAAGTATGGGGAATCCGAAAAATTTATTCTTTTTTTTTCATGTAAAATTTTTAATGAGGTTCACAGAAAACCACTTACCAAATTTCAACAGTATTATATAGGTATTTCGACAGACAGACATGACGAATCTTTAAGGGTTCCCTTTTTTGCCATTTGGCTACGGAACCCTAAAAAGATTCCGTCAAATCGAAAACCTTCTCCTATTCGGAAATCGGTTAAAATTCTACAAAAAGATAATATGATATACTATAAAAATGCAAATCATGTTAACAGGCGATGCGGCTAGCAACCCATCACTTTATTAATTGCTTTTCCATCTTCTCGCCCACCATGACGCTAAAAGTGGCTTTTGGGTCTTGCGGCCCTGGGCTCTGCATAGAATCGCAAGACCCAAAATGCTCTGTCTGCCCCATTAGGGATAAAGACGTGATAGTATGTATGTATGTAAAAAGATATATTTGGTACATACCTGTAGAAAATTGACACAGGACTATCTGTGAGAGAAAAAGCAAGCCCGCACTCCACATAGCGCCTGGCCGAGGCTACGCCCCACTCGAGGCTTCATAATCTGAAACAAAAAGATAATGATGCATTAAAAAGAGGGATAGAAGATAAAGATAAATTTATTTGCAACACATACAACTTTGACAAGCAAGATATTGACATTTAGTTTCGCAAATCATGTTTTAACATCACGAGTTTGCGAACTTTGTTAGAAAGGCTGTTTTTGGACACATCATTTCAATATTTTTAAATTGTCTCATAGTTGGACAAAGATCTCTCCATTTTTAAATACATAGTTTAATTTAAAGTCCCTAAATAGTGACATTTACAGCTGTCTATACTAAAAATATATGTTTACCTATACAAAATTTTCTACGCCCGCGTCTTTTTACCCCACTGCTTAAATGAGGGTTATGTTTTTCGAGTTTGTTCCAAAGCAATAATTTTTCATTTATAAAGCTGATATGTCAGTGAAAAATATCATATGATTGATTACAATAGTAGTTAAAAGAATGTTTGATGCATACCTTGGATAACTAAAACTTATCTAAAATAACGCCTCGAGTCCTCTCACAATGATTTATAAGACTCGAGCTCTTTTAAAGGCTCTACTCTTCAAAAAACTCACGCTCACCTAGCCTCATAATTCCAAACCTATTGAGCTCATAGAGCTCTGAAAAACCAACTCGACGCCTCAAGTCTTGTACGTCACTACAGAGGCTTAGTGTATAAATTCCTAATCAATTTTGTGTTCGAGTTATCCTTTTACTCCTTCTTTATTTTGTGATAAAGAGCTCATTTTTGCTAGCTCTAAAAGCTTATGAAGATGAGATAGCATTTTTGCTTGTATTTACATTGTGCCTCGAGACTGAAGGAGGATTTTGAAGGATTGAGTGAGTCTTCAACATTCGTAGCAAAAAATCTTAAGAGTTTTCGTAAAGAACTAACTATGAAGGTATTGAAGATTCAGAAAATTGATAGATTGGTGATAATAAATGATTAACGATTACGGATGATTTATAATTAAGCCGTGTGGATTCCGGCAGAGTAGAATAGGGCCACTCCAAGTCCTCCCGTGGATGTCGTAGAAGGCGACTTAGGGAATACAAGCTAACAAAGCTCATACATATCAATGAGACCTCTCCAACCCGTTTGGCCAGCGAGGAGAGTGTAGGCCAAGTCCTCTGGCTGCTCTGGTAGTACAGAGAGGGTCGTGCTCCTGCAGTGGAGACAAAAAGACCTAATGATGATGATGATGATGAATGAATACAGCAGGTAGGCATTATGGCATTAGTCCATCCTAACTTCATTCCGTAACCCATAAACCTTTCTTTTTTTCTTGCAATACCTTTCTCCTGTCGAAACCTATTCAAGGGTATCCTTTCATAGGTGTATCAAGGAATGGGATTTGGCGGAAGCGACACATGAAATTAACTTTTCCAAAGGGCATCTACGTGTTGGATCCGTATCCCCACGCAAGCCTTATAAAGGACCGTGGTGAAAAGACCCGTGATTCTCAAAGGAGATACAATAATTTTATTTATTTATTTTACCAAACTTATCGTCCTAAAGTATAAATATACTTTTAACAAATGGCGGACTTAATGATTATAATTATTATGACTAATGATAAGGGTTTAAGGATCAAGCATAAATATCTCGTGCTACAATGGCATTCTCATGTAGGGTCAAGGCGGTGGCCGGTTGTATATCTTTTTACATAAATGCATTCCCAAGAAAGACGTCTGACGTCACGACTAGAGATGTGCCGAGCGGCAAATTCCCCGTTGCCGGCAATATTCCAAATCTTGCCATTGCCGGTAAATTTCCATTTTGCCGGGAACATTGGCAATATTGCCGATCCACTTAAATTGCTTTGTTATGTCAAAATTCTGATTATTTTGTAAATAAACTTGAAATTTATAAAGAAATAACCGCCTAGGTGTAAGTCGGACTCGCGCACGCAGGGTTCCGTACCATTATCTATAAAAAATCACATTTGTTGTATGAGAGCCCCCCTTAAATATTTATTTTATTTTAATTTAACTATGTATTTTTATAGTGCATATACAACTAAATATTCTGTGAATATTTCATGCCTCTAACTCTTGCTGTTATTAATATTGAGCTAAAAACGTTAAAAAAATCACGTTTTTTGTGTGGGAGCCCCCCATAAATATTTATTTTATTCTGTTTTTAGTATTTGTTGTTATAGCGGCAAAAGAAATACATCATTTGTAAAAATGTCAGCGGTCTAGCTATCACGCTTAATGACATACAGCCTGGTTACAGACAGGCGCATGGAAAGACAGACCGACGGACAGCAGAGTCTTAGTATTAGGATTCCGGCAAAACGGGACCGGCAAATTCGGGCCTAGTTGCGGAAAATTTGTCCTCGAGGGAAGTAAGGATCCCGGTTTTACCCTTTAGATATAGAACCATAAAGAACTCGCCGTATCCGCATCCGCAAATGCGGAACATTTGCATTCCTTTATACATCTGCATCCGCAAAAGCTTCGCATAGATTGATGCGGATGCGAATGCGGATGCATATTAAGAGAATAAAAGCCGCTGGATTTCAATAAAAATCTACTTAATAAGTGGATAGTCAACTATTAGTTTGCCCGAATTGTGAACCCGCGAATCTCATATCTCAGTAATCCCTTGACAGATTCGGCTCATGTTTTGTAACTTAACAATTAATCGAGTTATAGTTGAACAAACATACATACATACTTACATACATAAATACAAACGCCGGATTGTTCAAGTAGACTCGGAGAACTTGGCTCGCTTCACTTGCTTGTTTAATTAAAACTGTAAACTCGCGAACCCCATATTTCGGCAACCCCTTGACTGATTTGCTGCTTATGTCCAAACGAAAAAAAACCTTATTTTGACACGCGCCTACCAAATTTCCTGAAGATCCGATAAAAGATGCTCAAGTTATCGTCAAATAAACATACATAAATACATACAAACGTTAGATTGTTCAAGTAGACCCTTTGCTAGCTTTGCTCGCAAGAAAAACACTTCCTTTTTGGTTGATTAATCTGCTCACAAGAAAGTCATGTGTTGTGATTACCTGCACTAGTACTACGGTAAAAACACCAAAAAAGCTGTTTTTTCAAGTTCCTCGAGATTCAAAAATGTGAAAAAAATGGTTTAACGCTGCGAAGAGAGCTGATCCTGTAGCGGCTAAAAGTTAAGTACTATACTGTTGTGAAGACCAAGATAGAACGAGCTAGTGAAGAGAGCGAAGCTGTTCTCCGAGTCTGTATAAATAATCTGGCGTTTGCACTAGTTATCGAACAAACATACATGAATAAAATACATGTATGTTTATTTTAAATTTAGTAGGTGTAATCGAAAATAAAAATTAGTAGGCACAAGTATTAAATAGAATATTTTAGGTCGAACATGAACTAAATCAGTCAAGGGGTTGCCAAGATATGGGATTTGCTAGTTCACAGTTTAGGTCAAACTACTAGAATAATATACCGATGTATATTATTTTAGTAGTTTGACCTAAACTGTGAAGGGCAAACTACTAGAATGATATACATTTTCAAACATATTAAAACTAGTATTTCGCCTTGAACTGTGAACTCTCTAACCCCATGTTCGTATTTCTATTAGCCAAGTCTACACGCCTAATATTTTTTTTAAATTTCCAGTAAAGAAACTTAAGTCACCGTTATTTATGTAGGTACTAATTGAAATATGTAAAAAAAACTTCGTATTCGCATCCGCATTCGCGGATGTGAACCTTTAATAATCCGCATCCGCGGATGTCGCAGAGTTGTTGCGGATACAACAACACTGGTCTGCACTTGGATGGGTCACCAAAAGTAGCATAAAATTTCTTGAGCCCCTCCGTGCTTCGGAAGGCACGTTAAGCCGTTAATCCCGACTGCCAACATTGTACGGCAGTCACAACACAACATAAAGCAAAGGTACATGTAGTCAAGTTCATACAAAATAAATGAACTTGTCTGTCAATATAAGTTTGCAAGTTTTTTATGTAACGGAACCCTCAGTGGGCGACCGACTCACACTTGGCCGGTTTATTTTTCAGATTACCTACTTAAAATAGTAATTATTTCTCGCCTAAGACAAGTAATATTGACAAATCTGTATGTACCGGCAATTTACAGGGAATTTTGCCGGCAATATTGCCAGTAAATTGCCGGGAACATTGGCAGTTTATATGTAGGATCTATATTTTTTTAAGATGTCTCATATAATACGCTTAGATACATTTATTTAATGAGTTTTTTAAATCAATATATCTAATATTCTCAATATTTAGGCAATGTTCCCCAAAATTGCCACTTCGGGCAATCTTGCCGGCAGCGTTGCCGGCAATATTCCCAATGTTGCCAATGTTGCCGGCAACGGCACATCTCTAGTCACGACCTACCAACCTAACTCGGCTCGTAGATTAACCGCTTATCAACGCGCGCAGTACGAGTGTCCACACTTCTTATTTTTAATGGATAATTTAATCAACTTTTAAGCACCTATTTTTTATATATATTTGGAAAGAAATCAAGTACTAAGTGCCCCTTGTGATTGTGTGACAATCAGCCTGTATATACTTTGGTTGATTTTTGGTGTACTGCTTACAGCGCTTATTGTTCCAGTAATTGACCAAAAGTGACGGTATGGACCAAAAATAATGGTACTGGAGGAATAAGAGATATAGTTTTTAAATACCATCTATTTATATGTTCTTTTGATGAAGTCAACTTTTGTGTTTGAGTTTATCTTCCATATTGTTATACTAAGTTTGCTGTTCAGCTGTACTTACTAAAACGGAAACTAGTTTTAAAAATCCCCGACTTATAATTGTTTCATATTATTATGTAAACGCCATCTAGTGATGGGCAGAGGTACTAAATAGTAAAATTAATCCGTATTGCCAATGTAACGTTTCCACAGCACCACCTATTTTTTGACAGGCAAACTAAAAAAACCCCGACTTTCAAGCGATAACTTAATAACTTATAAATGGTTGAACCAATTTTCATCAAACATAGCTAAGAACTATCGCAAGAGAACTTGCTTTCACGAACAACAATCGCATTGAAATTGCTCCTCCCGTTCGAGCGAGACAGACAGACAGTCAATAGCGTCTATCATATAACACCCCGCTTTTTTATCGGGGGTTAAAACCTAGAACTACTCCGATATGACCCAAATGAGCACTGAATTCTCATGCATGGAAAATTCACAAAGGACCAAGTAGAAGAAAGAGGAAGCCATACTAACTTCAACAAAACTCGTGTGTGGTTTTCTTTGTTCAACTCGCAAATCAGCTTTGTATGCGCCAGAACAAATACGGAATTTCAGTTTGTGCCAAATCTTGGACTAAGTTGCAGTAGATTAACGCGGAGACTAATCTCCGATGGTCATTAAAAATAATGAAAAGATTAGCAACTTTTTTATTCAAAAAAGTACATTGTGACTGTTTATTTTTCGTTTGTGTGGAAAGATATTTATGATGTAAAAGAGAGGGACTCCCCAGATACAGGTTAATAAAAACCTAATTGGTGGGGTTCCTGCAACTTCAATGCCAAAATTTTTATAATTTTTTTAATTTTAATTTTTCAAACTGCCTGAACGTGACTTGACGACTGCTAATATATAAAGGGTACATTTTATTGCAATTTCCACTAAAATTAGACAAAATGCCTGATTATTACATTTTCGGAAAAAGATTATAATTAAATACTTAAAGACATAAAGGCAACGATAAGTTCCTCCTTAATAAAAATAAAAATTACACATAATAAGGGAAACAGTCGATTTTTGAAATCTATCAACGGACAACTGTCACTTCCATAGTGACATTCAAATGGCGAATATCTGGTACACAAAGAAACACCTAAGTACTGCGACAAAATGGAATATCTATACTTACCCAATTTTTATAAATTTAGCTTTGATTCCATAATTATTTTTTGTAAACTTAATGCTACTCGTAAATAAATGTGGTGAACAAATAAAGTGTGTTTTGGTAAAGTAGTCCTTTACACCTCCAATACATAACAACGTTGACATAATCTAAATGTAATTACCAGTGGCGTTGGGTGACAATATGGCTAGTACAGCTAAAAAACTATGAAACGAATTAGATACCTACCTAATCCTTGCTGTAAAGGTTAATAAGCCGATCAATGTCGGGCTTATAAAACTCATATTTTTATTGGCTTAGTATGAGGAATCTAATATATCTCTGAGCGTGGTTAAACAAAATGTATCATTGTGAGTGTATATTTTTAATAATCAGCGAAAATTTTCGTGTTTCGAATTGCATAGGTGGATTGCACAATCCAGTCATGCTACTACTTTCCGGCTAATGAAAATAGTAAATGGACATTTTAATGTGCGGTTCGTCGATATAGGTTATATTATAATAGTTGTTAGTAATAAACATCCAATGCTGGTCTGGGAGAAATAAAAAAAACTTAGAATGTACCAGCTGCTTCTCTTCCCACGCAGATCGTAAAAGCCGATCGAGGGAATGGGCAAAAATGCAAATCATGTTAACAGGCGATGCGGCTAGCAACCCATCACTGTATTGATTGCTTTTCCATCTTCTCGCCCACCATGACGCTAAAAGTGGCTTTTGGGTCTTGCGGCCCTGGGCTCTGCATAGAACCGCAAGACCCAAAATGCTCTGTCTGCCCCATTAGGGATAAAGACGTGATAGTATGTATGTATGTATGTTAGTTATAAATGCATAAACATTAGAAACCCCTAAGGTAACTCGAAGAGATTTGGCTTCTAAGGAGGCCCCGCTACTGGTAACTACTACTAAAATTAAGTTTGCAAACGGCTTAGTATCTGTAGTGTTATCTCCTTTGACATAACTGCCGCATTATACTCTAGGATTTGGGTCGGTTTACTTAGTATGCTTACTTAGCTCGGCTGTTAGGTTTATCTTTAGAATATTTAGCGCTACTTGTTTGACAACTTTTTGAAATTAATATTTAAGTACTTTACATAATTTTGTCAAACTCATGGTTTTGAAATTGACGCGATTTTGAGAAAATGCCTGACCTCTAGTTCACTATTGGCCTTTATCTATTATACTAAAAACAAAATAAAGTAAATATTAAAGCGAGGTTCTCATATACAACAAACGTGATTTTTTTATCGATCATTGATACGGAAATCTTTGTGCGCGAGCCCAACTTACACTTGGAAGTTTTTTTGTATTATTTTAGTGCAAAAGTAACAAACTACACTGTTTTGAAGATTTAAAAAGCTAAACTCAAAAATGAAAAAGGCACCATACCAATAGGCGATGCGACTAGCAACCCATCACTATTTTGATTCCATTTTCCATCTAAATGCCCACTAACATGCTAAACATGGCTTTTGTGTCTTATGACCTGTGGCTCTGTCTACCCCGCAAGGGATAAAGACGTGACCTTATGTATTTATGAATGTAAAAATCTAAACTATTTTATCTAGATAGCCAAATCACAGTGACTTGACATTACATGTTACTGTTAACATACTAATTAAATTTTTCACAAAAAAAAAACAACCGACTTCAATTTATTTCAGGAGTTTTCCTCCGAAGTTCTTCATCACATCTTCACCAAATTAATATGGGACCAACTTGGGAGTAAGGGCTTTCAAATAAAAAAAGAATCATTTAAATCGGTCCACGGTTGACGAAAATATCGCGTAACATACATACAAAAAAAAAAAACATACAGTCGAATTGATAACCTCCTCCTTTTTTGAAGTCGGTTAAAAATACATTTCCCGAATCTCTTGACTGAATCGTTCCTTAAATGTAGTCAGAATATTCTGTGAGATTGAATTACGTTCACCGAGTTACTGTCTTCCGGTTATCGCGGCGGGAAATGGTAAACATATAGGGGAAAATATTTGGCCAATTCGATAACCGAAGCGCAAACTGTTTCCCGAATTTCGGGGAATAGAATTGTTGTTTTACAAAAATCTTGATAAGGAAATAAAACATTTGATCATTGGTTAATAAAATAACAGTCCATTTTTATTTTTATTGAATTATTAAAAAAGGAAAGAATTTAAAAAAAATCTCTGATTTATAAAAATACATTAAAATATGCGTCGTCCTATCTCCTTTTTCAAATATTTGACGAAGTAAGAACAAGAAAAACATATTTTAACTAAAATAAGTTTAGCATACGTTTTATATTTGAATTCGTTTTGAAGAACATGTACCACCTAAACGATGCTTTTAGCTCGATATAATGTCTTCTGCTTTAAGAGGGAAGTACAGATCATTGGTATTTCTTCCACTATTTTTTTAGGGTAGTAATTTAAAAAGAAACGAATACCTTTAGACCTGGTATTATATTGTGTACATAAAAAACATATAAAAACATTGACATTTTCTCTTTTTGTATGGATAACTGCGCGCTATACTTTTATTCCACGATTGTGGGGTTGATACTGCATGTCAATTTTCTCCATTTTACTCTAGCCTCCTTCTTCATATCCCTTTTACTTTGAAGGGAATAATATTAATTAAATTGATATTAATTTCACAATTGCCTCTTAAGTTCTCAACAAGGTGTGTTATGTAAATTCGCGAAGTTCTGTCATCAAGCCTGCCCTCTCAGTTTATCTAAGGCTTTCGTTTCTAATTGCAGCTCGTTTCACTGTGTCTGGGATCCTTCCTTTGTTCATTTTAAGCTTGTGGCGCAAATTGAGTAAATTTGCGGTCGTCCTTATCGAAAATTCTTTTGAAAATGCAGCATTATTAGCTCACCACAAACGAACTCTTTTGATGATTTTTAACGGCTGTCTTTAACCATTATCTAAGTTTAAGACTGCCGTTAAAAATAATTTACTAAAAAAGCATATAAAGTAAATGACTATTTATCTTATCATCATCTGAGCAATTCTTGAAAAATTGTTGACTGCAAATTGTAATTGTATAATTTGAATGTAAAGCTTAAGTGTAAATCTATATAGTAATTTATACACAGTCCATCAGGCAGGCTGGGCAGGGACCAAAACTGAAATGGGTTCCCTTCGGCGTTATCTTCCCAACACTGGTTGTTCCGAACTGCTAGTAGGTTTTAGATGTTGCACAAAAATTATATTTAAAAAAATGACCTTCAAGAGATAAATTTATCTAAGATTATTTTTTTTAACTTTGACTCTTAAAATCCTATATTGGCAACAATTTGGCACTTATGTAATCGATTTAGAAATTATATGGTCTCTGTGAAAGTAGAAAATGACTACTTGGATTTGAAAACAAAGTAGACTAAATTATGATGAAATTTTGTGGGTTGTGTACCGCACATATTAATAAAAAATAACCGTTTGCTCAACCTATTTTAGTTAAAACATGTTGGGTCCGTTTCCTTCTTTTCAATATTTGACATTGAAAGAACGAGACAAAACATAATTTAACTAAACGTTTGTAATTTAAGCAAACATTTGTAAATTTTTATGAATAAGGGAGTTAGGGTTTACTCATAGGTACGTTCTATAAAAATTAAAATTGTAATTGTAAATAACGTTATAGAGTTCAATTTGAATTTCATTTTCCCTAGAGATTTCCAAACCTTTTAATTTCTATTTATTGTCATAAATGAACATACACATTGCACTTAGTATATTCAAGTCAATTAAACCATTTACATTTCTAAGTTATTTGGTAAACCAATGTTTATGTTTTCTTGTGTAATGTATGTATTTACTGAAAGATATACTAACTAATGTACATAAGCTTAGGTCGAATGTGTTTTGTTTATTTAGGACCGCGGTAATTAATTGTACTTAAATTAAGTACAAAGACTTGGTCATTGCTGCTAAGTGTTTACGAGTTACTTAAGTACTTAATCAGAAAGTTTGTAGTTTTGGGATTAATTATAACAGACAAACAATGATTACTGTTTTCGACTTATAAAAATATTTAGAAACAAAAATATTTTTATGGAACCTATTTTTTTTTGTCAATTACAACTTTTTTTTAGCCATTGAACATTTAACTTTATTTTAGGAATATTATCCTAATATACGTATAGGAACAATACTTTTGATAAATGTTAAAATATTTTTTTCCTTTTTTTTAAATAATTAATTACGTAAATTTATTAATCCATTGATTTGGTCCATGATCTAAAGGTTTATGACTATACAGCTGATCAGAGTTGTTATGGACAGCCAAAAATTATTTTTATTTTTCGATATACATTCTTTGGGAAAAGTTGTTTAGTATCATTGACTGAAAATAGTTTCGGTATATTTTGTTAAACCTTATAAATACTATATATTTATACTATAGTGATCTAGTATAGCCCTTCCAAATTGTATTACATTACTTAAATAGCACATGTGATATAGTACTTTGTTTTTCCCCCGCTTGTCATCTATTCCTTGGACCACACCATCAATTAAATCAATGTGCAATTTGTAGAAAGCCTAGCTTATACCGCGAATGTCAGCCGCGTGCTGTGATACCAAACTGCTGATTTTGGAGACAATATAACCTTTAGGATGCCGTGTGTTTCTGGCAGAGTAGAATCTTCTTCTTCTCGTGTGTTTTAGTGACTAATACTAGTGTCAGAGTTTTTAAACCGCCTTAAAGGCCTCTGGCATGGTTTTAGGTAACGACCAATGTCAAAGACAGTGACCGGGACCGACGGCTTAACGTGCCCTCCGAAGAACGGATCATCTTACTTATCAGACAATTAGGTGATCAGCCTGCAATGTCCTAACCAAACTAGGACAACAACACAAAGTCGTTGCCCCCGCCGGGAATCGAACCCGCGACCTCCGGGTATGAGCCAAACGCTCTAACCATTACACCATGGAGGCAGTTACCATAGAGGTAGAGTAGAATAGGACCACTCCAAGTCTTCTCATGAATGTCGTAGAAGGTGACTTAGGAAATACTCGCTGAACAAAGCTTATAAACATCATGCGACCTCTCCAACCCGTCTGGCCAGCGAGGAGAATGTAGGCCTAATCCTCCGATTTAAACGTTTTCATGGCAATATGTAGTCGAAAGTCTAGCATTATCGTATCATATAACTAAAGTAGATTGTACTACAAGGGATAAAGGTAATATTTTTAAGGCAAGGTCGCTACTTTGAATCCTCAGTGAAGCGAGGGATTTATTTATATCAGCCGAAGTAACAATATTACCGTACCCAAGTAGCACACTCTATATTTCAACTCCATCTATGACAAAACTAGCAAATACAAACCTACATATACCTAATCAGACTCCAACAGTAACTGGCAGATAACCTCTATTTGGGGTCGTTTTTTTTTCAATAAATACTGAGGAATAATTTTGCAAAGCGCACCAACTTCTGATAAAATTTTTACTCAAAACTTTGTTCGCGTGATCCTTCATATCTTTTTATTTTTATAAAGTAAACTTGATATTCCCAATCGGCTTTAACGTATAATAAAAGTATTCAAAACAGAAATATTTAAATGACAATTCAATACAATATAAATTAAAACTTCTGTACGTAATTTTAGGTTATATTGTATTAAAACTTTGAATTAAAGAACATTTTTTTTAATATACCTATTTTTTTATCCTAAGCAAAGTACAAAACATTTAAACCTACATTTATCCGTGTTGAATACAACATGTACTACAAATTTAAAAAATTACGATCCCTGTGCCTATTCTTCTTGTTTTGCTGGAATGCCAACATTATTTTTGATCCTACATAGAAAACACTCGTTTAAGAACTGAATGATTTCAAATTGTTTTTAATCCCTAGAGATTATCCTTTTTCACTTTTCAGTCCCGAGAGAAACAGCAATAACTTAAGCTGTAAATATTTAGGGATGAAAACATCATTAATATAATAGATGAGATGAAAAATATTTTAAAATTTACAAAACCCTAAACGCTTCTATGGCGTCAATGTACAAGAAAAATGGCTTTTTAAATACTTACAAAAAAGCCTCATCTCTCATAACCACCCAATTTTGTGGCGGTAATGATAAAATTATACACTTTACGTACAAATACGACCTTTGACGAAACAGATGGTAATGTACGCAGATGGATCGTTCAGATTACCATGGACATACGCTTATGGTAATCCGAGACATATGGTCGTTTAGCTAGTATCGATGAATAAGTAGATAAGCGTTTATGACTGCTTTTGAATTCACGTTAAGTCATTGGGCATGGGTGGGGATAAGTCTTTGAAAGCCTTTTTCGGCTGTAATTTACAAATTATACACTTAACGAGCAAATACGTAGAGTAGACTTGTGACAGGACAGCTGATAATGTATGCGGATGGATCGCTCGGATTACCATGAGCAGACGATTATGGTAATGTGAGACGTGTCCTCGTTTGGGAGGTATCGATGAATAAGTAGTTCACCATTTTTGACTGTTTCGGAAGGCATACATACATACATACATACTATCACGTCTTTATCCCTAATGGGGCAGACAGAGCATTTTGGGTCTTGCGGCTCTATGCAGAACCCAGGGCCGCAAGACCCAAAAGCCACTTTTAGCGTCATGGTGGGCGAGAAGATGGAAAAGCAATCAATACAGTGATGGGTTGCTAGCCGCATCGCCTGTTAACATGATTCGCATTTTCGCCCATTCCCTCGATCGGCTTTTACGATCTGCGCGGGAAGAGAAGCAGCTGGTACATTCTAAGTTTTTTCATTTCTCCCAGACCAGCATGGGAGAAAATGCCTTTCGGAAGGCATGTTAAGTCATTTCATCAATTTGCTCATCTGAAAGACAACACATTAAGGTAAATCAGATTTATTCAGGCAGTTTGAATAATCTGACACCAGTGTTGAAAAATTACATATTTACATACACAAGAAACAAAGGAAAATATACACAACCTATTTTAAGTGCCAGCAGTAATAAACAAATATATATGGACAAATCGCACAGTTTGAGCTAGCCCCAAAGTAAGTTGGGGACTTGTGTTATAGGATACTAGGATACTACATCAGGCTGGGTAGGGACCAATACTGAACTGGGTTTCTTTCGGCGTAATCTTCCCAGCAGTGGTCGTTCCGAAACGCTAGTAGTTTTTAGCTTATGCACTAAAAAAATATTTAAAAAAAATGACCTTCAATAAGAGATAAATTTATCCTACATTGAATAAAAAATTTTGACTTTGACTTTGACTTTGACTTTGACTACTGACAAAATTATATTTTACTAGCTACACCTCGTGGTGTTACTCGCGCTTATAGTAGCCTATGTGTTAGGGTGTTAGCGTCGTGCATACAAAATTTTATCAAAATTGAACCAGCCATCTGCGCGTGAAAATGTAACAAACATACACACACACAGGAAAACTTTCGCCTTTATAATATTAGTGTAATAACAAACACAATTAGTATAACAAACGTATTTAGTTTAATCATAGTTTGGTATAGTTAGTCAATTTATGTTTATAAATAATCATTTCTTATTGTTTAAAAACACATATATAACAGATAAACATCAAAATCCCAGATTAATCTGAAAAATATCAATTTCCATCTTGACCTGACCGAGGATCGAACTAGGGACCTTAAGACTAGCAGCTAGGCTACAGAGGTCGCCGAAGCAGTATTTTTTCCAAAAAAGTTTTTAAAATACAAAAAGTCTTTGAAAGCCTCCTTCCACACATTTTTCGGTAATGATCAAATTATACACTTTACGAGCAAATACGTAGAGTAGACCTCTGGCGGGACAGCTGGTAATGTATGCGGATGGATCGCTCAGATTACCATGAACAGACGATTATGGTAATGCGGGACATATCGTCGTGTACCAGGTACCAATGAATAAGACTGCCGTTTTCAGTTGGAGAGGCGATGGTTTCCCTGTATGAATTAGTTTGTTGGTAGGTAAGTTTTTTTACAGACTGGTAAAACTGGTATGGTATCATCATCATCATGAGGTATTTTTGGGACCCTCTCTGTACTACTAGAGCCGTACTTGACCACAGTATATGTACAGAGGGTTTGGCCTACACTCTCCACGCTGGCCAGACGGGTTGGAGAGGTCTTATTGATGATTATAAGCTTCGTTAAGCTTATATTTCCTAAGTCGCCTTCTAAGATATCGACGGGAAGACTTGGAGTGGTCCTTTTCTACTCTGCCGGATACCACGCGGTGAAGTATATGTTATGTGTATGGCTATTTATGACGGTTCCACCACAGCATTCGAAGCGCTAATCCAATTTTCACTAATGAGATGTCAATCGATTCGTTTCTATTGTCCGGCAATGTCCGGGTGACATAGGCTGTGTATCATCATTATCCGAGTGTATTTTCCCGGTTGCATCCTCAGCGGTAACGCTTCAGAGCCCGGAGTCCACTACCTAACCTAGGTGATTCGACGAAGTTACTTGGTTTTAAGAGTCCCCTTACCCTAGACTTCTCCATACAAACGTAGTCTACGTTTAATTTTGAAACCACATGTCAGATTCCGCTAAAAATTGGTAATTGTAAAGAAATTGCAATTATCTAGGTTTATAACTAGTTTCTTACAGTAAAATTATGAACTGGAAAGAAAATATAACGATTTAGAAGTTTCCCATACTGATGGTCAAAAATGATAAATAACACTATATTCTATTTCAGGTTTATGTTTTTACCGTTGGAAACCAGTTATTAACCTAGATAATTGCAATATCTTAGAAATTACAAAATTTTGTCGAAATCGGACATGTCGTTTTGAAATAAAACGTAGACTACGTTTGTATGGAAAGTTGTATTTTGGTCTAGGGTAAGGTGCCGTCTGACCAACGCAATCCAAACGGTAGACCAGAACCTTTGGATAAGTTTGAGCAAACTTTAGATGGCGTTCGGAAATCACAGTTTATACGTGCCTTCCAAAATACTGAATCATCTTCCTTTTTAACCGACTTCCAAAAAAGAAGGAGGTTGTGGTCGTTATATTCGCCGTGATCTTTTTTTTTATGTATGTTTACCGATTATATGAAGATGATTAGACAGAATTGTAAAAATATTTTTAATGTAAAAGTGCATACTAGTCATGTGGTTCCATAAAATCATCTTCATCACCAGGTCATTTTGTCTTCACTATAGGAACACGACCCTTTCTGTACTACCAGAACCACACTTGGCCAAAGCAGAAGCCAGAGGACTTGGCCTACACTCTCCTAGCTGACCCAGACGGATTGGAGAGGTCAGACGGGTTTGAGAAGTCCCATATACATTTTATCAAAATCAGTTGTGTAGTCAGGAGGTGGTCTTTAAATTTTCTTCTGGGTTTTCCTACTCCTCTCTTTCCTTCTATTTTTCCTTCCATTATTGTTTTAAAGAACGCATCGTGAAAAAAATTTATAGACCAAATAAAAGAAAAATTAAACGTGAAAACATATAAAGAGGTTAAGAACTTAGCGGAAGGAAGAGAGACATGGAAAGCACTCCACCGACAAGAGCTCAGCTCTTAAATATAAGAAGAAGAAGTCAGGAGGTGAAGTCGGTTTTTAGTTTTGAAAAATTATTGGATAGATGATTCAAGCCATATTTCCAAAAACGGTCGTTTAGTTCAGTCGGTAGGTGATGCAAGATTAAATGACCTAATGTGCGAAATGCAAGTGCAAGCCAATAACTGCACGAAGCCCACTCGGCACCGGATGTCAGCCGCTAATGGAGACCTTAAAATGTCAGTTCAAACGGAAGTACTTCTCGGAAAGCACCGACTTCTTAAAAAGCTTTTAGAGAAATGAATTTTACTTGCTTGTCTTACGCTAGTTATATATAGGTACATATAAATGAATTGCTTAAATGTTTCTTTATGTTTTTGTAAATTACGTCAACATTCAGGTAGCCAAACATATTTGAAGACTATTTCAGAGAGTAGTATATGTTTTTTTTTATTCTGGCTTGCTGAATAAAGCTATATAGTATACTTAAAAAATAAGTAAGTTAATTGTTATGTTTCCGAAATGTAGTTGTTTGAAGTGAAACGAAACCAACTTGTCACAAAAGTCACAAAACCCTTGTATATATTGGACGCGTGCACGGGTTTTCAATGCCCCGCAAAGAAAAGGTAAGTATTTAGTACAAAAATCGTTAGTTCAAAAGCTTATCATAACCTATAAAACCGTCACGAAACCCTCGCAATGTAATGGATTGAATAATTCCAACTATTATGTTATTCAACCTCATTATGGCATTATACAAATTGTTCCGTAATTTGATTGAAAGCAATATTCGAGCTCAAAAACCTTACCTCGTAGAGTTATAACAGTAATAAAGGATGGCACGCAACTCACCGGAGAAAGACTTGTTATCCAACTTCCAAAAAGGAGGAGGTTATCAATTTGTCGCGATCTTTTTAGGGTTCCGTAGTAAACAAGTAACCCTTATAGTTTCACCGTGTCTGTCTGTCTCAGAGTCTAAGTACTATACAGAAAGCTGTAATTTGGTATGGTTTGCAAATTTTTGTTACAATCAAGTATGTCCCCTCTATCAGCTAAACGGTTATATATACAAATTAAAAAGTTATAGGCGAACTTATAAAATGTAGTTTGAAAAGAAAAATTTCATACTAATTTAATACAAAATTCGTTTTTAGACGTTTTTAGTGACATGAACTCATTCGGAACTACGGTACCCTACACTGCGCATGACCCGACACGCACTTGGCCAATTATTTTTTTATATCTTCACCGATTTGGAAAGTTCATTTTTTTTTGAAAAAGCATACTTGTCAGTTCCTCTGAGGTGGTCCCGTAAAAATTTCATGAAAATCAGTTAAGTAGTTTGGGAGTGAAGTCGGTTTTTAGTTTTAAAAAATATTTGAAAGTCGTTAAAAAGTGTTTTGCGCTCTAGTGCTTTGTTTTCTTAAATGCCCAAAATGTTCTTAGCTTTTCTAATCGTTTACTCATTAAATAAATCATCCAACAACCTAACATTTTGGCACGTATTTCCGTCGGTTTATCTCTTAAGATATTATTTTATCATTTTATCTCGTTATATTACGACATGCCGTATCTTGACAAAGACGAATTGTTGATGTGAATGAGCTAAGTACCGTTTTTATGATATTATGTTTTTGTTGTCTGCTTATTGTATTCTTTTCTGTTCGCAAATGTAATGTTTAGAAGTATGGTAGCCACATCACAATAGATAACTCAATTTTTGCGACAAAAACTAATATGTTTGTCTTATATCCACATTTAGAGACAGGCTCTTGTCTTGTATTTTCTTGTCATGTGTTGAAAGGCACTTAAAACGCACTCAAAGAAGATTTTTTTGAGTTCAAAGGATTTTTGAAGCCTTGGTTTGCCCGATTTTTTGGTAATAGAGATAATGGAATGGTTTTCCTATATCTTATACCTTTAAACGAGCAATTCTTGTATATTTATTTATATATATATTTATAAATTTCTGTGATCTCGAAAACGGCTCTAACGAATTCGCTCAAAATTTGTATATGGGGGTTTTTGGGGGTAAACAATCGATCTAGATTAGTTTTATGTTTGGGAAAACGCGTGTTTTCGAGTTTTCATGCGTTTTTCTTTCCACGCAGAATATGGTCGCTAATTTCGTCGCGCCGACCGCCTTGTTTTTAGCTCAGCAGTTAAGGATACCGACCGCTAGAAAGACTGTTACGGGTTCGAATCCCTAATTGCTTTTAGACAAGTTTTTAAAAAATTAGGTTATATTTGAGATGTTTCCGAGCAAAGCTCGGTCGCCCAGGTACTGTTATTTATTGACCCCATTACGGTAATATACAAATAGGGAAGTGAACTGTAGGTAAATAAAAAAAAAAACTTTTTTTAGTCCGTCAACTAGATTATCCAAAAATAAAGGACCCATATTTTTTCGTTTTACAAAGTAGTAACAATTCACAAAGATACAGCGCTTCAAAGTTCCGGAGTGGGGGTGATTTATGTCACCTTTGGTAAAAATCGTAACTGATCGTGACGTCACGCAAAATTTAAATGCGCGGTATCTTCTTCATTGTTTGTTTATCAGAGAAAAGAAAAAATACGTATACCATAGTTTTTAATAATCTTTCTAATGTACCAAACAATTTTTTTTAGCCCACATGCCTATTAATTGTTCCGTCATGGCATTCGATTGTAAAACTTTGCTCCGTCTTGATTTTACTAGAGTCATGCATTATTTCATTTTATGACGTTGCAAAATTACATTAGGTAAACTGATATAGGGTTTGCTATTGTTCGATGACGTTTTACTCACTATACAATTTTTTTGGGCCAGTACAGTCCATGATACTGAACAACTTACTATAAAAAAACACTTATTAATATCGATTAAAAATTTCGTCCTCCAATACAGAATATATTTGGCCAAGCGCTGATTTCTAGTAGAAGCCTTCGATCCTCTAGATCTTTTATGTTTTTATAGAAAGTAGTTACGTATCATGGATAGAACTTGCTCCAAAAATTTTACTGTTGGTTCAAGAGTTACCCTGTATCCTCGTCATGTTCAGGTCTTTTTAGTTTCTATTGCAGGGACACCTCCATGCTGGTCTGGGAGAAATAAAAAAACTTAGAATGTACCAGCTGCTTCTCTTCCCACGCAGATCGTAAAAGCCGATCGAGGGAATGGGCAAAAATGCAAATCATGTTAACAGGCGATGCGGCTAGCAACCCATCACTGTATTGATTGCTTTTCCATCTTCTCGCCCACCATGACGCTAAAAGTGGCTTTTGGGTCTTGCGGCCCTGGGCTCTGCATAGAACCGCAAGACCCAAAATGCTCTGTCTGCCCCATTAGGGATAGAGACGTGATAGTATGTATGTATGTATGCAGGGACACGACACTCTCTGTACTGTCAGAGCCATTCTTGGCCAGAGCAGCCAGAGGACTTGGCCAGACGAATTGGAGAGGTCTCTTGATGTTTATAAACTTTGTTTAGCTTGTAATTCCTAAGTTACCTTCTACAATATCCACAGGAAGTCTTGGAGTGGTCCTATTCTACTCTGCCGGAAACCACACAGCATGTTTACCCTGTATGTTTGTGGTAAAAATAGGTACTTATTCCAAAGTTAACTAAAAAATACTTCTTACTGTTGTTCACGTACGACTAGTTTTGTGATAGCGCTATCTTGGGGATGGAGGTCGTAATTAAAAAAAAAAGGGATTTTGCATGTTGTGGACACCTACTGTGTTAAATAATAATGTAAAATCTTCAATTTTGATAAAAATGTCTCTTACCGTGTTTTGATTTTAGCCGTAAGTCACTGAGAAAAAATCAACGTAAAAAACGGAGAGAAGGCTTTTTAGGGTTCCGTAGCCAAATGGCAAAAACGGAACCCTTATAGATTCGTCATGTCTGTCTGTCTGTCTGTCCGTCCGTATGTCACAGCCACTTTTTTCCGAAACTATAAGACCTATACTGTTGCAACTTGGTAAGTAGATGTATTATGTGAACCGCATTAAGGTTTTGACACAAAAATAGAAAAAAAACAATAAATTTTGGGGGTTCCCCATACTTAGGACTGAAACTCAAAAAAATATTTTTCATCAAACGCATACGTGTGGGGTATCTATGGAAAGGTCTTCAAAAATGATATTGAGGTTTCTAATATCATTTTATTCTAAACCTAATACTTTGCGCGAGAGACACTTCCAAAGTGGAAAAAAGTGTGTCCCCCCCCCCGTAACTTCTAAAATAAGAGAATGATAAAACTAAAAAAAACATATGATGTTCATTACCATGAAAACTACCAGCGAAAATTGGTTTGAACAAAATCTAGTAAGAAGTTTTTTTTTAATATGTCATAAACTGCAATTTACCTTTCATTCAATTAACTCAAACATAAAAATAAATAAAAAATATATTACTACGGAACCCTTCATGGGCGAGTCCGACTCGCACTTCGCCGCTTATTATCTTTCTCTTCAAAACATGACATTCAAAAAATCTAACAAACATTTGTTTGCAAAATCTGTAACAAATAAAGACTCAACACTTTGGCAACCGAAAGAAATAACAAATGTGCGGCACTGGTAAACCGATTTATAAATTCTATTTGCTTGTTACTCCATCACGCCTCAACAATCCCAATGAAGTTACGTCATGTATCAGCGAAACGAACGCATATTTCTTACGACATTAGAAAGTATAAACGATATATTTGAAGCACGGTTTGTTTACTTTATTGAACAATTTGAATAAGTACTTTATAATTTAAATTAAAAAATATAATTAACTTATTATTTTATTTATTAAATGGTGATCAGTATACTTAAGAAATCCTTTTTGAAGCACAGTTTATTTTTGAACGTGCACGCGACGCGAGCTAAATTCTTCTAGTCCCCTATTTTCTTCTAACTTTTATATCATTATATGGTTTCTCATTTAAACTTTGTAATACTTTTTTTGGCATAATAATAGTTATATTTCATTCACTCATAATAATAATATGTTTACTCATAATGGCCATTGTACGACAATATTTTAACATTTTTTTTTTCATAAAATTCTTGTAGACCTACATATATACATCTTCTTCTCCCTTCCGTAATCTTATTATAAGGGGTGTTAACTAAAGGTGTTTTTCAAACTGCCTAAAGGCATCTGCCATAGTTCGACGACTGCCATACATTATGACAGCCGGGACCAAAGGCTTATCGGGTCGCCTAACTTAAAAAAGCGCTGCGGTGCGATTTTTCACACGCGGGATCATAAAACGAACGGTTTTTTGTATGGAAAAATCATTCGTTTTGGAGACTCAGCGTTTCAAAAATGGCACTTCTGGTACTACGTACCGAGCCACCGAGTCGATAACAAAACGCACATCTAGTTGCCTAGAACGCTTCATTATACTTGATATCCGTGATTGTCTGATGAGGACTGTGCGGCATCGGAAGCGACGCGTCATTTCTGAACAAGCTATTATAACCTTTATAAGTAGTGATACAAGATGCATAACCGTTTGAACGTTACGAGCCCACCGCGCCGGTGGCCTGCCGCGGACTAGACGCTCTCGAGCGCGCGACGGCTCGAGCTGGCTCGATCGATCTTATATCACTACTCATAAAGGTTATAATAGCTTGTTTTGTAATGACGCGTCGCTCCCGATGCCACGCCATGCCAATCCAATGTAGCGTGGCCCTAATGCGTATGCAAGACCATATAACATTAATTTTGTATAACCTAACCATTTTTTTGTAATTTTTGATAATCGATAAATTTTAATCATAAGTTTTTTCTCAATAAGTGAAATATCATTGTATTTTTGATTATAAGTATAAAGTCTTTAAATCTATACCTAACTAGAAACTAGATGGATGGATGAATCTAGTTATGCGTTTTGTTATTGACTACCAAAAACGTTGTCTTCTTTCTTCTTTTTTGTTCTAAAGTCAAATAAAATGAGATGCCTATAATATACAACGTGGAAGGGACATATCCTGTGTGCATTTTTGTTTCGTTTTTTAACTGTTATTTTAATATCATTGTAGTATAGTGACCTAGTATAGCCTGTGATTCGATTAATTACGGCATAAATATACATGTCCCTTCCACGTTGTATGCATAAATAATTATGCAGTCAGGTTAAAGCTTCTTTTTGTGATTTTAGTAATGTAAAAATATATCTGTAAAGACAAAACATTTAATATAAATAATACGAGTACGTATTATTTATATTAAATGTTTTGTCTTTACAATTTAAAATCGATAGCAATCTCTCCTTTGTCTGTAACTTAAAGCTGTAGTCTCTTAAGAAAGGCGAGAGTAAAAGTTGTCGCATAAATTTTCATTAATTTTGAAAACGGATGCGTCTCGGGTAGCGTTAAAAAAATAATGCCTGTTAATTGAATATTAGAAATAACATTTTAGCTATGGAAATAAAATTACGAAAAGTTGTGCGTATATGATTTATGTCACTAAAAGATTTTGGGCATACGAGTATAAGCACATATTTATGTAAGACTAGCTGTGCCCGTGGGAATTTCGGGATAAAAACTATCCTATGTCCTTCCCTGGGTATCAAACTATATCCATACCAATTTTCATCTAAATAGGCTCTTTAGTTGAAGCGTGAAGTGGTAGCAAACAAACAAACAATTTTACAAACTCACTATCGCATTCATAATATTAGGAGGATTTTGTTTACATTTAATGACGAATTATTTTTTCGTCCTTTTTAAATTTCTTTGATTTAAGTATAGGAAAGTTAGACAAAAATTACCCATTTCGCCCTTATGAATCATCCTAATCCGAGCTTGTTTTCCCCCGTTGCATCTTCAGCAGTAAAGCAGTAACTAACCAAAGAGATTTGATGAGGTTACCGGTTTTTACATAGAGCGACTGCCGTTTGACCTCCTTAACCAGAAGGAAAAACCAGAACCAACCCTTGGTGAGTCTGAACTTTTGGATAAAAAGTTCTAATAAATATTTACTAATATTGCCTGTAGATTACAGAAAAACTTTAAGAACTTAAAGTTTATTCTAAGTACTTATGACTTGACTGCAAAATAAGTTTGCAATTTTTTTATGTGACGGAACCCATAATAAGCGAGCCCGATTCACACTTGACTGGTTTATTTTTAAAGATCAAGAGGAAATTTACTTTTAACTTCCATTGCCTACATAAATATATACATTTAAGTAAGTTATGTTTTGTCCTAAGACCTATATCCCTAACCCTTGACCTTTGACCTCTGAAACGTATAATTTAATTTTGCGTCCCTACAATAATCTTCCCCGATATAATCAGTTTTGCAAGTTTGGGCGATGTGAGCTGACTCTACCGAAGTATGATGCTTGATAGCCAAAGTGACAGATTAGAGTTCCGTATATGGATAGCAAACACTGATCTGTCACCACGAATCTATCAAGAAGTGACAGATTAGAGTTCCGTATATAGATAGCAAACACTAATCTGTCACCACGAATCTATCACAAAGTGACAGATTAGAGTTCCGTATATGGATAGCAAACACTGATCTGTCACCACGAATCTATCAAGAAGTGACAGATTAGAGTTCCGTATATAGATAGCAAACACTAATCTGTCACCACGAATCTATCACAAAGTGACAGATTAGAGTTCCGTATATGGATAGCAAACACTGATCTGTCACCACGAATCTATCAAGAAGTGACAGATTAGAGTTCCGTATATAGATAGCAAACACTAATCTGTCACCACGAATCTATCACAAAGTGACAGATTAGAGTTCCGTATATGGATAGCAAACACTGATCTGTCACCACGAATCTATCAAGAAGTGACAGATTAGAGTTCCGTATATAGATAGCAAACACTAATCTGTCACCACGAATCTATCACAAAGTGACAGATTAGAGTTCCGTATATGGATAGCAAACACTGATCTGTCACCACGAATCTATCAAGAAGTGACAGATTAGAGTTCCGTATATAGATAGCAAACACTAATCTGTCACCACGAATCTACCACAAAGTGACAGATTAGAGTTCCGTATATGGATAGCAAACACTGATCTGTCACCACGAATCTATCACAAAGTGACAGATTAGAGTTCCGTATATGGATAGCAAACACTGATCTGTCACCACGAATCTATCAAGAAGTGACAGATTAGAGTTCCGTATATAGATAGCAAACACTAATCTGTCACCACGAATCTACCACAAAGTGACAGATTAGAGTTCCGTATATGGATAGCAAACACTGATCTGTCACCACGAATCTATCAAGAAGTGACAGATTAGAGTTCCGTATATAGATAGCAAACACTAATCTGTCACCACGAATCTATCACAAAGTGACAGATTAGAGTTCCGTATATAGATAGCAAACACTAATCTGTCACCACGAATCTATCACAAAGTGACAGATTAGAGTTCCATATACAGATAGCAAAAACTAATCTCTCACTTTCTTCTTCTTCTTATCGTGTGTGTTAGTGACTAACACTAGTGTCAGAGTTTTTAAACCGCCTTAAAGGCCTCTGACATGGTTTAAGGTAACGACCAATGTCAAAGACAGTGACCGGGACCGACACGGCTTAACGTGCCCTCCGAAGCACGGATCATCTTACTTATCAGACTATCAAGGTGATCAGCCTACAATGTCCTAACCAAACTAGGACAACAACACAAAGTCGTTGCCCCCGCCGGGAATCGAACCCGCGACCTCCGGGTATGAGCACTCACTTTGTGACTTATAGATAGTATAGATTAGAGTTTCACTTTTAAATAATGGTTTGTTACTTCTTTACGTGCAAATGCTAGACCAATTTTGATGAAAGGTATGCAGGAAGCTGACACCCTGGATTAACACATAGGATACTTAAGGCGCGGGTAACACCGCAGGGCGCAACTAGAATGCGTAATAAATCGAACCACGGGCTATACTTGTTATTTTATTTTCAATATACTACTCGTATAGTGATACACGAGTAGTATATTGAAAATAAAATAACAGTCAGAAAACCAAAAAAAAAACAACATTCCCATACAAAAGACTCGGGCAGCTCCCTCACTTTTGTAAAGAAATGACGATTATTTTGTTACTCATTATTTTTACCTACATCTAAAGTTGAATTGATGGCTTTTCATTAAAATTGAGTTTTGAGGGTAAATGTTTGAAAGTCTTTTTTTTTATTTAAGTACCTACCTACCTAGTAAATGTTTATTTAGTGTAAACTTCCAGTCTAGGACTATGAATCTGTGTTATATGTGGTGGTTAAAATGTCAGGTAGTACATACATATATTATACACGTCTTTATCCCTAACGGGGCAGACAAAGCTTTTTGTATCTTGCGGTTCTAAACAAACAGAGCTCAGGGCCGCAAGACCCAAAAGCCACTTTTAGCGTGGGTGAAAAGATGGAAAAGAAATCAAATAACTTCGGCGGCGCAAGTACACCTAGACTGGCGGTAGCTGAAAATCAGTGTTTTGCTCGCTGGGCAATTTCCCACACTGAGCTACAGCCTTTTGTAATACTGTAGCACACACATACCTATACTTAGTTTATGTTAGGTTAAGTTTTTCTTTTTTTATGTTTTGTAGTGTGCTATAGATGCAATAAATAATTTATCTATCTATCTAAATGATGCGTTGCTAGCCGCATCGCCTATTAACATAACTAGCATTTTTGCCCATTCCCTCGATTGGCTTTTACGATCTGCGCGGGAAGAGGAGCAGGTACATTCTAAGTGGTTTCTTTTCTCCCGGACCAGCCTGGGAAAGTGGTTCATGATTTCTCATGTTACAAACTTGCATAAATTATATGTCTACTAACTAAGAAGAGGATGTACATAAATAATAATAAAAAACTTGAGAGTTGTAAGGCACACTCGGATGGAACGAAGTGCGAGAGAGAGAGAGACAGACAGATAAACACGCGCACGCCGCATGGCTTACAACTATAGCAAAAAGTGTTGTTACAACTTTTGGCCAAAATTTTTTCCGTCAAGCCCCCTTTCGCAACGCGCGATAAGGAACTTCGTTCCAAAATTAATTTTATTTGTCGCTTCACCCATACATTTACTCCCTGACCTCTGTTGTACAGAATTTAATTTCGCGTCCCTATTTAATCTTCCCCAATGTAATCAGATTTGCAAGTTTAGGCGATATGAGCTGACTCTCGAGGCGCTAATGCTAACCGATGAACTTCAGCGTGGAGTCTGACAAGCCAAGTGACATATTAGAATCCCCTATCTAGCACGTTAATCTAGTTAGAACTAGGCCGTTGGGTTTAGACTTGATTGCATCACGAACTTTTGTTGATGGCTTTTTGTTAAAAATATGGTGATAAATTAAAATCCTCATTAGGTCTTATGTACTTATGTACTACCAGAGCCATACTTGGCCAGAGCAGCCAGGGGACTTAATTTGCACTCTATTCGCTGGTCAGAGGGTTTGGAGAGGCCTCATTGATTTTTATAAGCTTTTTAGCTTGTTTCCCTAAGTCGCCTTCTTCTGCATCCACGAAAGGACTTGGAGTGGCCCTATTCTACTCTGCCGGAAACCATACGGCATAGGCATAAATTAACTTATTGCTTGTCATTGGGACATCCGAGAAGACAGGATTATTTTATGGCGGAGTAATAAGTAAAGCATCTCTTTCCCTTCCTCCTGATAGCAATGCTGACCCGTTGAGCAAAAAAGCAGCCAGCCTTCTTGTCACCTGCGGCGGCTGTCAGTCGCGGGTAGATCTGAGATCTAAGATTTTGGAGTTAGTCGCGAATGGTCTTAAACGCTAGTAGCCTATGTAGCAACTCGTCTAAAACGCTGATTGTCTAAACCGCATGTCGTCATAATAGGAAGTGGTCTTATGATTAATCTCGTCCAAAGCTGTAAGTAAACTACTACAATTAATTTTCCAAAATTTACTGAAAAATCTTTAGGCTTTTACTTACAGCGCCTTAACCAAATTTGTATAAAATTAGTTAAGTGTCTAGCAATTGAAAATTATTCAACCTAAGCTAGGATGGGCGTTCCTAATCTCAGCTCACAAGGATTAATGTCAAGATGTTTGCCTTAAATAATCGCGTTACACGTCTGAGACTTAGGTTAAATGGGCGAATGAGATTTCACTAAATTGAATTTAAAATGAGTCATGTTCATTACTTGTACTGAGGACCTGGATTCTGTCTGCTTAGACCCGCGAGACCCAAATATTTTTCTTTTTCAATGGCAGTTTAGCAACTTTAGGATCAAGACACATCTTATTAGGGTTCCGTACCCAAAGGGTAATAATTGGTCAAGTACGTGTCGGGCCACGCGCAGTGTAGGGTTCCGTAGTTGTAAATTTTTTGAGTTCATGCCTCTAAAAACGTCTAAAACGTCTAAATATCTATTGAATTTGTATGAAATTTTCCTTTTCGTGTATATTTTATAAGTTGATCGTCTATAACTTTTTACTTTGTTAACCCTACTTAGCTCTGATAGTTTTTCTTTAAACTACATTATATATAGTATAGCTGTGATTTTTTTCACGAGTCCATATATAACCGTTAAGCAGATAGATGGGGGGGACACGTGACTTTAACAAAAAAATTCACTTTAAACCTAAATATTTCAGACACGGATCCCTACATCGAAAAATGGTGTTCACAAGCTCACAGTATTTTTAAAAGACCGATCCAACGATACCCCACACAATGTGTTTGTAGAGAAAAAAAATATTGACTTCCTCTTTACTTGTATGGCAGCTACCCTAAAAAAAATTATTTCCATATTTTATTTTACGACTTTTTTGCCATGATTGATATACATATCCATGCCTAATTGCAGCTTTCTAGTACTTATAGTTTCTGAGTAGGACCGCCACAAGACAGACAGACAGACAGACAGACATGGCGAATCTATAAGGGTTCCTTGTTTACTACGGAACCCTAAAAACGGGACCTTATTACCAAGACTCCACTGATCATCCATCCGTCTACCTGTCTGTCAGTCACCAGGCCATGAGATACACATGAATTACGGTGATAGCTAGACAGTTCAAACTTTCACAGATGATGCTATAACCGCTATAGCAACAAATACGAAAAACATAATAACATAAATATTGAAGTGGGGCACTCATACAACGAATGTGATAGTTTGTAGTAACTGACTGTCGTCTATATGTCACCAGGCTGTTTGTCAATAACAAATACTAAAATATTTAAAAGATAAATATATAAGTGATTTTTAATAGATAATGGTACGGAACACTTGGCCGGTTATTAATTATGACTTTACTGTCACTTGGTAACAGTAATTGAGTTACATGCCTATGCAGTTTATATATTTTTTTAATTGTGTGATTCATAATGAGTTTGAAAACTAACAAGCTAACTAATTAACACATTCAGTAACAATGTTTAGACGTTTTTAGTTTCGTGAACTCAAAATTGGCATTTGTAACTACGGAACCCTATACTTGGCCTGACACGCACTTGGCTGTTTATTTACATGTGCTGTTACCGGTCATTTTCACCTTTTTTTCGCTAACTAATTAACGCGTCACTATCATTTTTGTAATGTTAATTCCGCATTGTGGGTGATAATTGAACTGTGAGTTCCATTCTCTAACTCTATCCGTTATGGCACCATAAGTAACATTAATTCTATTGGAATGGATCCTGCTAATAGATTGGGGGAAGTGAACTGAATGAAACTGATATGTGCCTCCGCGTTGTCGGTCCCTAGACTTCGTTCGCAAGAAATGAATTTTCTGTGAAAGTCATCCATTAAGACGTTCTGGGATATTGGGAAGTGTTTTGTCGACACAATTTGTAGTGTTTTGTAACAATATATGTTTGATGTTTCTGAAAATAACTTTTAGTTCAAGTTTCCTTTTGGTTTTTCTTCAGCTCCATTCTTCTTCTTCTTATATTTAAGAGCTGGGCTCTTGTCGATGGAGTGCTTGCCATGTCTCTCTTCCTTCCGCTAAGTTCTTAACCTCTTTATATGTTTTCACGTTTTATTTATTTCAGCTCCATTACCATACGCATATTAGCATACGTTTTAACCGACTTCTAAAAAAGAGGAGGTTATCAATTTGTCGCGATCTTTTTAAAGTTCCGTGGCCAAATGGCAAAAACGGAACCCTTATAGATCGTCTTGTCTGTCTATCTGTCTGTCCGTCCGTATGTCACAGCCACTTTTTCCGAAACTATAAGAACGACTTTTTTTTGACGACCTCCGTGGCGTAGTGGTCACCAAGCTAGTCCGCCACCCAGAGGTCCCGGGTTCGATCCCCGGCCAGGGCAAGTTGGGAAATCGTCTTTTTCAAATTGTCCTGGGTCTTGGATGTTTATCTATATATGTATTTGTTATAAAATATAGTATCGTTGAGTATGTATCCCATAACACAAGTCTTGAGCTTACTTTGGGACTAGCTCAATCAGCGTAATTTATAACTATAAAAAAAAAAAATACTGTTGAAACTTGGTAAGTAGATGTATTATGTGAACCGCATTAAGATTCTCACACAAAAATAGAAAAAAAAAAACATAATTTAGGGTTTCCCCATACTTAAAACTAAAATTCAAAAAATTATTTGTATAGTTAGGGGTGATGACGGTTTTTAGTTTTGAAAAATTGTTGCGCTGTACAGAAATATTGTCTTGTACTATACATAAAAATAACAATGTTATTGTGTCCTACATTTCAAAGCTCAGAGCTTCTAGGCATTTGGCCAGCGTTATATCTAGATTAACGACTATCTTGACCTCACAAGACCTGCCATAAAAAATATTTCATCTGTTTTTCTGTCAACACAGTGAAAAACATCAGATCAATCTCCTTACGTGACGAGATTTGTATTAAAGCATCGTGCATTGCTTGACGGATTGATCGTTTTATTTCTCTTTTATTTACTAATGCGTCGATGTATGTCGAATTAATGTGAACGTTCTTAAATAATAAAATAGTGTTACAAGGCGAAGGGAATAAGCGGAAAATAGAATTCGCGTATAACAGGGGATAGGCTGACCCTTTGTAGATAACATTATCTATGATGTGAGATAACACAATGAGCAAATGAGTAGGTTATAAAAACGTCACAAGACTTACCTATCTCTTAGCCGGCTCTCTCATTCACCGAACGAAGCATAAAAGCGTTTGTAATTTTATTTAAATAAATAAAAACTTAAACCTAAACCACTTAAGTATGGCACTTCATAGAAGCGGAGTATCATTTATGTCTACGACTTCTTCTTCTTATACTATCCGTGACGCACTTTATAGTCTGTGAAAATAGAAGCTATGTCATCATACGCAGTAACGCACACGACGCGCGCCGGACTTTTTGCGCCTCGTGTGCGTTGTTGAATGTGATTCCATGGGTTCTATTTTCACAGACTATAAAGTGCGGCACGATCTAGTCTGTCGTCTGTGTTGGGCTAAATAATACTTATAATTATTCTGTGCCTAAACAAAAAGGTCACCATAAAATTCCAGTTCGGTATTTCATATGCGTCTATACAAACTGACTGAGCTATTCTGAGATTTGCTTCTTCAAATATAAAAGCATTTTATCCGATGTTTTCCTCAAAGTAGGAAATTCTGATCCAAATATTCGATAGTCCCTTCTTTTGGGTTGGTTATTGTGGAATCCGGGGTATTATAAGATTTTTTCAACAGACTTCTCAAAAAGAGGGCGGTTATCAATTCGCCGCGATAT
Organism: Acrobasis consociella; assembly: GCA_963555685.1. NCBI lineage: Eukaryota > Metazoa > Arthropoda > Insecta > Lepidoptera > Pyralidae > Acrobasis > Acrobasis consociella. The sequence goes on from OY743108.1 coordinate 19,213,977, forward strand.
TTTTTTATGTATCTTCACGACTTTTTATGTTTGAAAAGTTATACTTGCGAAGTTCCAATTTTATCGAAATCGGTTATGTAGTTTAGAGGTACTTTCGGTTTTTAGTTTTGAAAAATTATCGTTGGAAACAAAAGACGCGAATTTAAATCTGTTTGAATCATATTCAGAAATCTTATTTTTCCTTAATTTAGACAAAAAGCGTTTTACACGAGTTGCTACATAGACTACTTGCGTTTAAGACCATTCGCGTCTAACTTGAGAAAAGAGAAAAGTAAAAAGGCCTTGTTTTTATTGATGAGATGTGTTTTTATAATTTTATTTTAATAATCACATAATCAACAGCACTTATTTTATCTCATATGTAACTTACTGCCAATCGCAGATTTCTATTATTATATCACAACCTATACATTTTGTGGTACATTTACTAAAAATTATCAATATTTTTTTACAATACTCGTACATATTTGGACTTCACCACACTAATTCAATTTTATGTTTAGATGTACAACCATTAAATATCACATTTGAAAAAAAAAAACTATTTTTTTTTAATCCAAATAAGTCCCAAAAATAAATTGGCGAAGCTTGAGGGTATTAGCCGAAGGTGGAGCCTACTCGTGACGTGAGGCCACAGGGACCGAAGACCGAGCGGTTTTAATTATAGTTTGGGGGACGGAGACCTTCTATGACGGCGAGACCAATTTTGAAGCACCGGAGGACCGGAGGTCTCGTCGTCACTTCTTCTTTTTTTTCTTTAGGTCTAGGTTAGTTTCCACTGCAGGAGCACGACTTTCTCTGTGCTACTAAAGCCATATTTGGTCACAGCAGCCAGAGGATTTGGCCTACACTCTCCAAGCTGGCCAGTCGGGTTGGAGAGGTCTCTTTGATGTTAACAAGCTTTGTTTAGCTTGTATTACCTAAGTCGCCTTCTACGACATCCACGGAAAAACTTAGAGTAGTTCTATTCTACTCTGCCGGAATCCACACATCGTCCAGAAACCATACTCGTCGTCACTTGTGGTGACCAATACAAACCTTCAGATCCGTATTTGCTTATCAACGTACCTAAGCTCTAATATTGCGTACGCATGCTGAGCTATCAAGCTTCTTTATTTGTTCAGTCGTGTACACCGCTTTACTACCCCTCAGTCTCAAAGACTTGCCAATAGAATTTCAAACAATCCGACAAACTTTTCAATCGTATCATTTTGACTTTTGCTGAATAAACATTGGTCTGGTTCACGTCAAAAAGTTACACTAACTTAGCTGTTTGATGCTTATTGTTTGTTCATTTAAACATATTCTGTTGTCAAGTCTACATTTATAACAGGAGAGATGTTGTCGTAACTTCATATATTTTAATTAAATAAAAAAGACGGGTTGCACTCTGGGAGTGCCGGCAGAAGTGAAAACTTGAATATTAACGTTGTGCATTTTTGATATACGAAACAGCAGGCGCAGGCATACATTTTCGCCGCGCCATAGAAAGAGAGGGGGATATTCCCTCTCCTACGCCGCGCCAGCTGTCTACTCTTCATCCGTCTTACGAATTTTCGATCAGGTCACGTGTCCTGACGCGAGCGTGTCCTGACGCGAGTTTAACATTTTTTACCCATTCCAAAAAAAGTGCACAACGCCGCTAAAGAAGTTTTCACTTCAAAAATCATTTACAAATAACGATATTACATGCATTCAATTATATATAGTAAAAATCTTCCAACGCTTCACATCGAGGCAACGTGCCCAGAATACTGGCAGTGTTCCCTCGCTGAATTGCGATGCTTATTCGCTAAGCAAAAAACTGCCAGCTAACTGTCGTAACTATATCCAAACTTTTTACATGGAAAATTCTACTTAAAATTAATGCGAAAGTTTGTATAGGTGTTTCTTTCGCCACAACAACCGAATGAACTGTATTAAGAATTAGGGTCTCTTAAGAAGGCTTAAGGCCCTTGAGCCTGCGACTCGCTATTAAGAGGGGTATACTCGGTGTTTCACTACGTGATCGAATCAGAAATGAGGAAATTAGCCCTTGAAACGTTGTCAGTGCAGACACAATAGTAAAACAATACATCAGACGCCCGCTCCGGGCGTCCGAAGTTTGAAGGGTTAGTAGGAGAACAAAAGTCACTGACATAGCCCAGCGGATTAGCTCGTTGAAGTGACAGTGAGCGAGACACAGCGCGACGAACCGGGGCAAAAAGGTTCTCTAATGGCGTCCACGTACTGGCAAGCGAAGCGTAGGACACCCACCCACAAGATGGTTTGACGACCTGACCAAGGTCGCTGGAAAGCGCTGGACGCAGGCCGCTCTAGATCTGTCATTTTGGGAGAGGCCTATATGTCCAGCAGTGAACGTTAGGCTCAAATGATGAACTGGAATAAAATTTGAATTGTATTTCATTTAACCTGGATTAAAGCATAGGACTTTATATTCCAGAAAAAAGTGAGGTTCAAAAAATATTGATTACCTAATACAATCTGACAGCGCGGGCAATGTTTCATATCAAAACTGGTATAACATAAATTCACCGACCTTTGTAGTACTTACATTATATCTTTAAGAAGAAGACGAAATATTTAATTGCAAACAGTGTAAAGTGACTACCGTAGTAGTTCACCCCCTAACTGTGAAGTAGCGGACCGATTTGGTTCACATTCGAACTTATAATTTTTATTGGCTATTTCCACATGCCTACTGAATTTCATGAAGCTCTGATAAAAAATACACAAGTTATTGTCATACAAACATACAAACAAACGATAGATTGATCAAGTAAAATCAGAGAACCTCACTCGGTACACTAAGACAAAATCGCAAAATAAAACGCAGTGAAGGTTCTTTTGGCAGCTTGAATAATCTGACATCTTGAAGGCCGCTTATTCTCTCAAAGGTGAGAAAAAGGAAGATTTATTTATTTTTGTACGGTAATCTCTTTACGAAAGTACGACTGATACTTGAGAATTTTTATTCCCTATAAAATATTCCTCCTGTATCTTTCTCGCGATATTAATACGCACTTCACTTCTGCTTATAAATGGACGATAACTTCGAAAAGGCAATAAAAGAATCACCTGGTAATAAAGGCCTTAATAAACTCCCTAAGGACTTTCGTTCACGCTCTCAAGATTACATGGACCGGTATTTATCGCTAAAGGTTTTTTTCTGGGTTTTTCCTTCATCTTGTTGTATTGGCACATTGTTAGACAAAAGGCGGCTTATGCCTAGCAGTGGGCCATTAAAAGCTGAGGACGATGATAATTAATAAAGTTTAGAACACATTGATATAAAATCAAATACAAATAATTAAACATTGGCTTCAAATACATAATGTTAATAATTTAAATAAACGTGCCTTTACCCAATTGGTTTTATTCCGTTCAAAGTTGATCATTAAAATTTATAATCCGTTCAAAAGTTATATGAAACGAAAAGAACTTTAAATTACCGACTGATACTGATATAACATCTCTTTGTATGGCAAGACTTAATCTTTGGCCAAAATGCCCACCAGCTCTTAGGTCCCTAAAACCGTCAATCAGGAGTTTTTTCTTTAAAAAAATTATAATTTTTTTACGGACAAATCACACAGGTTGAGCTAGCTAACATTTTAGAATAACAACTAATTCTTTTTCATTTATTTAATGTCTTTACCAATTTACAAAAATATATAAAAGTAAAATCATGTAGACGAGAATAAAAGTATGGAGACACGTGCACCAAATGGTTTCGCACCCTTAGGTATTAAGGATAGAAGGCATTTCTGAAAATAAGAGCCCGTATTAATGAGAGGCCGATATGAAATTAAGGCAAATATTCAGAAAGGTCGTATAAGTTATTGCCAGGGAATAAAATCTTAGCAATTTGCTCGTGGGGTATGGATGGATGGTTAAATACGCGTACTTAGGCACATAAATATTTATTTCATCGAGACTTATTAATGTTTGGTTTGTAGCGAGTAATTATTTGTATTCCATCTTTTATGTATTATCCTTATGCCTGCCAAAATTTACTACTACTTACTAACGTACACACTATAAGATATATCAAAATATCGTGGTGAAAAAAAACTGTTACTTGTTTTCTTATTTTAGCGCAGTTTTCTCTTTACAAAGATGACCTGTGGGTATTATATGCATTTCAATGGTGATTTGTCTATATGCTTAGGTATATTTATTTATTTTTATCAAACGAAATATTCTGTAGACCGTGCTAAATAGAGCAGACAAATTTAGTGTCAAAAACAATACAATCAAAATGAGCTCTATTTATGTATAATTTACAGCCACTAAATATACGGTCGGTATTGGTTTAAAGGGTCAATATGAACTCTTAATCTTATACCTTTAAACGAGCAATTCTTGTATGTATATATGTATATATATATATTTATTTATAAATTTCTGTGATCTCGAAAACGGCTCTAACGATTTCGCTGAAAATTTGTATATGGGGGTTTTCGGGGGTAAATAATCGATCTAGATTAGTTTTATGTTTGGGAAAACGCGTGTTTTCGAGTTTTCATGCGTTTTTCTTTCCACGCAGAATATGGTCGCTAATTTCGGTGCGCCGACCGCCTTGATTTTAGCTCAGTGGTTAAGGATATCGACTGCTAGAAAAAGTGTTACGGGTTCGAATCCCACTCGGTGACTTACTTTTTTTTATTTTATGTTTAAGTTTATATATAATTTTTTATTTTGCATTGTTTTTAGACAAGTTTAAAAAAAATAGTTAATGTTTGAGATGTAACCGAGCAAAGCTCGGTCGCCCAGGTACTAATAGAACTAATCATCAAAGATCTAACAATGTACTACCGTTGTTTCATTTAGGTCTAATGCTGACGTCGTCTGCTTTATCGCTTTTTAGGGTTCCGCACCCAAAGGGTAAAGCCGGGACCCTATTACTAAGACTCCGCTTTCCATCCATCTGTCTGTCTGTCTGTCACCAGGGTGTATCTCATGAACCGTAATAGCTAGGCAGTTGAAATTTTTGCAGATAATGTATTTCTGTTGCCGCTGAAACAACAAATATTAAAAATAGATTTTTATAGAAAATGGTACGGAACCCTTCGTGCGCGAGCCCGCCTCGCTTGGCCGGTATTTCTTTTAATTTTACACGCTTTAAGTTTCCATCTTAAAACATCTAGGACAAATTCGTTGTTTAAAAGTAAAAACGTACTTTAAAAACAAGGGAAAAAAAGCTATAAAGTTGACAAACCTCCCCAACTTAATCCCCAGCTTTCGGCAAAACGACGACACAAAAAATAATTTTAGTAATTAAATGTTGAAATGAACATTGTTATCCCCGTAAATCAAGCTGCTAAATTAAAGTGGCAACACTGAACGAAATTGAGAGAACAATAAAAGGTTGCCATTTCGTTTATGTTTCAAGCTCACGCGAAAACCTCATTTCTCGATTCCTATATTTTATTTGGACGTCACATGGTATCGTAAATAATATGTACTGATATAAAACGAATTATGTTGGAGGTTATACGTTTAATTTTGCGCAAAATTAGGTTAAAATTTCGTCTAAATACTTGGACGTCGGCCATGTTAAGGGGTTTTGAAACTAGAAAGGAAAACAGAACTATTACGTAGTAGGTAACTATTTCGTACCTTACACAAGTAATTTGTGAGAGAATAGAAGAGGGAAAATGTTCAGTCATCTACTACGTCACGATGCGTTCTTTAAACCAACAATTGAAGGAAAAATAGAAGGTAAAAGAGGACTAAGAAAACCCCGAAGAAAAATTTTTTTACGTAAACACATGAGGCGCTTAAGAGTCCCCTTACTTTAGACCAAAATACAATTTTCCATACACACGTAGCCTTTTATTTCGAAACGACATGCCCGATTTCGGCAAAATTTTGTAAATCGAAGTTATTGCAATTATCTAGGGTAATAACTGGTTTCCGACATTAAAAATATGAACTTGAAGTAGAATATCATTTTCGTCCATCAGTATGGGAAACTTCTAAATCGTTATTTTTTCTTTCTAGTTCATAATTTTACTGTAGGAAACCAGTTATTACAATTGCAATTTCTTTACAATTACCAATTTTTACCGAAATGACATGTGGTTTCAACATTAAACGTAGACTACGTTTGTATGGAGAAGTCTAGGGTAAGGGGACTCTTAAGAACTTACCGGAAGAAATCATCATTTTAGTGTTGGACATACGAGTATGTCATTGGACGAATTTCCAAAATGCCGATTTAAAAACTGTGTTAGAAGTCTATATCTTCCCTAGGAATCGGAAGCAGAGTGGTCAATAAAGAATCGCTTTGTGCCCTGCTCACGTAGCGCCTACTCTATTACACTGAAATGGGGGGCGGGATTTACAGTTCTTACTATGCCACGTCACATGGGAATGGAGTAGGGATTTTAGGATTCCAAACCGAATAGTTATGACTCTTCGGGAACCAATCTGAGTCCTTCGATTACGGTTTGGTATTTCTTCATACGCCAATACCTGTGAACTCTTAGAATTTCGTTTTGTCTGTTTTTTTCTAACCATTTGTATCGCCCGGCGGACGCAAAACCTGGAGATATTTTTATACTATTATATACAGTCAGCCAAAGACATAACTGTACAGGCCCGATACCTACCAACAAAAAAGGTATAGGATTGCTCGACACGTGTAAAAATATTCCGTTACATTGTTTTTTTTTTTTCTTAAAATAGAAAAAGAGCTCTCCATCTGAACATTTGGTTTGTTTTTTCTTTGGAATGCAAATACAACATAAACAAATAGTAAGTATGTTTTTCTATACAAGCGAGGTTGCCTGGAAGAAACTACATAGCGAAAAAGCCGCCCTTGGCGCGTACCTATTGTTAGTTCTATAGGTAATTTATTATATTTATGTCCTATATATTTTTTATTACTTTTAAAGATAATTAGGTAGGTAAACCTTGTATTTTTTTGTTACAAATCAAGGAATTTTGTTTGTAACAAAATTTTGGAACGAAGTTCCTTATCGCGCGTTGCTAAAGGAGGCTAGACGGAAAAAATTAAGACCAAAAGTTGTAACGACACTTTTTGCTATAGTTGTAAGCCGTGCGGCATGCGCGTGTTTCTCTGTCTGTCTCTCTCTCTCTCCTAATTAATCGAAAGGAACTTCGTTCCAGCCGGGTGTCCCTTGACACCTCTCAAGTTTTTTTATTCAACAGAAACAATTTTTTGATATTATAGAATAAAAGAAGGCCCTAAGTGCCTAGGGACAAACTTGGCGACGATGGTGCGATGGTTAACTCTGGAGTCAGGGGTTTACTCTAAAAGCGTTACGCAAGTCGGACGTTTCTGCGTATCCGCGTTTCAATATCAAGCAACATTGAGCACTAACTTATGATGATAGAGTCTAATTTGGATTGAGAATTAGGAAGTCACTATCGACTTGACGATCTCCGACGCGTAGTGATCAATCACCATGCTAGTCCGCCACCCAGAGGTCCCGGGTTCGTTCCCCGGTCAAGGCAAGTTGGAAAATGGCCTTTTTCAAATTGTCCTGGGTCTTGTATACATACATACATACTATCACGTCTTTATCCCTAATGGGGCAGACAGAGCATTTTGGGTCTTGCGGCTCTATGCAGAGCCTAGGGCCGCAAGACTCAAAAGCCACTTTTAGCGTCATGGTGGGCGAGAAGATGGAAAAGCAATCAATACAGTGACGGGTTGCTAGCCGCATCGCCTGTTGAAAAGATTCGCATTTTTGCCCATGTCTGTGGGTCTTGTATGTTTATCTATATATGTATTTGTTATAAAATATAGTATCGTTGAGTTGGTATCCCATAACACAAATCTCGAACTTACTTTGTGGCTAGCTCAATTAGTGTAATTTGTCCCTAAACATTTATATACTTATTTATATTATTACATCGTACGACTGACCTATTATTTTATGAAGTAACCTCCCAGGGGTGCTTAAAATCTCCGGGCGAGATCGACAATCAGAGGTCTAATAAAATATTTTGTGCAAAAGGGTACTTAATACATTTTGCGTTGTTAATCGATATACACGGTGATTTTTCATTGATTTTGAAGTCAAAGGCCACTTCATAGGCATCGTTAGTAAGACCTAATTATCTAGTCAAAATAAAAATTCAGAAACAAAAAATGTTGTCTAAAACTTGAAAGTAAAATTGTGAAATCAATTAGTAGTACCGCTGCCATACACGGCCCGCCGGCCGGCCAGGGTCATTGACATTACGCAGCTGTTTTGGCCGGTGTAACTAAGTAAGTTTGGCTGGTCTCGATCGAAAATTACGCAACTTTTTTATCTTATGACATACAGACATTTGAATTACGTATATGGATAGAGTAATTTATATACTATACGACATTTTTTTTTCCAAAACCAATGAAAAGTCAGCGTGTATTTACCAACAGATGAGCGGGGTATTTTTTGCAATAAAATAAGTATAGGTACTGCCTTTTATTGTGCTGTACATCCTCACACAAGTACCGGAAATGTGCAAATATGTTGGGCTGTTTGTAGCTTCCGTTTGCGAAGCGCGGCACGTATGCACGTTGGCGGTCTCGTAATCAGATCTGTGAATTCCGGATGTTGCGCCATTTGTTCAAAAGGTTTGCAAAAAATATTATTCAGCATGACGTCACAACGAGGAGTTAGTGTCGAATGGTCTTAAATATTAATAGTCTATGTAGAAACTCTCGTCACCGCACGGTTAAAAAAGAATCCGTATTTGTTGTAAAATGTAGTATCGTTGAGTTAGTATCCCATAACACAAGTCTCGAACTTACTGTGGGGCTAGCTCAATCTGTGTAATTTGTCTCAGTATATTAATTAATTTTTTTATTATTCAGTGTCACTTTAACACGCTAGTGACAATAATCATCATCATCATCAGTACTTTTTGTCTCCACTGCAGGAGCACGACCCTTTCTGTACTACCAGAGCCATACTTAGCCAGAGCAGTCAAAGGACTTGGCCTACACTCTCCTCGCTGGCCAGACGGGTTGGAGAGGTCTCACTGATGTTTTCTAAGCCTTGTTTAGCTTGTATTTTCTAAGTCGTCTTCTACGACATTCACGGGAGAACTTTTAGTGGCCCTATTCAACTCTGCCGGAAACCACACGGCTTTAAATATAGATATTTTACTCGTCATACATACATAATAATATCACGCTTGTTTCCCTCAGGAGTAGGCAGACACTATGAACTTCCACTTGCTGCGATCCTGAAAAACCTCTTTTGCTTCATTAAAACCATTACTCGTCTTTAAAACCCTAACTGCTAGTTACAATCACCCACTTAGAATAAAATGGTTTACATATTGACAAGTGACAAGTGCGAGTGAGTTAGTGCCTGTTCACACGCCACTTGTCACTTGTCACTCGCACTTGTCACTTGTCACTTGTCAATATGTAACCCAGGCTTTACTCCGTGTAGAATTGCGTGCGGATTTTTGCGATAGTTCCCGCCGCCATCTGTTACTCTGGAATTGCGGAGTTCTCAAATGGTCGATTACAGACACTTGTCTTGCTCGTGTTATGTTTTGATAATAAAAATTATGAAATTGATTTATGTATTTATTTACTAATTTCTGTACACACAAAATGTATACAGAGAATACATTAAACATAAGTTTTACAAAGGCACTATTTATCTCAAAGAGATCTCTTTCAGTAGGCCAGTGAGAGATGTTTATGTAAAAAAGGCATAGAGGCGTGTTCATACATAGGATCAAAGAAAATAAAAATTAAATAAAACAACACTCACTAACAAATAAACACACATTAACATAATACACACATACTTAAATGAATACTTATTTTAATCTAGAAAGAAATATATATTACACAATTAAGGTGATACCAATAAATATAGATCTTTTACTAATCTTTAAAACCCTGATTGCTAGACAAATTAAAAAATCTCTGACTTTCAAGCGGTAACCCCCAATAACTTGTAAACCACTAAGGCAATTTTCATCGAACAATCATTCATCAATCTATCGCAGGTTGACTGGAAGAGATCCCTACATGGGATAAGTCCGCCTTTGTATATTTGCTCTTTCGAATTTTTTGTACTTTATTTTGTTTTTTGGTACAATAAAGTTATTACAAACAAACAAACAAACAAACTAGCTAACAACCACCACAAAGGAACTTGCTTTCACAGGAAAAAACTGTGTTGAAATCGGTCCATCCGTTTGAGACTACAATGACACATACAGACAGAACGGATTACTAATGTTTGACCAAAAAATGATTGACAAATGGTCATTCGAAAAACAACGTTTCACCAAATGTTTATTTGGCAACGATACATTTGACAAAAGTATCATCTTACAAAATGTCACTTAGCAAATGATCTGTTAGCAAACACTGCACTTGCTAAATGTGTTAAATATTAAAATGTCAATTGACTTTTTATCATTTCACCAAGTAATATGTTTCGCAAATTAAGTATTTGTCCAAATGTTATTTAACAAAATGTTATTTTATAAAAAGTACTTCATTTTTCAAACATCACGATTTAGTGGTTCTCTATTTTATAGCATAAATTTAATATCCATAATTTAAGATCTCATAATATTTTTTTCCATAATAATCATATGTCCGAATGATGCCTAGCCCTAACATAATATCACGTAAACGAAAGTTGTAATCCCGAAATACAACGTGCTATAACTTTTTTGCCATAAATATTATGATCCATAATATTCAAAATTTCTATTATTTTTTCCCATAATTATCACGTGTCCTAATTTTGCCCATACGATAATTATGAAAAAAAAAACAGAAAATTCCTTTGCTATAATACAGAAAACGTAACAAACCTAGCCTACTCTCCACGGCAAAGTGGTTTTTGTGTCTGTGTTACTTTCGCCCTAAGCTTGAGTCGCTAGCTCGCTTCGCTCGCTTGCTCGTGTCTTGGTCACATGAAACCTAACTAACCTAACCTATACTCCACGGCAAAATGGTTTTTGGTGTTACTTTCGCCCTAAGCTTGAGTCGTTCGCTCGCTCGTATCTCAGTCACAGGCAACCTAACTTAACATAATTATTATTATATTAACATAATTATTTATAAAATGTAAATTTAAGTTTTAGTCATTTGGAAAAGTGACCCGTTTGTAAAATTATTAGTAGTAAACTGATCAATCAGCGAAATCATTTCTTTGCCAAACGTTGTTTGTCAAGTGTAATTTTGCCAAATGACTTTTGGTCAAACAGCAGGACCCCAGACAGAACAACAGACATTAGCTTTTAACTTGTAACACTCCTCTTTTTATAGGAGGTTAAGAATAACATCCATCCCTTGCAGACAGAATAAACTTTCTGCACATTAACAAGGCCAAGCTTAAGATTACCCAAGATGTAATCCAATTAGGAAAACAAAACATGCCTTCCCTCCGCGACTTCCGCATCTCACCACCTTGGGATAAGGTCGTTAATTGAATAACTAAAGAGGGAGCGTGCGTAAACATAATTCATAAATGTCAGATGGTAAGTGGCAGGTTTTTCGGGGTTGTGATACCCGTCCGTCACTGGGATTATCTTGTATGTTGTACAGCTATCGTTTCCTAGGAGGGTATGACGTCAGGAAGGAGACAGGTCGTGATATTGCAGGTACATTGATATCTATCTATCATTCTATCTTTAGGTCTTTTTAGTCTCCACTGCAGAAGCACATTGATATAATGGTTACATATTTAAAAAAATGAGTAAGGAATGTTAAGACAGTCGAAAGTACATTAACAAAAAAAGTACATTAATAAAGAAAGATAAAGAAAGACCGGATAGACCGATTTTTATTGAAGTTTTGTCACGTTTTCTTAAGGTGGTTCGCAAGCTATGTTTTAAGAAAATTAAAACTTATTGGGGGTTACATATATACATACTATCACGTCTTTATCCCTAATGGAGCAGACAGAGCATTTTGGGTCTTGCGGTTCTATGCAGAGCCCAGGGCCGCAAGACCCAAAAGCCACTTTTAGCGTCATGGTGGGCGAGAAGATGGAAAAGCAATCAATACAGTGATGGGTTGCTAGCCGCATCGCCTGTTAACATGATTTGCGTTTTTGCCCATTCCCTCGATCGGCTTTTACGATCTGCGTGGGAAGAGAAGCAGCTGGTATATTCTAAGTTTTTTTTATTTCTCCCAGAACAGCATGGAAAATCAGGATCTTCCTAGATTTTTCGTATCGTTATCAATTCAAGTCGTATCGGTATTTCTGCTATTCATTACTAGATGTCGTTCTTGACAACCGGGGTTTTTTTAATTTGCCTATCATATAAACTTTTTCATACAAATAAGGATTAGCTCGCTGTAGTGGCAGTGGGCGGGACCCATAGCGCTTCGAACCGATGGCTCTTGGGGCAAAAAGGTTCTCGAATGGCGACCGCGTACTGGCAAGCCGTGCTTCGGAGGGCACGTTAAGCCGTCGGTCCCGGTCACTGTCTTTGACATTGGTCGTTACCTAAAACCATGTCAGAGGCCTTTAAGGCGGTTTAAAAACCCTGACACTAGTGTTAGTCACTAACACACACGATCAGAAGAAGACTGGCAAGCGAAGCGTAGGACACCTACAAGGTGGTCAGATGATCTGACGAGGGTCATTTTGGAAATCTTTGGGTGAGGTTTTTGTCCAGCAGTGGATGTGATACAAGATTCTCGCTTCAAATATCACTTGCTCGTTCAATGAGAGTAGAATAACTTTCAAGCAAATATTTGAGATACTAGAATACATTTACGTAGCCTTATAACATGACACCAAAGAACTAGCACTTTCATTAGACCATCTCAAATGCCATTAAGTAAGGTGAAGCGCAAAGACAATTTTGCGAGGAATATAATAACAGAGAAGCCTTCGCCGGGTTTTCAAAGGATAAAAGGGTCGCTGGAAAGATTTTTCATAAACAATTTACTAAACTTTCCTGTTTTTTGTGTTCCCGACGTGAAAAGCGTGTCTGTTTGTCAGTGTGTCTGTCTGTTATATATAGTTTTAATTAATTTTGTGTGGTTTAGCTATGTTCGTTTGAAATCAGTTCAGCCAATTACAAGATAGGGCGACATTTTAAATTTAATTAGTGTTGACCGCAAAATCATATAAGAACTTACTCAGGCACATATTATAAGAGATAATAAGATAATAAGAAAAGAGATTTTCAATTCGAATGTATATGTTTATTTTTGTATGTTCCCTGATAACTCGGAAGACACCTCCTAAACCTTTTTTTACTGTAAGAGTAAAGGCTACTTGTAATGTGTTCCCATAGAAATTTTAACAGAATCGGTTGTATAGTTTGGTATTGAAGTCGGTTTTAGTTTTGAAAATTATCATCATTATCATTATCATCAGCTTTCATAAAACCACTGTTAGACATAGACCTCCTTTTGTCTCATTCCTTCTACTTTTGATTTTACCTTTAAATTCTTGACAAATTATATCCTCCTTGAAATTGTACCTGCAACAAGAACAATATTTTGAGATAAGTTTAAAGTAATTCAATAGTAAATAAAAAAATTACTGTGGTACAAACACAACAGAATTTGAACTATGTACCGATCTACAAATTAGTTTTATGAAAAAGTCTTTGTTTTCATAACAGAGTTTTAAACTGAGTGGGCAATATAAATATATTTGTACTAAATCCGCTAGTTGCCAAGAAGTTAAATTAGATTTATCTCTATGAGATTTGTTTGAATTTCCAGACGGTGACGTCATAGTTTCTTAGAGTCAAGTAGCGTTCCTTAAACCAGTTATTCTTCAATAATAAATCTGAAATCACTTTAAAAATGGATGTGTTCAATGACAAATGACATTATTTCGTGAGTTTTTTTACTATCAGTACGAAAGAAGTTATTTTTATCCCAGTTCACATCCATATTTTATTCTGAATATATGCACCCATATTATTCATCATAGATTTTAAACGATTAACCCTTTAATTTAAAATACGTTTTATTAGTTAATTTAATTAAAATTAAATTAACTTAGTTAGCGGGTTACCCACGAATAGAGTCAGCTACTGCCGACATGTTTTGACCTCATCCGGAGGTCTTCATCAGGGAGAATGTTACAGGCCCGTACACCGCACCGGCTCGCGACACACGTGTATCGCTGACTTTATACGTGAGTAACCCGTTAATTAAATTTAATAATGTCTGTGTCTTACGTTAGTTTTAATAAAATAATACATTTTGTCTCTTTCTTACCATGTCAAATATTGGAATGAGGGAAAGGAACTAAAGATATTTTAACTACCATAGTTTTAGCAAACGGTTATGGAGGATATGTTAGATATGTAACCTCGTCGCATCATGAGATAAAAGACTAAGAAACTATGCTAAGTCGGTTTTAAACCGCACAGCGTCACATTTGTATTCATAGTGACGCGAACGTTAATCCGGCTTATCTCAGAATGATGCCGTCAAATGTTACAATTTGAATTATTTATGAGGTAAATAGGGCCGCGGGGATGTTACACGATCGTGCGTTACATGATGCTGAATTAATTTTTGGAGTAGTTGGATAGTTCGCGACAATGTGCAGATTTTGCTTTAGGTGAATTCAGGTTGTTCGTAAAATTGAGATAATTTAATAATTTTATATCAGGATAACTAAACGTAATCATCATTATCAGGTCTTCGAGAGGTGACACCGCGGTTTTGTTAGTGGTCACACCACATAACCTTACTAGTTACCCGTGACCGGTAAGGTATCCGAAGGGATAATATAAGCGCGACAAAAAAAAAGTTATGTAACGTCGTCGCATCCTGAGTAATAAGACTAAGAAACTATGTTAACTCGGTTTTAAACCGCACAGCGTCACATTTGTATTCATAGTGACGCGAACGTTAATCCGGCTTATCTAGAATGATGCCGTCAAATGTTACAATTTGAATTATTTATGAGGCAAATAGGGCCGCAGGGATGTTACACGATCGTGCGTTACATGATGCTGAATTAATTTTTGGATGCATAACATTATTTTGTAACTATTTTCTTATCAGTACAAAGTTATTTATATTCATCCCAGTCCACATCCATACTCTATTCTATAGATATACATCCAAATTCATAAAAAATATGAAACGTTTTAGATATGTTTTGTCTCCTTCTTACTATGTCAAATATTGGAATGAGGGAAAGGGATTAAAGATATTTTAAATAACATAGGCTAAGCAAACGGTTAAGAAGGCTAAGTTAGGTATGTTACCTCGTCCCCCCGTGTGGGATGAGGCCCTTAATCGCCAGAACATCACCCTGCTGCGCAGACCGCAGAGGTTGATGGCGATAAGGGTCATCCGGGGATACCGCACGATCTCATTTGAGGCCGCCAGTCTACTGGCCGGTTCCATACCCTGGGACATAGAAGCGAGTGCCCTCGCGTCACTGTTCTATTGGCGTGAGGAGGCGCTGGCCCGGGGTCACCGACCGGCACCGAGGGAGGTAGAGGGACGTCGCAGTGAGCTGCGTCAGCGCTCTATCGAGGAGTGGGCCTATAGGCTGGAGCAGCCCAGTTTCGGAATCCGAACTGTTGAGGCTGTCCGCCCAGTCTTGAGCCAGTGGTTGGCGAGGCAACATGGCCGACTCCCCTTCCGTTTGACGCAGGTGCTATCCGGACACGGTTGTTTCGGAGGGTACCTGTGTCGCAGAGCGGGTAGGGAGCCGACCGCCATATGCCACCACTGTGACGGGTGTGCGGACGAGGATGCCCAACACACTCTAGAGTGCTGCCCAGCCTGGGCGGAAGAGCGCGCCGACATGTGTGCGATCGTGGGGGACGACCTCTCTCTGCCGACCTTGATCAAGGTCATGGTCGACAGCGAGACGTCGTGGAATGCGGTGCAGGCCTTTGCGGAGCAGGTTATGCTCCGCAAAGAGGCGGCGGAGAGAATGCGTGAGGATACCACCGACCACGCCATCCGCCGCCGGCGCACTGGGCGCAGGAGGCGGGCCTATGGCCTGCAACTGCAGCCCCCACAGTAAGGGTCGGTCGAGTGGCGGAAACGGGATTCCGTTGCTCGACTTAACGGCCCTCCGGGTGTAAGGCGTCGTGTGTCACTACGCCTTAACCCTTTCGGGTGGAGATGGAGGCCGAAAGGCCCCCTCCACAGGCTCGCTCTGACAACCTCTCACAATGAGAGGCACCCCCAGAGCGAGCAGAGACCGCCAAAGCGGTCGCCGCGCCGGGGCTATGGAGCGCGAATAGCACACGGCCCCGGCCCACAGCGGCTGAGAGGTGACACCGCGGAGTTTTTAGTGGTAACACCACATAACCTTACTGGTCTCCCGTAACTGGTAAGGTATCCGAAGGGATTTTCTCCGCGATAAAAAAAAAAAAAAAAAAAAAAAAAAAAAGGTATGTTACCTCGTCGCATTCTGAGATAAAAGACTAAGAAACTATTCTAACTTGGTTTTAAACCGCACAGCGTCACATTTGTATTCATAGTGACGCGAACGTTAATCCAGCTTATCTCAGAATGATGCCGTCAAATGTTACAATTTGAATTATTTATGAGGTAAATAGGGCCGCGGGGATGTTACACGATCGTGCGTTACATGATGCTGAATTAATTTTTGGAGTAGTTGGGTCGTTTGTGACAATGTGTGGATTTTACTTTAGGTGAATTTCAGGATTGTTCCTAAAGTTGAGAGTTGAGATATTTTAATAATTTTACATGAGTATTTTAATAATTTTACATTACTAAAATACCTAATGGAGTCATCATTTCAGCCGCATAACGTCCACTGCTGGACCTACTGGAGTACTGTTAAGTAATGGAAAAAATGGTTTGGATTTATTAATTTTTTTGGAAGTTTTCAAATTTCGTATTCACAGTTATATTTTTCAGAAAAATAACTTGAAAAAATTCCATTATTTGAAATGTTTTGAAAAATTATCCATCAGTGGAGTAAGTATTTTAATAACCTACCTCTATTAAGAAAAAAAAAAATAACTCATGATACTACACACTGGTGACAGAAATTTTGATTTGACGTAGCTTTTTCTAGCGACAATGCCCATTGTTAGGATTCCGTGCCCAAAGGGTTAAAACGGGACCCTATTACTAAGACTCCGCTTTCTGTCTGTCTGTCTGTCACCAGACTGTATCTCATGAACCGTGATAGCTAGACAGTTGAAATTTTCAAATTTTTCTACCATTTTGAACGGTTGAAAATACGACCTATAGGCGAGAAGGGCCGGAATGATAGACAGTCAGCCGGACAAAAGCATATTTGGCCAATCTCGAAACTGAGACACTTCACTCGCTTCACTCACTCGGGTATTAAAAATGATGTCAAATTTGAAATTAATGTCAAATTGATTTTTTTTCTTTCCGCACTTTCTTTCCTTATAACACTTGGTCACTATACCACTTAACTATACTACACTACGCTGTAACTTTGCTATACATACTAAATATTTAAACATAAACAACAGGAAATTTCGAATTTAACCTCCGTTTTCGACAAAGCAATTTACCCCAAATGAAAACGCAACTATCGTATCCGTTTGTATGTTTATTCATTACTCGAAAACAAATTCGCGTATTACTTTAGCTACGTGAATGTCTTTGCACACAAGCAATTAATTATTCGAGCGTTACATTCCTGCTTAGCAGAATTAATTGGAGTGCTGTTCAGCTGAGGATTTGGCTAAATAAATTGATAAAGATATGTCAGGCAGCAAATTTGAAAATGGGTTAGTCGAAATCATCATCTTCATCAGGTATTTTTGTCTCCACTGCAGGACCACGACCCTTTCTGTACTACCAGAGCCATATTTGGAAAGAGCAGCCAGAAGACTTGACCTACACTCTCCTAGCTGGCCAAACGAGATGGAGAGGTCTCAGTCTTGACTGCAGGAGCACTACCCTCTCTGTACTACCAGAGACATATTTGGCAAGAGCAGCCAGAGGGCTTAGGCCACACTCTCCTGGCCGGCCACACTCTCCTGGCCGGCCAGACGGGTTGGCGAGGTCTCATTGATGTTTATTAGCTTTGTTTATAAAATCTCCTAAATCGCCTTCTACGACATCCACGGGAGGACTTGGAGTAGCCCTATTCTACTCTGCTGGAAACCACACAGTATACTAGATCATATACCAACATTTTGTCGGTCTGATACCGAAAATAATACATATATACTATAACGACTTCAATGAGGTAGACATAGTATATGTATAACGGGTCTAGCGGCTCTAGGCATATAGAGCTCAGGGCCTTAAGACCCAAAGGCCACTTGGAAAAACGTGAAAACCAGAGGAATACGGAGAATACATATCAGGCCGGGCGGCTGCACACTTTTGTATAGAAATGTCGAATTTTTTGATTAAAACTAACGTGCGATCCAATCATTATTAAATATAGTAAACGGGTTACTCACGTATAGAGTCAGCTACTGCCGACATGTTTTGACCTCATCCGGAGGTCTTCATCAGGGCGAATGTGACGAGAGGCCCGTACACCGCACCGGCTCTCGTGTCGGATTTGTTTATAGTTTATAAATGTTATTATACCATACTTAGTTATTTGTATAGCCCGAGGTTTGATTTATTACGGGTATATCCCTTCCACGTTGGATACATGCCTTGTTAATATTATTCCTACATTTGCAATAGACGAGCGCAGTGCTAGGATTCATATGAATTTAAAATGGATGTTCTGCGACAAAGCAAAGCTCTAGCTTAGATGTGATGCTCTTTGTGGGCTTGTTGGCTGGTTGTAAAAATATATCTATCTTTTTATATGTTACAGTTAAAAATCGTTTTTAGATAGAACGCGATATTTGACTTTTAGATAAAACTAGTTGTCACTCCGAGCTTTTTTAAACTAGCACTACAGAAAATAATTTGGAATTACAAGCAAGATATACTCTTAAAAATATTTATTAAAAAAGATCTAGGACTAAGCCATGTTCCTTGAAAAATAATAATTAAGCTGGGGAGCCCAAGAGAAGATTTGGAAATTTACTTGGGCGCGGCAGTTTAACATACAGAGGGTATACTTTGCACCCTTTTGAGTACCTCAACCAGGTAGCAATTGATCTAGGGATGTGCGTCTAGGGCAGCCTAAATAGAATAAAAAAACGAAAGCCAGAAATACTTAAGCGCATCAGATAAAGATAAGGCAGGTTAAATGCTGAAAAGTATGCATTTCAATAATCTAACGATTGAGCGTAATGTATGTGAGGAGGAGGTTCACACACTTGCAAAATAAAGTTAACCTGGACATAATCGATTATAAATAAATAATGGTCGATTTATTTTATTTTGGGGGAAATCTGCTTCGATGGCGATTCGCCATTTGCTTTGCATGAACTTTCTGCTTCTTTTTGTTAGGCTGCGATTATAATCTGACGCTGTCTACTATAACTAACTACAGGCTCAACAGTTTTAACTGACACGCTTTAGAAAAATGCGTTTTGTCTAGTAAAAACTAGTTTTACCTGATGTTCAATTTTGGACATAGTTAATTCATTAACAAAGGCATTAAGTATATAAGTACATACAATTAAACAGTAAAAAAATGTAAAATATATTTCCAAAAAAAAATATTTGGGGTGATGGAGACATAGTAAGTTAGTATAGTAGTTTTTACACGCTAATCTCCGGAAATACTGGACGAATTCAAATGAAATGTTTTTGTATTATTATCTGTTAACCTGGGCAACAAATACGGTATAATTGATTTTGGGAAATAGAACACATTATGCAGAAATAGGTCCTTTAGTCACATTCGCCCTGATGAAGACCTCCGGATGAGGTCGAAACATGTCGGTAGTAGCTGACTCTATACGTAAGTGACCCGTTAACTTATTCTATTAAGGCCATACCCAAATTTTCCGGGGTCCAGTGGCGCCGCCATTTAAAATAAATCATTTAAAAGGAAACGGAGATATCATTTAAAATTGTGTCTTGGTCAAGCCCTAGATAACCTTTAAAACTATTTTATGAACTACTGTTTATAGTTTAAAGTGAGAACGTGAAGCTTTTTTACGCACATTAGCCAAAAGTGGCCGTTTTTCGCAAATGTGCGTCGAAAAGCTTCACGTTCTCACTTTAAACTACAAAAAGTAGTTTAAAAAATACTTTGAATGGGTATCTAGAACTTGACCAAGACACAATTTTAAATGATATCTCCGTTTCCTTTCAAATGATTTATTTCAAATGGCGGCGCCACTGGACCCCGGAAAATTTGGGTATGGCCTGAATGTCTGTCACTCACGTAAGTTTTTATTTGCTTACTTTATTTTCACATTCACAACTAAAGTTTTTGGTCGCAGAACTTGATATCGTGGTCTTTGTGAATTCGTTGACTGACGCACATTGTCATGTGCTTTAGATGTTTGTTTTAAAAAATATTAAAAGTTTTAAAAATGAGGATATTAGTTTGACGCTAGTGTTTGTCTATCTGTGGCATCGTAGCGCTTGAACGAATGGACCAATTTCGATGTTTTTTTTTTTTACGTAAAAGCAAGTTCTCTTGTGGTGGTATAAATCGGTTTGGCCGTTTTAAAGTTATTGAGGGTTAACGCAAATAATTGATGCCGCTACTTATATTAGTTATACTATTAAGTTCCTCTGCCAATCATTAGATGGCGTTAACATATGAAACTATTGAAAGTCGGGGTTTTTAATTTGGCTATAAAATAAAATTGTTAATATTATCTTTTCAATTCAGCATTACTCGATTTGCTAAATAAAAATAATATTTTTTGTGCTAAATACTCGCCCTTTAAAGCATGCAAGCCTAGTTCTATAGAACCATAATCATTAAAAAGAGGGAAAATACCAATTAAAAAAGTGTAAGGCACATATCATCTAAGTAGCAAGGCTAAACAAGGTAACTAACCAAAATACAAATGGCTGCCACACTGTAACACGACTAACACGCCATGATAAGATAAATAATATGGACATGGCTGTACTTGTCCATATTCTTCCTACATTTACAGCGCAAAGCTCGGGGTTATATGAATTTAAGATGGATGTTTTGCAAAAAGCAACTACAGCTTTGCTTTGTCGCAGAACTAGATGTGGTGGCCTTTGTGAATTCTTTGGATAACGTACAGTACATGTATAAAAGATGTGTGTTTTGATACCTGACATCTCGAGGTGCAAGTGTATTCGCATATACAACGTAGAAGGGAAATTCTCGTTATAAATCGAACCACTGTCTATTTTCTATACTAGATCACTATTATATATATTCGTATATCTTTCAGTGTTTAGTTATAAAATGTTTGTAAGTGTATAATTTATCGCTGAATAAAGATTTTTCTATATCATTCATTATTCATTTCATAACAAGTCTGTATAGACTCGACTGCAGGAGCACGACCCACTCTGTACGACTAGAGTTAGACTTGGCCAGAGCAGCCAGAGGACTTCGGCCAGCACTCTTCTCCATGGCCAGATGGGTTGGAGAGGACTAGCTTGTATTTCCTAAGTCGGAAGACTTGGAATGATCCTATTCTACTCTGCCGGAAACCACACTATTACTTAGTATGTATAATTTAATTTAAAAAAATAGGTCAAAAATAAAAATAAAAACTTCGGCATTCTCATACGAAAGTAAGTAATTCGTATGGAAATGTCGAATTTGTTTTTATTTTTATCTATACATTTATTAACATTATACGATACCTAGTGATCTAGTGGTGTAGTGGTTAGAGCGTTCGGCTCATACCCGGAGGTCGCGGGTTCGATTCCCGTTGGGGGCAAGGACTTTGTGTGGTTGTCCTAGTTTGGTTAGGACATTGTAGGTTGATCACCTGATTGTCCGAAAAGTAAAATGATCCGTGCTTCGGAGGGCACGTTAAGCCGTCGGTCCCGGTCACTGTCTCTGACATTGGTCGTTACCTAAAACCATGTCAGAGGCCTTTAAGGCGGTTTAAAAACGTTGACACTAGTGTTGGTCACTAACACACACGAGAAGAAGATTTAAGTATATCAAACAAAATCCTAATTTTCACACGAAAATGTTGTAAAAAATGTTACCTCCTCCATTAGGTCACTTAGGGCTCCCATTCAACCCTTGTCATGTCTTCATGAGAGTTCCATTTACCTAAGTACTTACCTATATCTAGCATAATATTAACTTCTTTATTATCAAGTGGTTTATTTGTCATAGATTTGTTGGTTGACTGGTAGAAAAGGCCTCAGGCCTTAAGTCCGCTATTTACATGTATTGTAATAAAGTTAAATAAATAAATAGAGGCAATAGTCGAAAATACAAATAGATGCTAGCAATTTAAGGCAACACTTATTTGATTTCTTTTTTTATCATGCATACATACATACTATCACGTCTTTATCCCTAATGGGGCAGACAGAGCATTTTGGGTCTTGCGGCTCTATGCAGAGCCTAGGGCCGCAAGACCCAAAAGCCACTTTTAGCGTCATGGTGGGCGAGAAGATGGAAAAGCAATCAATACAGTGACGGGTTGCTAGCCGCATCGCCTGTTAAAATGATTCGCATTTTTGCCCATTCCCTCGATCGGCTTTTACGATCTGCGCGGGAAGAGAAGCAGCTGGTACATTCTAAGTTTTTTTGTTTCTCCCAGACCAGCATGGGATGGGATGGAAGCAGTTTTTTTAATATCCCGCTAAAAGTGGCCTTTGGGTCTTAAGACTCTTGAGGGCTCTAGGCTCTGTCAGTTAAGAGCTGCAAAACCCAAAATGCTTCGTCTCTTTCATCATCATCATCATCATTTCAGCCGCATAACGTCCACTGCTGGACATAGGCCTCTCCCAAATATTTCCAAAATGAGCGATCAAGAGCGACCTGTATCCAACGCTTTCTAGCAACCTAGGCGAGGTCGCTTGACCACCTTGTAGGTGTAATTCCTACGCTTCGCTTCAAAATACACTTCCGTCTCTCTCATTATGCGTAAACCCGTAATGGGACAGTGGAAAATCCAAACACCAGTGTTTAATCTTCTTATCGTGTGTGTTAGTGACTAACACTAGTGTCAGAGTTTTTCAACCACGTTAAAGGCCTCTGACATGGTTTTAGGTAACGACCAATGTCAAGGACAGTGACCGGGACCGACGGCTTAACGTGCCCTCCGAAGCACGGATCATCTTACTTATCAGATAGTCAGGTGATCAGCCTAGAATGTCCTAACCAAACTAGGACAATAATACAAAGTCGTTGCCCCCGCCAGGAATGTATGAGCCTAACGATCTAACCACTACATCACGGAGGCAGTTAGTGTTTAATGAAGGTTCCAGACACATGTTGTAACCTTTGTAAGTGATTGCAAATATTTTTCATTTTTTATCTTTTCAATCCGTGATAAATAAATATATACCGACAAATTACACAGATGTAGCTAGCCCCAAAGTAAGTTCGAGACTTGTGTTATGGGATACTAACTCAACGATGCTTTATCATCTATATATAAGAAAAATGCTATTTTCCGAATTCCCTGACCGGGTTTCGAACCTGAAACCTCTAGGTGGCGGACTAGCACGGTGACCACTGCGTCACGGAGGTCGTGACAGTGCATTATATACGTATGTATAATTTGAAAATTAAATGAAGTTGTCAAAAATGACACCTCCATTCTTCAGGGCTCCCAGCCGGCCCTTGTCATGTCCTCACGGCAGCCCCATTTATCCACAGCAAGATAACGACAGTTTGTACGCACGTACGGGGCCTAACTTCCCTATTTTTCGAGATCCATTAATAAAGATCCCTTCCTCGTTTCTGGTTTTCTGGTATCTTTATTGGAATTATTAAGACAGTTTGGGAAACCTTGTGTAAATTTGTTATACGTTTTTGTGATATGTTACCTGGTTTTTTTTTGCACAGCGTACTTATTGTGAGAATATGAGAAATTAAAAACAATTCGAACCTAAAAACCAACTTTCCCCTAACTACACAACCAATTGTGATAAAATTTCTATGGAACCACCTGACAAGTATATATACATACATACATAATATCACGCCTGTTTCCCACAGAGGTAGGCAGAGACTATGGACCTCCACTTGCTACGATCCTGACAAACCTCTTTTGATGACAAGTATACATACAACAATACAACAAAAAATATTTTTCCAATCAGTCCAAGCGTCTTCGAATAATCTGTGAACATACGTGATCATAAAAATGCTCTGTATTGCCCATTAGTTCTCAAAAAAAAAAAACATCGCGACGGATTGACAACGTCCTCCTTTTTAGAAGTCGGTTAAAATAGGTACCTAAACTTCTACCGGACAGTGGTGGCGAGTATTACGCTGTGAAATCGGGCAATCGGCAGACCCAAGCTCAGTTGGTTAGATAATGTCGATATCAATATGAAACACTGTAAGCCGAGACCCTAAAATATAGTTATTTTAAAGCTATTATATTCAAGAAGCCTGTAACCATTTTGAAACATCTGACACCAGCGTTGTCATCAACAACACCCGAAAAATAAACACAGAGCTAATTGCTTCGCAAAACTCGAAGCGAACCTTCAACAGCGTTTAAGAAAATGAGTTAACAAAAGCTTTCATACGTGCATGTCTTTTAATACTTTTACTCCCTTTGTTATTTCTCCCTTGGGACTTTTAACAACGCTCCTTGTTAAATCTTTCGTGTTATTTTATTAAATTTGTGCTATTACGTAAGTAAGATTGGAAAGTATTCCAAAGTTCAGATGTTCTTTGTTCAGCTGAAGTGCGGTTTAAAACTGAATATTTTCTGGAACATTGTCTGAAATTAACTTACGTGGCTCAGCCTACGCAAGAAACTTCGTGAGTTTTATCCTTTGGCCTAAAATTTCAGAACAAACTAATAAGATATTATTAAACTTTATTTAAATGTTATACTGGTTAATTACAAAAGTACCTGGGCGACCGAGCTTTGCTCGGTTACATCTCAAACATCAACTATTTTTTTTTAAACTTGTCTAAAAACAATGCAAAATAAAATATTATATATAAACTTAAACATAAAATAAAAAAAAAGTAAGTCACCGAGTGGGATTCGAACCCGTAACACTCTTTCTAGCGGTCGCTATCCTTAACCACTGAGCTAAATCAAGGCGGTCGCGGCGCGACGAAATTAGCGACCATATACTGCGTGGAAAGAAAAACGCATGAAAACTCGAAAACACGCATTTTCCCAAACATAAAACTAATCTAGATCGATTATTTAACCCCGAAAACCCCCATATACAAATTGGCGATGGAGAAATAGTAATAGAGTAAGAATTTTAAAAAAAATGTCTGTCTGTTTGTCTGTTTGTCTGTTTGTCTGTTTGTCTGTTTGTACACGCTAATCTCCGGAAATACTGGACGGATTCGAATGAAACTTTTTTTGTTATATAGCTATTAAGCCTGGGCAACATATAGGGTATAAATGATTTTGGAAAATGGAACGCCTGATGCAGAACCATAATGGTCCAGCAAAACTATAAGAGATATAAAAATGCCGCGTTAGTAAAAGTTGTTCAGCCTGATGAGCATTTTCCAGAGACATAAAGTCCACGCGAACGTAGTCGCGGGCTCCGGCTAGTTTATAAATAAATATATATATATACATACATACATACATACAAGAATTGCTCGTTTAAAGGTATAAGATAAAAACGAGTTAGTTTCTAACAGCCTTATCATAAAACGCAGATTAACTTTGTTACTAGGTTTAAACCATTATCCGACCAAAATAAGTTAATATCTAGTAATATGCCACTGTCTCATCTGAAAATGTCAACTTGTTTTCGTCGGATAAAAGTTTAAACCCAGTAACAAAGTTAGTCTGCGTTTTATAATATGACGTAATGGTCTTAGACGCAAGTAGTCTATGTAGCAACTCGTCTAAAACGCTCATTGTCTAAATATTTACCAGGCATAAGACAAACCATTTCCGAAATCAAGTCATTTGGAAACATAGCTGTGATGACAGACATCCTGCAATTTGATAGCAAGCACTGAATACGCGGGTGGAATAATACGAGCAAGTTGGCAGACCTACCCCGCGCTGGTGCCAAATATCAAAATGATTGCCGTATTTGATTGCATGAGAGACCCGGTTGTTTTGTTCCAGGGTTATTAGACTTGTAGGACGTAAAGATTATAATTTTAGCTACATTATTTAGAATGCCAAAAGTGTGGGTTTGACGAAATGTAAATTTATTTTTTATTAGCCGTGCCCGTGGGCTTCGCTCTCCTTGGGAATTTTGGGATAAAAACTATCCTATATCCTTCCCTGGGTATCAAACTATATCCACATCAAATTTCATCTAAGGTTCAGTGGTTTAAGCGTGAAGTGGCAACAAACAAACAAATATACAAACATACTTTCGCTTTAATAATATTAGTAGGATAGGATGAAGACTTGCATACATACAAACATGAAACCTAACAGCATTACATTCTTGGGCCAGTCACGTAAAAAGCTTGCTTGATTAACAAAACTATCTACCAGGCATAAGACAAACCATTCCTGAAATCAAGTCATTTGGAAACATAGCTGTGATGACAGACATCCTGCAATTTGATAGCAAGCACTGAATACGCGGGTGGAATAATACGAGCAAGTTGGCAGACCTACCCCGCGCCGGTGCCAAATATCGAAATGATTGCCGTATTTGATTGCATGAGAGACCCGGTTGTTTTGTTCCAGATTATGAGATTTGTAGGACGTAAAGATTATAATTTTAGCTACATTATTTAGAATGCCAAAAGTGTGGGTTTGACGAAATGTAAATTTATTATTTACTAGCCGTGCCCGTGGGCTTCGTTCCCCGTGGGAATTTCGGGGTAAAACTATGCTATGTCTTTCACTGGGTATCAAACTATATCCACATCAAATTTCATCTAAGGTTCAGTGGTTTAAGCGTGAAGTGGCAACAAACAAACAAACAAACAAACAAACAAATATACAAAAATACTTTCGCTTTAATAATATTAGTAGGATAGGATGAAGACTTGCATACATACAAACATGAAACCTAACAACATTACATTCTTGGGCCAGTCACGTAAAAAGCTTGCTTGATTAACAAAACTATCTACCAGGCATAATACAAACCATTCCTGAAATCAAGTCATTTGGAAACATAGCTGTGATGACAGACATCCTGCAATTTGATAGCAAGCACTGAATACGCGGGTAGAATAATACGAGCAAGTTGGCAGACCTACCCAGCGCCGGTGCCAAATATCGAAATGATTGCCGTATTTGATTGCATGAGAGACCCGGTTGTTTTGTTCCAGATTATTAGACTTTTAGGACGTAAAGATTATAATTTTAGCTACATTATTTAGAATGCCAAAAGTGTGGGTTTGACGAAATGTAAATTTATTATTTACTAGCTGTGCCCGTGGGCTTCGTTCCCCGTGGGAATTTCGGGGTAAAACTATGCTATGTCCTTCACTGGGTATCAAACTATATCCATACCAAATTTTATCTTAATAGGTTTAGTAGTTGAAGTATGAAATGGTAACAGACAAATATACAAACTTACTTTCGTATTTATAATACTAGTAGGATGAAGACTCGCATACATAAACATAAAACCTAATAACATCACCCTCCTTTCTCGGTGCTGTCAAGATAAAAGCTTGCTTGATTAAAAAAAAGAGTTGCTCTCAAATGGTCTTAAGTAAGTAAGTAAGTAAGTAAGTAAAAACACTTTATTGCACCAAAACACATGAAAATAACATTGAAATATAAATACAGATGTACAATAGGCGGCCTTATCGCCAAGGCAATCTCTTACAGGCTACCTTTGGGTGACAGGATTGGCAAATAGGAGTAATAGTAAATGAGTGGTGCGATAGTGAGCATAGTACTAACTTAATTTCATATCGTGATATGACAGCAAAAATAAAAATATATAAGTAAGATAAACTAAAATACATATAAGGTAATACGGTAATCTACATAAATAAATATTTGACGGAGCAGGAGATGACCTACGCCGAACTCACTAAAAGTGTGACGATAAATACAGCGCTCCGCCTCGCGCTGTATCATGGATTCCAACCATATGTGTCTGAATACCCCTGGCCCACACAGTTATTGAATCTGTGTCCACCTGGGCTTATCGTCTAGCTGAAACAACTATCATTGTAATAAATCGGTTTACCAAATCCACATCTATTACAACAATCACAATTAAAGAAGTTATGGCCAAGCCCACAGCACACTACACAAAGGAGATGTTCACAGTACGGCGGTCCGCACAAGACTGAGCCGCTCGTCGCTAGGGCGACCGCTTTTATACTTGTTGAAACATTTGAAAATGTAGCAGTTATGTTTTGTAGTAAACAACTTTGTGTTTGCACATCGAAAACAATAATAAATGGGATTATCTTGAACTCGCCGACACGGCCAACCTGACATGCGTACGCCCTCGTACGCTCTCTCAATAGTAATTTAAACTAGTAAGTAGCATCAGGCCTGTCTCACTCCGCGGTAGGTGTTAAAAACGCAAGTAAGTACGGCGGCCATGCCAGCGTGGCTAATCAGTGCGCCAGAAAAGGTAAGCGTTACGCGATAGAAAGAGATGGATTGTCTAGGTAAATATAACTGTAAGTTATTAGCGTTGTGCGATCTGAATTGAACTTAATTGTATCGTAGCGAGAGTCTCTATTCCTTTAATTGATTTTTCAGAGTAAATCTTCTGTACTTGTACTATTATGTATTCTATGGTAGCATGGTTAGAAATAACCATAAAATGATTCTGATCTAGCTCGGCAATAAGCGTTCCATAGAACTATAACAAAATTTCAACTCGCGAAAATTCTACTCCAGAAGAGTGCCTTACAAAACTACTTTTCTGAACCGGTCTTTTATTTGTCCTTCAGCCAAGATCTTTACAGGAATAATTATAAAGAAATCATGACTAAGGGATTTTTCGCACAATGCTTACGTATTCAATTATTCGAATCAACAAAATTCATGGATCAATTTAAAAGAATCAATTTTTAACTCGCCGACACTGCCATCTTGACAGTAACACCCGTCCTCGGATTTCATATTTAAGATCAACATAAAACACAAACGGTACACCGTTCGGCCAAACCTGATCAAAACAAAGCTATAGTAATTTTTTTTAGAAGTCTTGCTGTACGACGAGGCAATGCCGCCAGTCTCTTAGGTATATGTTTTATTTTTATATTTTTTTTTTGTTATATTTTAGTTCATACTTTTAACATTTTAATTTAGGTAGGTTATTTAGTTTTTTAGTTAAATTAATTATTGTGTACTGTTTATATTATTTTTTTGCTATAAATAACTATCTTTATTAGATGACTTACTTAGTTGGATTAAACGATCTAAAATATAATAAACCAAAAACAAAAAATGAACATCGATAAATCTTTAAAATAGGATAGTAATAACTTCATGTCTATGTGCAGCGATCACATGTTAAGGAACGCAGCCAGCCTTCCTGCTAGTTCAAAGTTGTTATTAATCATATGTTCTCTTTACCAGTTATGAAAGTTAAATTGAGTCAAAACGAATAGAACTTCTAAATTTTAACGATGTTTTTAAAATAAGATACAGTAATTATTAATTCAGTTAGGAGAGATCACCAAGACATATCAGTAACAAAATTGCCATCGTTAGCCTCACACTAATACGCGTATGCCCTGTGATCACCAGGTCCACTTGACCTTATGATTTCCTCCAGAAACTCGACCTTCACAAGAGCCGACCGCATACTGCCCACTCACGGACTACGGGTCAACTCTAGTCACAACAAAATAAACAAAGCAATTTATCACTCTACCTGTGGCAATTAAGCCTTCGGCTATGCTATCGGTCTTCCTAATGAGCTTCTCTGCCTCCCGCATCCTTCTCAACCTATCATGAAAACACTTGTGTATTTGCTTTGAGTTTCATGCCCGGAAAGCATTTCGATTTTTCAAATAGTTGAACAGGTGAAAAATCGTCATAATGATTCAAGTAGTTATACGTAAGAACAACCGGAATCATATATAGGCCGATGTAAACATAATCTGGCGCGCTGGTGCCATATAGACCAAGCAGAAGCACAGGGCGATTGTGGTCATGACGATTAGATCATTAGATCATCTCTTTGTCCTACCAGCTGTACCGTCCTTAACCTACACTATGCCTCGGAGGGAAGCGTAAAAGCGGCAACGTTCTCGAAGAACGATACGAAGAAGTGAAAATAAATGTCAACTGGGTAGATAATATACGCTATTTTCCAACAAGTCAAATCAGACACCTTCCTCCAAACGTCAAAACAAACAGTTTCCACTGTTTGCACTTCGACTGCTTTGGGACTTTGTATTAAATACAGGCAGATGACGCTTTCACCATCAGCCCTTCCGCAATAATAAATCCAAAACTACGCTAAAATACATAAGTTCAAAAACAAACGACACCACTTTGCGACGCTAAACCCCGCCAACAGCTCAAAATAATTCATCCCTGGCTCAGGAAAACACCCAACAAAAACAAACGTTTACAGTACTTTTGTTACACTAAAGTGTGGCTAGAATACAGTTAAAGCGTTTGCAACTTAATCTTTTTTCTACGGACTTCCTAACAATAAAAATAACATTGCTTATCAGTACGATATTCTTGAATTTGGCTATAATATCACAATATTTACTCGACTTTAATTATCCAGATTAAAATTTACTCAAGTAACGGGACTTTACTTCAGTTAACCTAAAACACAGTTCATAATAAGGTAATGGTAAAATATTATTACTCACATAGTAAACGGTGAAGGGTCCTTTTAGATAAAGTCATCACCATGATCATCATCATGGTAGGCTCGCCGTCCTATTAATCACCTCTTCATCATCACTACCTCTTCATCAATAATATCTTCATCGTCATCACTGTCTCTTCATTATCAATATCATCATCATCACCCTGGTCATTATCTCATAATCTTTATAAAAGTCATCATCATATTTAGCTATGTCCAATATGCTAAGTCCAATATAAGGCAAAGGCTAGGAGAACTTATCCCTCCAACTTTACGAATAATGAAGTACGTAACGTACCTAATAATAATAACTATCATTTTACACCAGTATTCACACGTAAGCTTATAAGACGCTAAAAATTATAATTTAAAATACTCAAACTAGACTATTTGCTAGGATACTAACTGGCACCTCTGCCAGCTCCGACTAACAGTGAATTATGCCACCTCCAGTGATGTTAAACTCATCTATAAACTCATGGCGATAAGATTAACTCACTAAGCTTAGCAGATAATACACGTTCTT
Organism: Acrobasis consociella; assembly: GCA_963555685.1. NCBI lineage: Eukaryota > Metazoa > Arthropoda > Insecta > Lepidoptera > Pyralidae > Acrobasis > Acrobasis consociella. Next base: position 19,245,191 of record OY743108.1, read on the forward strand.
ATTTAAAATAGCGAAATCATAATTATTTTCTGCTTGCATAGTGGTCAAAAGACTAGACATTATTCTACTTTATGTTTTAAAACTAAAGGTTTCGAAATAAATTACTCTCTGCTCTACTCTTAAATCGAAAAAAATATAAAAACTCACCAGGTTATCTTTGCGATTCAGCAGATAAGGTTACGACACAGAAATACACATGATATCAACTCTCTTTTTCACTTCACCTCACTTCACCAGGAATCTCCAGCGCCTGCGGCACTGCCGCTGACTCCAACTCGGCCGCAATACGTGGCCAGCAGTTATGGTTCACTTGTTAGCACTTAAGCACCTTTGCAGAAGTAGCTGAAACTGAACACACGTTAAGTATCTTTGCACAGATCGTTTCACTCTCGTTAACACCATTACTGGCGCTAAAGGTTGTCACACAGGCCGGCTGCCATTCAGACAGACTTGTCACACAGACGGTTGACAGACAGACGGTTGGCAGACAGACGCTTGTCACACAGACGCTTGTCACATAGACGTTTGTCACACAGACGCTTTGTCACACAGACGCTTTGTCACACAGACGCAATGTCACACAGACGTTTGTCACACAGACGTTTGTCACACAGACGTTTGTCACACAGACGTTTGTCACACAGACGTTTGTCACACAGACGTTTGTCACACAGACGTTTGTCACACAGACGCTTGTCACACAGACGCTTGTCACACAGACGCTTTGTCACACAGACGCTTGTCACACAGACGCTTGTCACACAGACGCTTGTCACACAGACGCTTGTCACACAGACGCTTGTCACACAGACGCTTGTCGAACAGACGGTTGTCACACAGACGGTTGCCACACAGACGGTGGTCACACAGACCATTTGTCACACAGACCATATGCACCACAGGATGGGTTGCGATACTAAAACCAGAGCCTGTCAATGACCCCAAAAGTTATCGACACATTACACTGCTAAACTCCATCCACAAACTATTAAAAAAGCTAAGACTGAAGTCACGACACCAGCTCTATAAGATTGACTGTTGAAAAACCACTTTACCATCAAAAAGAATAGAATTTGAATCCACCTATGTGGATACAACCATCAACCCCACTGAAAAACTATCAGGGTTCTCTGTCCCCCGCAGAGAATTGTGCCAGCTCCACAGACTGAGAACTGGATGGGGACGAACTAGATCGTTTGAATTCCGGTGCGACTGGATTGACTCCCCAGCTTGCGGATGTGGCGCTCCTGAATAGGACATGGACCACATTATTCGAGACTGCCGGAAGACTGGTTCACCCTGCAAAAAGACGTAATACAATAGACACAGAATAACGACTGTAATAACAGCCATACGATTATTTAATAATTGGACAGGTTCCTGTTTTTCAGAATAGGCACGACGAATGGAAAAACACCTTTGGTTCATCGGTTAGACCATTAAACAACATTGTAGTTTGTACACATACTCTTTCCTTTCTCTGAGAAACCAAAAATGACAAAGATACAGCGCATTGAAATTTTGCGCGACGTCACACTTAAGCACGATTTTTACCTAAGTGTGACTCCGCAAGCCCCCACTTCGGAACCTTGACGCTCCGTATCCTTGTGAATTTTTACCCATCTGGCAAACTGAAAATACGGGTTCATCATCTCTGGACAATTCAAAAGACGGTCCAATAATTATAATCACTCTCTTCGGACCCTGTCGGACTCTTTACCCCTATTCTCCCATGGATTCACTCAAGTGGGCAAAAGATTCAGATCCAACTTCTGATGACGGAGCAGGAGATGACCTACGCCGAACTCACTAAAAGTGTGACGATAAATACAGCGCTCCGCCTCGCGCTGTATCATGGATTCCAACCATATGTGTCTGAATACCCCTGGCCCACACAGTTATTGAATCTGTGTCCACCTGGGCTTATCGTCTAGCTGAAACAACTATCATTGTAATAAATCGGTTTACCAAATCCACATCTATTACAACAATCACAATTAAAGAAGTTATGGCCAAGCCCACAGCACACTACACAAAGGAGATGTTCACAGTACGGCGGTCCGCACAAGACTGAGCCGCTCGTCGCTAGGGCGACCGCTTTTATACTTGTTGAAACATTTGAAAATGTAGCAGTTATGTTTTGTAGTAAACAACTTTGTGTTTGCACATCGAAAACAATAATAAATGGGATTATCTTGAACTCGCCGACATATTAATTATAAATATATAATATCAAATATAAGTATATATATATATACATACAAATATAAACATACACATACATACATAAATATATATATATATATATACATTAGAATACTAACAATAAAAATACATGTCATACACAACGGAAATAAGAACGAAGATTATGATCATATTAAAATGTATAGGAAATAAGCTACTGTGTAGTTGAAAGAAAATGCGACTTTACCTGGTTCTTGAAACTTACCAATGTCTGAGCAAAGTGGATGCGGGACGGAAGGGCATTCCAAAGAAGGGCAGAATGTACAGTGAAAGAATTAGAATACATTACAGTGGAGTGAGGAGGAATGTCAAGCCTAAGATTTTCTGAACTGCGTAAATTGCGTTCATGGGCATCTTTAAGGAAAACGAAGCGCTCCTTGAGGTAGTTGGGATAAGAAGGATTAAAAAGGATGGAGTAAAGAAGTGATAGAATATGCCAGTCTCGGCGGAGTTGAATAGGGAGCCACTTGAGTTGCGTGCGAAATTAAGAGAGGTTAACATATCCATATCTTAAACGCAAGTAGTCGATGTAGCAACTCGTCTAAAACGCTTATTGTCTAAATATCTACCAGACATAAGACAAACCATTCCTGAAATCAAGTCATTTGGAAACATAGCTGTGATGACAGACATCCTGCAATTTGATAGCAAGCACTGAATACGCGGGTGGAATAATACGAGCAAGTTGGCAGACCTGCCCCGCGCCGGTGCCAAATATCGAAATGATTGCCGTATTTGATTGCATGAGAGACCCGGTTGTTTTGTTCCAGATTATGAGATTTGTAGGACGTAAAGATTATAATTTTAGCTACATTATTTAGAATGCCAAAAGTGTGGGTTTGACGAAATGTAAATTTATTATTTACTAGCTGTGCCCGTGGGCTTCGTTCCCCGTGGGAATGGGAAACTATGTCGTCATCTGCTTGTATTTCATATAAAATGCCATAGACGCTGTTTGTTTTGACGTTTAGAAAAAGTATTTGATTTGACTTGTTGGAAAATAGCGTACTAATTACGTCCACTAGAGGATTTCTAAAATGTCAAATGTTTGGGTTTTACGAAATTCTTTATTTACTTACTAACTGCGCCCGCAGTGTTACCCAGGATGTCAGCTTCCTGCATATCAAATTTTATTAAAATTGGCTCAGCCGTATGCGCGTGAAGAAGGAATAAACATACGCACTCAGAAACTTTTGCCTTTATAATATTAGTGTAATAAGTGTGAAGAGTTATACAGGCTGTAAATCTGTAACCTTGCCATGTTCTCAGACGTACTTATACCGATCATACTGAACAACTTTCCCTAAGAAACATAGGTCGAAATATGAAAAAAAAAATGGTTCACCCTTACAAAATTGCTAATCAGCTGATCGATTTAGTATAGGAAGTCCAATTTTTTTTCATATGTCGGCCTACATTCCTTTGGGAAAGTTGTTCAGTATGATCGGTATAGGTACGTCTGAGAATATGGCAAGGTTACAGATTTACACCCTGTAGTGATAGAGTTTATTTGCCAGGAAAATTAACAATCACACGACGAGAGCTGAACTATATGTTCTAACCAATGTTAAGTGGAATTGATATCCGTAGCGCTAACTATTGTTTGCCAGGTAAAAAAAAAAACAATCACTTTTAAACGTCTTAATCGATATTCATCAATCATACTCCTAGCTATGAACTTATCCAAGGGAACTTGCTTTCATGTCAAAAACCGCATCGAAATCGGTCCATCCGTTGCCACAGACAAACTATGTCTGTATGTCACAGGACATTAGCGTCAGACTTATAAGACCCCTCTTTTTTGTCAGGGGTTAAAAACAACATATTAACCCCGCCGAGTTTGGGCTCGATTGACTCGACTTGAGAAGTATTTACCCCATAAGCTCCTTATAAAAAAAAATTAAAAATGTTTGCTGAACCAAGTTTAGTTAAAATATATTTTGTCTCGTTCTTTCAATATCAAATATTGAAAAGAGCGAAAGAGACAAAACACGTTTAACTAAAATAATTGGACAGGACTGGTGACTCCCGCTCAGGTTCGTTTCTCGTGCAAAGGATAGCTATTGCGATCCAGCGCGGCAATGCTGCCAGCATTTTGGGCACCTTTGCACGGGAAACGTTAAAGGGTGGTTTATAGGACTGATACTTGTATGTACTTACGAAATATTTCGAGCATTTTGAAGTTTATACATATAATAAAACTAAAATATGTATGTATAGCAAACCGTTATTAATTTTGATGAATATGAGGGTAAGTATTTAACCTTTTTAGGTAGATATAAGCTTGTTTTAAAAAATAATTACTCGTTTAAGGAAGAACTTGTTGATGGAACTACCAATAAATGTTGATTGAACTGATTAGAATAGCAACAAAAGCCTGCGATAAATAATAATTTCCCAGAAGGCTGGTGTCTGGTTTCGGCAGAAGTAATCATTTGCGTTGTGGGAAATCAACGGAATTATACCGGAGACGCAGATGTGACCAGGAAAGCGAGATGGTTTGCTAATGCGGTATTTTACTCAAAATTTTTTTTTATTACTAGCTGTGCCCGTGGGCTACGCTCCCAGCGGGCTACGCTCCTCGTGGGAATTTTGGGATAAAAACTATTCTATGTCCTTCCCTGGGTATCAAACTATATCCATATCAAATTTCATCTAAATAGGTTCAGTGGCGTGAAGTGGTAACAAACAAGCAAACAAATATACAAACTCACTTTCGCATTATAATATTACTAGCTGTACCCGCGGGCTTTGCTCCCCGTGGGAATTCCAGGATAATAAGTACCCTATGTCCTTCTCCGAGTCTCAAACTATATCCATACCAAATTTCATCCAAATCGGTTCAGTAGTTTAAGCGTGAAGAGGTAACAAACAAACAAACAAACAAACAAATATACAAACTCACTTTCGTTAGTAAAATAAAGGATAATAGGATAGTCACGTATAGCACTCTTGACGTTACGCTATGAGGTCTCGCGCGTACGAAAGAGATAGAGTTATGTCCCTACCACGCTCCCACTCTTATATTTGAAATGCTTATTACTACTTGATTATTTAGCTGTTTTCTTGCAAAGAAAAAAGAGAATTGGTCTTTTAAAATCTCTATTTCAGGAGCACGACCCTCTCTTCCTACTACAATGACCATACTTATCCAGAGTGGCCAGAGGATTTGGCCTACGCTTTCCACGCTAGCCAGACAGATTGAAAAGACCTCATTGATGTTTATAATCTTTGTTTAGCTAGTAATTCCGAAGTCGCCTTCTATGACATCCACATAAAGACTTCGAGTAGTCCCATTCTACTATGCCGGAAATTACACAACAGTATTATGTAGGTAAGTATAACCTAATGTAAATGAAAAAGGAAGTCTCAGTATCAGTAACATATGAACAGTTTATTTCTAAAACGACGTACTAAGAACATAAAAAATTCAATTTAAAGTCTATAAGTTCAGTTATATTATGCCCAGGCGTCTCGTGAACCCTCTACAAGCGAAAAGAGGCTAAAATAAATAAAATGTGGTCAATGATACCGTAAAGAAAGGCTGGGACGATTTCCTTTTTAAGGCCTTGGGTTTATTTCCTTGTGCGAGAAGAAAGGGATTAAAGAGCACGTTTTTAGCTTTATCATTTGAATTTGTTTGTTTTTTGTGATACGTCACGAAAAATTACCAAAATAAATACCTAAACTAAATGAATAAAAAAAAAATCGCAATTAAATAAAGCTTTTTTAGGATTCCGTAGTAATTGTTTATCTATCCGTTCGCGGATTTACTCAGAGACTATAAGCACTAAAAAGCACTTATTTAGTATGGATGTATATTTATTTTAGCAAAATAGTAGTAAAATAAAATCTTGAAAAAAAAGTTTGCGCGCTATCCGACACGCACAGGGTTAATTATTTTTATAAGTATCTTTCATAAAAAACTTTATTTAATGGCGAAAACATGAAATACTTTTGCATGTTTCTATATTATTTTTAAACGAATATTTCTAGTAGATCGTAGATTTGCCTAATTTTATACCTAGCCTAATTTTGTGTTTTTTTTTTATTGCTTTTACCACAAGCTTATTAAAAATATTATTTTAATAACTTGAAGTATTGAGTTCTCTACCATAAATGGTTACCACTCTTCATGCTGGCCAGATGGGTTGGAGAGGTCTCATTGATGTTCATATGTTTTGTTTAGCTTGTATTTCCTAAGTCTCCTTCTACGACGACATCCACCGGAAGACAGGATACTAAAGAAACAGTTTAAACTATAATTGTTTGTTGTAAAAATTTTCAAATATCGAATTTGGTTAAGCTAATCAAATTAAAACTTTACCTTAACGTTTTTAAACAAAAATGGAAAACCCGGTTATACTTTAAAGGGCCCAACTTCAGGTTCTAAGCCGGTACTATTATAGCCAAGGGATGTAAAACTCGAGATAGAAGATAAGCCACGGATTTTATGGTTTATATATGTTGTTACAAGACCCTTGGGGCTAACTAGTGAGTACGTTTAAAATGAACTTTTGATATATAACCGCAAGGCTTCTATATTTTACATTTATTAAGCGTTTCGCTACTTTACAAAACAACTCCAATGAGATGTTTTTGTTCTTAACGCCACCCAAACATTTTCTAGAGGATTTGAAGGAATTGGACTGTGGACAAACAATTTTTTGACTTATTACCAGAGATCGGAATTGGGTGTGTGAAAATACCTAAAGTTTGCTGCGAGATATAATATGGAGCTGTTACACTTAAGTTAAACCGATTTTGGATTTTACCGGTTTAGTTTCGGTTTTTTTTTTTGTTTATATGTTCTTTACCTTTGAAACACCGAACTATAAACATTTACAAGCTGCTAATACAGTTTTAAATTAATTTTTGCTTTGTGCTTTTCCGGTTAAAATTCATTTAAAAAACGGAAACTAAACTGGTTTAACTTAAGTGGTTGTAACAGCTCCATATTATGTCCAGCTGCAAACTTTAGGTATTTTCACACAACCAATTCCGATCTCTGCTTATTACATAGATTATTAAAAAATGGTATATGTATATTTTCTTTTCTTTCGTTAGCAAATAATATCAAAAAGTACCTGGGCGACCGAGCTTTGCTCGGTTACATCTCAAACAATAACTAAATTTTTTTTATCTTGTTTAAAAACAATACAAAATAAAAAATATATATAAATTTTAAAAACATAAAAAAACAAAAGTAAGTCACCAAGTGGGATTCGAACTCGTAGCACTTTTTCTAGCGGTCCGCATCATAAACCGCTGAGCCAAAACGGATGGCGGCCGCCGCGAAAAAATTAGCGTGGAAAGAAAAACGCATGAAAACTCGAAAACACGCGTTTTTTCAAACAAGACTAATCTAGATCGATTGTTTACCCCTAAAAACCCCCATATACCAATTTTCTGCGAAATCGTTAAAGCTGTTTTCGAGATCACAGAAATTTATATACATATAAATATATAAATAAATATACAAAAATTGCTCGTTTAAAGGTATAAGATACAGCGCATTTAAACTTCGCGTGACGTCACGATTGGCTACGATTTTTAACCAACGGTGATGTAAATCACCCCCACTCTAAAACTTCGAAGCGTATCTTCGTGAATTTTGACTACTTCGCTAAATGAATCTATACATATCTATACATATAATAAAACAGTAAAAAAAGTGTGTCTGTACATTAAATATATTTCCAAAAAAAATATTGGGGGCGATGGAGACGTAGTAATAGAGTAAGAATTTGAAAAAAAATGTCTGTCTGTTTGTCTGTTTGTCTGTATGTCTGTTTGTCTGTTTGTCTGTTTGTCTGTTTGTACACGCTAATCTCCGGAAATACTGGATGGATTCGAATGAAACTTTTTTTGTTATATAGATATTAAGCCTGGGCAACATATAGGGTATAAATGATTTTGGAAAATGGAACGCCTGATGCAGAACTATAATGGTCCAGCTAAACTATAAGAGATATAAAAATGCCGCCTTAGTAAAAGTTGCTCAGCCTGATGAGCATTTTCCAGAGACATAAAGTCCACGCGAACGAAGTCGCGGGCTTCGGCTAGTAAATAAATAAAATAAAATAAAAAAGCCTGTTTTTTCAGTGACAGACTAAAATAAGAATACATTTTAAAAATAAAAAAATTGTAGATATTGACGTTAATAATAATTATTTTTTATTCTGTTATTAATTAATTCAATTTCCTAAAATAAGTTTAATATTAAAATAATTATTCTTCAATGCATATGGATTCCTTATTTTTGGATAATCTATTTGACGGAATAAATAAAATAATATATTTTTGACCCAGTCCACATCTCTATTACCGTCTAATAACGCCACAGTTTCTTGCAGTCAAATATCAGTCCTAATATCAGTTTTTCTGTTATTATAAATCTTAAATCACGTTCTAAATGGTTATAATTATGATGAATGACAGTGATATTTTATTTTCCAAATATTTGCTTGACCCAGTCAAATAAAAACTTTATGTTTACATTCAATTAAATATCAATATTTTGACCCTTGACTAAAAAGAAGGTGTTATAAGTTTAACGTGGCTGTGTGTTTGTGTAACTGTGTATCTGTCTGTTGCATCGTAGCACCTAAACAAATGAACTAATTTTAATGCAATTGTTTTTATTGATAATTGACTTGATTGACATATTGTCAGTGCAACAAATACCTCCCACCCAACATAGCTGTAACTCAAATCTACATTATATAACGTAAGAAAATCTCCCCGTTTCCTATTGCCTCTCCGATACCAACAAAATGTTCGTCAATTCCAGTGTAACCGAGTTATTTAGCGGCGAGTTATTTACATTCTGGCTACGGAACAATGCGTAGTGTAGAGAACAATTCTGAACTTATTATAAGGGTTTTACTTTTTTTTTTAACAGGTATCAAAATTTATATGGATACTAAACTAAGCTATAAAATAAACTGATGCTAAATTATGATAATTAAAAAAATGTCATCTTGTCCATGCAGGATGGTTGCAAGAACGCTGGCTGCGTTTCCTCGCTAGATAGCAATGCTGATCCGTTGAGCGAAAAAGCAGAGGGTTTTACTAATCTAATCTCAAACGTTACAGATATAATATATGAGGTCTAACAAAATATACTAAAATTATTTTAAGGGCGGATACAGTCCGCGATAGTGAACTTTCCCCAAGAAACATAATATATGACGAAACATGAAAAAATAATTTTTGACTTTTCATACAAACTCGAATCTGCTGATCGGTCAACTACGTATGGAAGGCCCAGAATTACTTTTCATATTTTGATGCATGTTACTTGGATAAAGTTGTGTAGTTTCATGTATCATGCGTTGCCAATGTCTGTCTGTCTGTGGCATCGTCAATGTCAAAGAGATGGGCCGACTTCAATACGGTTTTTTTCGTGAAAGCTCAATTTCTTACGGTGGTTCTTAGCTATGTTTAAAAATCGGTTTGGCTTTTTAAAATTTATTGGGGGTAAACGCTTAAAAATCTGGGTTTTTAATTGGCGTGGCAAATATTTTTTTTTTATTTTAAATGTGTAATTGGATAACCAAAGCCACTGTAAATTTTTGAATTGCCTAGAGATAGCTATCAACACCAATTTAAAACCTATGTGGTTACCCAAACATTACAAAAACAAAAAGCTAAACTCTCGCTGAAACATGTTTTTCCAATTATTTCACTCCTTTATTTCTGTATACTCGATGTTTTCGATTAAAGCTATGGATTACGCAATGTTTGGCCCAGATTTTGAAGATTACTTTGTATATTTTGTGTATGGAAATCTGTTAAGACGCTTGTATGTTGCTTTATTCAATTTGTGACAAAAAAAACATGTTTATATTACCAGCGCTTTTCGCAAGTTAAGTGAATATTTGGATGTGTAGACCACATGTGCAATGTAACTAATGTATGTATACTTAATTTTTTTGTGTGTGTGTCTTGGTAGTGACAAATAAACAATTTATCTATCTATCTATCATGTAGCAAAGTAAATTCTTGAACTGCTCCGTGCTTCGGAAGGCATGTAAAGTTGTTGGTTTCAGTTATTGTATGACAGTCGTCAAGCTATGTCAGATGCTTTTAGGCAGTTTGGCCGTGTTGGCCACTTACACACCCAAAAACAAGAAGTAGTTTGTAGAGATACTCAAAAAGCGGTACGCAAGAAGTGCGTATCCGCGTTACAGTGTCAAGCAAGATAGAGCACTAACGTATGATGATAAAGTCTAATTTGGTTTGACATAGAAATAAGTCGTCACTATCGTACGATTAACGTATTATTTTATAGAGTTACCCCCCTGGTGTAGCATTTTCTCTGACTGTTGCTGATTGTTTTCGACATTCTAAAACGGTCGCAAACATACTTACATACTCTTTCTTGTCTGTAAGAGCACTTACAGAGCGAATAAACATAACAGTGACGATATCTTTGAAAAAAAGAGAAGTGGATGAAACTAGTAACGGAATGGTATGAACGAAACGGTAAAAGAGCATAGGTAAACAATATAAAAGATTGGAAGACAATATTAAAAAGATAGCTGGTCCACAATGGGATATAACAACACGGAAATCTTTAGAGGGGGCTTTTGTCAAGGGACAAGCTGTAACTGAAAAACCTGTCACCAATACAACTATTTACGATTCGAGATAATATTGTTAAAATTTATATATTTTTTTAAATGCACGTTATCTAAGTTGCAGTAATAAAGGCTTATTTTGTTGCTGTCGTTAAAAAATACAGACACATTTCATGTCTTTCTCCCTGAAGGCCACGCTTAGCGTGGTGGTGGGCGTTAAGATGGAAAAGGAATCAAAATAGTGATGGGTTGCTAGCCGCATCGCCTATAACATGATTCAAATGTCATCCATTCCAAGCTTCTACGATATGCGCAGGAAAAGAAGCAGCTGGTACATTTAACGATTTTTCTTTTCTTTTTAGACTAGCATGGAAGATTTATATTATTTTAATAACATTACAGATCGCAAAAAATGCAAAATGGTTATCTCTAAAAAACTTAAAGCCACTCGCTTAAATTCCACTAGAACATCAATGAAATTTCACTTAGAAATACATTAAGCAATATCTAAAAATCATAAATAATATTGAGAGACGTATCAGAGAATTTAGAATTCGAGTAAATCCTCTAGTGCCTCGAAGTCTACGTACTTTGGGTTTATATTGATAAGCTTACCTAAGTCGTTGTGACTAAGTATCGATGTGGGATTAAGGGCTTTATCAGACGAGTGACAGTACGCAGATATAACACGGTATTTTATTCAATTATTTTTATAATTCATATCAATAAGTAACGTATTTCGAAAGTGCAAAAAAAATTTTTTTTTGCCCAACCATAAGTAAGTTTTATGCTTTTAAAATCTGATGGAAGGGGAAAATGACAAGTACATACAGCACTAAAAGGATGTACATACAGCACTCTTGACGTCACACTATTAGGTCTCGCACATACGAAAGAGATAGTGAGATGTCCCCACCACGCTCCCACTCTTATATTTGAAATGTAAGTTAGTACATAATTAACTAACTTTTAAAATTTTTGTAATTAGGTAAGTACAACTTTTGAAGAAGCATGTTGTGGATTCTTTTTGTACGTTTTTTGACAAAGCTTGTTGCCGATGAATCTTTATTGTAAATCTATTTCTTTTAGTAGTGAAGTTGTATTGTTTATTTATTATTATATTAACTTTAATTAACTAACCAATTTTTAGTATTTTCAAAAAAATATTCCTTTTCAGTGGTATTTTTGTTTTATACCTATAAAATATTTACCGAAAGCATACACAGTAAAATAATTCATTCTTAGATGTATCGTAAAATGACATAAACCTGTTTTCAAGCGAAAACATTTTAGGGCTATAACAGACGAGTAACAGTATACCCTTGGCAATCGGCCAAACAGTGTCCACCACTGTCACTGCTGAACTGCCACGCGATCGTCGCCGACGGTCGCGCGATAGAAGTCGCTGTACGGGCCATAGCACGTACAATTTGCAGCGTCGGCGCGTTCACACCGCGCGGCGCTTGAGATATATATACTCTGTGTAATACAATCACGGCGATTCAGTTCTCTTCATCACCCCACTCCATTTTAATATCGCAAAATATTGTACAATGTATTGGTGCCAAAATAAGAAAAGACAATGAAAAATCTTATTCCAATTTCAAATATAATATTTTGTTTATTTTTAAATGTAACAGTATTTATGGCTAGACTAAGTAATCTCATAAAATAATAAACTATTAAGTCGATCATCAACAAATCATTAAATATATCTAGTCAGTTAATATGTTTCCGCTTTATATCCAGAGATCTTTACTTTATGAGAGTTTTAACGTCTTTTCATAGAGATGTAATAATCTAGATTAATGCCACGAGTTTTATGAGGGCTAAGAGCTGATGTCATATCAATACAATGAACTTTAAAAACCATCTTGTTGTTTTCTTAATTAAAAGCCAAACACACGTGATTTCTATTTAGAGATCTTTATTTTTATGCCTAAGGTAAAAAGTACATTTTTTTTAACACATATAAAAGAATAAATGGGCATTTCTTCAAATTTCGTTCTCCGCGTAACCTTCGTGGCGAAATTGAAATTACCAATAATCTTTTGAAAAAAAATACTACGCTATAGATGGTTTAAAAGCAAATAATATACTGTTTGAAACTTTCAAATTGACTAATAAATGATAAAGATATAAAATTCCGAAAAAAAATCTGCCCACGAAAGTTACTATTGATACCACGAAAGTTACGCCAGTAAAAAATACAACTTAGTTGTAGCGAAAACTTTAGTTTTCGCTACAACTAAATATATTTTTGCATTAAATAACAATCAATCAAGACAAGCATATGCATTGCACCAGCGTTCAATGTTTAAATGTTGCATTAGCATCACTTTTCTATATTTTTTATGAATTAAAACTGCATAAATTTATAGTTAGTGTAAAATTAAACAAAGCAGTTTTCAAAACAACATTTTTAATCACAAATTCGAACATTATTTATTTTTTCTATTAATGGCTAAAGAATATGTGCGAAACAAAATAATTAAAAAATGGTTTAACATAAAAATTATTAACTTATAGGACGTTTTAGGCTCTCTTTGACTAATTTTTAAATGTAATTTTTATTATGTTGGTCAATTGCAATGAATATAATTCACAGACAGGTATTATTTCTTTTTTTGCTTTTGTAGTATTTCTCTCAGCTTTGCTTTTACAATATTGTGTAATTTGGTATCTTTTTTTATTTTTTCTCTTCTTCTTATTTCGGCTAATCGCTTTTTCTCCAGATGTATTTTTTTACGGCGGCATTTTTAATTTAAATACGTTAAACCATTAAATTCGTTAAGTTATGATAATTCTTTAAAAAAATTACACACTTACAAATATACAAAGTCACAAACGTGGATATAAACCTGTATACAAACTTGTCATAAACTAAAATACAGAACCAAATTCAAACTCTCATATAAAGTAACATATAAACGAATACTTTATTAAAGCTAAAAAAATCCAAAAACAAACTCCAATGGAAACTCACACATAAACTCACATTCTTACTATCATACTAATTAAAAAACTCAATCAAATTCACAGACAAACTAACAAACCAAATATATAAAACCAAACACAAGAAACTAATTATACTTCTACTCGCGAGAATATTCTTCGGTCGGCTCATCGTTACTTACACATACTAACACTTACCAAGAAATACCAATACTTTCCAACACTGACATATATTACAGTCAACGAATAATTGTAGATGGAAAAGTCGAAAGCAGAAATTTTGACTCGGCATCTTTGTTAGGACTAGTTAGGACATAAACATACTAAAAGTCCTTACGCCTCCGAGGTGAGCCCGCGAGGGGAGGGCACAAAGAAGGTCCCGTTTTTTGGTTTTTTGCTTACATCTCGAAAATGGTGCGTTGTACGAAATTTTGTTGTACTACATTATGAAATCTGATAAAATTCTCTACAACTATGGCTTTTATTTTTTTATCTATCTCCAATTTTTACCTAGATATGAGGTACGAAAATTTTTCGAATTTTTTAAAATGTGTTCTACACTCTGGGTGTATTCGGACGAAAAGCGCACGCCAAGCCCACGTCCAATGCATGCCTTTCATTGCATTTCTATCCCCATAGTTCAGGAGAAAGGTGTCCAAGCTAATCCTAACAAAGTTGCCGAGTCAAAATTTCTGCTTTCGACTTTTCCATCCACATGCCCCTTTTGAGCACCCATTGACCGAACTAATACCAACCCATAGCAATACTTACATATACCATAACATACCGACACAAGCAAACATTGTTTGAGAACATTTTAATAGATTTTTCATTGTATTAGATTACTCGTATTTTAGAAACCGCTATAAGGAATATCACAAAAAAGTTTGTCGTATAAAAAAAACGAAATAAATATGTTTTTAGTATTTTGTTGTTACGAACATAGTAAGGTATGATATAATATATATAAAGAAATTAATATAATTGGTAATTTAGTGAGAATTAATAAAGATACGTAACTTTCGTGGCATGCTTTATAACTTTCGTGGCGAAATCGCCACGAAGTCCGCACCACGAAAGTTACGAAAATTTAACATTTTTTAAAATTACGAAGACAATTACGTATGAATTTAAAAACAAAATACTCTAAAATAAACTCGAAGGCATATTACATTTAAGGAGTGAATCGTTAAATGCGGAATAATTACTATTATTCTTCGAAAAGTGACCACAAAGGTCACTTGGGTTAGAGAATTTTAAGAAACTTAAAGAAATACACATCTGTATTTATTTGCAGACAACCGGTGAGCAGCGCATAAGTTCCCCACCAATGACGGGTTGCTACTGTTTATCCGCGCAACTAAAATTTGTACCTATGATTCAACTCGTTCTGAAGTTATGAGCTGTTTTGTATCGTTTTTTGAAAACTAGCAAAATCGTGTGACAGAGACTAAATGCTTCATAACTTTTTTTATTTAAGAGTTACAATTACCGTTTTTTGTACAACTATGCATTGTTTAATCATAAACAGTTAGAAATACAAAATTTACTGATTGGGTGATAAACAAAAAAGTTATACGAGAAGGCAAAAGCGCGCGCGTAAGTGTGACACGCGGAGAACAGCAAATTTGCTCCCGATTTTGGCATTCAAATATTATTTAAAAAATTACTGTGCATTATGTATCTTATTTAATTATGATTTTGTATAGGGGTATAACCAAAGTAACTCCTGCAATCGGTTTTAAAACCATACATTGGTTAAGTTAGGAATAAAGACCGTGTGACAGTAAAAAAAGGCACTCTGAAGAAACACCCAAATACTCCTTCACGTCTCTAAAAAAAAATAAGTAACTTTTCTTAAAAAGCTTAAGGTCTTTAAAAAAAATAATTTAACATCGTAGAAATAACAAAAAAGCCAGTTTGTGTAAAAAATAATTATCAAAGAAATTAAAAGAATAAGTTTTTAAAGAAAAAATACATTTTTGTACAGGCTTTTAGTATGAGGCCAAAGTACTTATTAAGACAAATGAAATAAGTCCAAACTCGATCGAGTTACATCGTTTCATTACTAAGACCCATCGACCACCTTTCGACTCCATGATCAGACCATAGACATTGTTTACCATTAAGTGCTTGTGAAGACGAATCAAATGAGTCCTACTCAATGAGTTTATATTGTTTTATAACTGAACTCTGTGGAATATATCCCGGCTCCATCATCAGAACAGCATTACTCGACTTACGTAAGTATGCAAAATTTCAGCTATATTAATAACGGGTTGAAAATTGAGTTGCAAGATTTGAACTGAACAAATATACAAGATACATACATACATACATACTATCACGTCTTTATCCCTAATGGGGCAGACAGAGCATTTTGGGTCTTGCGGCTATATGCAGAGCCTAGCGCAAAACTCAAAAGCCACTTTTAGCGTCATGGTGGGCGAGAAGATGGAAAAGAAATCAATACAGTGACGGGTTGCTAGCCGCGTCATATACAAGATACATTGCAAGTTAAATAAAAGCTTGTAAATAAGACATTATTCACATAAAATCTAATAAAAATAAGCAAATTGTTCATAGACAATTTAGGCTAAAACTTCACTTCAAAAATAAACAATAAAAGATACACAATTTATAGCACAAAACATTTTTCTCTCTTTATCAAACAGGTGATAAAGTCTGCTTTTGCCATTACACTAATGCAACACAGTCACAAACTATGGAAAGTAAGTAACATGAATGTTCTTTTTCGTACCACTTGCTCAAAAAAGTCACATTCTATAGCACAAAAAGCAAATATAATAATAGTCATTTTCAATCTGATAAAATCAGGGAAAGAAAAGTGTACTAAATTTCATTCAGCCTCTAGACCAAGAATGAAAACAGGGAAAGAAAGTTGTACTGAATTTCATTCATCCTCTAGGGGGAGAATGTGGTTTAAGTTTGGAATACTTACAGAAATTTATATTGAACTGAAAATGATTGAAATCATTTCTATATTGTTAAGCGTAAAAAAATAACGATTTTGAATCGACAACATGTATCCGCAAAATCCACATAACCACTTAAATTTCATAAAATAAACAACTAAATCAAGCCATGTTATTGTTTGTTTTTTTTTTTATAAATTAACTTACGGCTCTGGATACTAGTCCTTTAGATCCCTTCAAAATTTATCTCTTCTTTATTCCGAATCCTAACCCTAACTATACAATCGAAGGTTGGTATAGGTCCTTTGATTGCTTCAAGGGAGTCCACTGGTTTTAATAGCCGATTGAGTGGCGGACGGCGTCCAACCGCAGTTCGCAAATAAATATCACTACAGCCGCACACTATGATTGTCCACTTTAAATATTTCACATATTGCCCGTGAGAATAAGGATTAAAACTACACCAATTTCATATTATGAAGTCCACTAGAATCAATTTGCAAAACAATTTAAAGCAAATTTCAACTGAACCCCTCGACTTCCCGCCAAAAACTCCCGTTATTGTTTGTTTAGTTTACACCAGCTGTTTAGTTTTCCATAAAGAAAAAGCAAAGGGCCATTTGCGTCTCACACATACAGCCTAGTTTTCTGTGTACCTATATTTATTTACAACGTAAAGCATTTCGTATTTTTTAAGTATCTGGGTATAAATTAATTAATAAATGGGTATAAATTATCTCTTGTTATTATTGTCTTTATTATTTTCGTAAATGGTACGAAAAGTAGAGTATTTTCCTCGGTGATAAAGCTGTCTTAGTCTTGGGTGAACTTAAATCCGTCGCTACACTCAGGACTCGTCCTAAATCCCTCGCTTCGCTCGTGATTTAAGTATTTAACTCCCTCGCTCGCTCGGGAGTAAACCTCGAATCCTTCGTTGCGCTCGCGATTTAAGTAACCCGCGACAGAAGACACTGCTTTATCCCCTTGGTTAATAATCTACTATTTCGTACCATTTGCTCAAAAAAGTCACATTCTATGGCACTAAAAGCGAACCTATTATAATACACCCTAATTTATTTCTTTAGATATACTTGTCTAGTTAAATTTGCACCCCATCTATAATCTTTTCTATTATGTCCCAAAGGTGAACTGGTAGACAATGCTTAGCACTAAGTTGTACCTTTTGTAATATAATCTTAAGATTTTAAGTGCAATAAATTAAATAAATAAAACATAACAATAGTCATTTTTATCTGTTAAAAACAGGGAAATAGAAATGTACTGAATTTCATTCAGCCTCTAGAGGGAGAATGTGGTTTAAGTTTGGAATACTTACCGAAATGTATGATGAAATGAATGAACTGAAATCATTTCTACATTGTAAAGCGTAAAAAAACAACGATTCTGAATCGACAACATGTTTCCGCAAAATCCACAAAACCACTTAAATTTCATAAAATAAACACATAAATCAAGTCATGTCATTGTTCGTTTACACCAGCTGTTTAGTTTTCCAAAAAGAAAAAGCAAAGGGCCATTTGCGTCTCACACATACAGCCAAGTTTCCTGCGTACCTATATTTATTTACAACGTAAAACATTTTTTATTTTTGTATTTTTATGTAACTGGATAAAAAATAATTAATAAATGCTTATCTCTTGTTAATATTGTCTTTATTTTTTCGCAAATGTAGGGTATAGTAGATTAAGGTGATAAAGCTGCTGTCTTAGTCTTGGATGAACTTAAATCCGTCGCTACATTCAGGATTCGCCTAAAATCACTCGCTTCGCTCGTGATTTAAGTATTTAACACCCTCGATCCACTCGGGAGTAAACCTTGAGTCCTTCGTTGCGCTCGCGATTTAAGTCGTCACCCGCGATAGAAAACACTACTTTATCCTCTTGGTTAATAATCTACTATTTCATCTAATAGCCAAAAATAGCAATGGGCACAAGAATCCGCTATTTTACAACTTATTAAAATTTTCAGAGACTTTTTCTAAACGTCAGAACAAACGTTTTCTATAGGATCTGTATGAAATACAGGCTAGTGACTATCTGTGTTGTATTTGACTCAAAGAAACTATGACGTCATTAGTCTTTATTTCATACAAATCCCAAAAATGTTTGTTTTGACGTTTAGAAAAAAGTCTGATTTGAGTTGTTGGAAACTTCTTTAAAATAGAGTGAGAGATTATAACTCCATTTCTAAAACCTGACCTTCTTTTAGGGGTAAAATAAAGCAAACTTATACGTAATATCTGTAACCTTTCTATTTTATGATACAATATTATGTTCTGCACAATTTTAATCTCTTTTAGTCTCAAAGAAAACAAATAAATTCACGTTTTGTAGGGACACTGGGTTTTTACGTGTCTGCTGGAAATGATTACGTGAAGTAAATTGAGGTGGATGAAAAAGGATTGAGGTTTTTAGTAAATGTTTTCTTTAAAAAGGATATTTTAATGAGTTTCCTGTGGATAATTAAGATTATACGGATTTATGTACGTTATTAGAATATTTTTCAATTACAATTTTAATTTTTAAAATGAATTTTGAGATAAAATGTAGTAGGTAGTCAATTATTCACTTCGTTCGACGCAAATGTCCAGAAATACACATTTTTATTTACTTCTTGTAACGGGACAGGAACAGCACTTTTCTATTCTTTTCTGTCGCTCGGAAATGTCATTAGCTAAAGCGAGAAAAAGCGACGGAATGCTATAGCTGCAAATAGAAAAGTGCTATTTCGTGCTGATTAATGTAGCTGAACCCTAAAAATGTTTTATTTTGGAAGTTTTAAAGCTGAAGTATCTCATTCGTGAGAAATAAGACCATATATGTTTTGGTAGAGGGGTTTTTGATGAGCAAGTTTGTGTTACAAAAATTAACTAATCATGTTATACCTAAATAATAATCTCGGAAATGTCTCTAACCATTTCAATGTTAATTTATTAGAGACCTATATTCTAGATTTTGATCTAAATTTTGGTGCCGAGAATAAGATGTAGATAATATTTTTAATTTTAGAGAACCTTCCATAATGTTTGTTTTCACCGAGTGAACCACGGTCGTCCACGTACTATCTAATTCATAATATGAGAGAGAATGAATTATTATCTCAAAAACTTACATAAATACACACAAATCACTTCTTTATTTATTTTGGGGTGGGCACTAACTAGACTTCCTCCGTTGTCCAGTGGTCGAGGCGTACGCATTGTGATCCGGAGGTCGTGGGTTCGAATCCCACCACTGAGAAGCATACTTTGTGAAAGTTGAGTCTAGTCAGTTTATTAAATTTTTACCAAAGCGCGTCCGTAAGGTTTTTACAATTTTTGGCCATCTTTTTTTCACTGACCAGAGAGTAGCGGGGAGGCGAAGAGGGGCGGGGGAATAGTGTACCTAAATGCGTGTATTGAATTAGTATGTATATGAAATGAGCGGGTGTTTAAAAGTAAACTAATAAAATAAATAAATAAAACATTTGGCGAAGACAATGATGATGATGATGCTAACTAGACAGGGCCTATCAGTATTTTTATTGTTATAAACAATACAAACTACAATTAGATCTTTGATTTATAACTGAAAAAAAAAAACTGAGTTTCATGGAAGTCTGGTTGGAATGAAGTTACCAAAATTGAAGCCCTTTAGGGCCGCGCTACACTGAATTGGCATGGCATGGCATGGCAGAGTCGCGCCTATACTCGCGGTGCCGCGAGCACACCAAAATTTGTGGTAAAACCTTACTTTGGCTAGCCAGATTTAGTAGAAATTCCACTGAGGTGGCAACACTGCAAGCATGGCGTGCGTCCGCCGAGAGTTGGCTCGCGACTGATCAAGGTGACGCGCGGCGACTCTCGGTGCCGCGAGCACAGGTGCGTCTCTGCCATGCCATGCCATGCCAATTCAGTGTAGCGCGGCTCTTAAAAAATCCCCCTAAAAATTCCAGCCCTTAAAAAGTTCATAACGGAAAAAAGTGACGGATAAATCTACTTTTTTCGCCTAGTCCGTGCCGTCCGAAAATTAACTTCGTTCCAATATAACCAAACTTATATTATCGACCCAATACCACGGGATTACCTTAATTAAAACGTTGATAATTAAAATTCACCGGAACCTCTGAATAATTAATGCCTAAACGCAAGTAGATACCATTGTTTCAATAAACATTGAGGGGAAACAAGTTATTTGCATTTACCTGCGTGGAGTCCATTTACATAATTGATGGTGTCTGAGTGAACAAATCCTGAATACGTAGGGAAGTAAAGGATAATTGACCTGTTACATCAGTGTGTAGTATAAAGTAGATGCTCTAACAAAATATACTGAAACATATGTATCTATGTATATTATTGGAACGAAGTTCCTTATCGCGCGTTGCGAAAGGAGGCTAGACGGAAAAATTAAGATCAAAAGTTGTAACGACACTTTTTGCTATAGTTGTAAGCCGTGCGGCGTGCGCGTGTTTCTCTGTCTGTCTCTCTCTCTCTCTCTCGAACTTCGTTCCATACGGGTGTCCCTTGACACCTCTCAAGTTTTTTATTTATTTATTTATTGCTTACATGCACTCATACAGAAGATAGTTATGAAAGGTAAATAAATATTTTTTCCTGTTTCCACTTAGTTTATTCATCTTGTACGGTTATATCATTTTTTGTTCTGTGTAGGTTGTATGTATATATTTAAGTAAGATGTATATGTATGTTTATTATAATTATTGTATATAAGTATGTTTTTCTAGTCCTGTACTGTTATCTGTCTTTTAAATGGTCACGAACACTTATATAAGAACATTGATTAGGTACATGATTTCAGAAAAAAGTCTACTACTCTATTCCTCATAATAGCACATGTGTCGTTATTTCGCCAAAATGATACGCCTAGCCATTGACCTACAACTTTTTTTTTCATAAATTTACCATACTGCCAACATAAGAAAAACATTTTTTTAATACGGTCCCTAAAAAGAAGTCAATTAAAAAAAATAAAGCTTACCATTGATACCATATAGATAAATGATAAAAAGTACTACTTAGTATCTACCATGTATCTACCAAATAAACATCAAGCATTTTGATATTTTTCTTTGTATGTTTTTGTATTTTAATAAGTTAATATAATCATAGAAAAGTATTGTATGCAACGTTGTATAAGTACGTCAAAAAATGCTCGATGGCGACTCCTTACGATGCTCGCCAAGGCTCGCATCGTAACCTGCGACACTCGCATTTTTTGACCGTTATTATACAACTGTTGCATAAAATACTATTATTACGAGTATATTGACCCCCGCACTACCTTATTTCCCATCACTGTTTTTTTTTCTATATAGGTTGCCTGGAAGAAATTGCTTAGCGATAAGGCCGCCTTTTGAATTTTTTTATTTTTATAATTATGTGCTATATTTTATTATGTGCAATAAATGGTATAGTATTCTATTGTATAGTAGGTAAGTAACTTATTTGGGTTTACATCCTACTAATATTAAAAACGCGAAAGTTTGTAAGTATGGATAGATGGATAGATGTTTGTTACTCTTTCACGTAAAAACTACTGAATGGATTTTAATGAAACTTGACAATAATATAGCTTATAAGTAAGAATAACACAAAGGCTACAATTTATTAAGATATTGTGTGATAATCCAGCAAACGAAGTCGCGGGCACCAGCTAGTCTATCTATATTATTTAGGTATTTCTTTATTTATCGCTTACATGCTCGTACAGATGATAGTTAGTAGGTAAGTACATGAACCCTGGGAGGTTGTTTTGGGTTTATATAATATTAATATTATTAAATTTAAGTACCTTCCAAAGTAAGGAAAAAATAATTTACATACATAAATTAAAAATTAAATTGAATTGGTTTCAATAGTTAAAAAAATATAAAAAACATTTAGAAATTTGTTCTACTAGTCAGGAGGCAAATCTATACATATAATAAAACAGTAAAAAAAGTGTGTCTGTACATTAAATACATTTCCAAAAAAAATATTGGGGGCGATGGTGACGTGGTAATAGAGTAAGAATTTAAAAAAAAATGTCTGTCTGTTTGTCTGTTTGTCTGTTTGTCTGTATGTCTGTTTGTCTGTTTGTACACGCTAATCTCCGGAAATACTGGACGGATTCGAATGAAACTTTTTTTGTTATATAGCTATTAAGCCTGGGCAACATACGGGTATAAATGATTTTGGAAAATGGAACGCCTGATGCAGAACCATAATGGTCCACCTAAACTATAAGAGATATAAAAATGTCGCCTTAGTAAAAGTTGTTTAGCCTGATGAGCATTTTCCAGAGACATAAAGTCCACGCGAACGAAGTCGCGGGCTTCGGCTAGTATTTAATAAGTCGTCTCCTTCACGATTTTCATACCCTCTTCTATATACCTATAACTAGTATGTATGTGTTCCTTGTACTTTATGAAACACAAAACTGACGGTTTTAAGAGAAGGAAGTGGGGACACACATAGCTGTGACGTCACAAAGATGGCGGCCGACCCTACCAAGTTTTTCTTCATTCCTCGAGTTCTACTGCATCAATTTCGTTGTTTGATATGTCATTTGAAAGTTTATATAATTGTCTATGATTGCTCTTTAGAAATCTATTAATTTAGTTTTGTTGTTTTTAAAATATTAATAAAAACATAGTTATTTTTTAATTATTTTTGCACAATAATAAAATTGTTACCAGTGTAACTCAAAAATGAGATTTTTTTGCTTACTATTTAATTGCTAACATTAAAGTACGTTTCATTAGCTTCTCAAAAAGATAAATATCATCTCTTTACGATAATAAATAAATAAATTGTGGCCATTGCCGTAAAGCAAGTATCCGCGCCACGCGATCGCAAACGGGCAGCTGAGACGATTAATTTTTAGACGTTTTTAGTGGCATGAACTCAAAGTTGGCATTAGCAACTATGGAACCCTATACTGCGCGTGGCCCGACACGCACTTGGCCAATTTATTTAATTTGTGTTCAGAAACCAGCGATACCCGTGTTTCGGTTTTATCTATTTGAATATGAGCGAAAACAGATATAGGGCCCTGTCTCAGCTGCTAACCCAGCCCAGCTATAAGAAATATATGTCGGCGAGTTCAAGATAATCCCATTTATTATTGTTTTCGATGTGCAAACAGAAAGTTGTTTACTATAAAACATAACTGCTACATTTTCAAATGTTGCAACAAGTATAAAAGCGGTCGCCCTAGCGACGAGCGGCTCAGTCTTGTGCGGACCGCCGTACTGTGAACATCTCCTTTGTGTAGTGTGCTGTGGGCTTGGCCATAACTTCTTTAATTGTGATTGTTGTAATAGATGAGGATTTGGTAAACCGATTTATTACAATGATAGTTGTTTCAGCAAGACGATAAGCCCAGGTGGACACAGATTCAATAACTGTGTGGGCCAGGGGTATTCAGACACATATGGTTGGAATCCATGATACAGCGCGAGGCGGAGCGCTGTATTTATCGTCACACTTTTAGTGAGTTCGGCGTAGGTCATCTCCTGCTCCGTCATCAGAAGTTGGATCTGAATCTTTTGCCCACTTGAGTGAATCCATGGGAGAATAGGGGTGAAGAGACCGACAGGGTCCGAAGAGTGTGATTATAATTGGTCCGTCTTTTGAATTGTCCAGAGATGATGGACCCGTATTTTCAGTTTGCCAGAGGGGTAAAAATTCACAGGGATACGGAGCGTCAAGGTTCCGGAGTGGGGGCTTGCGGAGTCACACTTAGGTAAAAATCGTGCTTGAGTGTGTCGTCACGCAAAATTTCAATGCGCTGTATCTTTGCCATTTTTGGTTTCTCAGAGAAAGGAAAGAGTGTGAGTACAAACCACAATGTTGTTTGATGGTCTAACCGATGGACCAAAAGTGTTTTTCCATTCGTCATGCCTATTCTGAAAAACAGGAACCTGTCCATTTATTTAATAATCGTATGGCTGTTATTACAGTCGTTAATCCGTATCTATTGTATTGCGTCTTTTTGCAGGGTGAACCAGTCTTCCGGCAGTCTCGAATAATGTGGTCCATGTCCTATTCAGGAGCGCCACATCCGCAAGCTGGGGAGTCAATCCAGTCGCACCGGAATTCAAACGATCTAGTTCCTCCCCATCCAGTTCTCAGTCTGTGGAGCTGGCACAATTCTCTGCGTGGGGGAGAGAACCCTGATAGTTTTTCAGTGGGGTTATTGGTTGTATCCACATAGGTGGATTCAAATTCTATTATTTTTGATGGTAAAGTGGTTTTTCAACAGTCAATCTTATAGAGTTGGTGTCTTGACTTCAGTCTTAGCCTTTTTAATAGTTTGTGGATGGAGTTTAGCAGTGCAATGTGTCGATAACTTTTGGGGTCATTGACAGGCTCTGGTTTTAGTATCGCAACCCATCCTGTGTTGCATATGGTCTGTGTGACAAATGGTCTGTGTGACCACCGTCTGTGTGACAAGCGTCTGTGTGAAAAGCGTCTGTGTGACAAGCGTCTGTGTGACAAGCGTCTGTGTGACAAGCGTCTGTGTGACAAGCGTCTGTGTGACAAGCGTCTGTGTGACAAGCGTCTGTGTGACAAGCGTCTGTGTGACAAGCGTCTGTGTGGCAAGCGTCTGTGTGACAAGCGTCTGTGTGACAAGCGTCTGTGTGACAAGCGTCTGTGTGACAAGCGTCTGTGTGACAAACGTCTGTGTGACAAACGTCTGTGACAAACGTCTGTGTGACAAACGTCTGTGTAACAAACGTCTGTGTGACAAACGTCTGTGTGACAAACGTCTGTGTGACAAAGCGTCTGTGTGACAAAGCGTCTGTGTGACAAAGCGTCTGTGTGACAAAGCGTCTGTGTGACAAGCGTCTGTGTGACAAGCGTCTGTGTGACAAACGTCTGTCTGTCAACCGTCTCTGTCAACCGTCTGTGTGACAAGTCTGTCTGAATGACAGTCGGCCTGTGTGACAACTTTTAGCGCTAGTAATGGTGCTAACGAGAGTGAAGCGATCAGTGCAAAGATACTTAACGTGTGTTTAGTTTCAGCTACTTCTGCAAAGGTGCTAAAGTGCTAACAAGTGAACCATAACTGCTGGCCACGTATTGCGGCCGAGTTGGAGTCAGCGGCAGTGCCGCAGGCGCTGGAGATTCCTGGTGAAGTGAGGTGAAGTGAATTTGTGTGTCGTAACCTTATCTGCTGAATCGCAAAGATAACCTGGTGAGTTTTTATATTTTTTTCGATTTAAAAGTAGAGCAGAGAGCAATTTATTTCAAACCTTTAGTTTTAAAACATAAAGTAGAATAATGTTTAGTCTTTTGACCACTATGCAAGCAGAAAATAATTATGATTTCGCTATTTTAATAAGAACGTGTATTATCTGCTAAGCTTAGTAAGTTAATCTTATCATCATGAGTTGATAGATGAGCTTAACATCACTAGAGGTGGCATAAGTCACTGTTAGTCGGAGCTGGCAGAGGCGCCAGTTAGTATCCTAGCAAATAGTTTTGTTTGAGTATTTCAAATTATAATTTTTAGCGTCTTATAAGCTTACGTGTGAATACTGGTGTAAAATGGTAGTTATTAGGTACGTTACGAACTTCATTATTCGTAAAGTTGGAGAGATCAGTTCTCCAAGCCTTTGCCTCATATTGGACTTAAGATAGCTAAATATGATGATGACTTTTATAAAGATTATAATGAGATAATGACCAGGGTGATGATGATGATATTGATAATGAAGAGACAGTGATGACGATGAAGATATTATTGAAAAAGAGGTGATTAATAGGACGGCGAGCCTACCATGATGATGATCATGGTGATGACTTTATTTAAAAGGGCCCTTCACTATTTACTATGTGAGTAATAATATTTTACCATTAATTTTGTTATTTACTGTGTTTTAGGTTAACTGAAGTAAAGTCCCGTTACTTGAGTAAATTTTAATCTGGATAATTAAAGTCGAGTAAATATTGTGATATTATAGCCAAGTTCAAGAATGTTATTTTTATTGTTATGAAGTCCGTAGAAAAAAAGATTAAGCTTTAACTATTTTCTAGCCACGCTTTAGTGTAACAAAAGTACTGTAAACGTTTGTTTTTGTTGACAGTTGGGTGTTTTCCTGAGCCAGGGATGAATTATTTTGAGCTGTTGGCGGGGTTAAGCGTCGCAGGGTGGTGTCATTTGTTTTTGAACTTATCCATTTTAGCGTAGTTTTGGATTTATTATTGCGGAAGGGCTGATGGTGAAAGCGTTGTTTGGCTCCGAGGATCTGTGTCGTCATCTGCCTGTATTTCATACAAAGTCCCAGTGCAGTCTATGTGCAAACAGTGGAAACTGTTTTTTTTGACGTTTGGAGGAAGGTGTCTGATTTGACTTGTTGGAAAGTAGCGTATATTATCTACCCAGTTGACATTTATTTTCACTTCTTCTTCTTATCGTGTCGTTGGCTTGAATTTTAAATTTTGTTCTTCGAGAACGTTGCCAATTTTACGCTTTCCTCCGAGGCATAGTATAAGTCAAGCACGGTTTAGCTGGTAGGGCATAGAGGTGATCTAATGATCTAATCGTCCTGACCACAATCGCCCTGTGCTTCTGCTTGGTCTATATGGCACCAGCGCGCCAGATTATGTTTACATCGGCCTACTTTAGTTCGGAGGCAATTCAAGCACCTCCAAGTAGCCCATGGCAGTTTATGACCTGGCAGTAGCGCCTCTGATTGGTTATAATCGGGGGGTGGAGCATACTGTTCGCACCACATTCAAAACCTAGATGATTCCGGTTGTTCTTACGTATAACTACTTGAATCATTATGACGATTTTTCACCTATTCAATTATTTGAAAAATCGAGATGCTTTCCGGGCATGAAACTCAAAGCAAATACACAAGTGTTTTCATGATAGGTTGAGAAGGATGCGGAAGTCAGAGAAGCTCATTAGGAAGACCGATAGCATAGCCGAAGGCTTTATTGCCATAGGTAGAGTGATGAATTGCATTGTTTGTTTTGTTGTGACCGTACTAGAGTTGACCCGTAGTCCGTGAGTGTGCAGTATGCGGTCGGCTCTTGTGGAGGTCGAGTTTCTGGAGGAAATCATAAGGTCAAGTGGACCTGGTGATCACAGGTGGTAATACACGTATTAGTGTGAGGCTAACGATGGCAATTTTGTTATTGTTATGTCTTGGTGATCTCTCCTAACTGAATTAATAATTTCTGTATCTTTTTTTTTAAACATCGTTAAAATTTAGAAGTTCTATTCGTTTTGATTCAATTTAACTTTCATGACTGGTAAAGAGAACATATGATTAATAACAACTTTAACTAGCAGGAAGGCTGGCTGCGTTCCTTAACATGTGATCGCTGCACATAGACATGAAGTTATTAGTATCCAATTTGATTTTAAAGATTTATCGATGTTCATTTTTTGTTTTGAGTTTATTATATTTTAGATCGTTTAATTCAATTAAGTCACCTAATAAAGATGGTTATTTATAGCGAAAAATAAATAAATAAACAGTACACAATAATTAATTTAACTAAAAACTAAATAACCTACCTAAATTAAAATGTTAAAAGTATGAACTAAAATATAACTAACTAAAAATATAAAAATAAAACATATACCTAAGAGACTGGCGGCATTGCCTCGTCATACAGCAAGATTTCTAAAAAAAAAATTACTAAAGCTTTGTTTTGATCAGGTTTGGCCGAACGGTGTACCGTTTGTGCTTTATGTTGATCTTAAATATGAAACCCGAGGACGGGTGTTACTGTCAAGATGGCAGTGTCGGTGAGTTAAAAATTGATTCCTTTAAATTGATCCATGAATTTTGTTGATTCGAATGATTGAATACGTAAGCATTGTGCGAAAAATCCCTTAGTTATGATTTCTTTATAATTATTCCTGTATCCCTTTAAATGTTGGACGCCCGGACCGTGCGTCTGATGTATTGTTTTACTATTGTGTCTGCTATGACGACGTTTAAAGGGGTATAGATCTTGGCTGAAGAACAAATAAAAGACCGGTTCAGAAAAGTAGTTTTGCAAGGCACTCTTCTGGAGTAGAATTTTTGCGAGTTGAAATTTTGTTATAGTTTTGTGGGACGCTTATTGCCGAGCTAGATCAGAATTATTTTATGGTTATTTCTAACCATGCTACCATAGAATACATAATAGTACAAGTACAGAAGATTCACTCTGAAAAATCAATTAAAGGAATAGAGACTCTCGCTACGATACAATTAAGTTCAATTCAGATCGCACAACGCTAATAACTTACAGTTATATTCACTTAGACAATCCATCTCCTTCTATCGCGTAACGCTTACCTTTTCTGGCGCACTGATTAGCTACGCTGGCATGGCCGCCGTACGTACTTGCGTTTTTAATACCTACCGCGGAGTGAGACAGGCCTGATGCTACTTACTAGTTTAAATTACTATTGAGAGCGCGTACGAGGGCGTACGCATGTCAGGTTGGCCGTGTCGGCGAGTTCAAGATAATCCCATTTATTATTGTTTTCGATGTGCAAACAGAAAGTTGTTTACTATAAAACATAACTGCTACATTTTCAAATGTTGCAACAAGTATAAAAGCGGTCGCCCTAGCGACGAGCGGCTCAGCCTTGTGCGGACCGCCGTACTGTGAACATCTCCTTTGTGTAGTGTGCTGTGGGCTTGGCCATAACTTCTTTAATTGTGATTGTTGTAATAGATGAGGATTTGGTAAACCGATTTATTACAATGATAGTTGTTTCAGCAAGACGATAAGCCCAGGTGGACACAGATTCAATAACTGTGTGGGCCAGGGGTATTCAGATACATATGGTTGGAATCCATGATACAGCGCGAGGCGGAGCGCTGTATTTATCGTCACACTTTTAGTGAGTTCAGCGTAGGTCATCTCCTGCTCCGTCATATAAATAGGTCAGCTACTAGCCGACATGTTTTGACCTCATCCGGAGGTCTTTACCGGTCAAGTCCCAGACGACATTAATAAATGTCCACATCCATTGTCTTACTTTTGTGTCTGGTTTTGGCGGTAAAAGATGGTTATGACTTGAGTTAAGTACCTGGTACTGTCTCAAGCCGCACTCTTTTTAACCGACTACCAAAAAAGGAGGAGGTTATTAATTCGTCGCGATCTTTTTATTATATATTATGCTACGAATAGTAGATATTATGTAACTGATTATTCGAAGACCGATTTGACAAATTATTATAGGGTATATTGGTATGGAAATTTTATCAAAATCATTTGTGCAGTTTAGGGGGTGAAGTCGGTTTTAGTTTTGAAAAAATATTGTATTATATCGAATAATTATATTACGTATACATTAGTTCTAACAAAATATACTGAAAATAATTTAAGGGTTAATTCAGCCCGTGATAGTGAACAACTTTATCCAAGAAATATATATGTAGAATATTGAAAAATAATTTTTGGCTTTCTTTACAAACTCGGATCAGCTAATCGGTCAACTTGTATCGGACTAAAAATTACTTTTCATATTTCGATTTGACGACCTCCGTGGCGTAGTGGTCACCATGCTAGTCCGCCACCCAGAGGTCCCGGGTTCGATTCCCGGTCAGGGCAAGTTGGAAAATGGCCTTTTTCAAATTGTCCTGGGTCTTGGATGTTTATCTATATATGTATTTGTTATACAATATAGTATCGTTGAGTTAGTATCCCATAACACAAGTCTCGAACTTTACTTCGGGACTAGCTCAATCTGTGTAATTTGTCCCTATTTATTATTTATTACGTACTTGGGGAAAGTTGTTCATTGTCATGGACTGAATTCACTCTTGAAATGGTTTCAGTAGATTTTGGTAGACCTTATATACTGTAAGTAGGTACACATCGGGACCCTATCAGTATTAAATTTCCGCAAGTTATTAGACCTCTGTTTGTCCGAAGACTGGAGCCCTATCCTAAATAAACTAGCGGCGGACCAACTTTAGTGAAAAGAAACAACCGGCCATATATAAGTCAATCTACTATAACAATATAGAGCGGAAATAAAGTAGATCAACATCATCATCATCAGGTCTTTTTTCTCCACAGCAGGAGCACGACCCTCTCTGTACTACTAGAGCCATACTTGGCCAGAGGACTTAGCCTACACTATCCTCACTGGTCAGACGGGTTGGAGAGGTCTCATTGATGTTATAAACTTTGTTCAGCTTGTATTTCCTAAATAACAGACATAAACGGAGATAATGCAAAAACCTGTTAATTGTGTTCCTAGATATTTAAGAATTATTGCATAGTTGTAAGAACTGTATAATTTTCCAAATAAAATAAAAATAAAATAAAATTTGGAGATTTAAATAATTCTTTTTCGCTCTATGGATAGGTTTTTTAAATTTTTTGATTAAATCTAACGTGAGATACAATCATTGTTTTATTTAGAGAACGGGTTACTCGCGTATAGAGTCAGCTACTGCCGACATGTTACGACCTCATCCGGAGGTCTTCATCAGGGCGAATGTGACAAAAGGCCCGTACACCGCACCGGCTCGCGACACACCTCCGGATGAGGTCGAAACATGTCGGCAGTAGCTGACTCTATACGTAAGTAACCCGTTCTCTAAATAAAACAAAGGTTTTTTAAAAGTATGATATACGTTTTTTTTCCTGATTAACGAATAATGACGAAAATACAGCGAATTTAAATTTTGCGTGACGTCACGATCAGCTACGATTTTTAACCAAAGTGCCAAAGGTGACATAAATCACCCTCACTCCAAAACTTCGGAGCGCTGTATCTTCGTGAATTATTACTACTTTGTTAATCGAAAAAATATGGGTCCTTTTTTGTATAATCCAGTTGACAGACTAAATGAATTAATCTTTTTTGTACCCACTCCACATGCCTATTACGTAGATAGGATGTACTTTTATTTTGTTATTAATATTTATCTATGCCTTTAATCTTATACCTTTAAACGAGAAATTCTTGTATGTATGTATATATATATATATATTTATAAATTTCTGTGATCTCGAAAACGGCTCTAACGATTTCGCTGAAAATTTGTATATGGGGGTTTTCGGGGGTAAACAATCGATCTAGATTAGTTTTATGTTTGGGAAAATACGTGTTTTCAAGTTTTCATGCGTTTTTCTTTCCACGCAGAATATGGTCGCTAATTTCGTCGCGCCGACCGCCTTGATTTTAGCTCAGTGGTTAAGGATACCGACCGCTAGAAAAAGTGTTACGGGTTCGAATCCCACTCGGTGACTTACTTTTTTTAAATTTTATGTTTAAGTTTATATATAATTTTTTATTTTGCATTGATTTTGGACAAGTTTAAAAAAAATTGTTAATGTTTGAGATGTAACCGAGCAAAGCTCGGTCGCCCAGGTACTCGATTGAGCTTAATTAAGTATAGGTTTATTTTATAGTTTAGTTTTATTTACCTATATTCCTGTTACGTGTGACGTTGTTTCTATAATCTCAATACACACAGTACTCATTATTATTATATGTACATGTGAATGTAGGTTTGTTAATTTATGTGTATTATATGTAATGTAACTACACATCCATAACTGTATGCATTCAATAATATATATTTCCCTTAGTTATTTTTTCATTTAAATATGTGAACGTCTTAGATATTTAGAGAATTACTTTATATGTGCATGTAGTGGCATATAAAAATACCATTAGACGATAAATGTATATTAAGACAAGCGCTGCGTAGCGTAGCGTGCGTGATTCTCTAAGCGGCGACGATGGAAATATAAAGTGTACGGAACGTTCACTGCATACCTATATTGCGCATTTAGCTCTAAATAATCATGACGAGGCTCAGTATAATTAACAAACATGTATATTAATTTTTTTATTACTTGATTACTCCCATGCTGGTCTGGGAGAAATGAAAAAACTTAGAATGTACCAGCTGCTTCTCTTCCCGCGCAGATCGTAAAAGCCGATCGAGGGAATGGGCAAAAATGCAAATCATATTAACAGGCGATGCGGCTAGCAACCCATCACTGTATTGATTGCTTTTCCATCTTCTCGCCCACCATGACGCTAAAAGTGGCTTTTTGGTCTTGCGGCCCTGGGCTGTGCACAGAGCCGCAAGACCCAAAACGCTCTGTCTGCCCCATTAGGGATGAAGACGTGATAGTATGTATGTATGTATGTTTGTATATTAATTTTTAACGCAAGTGTTTGTGATACTTTTCTCATCTACGGTGATCACCAACTTGATTTTTGTCCAAAGCACAAAATTGAAGTATTACATGCCAGGCCAGGCACCCGCAGCCGACCAATCAACACCCTCCACAAGGCGAGAACGGGGGAGAGGTGCGGGGACGGGAAACGCGGAACGGGTACGCATATTGCGCGAGACCTTAGGAGATAGTGACCTAATCTCTAACGTTTAGACTCAAGGGTACGGAGCATAGCGTAGTTGGTGTTCTAAATTTGAATTATGGACGAAGGTGTCAAAATAGTGACGCTGAAGTGGCTTTGGGCTGGATATGTCCGTCGTATCAGTCGTATGAAACAAAACAAATGGGCAAGAACCTTACCCTTTCTTACCAATTTTTTAGTTTGTCGTCTCCATTGCCCTTTTGGAGTTGGACGAGGAAGACCGTGGAGATTGCGAGATGACATCGAATGTTATCTAATGATCCTTGATCGATAACTGGGAAAATATTATCTATTATATTTGATTTTTTGCTGACGGAGTGTAATTAATTAATAACTAAGTACATAGAAAAACAGTCCACGGTCATTTATTGCAAAGAATATGACAGTTGTCTAAAAAATAGTGACTGTTAGCGGGACCTGAGACAAATTGTTGCCATAAATAGATCTGCATATATATTACGATGCAAAAGCAGAAAGAAGATGTCTTTGCCAAACTATATGACACATATGCAGGCTAAGAAATTTGATTTAGTAGTAATAAACATCGTAAGTTTTAGTTATGATCATCATCATCAGGTCTTAATGTCTCCAATGCAGGAGCACGACCCTCTCTGTACTACCAGAGCCATACTTGGCCAGAGCAGCAAGAGGGCTTGGCCTATACTCTCCACGCTGGCCAGACGAGTTGGAGTGGTCTCATTGATGTTTATAAGCTTTATTTAGCTTGTCGCCTTCTACGACATCCACGGGAGGACATGGAGTGGCCCTATTCTACTCTGCCGAAAACCACACGGCAAAGTTTTAGTTATCGTTCTGAGCTAACTTCATTTGTAAGAGAGTGACGGAGCCGTTGGAGACTGGCACGATCTTTATGGCCCCAGTAAATCAAAAGGGCATTCCTTGGTTTATGCAAAAAATATTGGATCTTTATTGGTTCGATTTGACTGTATTTTGGAGCATTAGATAAGATAGTATTTCTGTTGTTTGTTTTTAAAATGTATTTTTTACTAGCTGATACGCCGTGTGATTTCCTGCTGAGTAGAACAGGACTACTTTAAGTCTTTCCGTGGATGTTGTAGAGGGCGATTTAGGAAATTCAAGCTAAACAAAGCTTATAAACATCAAAGAGACCTCTCCAACCCCTCTGGCTAGCGTGGAGAGTATAGGCCGCCAAGTCCTCTGGCTGCTCTGGCCAAGTATCTCTGGTAGCACAGAGAGGGTCGTGTTCGTGCAGTGTAGACTAAAAAGACCTAAGTACTCTTAATAGTGATGAGGGAAAAAGAAATCTTAATAGTGATGGGTTGCTAGTCGCATTATCTATTGACATCATTCGCGTTTTCGCATTTTCGCCTATTCCCTCGATCGGCTTCTACGATCTGACGATCTGCGCGGAAATAGGAGCAGCTGGTACATTCTAAGCTATTTTGTTTTTCTCCCAGACCTGCCTGGAAGTAGAGAAAGAGTTTATTTTTTTTACCACCGTCAAAAAACAGGGTTGTTATAAATTTAACTCTAATGTCTGTCTGTCCGTCTGTGGTCGTAACTCTCGAACAGACCAATTTCGATGCGGGTTTTTTTACTTTAAAGCAAATCCCCTGCGGTGCTTCTGTCTATGTTTGATGAAAATTGGTATAAAGGTAATTGGGGGTTAACGCTTGAAATTTAGTGTTTTAGTAATTCGTCTGGCAAATAAAAGATGGCGCTACAGATATTAGTTCTACTATTTAGTTCCTCCGCTTATCACTAGATGGCGTTTAAATATGAAACTATAGGAAATCGGGATTTTTTTTAATTTTGCCTGGCAAATAAAATTGTATAAATTCCTTCATCAGTCCATAGCTATAGTTGTATACGTTTGAGCAATCTCTGATTAGCACTCCGTACGGGGGCATTAGAGCCGGGGCCATTACAGGGGCGTAACGACTGCTATCTGATGTAAGTACTCGGGTGTTACCATACCAGCCTGCTCCGAGATACACTGAGATTTGTTGTTTTCCTGTGAATTTTTTGGAACGAAATTCTTTATCGCGCTTTGCGAAAGGGGGCTAGACGGAGAAAATGAAGACCAAAAGTTGTAACGACACTTTTTGCTATAGTTGTAAGTCGTGCGGTGTGCGCGTGTTTCTCTTTCTGTCTCTCTCTCTCTCTCTCGAACTTCGTTCCATCCGGGTATCCCTTGACACCTCTGAAGTTTTTTTTTTTTATATTGGAAATGACTTTGCGGTCGCTCCAGTGTAGGCTCCGATTTTACGAAAATGTACGATCCTCTTATATCTCGGAGAGTTGTGACGATACAATATTTGTAAAATACTCAAAAGACGCGTATTGCTGAAAGCTGTAAGGTGCAAAAAGAATTATTCGTGAAAAATCTAAAACAAAAATGTTATGGCCGAAATAGTGAAAAATTAAATCAATTTTTACCGAAGTTTTGATTTTGGCACTCGATATTTTAGAAACATATCTGAGAACTATTGCAATTGAGCTTTCACGTATTAAAATCCGCATCGAAATCGGTCCATTTGTTCAAGCGCTACGATGCACAGACAAACAGCCCGACAGACGCTAGCGTCAAACTTATAAAACCCCTCTAAAAAGAGTAAGTGTATGTGTTTTTTGACCCCTGACAAAAGTCGGGAGTCAAAAAACACATACACATTTCAATTACAAAAACCTCCTCCTTTGTTTGAAGTCGGTTGAGAATACTTAACAAAAGTAACATTAACCGAGAAGCATCATGTGTCAGAAAAGTTTTAATTAAACTCGTTCCTCCCCCAGTGATATCAGAAAGTTTACACCAAGAAAAAAGTTTAATATTCGTAGCAAATTAAATTCGAAACATGACTACAACTTGAAAGATTAAATTAATTAACTAACTTTTGTAAAATGGCGTCGAGGTTATAAGATATATTAGATATCAGATTACACTATCTGTCATCTGTTAAAAATAAATAAGTATTAGACACTTGATTAATTCCATATTAATAAATTTCAAGAGACTAGAATTAAAGAAATCATTGTAGGTGTTTTTTTTCATAAAGTAAGTTTTTTCATAATTGTTTTGCCCCTATCCGCACCTTAATTTAGAATATATTTAAGGTTTAGCAGTAAAAAAGGAATAAATAAAGATATAGGGACAAATTACACTGATTGAGCTAGCCTTAGAGGAAGTTTGAGACTTGTGCTATGGGATACTAAGTCAACCATACTATATTTTATAACAAATAGATACTTATATAGATAAACGTCCAAGACCCAGGACAATTCTTCCACACTTAAAATGAGAATCAATTGTTTTATTTGATTAATCCATAGAGTGGTGTATCATTGAATAGGTCTTTCAAAATATTATGAGTCTGTGAACTGTGATCCGTTTGTCAATTATTTTGGTTGGCAATTGCCCAACACGCCCTTGGCCAGTTAATTATCCAAAACTAAAATCGAATTCAGGGCATGAAATATCTACGGGACTACCTGACAAACAAAAAGAGAATTTTCAAATTCAGGCGTCTTTGAGTTATCAGGAAATATACAAAAAAATATATATTATCAATACGAATATTTAATTGAATTGATAATCTCCTCTTCTTTTTTAGGTTGGTTAAAAATTGTTATTCTTATTGAGGTTTTTGACATGTTGTCATTCCATCCTCAGCTATAAAATTCTAGGTACTTCACGAGTTTACCACAGTCTTTTATAATAATTCTTATTTACCTATGATGAAGCCTTGAATGGTCTAAAATTATTGTATATTGCACCTACTCTCTACCCTGTGTTGTAAATTGTCCTCTTAATTCAAGGTTGACTGGAAGAGATCCCTATCTGGGATAAGTCCGCCTTTGTTATGTTTTCTACTTCTAACTTGTATTTTTGTGTCTTGTGTTTTTGTACAATAAAGATTTAACAAACAAACAAACAAAAATTCAAAATGTAGAAACTTGTCTAAAACGCTACTCAGAACTCATTTAATTAGCAACTCAGACGTTGATACAACAAGTTGATAGATAAATAAAACAATAGATACTGCAACAAAATCTTCATTTTGTTCTCATTTATTTCAAAGAACAAAGCAGGTTAAAATAAAAACAGTTACAAAACAAATCATATAAAGTTAACCACGAAGAATCAATCAAAAATGCTAAAGTGTATTATTTCTCCAAGTCGAAAGTAATAAATTTACTTTGATAAATGTTTGCCATTTGATCCGCGGTCATTCCCCCAACTTGTTAGAAATACTGTTAAGACAACAAATTCTTTTAGAGGATAAATGAGACGTCTTTTTTAAGGGCAGTAAAATATAGCTCCCTTGATGACAGTGTTAAGTGAATTGTAAAATAAGACACAAAAAAGTCTAAATACCTTTTTTTTTGTTTAGTTCATGTTTCATAGAAGATTTATGTATATTTCACCTGTGTTCACCAATAAAACGATTTGTATTAAAGTATATTCTCATCGAAAAACTTAACTCATCCAAATTAAAAGGTGTGATGAAAAATTTCGTGTGGGAGGGATTTTCGAAAGTGGGATTCGAACCCACGACGCTCACGTTAAAGCCGTTAAACATATCTCCTAAATCAAGCATAGCAGATAGTTCATCTTAAAAAAAAATGAATCTGACCAAGAACACAAAATACTGGTAAGATCGATCTATGCAATCTGACCACCGATATAGAAGGAAAAAAAAAGTTTAGTTAAGTTCTCTATACATTTTGTTTCGCAGAGGCCTAAATACGAGTATACTTCTATTCAAATCTCAGGACTGATTTTTAGGGTACAGATACATATATCAATACATATATAAAATAAATAAATATAAAAATACTAAGGCTTCTGTACTATTATCTAAAAATAACAGGCCAAGTGCGAGTCGGACTTGCGCACAAAGGGTTCCGAACTATTATCTATAAAAAATCGCATGTGTTCTATGAGAATCCCCATTAAATATTTATTTTATTCTGTTTTTAATACCTATTTGTTGTTAAAGTGGCAATAGAAATACATCATCTGTGACAATTTCAACTGTTTAGCTATTACGGTTCATGAGATACAGACGAACAGAGAGACGGACAGCGGAGTCTTAGTAATAGGTTTCCATTTTTACCCTCACGTACGGACCCCAAAAAAACGATAGTAAAAAATTACAGAAGTTTCTCAGTGTGTCTCGAACCTTACCCCAAAATGGGACAACTCTGTAGTTCCGTCGGCCAATGACGGGTGCTTCCTCTCTTCGTCATACTTCCCTCATCGGAGTAGTTGATAAACGAATATACACGTAATCCTCTTAGCAATTAAGTTGTTTTTGCCTTGCATTTGATATTGTTTTTTTCTGTTGTGTATCACAGTTTTGATATTCCGCAAATCTGTAAACAATTACGCAGATAAAGCCTAAGCTTTGGGGAAAAGAAAAGTTATTTTGTGAATCCTACTAATATTATAAATGCGAAAGTAAGTTTGTATATTTGTTTTTTACCACTTCACGCTTAAACCACTGAACCTGTTTAGATGAAATTTGATATGGATATAGTTTGATACCCAGGAAAGGACATAGGGTACTTTTTATCCCGTAATTCCCACGGGGAGCGAAGCCCACGGGCACGGCTAGTTTAAATATAATTCCGTTATTTTTGACTAATTCCTAGAATTCGAGATTTAATTTTTGTAGATATTTATAAATCATTTTCCGTAAAATAATACTTGCTGATTCTCAACGTATTATGTTTTACGGGGATACATCGGTATTTCTATTATTCATATCAATATGTAACATAATCCAAAACCACAAACGAAATACCCTATTTTTCGGGGTCCAGTGCTGCCCTCATTTGAAATAAATTATTTGAAATGAAATGAAGATACAATTTTAAATGTTGTCATGATCAAGCCCTAGAAAACAATTCAAACTTTTTTATGAACCACTGTTTAAAGTTTAAAGTGAGAACGTGAAGCTTTTTTCGCACATTAGCCAAATGAAGCCATTTTTCGGAAATATTCGTATAGCTTCACGTTATTAATTTAAACAGTAAACAAAGGTTCATAAAATAATTTGAAGGGCTAGGGCTAGATCAAGACAGAATTTGAAATTATATTTCATTTAAATAATTTATTTCAAACGAAGCGCTGTACCCCGAAAAATTTAGATAGCACCTTTAAGTTTCTTTTGACCAATCTTGACCACTTTAGAGTTTCCACGCGCCGCGGCACCGCCACTAATGCGGTTCAGCTTGCTTGGATTTTGTTTGTAAGCCTGTGTCACTCCTGGTTTAGGTATCGAAAATATAAATACATTATTACTATGAGCGCGACAGCCAATCCGGAGTGGCATGAATCGTATGTCTATGGTAAAAAAAAATGAAATTGGCTTGCAATGCACTTCTGGGTATCTAAACGAAAGATGCCGAATTCTGACGCGAACTAAATTAAACCATATCGCTAACGACGTTGAGTAGATATTTCTTTGAATTTATTTGCTGAGTGAGACTTCTGTACGTGAGTTCTAGTACTTATTCTGTGCCGATGCCGCGGCCGCTGTGACAAGTGCGTAATTGCTCTTATAAGTTTGCCTTATTTACGGGTTACTTTTTAAACACCAACAACATTTTTGGAACAAGTTAAGTCTGTCTTCTTCTCATCGTGTGTGTTAGTGACTAACACTAGTGTCAGAGTTTTTAAACCGCCTTAAAGGCCTCTGACATGGTTTTAGGTAACGACCAATGTCAAAGACAGTGCCCGGAACCGACGGCTTAACGTGCCCTCCGAAGCACGGATCATCTTACTTATCAGACAATCAGGTGATCAGCCTGCATATCCTAACCAAACCAGGACAACAACACAAAGTCGTTGCCCCCGCCGGGAATCGAAACCGCGACCTCCGGGTATGAGCCGAACGCTCTAACCACTACACTACGGAGGCAGTTTTAAAGACTGTGATACTGAACTAGTTTCCATACAAGCAGTAATCGAAAAACGAAAAAAGAAATACGGCATCCCAAAAAAATTAACGGTCAGCCAAATGGATTTGTATGGGAGGACGACTTTTTTATCGCTTTTCAATATATTTTCTTACAGAAAATAGTTTAGTATCATGGATTGAACTTGGTTCAAAAATGTTGCTAATGTTACCCTGTATATTCCTACAGTTGAGATTGAGATCCATGGTTCGTCACAAGACCTATTTAGTTGCTTAGCCCAGCTTTTGGCAAGGCTAAATTTATTACCAATAAAGTACAAACAATACACTTTTCTGTTAGAAAATTAAAGTGCAAAAATCTGGTGGTGACTTTAATAGAACTCACAAGAATAGTTCACACGAAAGATCAGTCTTTAGTCTCTAAAGAAGAATGAAATAAAACCTTTTTTAATATCCGGGACCAGAACTTTTCGTTTTCTCGAAACAGCGTCGACAAATAGCGCAAATTATACGAATACAGATATAAAGGTTCATAGAACATTAATGACTACGGTCGGGTATCATCAATAGCTCATCAATAAAAAGAACTCAGTAAGAACATCGTTCTAGGAAAGAATACTCCATCGACAAGTATTTTCCATGCCTTTCATTCCAGCAATATGTATGTTGACTAGAAAATGTTTTTTGACTCATCAGATAATATTTTTGTGCCGTGTGGATTCCAGCAGAGTAGAATAGGGCTACTCGAAGTCCTTCCGTGGATGTCGTAGAAGGCGACTTACAATACTGAAGGCTGAAGGAAATACAAGCTAAACAAAACTTATAAACATTAATGAGACCTCTCCAATCCGTCTAGCCAGCGAGGAGAGTGTAGGCCAAGTCCTCCGGTAGTACAAAGAGGGTCGTGCTCCTACAGTGAAGACAAAACCTGATGATGTTGATGAGATAGAATTTTAATAACCGACCAAGTGCACATAAGCCATAAAAAGTGTAGGGTTCCGTAGTTGCGACTGCTGACTTTGAGTTCACACCACTAAAATGTCTAAAAACTGTTCAATTTGACTGCTTACTTTCTGTGGCCTCGGAATTTGAAGCCACTATTTATCTGATATTACGCGACACTTTGTGTGTGACACTTCGGGCAGAGGAAACTGTTTTGTCTTGTGAAAGGTTCCATTGTGAAGGTTGGCTTTTGTTGAAATTGACAACAAAACAGGTAGCCACGAGCACCTACATACGTCTTCAAATAGTAGGCACTGTAAGCTGGCAACATGAAAACGAAAAAAGAAAAAAAAAGGAAAAAGTTTGAGAAGATATACGTAATCTTCTTTGTACAACGTGGAAGGAACATATCTGTAATAAATCGAACCACGGGCTGTACCAGATAAGTCTTATCATCATTATCAGGTCCTTTTGTCTTCACTGTAGGAGCACGATCCTCTCTGAACTACCGGAGCAGCCAGAGGAGTTGGCCTACATTCTCCTCACTGGTCAGACGGGTTGGAGAGGTCTCATTGATGTTTATAAGCTTTGTTTAGCTTGATTTTTCTCAGTCGCCTTCTACGACATCCACAAGAGGACTTGGAGTGGCCCGATTTTACTCTGCTGGAAACCACACGGCACGGTTAGATCACTTTAGTATAATTAAATTATAATAACAGAAAAAAATCTAAAAAAATAATTCGACATTCCCATACAAATTACCCAGGTGGGTGCACACTTTAGTATGTAAATGCCAAAAATTGTTTTTTTGACTTTTATTTTAATTTCATTATACTAAGATGATCTGGTATAGCCCCTAGTTCGATTTATTACAGGTATTTCCCTTCTCTGTAGTATACCTAAATAGTTTTAATTTTTCACTTAGTCCACCAGTCGTAAGATAAGTCAACGTAATTAGGCGAAAATCCGGATAGTCATGATTAATGATGAGGGATGTAGTTCCGGCTACAAAAGAGGGTCAGCGGAGAGGAAAATTGTTGAGTGATACTCGTATTAGTTCATTACATGGTGAAGCGTGTAATGGATTGTCAAGAAATATACTGACAGTTCAAGTACTCATCGGCCTTCACTCTGTTCCTGCCCCTTTAGCATGGCATCGGCGACAGCGTTTATCGAGCGCTATCATTTTTTACTATCTCGCTCTAATTAATCAACAACGAGCGGGATGGAATTATTTTGTCGTTACATCGCATGACGGATAGTGCCACCCTACTCGTTGGTATAGATATAGATCTATTTATTTTAAGTAATAGAATAAACTGTAACTGTAATAAACTATAACACACTATAACTCACAAAAACAGTTTATTCTATTACTTAAACATACATACATACTATCACGTCTTTATCCCTAATGGGGCAGACAGAGCATTTTGGGTCATGCGGCTCTATTATACAATTATATAACAGTTATTTTATTACTTAAAATAACTATTAAATAGGTACATTACATAGACACAGTCAGATTTATGGGATTTGGACATTTAAATTAATTCAAACACCTTTCCTCTCTAAAAGCAGAGTAAAAGGCCTTTCCCTGATTACTGATACTTCAGTCTGTCTGTCCTAATGGATATACATTAATGGTGTCTAGTTAATTGTCCGCTGGATATTGTTAAGGCAAGACCTTTTTACCCTCATCTGCGGCATCCGTACTTATTGACCAGAGATATTCAGCGAGGTTGTTAGAATAACGAACGTAGTTACGTTAGTTTGGAACTATTACGGTGTTTGGAGTCGAAGTGACTTTGAACCGAACAGTCGCACTAAATTTAATGGGATGAAGCTGATATTATTTCCTTCAATCTCAGATTAAAGAACAGCTTTAATCTGAGCCTATTGAATTTTTTTTTCGAAAATGTTTAGCTTGTCATTATTAGAATACTTTTGTAGACTTCCGTACCCAAAGCAAATACATCGCATGACGTATAGTACCACCCACTCGTTGGAAGTGATAGGATGATAGCGCTCGATAAACGCTTTTGCCGGTGCCATGCTATGGGTGCAGTGTACTAAAATAAAATAAATCGATGCGCCGACAAAACTATTTCCTCTATTAATTAAAAGAACTGACACGGCAATATTTATGGGATTTGGACATTTAAATTAATTCAAACACCTTTCCTCTCTAAAGCAGTGAAAAAGGCCTTTCCCTGATTACTGATACTTCAGTCTGTCTGTCCTAATGGAATACATTAATGGTGTCAAGTTAATTGTCCGCTGGATATCGTTAAGGCAAGACCTTTTTACCCTCATCTGCGGCATCCGTACTTATTGACCAGAGATATTCAGCGAGGTTGTTAGAATAACGAACGTAGTTACGTTAGTTTGTGAACTATTGCGGTGTTTGAAGTCTAAGTGACTTTAAACCGAACAGTCGCACTACATTTAATGGGATGAAGATAAAATTATTTCCTTTAATCTCAGATTAAAGAACAGCTTTAATCTGAGAATATCGAAAATAACTTTTCGAATATGTTTAGCTTGTCATTATTAGAATACTTTTGTAGACTTCCGTACCCAAAGCGTTAACATCGCGTGACGTATAGTGCCACCCACTCGTTGGAAGTGATAGGATGATAGCGCTCGATAAACGCTTTTGCCGGTGCCATGCTACGGGTGCAGTGTACTAAAATAAAATAAATCGACGCGCCGAAAAAACTATTTCCTCTATTAATTAAAAGAACTGACACGGCAATATTTATGGGATTTGGACATTTAAATTAATTCAAACACCTTTCCTCTCTAAAAGCAAAGTAAAAGGCC
Organism: Acrobasis consociella; assembly: GCA_963555685.1. Lineage (NCBI taxonomy): Eukaryota > Metazoa > Arthropoda > Insecta > Lepidoptera > Pyralidae > Acrobasis > Acrobasis consociella. The sequence goes on from OY743108.1 coordinate 19,288,960, forward strand.
TTTCCCTGATTACTGATACTTCAGTCTGTCTGTCCTAATGGATATACATTAATGGTGTCTAGTTAATTGTCCGCTGGATATCGTTAAGGCAAGACCTTTTTACCCTCATCTGCGGCATCCGTACTTATTGACCAGAGATATTCAGCGAGGTTGTTAGAATAACGAACGTAGTTACGTTAGTTTGGAACTATTGCGGTGTTTGAAGTCGAAGTGACTTTAAACCGAACAGTCGCACTAAATTTAATAGGATGAAGCTGATATTATGTCCTCCAATCTCAGATTAAAGAACAGCTTTAATCTGAGCCTATCGAAAATTATTTTTCGAAAATGTTTAGCTTGTCATTATTAGAATACTTTTGTAGACTTCCGTACCCAAAGCATAAACATCGCATGACGTATAGTACCACCCACAGGTTGGAAGTGATAGGATGATAGCGCTCCATAAACGCTTTTGCCGGTGTCATGCTACGGGTGCAAAAAAAAATATTTCCTCTATTAATTGCGGTGTTTAGAGTCGAAGTGCTTTGAACTCAACAGCCGCACTAAATTTAATGGGATGAAGCTAATATTATTTCCTTCAATATTACGAAAATTTTTAGCTAAATATTATCAGAATACTTTTTCAGACTTCCGTACCTAAAGGGTAAAAACAGGGGGTTTACTCCAATAGCAGTACGCAAGACGGACGTAACTGCGCATCCGCCTTTCAGTGTCAAGCACCATTGAGCAATAACGTATGATGATAAAGTCTAATTTGGTTTGACATAGGAATAGGACGTTACTATAGTACGACTTACGTAATATTTTGTGGAGTAACAACCCAGTGGAGTAACATCTCCCATGCTGGTCTGGGAGAAATAAAAAAACTTAAAATGTACCAGCTGCTTCTCTTCCCACGCAGATCGTAAAAGCCGATCGAGGGAATGGGCAAAAAATGCAAATCATGTTAACAGGCGATGCGGCTAGCAACCCATCACTGTATTGATTGCTTTTCCATGATCTCGCCCACCATGACGCTAAAAGTGGCTTTTGGGTCTTGCGGCCCTGGGCTCTGCATAGAACCGAAAGACCCAAAATGCTCTGTCTGCCCCATTAGGGATAAAGACGTGATAGTATGTATGTATATGTATGTATGTAACAACCCAGGACCCTATTACTAAGATTCCGCTGTAAGTTCGTCTGTCACAAGGGTGTATTTCGTGATAGCTAGGCAGTGAAATTTTCGTAGATGATATTTTATCTTGCCGCTATAACATCAAATACAAATAATAGAATAAAATGAATATCCACGATGACCAGATGGTTGAGTGGTCTTACTGTGTCTGTATACCAAACGAAAGGTTTAATTTCTTTATATTTTTTAAGTCACCGTCTAAGACATCCACGGAGAGTTTTAGCTTATTCAGAAAACTTTTCAGCTTCGAGTAAAATTAAAAGTTCTTACATGACTACGATAATTTATAAGACCATTGTTAGACCTGCCTTGGTATATGGAGCACAGTGTTGGGCAACGAAAAATAAAGATGAACATAAAATGCATGTGGCTGAGATGGATGTCTGGGGTTACTAAAATGGACAAGATCCAGAATGAGCATATTAGAGGGAGTCTAAAACTGGCGCCTATAGTCGACAAATTAAAAAGCCATCGCCTGACCTGGTATGGCCACGTAATTAGAAGGGATGCCGAACACCTGGCAAAAAAAATGATTGACTTGAAAGTAGACGGGTATAGAAGAAGAGGAAGGCCGAGAAAGACGTGGAAAGAATGCGTAAGATCGGATATGGGGGAACGGGGGGTCAGTACAGAGATGGCAAAGGATAGAAGGTTATGGAGGGAGTTGACATACAGAGCAGACCCCAAATAGGGAAAAGGCGAGGAAGAAGGAGAAGAAGAAGACATGACTACGATAATTTGGTACATTTATTTTTAGGGAAGACAAAATTTAGATTTACGACAACTTTAAAATATTATAATAAATATCATGACAAAAATGGACCCTACATTGAGAGAAATAGGTATGTGGACTGGATCAAAAATATATTATTTTATTTACTCAGACAACTAGATTATCCAAAATAAAGGCCAATTTTTTTTTCGCTTAGCATAGTAGTAAAAATTCACGAAGATACAGCGCTTTAAGTTACGGAGTGGGGGTGAATTACGTCACCGTTGGTAAAAAATCGTAGCCAATCGTGACGTCACGCGAAATTTAAATGCGCTGTAACTTCGTCATTATTTTCTAATGAGAGAAAAAGAAAATGTATACCATACTTTTTTAATAGATAGATAGATAGATAGATATACCATTTATTCGAAGGACATAAACAACACAATAAAATTACATAAACGAATTCTTAAAGTACAAATAAAAAATAAAGTTACTTGTCCTCCAAAATGGTCTCCAAATCAGCATATGCTAGGATTTGCAGTAGCGAGATCCCAGCGCTGATCTTCCGTTGGAGCCATAATGGGTGCATTCACGGACATTCACAGGACTACATATACAAAAAATATATATAAAAAATAAAAATACGTTTATCACACACAAGTACCCAATACAAAAGAAACAACACAATTAATGCATTTAAATTTAAAAATTAAAAAAAATTAATAACAATATGTAATAATAATAGTCTTTCTAATGTGACAAAAATATTCTTATAGTTCTATTTTATTACCAGTGTTCGTAACTAAACATTATATTTCTGAAATGCTATGGTAAAATGTCATAATATTATACAATGTATGGTTTTTTGTGTCTTGACGAGGGTTGTATACAAAACCTCATGGCTTGTCAAAACAGATAGTAAGATTCTTTTCAACTTTTGACGAAAGTCATCACGTGAAAGAAGGGTGTTGCACGATACAAAAGTTCTATTTATGACTTTGGGTCCAGATGTTAATCGGAAAAGCAATCGTAGGGGGAAAAGAGAGAAAAGAAAACATTGCCCTTTTTATCCTAAAGGTTTTGCTGTTATTCGTTTTTTTTTTTAATTTTCTGTTTCATTTACCCCGACAAAAAAAAAGTGTTTTAAGTTTGACGCTGTCTGTCTGTCTGTGGCATCGTAGCTTTTGAACGGACGGACTGATTTTCATGCGGTTATTTTTCGCGAAAGCAATTTATATTGCGGTAGCTCTTAGCAATGTTTGACGTGCCGCCCACCGGTCAGCTGGCGGCGTTCATTCGGGGTCACGCGGCAGTTTTAGACGGGCGTAACTGAGTAGTCTCGATCGAAAATCATTTTCGCAACTTTTTAATCTTATGTCATCACAAATTTGGAATACGAATATGATAGAGGAATTTACTTAATATACGTCATTTTTTTTCCAAAACCAATGAAAAGTCAGCGTGTTACTTAAAGTGCAAAAAATTGTAAACCCACTAATTCCTAAGCAAGTTATGATATAGGTATCTTCATCTCCCCAAAAGCTAAAACTAACTTCATTTGTGTGCCTTAATGGAGCATATCGGAATCTAAATGAAATTTCACATGCGCATAGTTCACTTCGGGGTCAAGAGTTATATATCATACACTGCGACATTTTGGAGTATGTAATAAATAACACTACAACGTCAACAACATGAAATAACCCTTATCATGTTTTGCATAGAGTTGGAACTCGCGTGGACGTATTACGATTCAATTTGTTTGCAATATTAACACGTAATTTGATTCGCGTCAGGATCTCTGTTTCTTCGTTTTTTGTACAATTTCTACCTAACCACGGCAAAGCCAAAAGGAGAGTCATGTATTTCGATGCTATGTATGTTCAATGTTCATGTTTGAAGCACTTTGGTTGTACGCTGGTTAAAGACTATGTGACGTTACAATAAATTCAATATAGCGCCCTCTATCAGCCAAAATGTAAACAACTAAAAATAAATTATACAAACATATTAAGTATCAAATAAAAAGGCTTCCTTATCTTCATCGTCATTATAAGGTCCTTTTGTCTCCACTGCAGGAGCACGAACTTCTCTGTACTACCAGAGCCATACTTGGCCAGAGCAGCTAGAGGATCTTTAAAAGCTTTAAAATCTCAGCCAGCAGAAAAGGCTTAATTAACACATTTCAAAAATTACGTTATAAGCTGTTACTTCCTGCTTTGCTTCCAATCACTGGACAAAATTAAATTAAGCAAGAATCTTCCCATGCTCGGGTTTAAGTATTTAACCCCCCGACAAAAATAAGAGGTGTTTTGAGTTTGAAGAGAATTTCTCTGGGTCTGTCTATCTGTCTGTGTCATCGTACCGCTCGGACGGATGAACCAATTTCGATGTGCTTCTTTTTCCGTGAAATCAAATTTTCTTGCAGTGGTTCTGTATGTTTGATAAAAATAGTATTTAAAAATCGCAAAAGCGTCAAAATCACACATCAGGCGGTTAATAAAAGAACAATTTCATTTTTGTTTCTCCCACAAAAATAACGATCTTAAAACGGTAACGGTATGTTTGATAAAAATTGTATTTAAAAATCGACATAAGCGTCAAAATCACACATCAGGCGATTAATAAAAGAACAATTTCATTTTTGTTTCTCCCACAAAAATAACGATCTTAAAACGGTAACGGTATGTTTGATAAAAATCGTATTTAAAAATCGACATAAGCGTCAAAATCACACATCAGGCGATTAATAAAAGAACAATTTCATTTTTATTTCTCCCACAAAAATAACGATCTTAAAACGGTTACGGTATGTTTGATAAAAATCGTATTTAAAAATCGACATAAGCGTCAAAATCACACATCAGGCGATTAATAAAAGAACAATTTCATTTTTATTTCTCCCACAAAAATAACGATCTTAAAACGGTTACGATATGTTTGATAAAAATCGTATTTAAAAATCGACATAAGCGTCAAAATCACACATCAGGCGATTAATAAAAGAACAATTTCATTTTTGCTTCCCGCACAAAAATAACGATCTTAAAACAGTAACGGTTAACCGGTAGAACGTTTACAACAACCCATTTCTGTAATTTATTACAGTTCTGCGATTGTTGGGTACATACAGTCGCACAACTAGGGACTTTAAGTACACTCGCCTAGTCTGACACGCCGCAGTTGCTCGAAGAAATAACCTTATTTCATTCGGTCTTGTTTCACTGAGTTACCTGGAAAAAGAAATACATTGTTAGTTTGAAAATATAGTTACAAATAGTTAGTTACAAATAGTTACCGCCTATTTCTTAAATATTTACTTCTTACTCTACCTAAAGGTTGATTGGAAGAGATTGCTATTCTAGTTGTAGTAGCTAGTCCGCCTTTGTATCATAATTCTTATTCACTTTTCTGTCTTTTTGTATTTCCTTTTGTTTATGGTGCAATAAAGAGTATTTGTATTGTATTGAACTGTTAGTTGCCGTGTGGTTTCCGGCAGAGTAGAATGGGGCTATTTCAAGTCCTCCTGTGGATGTCGTAGAAGGCGACTTAGGAAATACAAGATAAACGCTTATATACATCAATGAGACCTAACCCGTCTGGCCAGCGAGGAGAGTGTAGGCCAAGTCCTCTGGCTGCTCTGGGAAAGTATGACTCTGGTAGTACACAGAAGATCGTGCTCCTGCAGTGGAGATTAAAAAAAACCTGATAATGATATAGTTAGTTACAGCTATAATATGAACGAGTTTACCTTAGACTTTTCTATATAAACATAATCTATCTTTTATTATTTTTTTATTTATTGCTTAAATACACTCATACAAAAGACGGTTAGTAGGTAAATACTAAGTATATGAACCCTGGCAGAGTGTTGCTAACTCATAAATTATTGCGAAAAAAGGCCACTTTTGGCTAATGTGCGGAAAAAAGCTTAACGTTCACACTTCAATCCGTAAACAGTAGTTTATAAAATAGTTTGAAGGGGGATAGGGAAAAATGGGGATAGCATTGGACCCTGGAAAATTTATGTATTAAATTCCCCTGAAGTATCCTTAAGCTTTGTTGGTTGTAGGTATTTATTTCAGATAAATAATAAATGTATAGGGACAAATTAGAGTGGTTGAGCTAGCCCCAAAGTAAGTTCGAAAATTGTGTTATGGGATACTAACTCAACGATACTACATTTTATAACAAATACATATAAAGATAAACATCCTAGACCGGACAATTTAACCCTAGACAACTAACCTTTGCCCATACCCCTTAAAACCTAACCATTCGTCGAATCGACGAACAATATTCAATGTGGCTTATTATATTTTTTGATGTATATTATTGTAATTGTTAGTAATAAAATCAATAAATAGGCTCTAATTGATTAAATAAAACATTAATTTTACCTTTTTATTCTCATATATTTATTTTACACCCTATATACTACGACATTAGTTTTTTTAAGATCAAATAAGACAATTAGTTAGAAAAAAATAAATTTAAAAAATCTGCTAAAATAGCCTTTTTTTCTTTGGCACAAATAAATAACAAAAGTCTTATATTTAATAAAAATATAATATATCAATTAATTTGGGGCACATTTGAGGCAAAAATCAACTTGTGTTCACCACAAATTGCAGTGTTGCATTTGGAGCAATAAGATTTTGTCATGCGCCCTTTTTTGTAGGAATATAGATCCTAAATTTTTCTTTTTCTTACATTTGGAGCTTCAAAAGGTAGAAGGTTAGTACTTGCGGATGACTGACCCTCACTCTGACCTTGATCTTGACCTTCTTCATCAGTCTTCACTCCTAAAATACCTCTGATTTTGTTTTTCACGTGCGTTGGCATTGTTCAAATAATAATGATGGATCCACTATATTCCTCACAGTGCGCGCAAGACCTCTGGTAACATGCAACATATTTATTCCAACCGTTCCACTAGAAATACACCCTTTACTTGTAGGCCTACGAGTCGTAGCCCAAACGTAATGGCTCCGACTCCGAATGTTGTATTGTGAAAAGGTCAAAATATGGGAATTATTATTGTCTGAACTTTGTTCTAATAAAACAGGAAGTGATTGTGACACTCGCGCATTGTCTGAAGTAGCAGATGGTGAAATATCTTGAATATCTTCGTAATCAGAAGTCTCGTATTGGGTATCGCTTTCGACATCGTCAACCTCCAAATTATCTTCATTTTCATTACCAGACAACTCCTGCGATTGATTTAAATCTTCCTCATCTAGTAATAAACGTGCAATATCTTCATCAGCCTTCAAAACCCGTTGGAAAGTCATGATAAAAGCTGAAAAAGGGATAAATAGTAGTGGTAAAAAATATACACAAAACCTAACCATTCGTCGAAACGACGACTACTTTCGTAATATCTCAACAAATACAGTACTTACCCGCGAAACGATGTCACCTCCCGAAAGAGCTCGGTGAACACTGAGTTGACCAGCGACGACGTGAGGATCAGCGCGCACCCCGAAAAGATATAGCGATATTAGTGTTACTTGCTCGTCGATTCGACGAAGGTTAGTGGTCTAGGGTTAAAAAAGGCCATTTTCCAACTTGCCCTGACCGGGAATCGAACCCGGGACCTCTGGGTTGCAGACTAGCATGGTGACCACTACGCCACGGATGTCATCAAATTTATACTAGGCCTCGCGCGAAGAGTACGACAACTGATATAAAACCTCGCGGTGAGAGCACCAATGCATCATTATCAATGTTACATGAGACATGGGAACAAAAACGCTCACAATGAACGCGCAATCACAGCTGGGTACAGCTCCGCTCGCACACAACGCCTCTTTTACTTTATAATGTTAGGAGAGTGGCCCAAGCATAAAAGTATGCTTTTATACGCACATTTGCGAAAGCGGCCATTTTTGGCTGATGTGCAAGAAAAAGCTTCACGTTCTCACTTTAAACTGCTATCAGTTGTTTATAAAATAGTTTAACTATTTACTTTTTGTTGTTGTTGGTTATTAATGTTAGGGGAGTGGCCCAAGCATAAAATTTTCTTTTCTACGCACATTTGCGAAATACAGACACTTTTGGCTGATGTGCAAAGAAAAGCTTTACGTTCTAACTTTAAACAGTAAAAAGTAGTTTATAAAATAGATTGAAGGGTCGTCTAGGGCTTGGTTAAGATACAATTTTATATGATATCTAATATCTTGATGCCGTCACGCTAAGCGTTGCCTTTGGGTTTTAAAGACAGAGCCTAGAGGCGTGCCGCTTGGTCTACACCGTTGGGGAAGTAGACGTGATAATGTATGCAGTAAATTTCTATTAGTCACATAACTTTAATTAGAGACCATCGATCATACGTCGTAATCTCCAAGGCTTTGTAACAATAACTTGCGAACATAAGACGTGCCTAACAATGAGATGGAATTAGTGACTAGTCAAATTGTATGCGACGTAAGCTTAGGGTTGACATGATCCATGGTCTAAGTGAAGACCCTTTTAATAATTTAGTCTAGATTTTGGCAGTTATAATATTATAGGCAGTTATACTAAGCCGTGTGGTTCCGGCAGAGTAGAATAGGGGAGGACATGGAGTGGCCATGTCCTCCCGTGGATGACTTAGGAAATACAAGCTAAACAAAGCTTAAAAACATCAGACCTCTCCAACCCTTCTGGCCAGCGAGGAGAGTGTAGGCCAAGTCCTCTGGCTGCTCTGCTGAGGATGCAACCGGGTAAATACGCTCGGATGATGATGCTAATGAATATAGTTTTTAGCGAAATTTTACACTTTCTCGCTGCAACGAAGCATAGAGCCAAAATCTATTTTTTTTTCGTCAAGTCTAATAGGTCTTATTGTTCGGCTAAAGCCTCTGCTATTGTTTTTATCTATTGCAGTCACAAGACGATATTAAAAAATATAATATATATTTTTTAATCTCGTCTTGGGACTCGTCTTGAGTGGATTTAACACAAAATAAACTGCCTAAAAAGAAAATTGAACATACATCCATACATATTTTCAAGCCAGTTTCCTATGGGAGTAGGCAGATGCTATGGATTTCTACTTACTGCGGTCCTTGCAAACCTCTTTTGCTTCGTCAACACTCATAACTCTTTTCATGCATGCTCTCCGATTATGGGTACTCCTTACATCACCTTTCTTCAGAACATCTGCAATTTGGTCGCCGAACGTTCGTCGAGGTCGATCCTTTCCGGTTCTCACATCCACATTCGTACGGTAAATATTTTTTGTAAGCCTTCTTTCATCCATCCTCGCAACAGGTCTAAATCACCTTAACATTCCTTTCTCAATTTTTAGGGTTCTGTAGTAAACAAGGAACCCTTATAGTTTCGCCATGTCTGTCTGTCTGTCCGTCCGCGGTCCTACTCAGAAAATATTAGTACTAGAAAGCTGTAATTTGGCATGGATATGTATATTAATCATGGCGAAAAAGTCGTAAAATAAAATCTGGAAAAATATTTTTTTTTTTAGGTTAGCTGCCATGTAAAGAGGTATTCAATATTTTTTTTTCTCGACAAACACATTGTGTGGGATGTCGTTGAATAGGTCTTTCAAAAACATTGTGAGCTTCTTAACACCATTTTTGGATGTAAGGATCCGTTTCTGAAATATTTGGGTTTAAGTTTAAGTTGGGTGCAAATTTTTGGTGGAGTGTCCCCCCCCTCTATCTGCTAAACGGTTATATATGGCCACGTGAATAAAATCACAGCTATAGTATATATAATTTAGTTTAAAGGAAAACTATCAGAGCTAAGTAGAGTATACAAATTAAAAAGTTATAGGCGATCAACTTATAAAATGTACTCGGAAAAAGAAATTTCATACAAATTTAATACATAATTAGTTTTTAAACGTTTTTAGTGGCATAAACTCAAAGTTGGCATTTGGAACTACGGAACCCTACACTGCGCGTGGCCCGACACGCACTTAGCCAATTATTGTAATTACATCCTCTTTCACCCTACATCTCTCACGTATCATTTCTTATCCGGTCTTCCAAAGTTACACCACACATATTTTTACTGCATCTATCCGACTTTCATTCTTTTTCGTATTCCCAGCATTCATACCATTCAATATAAGAGTTGCCATCAATACTCTTTGATGAACTGCAAGACGTGCTTTGGCAAATACCTTTATACTGTTCATAAAATAATGTAATGCCGCAACAACCCTTCTTTTTCTAATATCGATAGTAATAGTATAGTACTATCGATATTAGAGAAAGAAGGGTTACTACACACTCACACAGTGTCACAATTCTATAATTGTGACTCTTTTCAAGGTCAATTTATGCAACGCTAGAGTGTAGACAAATGTTCTCTGGCTGCTCCGGCTAAGAATGGCATTCAAATCCCTATTTCGCTAAGAAAGTATAGAATTTCGCTCATAATTTGGACCACAGAAAATCCCGTTCGCTATCTATCATGAGTCGGCAACGCTGCTGAATGGTATTCCTCAATGCGTCATCGTTTCTCTGTCATTACCTGGATGTACCGAAAATGGGCTCTTTTTGAACAACCTCTTTGTATGATTCGATGTTGTAATTCGGATTTGAATTTCAATAGGACATTAACATAAGAAAAATTGTATGGAATTGTTTTGTTATTGAAATTCTTAATAGAACGCGGAAAATTATTTTACGATAAAAGAAATGTCCTTATTAATGATTCGACGTAAAAATCCTTTGCATACAAGCCTATTGTAAGAGAGTAAGGACATTTTACAATCGAACAGAAAACGGAACAAGTTAATTTGCCAGGCAAATTGAAAAACCCCCATCTTTCAAGCGTTCATTAACTTTTTAACAACTGAAACAATTTTCATTACACCCAGCTCTGAACCACCGCAAGGAAACTTGCTTATAAACCGTATCATAATCGGTCCATCTGTAAGAGAACTACGAAACCACAAACAGTCAGTATAACACCCCAATACTAGACCACTAAGGTCGTCATAATAGGTCTTCTTCTTCTTATCGTGTGTGTTAGTGACTAACACTAGTGTCAGAGTTTTTAAACTGCCTTAAAGGCCTCTGACATGGTTTTAGGTAACGACCAATGTCAAAGACAGTGACCGGGACCGACGGCTTAACGTGCCCTCCGAAGCACGGATCATCTTACTTATCAGACAATCAGGTGATCAGCCTGCAATGTCCTAACCAAACTAGGACAACAACACAAAGTCGTTGCCCCCGCTAGGAATCGAACCCGTGACCTCCGGGTATGAGCCAAACGCTCTAACCATTACACCACGGAGGCAGTACGAGAGGTGAGTAATGTTGAATTCAATTATGAGTTACGATCCCCCAAAATTACATAACTTGCTATAATCGAGTAAACCAAGAACATAACCACAGACACACCTTTATACGTGTCACGTAATATATTACGTTAGTACTAACAACATTACTGTAATAATAACAATCTACTCGATTGACATTGCCTACTGGTTATATTGCCTGACAGTTGGAATACGTTTACATTGGGCGAGTGAAATAGACATTAAGATATTGCGGCTTTCCTGAGAGCTATAGCCAATACGACTCGATTGACATTGCCTACTGGTTATATTGCGTGACAGTTGGAATACGCTTACATTGGGCGAGTGAAATAGACATTAGGATATTGCGGCTTCCCTGAGAGCTATAGCCAATACGATAGCACATCTTATGACAAAGCAGATAGAGCCTATCGACGCAAGACCCGAACGCCTCTTTTAGCTTGATGATAAGCAAGAAGCTATTATCTGAGAACTATATTCCACCCAAAAACTAGTTTACCTACTTATACAGGCTGACTGGTAAATCACGTTACATATTGAAAGGGGGCATACAATACTCGATTCTCGGTCCAAATATATAAAAAATAGGTGCTTAAAAGTGGATCAAATTATCCATTAAAAACAAGAAGTGTAGACACTCGTGCTGCAGGCTTAACAAGGAGCCGAGTTAGATACGTAGGTACCGAGCATTTAGCGAATGCGCGGTTTCCAAACATTGAATACCTGGATGGGTTAAAACAAGTAACTTAAAATTTATCGAGCTCTTTCTTGCTTCAGGAAGCACGTTACGCACTTTGGGTCCAGCTGTCATCATAGTATGGCAATCGTCAAGCTATGTCAGATTAAAAGGCATATAAAAAGGTTGTCAGTTTTTTAAAATGCTTAAAGGCAGTTTGAAAAACCTGACTCCAGTGTTGGCCACTTACATACGATAAACAACAGCAACATAATGGCGGCTAGTCAACGCTTTTTACTATACTCGCCCATTTGAAATGGAACTATGTGAATCAAATTAAGTGTCGAATGACGGGTAAAGAGGCGTAACTTGAAACATACACCTTTATTATGTCGCGTAATGTCTACAATTGCTATGATAAATTAAACTGTACCGTAAAATGTGGCAACATTACCAAACCCGTGGCAAGATTGCCATATTGTAGGTATTTTAATTAATGTTGGCTATCTTAGAAAACAGCAAATAAATGAACGGGATTTCGATAGTAGTATTTTTCAATAGCGTAGGGTAACATTATTTATAATTTTTATACTGGAAACACTGACGATTACTTCAATATGGCTGTTCATTGTGTGCTTCTGTGATAGCGTCGTCAAACAATTGTGGTGAAATTGTGTCTTCAGAGCTTAAACTACTTGTCAGAGGTGAGTGTAATTTTGATATTGTATGTAGGAAATGGTCGGGATTGTAGCTGTTTTATTGTCTTATTGCTACTTCTTTTCTTTCTTTGAAATATCGGTAGAGGTAATGTTGTTTGAGGTTAGGTAAAGTTGACACCGATTGCTTTGTGGTAACTTTACCTACTGCTAGGGTTGGCAAAAATCAAATGTGTGCATGCTTTGTTGTGTACGTTTGTATGTTTTGTTTCCATGTGTATTGTGAACATCCCGCGCAACTAACGCATAAAAGTGCAATGACGAAAATCGTCCAAAAATAGCAGAGATGGAAAACGATAATGACAGAGCTGATCAGCAAATAAAAGAGAATAAAATTGAGACAGATCTAGAAAAAGGAAATAATAATAAAGAAAACCAGAAAAACACAATAAATAAGACAGCGGAAGAGAAACAAAAAGATACAAAATGGTAAAAGACGATCACAGAGAATGATTACATAGAGAAAGAAACAGAAAATGAAACTGAGAAAGAAAAACAAAAGGACATAAAGAAGGATAATGACCTCACGGAGACACAGAATAAAATAGAGAATCGATTTGAGACAGGACAACAGAAACATACAAAAAAGGAAAAGGCAATCACAGAGAATGATTACATAGAGAAAGAAACAGAAAATAAAACTAAGAAAGAAAAACAAAAGAACAAAAAAAAAGGATAGCCTCACAGAAAAACAGAAAGAAGCAGATAATAAATTTGAGACAGGACAACAGAAAGATACAAAAAAGAAAAAGAAAGACACACAAAGTGAAAATAAGACTGATAATGAAGGAAATAAAGAGGGAAGCTATTTTTTAAAGAAGAAAAAGGATAAATCAGAAGAAAAACAGATAAATATAGTACAGAAAAAGATTGAGAACGATGAAGTTAGCTGGGATGAAGGAGACACAACTTAACGAGATATTATTCACGTAATTGGAAGTATTTCGTCGGCATTATCAAGCATGTCAACAGAAACGAAAAAAAATATTCAGTTTCATACTATATAAATAATACGTATGAAGGATGGTATTACGTTTGTCATGCCCAAAAAATCGGATGAAGATAATTATCTGCCAGAAGATTCTATAGTAAAATCTATACAATTACTGCAAATATCAGAAAAACCTGAAAAATATGTTCTTATGAACGAGGAAGATAATATTTATTTTGATTAAATTTTAATTTGTTTTGTCCCTTGTAATCCGTGCCATTTAAACTTTGCGTCCTATAGTTTTTAAGATTACTTAAATATATTTTAAGGTCATTTGTTATAATTTTGAATTTTATGTTGAAGTTTAGTTAATTTTTAAAGAAAAGTGATTAAGACTGTTTTTACGAGTTCCTACTTATAGTTAATAAAAAAGAAGCCAAACCTAAGAAGTACAAAAATGTGTCATTTTTATATTCACGTTTAACATTATAATGAAGAAACAAAAGTATTTTTACTGTTTTGCATTTTAAACATAGTTTTCACCCCTTTTGAAAAATATATCCTACGTATTGCAAAAAAAAAACAGATTGTTGTTCCCGTTTTTTGACAGCCCTATGAGACAAATCATATTTGTATATAAACTACAATGAATCCTTTGGCAACTTTACCTGTTGATAGTGTTGCCATTTTTTAACCTTACTTTTCTTTTTTTCTCTTTTTGTTTAAAAAACAAATGACTGTATCTTTCGTCATCTTTACCTAAAAAAGTATTTTCTACGCAATAACTATGAAATATAATGCGTAGGTAAAGTTACCAAAAATGTGTCAATTTTACCCACGTTCATAATTTACGGCTACAGCTCAAATTAATGAGTTTTGTGTAATAGAAACAGCAAAAAACATAAGACAAGAGTATAATAAGTGTATAACAAAAGTTTCATATTCTTGCGTCTCATAGATAAAGAAGTACGTCGAATTTTTTGCAAAAATATGGTAAAGTTGCCACATTTTACGGTACGTGTTTCAGTTATCTGCGATTATGTTGTAGTTGATGACTGTATTATGAATAATTTCATAGAGCAATTTTTACGCAGACTACATGAGAAGCTAGAAGGAAGGTTAGTTTTGTTGGCGTCGAAGAAAATTGACACAAAGTTGGCGCCATTTATTTTTCGCCGATGGCAACATCGCGCGTCTGCCCCCACCGGCGCGCCTTCCCACCTCGCAAGCTGTGTCAGTCGATCGAGCCATTACTATTTCGATCGTTGCTCCGGCGACACCTTTTATAAATACCATCTTAGCGGAGTGTCGTTATTTGTCAATTAAATTCAATTAAATATAAAAACATCAGTTATTGATTCGTAAAGAGAATATAATTAGAGTTTGTATTGTAATCATTTTAACTTGTTTTCTTTGCTTTATAAATTAAATAATTGTGATTGAACTAATCTGTGTTTACTTTCATCAGAAGTGGTCCGGACTCTACATACGTAAAATATGGGACGAAAATCTCGAGAAAAGAAGCGCAAAGCCGTTAAAAGGAAGCAAAGGGAACCATCGTCGTCCAGTAGTAGCTCGACTGAAAGCCTGGCAAGTGTGAGGAGCCTGACGCCGCCCCGACCCCGCCGCCGTAAGACGAGGAAACATTCGGTACAACAAGTAAGTGGTTGTGCAAATTTAACTTTGAATGCAATGGTACCAGAATTTGACCCCCTTAAAGATAAAATCGATAATTGGTTATTAATAGTAGATTTACAAGCAAAAGCGCTCAAATGGAAAGATGAGGTGATAATATTTCAAGCTTTGAATAAATTAAAAGGAACTGCTAAAGTTTGGTACGATTCTTTTCTTAAAAGTAGTAGTAATTGGGCGGGCTGGTCTTGGATTAATTGGAGACTTAAATTGTTGGAAACCTTTCAAATTCAACGCAATATGTTTTTATTATTGAAAGAAATAGTTGATAAAAACCCTAGTAGCTCTCAATCACTTTATGAGTTTTGTTTTGAACAAAAAGCAAGAATAGATCGCTTAAATCTAAACTTCTCTGAACTTGATATAATTTCCATTATTATCGGTAACATTGGCGATGCCAATTTGAGTGCGTCTGTAGAAGCTGGTAATATTAAATCATGCAATCAGCTTGCATCATTTTTACACGGCCGTTTTAATGAACCAAATAAACCAAGCATTTCCGATCAGCGAAAATCACATATTTCTAATGTTTTCACTAAACAAGAAGACAAAAGTGCCCCCAATGCATCAACAAGTCGCGCTCCGTTACATAACAAAGACCATACATCAGTTTTGACTTCAAAATCAAGTAAACCTATCAAATGTTATATTTGTGGCGGTAATCATAAAAAAATTGAGTGTCCGCGTGAATGTACCAATTGTGGGAAAAAAGGTCACTCTGTAAATGTGTGCTATTATCAAAAACCATCAGTGCCAAAAGCAGAAAAAACTGAAGAAGTTAAGGCTATTTCAACTGCACTGCCGAAAGAAAAATTTATTAAGAGTGCCCTTGTAGGAGGTTATCCACAAAAGGTTTTTATAGACATGGGTAGCGATTGCTCGCTTATTTCATTAAAAATTGTCGACAAATATGGTTTTAAAAAGTGCAGTTTGCCACAGCCAATAACATTACAAGGGTTCTCAAATGGTTCTGTTTCCACGGTTTATAATTTCATTACTACTGATTTAAAAATGGATGAAGTTGAACTGATGAATGTGAAGTTTTATATTTTAGATGAATTATCTGGTTGTGACTTGTTGATCGGCAGGAATATTACGGAGGATCGCTCTATCATGTATACGCGTATAGGGAATATTTTAAAATTTCAAAAGGTTAACCCAGACCTTATAATTAACACGCAATCTGATTATTTCCAAAAAATTCATGAAATACTTCAAAGCTATCCTCGTTGTATTTCAACTAATATATCTTCTTTAGGAAAAGTAATAGGATTTGAGGCAGAAATTAAATTAAATTCAGAAAAGCCAGTTCATTTTCGACCCTATAGATTACCAGAGAAAAATAGAATAACTATGCGAAAAATAATACAAGAACTGTTAGATAATAAAATTATTCGTGAGAGTAATTCGCCGTTTGCTAGTCCAGCTCTATTAATTGATAAAAAAAATGGTGAAAAACGTTTATGTATTGACTACAGATCCTTGAATAAAATTACAGTCCAAGATAAATACCCTATGCCCCGTATAGAAGATTTGATTGACAGATTAAAAGATTGTAAATATTTTACTAGTTTAGACCTTAAAAGTGGTTACTACCAAATTCCTCTTAGTTTAGATTCAATTTCCAAAACCTCATTTGTAGTTGAAGATGGTCAGTATGAATTTTTACGCCTTCCTTTTGGCATTTGTAATGGCCCTTCTATTTTTCAACGTATGATGAACACTGTATTGGGAAATTTAAGATTCAGAACTGTTATTGTATACTTAGATGATGTCTTAATTGCCACAAAAACAATTGATGAAAATTTGGCTGTATTAAAATTAGTTTTACAGATTTTTGTCCAATACGGGTTAACGCTTAACTTAAAAAAATGTTATTTTCTCTTATCAGAAATAGTTTTTCTGGGATACGTTGTAAATGAAGAAGGGATAAAACCTACCCCAGAAAAAATACAAGCAATCAAAAATTTTCCAATTCCCAAAAATGTTCATCACCTACGTCAATTTTTAGGACTTATTAACTATTTTAGAAAATTTATCAAAAACTGTGGTGTTCTTACTAAGCTATTAAAGAAAGATCAAAATTGGTGTTGGACAAGCGAACATGATAAAACTGTTGAAATTCTCAAGAACGCTCTTACTAATGATTCAATTTTGGCAATATTTGACCCGCTTAAACCAACAATTTTATACACGGATGCTAGTCGAGATGGCATCGCGGGAATATTAGTACAAGTACATGATAAGGTTGAAAAACCAGTATACTTTTATAGTAGGCAAACGTCCAACGATGAAAAAAAATTCCATTCCTTTGAGCTGGAATTATTAGCTATTGTTGCCTCGTTGCAAAAGTTTAGATTGTATCTTTTAGGTATTAATTTCGTAATATTTACTGACTGTAATGTGGTAAAATTTGCTGTCCAAAAAAAAGAAATTTTGCCTAGAATTGCTAGATGGGTGCTACAAATTCAAGAATTTTCGTTTGAAATTTTTCATAGACCAGGTGAACGAATGTTACATGTAGATGCTCTTTCCAGAAATCCCATCAGTAATAATAATGAGAGTTCAGTAATGTCGATAACAGAGGAAGATTGGCTTCTTAGTGTTCAAGAACAAGATTCAGATATATGTAACATTCGTGATATTATTCTATCAGGACAGACCGAACTTAATAAACAAACATTCAATGATTACGAGGTTCTTGGTAACAAAGTTTATAGGCGCACTGAATTTGGACGCCGTTGGGTTGTTCCTAAACGTTGTGTTTGGCAGGTTATTAAATACAACCATGATAATATTGGACATTTCGCATCTGAAAAAACTTTAGAGAGAATAAGACAATTTTATTGGTTTCCTAACATGAAAAGAATCGTTACAAAATATATTAACAATTGTTTAAACTGTTTGTATAATAAAAGCAAATCTGGTAAGAAAGAAGGAGAGTTATATCCTATTCCTAAATATGCACGTCCTTTTCATGGACATGGACCATTTAGGCCCATTTGTGAAATCCGTTAAGGGAAACTGTCATATTCTGGT